>WAID01000004.1:1270475-2540950 GCA_016584495.1 Celoporthe dispersa
TCGCAGCAGGTAAAGACGCCGTGGACTTGACCATCTGAGCCTGCATAATCTGCCAGGCGTCCCTCGTCTTTCGCTCTCCGCAGGTGGTTCCAGAGCGCCTGGAGGGCCATTCCCGAAGAAGGACCACAGATGAGGCCCTCTCGCGACAGGAGCATGGACGTGCGGTACGACTGCACCGAGCCGACTTCTTCCACCTCATCGACCGTACCCTTCCATGGGAAGGCAATCGATTCAAATAGGCGCGCCGGTCGTGGCCCTGGAATAGGGTCGTCAGGTAGATTGCAGACCCTGGCAACGCAGTCAGCCGCCGTGGGCTGTCTCGCGGAACTTGTCTTGGATCCTTACCCGATGATCTTCACGCCTGGCTTGTGCTCCTTCAGGTAGATTCCGGTGCCCGTTGCACACCCTAGAAATTATATGAGTCAACTAGACTTTCGACGTTGCCGTGGGTGGCACTACCAGCGCTGCCCATGCCGGTGCAGAATATGTTGATGCTGGGAAGCTGTCTCAGCACTTGAGGCCCTGTCCAGCGGATGTGCGACTTGTAGTTATTCTCGTTCTCGTATTGAGATGGGGCCCAGAGTGTGTCATCGTCATGAGCCCGCTGGCAGAGCTTCTGCATGATGCCCCGCTCGTCCGAGATCTCAGGCTGAGAAGGACCGCCATACAGCTCCCTATACGGACAAGAAGGTCAGCATCAAGGCAGGAAAACTAGGAGGCATAACATTTGTACACTTTCAGTCCGAAGAATGATAACGTCTGTAGACGTGATCTCTCCGTCTTGTTGGTGACGTAGGCAGTCACGTCGTCATTCCCATTCATCACGCGAGAGGCCAGGCCCAGAGAGATGACGGTCGATCCAGAACTTGCTTCGATGACAGACTTCTTCTCAGCACCACCTGAGTTCTGGATCATGTTCAGAGCTTCTTCACATCAGCAAGACCATCGGTCAGTCCATCTTGGCCAGAGACCCCACCTGGAAGGCCCTTCACGTTCTGGGCTGGCAGCGCCGTCATCATCTTGGCATAGATGTGCACCCCATCGTTGAGAAAGGGATTCAGCTTTGCCGGCAACTCGACCAGTGGCAGCATGGGCTGCTTGTCTGGATCGAAATATGTCTGTAGGGCCTTAGGGCCGCTGTAGACATTCAGAAACTGAGATTCAGCCATGGCTCAAGGGTGGAAAACGATTTGTTGAAAATATTTAATAACGGTAACGAGTCTTTACATTTCCTACGTCAGTAGTTTACCAGTGACAGGGGAGTCATATGATGGGTTATATACCATTGTGCCGCTGGGACTACAGAGAAGGGCAGTATACGAGAAGGACACAGCATGCGAGAAGGAGAGACTATCTTCTCTGGGAGAATCAATGTCCCTACAGTCTATAGGCGAGCCAGGTCATCCCACAAAGTGACTCTGACATGTTCCAGACATCATCACAGAGCCGTGTTCTCATGCGTTCTCGGCTTCATCCTACCCAACTTAATACCCTGTCCATCTAGGGATCATTGTCATGATTCCGGGCGAGGAGGGTCTCCGTAAATTACAGGGGATGGGGCGCACCCGGCGAGTAACCGTGCAGGCCTGTATGTGATCGCGTCTCGGCCCATCAAGGTCACCTCAGGGATCGGTAGCTGACGACATTGTGGACAGGTGACGATACCGCCGATGCCTTCCTCGGTCTAGACGCGATGACCTTGCGGCTCCGATATTACATACCCCGCAAAGTGCGAGTAGGATTCCAACCCGCCTGCCTATTGGCGCGGGCAGGGTGTGGAGTTACAGCGGAATATAGTCATCCGAATCTATGCAATGTGTATGGTTAGATTCCGCGGACTGAACAAAGAGACCAGGGCTAGGTACAGAGGCTGTTACCAAAGATCTTGAGTAATCAAGAATAGAGATGATGCATATTCTGCTCACTTTTGTCTTAGGATGACATTGATTCCATCTGTGCTGTCTTACTTTTGACAGACTATTACAAGATATTACTATAGTTTTACTATACCCCATCGAGTGCACCCAATATAACATACCTATCTAAAGTCGTATATATATTGTTAATTTATATTTTAATATTCATTTGTAAATATATAAATATTCATGTATCGTAATTTAAAGATAATAATTCGTGTTTTGTTACAAAACATAGTTTGAATTGTCAAATTGTAATTTTCACATCTTTAATGAAATTGTTCTAGGTTTATCCCTACATAAATATGTTAAATATTTACATGTATAATTATTTTAATCACAGCTTAGCATAGTATTATAACATTTAGTTACATATATAAAGAATCGTTTGTTTAAAGTCAGAAAGCTTTCAGGATTAAAGGATATAGCTTCACTGCATAATTTTTCCCCACACATGTAGTAATTTGCACCGAAAAGCATGACTAAAATCCATGCTTGGATTACATCTGCATGAACCAATGTACATGTACTTTGTTTGCCCGGAAGAACTTGGAGGCACTACTTGTTGGATGAGGCTTTTTCTGTAAAGCAAGTATCTGGTGCAGCAGTGTGGAGAAGTCAACCAGCATGCTGAAAGTGCCTTACTAAACTGTCTTAGCTTTTCATGACACAATAGCAGGAAAGGATGTTAATCCATGAGACTCAGCTGATAAGGGAATGACAAAGGAGGTTTAGCATACAGTGCTTAGAACCACACGCAACCTTACCAGGGCAAGAAAGAATACCCATGCTCCAGATGACGTGGATCTCAAACGTTTTCTGAAATTGCCTCATGGATGTAGTAATGGAACCAGGATTGTAGTAACTTAAACAAGCCACAAGAAACTAGGGCCAGGTGCTACAATAGAATATTCGATACACCAGTAGCTCAGGATCAGTATGCAATTATTGTGCCTTACTCTATATTACTTTCATAGAAACAGCAATACAAACCTGATCAAGTAAAACTATCTAATTTCTCAAAAATTTCAACATATAACAATGTACTTGTTCCATATTATCCACATTCAAATTGTACTTCTAGAATAATATGTCCATCTATAGCTATAATCTTCATAATATGAGGCTATTGAGAAGTCTCTGTATTGCATACGACATGGCATACCTCGATACTCTCCACATTACTCTCTACTGTCATGAAATCCTTCTCTTTATATATATAAGATGCTCCGGTTTGAGCAGGACGTAACCGCACATGATGGTAACGACTCTCCAAGAGGCGACTCTAGAATGTTGTCTCATCATCACAAGAGCTCTGTGAAGCGACGTATAGCTCTGTCATCGGCCGGCTTCTCCGTATCTCTTTGCTTCCAGCCTGTATACTTCAACGGTCTTTCGTCTCACCAGACTCCGACCTGGCAACCATGACGGTCCTCCACTCGACGCTGAAACTCTCCCACCTCAAGGGCGTGACCCATAAAGGAGCCTGTATGTTGAGACTTTGCCCCCCCCCCTTTTTTTTTTTTCAATTTCTTTCTTCTTTCTTCTTTTAGTCTCTCTCCTCTGCCTTGACGACTGACACAAACAATCCAAGTGGCTGCCACCGCCTGGGCGATCCTCAGTGCCAAGTTCTTGGGTAGTGAGGAAGTGGTCCTGGGAGCGGCTCCTCTGGACCAGCCGGGGGAGAAGGAACCCATATGCCCTGAGAGTCTGTCCATCACCCCGGACTCGGAAGTACGGGCTGTTGTCGACCATGTTAGCCGCTGTGCACAAGACAGCAATGACTGCAGGGTATGGCAGCTGAGCCTGCAGCTGGCTGCAGACTACCCGGGCGGCCCAGCGTCCATGGCAGGCCAGCTTGTCGTGGTCGAGGTGGAGAGCGCCAGATGGACCCCGCAGCAGCTGCCGCCGCGCGAGAACACACCTCACCTGCTAGTAGTGGTGAGCCCGAGCGAAGAGGGCATGGGCGTCAGCCTCTCCACGACCGGCCGATCCATCTCTGCCACCCGCTCGCAGAGGCTCTTCCAGCAGTTTCTGCACATCGCCGGGCAGCTAGACCCGGGATCTGCAGCTACCGTCGGCACGCTGGACCTGGTCAGCCCCCGGGACGTGGCAGATCTCCAGCGGTGGAGCGGCAGCGCGGTGGAGCCAAACCGTACGTCGTCCCGTCAGACTCAACCCAGGCCCTTGAGGATCACGCGTGGCTGCGAGAGTTAGCTGACCTAGTGGTGTGCAAGTGGACTGCGTGCATGCAAGCATCGAGCGCCAGGCGCGAGCGCGACCCGAGGCGGAAGCCGTGCACGCGTGGGACGGGGTCCTGTCCTACCGAGAGCTGTCGAGCTTGTCCGACCGGCTGGCTACAGGGCTGATGGCCCTGGGGGTCGGGCCCGAGGTCTTCGTGCCCTTCTGCTTCGAGAAGTCGGTGTGGGCGGTGGTCGCCATGGTGGCCATCCTGAAGGCGGGCGGGGCATGTGTTCCTCTGGATCCGGGCCATCCCAGGCGCCGACACCTGGCCATCCTGGAAGACATTGGAGCCACGGTGATCGTCGCATCGGCGGCGCATCAGGACCTCGCCCGCGCGCTCCGGGCCACTGTCGTGACGATCAGCCAGGCGGGATTCGAAGGCCTGGACTCCAGCGCCCGCCAGAGCCACGCCCGGGCTGCGGTGGAACCTGGCCACCCTGCCTTTGCCGTGTTCACATCTGGTAGCACGGGCCAGCCCAAAGGCATCGTCATCGAGCACGGCGCTATGTGCACCAGCGCCCGCGACCACGGGCGGGTGATGCGCTTCGGCGAGCAGACCCGGGCGGTGCAGTTCGCAGCGTACACCTTTGACGACAGTTTCTCCGATATCTTCACTACACTCATGTTCGGCGGCTGTATCTGCGTTCCATCAGACCACGACCGCCTGAACGACCTGGCCGGCGCCATCTCGCGCATGGAGGCTAACCACGCCTGCCTCACCGTCACCGTGGCCGGCCAGCTGCGGCCGTCAGACGTGTCTCGCTCAGGACGCTCGTCGTCGGCGGAGAGAGCGTCACGGCGCGGGTCGTCCAGCAGTGGGCGGACCACGTCTACCTGATTAACTCGTACGGGCCGGCAGAGGCATCCATCTTCTGCTCTGCCAACTGCGGTCTGTCGAGCACGGAGAACCCCATCAACATAGGCGTGGGCGTCGGCTGTCAGCTCCACATCACGGACGCTGCGGACCACAATAGGCTCGTCCCAGTAGGCGCAGTCGGAGAGCTGCTGATCGAGGGACCCATCCTGGCGCGCTGCTACATCCGCAACGAGTCCAAGACCAAGTCCTCTTTCATCAGCGATCCGACCTGGGCCCTGAGGAGCGGGGAGGCGGCCGCAGCGGAGAGGAGGTTTTACAAGACGGGCGACCTCGCGAGGTACAACGAGGACGGGACCATTCTCGTCCTCGGCCGCAAGGATACGCAGGTTAAGATCTACGGGCAGCGTGTCGAGCTCGGGGACATCGAGTACCACCTCCGCCGACAGGTGCAGGGCTGCCAGGATGTCGCCGTCGAGGTCCTGACGCCTACGACGGCCTCTGGCGCTGCTGTGCCGGTCATCGTGTCCTTCCTGCTGGCCGCGGACGACAGCGAGAGCGACAGCGGCATCTCCGACACAGATCCCAAGACCGTGGAGGTCATGGATGGACTGCCGGATGGTGCCTTGGAGCGTCTGCGAGACCTCCTGCCCCCACACATGATCCCTTCTGTCTGCATCAAGGTGCGGGAAATTCCCCTAATGGTTTCGGGCAAGCTAGACCGCAAGGCCCTGCGCGCCATGGCCGCACACCTGACAGCCCAAGACCTCACCGCGGGCCACGCAGAGGCGGATGGTGTCTCGAGCCCACAGTCGCCCGAGGAGAGGGCACTGCAGGCCCTCTGGACAAGGGTGCTCTGCCTGGACAGCGTCTCGGTCGGGCGGGAGAGTAGCTTCTTTCGCCTGGGTGGTGACTCTGTGGCGGCCATGCGGCTGGTCGCTGCAGCGCGTGACGTCGGGGCCCGGATCACCTTCCAGCAAATCTTCCAGCACCCAACACTACGCCAGCAGTCTTCTGTCATGGTGTGGACGAGCGAGCTGGCACCGCAGCTAGGGACCGTCGCACCCTTTGCTCTGGCTAGCGACACAGACCGCAACACACATGCAGCCCTCGCGGCTATCCGGAACCATGACGCCGGGTGCACCAAGGACGACGTCCTGGATGTGTATCCCTGCAGCCCATTACAGAGCGGAGTAGGTCTCTGCTGCTGCTTCTTACAGAAATCACCTCCCACCCTTCTTACCGCGCAGATGCTGACATAAAACAGATGATGGCCCTATCAGCCAAGAACCCGGGCTCGTATGTAGCCCAGATGGCATACAAGCTGCCCGATACGGTGGACGTGGCGCGGCTCAAAGCAGCCTGGGACGCGGCGGTGCAGTCGTTTGCCATACTGCGGACCAGGATCTTCGAGGCTGAGGGCTCCTCGACGCTGTGGCAGGCGGTGGTCCGCGACCAGGTGCCATGGCTGGAAGCACAACACGACCACCTCGAGGCGTATCTTGCCCAGGACAAGGAGGTACCTATGGTCCTCGGCTCGAGGCTGATCCGCCTTGCGGTTGTGCGTTCTGCGCCACAGGGAGCAGCGGCGGCCACGGCCACCTGGTTCGTGTGCACGCTGCATCATGCGATCTTCGACGACGACTCCCAGAGGCTGCTGCTCCGGTCCGTCGAGCAGCTGTACCACGGGTATCCTCTGGAACCGGGGCTGGGCTTCAACGTCTTCATCCGGCAGATCGGCCCAACAGACGCTGCAGAGTCCTCGGCTGCATTCTGGAGGAAGCAGCTGGAGGCGCCACCTCCGTCCTGGCCAACCCTGCCCCGGGCCGAGTATCTACCCTCCGCCAACCAGACCATCCACCGGACGATCAAGCTCGCCTTTCCTCTTGGGTCCGATGTGACGCCGTCGGTCTTCCTGCGGGCTGCCTGGGCGCTTCTCCTCGCCCAGTACGTGGGCGGCCAGGACGTCGTCTTCGGCTGCACGGTGAACGGCCGCGGCATGGCGCTGGACGGGGTGGACACAGTCTCGGGACCTACCCTGGCGACGGTGCCGCTGAGGGTAACGATAGACGGCGGCAGCCGCGTGGACGACTTCCTACGCCTCCTCCAGCAGCAGTTCGTCGACATGATTCCCCATGAACAGGTTGGGCTCCAGCGGATTGCCCGGTGGGTGCCCGAAGCACGAGCGGCCTGCAGCTCCCAGAGCCTCCTGGTCGTCCAATCTGCGGAGCAGACGGCCGAGGGCGACACCCTCCTGGGAGCACCTGAGCTCCTGGGGACCATGGCTGGGTTCCTCACAAACGCGCTGACCATGGAGTGCCGCCCTGCCCCTGGCGCCCTCCACCTCCACGTCCACTTTGATACCCACATCCTCCGCGAGGGCCAGGCGGATCGCCTTTCGCGCCAGTTCGAGCATATCTTGCGCCAGGTGATCAGGGCGCACAGTACGACGGGCACGGCGACCCTCGGCTCCCTCGAGCTGATCGGCGAGGATGACGTCCAGACGCTGCGAGGGTGGACCGCCGAGGTCTCGGGAGACTGCACCGACGAGATGATGCATCAAGGTTTCTACCGTAGCGTGCAGCAGCAGCCGTGCATGCCCGCGGCGGAGGACTACGACACCTCGCTGACCTATGCGGAGCTCGAGGACCAGTCCAGCCGCCTGGCGCACGCCCTGGTCTCCAGGTTCGGCGTGCAGACCGGCCGGTTTGTCTCTCTCTGCGCCGAAAAGTCTGTCTTCTTTGTCGTCGCGTCCCTCGCGATCCTCAAGACGGGAGGGGGCCTCGTCCTCTTGGACCCTTCCCTGCCCGCAGAGCGTCTCGGGCACATGCTAGACATCGCAAAGGCATCTATCGCCCTCTATACGGCGTCCACGGCGGCCCACCGCCACCACCGCCACCACCGCAGCAGCAGCAGCAGCAGCAGCGAGACGCCTGTCCCTGCGGTGGTCCTGGACAGGCCGTTCCTCGACAGCCTGCCACCGTGCGGGCACTTCCAGGCACCCGTGAGGCCTACGGACCCTGCCTGCCTGGTCTTCTCGTCCGGGTCCACAGGAACGATCAAGGCCACCGTCCTCTCGCACCGCAGCTTCTCGACCGGGGCCAGGGCGTTCTGCCAGTCCAGCGGCATGAAGCCCCTGCAGCCACTGCGGGTGCTCCAGTTTGCCGGCATCTCCTTCGACGTGTGTCTCATCGAGGTCTTCCCGGCGCTGTCCCTGGGCGGCTGCCTGTGCATCGTGCCCGAGGGCGAGCGCACCGCCGAGGGCGTCGTCCGCGCCATGAACCGCCTGCGCGCGAACTGGGCCTTCCTGGTGCCCACCTTTGCCACGCTGCTCGACACTTCCTCCCTGGCGACCCTGCGCACGCTGCAGTTCGCCGGCGAGGCGGCACCACCGGCCATGTTCTCGCACTTTCCACCACACATACGGCTGATGCAGGTCTACGGCCCCAGCGAGTGCACGCCTGTAACCTTCATCAACGAGAGCCAGGCCGACCCTGATGAGCCTAGCGATGTCGGCCGGTGCATTGTCGGGTCTGGCTGGATCGTGGACCCTCTGGACCACCGGCGTCTGGCGCCCGTGGGAGCGGTGGGCGAGCTCATCATGGCTGGCCCCAACGTGGGTGATGGATACTACGGCGACAGTGCGAGGACAGCGCAGTCCTTTGTGCAGCCGCCCGCCTGGACCCGCCAGTTTGCCTGCATCGACCAGGGGCGCCACATGTACCTGACGGGCGACCTGTTCCGCCACGGCCCCGGTGGCACCTTCCTCTTCGCCGGCAGGAAGGACACACAGATGAAGCTGCGGGGTCAGCGCATGGAGCTAGGAGAGGTCGAGCACCACCTGCGTCTGCTGGTGCCGGCGGCAAGAGCTATCGTCGCGGAAGGCGTGACCACGGCAGGGAAGGACCGAATGACGCTGGTTGCCTTTCTCTGTCTTGCCCATAACACCGCTGCTGCCACTGCTGCCCCCACGACTACCACCACTGCCACCGATGCTGCTACTACCACTACTGATGATGCCACTACCATCACTACCACCACTGGCGGCGACGATGACGACGACGACGACGACATCATCTTGCCAGCCAGCGCCCTCGACGCCCTCGACCTCGCCACAGTGGTCGCCCGAGCGGCGGCTTCCTTGCCGCGATACATGGTCCCGACCGTCTTCCTTCCCGTCCGCAGGCTCCCCTTCATGCGTGGCTCCTCCAAGGTGGACCGCCGCGCGCTCCGGGCGATCGGTTCTGGGCTGGACGCGGCCGCCCTGCAGCCCTATACAGCCCAGCACAGGCACAAGAAGCCACCGGGCTCGCCGGCAGAGGTAAGGATGAGATCCCTGGTCGCCCAGGTCATGGGCCGCGACGAGGCGTCGGTCGGCATCAACGATAGCTTCCTGCTGCTGGGCGGCGACTCGATCGACGCGATGCGCCTGGTCACCATGGCCAGGGGCCAGGGCCTCCACCTGACGGTCGGCCGCATCCTCCAGCACCCCGTCCTCGAGGACTTGGCAAAATTGGTCGAGGAGGAGAGTGTCCCGACCGCCGAGCTGTTTCCTCCTCCCTCTTCGGCGCCGGCTGCATGGTCCCTGCTCATAGGCTCGACGCCCGCCGAGCAGGTCCGCGAAGAGGCTGTGGCGCAGTGCCATCTGTCGTGCGAGGCGGCCATCGAGGATGCGTACCCGTGTACTGCTCTCCAGGAGGGCCTCCTGGCGCTGTCCCTGGCAAGCCCTGGCACGTATGCCGCGCAGCACGTCTTCTCTGCTGCCCCGTCGGTGGACCCGGATGTGCTGATGAGGGCGTGGGAGTGGTTGTTTGCGACGCTGGGCATCCTCCGGACCAGGATCATCCAGCTCCCAACGTCTGCGCTGGTCCAGGTCGTCGTCACCCCTCGGGAGGAGCCTCTGGAGTGGTCCTTTGTCGACGGCGACCTAGACTCGTACCTCGAGCGTGACCGCCAGTCTCCGTTTGGCCTGGGAAGCCGGCTGAACCGCTTCGCCGTAGTCCGGAGGGAACCGCCCCTCGTGGTCTGGACCGCCCACCACAGCGTGTACGACGGATTCTGTGTCAGCCTGATCACCGCCGCCCTCGAGTCTGCGCTGACGCCAGCCGCCCGGGCCAGCTCGTCTCTCGTGCAGAGAGCCGACTTCCGCCAGTACATCAGGTACCTGGGACAGAGGGACCCCGGGGCCTGTGCCGCGTACTGGAAGGCGCAGTTCGCCCACGGGCACTTTGTGGAGTTCCCTCCGGCGGCGTCATCTGCCCGAGCAGGTGACCGTATCGAGCGGCAGACCATCTCCGAGACCGTCCCGTACCCCTCCCAGGTGCTGAGCACAGTCACGGCCTCGTCCGTCCTCCGGGCGGCCTGGGCACTCACCCTGGCGCGGTACACGGGCACCACCGATGTTGTCTTCGGGGCCACCGTCTCAGGACGCGACGTCGACATGCCCAACGCCTCCGAGGTCATTGGGCCCATGATCTCGACCGTCCCGCTGCGCATCACCATGGACTACAGCGTGGATAGCCTGCGCGGCCTGGTGGAGCGTATCCAGGAGCATGCCATCGGCATGACCGAGTTCCAGCATTTTGGGCTGCAGAACATCAGCCGCACCAGCCCCGAGGCGGCCGCAGCCTGTCGACAGCTCCAGAACTTGCTCGTCATCCAGCCAGCCTCTTTCAGCAGCAGCAGCAGCAAGGAACCCAGGCTGATCCGCCACCGCTTTGCCGACGAGCATGGCGCCCAGACGCACACGATCCCGCTGGTGGTGGACTGTGACGTTGGGAGCGAGGCTATCGAGATCACAGCCCAGTATGACTCACAGGCCATCGCGCCCGAGCAGATGCGGCGGGTCCTGAGGCTATTTAGCCGCTTCGTGCGCTACATGGGGAGCGCTACGCCCGAGACGAGCCTCTCGGGCTTCCTCCGGGCCCACCAGCCGGACCTCGACACGCTGCTGGCCTGGAACGCCGTGGTCCCTACCGGCGTGGGGGGCTGTATCCATGACCTGGTTCCGTTCCGCGAGCGGGCCTCCCAGCTGGCGATCCGGTCCTGGGACGGAGACATGACCTACGCGGAGCTGGACGCCCTCTCGACTAGGATCGCCCGCTTCCTGGTCCCGATGGGCGTCGGGCGGGACGTGCTGGTGCCCATGTGCTTCCGCAAGTCCCTGTGGGCCATGGTGGCCACCTTTGGCGTCATGAAGGCCGGCGGGGCCCCCGTGTTCCTGAACCAGGACCTGTCCCTCGGGCGGCTCACCGAGATGCTGCATTTCCTAGACGCGGAGCTCCTGCTGACGTCGGCCGGGCTGTTTCCGGAGGGGGCGAGGCCCGGTGTGCGGCGCGTGGTCGAGATCGACCGGGGCTTTGTGGAGGCGATCACGAGCGAGGCTCCGCTCCCCGCGGTCCGCCCAGACAGCGTCGGGTTCGCCTCCTTCACGTCCGGCACGACAGGCGCGCCCAAGTGCGTCCTAGTGGAGCACCGAAACCTCACGACGAGCGAGTCGCTCTACGTAGAGGTGGGCGAGTTCCGGCCCGGCACGAGGGCGCTCCAGTTTGCATCCTACACCTTCGACGCCATGGTCAAGGACTTCCTAGCCACGCCGCTCCACGGGGCCACGCTGTACATACCGTCCGAGGAGGACCGCATGAACAACCTCGTCGGGTACATGCGCACACACCAGATCACTCAGGCCACGCTCACGCCCACCATCGGGGGCCTGTTTGGCCCCGCAGACGTGCCGTCCCTCGAGGTGCTGATCCTGGCCGGGGAGAAGCTGACGGTCGACAATGTGGCCACTTGGGCGCCTGCGGTGCACCTCAACAATGCGTACGGCCCGTCCGAGGCCTCAGGCCGGTCGACGTGCCACAGCGGGCTCGCGGTGGGCTGCGATCCCAGCAATATCGGCCGTGCCGTCGGCTGCGTCTGCTGGCTAGTCGACCCGGACGATCCGGCGCTCCTCGTCCCCATCGGCGCGGTAGGCGAGATCGTCGTCGAGGGCCCGACCGTGTCTCGTGGCTACCTCAAGAACCCAGAGAAGACGGCCGAGGCCTTCCTCGCGCCGCCGCCCTGCTGGCTGCCCGAGGAGCGGCGCCACAGCAGCAGCACCCGCCTGTACCGCACGGGCGACCTGGCGCGTCAAAACCCGGACGGGAGCCTGACGATCCTAGGCCGCAGGGACGCGCAGGTTAAGCTCCGTGGTCAGAGGATCGAGCTTGAGGACGTCGAGTCGCAATTCAGGCGGCAACTGCCAGCAGACGTAGGCATCGTGGTCGAGATGGTCTCGTCCGGCAGCACAGCCGCCGCGGAGGGGCACACACTGTTGGCCGCCTTCCTATACGACAGCAAGGCGCTGGACCAGAAGACCACCCGCCTGCAGTTTGTTGACCCGCGGTCCACGCCTCGGCTGGCAGAGGAGCTGGATCTCCATCACATCTGCAGTGCCGTCGCCCAGACCTTGCCGCCCTACATGATTCCGAGCGTGTTCCTCGCCATTCCCCGCTGTCCCCTACTGCCCTCTGCCAAGACCGACCGGAATCGCCTGCGGGCTCTGTATGCGGACGCTGACCCGGATGTCCTCGCCGCCCTGTCGCTGTCCTCGGCAGGCTGCGTCGAGGAGCCGGCCACGCACCGGCAGCAACAGCTCCGGGCCCTCATGGCCGCCGTGCTGCGCCTGGACGAGTCTTCAGTCGGGCTCAGGCACAACTTCCTGCAGCTGGGCGGCGATTCCATCACGGCGATGCGCCTGGTGTCGGCTGCTAGGGCCCAGGACATCGGCCTGACCGTCGCGGAGATCCTGCGCAGCGCGGACCTCGGCCATCTGGACAGCCTCGCCACTGACCTCGGCCGGCCGGAGCGCGTCATGGTGGCGCCGTTCGAGCTGGTTGACAGCCTGGACCTCCGCCGCGTCCTCGAGGAGATTGCAGCCCAGTGCAGGATAGCCACGGACCTGATCGAGGATGTGTATCCGTGTACGCCCCTACAAGAGGGTAAGTTGTCAGACCCATCCCAATTGTACCACCGAGACCTTCTCTCTCTCTCTCTCTCTCTCTCTCTTCTTTCCCTTCCATTTTGGCGCAAATGTCTATTCTTTGCTGACTTTTTCTTGCACAACATACAGCCCTCATGGCTCTGTCCATGCAGCAGGAGGGTGACTACGTTGCACACCATGTCTTCCAGCTCCCGGGAGATGTAGACATGGCGAGGCTACAGGAGGCGTGGGAGACGGCGGCCCGGCATCTACCAATCCTGCGCACCCGCATCGTGCAGTCTCGTGACGCCAGCAGGCTGTACCAGGTCGTCGTTCGGAGCGGCAGCGGCAGCAGCAGCATCACCACCCAGTACTCGGGGGAGAGCGGTGCCGCCTCGGGCGTCTCAATGGGGCTTGGTGAGGCCCTCAACCATGTCCGTCTCCTCCACCACAAGCATGAGAAAGTGTTGGTCTGGCACGCCCACCATGCGACGTACGACGGTGTCTCTACGTCCATGATCTTGAGGCTGGTTGACCATGTCTACCACGGCCGCCCGCCGCCGCCCACGTGTGACTACCGCCTCTTCATTAGGTACATCACGCGCCTAGCAGACACGGACTCGCACCACTTCTGGGCCGCCCAGCTCACCGGCTGCAGCGCTGCATCGTTCCCAGCCGTCTCGTCCGGGCGGGCCTCGGTGGGCAGGCACGCCCGCTGGGAGTCGACGGCCACCTCAGTAGGAAGCCCCACGCCGGCGGTCATCCGGGCCGCCTGGGCCCTCCTCCTGGCGGCCCACACTTCCTCTGACGATGTTGTCTTCGGGACCATCTTGTCCGGCCGCAACGCCCCCGTGCATGGCATTGATCAGATGGCGGGCCCCACCATTGCCACCGTCCCCGTCCGGGTGCGCCTCGGCCAGGAGGACGAGACGACGGCCGAGTTCCTACGTAGGGTGCAGTCTCAGGCCGTGGACATGATCCCGCACGAGCACTTCGGCCTCCAGAATATCCGCCGTGTCAGCGAGGATGCACGGCACGCAAGCGACTTCTGCAACCTGCTGGTGATCCACCCTGCGCGGGACACGCCGCCGGCCGACGCGGACCGCCCGGTCCTCCTGCAGGCCGGCGACAGCTCCGCGTCCCTGGCCATGCACACGTACCCTCTCGTGCTCCAAGTGCAACTCCTACCTGGCGGGTACGCGCTCGAGGCGTCGTATGACCAGTCCGTCGTCAGCACCGTCCAGATGGCGCGCATGGCCCGCCAGCTCGAGCATGTGGTCGCGCAGCTGTCACGGCAGCCGCCCGGCAGGGCAGCCTCCTCCAGGGTGGGAGAGGTCCAGATCCTCTGTCCTGGCGACCAGGCCGAAATCGGGAGGTGGAATGAGGCTGCTGCCCTGGCGCCTGTAGACGAGAGTCTCCAGTCTGTTGTGCAGCAGGCATCTTGGCGGAGCCCGGACAGGGAGGCCGTCGTGTCGTGGGACGGCAGCATGACCTACGCTGAGCTGGACCGCGCCTCCTCCCTGCTGGCCCACGAGATCCTCGGCCGCTATGCGCCTGCTGGGCGGTTCGTCGCCCTGTGCTTCGAGAAGAGCCTGTGGGCTGTGGTGGCGGTCCTGGCGGTCCTCAAGGCAGGCAGGGCGTTCGTCTTCCTGGACCCGTCTTACCCCGCGGAGCGGCTGCGGCAGGTCGTATCGATCGTCACGCCGCCGCTCGCCATCTCGTCCCCCGGGCAGGAAGAGACCTGCCGACAGCTTGTGCCGGAGACGATCGTGCTGGGACCCGAGCATGCAGGGCTCTCGGGCCGGGGACCCGTGAAGGCTCCTATCGTCGAGGCTCGGCCTGAAGACCCTATATGTGCCATCTTCACGTCTGGTAAGTGTGTGATGGGCTCCTCGGCGCACGAAGAAGAGCATAGATACCCCATCCCGTCCCTCTGAAGAGAACACGCGGCCGTTGCTGACTACGTCTTGTCCGTCCGCCAGGCACAACCGGCAAGCCCAAGGGTGCCATCCTGTCCCACCGGTCCTATGTCGCCAGCAACCTGGCGCACGCAAAGACACTCGGCCTAGACTCGGCGGCCAGGGTGCTGCAGTTTGGCTCGTGCAGTTTCGACGCCATGGTGTTTGAGGTGCTGACCACGCTGCTGGTCGGTGGTTGCATATGCGTTCCCCACGAGAAGTACCGAAACGTGGATATAGACGTCGAGATCAACCGCATGCAGGTCAACTGGACATTGCTGACGCCGTCTTTTGCCTCCCTGCTCTCGCCCGAGTCCGTGCCAACACTGAAGACCCTCGTGTTGGTGGGAGAAGCTGCCAACCTACAGCTCATCCGCACCTGGAGCAAACGGGTCGCACTGCACAATGGTATGTCGCGCCCATTTCGCCGTGCTTGCTTGCATTGGTGGTCCGATTTTTTTTTCTTTATTTCTTTTCCTTCCTCTTCCTCCTGACATGAACAAATGTAGGCTACGGACCGAGCGAGTGCAGCATCTTCAGCACCCTCAAGACGGACCTCAGCGAGGCGACCTCACCGATGGATATTGGGCGCGGCTCCAGCTGCGCCACCTGGATCGTGCGTCCCGACAGCGTCGACCACCTTGTGCCGGTCGGGGCACCAGGCGAGCTCCTGTTAGAGGGCCCCAACATCGGAGAAGGGTATATCAACAACCCGGCCCAGACCGCTGCCGTCTTCCTCCGGGAGCCACCTGCGTGGTATGCTCGCAGGACGGACGGTCATTTTCCTCCTGCGAAGTTCTACCGCACAGGCGATATTGTCAAGTACGCTGACGACGGGTCCATCCTCTTCGTCGGCCGCAAGGATAGCCAGGCCAAAATTCGAGGCCAGCGTGTCGAGCTGGGCGAGATCGAGAGCCACCTGGCCACGGTTCCAACCCTCGGCCATGCCGTGGTCCTGATTCCTGCGCGAGGTCCCGCCCAGAAACGCCTCGTCTGCGTGTTGAGCCCCCAGGGAGGGACCGCGTTCCAGAGCCCGCCGCAGCCGGCAGCAGGGCTTACCATGATCCACAGCTCATCGCGAGACACCGCCAGGGTCCTGGTCGATGCTGCCCGCGAGAGGCTGGCCGCTGTGGTGCCAGGCCACATGGTGCCCAATTTCTGGATTCCGGTCGAGTCCCTGCCGGTGCTGCCGTCTGGCAAACTGGACAGAAAGCAAGTATCTACCTGGATAGAGTCTCTGAACATCCAGGCTTGTGAGCAGGCTGCTGCCCTCTCGGCGGTGCCCGCAGACGACGACGAGAGCTTGACGAGCATGGAATGGTCGCTCCGGGAGCTGTGGCACCAGGTTCTCAACGTCGACAGCAGCGCCATCACCAGCCGCAGCGCATTCCTGCAGCTCGGCGGTGACTCCATCTCGGCCATGCAGCTGATGTCCAGAGCCAGGTCGGCCGGGCTGCGCCTCACAATGCTAGACATTAACAAGTCCAAGACCCTCAGGGAGCTTTTCGCTCTGTGCTACCCATCTCCCCCTAGAGAACTCCATGGGTAGCGCCGAGGAAGAGCCTGCCGAGGTTGACTTCGAGTTGTCGCCAATGCAACAGCTTTACTTCAAGGTCACCCCGGAAGGAAACGATATGTTCGAGCAGGGCATGCTGCTGGTCCTCACACAAGCCCTGCCGGTGTCTGTCCTGCAGAATGCACTAGCCATGATTGTCCAGCATCACTCGCAGCTACGGGCTCGTTACAGTCGCTCTTCTGGGCGCTGGAGGTGAGTTGTACCCTATCCTGTGCTCTGCATCTCATTTCTTCTCTCTTGTCCCATCGGGGTGGTCTTCCTCTGGAGAGGCCCCCGTAATATCGGATAATGATCGCGAAACCAAGTCTGATCTAGACACAGGCAAAGAATCTCACGGCAAAGCCCTACAGAAGATGCGCTGCGCGTACACCAGGCGACAGATGATGACATACCACGCATCGTGTTCGAGTCTAAGCGCCGTCTGAATCTCAGAAATGGGCCGCTGTTTGCGGCAGAGCTCATAGAGACAGCTGACCAGCAGTATTTGTTCTTGACGGCCCACCATCTATCCGTCGACTTGATGTCGTGGCGGATTATCCTCGAAGACCTCGAGGATCTCTGCCTACACCGTGTAAACACCCTGTCTAGGTATGTTTGGGCTCAAACCCCTCACCCCTCCCGCCCCTTAGATCTGCCCAGGCCTTTGCGGCTCGACAGCTCACCATGCTGCAGATCGCTGTCATTCCAAGCGTGGACCTCTCTGCAGGCCCAGCACTGTGAGCAGCTCGACTCCACCAAGCTTCTACCGCTCGTCCCGACTTTTGACGCCGGATACTGGGGCATCGATATCAACACCGGCAACACATACTCGGACACTGCCCAGAGAAGCTTT
The DNA here is from genome assembly GCA_016584495.1 of Celoporthe dispersa. Taxonomy (NCBI): domain Eukaryota; kingdom Fungi; phylum Ascomycota; class Sordariomycetes; order Diaporthales; family Cryphonectriaceae; genus Celoporthe; species Celoporthe dispersa. Next base: position 1,287,779 of record WAID01000004.1, read on the forward strand.
GTCCTAGACCTGCCGACATCATCTTCACTTCTTCACGAAGCCAACACTGCCTTCCACTGTAAACCCGTGGATATCTTCCTCGCTGCGGCCGTCGGCTCATTCGGGCGCATCTTCCAGGACCGAGCTCTGCCGACCGTCTTCCTCGAGGGCCACGGCCGCGAGTCCTGGAGCTCTTCAGTCGACATCCTGAAGACAGTCGGCTGGTTCACCACCTTGTTCCCAGTCTGCCTGGACCGGGGCGAAGCTGACGACATTACCACGGCAGTCCGTGCCGTCAAGGACCGCCGGAATCGTTTCCCAGACAACGGCTTCGCAACCTTCAACTGCGGTCAGCTCTTTCCGGCGACTTCCTCTCCTGCGTCTCCCGTGGCCGAGATTACACTAAATTTCCTAGGCCAGTATCAGCAGCTGGAAAAGCCTGACGCGCTCTTCAGGGAAGCGCCGATCGACTTGTTCACAGAGGACGAGTCGACACAGGACAGGTTCTCGCTCGTCAACATTACAGTCCAGGTTCGCGATGGGGCCGTATGCTTTAATTTCTCGTATCACAAGCAGTCTCTAAAACAGGATTCCATCTTGCGCTGGGTCGAAGAGTGCCAGGCTTGGCTCGCAGCAGCTGCAAACACCTTACCCACGCTCCCGCGGACATATACACAAGGCGATTTCCCGCTGCTGCAGGCATCCGATGCAGAACTGCAGGAGTTGTTGGAGCAGCGCCTGCCCGCGCTAGGAATTGACATCCAGACGGTGGAGGACATCTCACCCTGTTCACCTACACAACTAGCTATGCTAGAAGATGAGAGCACGCAGTTGACCACCACGTGACCCGCCTCAACTTCGAGATCAAGACAACCGGTTCCAGCGAGGCCCTTGACATTCAGCGGTTGGGAAAAGCATTTCAGTCCCTCGTAGAGCGTCATGCCATCCTCCGAACTGCTTTTGTGTCAATGAAGCGGGGGGGTGGCAGGCAATTCGTCCAGGCGGTTCTGAAAGCTTTCTCCCCCGATGTCACCCACTCAGCCACGGATCAGTCCAGCAGCGAGCCTGGTCACACAGACGCCGTCTACAACAAGCTGCAGAGCGGTCAGCCGCCATACCAGCTCACCTTCCGCCACAGCGCCGCCGGAAACATATACATTTCCATCGACATCAGCCACGCGCTCATCGATGGTGCCTCTGTGGCGGTCCTTCTCCGCGACTGGAACCTTGCCTACCAAGACCGGCTATGCGGCCCCAGTGCCCCCGGATTCCAGGATCTCATCCGCCACATTCAGAACCGAGCCTCTCAGGCAGCCATCTCCTACTGGATCCAGCAGCTCCTGGGGCTACAGCCGTGTTTGCTGCCGCTCAACGGATCCGGCATCAAGAGCAAACGCCAGCAGCGCTTTGTGCCGTTGGCCCTGCCGGCGATGGAAGCTCTCCAGAAGGTCTGCCAGCGCAAGTCGGTGACGTTGTCGAATTTGTTCCACGCGGCCTGGTCCCTCGCACTCCACCTTGCGACAAGGTCCCGGCACGTCGCCTTCGGCTACCTCGTGTCGGGCCGCGATGTACCCCTCGATGGAATCGAAGACGCAGTCGGGCCCTACTTCAACTTCCTCATCTCGCGCTACGAGATCGATCCGGCGCAGAGCCTCGGGGACTTCCTGCAGGCGGTGCAGACCACGATGACGGGGCGTCTTCCCTTTCAGAACTTCTCATGGCCGCAAGTCCGGGATTATGTTCCCGCTCTAGACGGGCCCGTCTTCAACACGGTCATCAACATACATCGTTTTGCACCTCTTGCCGGTGGAGACGTCCCGGACAGTCAGCAGCTGGAGTTTTCTACGAGGCCCGGATACAACCCTCTTGCTGTGAGTTAAATGTTCTTCGATGCCGCGTTCTACTGTCTCCTTAATACATGGTTGGAGCTAACAGAAGCAGTATGATGTTGAGCTGGCCGGTAAGATTGACGACAACATCCGGCTGGATGTCGCTTACTGGAACACGAGTGTGACGGATGGCTTCGCGTCAGCACTGGCTGCGTCCGTGGAGGGGATTGTGCGTAAATTCCTGCTACACATGGACTCCAGTATCTCCAGTATCGGCGACGCGCAAGAGGGCGGTTTGTAAAAAAAAAGAAAAGGAAAGTCTCTCCTCCAAGATTTTGTTGAGGAGCAGAGGGCTGTGCATTCAAAAATTTCTTTCTAGAATCACGAGCTCCCTCGGTTTGTCGTAAACTACACCATGACATGTTTGCTCGCAGAAATGGCTGGACATTAAGGTATCGAGTTCATCATATCTCCCTCACAGGGGAAGTCGGGAGACTATGACGAGCCCTTGAATGCAACAGCAGACTACTTACTGAACCAGAATAAGGCGGATGGCTTGCCTCTCTCGAAGCAAAGAGCTGTCGATGACTCGGCACCGAGTGTTCGGCCATCATCCAACCTGGTATGTTCAGAGATTGGTATGGACTGAACCTCTACATGGGTACCTTGTTGCTGCGCCATATTGTACAATGTTGATCTCAGAGGAGGAATGTGCGAGATCCACACGTTCTACATAGACTATAGTGTTTCCAGCTTGCATTGTAGATAGCCATTCTGTCAGTGCCCGTATAGGTCACAAGCCCAGAATTCCTATTTTGGCAGTCATGGATCACCAAGGAACAGCCGGATTTTTAGATCAATAGGGGACTAAGATCTCCTACTCTTACCACTCAGCAGCTACGGAGCGACTTGCAGCTGTAGGCATTCATCAGGCAGCCACAGTAACAGGACAGCATTGCTTTTGACCAGCATCCTTCCCTAGTATCACCTTCTCCTGGTGTCACTGTCCCCGGCATCCAGCCTCGCATTAATTAGCTATATTGGCAATAGTGGGTAGAGCTAAGGGGCGGTGTGCGAGATCTAGACATTCCATATAGACTGTAATATCTCCAGCCTACATTCGGGATAACCATCCTTCTGGTGCCCGCATAAGGAATGCATGCGAGTGTGGCCCTTGGGTTCCAGGCTAGGAAAACACTCCCTATCTCGAGACGCTACCATCGAAACGGTACAGTCTCATAAGTTCACGGAGTTGCAACTCTTCCTGGACAATGGTCTTATCATACTGTCTCCTATTGGAGGAATCATCTCACTCTCGTTGTGTTGACCAGGGACACGCGTACCAAGTCTACTTCAAGGTTGCCGCTTAGTATGGCTTCTTACCTGGTATGGCTACTTGGTATGGTTGCTTAGTATGCCTGCTGAGTCGGGTGGAAATAGGACCGTGTATCGGGGTTAGATGGGTAGGTATTAGCTGTGATGCGCTGGATGTCATGTGGATTCGAGGCGTATGGGTCGGTGAAGGCCACTATTTATACCTGGTTCAAGCCCACACTTGCTATGCAGGTATACTCTGGCAGCATGACACTGAAAATTCTTCCCTGACTATCCGTCTCTGAAAAGCAGCTCTTCAATATCTTGAAGTAATCAACAAACAACCCTGTCTACGCTACAAGACTGTTGTTGATATGGCACCGCCTAGTACACTGAGACGTCTCGCACTGCGGGCCCCAGCCCTCGCTACAGGAGCCAGAGGTTCGGCATGGCATATCCATGACACCAACATCGCAAGGCGAACCCAGGCTACACTCGGCAGTTCGAAGCGCGAGTGGCTGGTCATCCTGCCTGACCAACAAGAAGCCTCGAAACGGCGAACCGCGCTGCGTCCGTAAGTCCTTACCAGCCGTCTGTTCCCCCCGGGGTGGAAAGAAAACACTCCCAGCAAGCATAACCACTGGACTGATAGCAACTGGAAACACAAGGGAGCACCTTTCCAGCCTCTCCACATATCCATCCGACTTCTGGCTGTGGGGTGGGCGCTTTTTCCAGGCCGAGCCGAGGGGGGACGAGTCTCCAGATGTGCTTGGCTCAGCGCTGTTGGCATGGGGCTCATCCAAGGATGAAGTACTAAGCGAACTCAAGAAGGACATTTACACTACCAACCACGTCTGGGACTGGAGCAAAGTCCAGATATTCCCCTTCAAGAGTACGCTGAGGAAGGCGTTGTAATGGGGATGTGGGTTCACTCAACAGCTCACAGGACGTACCGTGGCCGTATAGGAGCTGCAAGGAATTCCATGTGCGTGTTCGTGGGTCTCTGGAGAAGATATAGAGAGGCTATAGGTGTCTACGAAATGCTATCACAGCGCTGTCGCTACCCTTAATTACTTGGCAACAACAGGTCCACGGGCATGTGACATGTCATCTTTCTGAACTAGAAAGTAGGCAGCGAGCACTGGTATCGACGTGAGATTGTGCTGGAAGATTGGTGCTAATGAAAAGAGGGCTGAAGATTGTATTGTTTGGTATAGCAGGCTGAAGTTGCGAGGTAGATAGCAAAGTCCTACGAACAAGGCTGACATGAAATTTGTCTTTCTACGTGACTCAGGCCTACTATTCGTCCCTGGCAGTGCTCATCGTGCAGAGAATTTATTTGACAATTAATTATAATTATTATTTATTAGTATACTTAGGGAGGCCCTCAGGTTCGTTCAGAAGAGCGTCAAGCATTTTCTGAATAAGGCCGTCCCACGGGGATATGCAAAAACCCCGAGAGGTTTTATCCTCGCTTGGCACGTTCACTCGCCACGAGCGATCACCGCGTGAGACGAGAATACCTTGTCAAGACTCTAGAAAGACTTAAGGAAAGACGTTTTGTTTTTTCTCTCTTTATTCCCGTTCACTTTCTCCTTCCCTTGAGTGGATGAAAGTAAATCGACGAGATTCTAACCATGAGTGTTCTTGTCGACCTGGTCGCTTTGCATAACTCTTTACCTTTGGAAAGTCCATCTTCGTGCCCGGCTCGTGTAGGAAGAGCACTGGATGAAATTGTTAGCTTCCTGTAATGTGAAAACCCACCGGAAGTAGGAGCGATCAACCAGGCAATGGGACGAGACTGTGGAGAAAAAAATCTATAGGAAGGAGACAATGGCATCTATAATTCTTTCCATCACATTGGCTCTCCCACCCGCTTCCTTCAGCTCGGGCAGTATAAACCTCCCTCGACTCACCATCATCACAAGATTATTCCTCTATAGCACCCATTAACGAGCATCGCCACCACCTTACCACCAACCATGGCTTCCAGGATCGCCCTTCTCATCAGCTCTCTCGTCGCGCTGGGCACCACGCTGGTACCTCCCTGCATGTCCGAGCTGGGTCCTCGCTTCTGCCCGCCCGTGAAGCCCTCCGTGCAACGTCGCGAGCTGACTGTCTTCCCCGATGTGATGCGCCAGGAGGCCCTTCTCAGGGACGACATCTTCCCCCGCCTCAACGCGACCCGGATGAAGGAGGACCTCCTCCAGTTCACCAACAGCACCGTCTTCCCGAACCGACACTGCAGGTCAAAGCATGGTGTGGCGTTCAAGAAGCTACTGGAGATGATCGTCACGGACGACCTCAAGAGCCCCCGCGGCGTGCTCAGCGGGACATCAAGCTTCCCCTCCAGCTTCAGGACCGTCTTGACGGACACCCCCCAGCAGAGCTTCATCTTCAGGGTCCTGGCGCCAGAGCCTCACGGGTGGTACGCGCCCAAAAATACAATCGTCGTCGGGTATGCATCACTTGCCCTCCCCCTTCCCCCCGGCTCTTCTGTAAACACACGACCCTTGTCTAGCTGACGAGACTTTCTCCCAAAACAAAATTAAAGGGCGCACATGGACTCGATCAACCACTCTCACAAGGAGGGAAATATTGATGACATGGTGGCCCCGGGGGCTGATGACAACGGCTCGGGCGTAGTCGTCCTTCTGGAGGTTCTCCGGGCCCTGGCTCCTCTGTTCGCGGAGAAACACGTGGTGAATGAGGTTCAATTTCACTGGTAAGTCGCGCTGCAAATCCCGTCCTCGTCGTCTAATAAAACGGCTCCCCGCTGACGATCCTCTCCCCAAGGTATGCCGCCGAGGAGATCGGCCTGCATGGCTCGGACTCCATCTTCGAACAATATCAGAACCAGTCCTGGCCGGTCAAGGCCATGCTGAACCTCGATATGGTAGGCTACAGGGGCGATCATGACGAGGAGCTGCCTACCATCGCGGTACAGGGGGACCATATCGACGAGAATCTGAAGATCTTTACGAAGAACCTGATCGGGACATACCCAAACGCAACAGCCGGCGACATGACCTGCGGGTACGCCTGTTCTGATCACGCCAGCGCCTACAAGTACGGCTTTCCCTCCGCCATGATCGGCGAGTCGGCTTACATCAACAGCCAAGCTGGGCGGCCAAACGGATACCCCTGGATCCACTCGGCAAACGACACCATCGATCATATCGACTTCGAGTACATGCTGGAGTTTGCTAAGGTTGCTGTGGGATTCATCGTGGAGCTCGCCTACACCAACTTCTCGACGATCAGCTGATGAGATGACTCTTGGGCGTACTGCCTCCGTCGTTCGTCCTAGAATAGCTCACCCCCCCCCCTCCCTCCGGAGGTCTGAGTGTATGTCAATAGGTAGTCCTAAATTGGATGGTTAAGTGACTGCTCCCGACTATCGTATCAACGTGAAACATCTTGACCCCACGGCTTGACGAATGAGACTGGCCTCCAGGGCTTATAGGCCTATTAGTCACCCTCAAGAGATAGAAGCATCGCAGACAACGCGACACTCAAAGATGCTGGCGAGATGAACGAACGCATTACGGAACAGAATTCAGAAAAACCTCAGGTTCCTATATTTTTTTTTTTCAAGGCACTATCTGTAATCCCACGGCAGCAAAGGGGGAGGGGTTTAGAACTCGTCTAGGTACCTGCATGCACATTTTAGTGTAGGCCGCGCCACCAACTCCTCTAACGCCCCGAAAAATATGTTTCAAGATAACAAGAAGAAGCAGCCCGTCTAGTCGTCCAGGGCAGACTTTGCCTTGGCCTTTGCGCCGCGCAGCTTCGCCTTCCGCTCGGCGATCTGCCTATCGAGCTTGTCGTCGTTGCTCTCGGGGAGGTTCGCCCTCTTGGCCTTCTTGGCCTCCGGCTCCTCCTCTTCCTCCTCAGAGCCGGCAGTCTTGCGCTTCTTGCCGACGTTGGCCTGCTCCTTCTTGGCCTCGATGGCCTTTGCCCTCTCCGAGCCGTTGGCGATGATATCGGTCTCGGCGTCTAGCCACAGCTCGGAAGACTGCCAGATGGGCAGGGCCACGGTCTGGGGCCCCTTGACAAAGATAGCCTTGATGCCGTTCTTCTTCTTGGGCACGTACTTGTTGGCCATGTCGCCGGCCACCTTCACGATGTTCTCGGACAGCGCCTCCGGGCCCAGGCCGGCGACGCCGACCTTGACGGCCGTATTGGTGGAGGGCGACAGGTGCACGAGCGCGCAGCCGAGGGCCTTCTCGATCTCGGCGGCGACCTCCTTGGCGGACCTGCAGTTGACGTCCTCCGGGTTCGCTGCCGCCGCCGCCTTTTTACTCCGCGGGGCCTCGCCGCCGTCGCGCTGCTGCTGCTTCTTTCTCGACAGGACGACGGGTATGGGCCTCTTGGCGGTGGTCTTGTAGAAGCTCTTGCCCAGGGCCTTGGGCAGGCGGTTGATGATGCGGTCGTCGCCGAGGAAGATGTCGTGCTCGGAGGCGAGCTTGCGCTGGGCCTCGTACTGCCTGAACTTGGCGGTCAGGTGCTTGAGGTCGACGACGCGGGTGACGCGCGCCCGCAGGTGGTCGGGGAAGTCATCCGAGGCGACGATGTTCTTGTAGTGGCGCTGGGGCTCCGGCACGATGAGGCAGATGGTGGCCTCCCTGGTCGGCGTCGGCGTCGCGCAGGGGGTGCGGGAGGGCGATCTTGGCGGGCTGCAGCTTCTTGGTGTCGTGGATGTGGCGCTTGGTGGTGATGGTCAGCCAGATGGGCGTCTCGGCGGCAGAGGGGACGTCCTCCTCGTTGTCGGCGGCGTCGAGGATGTTCTTCTTGGTCGCGCTGGCGGCGGTCTCCGCGGCGGTCTTCTTGATGTGTGCCAGGAGCGCCTTGGAGGCTTTGAGGGCCTACTTGGGGGGGGGAGACAAAGGCTTTGGGTCAGTTCCGTATCCAAACGAGGTCCCGTGGAGAAGGACAGCGAGAGAAGAATGATCTGTCTGGCGGAGGTATTCACCTGATCAGGGTCGACCTCAAATTGAGGTGCCTTGTCGTGCTTCACGACTGCTTTCGTGGGAGCCATGCTTGAATTTTTTTTTTTTCCTTCTTCTGGCTTGTTGAGAAATGGAAGGAGAACTTTCTCAACTTTGGCTGCAGAAGGAGGCCATGTGCATTCGGCTGAGGTTGGAATTGGAGTTTGGCAGCGTGCAGGGGCTGTCTCGAAATTTTTCTTATCTTATCGCTAGACCCTTGATTGAGTGATTGAGGCCCAGCGCCCTTGCTCTGTCTAGCAGGGCAGAATCTCGGCTGCCCCTCACCTCCTCGCTCAGCCTTCATTTCCGCCCCAATTCCTCTGCTCTTCATGGGACATGGGCAGCAGGAACATGTTGATGAGTACCTTCCACTCATAAATATTAATTCAGTTGTTGGGTTGCATGTACTATAAGATGTCCTCTATCTATCAAGTGATCTGCGTCTATTTCTTAGTGCGTCTAGCTCTTGTCTATCTCTCATCTGTCTACACCTTTGTCCGGGTCATCATCTGATGAGAAGCCTGAAAGGGGAAATCAACAACCTGGCCATCTCTAAATCCGTCTTGTCTTTAGTTCGCGGCCTCTTTGACGCTGATCTTTCCGGAGACAACATCCTTGACGACTGAGAGGATGCCCGAGAAGTCCTCAAACGTGGTAAAGGGCACGTTCTCCTTCTCGCAGTACGTGACGAGGTCTCTGCCTGCCTTGGCAAACATGAGGTCCGTCTCCTTTGCGGCCGACAGGTCCGACACCCCATCGCCGGCGTAGAACAGGTATGGCCTCTGGTCCTCGGGCAGCTGTGAGTATTTTCGGATCTCGAGGGACTTGTCATGCCCAAAGCCGCTGTGTTGGACTGTCAGCATGAGCTCTGCTCCGGGCCCGCCCGCGGGGGGGCTCAGGTTCAGGTGTCCAAGGCGGGCGTGTGGGGGAAGGGCAGCGGTACCCACCTGTCATCGTGGAACTCGATCTCCCACCCCTTCTCCTCATTGATATCCTTCCCGGGCCGGGCCTTGACGTTGTTGCTCACGATCTGCAGCTCGCTGGCGTCCTCCTCGCCCAGCAGGTGGCCCAGCAGCGCGCGGATGATGGGCTCCATGCCGCCGCTCAGGACGACGATGGGGATGTTGTTCTGCTTGGCGTAGGCGTGGAACTCCTTGAAGTAGGGGTCCAGCTGGATGTTCTTGAGGAGCAGCTGGATGCACTGGTCGTAAGGGGTGCTTATGCTCTCCATCATCTCCAGGAACGAGTCCCGGAAGTCCCTCTTGCCGAACAGGACGTCCTGGTTGCCCTTCTTCCTCAGCTCGGTCCCGAAGCCGACATTGTCCGTCATGAAGTCATTGCTGTCCTGGAGGGTGATGGTGCCGTCGAAATCGGTGAAGAAGATGTGTTTGGGGTTGGTCTTGAGCGCTGGAAGCGCAGCGGGCGTGTCGGCACTCATCTTGCCTGTACTGTATCGGGGTGTATTGTTTTGTACTGTAAGTAGGTGGTGCACGGGTGCGTGAGAAGAGGGAGGGGTCAGCAAAAAAAAAAAAAAGAAGAAAAAAACTTGACAACGATACGGCCCTTCAGGAAGAGAAGATGATGACGAACAAGAGCCGTTGGGTCAAGAACAGAAATGCAAGGCCCTCCCCGGGTGCGTCGCCCGCAAACCCGGGCAGAAACTCCTTGTTAACCCCCGACATGACCCAACCCAAGACGCGCTCCACAACACGTTTCGGGCGGTTGGCTCGGCGGCTGGAGGTGCGTCATTTCAGCGGTCGAAACTCGCAGAATTCCTCGGCGCTAACCGGGCAGCCTCTTGGTGGAAAAAATCGGGGTCCTCCAGCGGGCGATGGGCGCTGACCGACCGCCATCGGAGGCGGTAATATACATTGTGCACCGTCCCGAACACTGACCCAGATGGCTAAAGCAAAGAAGAACCAAAAAAAAAAAAAAAAAAAAAAAAGAGAGAGAGAGAGAAAGAAAGAAAAGAAAAGAAAAAGAAAAAGCAGGACAAGCGACGTCTTCGAGAACATCCAAGGCTTAAATTTCTGAAGAAGACAAGCATGAGGTTCGACCGATATGCTATTTATTCCTCATCCATTCATGCTCTCTCAGGTAATTCTGCCCTCAACAGGCAGTCGTCGACATGCGCCCAAGACACATCTGATATGCATCTCCTTGCCGCAACGGGCATCATAACCTCTTCTTCCTTTGAATCAGCAGCGAATACACCTTTCATGGTTTTTTTTTCCTTTGCCTCCTTTCAGGTCTCTCTTTAGCCTTTTTTCCTCACAATCTACCATTCTAGCCACCAAATGTACCACATGTGACCCGTGGACTGTCATCCGTGCCTGAGTTGCAGCAGATACTCCCATCGGTCCAGTTGACCCCGATAAGGTCATCTATATACCACCATGGTCAGAGAAAGAGAGAGGTATGGGGAGAGAGAAAAAAAGAAAAATCATGGGAGATATCTTGCACTCACTCAAGCTGCACGAAACGTGGACTCCCTCACACGTGCAGGCATAATAGTACGCATCAGTGCCAACACAACCGCTGCAATTAGACCTATATCCACCGCTAAATCGTCCTCAGCAGCGTCATTACCATCAAGCTGGTCAAGGGAAGGCAAAGAAAGGGTAAAAAAAAGGATAATCATCACAGGGTACCATGACTACCACTCACCCTTGATCTCCCACAAGACCCTGCCCGTCAAAAGACAGGCAGTCATCAAGGCTGAGGAACGACTCCGGCGGAAACGGCCTGTTGGTGACGTTAAAGGCACAGTCCGAGCCGGTCGCCGTGGTGTAGTCCCCGCTGTACCCGGTCTCTGCGCAGTCGTGGGCGTAGTTTGAGAAGTTCCGCGCGGCGGCTGTTGCGGTGGCGGTGCTCAGGAGGAGAGCTGCTGCCGGGACGAGGACTAGGGGGCGCATTATGGACTGCTGTGTGTGTAATTTGGTGGGTTGTCTCGTGAGGCTAGCACCAAAATAAGTGTCGGAGAATGTGTGCCGTACTTTAAATGAGGCCGTCAATATGTCCAAATAAGAGTCAATACTGTTTCGTATAGCCGATAATTAGAATGGCGCCTGCCTTGCCCTCCCCTCCTCCCCCTCCTTGAAATACTTATTCTGTCTCCAGCCCATCCCCACATGCGGTTGTGCTTCGAAGGCTGGTGATTCACCAAGTTTCCCCCTTGACTAACCAATGATTATCTAGTGATATAAAACTACGGGTGTTACGGTGATAAGTAGCCTAGATGACGCTAGTGTTACGTATGAATCAAGCCAAATGGAGATAAACAAGAAGTACTGGACTGCATAAAGATCATTACTAGTCCATCTTCATGAGGAACAATTCCTAACGCTATCAATGTAGCAACGTTTGATTCTGGAAAAAATTTGTACATCTGCCTCTGAGGCACAGAAAAATAGAAAACTAAAAACAGTCCCGGGTATCCAACAAACAAGTTTCCAAACAAAGTTTCTTTCCCCAAGTATAGAGCCCCGAGGGCAAGGAATGACAAGAAGACAAGACAATAATTATACAATCACAATAACACAAGCTTAACTGCTGCAGTCGGTGGAGCAGGCAGTGTCCGGACAATACCCAAGCTGGCATGTATACGCACAGAGCGTATCATAGATGGTGTCCTCGCCCGAGATGGCGCACCCGGTAGTCGCGATGCCTGCCTCGTACGTCACTGCAGTGCCGGTCGATGTGCAAGTGCAGGCCTCCGTGGGACAGAACCCGGCAGCGCAGGCAAAGGTGCACAGGCCGAGCAGATTGAGTGACAGCCCATCAGCGACGGTACCGGCGTTGCAGTCAGAAGTGCTAGATGCCGTCGAGGAGGCAGAGGACTGAACCTGAGACGCTGCAGCAGCTGAGGATTGTGCCTTTGATGCGGTAGCAGAGGCCTGGGTCTGAGAGGCAGCAGACGAGCCTGTGGTGACCTGCGAGCTCGAAACCGCCGCAGTCGTCTGTGTCGCAGCCGTAGCGGTCGGTTGGCTCCCGCCAGTGGCACTAGCAGCCGCGCTCCCAGCGCCAGTCGTCGATGCTGCGACAGCGGTTGGGGTGCCCAGAGAAGGAGTGGCAAGGCAGGTGGTTACGGACAGACCAGTCAAGAACGAGACCAAGCCGTCGGCACCCAGAGGATCCGAGTCCTCAGCAGGCAAGGTTCCCACATAGGTATTGAAGTTGTAAATTCCGCAAACACCTGTTCATATTCGGGGTCAGCCAACAAAAGATAGATCCAGGGCGGGAAGAATTTGTCTCTCGAGAGCTATGGCCAAGAGCGCTTACAGGAATCCTGGATGTCTTTCAGGCTTGTGCCGCTCAAGACGGTCTTGGAGTCTCGTGTCAGGGAGAAGCTCTGCTGTCCGACGCCCATCGGCATCTGAAACGCGTTGGCTCCAGCTTTGGCGTCAAAGGTCTGGGTGGTATCCCCAGAGGTGACGCTCAGGGTACCATCAGCAGTCAGGAGTGTGACGACGAAGACAGCGTCCTCGAGATCCTCATAGCCATTGGGCTTGCCGTTGAAGTAGTTCCCGCTGCTGTTATCCGCGGCCCCCATCGTATTGTCCGTCGAGTCGCACTCCACGGTGCTCGGGGTCGGTCGGTACCAGTAGATGATCTGGTCCTCGGTGATGTATGAGTCGACCGCTGCTGCTCCTGCCTTGTAGGCTGCGATGAAGGGCTTGGCAAGCGTCCGGAAGCCATCATGAGGCATGTCGTTGACCCACTTGGACGCCCCGTCGTCATAGTGCATTGACGAGAGCGGTCCAATGTAATGGCTCTCACCGTAGTCGTTCCATGTGATCATCTCCACGTACTGGGGGGCCAGGGACAACACCTCGTTCCAGCGGGTGAACCACAGCAGGTCACTCGGGAAGACAAAGTTCTTGGAATAGGTGACCTCGGGACCGTAGTGCGTGCTGAACCACGGCGAGACGGGGGCGATATACGGCATGGTCGACAGCCAGGATTTGTACGTATCATCGCCGTCGACGACTGTGATGTTGGTCCCGCCCGCAATAGGCGCCTTGTTGTCTCCGTTGCTATCCCATCCCATCCAGTTCAGCGCACCGTCGATGCTGGCGCTAGGGTCGGTCGTCAAGGTCGGGTGGAAGTTCGGGGCGAAGAAGATATCAGAGCCCACAGCGGTCCGCACGGCGGAGACGTCGAGTCCATCACCGGCGAAGGAGGAGGCAAAGATCTTGCCGTCGACCATGAGCTGCGCCGACTCGGCCCCATACTTGGCGATCATCTCACCAATCTCCGTAGCATCGGTAGACGGGTCCCACCAGTTAAAGTCAAAGGAGATGAACACAGACATGCCGTTGTCGGCCGCAGATTCGTACGCATACCCGAGCTGCGTATCCGTGAAGTCATCTGTGCCTATGTTCAGGGCGAAAGCATCTATGCCTAGGTCTTTGGCTATCTGCATGTCTGAGTCCCAGTCCGCCGCGCTGGTTCGGTCCGAGATGATGCCCACCATAAAATGGCAGAAGACGAGCTTGTCGGACGACGTTGTGGTGTTTTGCCGCCGGTCAAGGAGTGTAGAGGACGAGCCAGCGTCCGAGAGAAGAGAAAGGGGCAGCGCTGGCGAGCGATGCTGCCAGCAGACATGTTGAAAAAAAGGAACGGAAGCCAAACATGTTGGGCGATGTCGCGAGAACAACCCTAGGGAAGGACGAAGAAGGAGAAGGAGAAGGAGAAGGAGAAGAAGAAGAAGCCTAGAGCATGTGAACTCACCATCGTGGGCTCCTCTCTTGTTGCGCCGACCACATCACCCTTTTTAACTTTGTTTCCTTTTTTCCCTTTCTTTCCTGTGCAGCAGGAAGGAGAAACAGCTTTTGTCCCGGCCATCCTGCCTGAGCGCGGCAAATAAAGCAGCCCATCCTGCCTGGTGGCGCCCACCTCCATCCGCCCCGTTCCGCCCCATTGTGAAGGAAGGAGGCGCAAAGGGCATGTTGGTGTAAGTACGTACCGCGACCTCAGACCCACCTGGCCCCCAACCAATGGCCTAGTTCGACATCCAATCGACACCCGGACTTGAAACGCAGGTCTTTCCAAGGTGGACCGAGACCTCAAGCCAAAGCGGTAACTATAGGATTTGTGGCGTCCATATCTCTGTGTGTCAAGGCGAGGTAAAATGCATTCCTCGAGCCAGTCTGCTCCTCGAATGTGTTATGCCAAGTTCGCTCAGGGCTCGACAGTTTGGGGGTGAAGGTTTCTCTGCAGATGGCCCATGTTCAATTCCTCAGCCTGCGAAACAATCCTACCGATAATACATACAAAATTATGTATATATATAGAGAGAGAGAGAGAGAGATGTAGGAATAGAGTGGTTCCATGCAAACAAGAAATGTTTATCGAGACTCACAGAGGCTGGACCCTGAACGGTTGTTGGAGCATGCCCTGTGGTGGATGTGGTGGGGGAGGGATCGCCAACCTGCTGCCCCCACAAAGGGCCTGGACGCTGGGCAGCATCGGGAGAGATCAACGATGGGTAGTGGTGGTATCGCACGGGATCTCCTGCACGTCAGATCGCCCTTGCATTACGCACGCAAGGGGCAGATTGTCATCTACCCAACAGGCGAGAGACGATCGCTGCAGTCAGAGCGCACAGAGCGCACATGCCTGGTGCTCACCCTGATCGACTCGTGCAGTTGTCGCAGCGTTGGTGCGCAAAGAGATAGCCCCAGACCTCTCAAGTCCAGGCGGGGCGGTACGGCGGGGCTAGTCCATCCTCCGCGCGTACAGCTTTTTATGTAAGCATTTTGAAAAGTGTACTAACAATACTGGCTTACAAGGGTCACTCACCCTACATGGGTCACATAGCGCATGTACAGCCTCTACGCATGCCTGGGCGAGTGAGATCTTCCAGACATCTAAACTCTGGCAAGAAGTATTAGGCATGTACTGACTAGATAGCACCTATCGAAATCACAATGGTCTCACAGGCACTACTATACCGCATGATTAGTAGTATACGGAGTATAACTATCCATGTGGTAATTATACTCTATTTTTGACCGCATCCATGCAGACGTTGGTGCAGCCAAAATCCTCCTGAGATGCCGGTGCCTACGAGCATTGTTCCCTACTATGGTAGGCTTCGCTAGGCTCTCCTCAACCTGACCCTTGCTCTGGTATCTGGGCAAAAGAGCCTCAGGAAGCACAAACTGATCTCGCTTATTCAAGGGGACGTGCATCTGTGGCAAAGCTGCAGGGTGGCTCTTGCGGGGCAAACTTCCCGACATTTAGCTCCTACAGGAATAACAGCCCCGTAAATATATATAAAAAATAATTCTACATATATAGATTTAATTGCCGATGCAAATTTGGGGAAAATAAGGCAACCAACCGATCGATTACAGGATGTGCGAGTGGACAATCAGCTAAATCAGGCTCGGGTTTCAAGGTTGGTGCAGATGACGAGGAGTGCGAGTTCAATAGCGTCTGGGTTGATACTCATTGCTAGTGCAAGTGTAAGAAAATACTGTCCATCTTAAAGTGGCCTTCTCCATATCGAATAGAAATTTCAAGGGCAGAGCTTTCTCTCATGCCAGCCTAGTTCTGCTTTCTTGACAACCCAGACCTGACCCTTCTTGGCCTTGTTCTGGGTGGCACACTTGATCTTGGTACCGTTGGTGCTGCTGCCATTGTCGAGAGTCAGGCAGCTTCCGTTGAACCTGACGCTGTAGATGCTGAAAATACAGTGTTAACTTTATAATTTCCATAGAAGTAAGAAGAATATTGGCTTCCAAGTGCAAGGGCTCACTCACTACAGCTTGTACAGGTCACCGGCCTCGGCGCAGGCGACGCGCCAGTGAGCAGAGTTGGTGTCTGCATCACCAGTCTGCGGAACGACAGCACCGCCATCCTCTTCTCGATGTTAGCTCATTGGACATGATAGAGGGACAAGGGCAAGTATCTGTTCTAGGAGATCCTCGCTTACCCCTGGCGGCAAGATACTGTCCAGTCTTCTTGTTGATGATCAGCCACTTCTTGTCACCAATGTCCGCGAACTGCCAGAGCTGATTCGGGTTGGTGACGCTGAAGGAGTCTCCATAATCCCTGAACCACTGCGTCAGCTTCCCTCTCGAGAAGAAAAAAAAGAAAATCATGCGTACCAGCCGTGGATGACCTGAGGCTTCGCATCGCGATCCTCATCAAGGGCGGTCTGGCCGTCGACATTGAAGGCCGCATATAGGCCAGGCGTTCCAGTCCAGGGTGTGGCATTGGTTGGATCGAAGTCAGACATGACGGAAAGCTTGAACTTTGAGAAGAGGTGTTTGATGTATCGGTGTCTCGATGAAGTGCTTGTTGAGGAGCGCTGAACAGCTCTTGGGGAACTGGAGGGAGGCATCACCTGGTTTATATAATAAACTTCATGTAGCATGGCTCTGAGCTCCTGTAGTCGAGCACCATAACAAGACGGCCTCGGGTCCTTTGCTCAGAGGCAAGCTGAGGGGGAAGGGCGGGAGAGACAGACGGAGATTCCCTGCATTTGCAGTTCTAATGCTTTCGGCGGTCTGAAGACTGATTTGCGCATGAACAACGGTAGGGATCTCGTTGACTCTCTCCCAGGATATTATCTGTGTGTGGCTGGCTGAGGTCGTGGATGGACCATGTACTACAAATGACTGATCATCAAGCGGTCGAGCATATCTGAAAGGAAGGCTAATGATACCAGAGCCACATCATCGTCAAGACTCACGCGTACAAGTGGAGGATTTGTGTATAGCAGAGTCTCGTGAACACTGACCGCCTGAATCAGTCACTTCTCACGATGTGTACTTTGTTGGTCCAGCGAGGCCACGAACGTGCCATAAAATAATACGACAACGCCAAAATATCATCTGAATGCCCAATCTCAGCAGAGAGATGATTGAATAATTGTCGACAAATAGCGGTGTGACAGAAAACTATCCTGGCTGACAAAATATTGTCTCATATGATGCTTTGGTCTCAAGAAGGAAATCCCAATGTTGTGTGTAATAGTATGGAACGGGGTGCAGATTGCCCAAATAATAGAGGAACAGTCGACGACCATGAGTGACCAACATCATTCTCTTGCTCTTTTCATATGAACGCCCGAATTGTGAGATGTTTGTCAAATTATATTTGCCTTATATTCGAGAAGATTGGCGAAGTTGCTGCTTGCTCTAGTCTTGGAGGCTCAGCCTCGTGCTTCATCTCCAGGAGGACAATTCTAGCTCAATTCGATATATCAAAATCCACAGATCTTCCACGACATCAAAGAGCGGTGAGCCCAGCACATTATGCTGTAAATGCTGGTTCCTGGTGATAGAAACGAGAGATTTGAATTCGTAACAAATCCTCTACCACGATCCAGCAGCTTTCTCCTGATCTTAAGTTTCAGGAGACGCTGCGGGTGAGATATTGATTCCACTGGCCCCTCCAACAGACGTAGATCCATCCGAGCCCTGTGTTGAGAGCCAAGGTTAACGTGTTTGCTTCAAATCGCACCTGGGGATCTGGGAGCAGGTTTCTGCTTCACAATGAGAGTTCTTAATTACCTGAGTGATGCCCAAGTCTCCTCCCAAATTCTGCACATTGCCATTAGAGTCTAGAGTAATGCCCGCGTCCTCAGAGAACTGCTCAGACTCCGCAACAGCCTTGGGCTGACCTGCTTCAGACGCCTGTGAAGCTTCTTCCGTGCTAGGTCCGGTCAGTTCTTCGGCTGTGACAGCCGGGGGGGCAGCCTGGCCTTGACCTTCGCCTATCTGAGCCGTGTTGGCTGTGGCGGAACCAGTGGTGTCTATCTGGTTCTTTGAATCTCCCTGCGCCACCGCCGTAAGAAACCCATCAATTTCTGTGTTCTGAGTGTTGCTGTTATTGTCGGCGTTGTCCTCTCCACCTCCACCACCGAGAATCAGCCCATTAGGTAGACTCAGTGTAGAACTTCCCTCTCCTCCTCCCGCAGTTGTGCTGTTAGATGAACCAGCAGCTGTTGTGGCGGCTGCTCCAGGCTGACCGCCGTTTCCTCCACTACCCAGTGTCAAGCCTCCGATGGTGAGGTCCCCGCGTCCTTTGAGGGCTGGAGACCGCCATTTGACGTGAGTTGCTACTTGTCCGGTGAAGCCGCCCTAGAGGAGGGAAGTCAGATGTGACGTATCGGGAGGAATAATCATATGAGAGGAAATGCCGCGAGTGGTTCGTACCGAGAACGCGAGGCCCGCCTCGCTGTAAGCCATGATGGCAAGAAGAATGGAAGGGACTTGCATGGTGACCTAATAAGTGAGAATCCAAGAGGAGATTCGTCTGTTCAACGGATGAGATTAGAATGAATCAACGATCACCAGAGCGCCTCTCGACCAGGGAGGGAATCACGCCACGTGTCATATACAGAAGGAAGAAAATGAACGAAAGCGCAAGTTATGGATAACAGGAGTTGAATCAATAAACTCTGGTGAAGCGGTCTACTTCTGTTGTTGGAATGACCACTCTTGCCTAGAAAATATTGGGTCAATTGTCACAAGGCGTGCATGATGAGCTGAGGTCCTGCGACCCAGTCATCGAACACATTCGAGACAGTAAAAGGCTTAGCAAAGAAATATTGGCAGCTGGGTCTAGAATAGAGACTACTGCTCACTACGCTACATAATTATGAGATGACGTCCTAAAAAAAATATAATTGAAAGCCAAGAAGCATCGCCGAGTATCTTGGCATCAGTATCATGTCACAAGCGGCCCGATTTGGTAGTCTCAAACACACTTGGCATGTATGAGCACCTGGTGTGAGGGATACTGACTGCGTAGATCTCTTTTGAAATAATAAATATAGCGTTCAATCACTGATGACCTGCAAGGCTGAGCCGGCTCATCGATCCCTTCGAAATACTGGCTTGCCATCTCAATAAGTACTATGTCAACTTGGTGACATTCATCGCGTCCACCCATGGCTTCCAATACTCCTCGATGCCCTCCGGAAAATGCCAACCTGACCAGTTGTAGCTCGTCAGGCCCCAAGTGTCCTCCAGGCCCTGCTGCCCAGAACGAATCCGATAGCTGCCGGCGAGGCTCCACATCGCCCAGCTGACGCCGTGCCTCTCGGTGTATGTTTTGAGGCAGCTCTGCAGGGTGTCGTTGTACATGGTCGGGTCTTGGTTGTGCCCAAACTCTGTCAGGATAACAGGTGTGATTCGTTGCGCGGGAGGGCAGTCGTTGGTAATGTTGCACGCGGCAGGGGGGTCGATCCCAAGAGCATTGAATCCGTTCCTGTACAGGCCAGCCTCGATGATCGGACAGGTGCCAGTGTCGACGTCCTCGCTCGACGAGTACAGGTGCAGCTCCCAGACCAGCTTATCCGCCCAGGCGTGGCTGTCCAGGTCAAAGTAGACAGGGTCTCGCCGGTACGCGTCCACGATCGCCGTGCATTTGTAACAAGGAGCTGTCAAGATATTCTTCTTTGTTGTTAGCGCCGAGAGGTCCTCGTCGTACTGCATGCCTGACCAGGTAATCAAGATATCCGGGTTGGCCTCGTGGATGGCATCACAGCCCGCTGTCATGTTGCCGACCAGTGTCTGCCAATTGTAGTAGAGATCCGTATTGTTCCAGGATTCGCGCAGTTCATTGCGCAGAGACATCGAGACGATGTTGGGGTGCTGTTCTGCCCATGTCGCAACGTAAGAGAGGCCCCTCAGCCAGTTTGTAGTATTAAAGGTCAGGTCGTCGAACCACGCATTGCCGTCGACGTGCGAGCAGCACCACTCTGCCTTGCCGACATGGACATCTGGATGGACGAAGATGCCCTTCTCAGCAGCGATCCTTGCGATATCGGACCAGATCTCGAAGCGCGTTGTCCCACGCGTCCAGGTTGGGTTATTGGCCACTATCTCGTTTGTGACCCTCGTGCCGTTGACATAACCCAGCGCTTGGATCATAGCTACCTCCAAGGGCACGTCCTCTCCGTCTCGCTCGTATATCTGGTCAATCATCTCTATGGCGTAGCCCCTGCAAGTCAGATCAGCCTCTTCCTCCATGATCCTATCAATATGGCTGGTGGTGGGTCTCACATCCGCATGAAGTTGAACCCAACGCTAGCTACATTGTCGATAATTTGTTCGACTGGAACCCACTCAAGGCCCTCTGGAATCATCGTCTCGAGGTTCAGGGGCCAGTTGACACCGGCCCAGGTAATGGTCTCGCCCCGGGTGTTGACGATGTTTCTCCCATTAGTGCTGAGAGGGCCGTATGGCCAGACTGAGGAGTTTCCGGTTCTGGGCTCCATGTCATGTCTGTCGGCGGTGGACCATCGTGGTTCCGAGGGCGCCTGTGGTATTCTGAGATACTGGGCCGAGGCTGCTGCCGCCAGGAGCACTGGCCACAATAGTATTATTTTCGTCGGCCTCATGTTGAAGGCGGCGGACTGCTCGACAAGGTGGGTGAAAGTGGGAAGGAGGAGGTGGCAGGGCGGGCTAACTGAGGGGTACTGTATGCCATAGCAGGCAGCAAGTACCTTTTGTATCGACGGTTAACAACATCGTCAGGAGGGGTTCGCGAGCCTCAAATTTCGATCTGGTGGTGATCAGCGCCGAGAACCTAGCCCGAGCGGTCGCGAGTGGTGCGGAATTAACTGGCCAGAATAGCTGATCAATTAATCCATACCGCATCACTCATCCAAGATCCGCGCCGGGCCAAAGTTGACCGAGGCTGTGGGTATCAACACACGCCAAGAATCCTGGAAATGTAGCCAGCAGTTGAAGGGGGGCAGAAATTCCGCCATGACGACTTGCTATTTCCTGTGTACCAATGTATACTGACTGTTACCAAAAAAAAAATTTTTGTGCCGTAGCTAGGCAGCAGATGATTTGGCAGAAGGTTGTCCGCCATTTCCAGTCATGTCCAAGGCGAGCATTTCCTCGGGAACATCGTCGCAGTTGAGGCCTCTGGCGTAAGGGACTATTATGTCCTCGCGGAACCATGGCAATGGAAATGCCACTTCAAGCAAGCTACATCATCCAGGCTTCGAGCGCCTCGTAGTCCAGTGAAAACTTGTTGCTATAGGTGATGAAAAGTGCAGGTCCAATCCTTGGAGCGCAGAGGTGGTACGGTACAGGGTGGTCAGGCGACCCGAAGGGTCTCACATCACGCGTTGAACATGGTTCAGACTGCGACAGTAGAAATTGATGCTGATTCGCGTCGTCGCAATCCTGCCACGAGGTCTATAGTGCCACAACGGCGGCCTCCAGAGGTTCCCTCTGCGCCTCCCAAGCCAGCCAATCGGAGCGTGTGGTCGGTAAGAGTCCCATCGAGTTGACTTTCCATATTCCCACGGCCAGGGCAACAAACTGCATGGCAACGTAGGCTAGCTTGGCCTGCAGCATCTTGACCTTGTTCGTCTCCGTCTCGAACCGCTCAAACGCCTGGTTGGTAGCTATCAGCCCGGCGATCGGGTTCTTGAAGGCCATGAAGACCATCATGATGCTGAAGATCTGTAGCGAGTTGCCGGTCATGTACATCATGATGGCAGTCATGGGCAAGCTCTTGATCGGGGCGAGGGCCACCTCCCAGGCCTTCTTCAGCTTCAGGGTGTCCATCTCTTCCGGCGTAGCTTGTTTCCGCGGCTGGGTCTTTGTGTCCTTCGAGGCATCTCGCTTCTGTCCATGACGATTAGCTGGGTCTACC
Source organism: Celoporthe dispersa (assembly GCA_016584495.1). NCBI lineage: Eukaryota > Fungi > Ascomycota > Sordariomycetes > Diaporthales > Cryphonectriaceae > Celoporthe > Celoporthe dispersa. Next base: position 1,309,530 of record WAID01000004.1, read on the forward strand.
AAGGGCCATAGGAGCTATTCTGCGCGGACCTTGGAGCCTGAGGCCTGCGATGGAAAGCCTGGAGGGTCTGGGATGCCGCCGGTCTTGGACTTGTAAGGAGGGGGCGAGTTGAGGTCAGAGACCCACTTTGGGGTCTCTGAGCGTGACTTAAGCTCCGACATGCTCCTGCCGCTCTGAGGAAGAAGACGGTAGACGGTGGTAGGAAGTTGGAATGCGTGTGTGCCGGGAGGGGGGGTCGTCTCGATGAGTTGACGTTGGGATTTCGGGAAGCTGTCGACAAGTACAATTCGACGGAGCTGCTATCGCTACTGCTGACAGTAATCAGTACAGTGCCTACTTAGTAGGCAGGCATAGGTGGGCCACACACGCCCACTAATAAGCATACTGTACTAGCAGTACAACAGTACATCATAGTACCGTAGATCGCCTAGTGGACCCCGTTAACCCCGGAGACATCCTCAGGGGCTTGATGGACTTTAGTGACGAGGTGCGAGATTGAAATCCAGACATCTTTTCGGCCGTCTCGGTACCTGCTCTGCTGCTGCTGTTTCGTTCTCGATACTGACGACACCGACACCATCAGAAAGCAACCAGATCCCCAACCCTTTGCGGTGGATTCAGCACCTCCCGACCGATACGAGCAGACGAAGTTGGCGACACTGACTGGCCCTTTTCATCATCAGGCGTACAGGCTGAGACATCCACACAACCTTGGGAGACCCTCGAGAGACACGCCTCGCCGAGCGTCCGTCTGGTCTGGCGCGACAAGCTGTCACTGTCCAGTTCGCATTCCATCGCACCGCCCTCGCATCGCATCACATCGCTGGCTTCTCAGCCGGTCGTCCAACCCCAGCCGCGAACCTCTGGGCCCGGTCGAAACCCTCCTCCACCCCACGCGAGCTGCTGCAGCCACAAGTTATTTTCTACACACGAAGCAAGACAGGCTCGAGCCTTAAGCGCGAGTCCCAATATAGCCGCGAGGCAGATCAAGGAGGGAGTGAGGGGTCCTGACAAGCCCTTGTCGCACTGGGTGTTGGACTGCGCCTAGTCGGTTGATGCGCATTATCACACGTCTGTCGGTGTGTCGCCGTCACCAATAATAAGCCAGCACCAGCTCCTGGGGGTGGTGTTTCCGTAGTAGGAGCCCATAAACTCGTGGAAAGGGGGGGCCCTGCAGGCTCTTGGGGTTCACGCGACATCAACCGTAACAAGCGGCGCAACCTGCAGCAGCCACACCTCCCGCGCCCATACTATATCCATCCACACCTCGAACATGGCGACCGTCCAGGGAGGAGGGGATTCAAAGCTGTTCGCTCGGGTAAGCTACATCCTACTCCTTTGCCCTCCAGCCTCCCCCTCCCAATGCTGTCATTACCCATGGTCTCTCCCGGCCTGCCACTTTTTTCTTTGATGATCACGTCTCGGCTACGAAGGGCATGTCTTAGACTCCCATTTCGCCGCCCGCTTATCTCCTGAGCGCAGCCGCATTCTTTTTTTTTTTTTTTTGGGCCTACATTACTCCCCCACTCGCTGCCCTCGTGCCTGTCCTGGGCCCTCGAGACTCTCGCGAGACGCCTTCAGGGTCCGTCGAGCATGAGCGGATACCAGCCCAAACCCCCAAACATCATGTATCTTGCATATCTCCCTCCGGGGGGTCTGGCGCACAACAGCAACTCACGCATAAGACAACAGGGCAAGGTGGCAGAGCTGCGCCTCGAGCTGAACAGCGGCGGGAAGAAGGACAAGAACCACTCTATCAAGAAGGTCGCCCTCAAGAAGATCGTCGCCAATATGACCATGAGCAATAACGATATGGTCGCCCTGTTCCCCGACATCATCGGCTGCATGAACATACCGAGCCTGGAGATCAAGAAGATGTAAGAGCCAGGGAGCTTGTGGGATGGCCGACAGGCAAGGCAGGGAAGGCTGACGATGGCTGTGCTAGGTGCTTCCTGTTCTTGGTGAACTACGCGAGGATGAGGACAGAGATCGCCGTCAAGGCCATACCCGTGCTCGAACATGTGCGTGCAAATCCGGTGGACGGCTGTAGGTCACGCGTGCCCGGCTGACGCTATTGCAGGACATGGAAGACGCCAACCCCCTTGTTCGAGCGCTCGCCCTCCGCACAATGTCGTACATCCACGTCCGGGAGTTCGTCGGGGCAACGGTCCCACTTGTGAAGCGCCTCTTGCAAGACCTTGACCCGTACGTGCGCAAGACGGCGGCATTCTGTGTTGCGAAGCTCTACGACCACGATAGGCACATGGTCGAGCGGTCCGATCTCATCGACAGGCTCAACTCGCTGCTGAGGGATGACAACCCCACGGTTGTCGCAAGTGCCCTGGCCAGCTTGATGGACATATGGGAGAGGAGCGACGCCATCAAGCTCACCATCGACTACTCCAATGCGTCCAAGATGGTGGCCATTCTTCCCGACTGTTCAGAGTACGTCCCGTGTCCCGCCCTCGAGACGAGTGTCGACGTTCCTTTCCACTGACTCTGCAGCAAACAGGTGGGGCCAAACGTACATATTAGAGGCCCTCATGTCCTACGTGCCTCAGGAGACGGGGGAGGCACACCTGCTGGCTGAGCGCATCTCGCCCCGGCTTTCCCACTCCAACTCCGCCGTGGTCTTAACCTGCATTCGCGTCATCCTTTACCTCATGAACTACATGGCCGAGGAGAAGCAGATAGCAGCACTCTGTCGGAAGCTGTCTCCGCCCCTGGTAACTCTGCTCGCCAAGGGACCGGAGGTACAGTACCTCGCCCTGCGAAACGCATTGCTCATGCTCCAGCGGCGTCCCGACGTGCTGAGAAACGACATCCGCGTATTCTTCTGCAAGTACAACGACCCTATCTATGTCAAGGTCACCAAGCTGGAGTTGATATTCATGCTCGCAAACGAGAACAACATCGACGAGGTGTTGACGGAGCTGCGGGAATATGCGACAGAGATCGACGTGCACTTTGTGCGCAAGGCCGTCCGCGCCATCGGCAAGCTTGCCATCAAGATCGAGTCGGGTGCGAGGAGGTGCATCAATCTCCTTCTGGAACTTGTCGCCACGAAGGTGACATACATCGTACAGGGAGGCGACGGTTGTCATCCGCAACATTTTCAGGAAATACCCAAACCAATACGAGTCCATCATCGGGACACTGTGCGAGCATCTGGACAGCCTGGACGAGCCCGAGGCCAAAGCTGCCATGGTCTGGGTCATCGGACAGTACGCAAGCCGCATCGAGAACAGCGATGTGTTGCTGGAAGACTTCCTGTTCTCCTTCTCAGAAGAGCCGGTGGAGGTGCAGCTCGCCCTGCTCACCGCCACCGTCAAGCTCTTCATCCAGAGGCCAACCAAGGGACAAGAGCTGGTCCCCAAGGTTCTGAGGTGGGCCACCGAGGAGACCGACAACCCCGACCTACGCGACCGCGCCTATATGTACTGGCGCCTCCTGTCTACCGACATGAACACCGCCAGGCAGGTCGTCATGGGTGAGAAACCTCCGATCACCGCTGAGTCCGAACGACTCGACCCGCAGACCCTGGAGGAGATGTGCCTCAACGTAGGCACGCTCGCGACCGTCTACCTCAAGCCCGTGCAGACCGTCTTCCGCAACGCCCGCCCCCGGCGCCTGGTGGAGTCGCCCGCGCTGCAGAGAAGCTACATTGTCGACGGCCAGGCCCCTATGGCCGGCTTCGAAACGAACAAGACCTTAAGCCAGTTTGGCCACGGCGGGCAGCCCACCGACGTGGACCCACGCACGTTTGCGCCTGGCGCCGCGTCGGATGGCAACGGCAATCTCGCGCAGGCGGTCAATGACGCGGATGCATACTTTGCGGGTATCGGCAGCCAGCAGATGCAGGCAATGCGGATCCAGGATGCCGAAGGTGACGCTTTTGGTGGAGGGTCGGGCCACGAGGCTGGGTATGTGGTAAATCAATACGCGCCGCAGCAGGTATTCCAGCCTGCGCAGGGCGTCGGCTCCAACGGCGACCTGTTGATGTTTTAAAAAGGGAGGTGGGGGAGGCAAGGCCTCATCGATGATCAACGGGCTGTATGTGTAGTTGAGATGGTGCAACCTCGAAGTTAATGTGTGTGTGTAAAGAAAAGGTGGGAAAAGAGGGCGAGAGAGCGAGAGTGTGTGAGAGAGGATAAGACAGTAATTACCTAGTAATTATATCGTGTCTAGCGCACGGCTCGTCGAGTTGACCGGTCTGTCATCCATGATCTCTTAGTTCATTTATAATACGCTGGCAAACCTTTCGCTGTCCGCTGTCCACCATACTTCGTCCTCTATTTAAATTTTAATGCTTAATATCAATGATGGCTAGTATGAGAATGGCCTAGCTGGGTAATCTTAGTCTGACTGTATCATATCTGCAGAGCTAGAAACACCATCGCCTAAAAGGTTCCTCCTACAGTGAGATCTAGGGAGACATATCAGGGCGGGAGGATGCTAGATAAGCACATCTGAAGGCAGTATAACTCCAATCCCGTCTTGAGAAGGAGACCCAGAAAGCAATCGAGGAGGAGTTTACTCATCAAGTGGAAGAAATAGTTCAAGATCATTCTCACAATCATCATCATAATGCTATGCACCTTTTTTTTTTTTTTTTTTTTTTTTTTGAAGATCAGTTCTCATTGTACTGTCCTGTGGAACAGCTAGCCGTTGAAAAGGCAGCAGCCCGTAATCGGGCAGAAGTCAGATTGGCATATCCCGATGCCTCAAAAACAAAACAAACGCCAAATCGTAAGACTCATTCCTGAGCACGCCAGTGGAAACCCCTTTCTCCCTCAAATTCCCTTGATCCGAAGCCAGCCCTCGAGCCAATTACCATCTTGATGCCCCCTTTCCTTTAAGACGCCCGTTCATGCTTGAACACCGGGTCAGTAAATTAAAAAGGATGCATGGTAGCGAGAGATGACCAAGGCTGAAGGTGTCTGGTCTAGTGGATGGCGACATAGATGAACACGGCCAGGATAGTGGTGAGGAGGATGCTGGTGCGGAGACCGCCAGCGCCGCTGTGGCCGGACTCGGTGGAGTCCGGAGCAGCAGCAGTGCTGGAGCCGGTTGTGTCCGGGACAGCAGTGTCAGCACCCATGGTGACAGTCACGCTGTGGGTGACCGTCACGTTCTGAGTGTGGATGACGGTGTGGTCGCTCAAGGTGAACGTGGTGGGGAAGGGCTTCGGGACCAGGATGGTCGTCGTAAGGCCCAGACAGCTGGAAGGGTGGTCCGCCGTAGCGTCTGGGCCGGTGGTGACAGCTTGAACCGAGAAGGCACTGTCATCCGACGTGGTGCTCATGGAGAATGTGCCCATGTCCATAGAGGATGTGCCCGCACCCACCGAGAAAGTGGTGTTCACTGAAGATGTGGTGTTGATAAAGGGAGGGACCATTGTGGCTGGAGACGAGATGGTCGTCACCACAGGCAGAGACTCGTTCTCTGTGACGGTGACCAGGCCCATGGGTGTGCTGTCGTCAGGGACCTCAGTGCCAGACTGGACAGCAGGGATGTAATCCAGTGTCAAGGTCGTGACAGGGCGGACAGTGTTGCCAGTGGCGAGCTCCTTGGTGGAGACTGCATTGGTGCTGAAAGGGACGAAGCTGGTGATATTTCCACCCACAAACCGCCAGGTAAGGCTGCGCTTGACAAGGGGAGCACGACGATGACGGGTGTTGGCAGGAGGAGAAGGTGGGATTGAGGTGAGGAAGTATGTCACATCAGTGGGTGCTACCATCTCTTCTGAGGTTGATGTGCGTGTGTACGTTTCTGTCGCGTCGATCTCAGTGGGAGGTGCCAGCCAGGTTGTCGTGTATATGGACTCAGTAGAGTATGAGATGATGGCCACATAGCTGGCAGTCTCGGTGGGAGAGGGGTAACCCTTGGTGGTCACGATGGTGGTGTAGAGAGTGGACAGCACTGTGACAACCTCTGCAGATGAGCAGCATTAGTATCAAAAAAAAAAAAAAAAAGCCAAGTCCCTAGCCACAAGGAGCTGGAGTGTCACTTACCGCTGCGAGTGATGGGCTTGTAGACGAAAGTCTCGACTGTGGTGTCTGACCGAGCATGTTACTTGGGCAGTCCAATGAACCGAGGTGCGCAGCAGATTTCAGGCCAGGCAGATGAAGTACTTACAGACCATGGTGACAGGAGTCCAGGAGGTGGTGATCGCGCTGCTGGACGTGGTGTCATCAGGGGTAGTCGTGGCATTCTTGACAGCAGGGACAGTGTAGGTCTGCTTAAAGACCAGGGAGCGGCCTAGGCAAGCAAGTTAAGCAGGGTCAGCATGAAGACATTCTGCAAGCTTGGTGGTATACATACGACCAGTAGAGGTAGACGAGATGGTATCGCCGCCATCAAAAACACCAGCAACATTACCAGTGGGCAGAGCAGCTGTCCAGCAGTGTCAATATACATTATTTCAAGATCATGTGCACCAGTAAAGTTCCACTTACATCCCTCACCAGAGCTGGTCTGGCTGGTAACGCCCTTGCCGGCGATGGTGACAGCAGCCTGGCTGAAGACGCCAGAGACAGCCAGCACGAGGCTGACAAGGAAGTGGATGAGCATCATAGTGATGCTGATGATGATGTTCGAATTGATCTTGTAATAGGTGCAAGATGTATTGGCTTTGAGGTGATCGACGCTCCTTCACAGTGGTTGACTGAATGGACTGCAAGGTGGTTCGCAAGAGATGGGTGGGTTGGGAAGAATCATCGACTCTAGAAAAGATGGAGGAGAAGGGTGGAGGGGGGAGATAGTGTTTGCACAGGTCGCGAAAAGTCGCGTCCAAATAAGGCCTCTCAGAATCACCACATGCACGCGCAGACCCAAAGGAGAGGCGCTAGCAATCAGCAGGACCTCCAGCTTCAATCTAGAGACCTTGTTGATTAAATAAAAAGAGAGCTGGAAGATGGGATGAAAAATCTTGCCTCCGTGTGATCTTAGGCCCTCCAGTGCTGCTATCAGCCTGACCTCTGTCCACAGCACCACCACCAAAGTACAGAACCTCCCAAGGTCTCACAAGATGCTGACCCATCAATTGTCCCCTCATACCAGTCCTCTGGTTAACCAGAGTGTTTGGACCTGCAGTCCCATGACTGTGGAGGAAGGCCACCCTTCCTCTGATCCAGGCCACCTGTTGTAAGCAGTACCCATTACCGCCTCTGAGTCCAGCAGGACTGCCTCTTTCCGACACAACATCTCATGTATCATCCTGCCACTGCAGAGACTTCTGCAGGGTCCCCTCTTCCTGGCGGCATCCATAGACGATCAGAGATGTGGTGTGTATCGCTTCTGAACAGCTCCATGCTGCTAGCATGAGAGAGCAGCCAGGCACACCTTGCTTCCCAAGGCTGAGTGACTCCTGAGGCCCTCCATATGGCCAACCACATTCCTGTTGAAGCTGTGCCTCAGCTCATTAAGGAACAAATGGTGGTTGCCAGAAAGCAGTGGCAGCACAATCCTTTCTGGACCAGACCCCAGCATTTGAGGGGAGATGCTCACAGTGAGGACATCGTCGTGAGCTATAGAGTAAAGTGCAAGCAGCACAATCCAAGCCTTCAAGAGACAATCCAGAAGATACTTCTTTCCCCAACTGGTAGTACAAGGGGTTCTTATGCACACCCCCACCTCGTCTTCTTCTCTATTTCTGCTTCCTTCAAGTAGCCAGAAAAATCAACTTTGATTAACAGAAGATGTGTGTCAAGACATTGAATTTAGACACCTTGAAGGAAACTGAAAATTTGTACAGCTCTCGAGACAAGGCAGGAGGCAGGACAGCTTGTACCTGTGGAGCCTGCCATTGAGCATAAAGACACCGGCACTGACTCTGTGAGTCATCCAAATCATCCAGCTAGATGTTTGTGTCATGAGAGAGGAAGAGGGTTTAGGAAGAGCAATGCATGAGTAGGTGCATGTCATTGAGCTCTGGGTGGCAGCCTTAGAAGCGTGCTAGGGCAAGCAGGGGACGAGGCCAAGGACTGACCCCTGGAAAGACTCAACCATGTTGCACGGAGAAACAAACAAGTCTGGGTGATTGTCAAAGGATGTTTTAGATGACCTATATGTAAGGCTGACAAGTGTGGATGACAGGGCATTATCATATGTATATTGTTGTTGATGTTTTGATCTGAAGCTCGAAAAAGGACCTGCAACAGATGCCCCCCAGAGCATATGGAGAACTAAAGACTAGGGGCGCTGAGGTGGGACCAGGATGGCGCTTTCCCGCTTCAGCCGCGTTCAGAAACCCACTTGTACGGCTCGATCCGTTGAGCGTGTGGGCAGTTGGGCAGGTAACTGTTACTCGGACACAGTAGGCGACAGGCACGGAATGCTAAGTAGAGGGACGCTACATGTTACATGGTGGATCTAGCCGAGATTACATTCTGTGTTGAGACCTTGTGCCTGCCCCTCAGCCTTCGCCCTCCACCGCAGCGCGAGTCCTTCATCGTCCATCTTGTTTGCTGGCCCCAGTACGTCCACAAGGGTCTATGGTGCAAAAATATATGCGCGAGATCTCAGCCCTGCAAGAGGGACTGGCCTTCCTACCAATGACAAGGCAACCTCCCTGCGGATTACTCCGTAGTGCGGAGTTTCCCCGGATTGGGCCTAGCAGCCTTCCGTTACCAGATTACCGGATGGGACAGCGGTGCTACAGTAGCAGCATGATAAAGTCTGGAGCAGCATAATAGCTGGAGGACTAACCTGGGGGCCAGATCATCCTATGTACCGTAGTACGAGAGACTGGAAACGGAGGTGTCGTCACTGTATTCCCGCCTCACCCTGTCCTCTGCAGCTCATCTGCACCTGGGCCTGGGTAAGCGGCACACCCGCCAGATCCGCCCCTCACAAAGGCGAGCGGCCTGGCGAAGGCATTTGAAATCACCAGTCGGGTGTCTGAAAGCTTCGATCCGATGCAGCTAATCGAGTCTCTGCTCCAGCAGGCCGCAGACCGAGGACAGGGACTAGGGGGAAGGGGGCTTTCGACCTTGCCTGCACAGCAGCACCTGCTGTTGCGACTTGCTGCTTGCTTGCCAAGAGCCAAGAAAACCCAGAGACAGGCCGGTCCAACCGTCTCTCTCTTTCTTGTTCCTCTGTCAGATATCTTAAGAGGAGAGAGAGAGAGAGGGAGGGAGGACGTCTTTTTGTCTCCTGCAATAGCGCAGTGCATTGCAGTACATCACTGATCCATTAACGCCTACACGAGTCGGACACAGCACGTAAAGCCTGAACTCACCAGGGGGACCCCCCGCCTCTGCCGTCCCCCCCCCCCAAGTCCCCACCCTGGGCTTTGCTATTTCCCGGACACTCCTGTCGCCAGTACGGCCTGTGCAGACAGACTCTCCCATCCAAACTTGGGGAGCCGGGTCACCACTCCTCATTCTAGGCTTGGATCCGTTCTCAATTACACCAACAACCCGTGCCGACCGCCCGTCGATCCAGAAATCCCGCCGCTCAGGTCTCAATCAATCAAACAATCCATCCATCCATCCATCAACCATCTCGTTGAGTCCATTCCGCACCGACTTGCAGGACGAATCATCCCGTCCCGGCGACGACCCCTTCAGCTTCTGCGACCCTGTACAGACTTGCTCTTTCACTTTGTTTGAGGTCTGTCTGGCCTGGTCTGCCCCCTCTCAGGCGACTGCGCGCTCGTGTGGAGCGGTGTTACCTGCATCATCCATCCCTGTTTCGAATCCCTCCTGCCAACCACGACTACATCCCATCCGCCACGACGGTTCCCTCCTCACGATCAGGACTCCCTCTTCTTGTCTGCCAATCTCGACCCCCCTTCGCACATGACATAGCCCGGCGTCTCGTAGGCTCCTTTTATTCCCGCCAATCCCGCCCGTCCACCTCCCGGGTCGTACTACCACCCACCCTTTTCATATCCTCCAGCCATGGCCGATACAGAGCAGACCGTGATGAGCGGTGGTCAGGGGGGCGACCAGGGCGGCACGGCGGAGAACAAGGACGCCGTTGAGATGAAGAAGATGGACTCCCCACAGCCCTCTGTCCCGGCCAAGGACGACGCGCCTGAAGCACACGACACCGAGGCGTCCTCCTCCAAGGGCAAGGAGGTCGCGGCATCATCTAACCGCCAGGAGCGGACCGACTCGCTGTCGATAGGTGCTGCCGACTCGCCAGCACCCATCGCGCCCGTCAATCTTGCCGACGGGCCCGCATGCAACATCACCCTGCTCTTGCCCACCGGAGCGAGGCATCCGTACAAGATCGATGACAGATACCTGACGAAGCGCAGTGTCGACGTGCCCGAGATGACCGAGGATGGCAAGAAGGACCCGTTCAGCATCAGCGTGTACAAGCTCAAGGAGCTGATATTGCGGGAGTGGCGCGAGGAGTGGGACGGCAAGCCAGCCAGCCCGAGCAGCATACGGCTGATCCACTTTGGGAAACTGCTTGACGATAAGGAGCAGCTGAAAAGTGAGCGGTCCATCTCCTTCACGGCTGGGCCACGCTGGACCTGTCCAGAGGCAAACAGAAGAGGCTAATAGTCTACCGTTCTACAACAGAATACCGCTTCAGCGCTGAAGCTCCCAACGTCGTCCACATGTCTGTCAAACCGGCCGAGATGCTGGAGGAGGACGAGGCCGGTAAAGGCAAAAGCAGCAGCGGAGGGGGCAGGAACAGCGAGGGCGGGTCAGGATGCTGCGTCATATTATAAGAACATCAGCACTCAGGCTTTGGCGCCTGCTCGCAAGAGACGCCCTGCTGTCGGACTCCCTCACCCTCCACCCACATACCACACTCTTAGCCAACGCCCAGACGGGTGCGAGCATCATGGAAAGCATGAATAGCGCCGCGCTAATTTCCTGGAAGTCGGGAGTCTCAAGAGGCACCACCGGCAGAAGCCTGATGCGGCTTTCCTGGAACCGCACGGCGTAGGAGCTGGTAACCTCATCGACATCGACACACCCCCGTGGATCCGACGGCTCTCTTTCTTTTATACATATACATATACACACACACGCACATGCTTCGGATTGCATTTTGTCTGCCCGTTTACCCTTCAACTTGGCGGAGGCATCATTTAGGAAGCAGTGGCTGCTCTCAGTGGTGTTTAGGGCTCAATCTTTGCTATTTTGTAGTGGCCAGGAGGCGGGAATGGGTCTTGTTGCTGGCGCAAATCATCGGTAATCTTGGGGGGTTTATTGTTCCTGCTGGGCTCATTGATATCTTCTCCCAACGTCGGCAGCAGTACGCAGACGAATGGAGCACACATGTTCATATTGTGGGTAGGAATTCGATCCATGGGAAGTTCAGATACTCGGATTTATGATCTTGTGGTCATTCGTTATTTGCAATGCCAACAAGAGATGGTGCCAGAGGGAGATTGTGGTACCCCTCGTTGACCACTCTCTGCGGTGTTCGTGCTGATATTCATCTACACGCCGTAGCCGTATAGAGCCTCCTTGTCATCAGGTGAAGAGATGAAGAGACTTGCTTTTCTGGGGCCCCTCACGAGAGCCCCACCCACTCCTCGTTCCCTCTCATACCCCTCAGATCTTCAGTTTCCTCTCCATCTCCTCGTGCACACCAACAACACCGCTCTGCTCCTCACCGGTGAACACATCCTCCCAGTCGACGGTTGTCTCGCGCCCCTTGAGTATGTCCTCGTGCACGCTCCCGGCGGCGCCCCCGCCCAGCGCCAGCGGGCGCCACTGGCCCTCCCGGGTGATCTTGAGCTCCATGCCGCGGCGGATGGGCTCGGCGACGCCAAACGTCCGCCGGAGGGACTCCATGCGCAAGGCCTCCTGTGTGGCCTCCCACTTCTTGAGGCGCGACTCCAGGGGGTGGGCGGAGCTCGGGGCCGTGGAGGTGTAGGTCTGGGCGAAGGGGTCTGGGCCCACGCCTGCGCGGAGGGTGTCGTGGAGGCCTGGTGCTGAGGGGGCGCCGTGGGCCGAGGGGCGGATGTGGGAGTAGGTGGAGGAGTGGGCGTCGGCGGGGACGATGCGGAGGGACTGTAGGGGGTCAGGTTAGCACTTGGTGATGGGATGAAGGAGGAGGAGGAGGAGAAGGAGGAGGATGGTAGGTAGTCTGGGTTGGGAGGAAGAGTGGTGCGGCTTTACCATCTTGGGCAGCTTCTGGCGGATGTCGTTTGGGGAGGTGAGCAGTCTTTTTTTTCTTCTTCTTTGGTTTGTTACGAATTCCTCGGCGGGTTTCGCTCGTCTTCTCAAGGAAGAGGAAAAGGATTGATGGAGAGTTTCTTTGGTCTGGTAGTCGTAGAAGGTCGGGAGGGTGGATGTCTTGTGTGTGGAAGCTTAGCAACAAGTCGAGCCGTAGGCTGCCAAGAGCTGCGTGGATGTAATGCTTACCTGGGCGCGCTGGGCAGTGAGCACGGACCAAGCCTTGCCTGCCTGCCTCCTACCGACCCCCCGGTGCCCCTGTAGTGCCCCCATACTTTATACAGGCTGGTGTCTTATCCCCGGCGTTATGACCGCACGCATATTTAAGTCACGTACACGGTAGTTACCGCCTCACGCCCTCCTTAAACAACCACCGGTATAGTCAATCAGTCTATCTTTGACCCGAGCATGGCTTTGAGCCTTCAAGGCCCTCAGCTACCATGAAACCTATTCCAGTGCGGCCGCCAATAGTACGCATCAGCAATGGCACCTTCTACAGGCACCACCCCTCGGCGCAGGTAGCACACCCAAACCCGCCCTTCTTCTCAGACCTCACCTTCGAGCTCCCGTCAGACACCAAGTCCAGGGACCGCTGGTGTGTGGTCGGCCCGTCCCTCTCAGGAAAGACGACCTTTCTTCAGGTCTTGAGGGGCCAACACCTCTGCATCCCGCCCAGGGCACGAACCTACCCTTACCTGGTCACAGACGACGTCCCGCACCGTCTCAAGGCCGCCAACAAGGCGATCCAATATGTAGGCTTCGACGCTGAACGCTCCGGCGGCGGGCTGGGGCCGGCGACGTCTGCATACCTGTCTGCAAGATATGAGTCCCGCCGTGAGAGCACCGACTTCTCCCTACGGGACTTCCTCCTCGGCAACACCCAGCTGAACCCTTTCAACCTCCCCGGCGAGGACGACGGCATCAGCGCGGGCCTGATGGACCGCGTCGTGACAGACCTGCGGCTGCGGCCTCTACTCGACCTGCCGGTGGCGTTTCTCTCCAACGGACAGGGCCGGAGAGCGCGCATCGCGCGCGCCCTGCTGACGAGCCCCGAGGTGCTCCTCCTCGATGAGCCCTTCATGGGCCTCGACCCGCCCACCGTGGCGTCTATCAGCCCGCTGCTCAAGGGAATGGCTGAGAAGGCGGCGCCGAGGCTGGTGCTCAGCGCGAGGCCACAGGATCCCATGCCGGAGTGGGTGACGCACCTGGTGTACCTGCGAAATGATTGCCTGGTGGGAGCTATAGGAGAGAGGGAGGTCGTTATGGAGGGGCTGAGAAAGTACTTGCGGGGTGTGAGGAAGGGCGGGCTGGTGGAAGACGAGGCGATGCCCGTGAGAGCATTGAGAGAGATGGGGAGGGTGTTAACAGAGGGCGGGATCAGAGGGGCCGGCTTAGGCGAGGAGGGAGAGACATTTGCTTCCGCGGCTGTGCCCGGGCCAGAGCACGAGGAGAGGCCCAAGCCGCCGGGAGAGCCTCTGGTTGAGATGGAGGGCTGTCAGGTGAGATATGGCAGCAAGGTCGCCCTGGGCAACTGGACGGAGGAGAAGGGCGGGCAGTCTGTCAGAGGACTGTCGTGGACGGTGAGGAGAGGAGAGCGGTGGGGCGTTTTTGGGCCCAACGGCTCAGGAAAGACGACCATTGTGTCGCTCCTCTGCTCAGACCACCCTCAGACATACTCTCTACCGATCAAGCTATTCGGCCGCAGTCGACTGCCGGAGCCCGGCTCCGGACAGCTGCCACTCACGTTCTGGGACATCCAGTCCCGGATTGGACACTCCAGCCCAGAGGTGCACCAGCACATGCCCCGGAGCCTGACGATCCGGCAGGTCATCGAGAACGCCTGGGCTGACACGTTCCTGCTGAAACCCAAGCTCAGTGACGAGGCCCGCGCCAAGGTTGACGCGTGTCTGCACTGGTTCGAACCGGAGCTGAACCCCTCTCACAACAGCGGTGTGCCATCTGATCTGTCCTGGGCGGGCAGCTACATCTTCGGCGAGCTCTCCTTCAGCGCGCAGCGGGTCTTGCTCTTCATCCGGTCCATGGTCAAGAACCCGGACGTTGTCGTTCTCGACGAGGCCTTCAGCGGCATGGACGAGGCGGTCAGGGACAAGTGTATGCTGTTCTCGCCGAGGGCGAGGCGAAGACATATGCAGCGAGCACAGGGGAGGTCATCAGCGGCGGAGGCTCCAGCACCACGACGGAGGCTGTGGTGATCGATAGCGAGCCGGCCAAAGCCGGCAACGTCAAGGTGACTGGGCTGTCAGACCAGCAGGCCCTGATCTGTATTAGCCACATCAAGGAGGAGGTGCCCGACGCCGTGCGGGAGTGGTTGTGTCTGCCTGAAGCGAACTCTGAGATGCCTGCACGGTTCGGCCGCCTCGACGGTCCATTGAGGACGGACTCTAGGAGGTGGAACGAGATCTGGGCTATCTGACCGAGCGGATCACTGTCGTCTGGCAAGCCTATATATATTTACAAATATTCACAGCAGCCCAACGGCTCAAGGCATTGCCAGATCCATTCTCTCTTGCGATGCTGTCCGGTCTTTTTTTTTTATTACATGTTTTCCCAAACCTAGGGAAGGAAAGGGAAGCCTGTTGCCCCTGCGCTTCTCAATCAATTAGTAGATATAAATGTGTAAATTAGTGATTGCGCGAGAGCCTCTATTTTCCTTGAGAGTAACAACAAAGACAACAACAACAAAAAAAAAAAAAAAAGGATTGCTTAGTCGACGCCCCATTCCTTCTCTTGCCAGCCCCATTAGCTCGGGATAAAGTCTTCACGCTCACTGCCCACCCCTATACCGTTCCGCAGGGCCAACGCCACTCCGAACTCGCAGTGTGTGTAGCAATGGGCGGGCTTCAGCTACAGCTACGAGTTTCCGGCTGGACAGCTCGTTCCGCACGAGCCGTGTCTGCCTTGCCACGGAGCAATATGATTGGACTTGCTGAGTTGTGAGGGTGAGACAATCGACTTAGACTTGTTGGCCCAGCAGGCTCTCTTACAGTAAGTAAACACAAGCAGGTGAAGCGGGCAAATTGTGTCGTGAGACCACGCCACAAGGATGTGCTATGCAGGTTGGGGCTAGGCAATGATTACTTTTGATCTAAGCACGACACGGCTGCGTACTAAACAGTGTAGTACACGGAAGTAAGCAGCCGGACGTTGTGCCTCAGACGCAGCAGAAATTCATTCTCAAGACTTTCTTATTCCCCTTCCTTTTTCTTTCGGGGTGTATCATGAGGCCAATGACAGGTCGCGTCGGTGCATTAGCATGTATGGATCCCGTCCCACCATGACAAGGGCAACCTCGACGAGACGTTTCTTTTTCTACATTCCGAAAGGCTCGCTTACGTTTCAGCTCTTGAGAGTACACGGTAGGGTCATGTAAGATTCGGAAAGCTCTCGGGCTAGGAGCTAGGTTGTTGTCAGCCTGGGGCGGGCCCGAGAAGATCTCGGAACACATGTTGGCTCTCTGAGCTGCAATATACTTATTCCAGTCCACAACAGAGGTTCCAGGTACTGAGAAGACGTGGAAAGAGAAGTTGTGCTGCATAAGCTTCGTAGCATCTCTATCCACCGCGTGCCCGCCGCGTCCGAGGGTCCCAGGGACACTGGATTCCCCGGGTCTACTTGATGTCCTCCAGCCTCCCATTTTCCAATTTGGGCAATACAATGTGGATTAGGGCGCCTAGAGTCTCCATATTATAAGGTCGTCGACCGAGGGGGGCCCCACCGCAACAAAGGCTCTCATTGGCGGCCGGCGGGTGGGGCGTGCCAGGATGGATTGAGGTGGGCTGGGGTGCGTCATTCCAGCCACCCCAAAATTCTTATCTTATCGTCGCGTTGCTGTGGATACCCCGTACTAACCGCCCAAACACAGACAGACACCCTCCTCCCTCCTCCCTCCTCCAGAGGCGCAAGCACGTCTTAGGGCAAGTATCCACAGCTCCAGCCTATACTTTGACGTGCATTCTCCGATGCACCGTCGCCGTTGCTGCTGTCGACCCTGTGCCTGATCCTGATCCTGATCCTGTTCTTGGTCTTGTTCCTGATCTCGATCTGTGAAAGTTACCACCCAGCCCTTTCTTTCCCTCCCGAATGTTCTGGGAGGCCAATTGAGAGTTCCATTCCCAACCTCTCGATTAACCCACCAGGGATATCCACCCTTCACACCAGGCCAAGCAGTAGACACCAAGCAGAGCTACACTCGTTCATCTCTTCTCATTCACCCACCTCACCTGCTTGCGCTGCAAATACACAGCCAGGTCCAGGTCTAGCGCTCGTCACCTGGGAAACCTTCATTCTTTTGTTCACCTGCCAGACATTCCAGAGCCAGACCTTCCCCTCCCAAGCAGCTGGTCAATATGGATCGTCCCACCACCCCGTCCCGACCTCCAGACTACGGTCACTCGTACTACGGCGACGACGACCAAGAAGATCTGGGTCTTGGTCAGGGCAGTACTGCAGCCGCTGTCAGATTGCTAACGTCCATGGACGAGGATATGTCACCAACTCGACCGTATGTATCGCAACAGCTCCTTCGTCCAGCCCCTCTTTCTTTACCAGCAGCCGGGATCAAGCGCTCTCCCAAGGCGAGCATCTGTACTCCACCAGAGAAGCAGAAGGAGGCCAAGGGTATCAGTCCTAGCTCACCCAAGAAGGCTACTGGCCCCGCCGTCAATTTCGTGCCTGAGGAGCACGCCGCGGAGTCACCACCGCGGTGCAGGCCGGGCGCTGCTGCTGCTGAGGGCGGCACAGGGAGCAAGGCACCCGCGAGGGCCTCAACAGTCAAGCTGCAGAAGAAGACCAAGCCCGACCACGTCTTGCAGGAAGAGATCTTGTCGACGCTGCCCGTCATTCCGGAGGGGGTCTCCCCTCGCAGAGAATCGCTGAGGAAGTCCAACAGCGAGCCTCCTGTCCTTCCGCTGTCCTTGCCAGCTGTCTATAGCAGAAGCTCACACCTACACGTTTCTAGTAGCCACCACGCCCGGGGTTCATACCAGCCTTCGGTCTTTTCCACACACTCTCGCCACGCCTCGATCGTCGATCCGCCCAGCATGCCGCCGCCTGACTCCACTTACGTGCCGTTTCGACGCAACGACGACGATGACGGCCGTCACGGCGGGTCTTACAGCCCTACTCGGTCTACCTACGACAGGATGTCACCAGTCTCCCCGTCATACGAGCCGGCTGATCTCAACGGCAGCCCCCGGCCCGGAAGCCCCTCATCTAGATACGGAGGCAGCCCTAGGCGTCCTCTGCCCCCAAGCCGCTGTTCTCTGATTCAGCTCGAGGGTCTTTCGCAGACGACGCGACGGTCTCTATCCCGCTCGGCACCGACGTTGACCAGGACTTCTTCACCAGCGGCCCTGGAGTCCCCTGACTTGGGCGGCAAGATGAGGCGCGAGTCTTACTTGTCTCAGTCCCAGGAGACACTGAACGACGATGAGCTCGAGACCCCATTCAACGAGAAGTATGGGCACTACGGCCCAGCACCTGAGGGCAGACAGGAGCGCAGGGGTGCGCGGGCTCCGCAGATGAGCCGGAAGGAGGTCCAGCTCATCAACGGTGAGCTTGTGCTGGAATGCAAAATCCCCACCATCCTGTACAGCTTCCTGCCGAGACGAGACGAGATCGAGTTCACACATATGCGGTATACGGCCGTCACCTGCGACCCCGACGATTTCGTCGACAAGGGATACAAGCTCCGCCAGAACATCGGAAGGACTACACGCGAGACCGAGCTCTTCATCTGCGTCACCATGTACAACGAGGACGAGATCGGCTTCACGAGAACGATGCACGCCGTCATGAAGAATATCGCCCACTTCTGCAGCCGCAGCAAGTCGAGGACCTGGGGCGAGAACGGCTGGCAGAAGATTGTCGTCTCTATCGTTTCCGACGGGCGAGAGAGCATCCACCCGCGAACGCTCGATGCCTTGTCCGCCATGGGTGTCTACCAGCATGGTATCGCCAAGAACTACGTCAACCAGAGGGCCGTTCAGGCACACGTGTACGAGTACACCACCCAGGTCTCGCTCGACTCCGACCTGAAGTTCAAGGGAGCCGAGAAGGGTATCGTCCCCTGCCAGATGATCTTCTGCCTCAAGGAGAAGAACGCCAAGAAGCTCAACTCGCACCGCTGGTGCTTCAATGCCTTCGGCAAGGCCTTGAACCCCAACGTGTGTATCCTTCTTGACGTTGGCACGAAGCCTGGCAGCAACTCGCTGTATCACCTCTGGAAGGCCTTCGACACCGATTCCAACGTTGCCGGAGCTTGCGGCGAGATCAGGGCGATGAAGGGAAAATATGGGTCCAGCCTCCTGAATCCCCTCGTGGCCTCGCAGAATTTCGAGTACAAGATGTCAAACATCTTGGACAAGCCTCTTGAGAGTGTTTTTGGATACATCACCGTGTTGCCGGGCGCCCTCAGCGCGTATCGGTATCATGCCCTCCTCAACGATGAGACTGGCCACGGCCCTCTCAGCCAGTACTTCAAGGGTGAAGTGCTTCACGGGCAGCATGCTGATGTCTTTACCGCGAACATGTATCTGGCTGAGGATCGAATCCTCTGCTGGGAACTGGTGGCCAAGCGCGGTGAGAGCTGGGTGCTGAAATATGTGAAGAATTGCACTGGTGAGACTGATGTGCCTGGTAAGTCTGGATATCGCTCTCTAGCCGACCGAACCGAGGGAGACACTTGATACTGACAGATATGGACAGATTCTGTGCCCGAGTTCGTCTCGCAGCGCCGCAGATGGTTGAACGGTGCATTTTTCGCCGCAGTGTACTCGCTTGTGCATTTCAAACAGCTTCTGGCAACCGACCATACCGTCGCCCGCAAGGCACTACTGCTCATCGAATCATTCTACCAGTTCATCCAGCTCCTCTTCACGTACTTCTCGCTCGCCAACTTCTTCCTGACCTTCTACTTCGTGGCGGGCGGCATTGCTGACCCGACGGTGGACCCCTTTCCACACAACTTCGGCAAATACATCTTCTACCTCCTCAAGTACACCCTAGTGCTGCTCATCTGCACTCAGTTCATCCTGTCGCTGGGAAACCGACCGCAGGGTGCCAGAAAGCTGTATCTAGGGTCTATGATCACCTATGCGATCATTATGGTCTACACGATGTTTGCAAGCATCTATATCGTCGTCTACGAGATACGGAAGAGCAACGGCATCGATTTCGACAATTCCATCATGACCAACATGATTCTCTCCGTGCTCTCGACATTTGGCCTCTATTTTTTCATGTCGTTCCTGTACTTCGAGCCGTGGCACATGTTCACCTCCCTCCTGCAGTATTTCATCATGCTGCCCTCATACATCTGCACACTCCAAATTTATGCATTCTGCAATACGCACGATGTCACATGGGGAACCAAGGGAGACAACGTCATGAAGACCGATCTGGGAGGTGCTGTCGGAAAGGGTTCTACCGTCGAGCTTGAGATGCCCTCCGAGCAGCTGGACATTGATTCTGGGTACGACGAGGCTCTGCGTAACCTGCGCGACCGCGTCGAGGTTCCCAGCACGCCTGTATCCGAGAACCAGCTGCAGGAAGACTACTACAAGTCCGTGAGGACATGGATGGTGAGCACCTGGATGATTGCCAACGGCGTCCTGGCCATGGCGATTAGCGAGATCTATGGCACCGGAGAGGTCGGCAACAACATCTACCTCGCATTCATCCTGTGGAGTGTTGCTGTCTTGGCAGCCTTCCGTGCCCTCGGCTCAGGCATCTTTGCCATTATCAACATGATCAACATGATCGTCGAGGGTCGTGTCCGTCTCAGCCTGAAGATACCAAAATGGTTGGGCGGTGTCGGCAGTCGGATCTCCGACACGCTCAGCAGCGTTGGAAGTAGTGTCAGGCGGTAAAGGACAGGGTTTCTTTTACCTTTTTTTTTTTCCTTTCCAAAGCATTTTTTATGATACCGAACGTGCGCCGATGGGAACGGCGTGCTCTTTGCACATTGGAACGGGTCAGGATTTTCAATGGGGTTGAAGGCGTGATGGATATTATGACTCTCAGGAGTATACGATACGGGCTCTGGTAACAACATCGAGACAAAACGGCAAAGCGCTTAATGCTTTCTGAAACCCATTGGGATACAAACGACTCGGGCTCATGGATTGTGATGGTTGGGTGGTTTCGGGGTTCTCTCATAGTCTAGTAGTAGAATCATGTACACTAAATGGCATCAATTGTTTGCACTCAATTTGAACTCGACCAGGCAAAGCAGCCTTGCATGTTCTGAGTATATTGTAATGCCTAGTAGGTAGTTAGGCGCCATCTTCGTCCCCAGAGCTTCGAGGATGCCTCGTGAGCATAGGCTTCTCCGATGCCTGAGCTCCGTCCTCTGGTTCCAAGACGTGCTGGCAAGTGTTTGCTCCTCAAGGTCCCGGCTACGTGTCTACAAAAGCATGTGGTGATATTCTCAACGAGAGATTGCGTCAATATGTAGACAAGGAGAATGCCAGAAAACGATACAATTCTTCGTGCGATATACAGAAGAAAAAGAAAGGAGCATAAAAAAGAGGACCGGTCGAAGTATAGAACGCCGGAAATGCGGACCGACGTTTTGTGGGAATCGTGTTTTCCTTTCTGCCTTTCTGCCTTTTTGCTTTTTATTTTTATTTTTATTTTTTGATTTACCCAAAAACACGCACACCTTTCACGCCAGATGAATTAGCCGCCCGTACATTACAAGCACAAGTCCTTAGCAATCTCTTTGAGTTTCTATTCCTCATCGTCATCTTCCTCAGCAACCTGTTGCAGACAGTCAGCATTCGATTCAACATGCAATGAGCAGCAGCAGGAGAGCATGCTGGGTTCGGTGGGTGATGTACTCACATCAGCATGGAAGTTGGTTCCATCAGTCGTCGCCTTGATGTACCCCGTCCTGATACAGAAATCTCCGAACCTCTCACCCTCCTCTCTCTCCAGGGCGTACTGCTTCAGAAGAGGCTTCATGATGCTCAGTATCTCCTCCTCCTTGATGCTAGACCGGTAGAGCTTGTTCAGCCGCTGACCGTGATATCCGCCACCGAGGTACATGTTGTACGCGCCGTAGGCCTTTCCGACGAAGGCTACTTCAGCCAGCCATGGCCGTGCGCAGCCGTTGGGGCAGCCCGTCATGCGCATGACGATGGAGTCCTGCCGCAGGCCGTTCTCCTCGAGGCAGTCCTCAAGCTTAGAGATCAGCACGGGAAGGTAGCGCTCCGACTCGGCCATGGCGAGACCACAGGTCGGGAAGGCAACACAGGCAGAGGAGCTCAGGCGCAGGCCAGAGAACTTGATGTTGTCGAGCTTGTACTTCTTGAGGAGGGCCTTCATGTCGTCAAGATCCTCATCGGCAACATTGCTCAGGATGACGTGCTGGTTGCCCGTCAGGCGGAACTCTCCCTTGTGCACCTTGGCAATCTCGCGCATGCCCGTCTTCATTTGGAAGTTGGGGGTATCCTCGATACGACCGTTCTCGATGAAGAGGGTGAAGTGGTTCATACCGAGCTCGTCGCGCTGCCACCCGAAAGTGTCGACGTTGGACTCGAACTTGAATGGCTTGGGCTTGTCGAAGGTCTTGCCCCACAGCTCCTCGACCTTGGACTTGAAGACATCCACGCCCATGTCGTCGATAGTGTACTTGAGTCGTGCGTGCTTGCGGTTCCTGCGGTCGCCGTGGTCTCGCTGCACCAGCATGACCTTCTCGCAGGCAATGTGCACCTCCTCGCGGCTTACGAAGCCCAGCATGCGACCAGTCTGTGGATAGGTCTTCTTGTTGTTATGCGTCGCACCCATACCACCACCGGCCATCAAGTTAAAGCCGAGAAGGTGGCCATCATCGCCCTTGATGGCAATCAGACCAATGTCGTGGGCGTAGACGTCGGTATCGTTGTGGGGAGGGACAGCGATGGTGATCTTGAACTTCCGAGGCAGGTAAGTAGGACCATACAGAGGCTCAAAGTCTTGGACGGCATCGCCAGCAATTTGCGTCTTCTTGTTGTCGTCGTCCGTTAGCCAGATCTCGTGGTAGGCGGTCGTCGAGGGCAGGAGGTGGTCGCTGATCCGCTTCGAGCACTCGTGGACCTCGCCGTGAAACTTCGACTGGGTAGGCAGGGAGCTGCACATGACGTTCCGGTTCACATCACCGCAGGCGGCGATGGTCGTCATGAGAGCTCGGTTGATGGCTTGCATGGCAGGCTTGAGCTTGCCCTTTACGACGCCGTGGAACTGGAAGGTCTGTCGTGTGGTCAACTTCATGGTCTCGTTTCCGAGCTGGTTGCTGATATCGTCCATCTGGATCCACTGCTTAGGCGTGGAGACACCACTTGGCAGTCGACACCGGATCATGAAAGAGTATGCCGGCTCTAGGCCTTGTGCCTTTCTTTCGTCCCGGACATCTCTGTCATCCTGCATGTAGGTACCGTGGAACTTGGTGAGCTGCTGATCTGCGGCCGAGATGGCTCCGGTGGTGGGATCATTGAGTCCCTCAACGATCGTGCCGCGGAGGTAGTTGGACGCGATCTTGATGTCCTCGTTGGTCAATGGCGGGGGCTCCTCAGGGAGGCCCTCGATGTTTGCCACGCCGAGAGCTTGCCAGATCTTCGGCTCCCATTCAGTGTAACCGGTCTGGTAGCCATCCGGGTCCTGGTCATCACCAAGTCCGATCTCTGCCAGACGCTTGCCCCCGAAGTCGGCCAACTTCCTGTCAAGGTCCTTGCCAGGCTTGTTGTAGTAGATCTTGTCCTCCTTTCTCGGCCAGTAATGGCTATCACCGAGAGCGAAGATGGAGTAATTGGTCGTGGCCAGGTCGAGCTCAGTGCTGTCCTTGATAGCGTTCCAGAGCGCATGTCCGTTCTGAGGGAACTCTCCTTGACCTGCAGTAGAGGTGATAAAGACGACATTTTCCTCTGTCGAGAGATCCTCAACTGGGTAGTCCTCCATTGCCATGACAGTCGTCTTCAGACCCCTCGCCTTGCCCCGGTTGCCGAGACGCTTTGCAAGTGACTGCGCGTTGCCACCATCAGACGCGAACAAGATCATGAGAGGCGCACCTTGCAGGCCTTCCAGCAATTGAGCGTACGCATCCTTGGCCTTCCGCTTCTGCTGTTTGCGAATCTCGGTACCGTAGTCCTCAGACAGGACCGGGGCGTACTTGGGCTCCCCTTGCCATGAGCTGGGTCATGTGGTTGTCCCTGTCCAGGAACTCCTTCAGCTCCTTCTTGATCCTCTCAGAGTCCAAAGAGAAGGCTGGCTCGCCCTTCTTCTCGTTGCTTGGGTTCCAGCGGTACAGAGGCCAGTAGCCAATATCGACTGCCTGCTTGGTCTCCTGGAGGACTGTCAGAGGCGAGTCGTGCTCACCGTTGTACGGCAGGTATGCCAAAACAACCGATGGGCCGTCAAACTTGTCGGCCTCGTCCATGGCCTGCAAGACCTGCGTGTACGAGCTGTACACAGCTACGGACGCGACATAGGCATTGCCAAAGTTCATCGCATACAGACCAATGTCCTTCTTCCTCCTGGCGGCATCAGCTGCTGCCCGCTCAGAATATGGTGTCGAGTCAATGATGAGCATGTTGACATTTTCGCCCGAGGCCAGGACGTGGTGCACACCAGAATTGCCGAGATCATATGCCCACGCATCCGAGCCCACCAGCCACAAAGACTCCTTGCGGAGGAAAGCCTTGTCGGTGAGGATTTTTCGAGAAGTAGAGGAGTTGTCCGTCTCGAGTGTAGAGATGACATCTTCCGCGACCTGTTCAACCTTGGCCGGGTTCTCAGCGTGCGAGGCCCATTGCGCAAGCGCTCGCTTGGGATTCTCCGTCAGGAATGTACCCGAAGCAGCAGTCTCCTTCACATCAGCAACAAACTTTCGCCTCCTCTCCTTGCGCGCCAGCAGAGAGCCAAACCCGTACTCGGGGCTTGCAGAGACGGTGGTAGAGACCCCGGCATTGTCGGATTGGAGCGAGTTGGCGAGGAATACTCTCGATCCGAAGAGCTGATCTAGGATCTTGGTGTAGGCGGTCTCAAGCTTGGGAACCTCAAGCCCGTACTCGGAGGCCTCTTCTGGGCCATGTCGGGAGCCGACCTCGAGATTCTGAATAGGCTTGTCCGAGACCAAGTTCTGGTAGATACCGCGCAGAGCCTGCGTGGCCGTCTCATGGGTGAGATACCCAAGCTGATACCCCACAATGGTCTCCACGCCTCCCATTCCGCTCTTGAGGGATGTCAGGACATCAATCAGTAGGGGTCCCCACTTGGTGGTCTTTTTCGAGACTTGCTCCAGGACGGCGACCTTCTTTACTGTTCTTGGCAGGATATCAATCAGCTTGACACCAAGCCATGGCCTGTACAGCCGTGGGGTGAGAATGGCACAGTTGGCAAAGCTCTCGGTAGGGGGTGCCTGGTCGAGCGCATCGCCGAACAAGCCCGCATCGGATCCAAAAATGAAGAGGCAGGCCTCGGCTGTCGCAGAGCCTGAGTACTCAAAGACGTGGTATTCCCGCCCTGAGAGCTTCTTGATCTGGGCCCAGATCAGGTTGACGTAGTTATAAATATGCTCGGAAGTAACGGTCGCAGGGTGGGCCTCGATCGTCGTGGCAGAAGACTCGCTGGGAGGGCTGCTCGTGGCGCTCTGCTGGCTCGACTTCTCAGATGCCTGCGAGGAAACCTTGCCATCGACCTCGGGCGCGTTCAGACCATTCAGCTTGGGAGACTTGGGTGACATGGCCTCGGGGCCCAGGTCGATCAGGTCTTCAGCCAGGGCGACCCTCCCACCATCGGCATAGATGCCCGACTCTGGGATGTTGGAGTTCTGCAGGCGCCGCACGAGGTCCATATTCAGCACCTCGCGCAGGGTGCTCGGCACCTCGTACTCGACGGGCTTGTCATCCTTGCAAGCAGCAGAGCTGAAGAAATGTATGACACCCTTTCCTGACCGGACCGCCAGTGCATGAGCAGTCAGGGCCATATCCTGGGCCTCCTGGATAGACTCGGACTGCAAGAACGACCATCCCGAGTTCCTAATCGAGGTTATGGCGGAGTAGTCTGGGAACTGTTCAGGATGGAGGGCGACGTGGATGACGACAGGATAGCTGGCCAGCTTGTAGAGGTGGCCGACCGATGGCAGTAATATCCTGGAGGAGGTGGTGACGGAGACTAGAAGCCCGTTCCGAGCAGGCTCGAAGACAGAGAGCAATGGGTCGGCGTTGTGCCTTACGGAGAGGAGCTATAACACAGGTCAGACACCAAATCCCAGGCCCAGCCAATGCAGTATAAGAACCGGGGGGGGGGGGAGGTTGTTCAGGCCATTGCGCACCTCTGGGACAGACTCGACATTCTTTGCGACCAGGCTTCTCTCCTTTCTGCCATGGTATCTCTTGAGATGGCTCGAGAACTCGGAATCGGCAGCCAGAGAAGGCTGTACGCTGACAATCACATCGCTGGCCTGGTACGCGATCCGGGCAACTGTGGCAGCGTATTGTTAGTAATCCTCTCTATAGCTAACTTGCTTTGGTGTGTGTGTGTGTGTGTGTGCGCGCGCGCGTTTGCGTATCCTGGGACGCATGACAGAGCAGAAACGACGAGGTGGATGATGACCAAGCAGCAGGAGTACAGCAACATACCAGCCTCGGCAGGCGTCCGGATGCCAGGAAAGGGAGAGGATGCCATCTGGTCTGGATGATTATCTAGTACGGAGGCCTTCGGCCGGAGGGAGGTTGAGGTGTCAAGGGCCTTGAAGAGGAAGGACATCGTGAGAAGAGCTCTAGGTTCGGCCACATTTGGGCCCAGGCCAGGGATATATCTATCGTCCAACCCAAGTTTGACTCGCCAGGGCGCTCGCTGCCTCAGTCCGATCCGGAGGTGGATATTTCTCTGCCGTCAACGCCTTTAGTTGATTACAGCATCAGATGTGCTCAGTAATTCTTTCAGTGGGCTGCTTAGACGCGCGAGGTGTGCCCCGCCATGCTGGGCCAGGGGTCTGCTGCAGGTGGGATGGATGGAGTTCGCTCGGCCTCCAACATAATTTTTTTTTTTTTTTTCACCCTTCAAGCCTCGAGGCTAGCTGGGCAAGCAGTTGCTCATGGCCAGGAGCGATGGCGTGATCGCTCTTAGCGTCCCTGCCGCGCAGTGGTTGGTGGTCTTGGGGCAAAGATTGGGGCGAGGATCCCGCTTCTGTCTTCATGATTCAACACCAGTGATCTGGGGAGAACCTGCCATATGCCTGTCTGACCAATCGCGTATACTGCATTAACACGGAAAAACGGGCCACCCTCGCCCAAGAAGCTGCACAAGCTGCTGCACAGCTGCCTCCCACCCGCATGGCACGCCTGGCAGCCCATGGCAGGGTCCCATTTCTGGTGACAAATGGAGCCCGAGAGCCGCCCCAGCGGTTCCTCGGTCTTTAGAGTTGCCGCTAAACCGTCGCTTATGAAGAGCCGCAGCCGCTCTCTGCAGGGGGCTTGCCGACAACCTCTGTTTTCTCTTTCTCGTCACATCATCCGCCCCTCCGATTTCATGGCTCAACATATCGTCTCTTCGACACGCGATGTTTCCCCGACAATGGATGACGTGCTTGTCGGAGGCCAGATATGATGGAGGTCCCCTCTATGGATGACCTTTACGTATTGTGTAACTAATTGGATGCCTGGCTGGCTGGCTTGCTCGTTTCTGGGTGAGCCCCGCCAAGACTACAGCCAAGGTGTGCTCCCAAAACGAGTCGACCGTCACACGGCCCCAGCACTTCTTCTTCGAGGGCCGAGGCGCCCCTCCTCGGTGTCTAAGTGCTTGGGCCTCGCGGTCTGGATCCGGGATTCGAAGGTGGCCGTGGTCTTGATGTCCCTCTACGGCTTCTGCGGAAGAGGCCCAGCAGACATCACAACTGAGCCAGCAGGGCTCTGATTTTGATTTATCAGACAGTGGGACCCATCACTACGGAAGGATCTCCTAAAGGATCTCCTACAGGATCTCCTAAAGGGCGGGCTTGCATGCACCTGCTCATACGTAAGACGGACTGCGCATCTAGTTCAAGAGGAGCCCTGGGACGATAGTGAGGCCTCAGGGAGGGTCTTTTTGTGGGCAGAGGGGGCAGGAAACAAAAAAGATAAAAAAGGGTGGGGACAGGGAATTTCTCTTCTGTCTGTCCATGAGAATAGGAGAATAAACAGCAAAGGAAAAAAAAGATGTGCTCGATACTCTACTTCAGGCTTGTTTTGCATCTACACCTGCTATGAGTGACAGTGTCTAGCTGAGAGCCTAAACAGCACCACGGCTGGAGCTCAGCATTGAGGGTCATGAACCACCTCTTGCGGCTACATGAAGCCTTCTCTGCTAACTGCTCGGCCTTCAGATATGTCTGAAGATGCGTGTTTGTAGAGGGGCTCACTGTCGACCGTTGTGCTGGGCTTGTGTCGTACATAATTGGATGTATAATCCATAGAAAAGAGGGTAGGTCACACTGAGAATTATAAAATCAAAGCAACAGCAGGCCGGGCCTTCATATCGGCAGCGACTTTAGCCTGCCTTAAAAACCCATCCACTGGATGATCTATGTAGTATTACTGTGGGTTCTCGCAACGCCACGCGCAGGTCTACCGTATGCTGGTATCGCAACCGGACTCCCGCTGTCCATAGCATACACTCTATATTATTACAATTGGCCTCTAGGTGCAATGCACACCTCCAACCAAAGCCTACTCATCCTCCCCATCCACAGCACCCGCAAGCGGGAGCCTCGCCCCTTCGTCGCCCACCCACTCCTCATCGTCCTTAGTTCCAATCCAGTACTCCTGGCCCACGAACACCATTATCCGCCCCAGCCTGCCCTTCCAGCCCTCACCCTCCGGCGTGCCAGCTGTAAACAGATCACCGACAGCCCCCTTCTCCCGGGCCGCACCGGCGACGTACCGGCGGAGAGCCTGGCGCGTGAAAGACATGACCACCAGCATCAGGTATAGCCTCACCAGCGTGAAGACCACAATGAGCACCATGCTCGCCGCCGTGTCCGTCGCCTGCTCGACCGCGTCCCCTGCAGGGTTTCCCTCACTGGCGATGAACCACTCGACCGCGAAAAAGGCAGTGTAGGCGGCGTTCAGGGCCGTATCCACGATGTACAGCCAGGCTAGCAGGAGGACCTGGAAGGGAGTCTGTTTTCGGACGTGCGGAAGCAGGAAGGCGAGGGTGATGAGGACGGCTGTCGAGTACATGTACATGGAGAGCTGCACCACGTCGAGGGCGAAGCCAGTGAGGATGGCGAGGAGCCCGTAGAGGCCTGTGACTTTGTTGATGAGGAGGGTGATGGTGATGATCTCGGTGCCTGTCTGGAGGGACATGAGGCCGAGGAAGGTCTGCAGGGTGGTATTGTTAGATTATTTTGGGACGGCGGTCGACACCTGATGCGATGGGCTGCTCGGCTCGTGGTCGTGAGGGTGTGGGACAACTTGCCTTGGGCTTGGGAAGCCGAAACCATGATCCTATTGATGTCGCCATACTGTCTGGTAGTTCTGCACCCCTCCTGATCTCAAAGGAAAGCGAATGAAGGAGATGTAGAGGTGGTGCAGGGTGAGGTAGGTAATTCTCGAGGTATGGCGGTCCGAAATCATGCACGTTGGTTGAGGACCAAAATGGTGACGGATCAGTCGGACGTCAGCGGACCTAGACCCCCCCCTGTCCTTCGTACTATGCTGCAGGTCGAAGATGGCGGGGCTGGGAAGAAACCTTTACTGCTGTAGTATGGGCGTCGGCCCTAAGACCTCTCCGGGCCCCGCTACAGGCCCCGGTTCAATTCGGTACGTACTATGATGAGAACCGTCGGACTACGTACATGTGAGGCTGGTGTGATCAGCGCGATCGGGAGACCGTAAATATCTCTTGAATCTCTTTGAAAATTTCCAATTTGACCCAAGCTGTCTCTCAAGGCTCAGGACATCAACAAGATCTTTTCATGCGGCAACGACTTACTCGATTGTCCAATCTACGTGGCTTGAGACCCGACAGAGCACAAATAACCCGCAGTTTCATCGTCACCATCCGGCCAGGGACTCGACCTACACCTCCTAGTCTCATACTTGTCGAGCTGAACCAAGGTCATAGCCCGAGGAACCTCTTCCAGTCGCAGATCAGAAAAATGGCGACCACATCCGCCTCTGCCCTCTCGGAAGTCGAGCAGGCCAAGCTGATCGAGGGCTCCAAGCGTGCCGCCGCGCACCAGGCCGTCCAGGAGCACATGAGCGCCGGGTACAGGCACATCGGCATAGGCTCCGGCAGCACGGTGATCTACGTCGTCGAGGCCATCGCCGCCATGGGCCCGGAGCTCACCAACAAGATGAACTTCTATCCCACCGGCGACCAGAGCCGCGAGCTCATCAAGGGTGCCGGGTTCCCGCTGCGGTACATCCAGGACCTGGCAGAAGACGAGCAGCTAGATGTTGTCTTCGACGGCGCGGATGAGGTCGATGACGACCTGAACCTGATCAAGGGCGGTGGGGCGTGTCTGTTCCAGGAGAAGCTGGTTGCGACGAGGGGGAAGAAGTTTGTGTGTGTTGCTGGTAAGATCACTCTAAATCACCTGACCATCGGGAGTTGTGCTGGTGACATTACCCTCGAGACTTTCCACTAAACATGCTACAGACTTCAGAAAATTCTCCACACGGCTAGGGACCAACTGGAAGAAGGGCATCCCCATCGAGGTCGTCACCCAGGCCACAGGTCACGTGTTAGCAGAGCTCAAGAAGCTGGGATCGTTGAACCCCAAGATGCGGTCCGGCCTCCCTGCCAAGGCTGGTGCAGTGGTGACGGATAATGGCAACTCTCTCATCGATGCACCGTTCCCTCCGCTGGCTCTGGCGAAGGACCTCACAGGACAGGACGGGTCGAATGGGGTGTGGACCGTTGACGGACTGGCGGATAAGCTCATCAAGATCGTGGGCGTCGTGGAGACGGGCCTGTTCACTGGGCACAACAGCCAGGTGTTGAGTGGTGGCCAGAAGCCGCTTGCGGCTTACTTCGGTATGGCGGATGGATCGGTAGAGGTGAGGAAAGCATCGTGACCGTAGCATCCAGCCGTCGATGCTGTGCGCAAAAAGACATTTCATATTTCGGGTCCATAGATATCCCAACGATAGAAAGCTAAGGCGCTCTGACACGGTGACTTAGTGAAGTCCTAGATCTGACAAAATACCGCCACAGGAGATCGCACCTTGTCCAGTGGCCTATCCCAATGCCATGCCTGCACATCGCTGGAGATATGAGGTGACGAAGCAGTACCTTGGAAAAGAAAATACATTTGACCCTGAGGTAAATTTCTCCTCGAAGATGAATTAGATATAGTACTAAAAGGTCTTATCAGTGCAAGGGTCGTCACTCATGACCCGTCAATCGTTGTTTTATTATACAATCGCTCATGCTGTGAAGATCTGGCCGACGCCATGCGGGCCTCCCCTGACTGTAGTCCTTGCTTTTCTACAAGACCTAATCTTACGGGATAGGACGCTTCCCACTGCCAACGCGTTGATCCATTGTTTTTGTAACTGTCTCTTGGTCCCTTGTCTGCTTAGCAAGAGCATCCTTCTTGGGCTGCTGGTGTGTTGGCCGTCTTGACATCGATCACTGTATATACGTCAGCACGGAAAACTCTGGTGGTCTTGCAGCACGGCTCGAGCTCACTCTGGTTGGACGCTTGTGCGGCAGCATCGGTCCCCTCCATGCCGGGTAGAGCCTGCGCTATCCTCTTGAAGAGTGTCTTCACGTTGTGGCCCAGTTTGGCACTCGTCTCGACGAACATCAAATTGTTCTTCTTGGCCTCCTCCTCGCCCTGTTGGGTGGTGACTTCCCGCTTGTCGTTCAAGTCGGTCTTGTTTCCCACGAGCACGATAATCACATCGTTTCCGCGCTCGGCCCGGACGTCATCGATCCATTTCCTCGTATTCTGGAACGATTTCGCATCTGAAAAGCGCCCGCAGTGTTAGCACGAGCTCCTGCCTGACCGGCACCTGAAAGCTTCTGCAGGGGATGGGGTTCCGCTCACTAGAAATATCATAGACCACCACAGCGACGCTCGAATCTCGAATATAGGATGGGATGAGGGATCGGAATCGCTCCTGGCCAGCCGTGTCCCACAGTTGCAGCCTGACCGTCCTGTCTTCCAGGTACATCGTCTAGAAAAAGACCCAGATTAGTCTCCGGCACAAGCGGTTCGGAAGTTTCGGTCGCGAATCACCTTTGAGAGGAAGTCGATGCCGATGGTCGCCTGGTACATGTTGTCGAACGAGTCGTACATGAACCTGGTGATGAGGGACGTCTTGCCCACTGTCGCGCCTTGTCAGCTGAAGCTCTACGCGTGCGCACCGTGGGGATGTGGCCTGAGGATCCGACTTACCACTTTGCTCCCCCAAGAAGACCAGCCTGTCGTCGAGCACATCAGGTAAGCATCCCGTCCGCTCTGCTTTGCGCCTGAGGGCCGAGTAACTTACTTGAACTTCTTGAGGGGGTTGTTGTACGATCCCCCTGCCTGCGCCATGGTGTAGATTCGCGGAGGGATTGGCTATCGCTTGTGACGTCGGACGAGGTCCAGGAAGAGAACCCACGAGGCGAGAGCTTGGTTGGGGTTTGTTCTCTAGATAAACACTTGTAGTCTGATCTCGAGTCCTCGAGGATGGGCTCGCAATTGGTAGGTCTGAGGAAAGGCGAGATTGGGGATTTAGAGACCGCGCTCCGTTCTGGACAGATTCAGAGAGGACGAAATGCAGAGGGCGGGAACTGACGGTGTAGATTTAGTTGTTCTTTGAAGGCTGTCTACATGGGCGCGGAATGGGCCTGGTATCCACGATCCCCTTTCGCAGCCCACCACGTCTTCATAGGCCCCAAAGTGTGGGGAGGCCGGCCAGGCGCTAGGGATTGGCCAGGATGTGCTGTCAGAGCCTGGCAATGGCAAGCCTGAGGGCTTACTGCGGATTCGGGGCCTCCCAGTATCGATAAGCTTACCCGTCAGAAATTTATCGTCCCTTCTCCGACCATGCCAGGGCTAATTGGAGCAGGCCGGATCTACGACTCTGGCGACCTACTTTTACAACCGACTTTGAGTTGAAACAATATTACCTCACGACATTTTTTCTCTCTCTTCAGATCCAGCATACGTGAGCCAATCAGCACTGTCTCTAATTACCACCATGCCCGTCCTCAGAGGCCAGGCAGGCAACCCCAACGCCCCTCAACAGCATAGTCAGCCTTCAAGGAAGGGCAAGAAGGCCTGGAGAAAAAATGTCGATGTGACTGAGGTCCAGAAGGGTCTTGAGGACCTGAACGAAGAGATCATACAGGGGTAAGAGCGAATCTTTAGGTCCTTAGAGTTTCATCCATCAACTGACTCTCGATTCCTAGTGGTGTCATTGCCGAGAAGGACTCCGCCGACCTCTTCATCGTCGACACCCGTGGCGATGAGGCCAACGTAAAGAAAGTTCCCAAGGTCAAAAATCTCAAGGCCGACGAGATCATCTCTGCTCGATCCGTCGTACCCGCCGTCTCGTCCAAGAAGCGACCAGGTGACAAGACAACTGATGGCATCCTCGCCGCCAAGCGCCAGAAGACGGGGACATACGTTACGCACAAGGAGCTTGCCCGGATCAAGAAAGTCGCAGATGGACACCACGAGTCCACGGTGACCGTCGCTGATGCGACCTACGATCCCTGGACCGCAGGGCCCTCCGCTGTGACCGCAGCCGTGGCAGAGGAACAGAAGAACGAATGGGTATCCGAGCCACCCAGGGCGAAGGCACCCGCAACACTCGCCAAGAAGCCCGTCTCACTCGCCGCAAATGGCAAGCACGTACCCGCGGTCCCCAAGCCGGCCGGTGGGTACAGCTACAACCCAGTGGTGACTGAATACATGGCCCGCCTCGAGAGAGAAGGGGAGAAGGCCCTCGAGGCAGAGCGTAAACGGCAAGAGGCTGCTGAGGCTGACAGGCGCAAGCAAGAGGCGGCAGCACGATCCGCTGCCGAGGCGGAGGCGGCAGAGGCGCGTGCGGAATTGTCAGAGTGGGACGAGGATTCGGCATGGGAGGGATTTGAGAGTGAGGCCGAGGGTGTCTCCACGAAGCGACCGAAGCGGAAGACGCCTGCGCAGCGGAACAAGGTTAAGCGCAGGAAGGCAGAGGAGGGTAGGCTGAAGCATGAGGCGGCGATGAGGAGAAAAGAGCAGCAGGCTCGACACATCAAGGAGATTGCGGAGCAGGTAGACGCGAGGCGGATGGAACTGGCAGTACAGAAGATGGAGATGAGCGATGGAGAGAGCGAGGGCAACGATGTGGAGCTGAGGAGGAGGCAGCTGGGCAAATTCAAACTGCCGGAGAAGGATCTCGAGCTCGTCCTTCCCGATGAGCTGCAGGAGTCTCTGAGGCTGTTGAAGCCTGAGGGAAATCTGCTCAAGGATCGGTACAGGAGTATGCTAGTCAGGGGCAAGTTGGAGTCCAGGAGGAAGATTCCCTTCAGGAAGCAGGCCAAGGTCAAGTTCACGGAGAAGTGGACTCACAAGGACTTCGACATTACGAGGCTATAGATGCTTCCTAGAAAGAGAGAGAGGAAAAAAGCCTGCCACCTTACAGTCACTAGAGCACCGTCTTTTACAAGGTAGGGATCTCATTTATGCATCTATATACCAAATTTGCGAAATCAAAATGTTGTTTTTTTCTTCTTCTTTCTTTCTCTCTATTTATAGACACCACGAAAACGCCACCGACGGCGCAGAAGCTATTAGTATCGAAGCAGACCCTACCTCTACTTTTGCCCACTTCCAATACGCCGCGCTCTATACACTAGGGAAGGCGTATACACAACATCATCAATTCTAGAGGCTTATTAAGTCTGTAGCAAAGTTAGTGACAATGCGGAGAGCAGAACGAGACGGAAACAAAACTCACCTCGTCCAAAGAGTCCACGCTTCGTCCAATCCATCATCATTAACATCCTTGTCCTCAGACTTACACTCTGTGCAAAGTAGGCACTTCGCCAAGTGTACACGGCCCAGAGCCCACCGCTGAGGTTCCATCCTCCGCCAAGATCAAACACAGCCGAGTTACCAATATACGCTAGGCTTCCTAGATGATGATACTCAAAAGCCTTGTACACGGCGTCATCCAGGTCCCCGTCGCGGATATCATTCGCCTGCAACCCAGGTGCGGCATGTGCCATCTTGTTGAATTTGTGCGCGAGATACTGTCCCTGCTGATGAGCGCGTTGTGCCGTTGCCGGTAGGGAGGTAAGTTTGCTGTCGATCTGCTTGAGCAGCTCGCGCAGCTCGCCGAAGTCAAGAGTGCCAGACTGGTCCTTGTCGAACTCGGCGAACAACTTATCAAGGCGCTTAAGGTGGCCAACTGCCTGGGGGAACTTGCGCCTGACCGTGGCAGCCACGTCGCGCCAGTCCGAGAAATGAAGCTCTAATTTCTCGGGGTCTTTGCCGTGCTTCCAGGCCATGCCACGGAGGAAGGTCACGATGCTGTCGGTAACGTTGTTCTGAACGGTGGAGCTGTCGCCGATGGCATAGACGTCGCCCAGTGGTGCACCGATAAGACGGAGGTGAGGATCTGTCTCGAGCGCATGTCGGTTGTTCTGGTAGTCACCGAGCTTGGTCGCCAACTTCTGGCAGAAGTCTGTCTGGGAGACGCCAGTCGACCACAGACAGAAAGCCCATGGGGAGTTCCTTGGTAACGGTCTCTCCGTTTTTGCCTTTCTGGGTGAAAAGAATACTCTCTTTCCGCACCTCGCTCACCCTGGAGTTTGTGAGAACGTCAATGTTGTCTCGCGCAAAACGCTCCTCCGCGTATTTCGACACGGCTTCATCGTATGTGTTCAGGATGTGTCCACGGCTCTGGATCAGATGTACTGAAATCTCGTTGCGCAGCAATTTCGGAAAGTGCTTTGTGAGATCCTCGTTCAAAAGATCGTATAGTTCCGCAGCGAATTCCACACCGGTTGGACCTCCGCCGCTCACCACAAATGACAGCAGCCGTCGTCGCTCCTCATCCGAAGTTGTGGGAAGACAAGCCAGCTCGAGGTTAGCTATGACTTGGTTCCGGATCTTGCGCGCATCGTTGATATCCTTCAGGAAGAAACAATTCTCCAAGCCCTTTACGCCGTGAGGGTTCGTCTGTGACCCGACGGCAATAACCAGCTTGTCGTAGGGAACATAGAAACTAGTCTCTCTTCCCGATGCGTCAGTCTGAGACACCTCGACCAACCTCTGGGAGAAGCAGACATCTTCGGCCTTGCCCCTGATGAAATGGCCCTTCACTCTTGATATTATTCTCCTGATCGGCTCCACGAGCGACCTCAACTCAAGCGTTCCCACTGTCGCAGACGGCAGCATTGGTGTGAAAAGGAAGTAGTTCGCCGGCGAGACAACGGTAACATGATAGTCGTCTGGGTTCAATTCCTTCAGCAGAGCTACACTGCCCCAGCCGCCTCCGAGAATGACGAGCCTCGGCTTCTCTTTCTGTCTCCTGTTCTCTTCACTATCATCGTCGTCTATAAAAACTTCGGCGATCGGTAGGTTCTTCGGGCCGCCTTTCCGGGGGTTCAGTGCCAGTTCAGACACATGGCATTCGGTCGCGACGGCGTGCTCGCTGTATGTACTCGCGTCCTACTTCTGATCAGCCACGGCGGACGCCACCAGGAAGTAGATCTTGGAACCCACATAGATGAAAAAAGCGCCAACGGCCAGGCCCACGCATACGATACCACTGCCTACCACCGCTGCCGTCCGATAAGCGAAGTTGAGAACCCACGAAGTCCTCTGTGGCAATGGCTTCCCGTGTATTAACCGAAAGGCGAGTTTGTTGGGTGTGAAGAGCGAGGATGGTCGAGGCCGCAGGTGTTGGGGGAAAGGCCTCTGGGTAGTGGGCTGAAGAGCTCCGAGTCGAGATATTCTGCTCAGGCTTCGAGCTTGTACGGTTCGAGTCTGTATCCTAGGAATGAACGGATTCTGACGAGGCAGCACCGAGCTTCGTTGGCGCCCTGCGCGGGCAGCAGCAGCGCCAAGTGAGGACTGCGACGGCATCGCGCGACGTCACCAAGAGGAACGATCGAGTCTGGAACAAGACACTCAAAGCACGATGGATAACTCGTAGCGAATGCCGTAAGAAAGAGATTGAAACCCAGGGTATAAAAAAAATCCCCTGTCTGACTGTTCAGGAAGACAAGAAGAAAGAAGCAGGTCCGTGGAAAATAAAAGCAGCAGGTCACTTCATCTATAGGGGAGCATTGCTGGATTGGTGACCACTTGAGATTCCAACTGACTGGGACTTTCTTAAGGCACGAACGTGCCGCTACCCCTACCCCTGCCCCTGGAGCTCCCCTGTTCTCAGTAAGTACACAGATACGTCATTAGATAGAGAAATAGCTCTCTTTAGCGGCTAATGCCGCTAATATAAGTTGTCACTACAACACTACCATGTGTACAGGTCAGTGGCCAGGTTTGGTTCGAATGCCTGCGCATACCAGGAAATGCTCGCCCTATGGCTAATTTCCTTGACGCTCACAGAAGCGTGAGCAACAACAGGTGAAGATTTTTTTCTTCTCCTCGCAGAGCGAAGCCTCTAGACTCACCGTAAGCGCACTAATAATCTCATCTCTGCAGTCGTGGCAAAAAATTATCACAGGAGTGAGAGGAAAATCTCGCAACAGGTACCCTCTTTTAATCCGATGCACCCGATATCGCTGGGTATGGACCGCAACTAAGGTCGTACACACGAATGGAATAGCGGATGGACCGCTCTCGTGCGTTCGGCCCCGGTCGGCTGGATCTTTGGTAGTCTTCCAATGGTGCACTAGCAGGCTGTCAGGTTGTCTCACAGGAGGCTCTTGTTGCACGGCAGGCTACGCCACAGCGGTGAGATGGCTGCAAAGAGGCGCTTGAGGCTCACGGACAAACACAGACATACATGCATGCATACACATATACATACATACATACATACATACATACATACATACATCTCACTAGTCCGTCGAGTCCGTCGCTCGTTCCTCGGAGAACAAGAAGGCTTCGGTTGATTGTCGCTCGCTATGCAGAATGCTCACCTCACAAAGAATCAGTCCGCTCCAAAGCACTAAGTACTTTCATTTCCCCAGTGTGTCCAGCCCTCAACATCTGAAGTACCTCCTCTCGATCCACCGATCCTCGACATCAGGCACGATATTACCGACAACCACCGTGATGTCCGGAAACACAGCTGTCAGGCGATGGAGCCCCATGCGCCCGGCAGAATACGTCGCAAATACGATCCGGTCCTGCGCCACCCCATGGTCTACAAGGACTTGGACCGCCATGAGGGCAGAGCCACCACTTGACATCTGTGCGTCGAGGACCAGCACACTCTCGTGTGTCTCGATATCCTTCGAAAGCCGGCTATAGTGCAGTTCCGGCTCTCCAGTCCTGATGCTGGATTGGATCAGGATCCGGCTGGAACGACAGTCTGGTATGACACGCTTGAGGCCTGTTTCCAGTGCAGCCCCACCGCGAAGTAAGAGGACGGCTGATACTTCGCCTTGGGATTTGAGGCCTACGTACTGATATCCCGCAGGCGTGTCCACTGTCGTGGTTTCGAAGCGCACATTGTTCATGGCTCTGCCAACAAAATCAGCAACAAACGTCTCCGGCGGTATCTTCAAACTCACTGCTCAACAATCAAGGCAGCCAGCCTGTCGAAGTAGAAAATGAAATCCTCCGAGGTTGTGTCGATGTCCTTGATGATGGTGTTCATAGCCCTCAGCTGTGGCGTGGGTTTGAGCACGACAACTTTCTTGCTGAGCGGTTCTGACTGCGCCTGCAGTTCTAACTGCAGAAGCGCTGCTCGATGATGCCTGGACTTTTCAAGAAGCTTCTGCTCGATGAACTGTACGACCATATCTACAGCGCTTGTCAGTTTGAGTCTTATCCGGGGTACCGTGTGTTCACGCACTTATGGCAACCAAGTTCTCGACGCCCCGCGGTACTATGACATCTGTTCTGCTTCAGTCAAAACTCAACATATCCACCAACGGCGTTAACTGACCTCCATTTTTCCGCTGTGGATCAACGAACTGCCAGCAGACGTCAGCAAGACACCGGGTGCCGTTAGGAGCATCTACTCACCTTCTCAAAATTTGGCTTCACCCACATGAACCACTGCTTGATCACGCCCTCCACGCTCCTACCACGACATTCGACATCTCTCAGTATCCGTCTTGAGAGGCAAGTATCTGCATCGGCCTCGCAAAAGATCTGAATACGCATCAGCTTTCTGGCCGGGTTGCCATGGGACAACGTGAGCTTACCTTCATGTCTAGCAAGTCAAGTACCCTCGGGTCGTACAGGGCGAAGATTCCCTCTACGATGAGGACGTGGGGCGAGTAAATTGCCGTCGTCTTGTCCAGGCGTGCATGTTTCTCGAATGAGTAGACAGGGATCTCTGCTCGTTTTCTACAACACCGGATCATAAGCCACTCGAGGCTCAGGTTAGACCTCGTTCGCCTCCCTGACTCACCCGGCTTTCAGGTCTTGGAGACACTCCACGAGCTTATCAAAGTCGATTGCTTCCGGAGAGTCGAAGTCGTACTCGTTGAGGAATGCCTTCCTGGACGAATCTGCATCCAAGCTTTTATAGAACGAGTCCTAAGTATTTGCGGTCAGCTTGTACTGGCTTGCCACGAAGCGGCGTCACACAGCCACACACCATAGACAGAATAACGACCCATGGTAGGTTCAACTTGTTGACGATGGCTCTGGACAGCGTTGATTTCCCAGAGCCTGAGCTCCCTGCTATTCCTATGAGGCTGACGTCGGCCCATGGTGGCGAATAGTGCGCCCTTTTAGCAATCGCGTTGACCGCGCACCTGGGGTCCATGGTGATCTTTGGTGCCTCTAACAGAGAGCTGGAACTGGCAAGAAGACTAGACCTTGGGAAAGTCTCAAGCAAGAAATGTAGAGTATAGGCACTATATCGACACTCAGCCTCTATCATCCAAGAATTGTAACTGTGAAAGGTCAGGTGCTCTCACCTCTAGCATGTGATGATTTGTAGCACAGTGAGTCTACATGAGCAAATCAGACAGCGACCGGATTCAGCATGTGATCATGGAGGCAAAGCCCAGGCTAGATCGAAAGAATGTAAGTAGACATAAATATAAGAGTAGATGAGATGACCGAAAAATGTGGAAGAGAAAGTGATTTAAAAGATGCTTGCCCCCGCCAAAGTGTCCTGCAGCAGCTACTGGGCCCCAAAAGTGCTGGCTGCTGTCAGAATTCCTTGCAATGGTTTCCAATATCAGATAAGTTCAGGGCCCAGGCCTGCTGTGGCTAGTGCCACCAAGGTGTGGCTCAGGTAAGCAGCTCCGCAGGGAGTGGGGGCGGCCTAGCGCTGCAGGCAGCTGCAGTTTTCTGCACCCACCTCCAAGAACACAAATTCCGTTTGTTGCCTTTCATTCAACCACCCACCTCAAACACCCACTACACACCACAACATTACTTCTTCCCATCACGACAGCCGCCACTGGTGCTGTCTGGAATCATCTCAGCTAGTATCAATGCCACCAGCCAGCTAGTCGTATGACTTCTGCTGGCCCTCCCGCGATCGACTTCCAACCTCCCGGCTCCGATGACGTGGTGTTCTGGGCCAATTTTGCTGCAGAATTTCGACTCAAATTTGGCGATATGGTACGGCTGCTCTGCTGTCCCGTGACGTGGCCATCAAGGTCTCAAACACTGACACCTAGCGCGCTAGACGTCGACTACTTCCACCGCCACGCCGGTCCGGCATGCCTTCGAATCCCGGGTTATGGAGACCAAGGCTCCCAAGAGGTCAGTCGTTCCCCCATTCTGCGTCCTTCAACTGCCCTCAAGCCAGGGCGGGCAGCTCCTCCCCGGGTCACATGATGCTATCAAGATATCAATGGGAATCTCTCCGAGACAAGTATGCGGAGAAATTATCTATAAATTACTACTGATCGACTCCATCCTTCCTCAACACTGCGGCTCTCAGCTATTAGAATCCATATTCTCCGCACGGCTTACTGACGGAGCTCAATAGCGATATCAACCTCTTGATCCTGGACTACTTGACAATGGAGGGCTACCCCCTGGCAGCCGCCAAGTTCTCGAAAGAAGCAAACCTTCAACCGCGACAAGAGGATCCTGCCATCAAGGCCCGGCAGCAGATCAAGAACTCAATCCACCAGGGAAACATCATGGAGGCTATCGAGGCCCTGAACGAACTAGATCCCGAGGTATGTCAAATTTTTTACAGTTTCGGCCTACCAACCCCTTCCACATGATTAGAACACGAGTTTACATGCACCACGCATATGGCCTTGTGGCCGTTGATGATAAACAACCACTTTTTTAATGAACTTTATCTTATTTACCTACATCTGTCCATCACACCCCCCCGCTAAGCTCTCTGGCTGACCATGTATCAGATCCTCGATAAGGATGCTCGCCTCCACTTTGCGTTGCTCCGACTACAGCTTATCGAGTTGATTCGCAATTCTGAAGACGGTGATAAGAGCATGCTCCACGCCATCCACTTCGCTTCTCAGCAACTTGGCCCTCGTGCGCCTAAGAACCCCGAGTTCTTGGAGCAGCTCGAGCAGACCATGGCCTTGTTCCTCTATCCCAGGAACGAGTTGAGGCCCGAGCAGCAAGCGCTTCTGCACCCCGACCTACGGAGAGAGGTCGCGGACACGGTAAACATGGCGATTATTCTTCGCCAGACCAAACGCCGCGAGGCAGCCATCCGGCAGCTTGTCAAGGTGCGAACCTGGGCAGAGGACTCTGCTCGCAGTGCACGCAAGGACTTGCCCGAGCGGCTAGGGCTAGGGCTGAACGGCGACGACCTCGATAGCACCTCCCACGAGAATGGGTCCGAGGCTATGGTCACAACCTAGCATGAACCGATCCCTATGGACTCACGCGAGGTGAGGATTCTTGATTAGGACGAAGAATGTCTCTTTATTCCTTGATGCTTTTCATTTTCGATGGTGTTGGGGTGCGGATGGATTTGAGGGCAGAGTGCCTGGCGTTCGGGTCCGCCGGAGCGATTTTACAATGGGCATAAGCGATACAGAGGATACCCTCGGCGTTCTTTGGAGAGGTACCAGACGACACTGGAATGGCAGTTCTATACAAAATTGTCTTACGAGTTATGATTTCATCATTATTACGCTAACGTGGTCTCTCGTTTCGGAGGCATTATGAGGTAGCCGTCTCAGTACTTGCTCAAAATGAATATGATATGATATGACATCCATCTGCACAGTCAGTGCCTATTCTTCCCACGGGCCACCGTCAAGTTGCTGGTTTACATAAAAAGCTACATCAAAGTTCTCCCTGTCAGTAGGAGCATATCGCCTATATTATTCCATATGGATACCCGTTTGCCCAATCACTTTCCTCTTTGCTAATAGGCTCTGGCCCCCTTGGACGTCCAATAGACTAGGTCAGGACTGAGGAATCGAGTTGGGACTCCCTAGGCCATGAGTATAGCAGGTCCTCGAGCCTGTCACTCGTGAAGACTTATCATTCCTGCGCACTGTGACATCTAAAGCTCGCTTAATGATACTGGGATGCTCTTGGCTTCGGATTCATCACCCGTATTGTAGGTGCCGGGACAGTCTGATTCAGCTGCTCCCCCCCTCAGATTGTAGTTTACGAGCTCGGCCACCAGTGGATGCTCTCTTGTACGCCCTCTCATCTTGCATGGTGGCTCCCTTCCCGACGACCTTGACTATGAGCGCGCACAGCGTGTGTTTGGGCGGGGCGATTCTCAAGACTTCAATTCTGATCCTTGCCATCTATCATATATGTACAGCTTTTCACTCTTGATTCGTCTTCCCCGTCCGAGCCCGTCTCCGCTTCAGCCTCGTCAATGGTCCCCTCTACTTCGTCCTGATGTGCTTCAGCTTGCCCGGTGAGTACAAGAAGTTGTTCGCATACGCCTTGGGCGTGAACTTCCCTCTCGTTGGGCTCCTGCACGAAGTACTCGTATCCCTGCTTCTCAGCAAAACTGATGGCATCCTCCTTGCTCTTAAAGTTGAGGTGCGTGCCCTGCATGTAGTCGCCCGACGACTGCCACCCCATCAGCGGGTTCTCCCACCGGTTGCCCTTGGGCAGCACGTCCCAGTCCATCCGCCACTTCTTGGACTGCCAGTCGCCAGATTGCGTAGCGGGCTTGGCCTTCTTGTAGATACGCACCGTGCGTGCCTGGAGCTCGATCGGCGCACCCGAGAGCACAGCGGCCGGGAGAGCGACACCAGGCTCAGAGCCGTCGAGGAGGCGTTTGGGGACGGGAGTAAAGGTGCTGGGAAGGGGTTAGCTGTGTGCCGGGAGGAGGGCCGGTAGGTGTCTTGAGCAGGGCGTGGGA
The DNA here is from genome assembly GCA_016584495.1 of Celoporthe dispersa. Classification (NCBI taxonomy): domain Eukaryota; kingdom Fungi; phylum Ascomycota; class Sordariomycetes; order Diaporthales; family Cryphonectriaceae; genus Celoporthe; species Celoporthe dispersa. The sequence continues at coordinate 1,352,080 of WAID01000004.1, forward strand.
TGACGTACGATGTAGCCTTGTCAATGTGAGCGCCATAGTCAGGCTGGTTGTGTCCCACAGCGCCCTGCGACGGCTCTGGAGGGGCGGGCGCCTCGTTCTGGGGCTGCCTTGCGTTGATGATCGAGGTGGACGAGTGGCGAAGGCCGTCAAAGTGTACAGATCGTGACGTGGCGGCCCGAAGCATGCGAGCTGCCTGAGGTGTTCTGAGGGATGCCATGGTGAATTGAGCGGTTTGCAGTTCACCAGACCGATTTGAAGTTGTCAAGGGAACGACGACGAGTCGATGTGGGAGAGAACGTTAGAGGTCGCTGACGTTTGGGCGGGCGAGAGTCAGGGACGTTCTGATTGGCTGTCGGAAAATCAGCGCACTGGGTCCGGTCTCTGCATTCCTGTTCCTGTCCCGGCTCCGGCTTCAACCGCCAAACTTCTTAACGTCAACGACCACACCTTCGACACAGGTTCAATTGAAGCGACTCCAGCTGCGCTCAATTGATTGTCGACGATCTGTTACCCCCTTCGACACGATCCGATCCTTTCATTCCACGGGCAATCCGGTATAGAACTCAAGATGAGCTTCGTCACACGCCGAGCGCTCTCGACGCTCATTCCTCCCAAGGTAAAACCAACCCTGCCACTGCGCAGGCCACACGTTTGCTAATGCCATGTCTCTTAGGTCGCTTCGCCCAAGGTACGTCCATCGAGATCGAACGGAGCCCGACAGCCGTGGCGGGGGGTGGTGCAGAAAGAGATACAAGGCCTGGAAAAGGACAGCTACGGCTGGCGCGCTCGAGCAGGCGCAGGGCATGAATTAGATCAACTTGAGGACTGTAGGGCTGACGTTGCGATACTCAGGCAATCGGCTCTGACCCCAACGCCATTGCGATGAAGCGCGTTGTCAACTTCTACGAGAAGCTGCCCCGGGGCCCCGCCCCCGAGGTCAAGGCCACCGGTATCCTCGGCAGGTACCAGGCCAAGCACTTCGGCAAGAACCCGACTGCGAAGCGTACGTGAGCGAGAGCTGCTCTCTATGTCCTCCTTTCCGGCAATACTCTCTGTCCAGGTATTGACACTGCTACTCCAGCCATCATCCACGCCATTGTCTTCCTTGTCGCCATTGGATACGCTCAGAACTACTACTTCCACCTGCGTAAGTCTCGATCATCTTGGGGTGGTATACTAGATCGTTGATGCTGACAATATCCCTCAGGCCACCACAAGAACAATGCTCATTAGAGAGCTTGGGAGGAAATGGAGCGCCGTCAGATGTGACATGTGACATGTAGATACCGGCCATAGAGAGGACGTGAGCGCAAATCACACTTAAAGATTTTCTTTGGTTGCAGCAATCTCCCTTGCGTTTCGAGAGGGTTCAAAATGGGTGACCATGACAGTTCCACGGGCATGGGTTTTATATGCTTAAAGGTGCATCTGCCTCTATCGACTAACCAAAACTACAAACATGAGGGAAGCAATGTGTTTCGAAGCGGTCTGCCAGTGCCACCGATCTCTGAATTGGTTCTGCTAAAGACATATCCACGAAGATAATTGCATATCGGAAGAAGAGATGAGAGGTCGTATACCAGCAGCTTTGACCTAAGGTAGGGCTAATCACGAAAGTGAGAAATATGTGGTCCAGCTGTGCAGAATATGGGAAATTCCCAGCTGCTAAGGTATGTTTTGCATAATGGCAGGGGGGAAGATGGTAGCGGCCTTTTCAATATTTTAGGGGCGGAAGGGGGGTTTGAATACTGCATGAGGTCACATCAGTCCTGCACTGAGCAAACGCGTTGCGGTTGGGTTGTGTTGTGCCAGGCTGCAGTCTCGGGCGTTTGCCTGGCTGAAGCTGTCGTTTGTAGGCGGTGGTCCGTGCACCAACGCTAGCCAAGCTCAGCAGTGGATCCCATCGGAAACCAGGCTCAGCGTGCCCAGGTCCCAATTCGAGCAACAGTACAGCGGATGCGACAACGACCTCGAAAAACGGCCAACCGTTCGTCTACGAGGCGATTCTCCTTCTTCTTCTCCAGGGAAGGCAATCGCATATCTTTTGTCCGTACTCCTTGGCCGCTTCATAGCGAGGCCCATTCCTGCGCACCTCGACCGCAGACATCAGCCCCTACCCCATCCCCCGTCGCGCCAACTTTTTGGCTGCGTCACTCCGATCCGATTTCGATTTCTCGACTCCAGCCACTTTTCGGTCTCGTCATTCAAACACGTCCACGGCCACGACTGGTCCTCGTGAATTATCCTGCAACCACGCCAAACTCTCGGCTTTCATCACAGCTATTCACACCGCATCTAGTGGCAGCATCCTAGAGGCAGCCCATTGACAGAGCACTTGTTTGTCGGACGATGGCGGCGGAACCAACGCCACAACAGTCCGTCGAAGAAACTGCGACTCCTGTTGTTTTGCGCGTAAGTTATATCTTGTTGCCCTGCGCGTCGTCGCAGACCCTCCAACTAAGTACCTTTTTGCCATAATCAGACACAGACAGACGATGGCAGTCACGACGTCGTTGGAGAATCCTCCACGGATGCCCCCGCCGGTTCCGACGTGCATGGCGAGTCACCAGCGGCCGCAGTCGACAGGCTGGTCCACGACATAGTTGACGAGGTCGTCAACTCTGCCGAGGTCAGCATCAGCGGAGGCTCCGACACCGAGGCCTCCAGGCCAGACCAGCTCAAGAAGGACGACAAGGGCCACTCCCGAACCTCGTCCGCCAAGAAACCTGCCACCTTCAAGCCTGTCTCCGTGAACAAGACGTTCCTGGCGTCCAAAGCAACTTCGAGTACGAGCGTGCCCAAGGTCGGCGAGAAACCTTCAACCCCCGTGCCCTCTACCGCGGCACCTTCGAGCACATCCAGCACACCTAAACCTCGACTCGTCGCCAAGACTGCAGGGGGTTTGCGCGATGCCTCCAAGTCATCCTTGTCTCAGAACGGACGGTCTGCGCCCGATGGAAATGCTGTGTGGAACAAGAATCGGCGTACGTCCACTGCTATCACCTTGATCGCGTTTGCTATTGAGTGGCGTCCCCGATGCAAGAGTTACTGACGAGCATTCCATTTATAGCTGTCCCAGTCCCCGATCCTAAGAAGTTCACGGACGAGGAGCTGGCCAAGATTGGCATCCACATGGCTCACCGAATCCAAGCAGACGATACGAAAGGCCAATCTAATGCGTGGGCCGACATAGATGACGATGATGAGGATTGGGACGCACCTGAAGCAATTACCTGGACTGACGGCACCAAGACAACTATCCCGCACGTGGACGAGACGGCGGCCATACCCGAGCAGCCTGTGATCAAAGAGACCAAGCCCATCGACAAGCCTTGCTCACCAGCACCTCCAGTCTCAGCACCGCCCTCCAGCTCGCCCTCTGTGAAGCCCGGGTCTCTGGCTTCTGGCAAGGGCCTTGTCTTGACGAAGGGGGCATCGTCAGAGAAGCCTACCCTCGTCGCAAAACCTCCTGCACCACCGACGCCTGTCAAGTCACCCTGGGCTGCACTCCCACCCATCTCTAAGGTTTCGCCTATGGATGTTCCTCACGACCTATCACAGCGAGGTTTTGCGCCACCAGGTCAGGGCTACGGCCTACGAGGCGGACCACCACCAGCGGCTAGAGAAATTGCTGCCGATGACTTCAGCCGATCACCGCGTCGAGACAATCAGCAGCTCTATAACTCTCACTCGGGTCGCTACGAGCCCGTCCCCGAACGGCGTGGGATGTCGCGGACTGACTATCCCCAAAGACAGCCTGCGGTACTTCAGCGTCCTATTCACTCCGAATCGCAGGGTCCTGCAGAGCCATCAGCTGCGTTCCAAACCTCTCATACCAGCGGTGGGTTCGGTAGACGGCGCAATTCGTCCAACGTCAGCGGTGGTAGTGGGAGCTTCCAGAGGATGGGTCGGCCCTACGACCACTCTATGCCTCCTGCTGAGATGTTCAACGCAAGGCGGAGCTCGCTTGCTGGTGCCAGTGACCACCCTGTTTCTCCACACAATTTTCCGCCTTCTGGTCCCCAAGCTGGCCCACAGGGAGGTCCACGCTCAAATGCCTCACCTTATCAGGCTCGTGTCTCTCCTGCTATGTCATCTGCTGCTCCTGTCGTCCCTGATGTCCCGGAGGCAGCAGTGCCGCAACCAACAATGGAAAACACCGTGGAGTTCCAGAAGCGACTCATGCAGGAGCGTCGCGCAGAGAAGCCATCAAGCGGCGGCAGGAGGAAGAGGCCCAGGAGGAAGCAGCGAGGAAGGAGAGATTGGCAAAGAAGCTGGCGGCTCTAGGACCAGCTCCCGAGCGAAAGAGTGCGAAGAAGGAAGATTTGCACGAAGCAGCCAAAGCGTCCGCTGCTCAGTCCATCGAGACGACTGAGGCCGCTCAGGCTCCAGGACCGAAGGAGGCACAGCTAGCCAACGCAATGGCGGACGATAAACCTGCCTCGCTTCCAAATGGCGTACAGCCAGAGCCTCAAGCACGATCTAGACCACCGACCGGGTCCGAGCAGCCACCAGCTGCAGAGAACAAGCATGCCCACCCATGGCAGCCCCGCATGCCGAACCAGCCTGAGCGCATCTGGGGCTCCGGCAGCCAGCCCCCTCGAAGTCTCTGGGGCGCTCCTAATAACGACCGGACGCTTGGCAACGGTACATTCACCGCAAACGCAGGTTTCGATACTCAGCCACCCCAGCCAGCCCCGGTACACGGCAATCGCCCTGTTCCTGGGCCTATTGCACCACCGAGGGGCGCCGCCTCAACTGGTCCGTCGTCTCGACTTGGTCCTATCGGGCCGCCTCAGCGCCATGAGCCACGTTCTACGGACGAAAAGGAGAAGAACAGGAGTCGTTGGGCTCAGGCAGTGATGGCGGATGATGAAGGGTTCCGGGCTGAAGAGCGAGAACGCCGGGCTGAAATGGAACGAGACATGAGGGCACGAGGCTTGAACTACACAGACATTGATGTGCCGATCCACGAATCCTGGATCGAGAGAAACGAGGAAGGCCAAGTTCAAAAGCGTGCGGAGCTGACCTATAACCACACTTCCGCACCATGGCATGTCGCACCTGGAGCTGGACAAGACGACCAGCGACGGGCCGCGGTTCCACCATCAGGCCAAAACGGAAGTGCTGCCGCCACCTCGCAATCCAGATTCTTTCCATCTGGTAGAGATGCGCAGCAGCCAGAACCGCTGGCTCCGGACACAGGTCGGCCTTTTGAAGAGGATGCATTCAGCGGGGATGATGCTCTATACTCGCACGCGGCCCCGCCCATCAGAGTGAAGCTTCCTCCGGCTCCAGCAGTCTCTGCGCCACCTGCATCACAACGGCCTAGTCAGCCAGGTCCCAGCTGGGGTCAAGGCTCTCCGCTTCGGGACGACGGCGCAGGACGCGGCCAGGCTTCGAGGCCAAATTTCGGTGTTTCAAACACGGGATCCGGCCAAGGTGCGAACACACCAATCATGGACCGTATCAAAAATCTCTTCGCAGACAAGCCATCAAGTGTCAACTCGTCAAGCAGGACCGCCTTAGCCCACCCATCTTCTGCCACGCCAGCTACTGTGTCACTGCCACTCATCTACGCACCAAACATCATTGTTAACGAGCGCTCCTTTACCACCAAGAAGATGGATGAGGACTGTTTTGAGGAGCAAGAGATGGGTTCGCTGCCGCTCGTTCACCTTCCGGCGGACATCCCTGATGCGGCTTACAGCCTCGCAAAAGCCCCACCACGGCAGGATAGGAGATTGCTCCCGGTGATAGCTACTACGGCTGAGGCCTTACCGTTCTTCCCCGACAGCAGAAACATCTTCATTCAGCTGCCACACGGTCCAGACCGAAAGAGTGTTTCACGAGGTACGCTTCGCAGCCCTAATCCTCGGCGGGGTAGCCGTGGCCCCTCGCGGTACGGCTCCTCCTTTCGAGGCGGGAACCGTGGCCGGGACTCTGCCACCCCATATTCTCCTGAGCAACCGTCAGCCTCGGGAGCAAACACTGGCAGTGGGGCTGGCCGCGGTGGCCGAGGCTACCGTGGAAGATCTGACAACTGGGGTCGTGCCGCAGCACCGGCTATCCAGACCCAGTAAGCCTGGATATTCCGGGGTCCCCATCTCCGCCCCAGATCGACGACTGTGACACACTACGACTTCGTCAGTATATGACTTCGTTGCACTGGTGTCTGTCTTCATTTTAATACAGAGTTGTTCTGTAATGGAATTGCCTAGTGCACATGCTTGTTCGCATTCGGCCGACTCGCGAAACTCGTCTGTTCCCCCGCTGTGATCAGCTGGACAGATAGTTTCTGTATACTTTCTAAATTCAACCACGGAAGATCATTTTGCCCAACTTTTGGGGCATGCTATTGAGGCTTCGGTAGGCACACCGGCGGTAGCGGATGTGACAACAGCTTCGAATACGGTCGAGATAGCGGGGACGGACATGGCTCTGCCCCTATCCACGAGGTCATGCGATCAACAGAGGAAGAGGCTTTGCGTGTTTTGCAAAGGAGCGAGCAAAGGAGCGACTCATCTGTTGCCGTGTGTTCGACTCTTGTTTTCTTCATTTCAGTCGCGGCAGTCACTGTCCGACACTACTCAGTACTGCCGTGGGTGCCGCAGAGTAAGCAGAGAACGCTGCGTCCGCGTTGATGGACCCAGTCAACTTCGTGTTACGGTGAAGGAAGAGCAAGAGAAACGGCTTTTCGTGCGAAGTTCGAGAGGCGAATCGAGATGGATGAAACTCTTCTCCGTCTTTGCTGGCTTCGGAAGTGGCCCCGAGGAAGATTTCTTTTCGCGAGGCCAGATATTCTCTGCTCGACGAGAGAGGCAGATCGTCTATCAAATCAACACGAAAAACAAAAGGACGAACCCCTCTTTCGGCCGAGGAAGCCAGAACGATTGCCTCTGGCAGTCCAGAACTTATGATAGGCAGAATAAAATGCAAATGACTGAAATTTGTGTGTGTCTTGTGTAACTGATTGTGACATGTTTTATGTGTGTGTGTAGGGGACTCTGTCCGTGTTGGCTCGTGGTGTTCTCGTTCGGCTGTCACTTCACCCAGCTTGGAGTTCCTTCTCTCGGCGTTCTCTCGCCTCTCTAGATCGCTATGCTGAACATCCCCATGCTGTCTCTGAAAGCAGCGTGTCAAGGCCGCCCTCCAAGGCTCAACATCACCGCATTCCTCAGGGCCTGCTCATGCAGGGCGATAGGACATAAACATATAATAGACGGATACAACATGTGGCAACAGTAATTCGCATCTCTACCTGATATCCATCCTAAACACATTATCATGAACCCCCACCCCCTGTCTCTGTGCGTCGCGTGACCGTGTTGATGAACGCCATAAAACTCCACAAGGCAATAATAGTAGCTAACTACATGGGCACATTAAAACAACCTCTCTCTGCTTACAAGGTAGGCGCAAGTATTTCAGAATTCCTCGACCGCACAGTTCGGGTGCAAGACGTAGACGATGTTCTGTGGCTGCTGCTGCGACGCAGAGCCGTCGCCCGCATCGGCGTCGTTGGTTGCCATGCCTTCGCCGCGGATGGCCATGAGGATGTTTTCCTGCAGGGGGTTCGGGAATGTCAGCACGTCACACTTCAAGAGCAGTCGCAGTTGATGACAGGTAAGCGCGGTATCTCTCACCTTGACCATCTTCTTCAGCACCATTTTCGCCAGCGCGTGCTCCCTGTGGTAGTCCTCTTCGCCCTCGAGCTCATCCTCCTTCTGCTCCAGGTACCACTGGATCAGCGCATCGCCGTCGATGCCCTCGCCGCTGCCAGCCTCATCGCTCGCGACGCGCGTCACGATCGTGTTGACTATGCTGATGTATTTGTCGTACGAGATTGTCTGTCTCGGCCTCTGACCCGCGGCGGCATCGGCCATCTCTGTATCCTCGCGGTCCTCGTCCATCTGGGCATCTTCGTCCTGGTCTGCGCTCACGCCGGCAGCTTCAGACGCTGCGCGCCGGAGGTTCTGGCCGTCCTCGGCCGGTGGCTCGTCATCCTCGTCCACCTCGACGTCGTCATGTTCCACAGAGATGATGCTCTGCCGCAGCAAGTTGAACGCCTCGTTGACCATGTCGGGAGTGATCTCCTCTACACAGTTCGCCTTTGCGATAGCCTCGCTCAGGCGGATCATGCTCTCCAGCTGGCGCACCGTAATGCGGTAGCTGTTCTTGCCGGCGCCTCCCTGCGAGTCATCAGCTCGCAGCTCCTGGTACCTCTCGACGAGGACCTCCTTGGCCTCGTCAGTGAACTCGGGCCGGAAAGTCCGCGCGAAGCGGATGTACCGCTGGAGCTGCTCTGTGCTGAACTCGGGCTCGACGGCGTCGTCGCGGAGCTGATGGATGCCGACAATGTGCTCGGCGAGGTGGCGGTCGACCTGCTCGTTGCACTCGTCCAGGATGACGAAGAAGAGGTCGAAACGTGACATGATGGGCGCTGACATGTTGATATTCGCACGCAGCGTCGTCTTTGCGGTTGTACCGGCCGCCGACCGGGTTCGCGGCCGCCAGGATGGAGGTCCGCGCATTCAGGGTCGCCTGGATGCCAGCTTTGGCGATGGAGATGGTCTGCTGTTCCATGGCTTCGTGGATGGCAACCTGGTCCGCGATGTCCATCTTGTCGAACTCGTCAATAGCGCAGATGCCGTTATCCGCCAGCATGAGAGCACCAGCCTCAATAGTAAACTCGCCGGTTTCTTCGTCCTTGACCACAGCGGCCGTCAAACCAGCAGCAGAAGAGGCCTTCCCGCTCGTGTATACAGCGCGAGGCGCGAACGAGCAGACGTACTTCAAGAACTGGGACTTGGAGGTTGATGGGTCGCCGACGATGCAGATGTTGATGTCCCCCTCAGCTGCATGCCTTCGGCCGTGGACTTGTGCACACCTGACATGAGCTGCAACAAGAGCCCCTTCTTGACCACCTCATGACCGTATACCATCGGTGCCAGGGAGTTGACCAAGCGCGAGTAGATGTGGTCACTATGCACCATTTTCCTGAGGTCCTCGATCTCCGAGGGCCCAAAGGAAGCAAGGACGGCTTCTTGTGCCTGTTGCGCGTTCTCGTTATTGGCCGAGTTGAGAGACGCCATGATGTCTCCCACACCACCGCCTAGGGCCGTGGTGTCTGGCGTCACCATACAGGCCAAGAAGGCCAGTCGGTAAGTCAGATCTCGTACACCTAGTGACTTGAGACCACTAACACCGCTACCGCCGGCATCACCTCCACGGGGGGCATTGCGATCGTCCCGAGAGGCTTGGACGTGTTGCCCTGGAAGGCCCAGCTGGCTCACGTCCGGCACCACGATCAGGGCGCCTGTGAAGATGCACTTCTCGCCGGCCTTGGCCCGGTCGACAATCTCCCCGCGCAGGATGACGTCCATAGTGCGAGGCATGCTGCCCGTTGGGATCTCGGAGCTGTTCTCCTGGATCCGTACCTTCTGCCAGTCGATGAACGTGCTCTGGCGGATGTCGAGCTGCCACGCCTGGCGGTTGTTGCAGGTCTGGTTGGGACACTGTGTAGGCTCGGTGTAGCGGAACGTCTGCTCGACGTTGGGGACGACAACACGGCAGGCCTCGCACACAAATGTGGCCACGGACAACTCGGGGCGTACCTCGGATGTCCGTGTCACTGTTCCAGAGATGGAGAGGAGCTGGCCGATATTCCTAGCCCGAAGACTCCGCACTCTGGAGACCAAAGGCATGTTGTAGAAGGCAATCGCGAAGACCTTGTCCGTCTGCTGGTTCACGGTCTTGCTTCCGGGCCCGGACTGGCTGGCTGAGCCGACGTTGCTTGCTCCAGACGTGGTCATGTTGCTCGAGGCTGTGGGCTGCCTGTGCTCACGGAAGTAGGCAGCTTCGTACTTGGCGAGCATATTGTGGAGGGCGGAGGTGAGGTAGGGCAGGAAGCGATAGTACTGATCCACAATACCGTCCGCGAGGGTGCCGTCGGTCCATGACTGAAGGTGTTTGAAGTCGACGTAGAAGGTCGACAGGGCGTAGTGGCGCATACCGCGGATTTGGGCGATGTAGACCTTGTCTGTGGTGATGGCGCTCGATGTCGGTGCGCCAGAAGAAGAAGTCGGGTCCTCTATGAAGCTGCAGCAGGGTCAGCACCAGCATATCGAGAACCTGGAGGCAGAGCTCTGCTCGCAGGCCCATACATACCCCTCGATGAAGTCCTCAAAGTGCTTCTGGACGAGGACGCCAAGCTTGTCCTCGACCTTTGGGATGTTTTGCGTGTCTCCCGGTCGCTTATTTGGGATCTGGTCATCCTCGAAACCCTCATTGCCCTCGTCGTCACTCGGTGCTCCAAGGCTTTCCGAGGGAGGTCCACGAGGTCTGCCAGCCGCCGAAGAGCTAGGAGCGTTTGGGCGTCGCTGCCTGGGCGTCCTCGAGAGGCCGTCTGACATTGGGAAACCAGCATCGCTGGACATTGCCGCTGTTGCTGCCATGTTTGGGGGTTTGCGCTCTCACTTCAAGAATGATTATGGGGGAGGAAGAGAAGGAGGGGGGTCAACAAAACGGTTGATGAAGCATTAAACTGGGGAGTTGTCGGAACGTAGGCGAAGTGGGATGCACATGGTCGATTCACGGCTTGGGGAACCACTTAATTTTGGCTACTGAAAATGAGACGCGAATTTTCGCGTTACCCGTTGAATGCTTGCATGACACTAAGCTGGTTTTGGAAGTTTATTTACATGGGCGCGCGACAGCCCACTCGTCTATCCCATCTAGCCTTGAACACTAGGTATCTTGCGAATATGTGTGGTGTCTTGTAATACTTTTTCTTGCTCCATGCATTTCTCTTGTTCTTTCTTTTTTTCTTTCCTTCTCAAGACGAGAGCCTTATTTGTTGGGTGTGTACTTCTTCTTTGTCTTTCTCCTCGGATTCCGATGCTGCCACTTAAAAAAAAAAATGATAGCATATAAAAGAATTAGGCAGGTGATTGCTGTGAAAGTCTTCCCATTCAGCACCTTCACTGCGCCTTCTCCTCGTGCGAATGTATCTGCAAACACCAATGTTAGTATAAGGATAGCCAGGCTGCCGCATCTCCCCAGGGCCGTGATGCGAACCTGTTCAGACAATTTCATCCACTCCTCAACACCCCTGACGTAGAGATCTGAGGACACCTCTGCTGTCGCCTCGTGGCCCCAGATGACCATCTCGTCAAACTCAGCCCTCGCCTCCAGTGCGCCGAGTGGTAGGTCCTCCTCCGCCTCGAGATCGACGACCTCCGGCTCCCCTGGCCTCGGGGCCTGGGGCTCAGGGGCATCCTTCTTCTCCATGATGACGCCGCGGTAGCCCTCGGGAACCCTCAGTACCTTGCCATGAAGCTCCCGCCCCCTGAAGTGCGCTGTCCTCTTGTCTCCTGCAATTTTTATCAGCCCGCCGGTCACTTCGCTGGGTCCTGGGTAGTCCTGCAAAGCTGTTGTACCTTGGTCTGTCTTGGGCTCCCAGTACGACTTTGATGAGCCGACAGGGCCATCGTGGTGGATTCGACAGGGCAGGAGGTGGGCTGTCGCCTTTGCGGCAGTGTTCGTCCCTGGGTCGACGGACAACATTGGCTGTTCCATGTTCTACTGTTCGTGTGTAAATGTGTCAAAAAAAAAAAAAGATGGAGAGATCACCAGTACTTCATCCCAGGGTTGTAGTAGTGTTGACGCGTGAGGGCCTAGCGCATCAAGACGCGTAGATTGGATTCTTGATAAGAACCCTTATCCTTGGTACCGTCCCAAAGCAGGGTTACACACTAACTAACCTGCACCTTATCTGGGGCTCTGCGGACGTTTTAGCACCACAGTCAAGGGCAGCGGTGAAACAAGCTCAGTATGGAAGAATGCTGATCAGCCATCAGCTGTCTTCTCCAGTACAACCTACCTTGGAATGCGTGTCTTTGGCAGCCTCTGTTGACCACCTGCGCGCGCACTACGTACGAATGTTCTTCGACACACCTCACGCAGCAGGATAGCCACTCGACCCGCATTCCAGGTACTGTAATTCACACCCCGCATAGATCCTTTTCGCTAGTAAGCCAAAGCCGGACATGCATTGCAGCGTGTTACACAGAAAGGAAAGGAGTGGGAAAAAATGGGCTGGAGAAGCCAGGTGCGGACGGGCAGATTAGATGTCCGAAGACTTCGCGATTAAGCAGGTGTAGAGTCATTGACGTCATGAGTGGAAATTTCCAACGAGGTGCTGTTCTGTATGAGATGTGGAATTGGGTAGCTATAGACAGCTTCTCTCGAATGGGGAATGGTATCAATGCGAGGGCAGAGCTGAGGTCTATGCGTTGTGTAAGTACTTGATGGTAAGACGACGAGATCAGCTCTTGTTGTCGCAATGACAGGATCCGGTTGCAGCAACACAACAGCAAATAGCCCAAGCGCCACAGTGATATGACCCAGGGACCTACCCTCGGAACAGTCGCGGGTTCGCATCCGGCGTCCAACCAAGCATCACCCAGCGGACTTGCGCGGGGCCCACGTGAGGAATTATAGTCGGGGGGCACACTGGGTCTGGGCTGCTTACCGTGGCTGAATGGTCGCACTCATGAGTTTGGTTCTCGATCGAGAGTCCCATGTCTCTTTGCATACGCGGACCGAGAGAACCCGATGCGAGGGCTTGAGCCTCGATGAGACAGTCCCATGCATGCAGTGGGCCAACGCCGGTCCGGTACTTTGGTAACCTCCTTTGGACCCCACCATCCGAGCTCTGTGGATCGATTGTGTCTGGTGGAGGGGGCACGAATGCAGAATGCAGTCAAGCAGAGAGCTCTGGTGCTAGACTCTAGCGCAACTCTTTCCATCGGGCCCAGGTGTCCAGGAAGCCGGCAGAGAGGCGTTCTCAAGGTTGCGTCCCCCTCCTCTCTTTCCCCCTTTCATCACTTGCTTCTCGTGCGCCTCTCTCTCCCATCTCATATGCTGTATTACTCTGCACGAGCGGTTTAGTAAACTGTGTGGTATCAGGAGAATCGCCTAGGTCCTCTGCTTCATTCCCGCCGCCGATCGTGAGCCCGGCCTCCCAGGTCCGTTGCGGACCTGAGCTACCCGAGCCCGAGCCTCACAGTCGGGAGGTCTCACCACACCTAGGGATCGCACGAGCCGCCTGCAGGGTGCTGGTCCTTTTCCGAAAGTAGCATCGCCCGCGGTTTCTGAAGTACCCTGGATCCATGCAATGCGGCACGCCCTGGAGGGGTAGAGAAGAGGGGGGAGGGGGATCGTCCCTCTCGCAAAAGTCATGAGAAGTCGATGACGAGTGAAGCCCCGAGGGTGCCCCTTCCTTGTCCAGCCGAGGATGACATTAGTGACTGGAACAATGTTGTGGCTAGATCGCCATCATGTTTGCGACTTCCCCCAATACCCACGCACTACACGCTCGCGCACATCAGCCGGGTGGCATTTTTGTGTCCTTCAACAGTACATGATCATGTGTTCTCGAGCAACGCCTTGAATCTTTCCGAACTTTGAGGTTTCTATTGTTGCTATTCAGACGCAAGAAATTTGGATCCCCGGAGTACACATCGTCCTGCCAGCAGCTATGTCGCTTCTACCAGGCTTCGTCAAGCGACCAGCCGGTCAATGGCTCGACTCGGCTCGCGGCGTGGTTGGAGGCATCACCTGGGGCCCGAGCCTCAAGGCTGCCAAGTGGGCTGTCCATTCACTTTTCAGTAACGTCGAGGTTGGCACCCTCATAGTGCTGGACGAGGCCGATGGGACAAGTCAGGTCTACGGTGGAAAATCGAGCGGCTCTAGGGTGCCTGGCAAGCCGGTCGGCGGCGGCGACAGTGTGGCCAGCGCTCTCCAGGTTGAGCTGGTCGTGAAGGAGAGCGCCTTCTGGATGCGCCTTGTCCTGTTCGCAGATATGGGCTTCGCCGAGTCTTACATGCTGGGCGAGGTGCAGTGTAACGACCTGACAGCCTTCTTCCAGGTATGAGTTCCATTTCGTGCGTCAGGGTGGTGTCCTACCTTGGCTAACAGCTTGTGACCTTCAGCTCTTCATCGCAAATCGAGAGCAGCTCGGCAACGGAACCACGGTCCTGTCCACCTTCTCCAGCTTAGCTTCGACGTTGGCGCGGAGGACCAATACCATGTCCAATGCCCTGCTCAACATCCAGGCCCACTACGATATCAGCAACGAGATGTTCGCAGCATTCCTCTCTCCCGACATGACATATTCCTGTCCCGTCTGGAAGCCCACTTGTCCAGATGCGCCGGAAGAGACGCTGGAAGAGGCGCAGATAAGAAAGCTGCAGAGGTTTATCGACGGCGCGCACATCAAGTCCACCGATCACGTCCTGGAAATCGGAACCGGTTGGGGCTCTTTCGCGATATTGGCCGTTCAGAAGACAGGTTGCCGGGTCACCAGCCTGACCCTGTCAAAGGAACAAAAAGTGCTTGCAGAAACAAGGATCGCCGAGGCCGGACTGAGCGACCAAATTGAAGTGCTCCTGATGGACTACCGAGCCTTGCCTGTGCCTCAACGACCGTACGACAAGATCGTCTCCATCGAGATGCTGGAGGCGGTAGGAAAGGAGTTCCTTGGCACTTATTTCGCGTGTGTCGATCAGCTGCTGAAGAAGGATGGCGGTATCGCAGTCTTCCAGTGCATCACAATGCCTGAAGGGCGCTATGAGGCGTACTCCAAGAGTGAAGAGTAAGCTGTGCTCCCCTCTTTGCTTGACCGTACCGGTGCTGACGCTCGCACAGTTTCATCAACCATTACATCTTCCCCGGCGGTCATCTGCCATCCATCTCGCAATTAATCAACCACATCAGCACCGAATCAAAGGGCACCCTGATCGTCGAGCAAGTAGAGAACATCGGCGGTCACTACGCCAAGACATTGAGATTGTGGCGGGAGAGCTTCATGAGTAATTTCGAGGAGAAGATCAAGCCCGCCCTTATCGAGAAGCGTGGGCATATGACGGACGAGGAGGTTGCAGTCTTTCGGAGGAAGTGGGAGGTAAGCAAACACCTTGCTCTTGAGATGTACCTGTCCTCCGCTAACTCTAGCTGAAGTACTACTTCACGTACTGTGAAGCTGGCTTTCTTAGTAAGACCTTGGGGGACGTGATCATCACGGTTGGTCGAGAAGGCGCATTGGAGCTGATGGAGGGCATTCCAAAGTGATGATGCCTGAGCGGTGCGCATACCGAGTCGAGCAGTCGAGCCCATGCAATACGTAATCATGAGCTTCTCGTTCTGTCCGAGCACACCCGTTTCGTTGGGACAATAGAGAAGACCACAGTTTAGAGTAGACGGAGCCAGACTCCTTAGAACGACATTCTTAATTCCGCCGCTTCTTTTTCGTCTTCTTCTGCCTTGGCTTGACCGCCTTGTGTTGCGATGTCCTCGGGACGGGCTCGGGGTACCGATTGGCGTGTTCGACATCGAAAGCAGGCTTGTGCTTTCTAAAAAGCAGCATTGCGACCCTAGCGTCCTCCAAACTTGAGTGCTGGCCTGTCTGGATCTCGACACCTAGGATCTCCCTCGCGAGAACCCTCAAAGCAGGCTTCGGACCGTGACCGTACTTCTTGAAACCCGAGAACTTGGCTGTATCGCGAATATCCTTTCTCGGGTGGTCCAACATGAGAACGTCCAAGTCGTGGCGAATGTCATGACCAACAACGATCCGCTCGTGCAGAAGCTCTGCGACCTGCACCTGGACCTCTTCAAAATCCCTAGCCATAGCCATGTGCTTGGGTGCAATGCCGCTGATCCTAGTCCTCCAGTCGGTCACACGCTCCTTGGGGCGGACGTAGGAATCATAGACCTGGCGCCCATGAAAGTCGGCAATGCTAACCCTAGCCAGCGCGTGCTCGTAGCCTCCTTCCCCTACACCGACCATCTCGCAGTCGATAGCGATATACTTGCCGAGCTGGACATCGCTGGCGAGTCCTTCGTTGGGCCGCACCGCTGTGGCTGTGAGCATAGAGCTGTCCTTGGTACCCAGGCCATAAGCCTCCGAGAGTGTTTCTGGTGAGAGGTCGTGGTCTTCTGCCCATAGCGCTAGGGATGCGGATATGCCAGGCTTGCTGGTCTGAGACTGCACGGCGCCCATGGATGATTTTTGTGCCGTCTTTGGCTTCCTCGCCTGGGGAACCTGCACAGCTGGGTCTCGCGAAAGGTGATTGGGGCCGACTCTTGATTTCTTTCTGGGACCAGAGGTCATTTGAGCTGACCCATTACCATGGCCGCCGTCGTCTGATTTCCTCTTTTGCCCCCGAGTCTTGTTCGATTCCTCCTGAATCTTGACCTGCAATTTCTTCCAGTTTGAAGAGAGTTCCGGGGCCATGACAGTCCTTTACTGAGACTGGAAGCGGGGAAGAAGCGAGATGGTGCGATCCCAGATCATGCCGGGCACTGGGGCATCACTTGTACGAGGCCTGTGGAGGCTGTGGGTGAGCCAATCGAAATAATATTATGTAGAAAGAGGAGCTAGAGTCTGGACTCTTCAAAACTGTGAGAGAGCGAGAGAGAGAAAGAGGGGATCCATTGGCGGCGTTATAGGGCAGGCAAGAGGCAAGAACTGAAGGGAGATACGCTAAGATAAGATAAGCCAACCGGTTCAAAAGGTCGCGGTCGCGGCGGCGAACATCTTCGGGACTAGCCGAGCATTCTTTCCAGTGGTCCTCAAAAAGGCCTACAACGCTCTGCAGTGCGCAACCAAGCCATCAACCATCAACACCACGTCGATATTTTCATCATGAGCCCAGGCGCGATCGGCGGAGAGCCGTCTGTGGGAGGCGATGGAACCCGCAGAAAAGGGCAAGGCGACGGCCGACACGATCATCATCGGGTGCATTGCCATGGTCGAGAAGGAAGGGCAGCCCCGCCGAGCCGAGATCCTGGGCATCAAGGACACCAAGAGCGGACGACAGTACTACTGCAATTTTGACAACTTCAACAAGCGGCTGGACGAGTGGGTGCCCCTCTCGAGAATCGACTTTGAACACGACGTCGAGTGGCCGAATCCCGACAAGGACAAGCCCAAGGATGGCAAGACGAAGAAGGGGGCCACAGCCCCTGCGAAGAAGAGCGTTCCCGGCAAGAAACAACAGAAGCGGCCTACGAACAAGCGAGAGCAGTCAATAACGTCCGAGGCGCAAACACCGCACCCCTGGACCGAGTTCGTTGAGTCACAAACACAAAAAGGCACACCTACAGGGGGATGAAGTCGCCACGCCTGGCCCAGATGGTGGCGCGCCCACGCCCGCGGCTGGAGACGAGATGGACGTGGACGGTGACGAGACGCCGAAGGCGGGCAGCTTCAGCAGGGAGCAGGAGATTGAGAAGCTGCGCACGTCAGGCTCCATGACACAAAACCCTGCCGAGATTGCCCGGATCAGGAACATCTCGACGGTCCAATTTGGCAGGTTCGACCTTTTTCCTTGGTATTTCTCGCCATATCCGGAAGAGTTCGGTCAGGAAGATGTGGTCTACATTTGCGAGTTCTGCCTGAGCTACTACGGCAACCTGAAGAGCTTCACGCGACATCGCCACAAGTGCACACTGCAGCACCCGCCTGGCAACGAAATCTACCGAGACGACCACATCTCATTCTATGAGATCGACGGGCGGAGACAGCGAACCTGGTGCCGCAACCTCTGTCTGCTTTCGAAGATGTTCCTCGACCACAAGACGCTCTACTACGACGTAGATCCCTTCCTGTTTTATGTCATGACCTGTCGCGACGACAAGGGATGCCACCTTCTGGGCTACTTCTCGAAGGAGAAAGAGAGTGCAGACAATTACAACGTCGCCTGTATCCTGACGCTGCCTCAGTACCAGCGAAAAGGCTACGGTCGGCTGCTGATCCAGTTCTCGTACGAGCTGTCCAAGATCGAGGGCAAGCTGGGGTCGCCCGAGAAGCCCCTGTCTGACCTGGGTCTCCTCAGCTACCGTCAGTACTGGATCGAGAACATTGTGGACATGCTGCTAGAGTACCACGAAAAGGACGAGAGGTGCAGCCTTGACCAGATTGCTACGTCGTTGGCCATGACGAACCAGGACGTCGAGCACACCCTCCAGGCGTACAAGATGCAGATCTATCACAGGTCCGAGCACAAGATTATCATCCCCAACAGCCAGATCGAGGCGCACGAGAAGAGGAAGAAGAAGATCTCGCGCAGTATCGACCCAGAGCGGATCCAGTGGAAGCCGCCTGTGTTTACTGCTTCCAACAGAACGTGGGGATGGTAAAGATGAGAGAGGGTTGGCAGTACAGAGCTCGTGGTCGAGTCAGAATCTGAACCTATCAAAGTGTATATTTAGAAGAGATACCCCCATTTTATGAGCAATGAAACGTGTATGAGGAGTCATGTGTCTTGCCGGCGATGTTTGTTTAAGCTCAGGCGAATAATTCCGCGATGGGGTGAGACCGCTAGACCGAGGGGTCCGATTCCTAAGCACGGCGCCCGTACTGTACCGACCGGTCGATATCGGCAACCCCCGCTTCCGGCACCGGTGACCCTTTGTCGCTCCATCAAAGCCGCCGCCGGAGTCCTCAACTGCGCTTCCTCCTTCCTTGTCTCATCAATACCTAGAAAAAACTGAGGGGACGGCTGCGTTCATCGATGCAACTCCCCAGGATCTACCCTCGTCGTCTTTCCCTCAATAGCAGCAACACTATCTCAAGATCTTTCTTCCCCTTTGGTTCTGTTCGAGGTTTCTCCACCGCGACAACGATGACGCCTGTAGAGCCCGTACCAGGCAAGGAGGAGGAGCAGAAGAAGCTCATCAACCTCCTCCGCGGCTGGCCGTCCCCTCACGTATTACCAGCAGAGCTTCTCAAGAACGCTTCCAGCAAAGTCTTGTCCGACCCCGACATCTTCGTGCCTAGTCTCCAGTACGGCCCGGACCCAGGCTACCAGCCGCTCAGAGAAGAGCTGGCCCGCTTCCTGAGCAGCTACTATGACACCGAGCCCGACGCAGAGAGGCTCTGCATCACGGGCGGGGCGAGCCAGAGCATGGCGTGCCTGCTGCAGTCGTACACGGAGCCCGTGTACACCAAGGCCGTCTGGGCCGTGGCGCCTTGCTATTACCTGGCCTGTCCGATCTTTGAGGACTCGGGGTTCAAGGACAGGCTGCGGGCCGTCCCTGAGGACAGCGAGGGTGTAGACTTGGAATTTCTGGAGAAGGGTCTCCGGTCGTTTCAGGAAAAGCTGGACCCGGACGAGAGGCCTGTCTACAAGGACCCCAACCTGAGGAAGGTCTATCGGCATATCATCTACGTCGTTCCATCCTCCGCCAACCCAAGCGGCAAGACGATGACCCTGCGGCGGAGGGAAGGCCTAGTCCGCCTCGCCCGCCAGTACGACTGCCTCGTCATCTGCGATGACGTATATGACTTTCTCCAGTGGCCCGTCTCCATCGTCGCCCCGCCGT
Organism: Celoporthe dispersa; assembly: GCA_016584495.1. NCBI lineage: Eukaryota > Fungi > Ascomycota > Sordariomycetes > Diaporthales > Cryphonectriaceae > Celoporthe > Celoporthe dispersa. The sequence goes on from WAID01000004.1 coordinate 1,371,472, forward strand.
CCTGCTCCTCCTCCTCCTCCTCTACTCCTGTCCCTCTCCCCAGGACCAAACCCCTCCCACGCCTGGCCGACATCGACCGCGCCCTCGGCCCCAGCAAGCACGACACCGCCCGCCCAGACGGCCGCTGGTTCGGCCACGCCATCAGCAACGGCTCCTTCTCCAAGATCGTGGCCCCAGGAGTCCGCACCGGCTGGGTAGAAGGCACGCGAGATTTTGCCCTGGGAGCGGCGCAGACGGGCTCGACCAAGTCGGGCGGCGCCCCCTCGCAGCTGTCTGCCGCGCTGGTCTGCGAGGTGATGCGGCGCGGGGACCTGGCGCGGCATATTGATGGGGTTTGTCGGCCCGGACTGCAGAGGCGCCATGGGCTCTTGATGAGGGCTGTGCATGAGAGGCTGGACAGGTTTGGTATTGAGGTCTTGGATGGAAATATCGGGGGCGATGGGGGCTCCGCCACGTATGGCGGGTATTTCGTCTGGATCACATTTCCCCGGGGTCCGGCTGCCAAGGAGATTGCGGAGCGGGCGATGCGGGAGGAGAATGTGATTGTGCCTGCGGGGAGCATGTTTGAGGTCAAGGGGGACGAGGAGACGGTGAGGTTTGAGAACAGCATCAGGCTGTGCTTCTCGTGGGAGGATGAGGAGGATCTAGTGGAGGGTGTTGCGAGGCTTGGACGGGTCGTCGAGTCGCTGTGGGACGGGAGACCGGACGGGGCATCTCAGGAAGAGGGCGTAGGTGGGAAGAAGAGGTTGGATGCTTTCTTTTGATACACATGTGTGCTTATTAAGATAGGTGTAGCAGAAGCAAAAGATAAATAAAGAAGCGGCGATGATTCTCCTCTCCATTCCCACTCTTGACCCATCCCATCTCACCTTTACAGCTCCTTCAGCAACTCATCAAAGCTGTCAAGATACCCAATGTTCTCAACGTAACCATCAGGACGAACATAGACATAACCAGGCTTCTCAGCAAAGCCATAGCGCTTATGAATCATCGCGTCTACGGCCACCTTCTTGTCGATGACGTGGACCTTTTCCTCGATCACCCCGTTCTTCTCCTTCTTCGCAGAGAGAAACCTCGCCTTGGCCTCTTCGACGGCCTCCTCATCACCATCTCCAGTCGAGAACAGGAGCAGGTGGTGCCCAGGACCCCTGAGCAGGTTCTGGAGGTACGAAACCTTCTCCTCCTGCTCCTCCCCCACCGTCCTGATCCTGCCATCCGGTGCCCGATACCCGCCTAGCACAGGCCCCTCGAAGCCAGCAGCGGTGTGCACGATGGAGCTGCGGCGGTACATGACCCTCAGCTCGGAGAAGTAGCTGAATATCTTCATGCTGGCCTCGGGCGTGCCAACCAGGGATGGCAGCGCGTGCGGCAGGAGGGTGTTGCGCATGAACTTCATCTGAGGGTCGAGTGTGGTCATGAAGTTGAAGAGCTGGTCTGTTTCCTTCAGGAGGTGTTGTCCGATGGGCCAACGCTCCTCGTGGTACGTGTCGAGGAAAGCGTCGGGCTTGTCGCCTCTGAGGACGGCCGCGAGCTTCCAGCCTAGGTTGACGCTGTCCTGGATGCCAGTATTCATCCCCTGGCCACCGATGGGACTGTAGGAGAAATATCTTAGTGTTCATTACCCAGGCCCGAACAGGGGGGTTCTCTCTTGACGCACCTGTGAATGTGGGCAGCGTCGCCTGCGACGAACAGCCTACCATCACGATACTTTGTCACGCAGCGGTGATGCAGGTGGAAACGGGCCAGCCAGTGTGGGTCATGAAGCTTTGGCTGCGCTGTGTCCTCTGGGAGCATGGTGACGATGTAGTCTTGGAAATCTTTCAGCGTTGGATCCGCGTCCGAGGCCAATTCCTTGGGGCGTGAGGCGACGAAGCGAGCCATGCCGTCCTTCAGGGGCAACAGCATCATCATGCCGTCGCCGAGGAAGACGTGGGCTTTGCCTTGGCCCTCGGGCCAGTCGTACTTGGTGTCGGTCAGGATGAACTCTTGTGCGTAGGCGTCTCCGACGAACTCGGCGTCCATACTGTGCCGGACGATGCTGTGAGCGCCATCACATCCGACCTGGACGAGGAGGGGTTTGTTAGCTGAAGATTATCCTGACGAGCTTTAGATTGGGATTAGGCAGGAAGACATGAGTGTAAAAAAGAAAAAAAACCCTACAATATATCTGGCGCGGACAGACTCCTCCGACCCATCCTGCTTGACAAGAACAGCAGTCGCCCCCTCCGCATCCTGCACAATGCTCTTCACCGTAACCGGGCGCTCGATGACCACGCCTTGCTCGGCCAGGCGCCGCTCAAACCAGGCCTCGCTGTCCACCTGCGAGATGCTGAAGACTCCTGGGTACCTCGTGTCGGGCTGCGCCTTGCTCATGGCCCCGAGGCCGCCATCAAAGCCACTGAAGCGCTTCTTGTCGACCCAGAAGGCGTTGCCCGCGATGCGTGTCGCTTCGTTCATCAGCTCCTGGATGGAATCGCCGTACCTAGTCAGCACCTCGAGGGTGCGCGAGTGTACGCCTAGGGCACGGGACTTGTCGGAGCGTAGGGAGTCTTTCTCGAGGAGGCGGAAGCGAACGCCCTGGATGGACAGCTCCATGGCGAGGGTTAGGCCGATTGGGCCGGCGCCGACGATGAGCACATCAGCAGTTGACATAGTGGTCTTAGTCTAATCGAGATGTCTAATTGCAATGTCTCCTACGAGGTGAGTGATCTGGTATGTGCTGTCTGTTCCGATGATGGTTGTGGTGATGCTCTCTGACTAGGACATGCCTCCTCCATCCGACCTGGGGGAACCTCTCCCATTATATCCTCCTCCATGGTATATTACAACAGGGTAAGGCATATGGCCATCTCCATCGTGGAGCACACAAAAAAATCATCGTGATGAGGAGGCTCGTACGAGGTCGGGGGCGACAAGCTGCGAGAGCCGAGCGAGTATGTGTGAGCCTCCTCCTCAAGCGGCACAGACAACAAGTCATGAGACCCCTACCATGGCGTAACAAGAAACATTATTCGGAGCCTGCCACTCATTTTATGCACAACTAGCACAACAGCTTGGATGGGAGGAGACGGTACAGTAGCCACACACACACACACACACGCACACACACACCGGATTGTCCATGGAGCGCTACCTCAAACGGCTGCTAATCCTAGCCGACCATCCATCTCCCCCTCCCCCTTCCCCATACTGCTTATAGTGATGTAGTATATGCAGTGGTTAGCCTGTGGTGGCTTTTAAGAGAGAAGCCGGCACGCGAATCACCGGCTCGGGCCTTCGCATAAGGCTCGGGCTCGGTGTGTCTTGCATTTCGTCCGGCTTACTAGTACATGAGCAGATCGCAGCAAAAAAGTCGCGAGGCAAGCCGGCTCGACGTCTGGTCACAGCTTGCACCACTGGCGTCTTCTTGTCTTGGGAGAGGTGAGTGCTAATGACGTGGGTTGTCGAGTCGGTGTTTAGAAGTGTGGCTTTTTTATTTTTTATTTTTATTATTATTAATTTTTTTTTCTGTAGTCTCGCCGACGTACTCAAGCTAGTACAGTAAGTATTATAAGATATTCTGTACTATGCCTTGTACGTATTCTTTTTTCCCCCTTTTTTTCAGTCTTGGTTCTTCTCCCCAAGCGCCTAGCTCAAACATTCGAGATCACCAAGATTACTCAAGTAGACACAACAACCACTGCTATTTTTAGCCTCTACAGTACATGAAGAGCGACCACTCAAATCGACGTACAAGGTGGTATAGAGGACCGAGCTCTGGTATCTATCTACTCGTGAAGGCCATACCTGAGGCGCGAGAAGCTTGGTTTTCTTGTGGGCTGTTGCCGGGCCCGAAGTTATATTCAATGAGCAGAGGTGTATCCCCTTCTCAATATGTCGGTATGTACAATTGACGCTTGCATATGATGAGCGTCTCGTCCTGCTCAGGCTGGTTCTCAGAGGCCCTGGCAGTGTTTCCTCGCTGGCGGGTCCTTTCTTCAAGAGCTCATGTCTCGCCTCTTCCCTTCCTCCTCCTTCTCCCCTTCTCCCCTCGAGAACATCAAGGGGTCTGTCTCGACATCCCACGCTCGCACCACGAAGTCGTCTAATATCCTGGCGGCGGACCACCCGGTCCTCCAGGACCACCGGGACCGCCAGGACCGCCAGGCCACCACCGCCCCAACCACCAGGACCCCCGGGCCCTCCAGGCCCTCCAGGCCCGCCGAAGCCACCTCCCTCAGGTGGCCTGTCGTCGTCACTACAGCCAAAGTTACAGCACAGGCAGCAGCAGTCACACTCCTCGCCGTCGCCGCCACGGATGCTCATCATCATGGGAGCCTCGCCAGTCTGTTTTTTTTGTGCAAAGGAAATTCCCGTCAGTCACAGAGTCAGAAAAAGGAGTCCCCCAAAAAGGGCCCTCTCTGCCAAGTAGGGTTTTCGCTTACAGGTTGTCTGTTGACGATGGGCCCGGACGCTGGGGCCTCCATGGGCTGTTGTTGTTGAGGTGGGGCGGCTTCAGGCATCTTGTCTCTTGGTCGACCGAAGCAACAACGTCGGTGGGAGCGAAAGTGAATAATGTAAGCTGAATGTGATGGTATAGACCACGGAAGAAATTGGCTCTCCAGAGAGGGAGAGGGGGGAGAGAGAAAGAGAACGATGGCCCTCCAAGCAACCCCTTTATATCGCCCCTTCGCCGGAGCCAGAGCATCGTCGACGAAGGTGGCTCGGCAGGGGCCCACGCGTACAAATATCAGCTGTGTGGAGTCTGCGGGACCCCTGATTTTGATATTATGGAGCACACACATTCTGTGTAAAGGGTTCAAGGAGAGAGAGAGAGACTGCGGCTCGACTTGATTCGTAGTAGTAGCCATTTTTATCGTAGTGGATATCTCATGGTCAAGGCGTGAACCCGTCATCATGATGATGAATCGGGTTGGTAGCGGTGCGGAGAAAGAGAAAGAGAGGGGGAGGGAGGGAGGGAGGGAGAGAGAGAGACCAGTTGTCCCAGCGTATATGCTATCCTTTACAAGCATGCAGCTGTTTGGGAACCGACATGTTCTTCCTTCTTCTTCTTCTTCTTCTTATCCTCTCTTCATCATCATCAAGTCTCGTGATGGCTTCGTTCGGTTCGCTTGGTTGCTTGGCTGCCTCACGCTCTTCTTCCCAGCCCAGAGAAATGGGCCACCCGAGATTGGGCTGGGGCGCAACAGAGTCTTGGCTCATGCGACCCCGTCCGCAGCGTCACCCGATGACTATTTTACTGCTACGTATGAACTACAGCAGCAACATCGCTGCATAGTATTATTACAAGGTCAGACGAGGGACGGCATAGCTCCGAAAAAGGCCGAGGTCTCCGTAGCAGTATTAGCACCAGAATAACAATAAGAAAAAATAAAAGATAAAAAAAGCATAAACCTGGGAGGAGTTCGAAGGATGGGGAATCTTGTTCTTGGTGGCTGCATCTCCAATCTTTGCCATCGCCTGCTGCTTCTGCTGTGGTACGCAAGTGAATTAGATTTCTCCCCAGCCAGGTCCTCCCCAGCCAGGTCCTCCCTGGCTTCTCCCGTCGGCACTTGGACTGGATGTGATCCACCTTCTCGGCCCACCACAGCAGGCCAAGACCCTTGGCTCGCCTTGTTTAGACATTGGAAAATCCGCAGGCGCTGCTATACACTTTGTTATTTATACAGACGCTCATACTGAGATGCTAGTGGTAGGTCCCATCGCCTCGGATGTGCGTCATGGCTTCAGAGATCTCCTCCTCGTCAGGTCTGTTGACGATCATGAGGTATAGGACGTCCTGGCGAGAGAGACACGTTAGCCCACGCTCATGTGGTATGCAGCAGCAACGACGGAAGAAGAACTTGACTTACGCTCTGCAGCAGCTTCTTGACGCCTCCGACCAGTCCACCGCCGCCTCCGATCAGGTCCTGACTTCCCGTGGTGCGCCGCCTGGTCACCAGCTGCCTGTCATACCTCGCATCCGCTTCATACTCTCCTTCGTCGTATGCATCGCCTCGGCCAGCAGCAATCTGGCCCCCATACGGCGCATGAGGTGCCGGTAGTCCAAGCCGCCCACGAGGCCCGGGCCCGAGCGACCCGAGCCCGCCCCGCAGGGCTCGAGCCTGCAGCGCCCCCGCCGTCCTGTCCAGGATCGACCCACGGTCGAACCCGCGTCGTGCGAGCCCCCTGACCTCCAGGACCACGGCGCGCTTGGCCTGCGTGGAGGCGCGCTTGATGCCGCTGCGCTCGACCAGGCCGGGCTGGCTCGTGAGCTTCCCGCCCGTGACAAAAGCGAGCAGGTCGCCGCTGCTGGCCGGGTGCGTGGGGTCGGCATACCGCGAGCGGAACTCGGGCTTGGGCTGGGCGTTGGCCATCCTGCTGTCCGGGTTGTCGCCCGCCCACTTGGCCACGGCACGGCGGTCCATGTAGTCCTGGAGAAAGATGCCGCCGCGCTTGATGGCGTTCTGCTTCTTGGCCTCGGCGTCTGGGTCCGCGGACCGCGACGCGGCGAGCTCGTCCAGGGCAGGGAAGATCAGGGGGGCCGTCTCGGGGAACTCGAAGCTGCTGGCGCCCGAGGACGCCTGCATGCGGTGCCTGAGCTTGCCCAGGGTGCTGCCCTGCTGTGCCTCCGATGCGCTGGCGGCCCTCGAGATCTTGGAGCCGAGGTTGAAGTCGACGTCGGTCATCATGGACGGGTCGCTGGGCTTCCAGGTCATGAGGATGGCGACCAGCCCCCGCGGCCGGAAGAAGTCCTCGTTCACCCTGTCCAGGAACGAGTTCGTCTTGGACCGGCTGTGCGCCGAGGCCGCGGCGTCTGCGACGATCTTGCATGCGATGGACACGGCAACGGTGACGGGCTCGGGCACGTGCATCGCCGCGAACGAGGCCAGGTTGATAGTCTGGATCCACGGGCTGGGCTCCACCGCCTTGTTCAGCTTGTCGACAAAGTCCAGAAACGTCGACTGGTCGATCCCCACGTCCTCCAGGATCGGCGCGTAGGCACGCACGAACCCCCTCGTCCGCGCCTTGGGCCGCCGCTGGGTGAGGATCACGGGCAGGTCGAGGCGCCGCGCGGCTGGCTCGGCAGAGGGCGACGGCGGGGGTGCTCGCCGATGAAGCTGGCGGCGAGCGCTGGCTCGTCCACTGGGCTCCCCTGCGGTGATGCCAAACGGCTGGCCAGCCTGGTCGAACTCTCCGTATGGCGGAGGGCCTCGCCGGTGAGCTCGGCCTGCGTGTCGTCGAGCTGCCACGCCGCCTCGTCCAGAGCCCGTGGGGACTGCACCTCGCCCTCGTCGTCCTCGCCGTCCTCATCCCGGACGATCAGGTCGCGCTGTGCTGGTGACCCTCCATCGTCTGCTGCCGCCCTCTCGCCCTCGAGCTTCTTCTGTCGCTTTTTCTCCTTGTGGTGCTGAATGGTCTCGGAGGCCAGCCCGACCCCGACCGCCAGTCCCTGGACCAGCTTGCCGATCGCGCCGTAGTCCTTCTGCTCCGGGTCGCGTAGGGCCATATCTCTGGATCAAAGGAAGTCTAGTGCAAGGAAGAGTTGAAGGAGAGAACACAGGTGACAGTATTCGTGCCACAGCCTAATAATGGTGATGTGTGGGTTGAGCAAGGGAGCAACAACACTGCTCGAGTCCCCAGGATGGGGAGCCCTGCCCTCTTTTTAAATGCCATGTCTCTCTCGACAGGTCACTCCTACGACACTACAATGCCGTGGGTGGTTTTTTTTCTGGTCATTTTTTTTTGGGCGACCCTTCCTGTCAGCTCAGCCTTGCGAGCCAACCGAGAACGATGTGGGTTCCCTCTACAAAGGAAGGATTGCTGCATGACCTTCTGCTCATTCGTCAGCGCGGGTGTGTCGGGACGCCAATCGAAGGATGGCGCGAGGCTGCAGGTCGCTGCATACATCCAAATTCGTACAAGGCAAGAATTACGACACCAGGTGAGAAAGAAGAGTGAAACGTGGGGCCCTGCCCTGGCACGGCTTACGAGTCATGCCTGTCAGGCCCTCCCTCTCAGCACCCGTACCAAAGCACGTACTATACGTACTTGTCCTACCAACCACTGCACAGGTACTATGGTAGGTGATATGCATTGTAATCTATAGCATACGCCAGCGCCTCTCAGCACTGCCCTGGGGCGGGTCGCATACGTTAACTTAGCGCGCTGCCGTTCTCGTTATCGCTCGCATTTGTCTGCCGAACATCCGACCGCTTTTAAAGCTGCACAGGGTATTTGAGCCTGCTTACAACCACAGCCAGTCTAGGGAGAGAGAAGAAGAAAAAAAGAGAAAGAACAAAAAGACAACAGACATGTGTACGTAGGCTCAGTGAGATTGGTGTTTGTGAGTCACGATGTCTTGTTTGCTCTCTGCGTGTCACAAGTTAAAACGCTTCATTGGGTATTCAAGAATGTCGCTACAGCAGCCGTTAGGAATACAAGGGCGCAACCAGAGCTCCATGCCCATCGCCCTGGCCCCCGCCCCCGCCCCGCCCTCCTCCTTCTCCTATAACTCATATGGCGGCGTCTGGTCTTTGAATATCAGATGCGGTTTCCGCTTGGCAAGGTCCAAGATGGTCTCGGCGAAAACTCCATTTGCCCAGGCAAACCAGCTCCCTAAAAAGCAGCGGCGGGATCAGTTGCCGGCATCTTGCTCGATATTCCCAGGTTGGGGGACATCATCACTCACTGGTATAGGAAGTCCGGGTGTTGACATCAATGCTCTCGTGTATCAGGCCAAGTTTGGCGGACTTGAGGACAAAGTCAAGGCAGCCCGCGATCTCATCGTCGTCCTCGCTTGTCTGTGCTTGGATGAGCAGGCTCATTGGCCACGCGTTCGAAAGACCAATGTGCGGACCTGTGTGTTCTGGTCAGCACTTCCGTCGCGCGTGGGGGGGCGGCACTAAAAAGATGTGTGTGTGTCTCTCTCTCTCTCCAGTCTTACCGCCGATGCCTTGAAACTCCCTTCCCACCAGATAGTACGGATTTGATGTCCTGCTCAGCAACATCTTGCGTGTATTTTGGTACACCTCATCGTCCGGCGGTACAAAGCCCATAAGCGGTAGGGCTAGCAGACTCGGGTAGTTGGCATCGTCCATCAGGATGGACGATCCATACCCGTCTACCTCGTACGCAAAGACCCGCCCGAACTTGGCGTGCTGAACCACGCCGTGCTCCCAGATCCCGTCTGTGATCGTCTTGCTCCACTGCTCAAGCTTCTGTGCCCGGTCGTCCTGGCTGGAGGCCCTGAGGGCAGCAGCCGCCCTCTTGAGCTCGACCGCCATCATGGCGTTCGCCGGGATGAAGAAACCCAGTATGGTCGCATCGTCACTGGGCCTGAAGGCGCTGCGGACGAGGCCCGTGCCGTTGTTCAGCGGGTTCCCAACCCCGTCTAGGTTCAGCGTCTCGGTCCCCGTCCATGCCTGGCGCTTGAAGGTGTAATGGTTCCTGTGGAACTGTCCGGTCTCGGGGTTGAAGGTAGACATGCTCTGCTGCTCCAGAACCTTCAGCAGCGTGTCCAGGGCCATAAGCCAGCGCGAGGTGACAAAGTCGAGGGACCCGGTCGCTTCGTGGAAGTCGTTGGACAGGGTCAGGAAATGGCCAAGAGAGTCGAGCTCGTACTTGCACTCGAAGACAACAGCCGGCTCATAAGCCGGATGGACGATGTCGTCCTGCCCGTTGAACGAGACCCTGAGCCCGGAGATGGGGGGCGGCTGGAAGGCATTGCAGTAGGGCGATTGGATCACGTACTCGGACTGGGTATTGACGGCGCCGAGTATCAGGTCGAAGATTGCCTTGTCCTTCTTCGCAAGCGGCATGTAGGGCGATAGCTGGTTGCAGCTATCCCGCAGCCATTCTGCTGTGATGTCTCCCGTCACAATAAAGGACTGCGGCCCCTCCCATGCGCCGTTTTCCAGCACGCTCTGCCCGGAGCTCTTCTTCTTGAACTTCTTGGTCCCATCGGTATGGAATTTGACCGTTGTGTCTGTCGTCGAGGGAAAGGCGTTCTCGAAGAGCCGTGCGAGGTCGGGGTCTTTCATGCGCGAGGTAACATCGCGGATGACCTGTTCGACCGCGTCCGAGTGGAACGTTCGACACTTTGGATGGGGTCGCTGGAAGGGTAGTGCCAGCGGTCCCTCGCTGTTGGGCCCATGTGGGTGTTTAGAGTACTTGGAGTAGTCGGGGCACACCGCGGCCCAGTCTATACTGTTGTCTTCGGTCACCGGCTTCTCTTGTATGCTCCCGAGCTGGCCTGTGCACACACCAGGGCGCAGCCAAAGAAGGGAGCTCAGCACTATATATCGCCAGCCCATATCGAAAGGAGTGTGTATAATCCGCAGCCGAGAAAGACGGAGGGCGACAGGCGCTGTGGCCGTCGCGACAGGGAGCAAATGTAAGCAGCGGGGCGCAAACCTGCCCTTCCTATAGACAGCAAGGAGAGTGGCTCCCTTGGTCCTCCGCTCCTGTCATCAGTCGTCAAGGGTGGTGATCCGTGACTACTTCATTGTAGCGGAATGTAAACAAGGGAGGGAGATCGTGGAAATGGCGTGGGTGTAGTTGAGGGAGACAAGAGTTCATATGTGCTGAGAAGGCGTGGAGTTGGAGATTGCACAGCTCCCGTGTCCACGTACCCCAGATTCCCGGAGGCACTCAAGCCGCGGACCCTTATCCTACAGGGGGAAAACGTACCCCGCGTTACCTGCAGGGATCTCCAACAGGGGGCCCCTATGAAGGCTAGAGGCCCCTGAATCGGCGCTGGATACAAGGCGCCGCAGCGCCAATGCAACAAGGATAGGTCCCTACAGTATTTCCCATGCCCGCGCTTCACTGGGCATTGCAGCGACCTGGATTTTTGGCTGGTAGGTATCGTGCAGACAATTTCAATTTCAATTGAGAGAGTTCTAGCCTAATTAATACATATCGAACCCCAATGTATGTGGCTTGGCGACCTTGTTCATCTCATCGACGCCGTAGCGTGGCGTCTGGATGTCATGTAGCTCTTATTTTTTGCCGAAGAAAGACATGATGTTGCCCTGGCCCTTTGGCGCCGCCTTCTTTGCCTTTGCGGGTTGTGCCGCGGTCTCGACCTTCTTCTTGGCAGGCGCCGCTGGCTCATCCTCCGAGAACGACTCCCAGCCGGGCTCCTGTACGGTGACTGACATGTGTTAGTAGCCGAAGTCCTAGCTGTATGTGACTGAACTTACCTAGATAGCCCTGATCGTCCTTGATGGTCGTCTTCTTCATCGCGCGCCTCCTTCCGCGGCGTCTCCCGTTTTCAGTGCTTGAGACGACTTCAGCCGGCTCCTCGTCTGCCTGGTCTTTAGGCTCTGGCGCTGCTGGCTCTTCTTCCGGCTCCTCCATGGGAGTGTCCTCCTTCTCTGGTTCTTCATCCTCACTACTCTCCTCCATCATCCGCTTCAGCTCTTCCTGACGATCCTTCCTGCTCTTTCGCCCCGCGTCGCTCTCCTTCTTTGGCTCGGGCATGGTCATGGAATCGTCCTCACCATCGTCTGAGAGCGTCGGCATGCTTGAGTCATCAGCTGCCGTGGACTCTGCTGCCTGAGAATTTCCTGCCTTCTTTGGCTTCGATGCAGCTTTGGCAAATGACTGCATGATACCACCGGATGCACCGCGCTTCGGCGCAGGCTTTTTGGCTCCTGATGGTACCGGAGTTGACTCTTCGGCTGGTGAGAGCTTCTGTTCTTCCACTGGCTCCTCCTTGACGGATACGGCAGGGGCGGACTTCGCCGGCGCGGGCCTTGTCGAGACGGGCTTGGAGACAGGCGCGGCTGCCACCCGGGCGGCTCCACGGCGCTCCCTCCGTCGGACATGAGGATTGCGAATGGGTGCAGTGGTCTTCGGCCGATCGGCAGAGGCGCCTTCGATTCCCACATCAGGAACTGGCTTGGAACTGTCTGAGAGGATCTGCATGTCCTAAAGCCCTAGTCAGCGACTACAATGCTTAGGCAAGGGCACGACACGAACCTTAATCTGATGTGCACTTAGGCTGTAGACATGAACAGACACGACGTTCTCGTACTGCGATAGGACCTCTGAAATAAATCAGCTCAAGGGATCTGAGCCCCAGATGGGATAAAGCATGGCGTACCTTTGAGACTCTCTTCCGCGACGAGAGACAAGGTCACCACAGGCACTTCTTCGGTAACTGGGACGGGCTCTGGAGGAGAGCTGGTCATCTCCACATCCCCGTCGCGTTGCGAATGGCCATTGGTATGAAGTGGCTTCTTCGTGCCATAGATCATGTAGGTTGCATGCACTGCCCCTGAGCATTTTCCGTTTTGCCAGCTATGGAAGTCGTAGAGCATTCTGTAGTCGAGTGAGCAGCAGTTCCAATGCATCCACTCCACACATGAACTCACTGTTTGGCGACATTAACGTTGACTTCCACCGCCCGACTCAAAGTTCGATAGGTGATCTAAGAAGAAAAAGAAGAAAAAAAGTCAGGACGAACAAGTCGAGGATGAGAATTGCCCGAGGGTCCTCCTCACAATCTTGCCCTCTGAGATGACCTGCTCAGCGAGGTACCTCCTGTAATCCTCCATCTTGAAAGTTGAGATCGACTCTAGGCTTCACCAATGTTCACTGAACTTCGAAAGCACACGCAAAAGGACTTGAGTGAGCAAGGGGAAATGCATGTGAAAAGTGGAAGCTGGAGGAAAGAGAGTAGTGCTATTTAGTGTCGTAGGTACAACAAGCCTACCGCTTGGAAACGCGAGGTGGGGCCGATTCTTAAAGTAATCCGCGCTGAAAACGCGCCTTCCCCGAAAATTAAGTCCTCAATGACGCGCCTCGCGCTTTCGTTTTGCCGCCTCCCATCCTCTCACACTAACTTCCATGATCTTTGTATAGCGGTCGGCAAGGCCCTTCAGCGTACCGCCGTTCCGCCACCCTCTTCGCACTTGACTCAACAACAGCGCATACTTCCACCTGTCACATGGTCCCTTATATCTATCGACTGCTCTTGTTTTGATGTACATAGATAGTCTCGCAATTGGAACGGCGAGGATGGACTCACGGGCTGCGGGCCCCATCGCAAAGGATAATGCCTACGATGTCTCAGACCCAACAGACTGGCTTGGGACTCCTCTGTCCAGCCTTATGCAGGTCGAGCAATCATTACGATGCCACGTCTGCAAGGACTTCTTCAACTCGCCCGTCATCACATCCTGCTCTCACACCTTCTGCTCTCTCTGCATACGGAGGGCTCTCAACACCGACGGGAAATGCCCACTATGCCGGGCGCCGGACCAGGAATCGAAGCTGAGGGGCAACTGGGCCATCAGGGAGGCTGTTGATGCCTTTGTGAGCTCGAGGGGTGTGATGCTAGACCTCGCACGCCGACCGCCCGCTGGTGAGGCCTCGACCCCACTGGCGACAACCAAGAGGAAAGCCCGCGAAGGCTCTACCAACGGCGAATCCATGAGTAAGAGGACTAGGATGTCTACCCGATCGAGCAGTGCGAGGGCAGCGGTCGCCACGGCAGCCATGATGGAACAAGAAGCAAACCCCCCGAGGCAGAAGAGGTAGAAGAATATATTCCTGGTAAGGCTCCGCACGCTCTGCAGCAAGTGACTCTCGAGACTTGCCTAACAGCAAATATCACAGATGACGGCTTAGTTCCATGTCCGATCTGTCAGTGGCGGATGAAACCTGAAAGGGTCGACAGACATCTCGACACAGACTGTCCAAAAGAACCACAGCCTCAGCCGAGCCCGTCGAAGCCCAAGACGTTCGGATTATCGTCAGCACGGTCTTCCGGGACACCCCCAGCCGCAATGTTCGAGCGAATCCCGTCATCCAACTACTCCCTACTAAACGATACGAAGTTGAGAAAGAAACTTGCAGAGCTCGGTATACCCAACTGGGGCTCCCGGCTACTTATGGAAAAGAGGCATAAAGAATGGGTGATGATCTGGAACGCAAACTGCGACTCGGCACGGCCCAAGACCAAACGAGAGTTGATTCAAGATCTGGACACATGGGAGCGTACTCAGGGTGGCCATGCCTCAACGATGTCCCTCTCCGCCAACTTGGGTGCCCAGATCAAGGACAAGGACTTCGACGGTCCAGGCTGGTCCGCTAAGCACAGCAACTCTTTCAACGACCTCATCTCCCAAGCCCGAAAGTCGCATAAAACTGTCGAAGACAGAACTCGGGATATGACTTCATCATCTGGCGACAAAATCGACTCCGCACAGCAGCCAGTCAACGGCACGAAGCGTGAGCATTCTCTAGAGCGTGGGGATGTAGGTGCGGTACATTCTAAGGACGCACCGGTCAGGACCTTGGAAATTATTGATTTATCGTCACCAAGGAAATTCGAGGGCGACAGAGGAGGAAATGTACCCAATGGTGACAGTTCGACCCCCGGAATGAATACAGTCACCAGTTCCACGCCTGCAGGAACGCCAACATAAATCAGCGTCGGCTACAACTTTAGAGCTTTAGAACCGGTGTAGTCACCGTAGGTGCTGCCGCTACCATGTTTAGGTTGCTTCAACGGGCGCTGTAGAGGAGCATAAAGCGATCTGGCGGTTTGCATTTATCTGCAACTTTTTACAGCGTCATCCACACCATAGTGATCACAATCATGAAAGTCTGTTGACAGCCCTGAATGCATGTGGATTGCGCTCTGTACCGCCGTGCCGTGCACCTGCTTATGTTCGTTTTTATGTTCAGACGCCGAACAGTCTGGCAGACATCAGTGCTTTAGTGGCCTTCCTAGGAAGCTTGGTACATGATCCCAGCAATTCGTCTTTACGAAAAGGTGATACCGCAGTATGGAATTTCACTCGGGGGTGTCGAGGATCAGCTAGAGTAGAGATCAGGCAAACATGCCCATGGACCCGGCCTTACAACGACCTAGGCGGGGAGGAGACCGTGGTGCGAGATTTCCATGATGATGGGCAAGCCGTCCCGGAGGTCTTTCACTTGAGCGCTCTCATCAGTGTGATGCAATCATTGTCTATGTCATTGTCTCGTCTGCATGGAGAAATATCCGAATCCAAAGCCAACTGACCATGTACACGCCCTGGATACACAAGTCTTGCTTGAAAGCTTCAGCGGTTCCCATGCCGCACAGCGTCTCAGATCAACCTTCCATCTGCGCCTGGGGCATCTTTCCCAGCGACATTTGACTCAGCTCCTCTGACGGGTCTTCCTCTATGTTCTGGATGCTATCCGGGACCGGTCGCAGGGCATCCAGCTCTGCCAGCCTCCTTGCCGTAGCCTCGGCCTGTCTTCTCTCCTCGGCCTCCTTCTTTGCGCGCTCCATCTCTTGCTCCCTTCTCTCCTCCTCCCGCAACATGGTCTCAAGCTCGTCGTCGATCTCGCTCTCGTCGACCACTAGCCCCTGCTCCGCGAGGATGCTGGATACCTCGTCGGCCTGGCTCATCTGCTCGCGCAGGTGGTCCACCACCTCCTCGACGCCTTCCGCGCCGCCAACCTGTGCGTTGAGACTCTTGAGGACGTCTGTGCTGGAGCCCATGACCTTGACCAGCTGCACGTTGTCCGATGCCTGCTCGATCTTGGCGGACACCTCTTCGAGCTGGCCGAGCGTGGCGAACCGCTTCTGCAGGGACGACTCGGCCAGCTTTTTGGATTTCAGAGCCGCAAGGGCGGAGACACGGTTCTTCTTAGCAACCGCCTCTTTAGCCGTGGTGGCAAGCTCCTCGATTTTTCTTCTCGAGCACCGCTGTCTGGTGCTCCAGATATTCGGTCAGTTCCTTGAGCGATGCGATCGTCTCGTCCTCGGCTGTAATCATTGTGTCGTTGACACCGGGGTTCTTGAGCTTGATTGTCTTGCCGTCGTAGAGCAGCAGTCCCTGGTCCCGTGACATGAACCTCAACAAGACCTCCAGGTCCGTCTCTGTCAACTTCTGGCCCTTCAATATCACGTCTCTGAACCCCATCTGGAACTGCACCTTCGAGAACGTCCTCTCGAAGCGGGAGGTCAAGGCGGCGGTCTGCTCCAGCACTGACTTGGATGCGGCCTCCAGGTTCGCTATCACCACGAACTGTCCGCCTGGTAGCCGGTCTTCGCTGCCAAATGTGAAAGCACCGGTCAGGCCCAGCTGCCTGAAGCCCCACGAGGCGATGCTCCACGGTATTGAGCCCCATGACTTGTAGTATAAGCTCTGCTGTAAGCTCAGAAACTCTTGCAACGGTACGAGGTCCCTGTGCTGTGCCGCTTCTCTTATGACCGCGCCGAGGGCGAGGGGCCTGCCGTACTGTTTGCTCTCGAGGGCCCGGAGAAGGGATTCGTCGGCGTTCAGGACGACGTGGTTCGGGGTGGATACTGAAGAGCCTGACTCTGCGAAGCCTGCGCGGACGAGGCTGGCCAGGCCGTGTCGCCAGGCTGATACATTGGCTTGGAAGCCATCCGGGTTCGTGGTGCGCTGGCCACGAAAGTCGGAATAGAGCGCCGGAAGACGAGACCTTTTTTCCCCCCCGCCACTTTGTCAGTCCACTATGATGCGTATCAAGCTTTTCTGTTATGCGTATTTGTATATGAGTCGAGAAGGAGGCCGGGGGGAGGGGAGGGAAGGAGAAGAGGCTAGGTACCTTCTGAAGCCCGGCTCATGCTCGACAAGCCACTCCAGTGCGTTGCTCATCTCGTGATATCAGAGGTCGCTGCGGCGACGAAGAAGGGCAGATGACGTCGTTGTTGCTGCTAGGATACGGAGGAGCACTGCAGTCGCGGGCGCGTCCTCTCCTCGCGGCTTGTTTCAAGACATGTGAAAAAAGTACCTTGGAGGAGCGAGTCTCCCAAAAAAAAAAAAAAAAATAGAGAGAGAGAAGGCGGAAAGCAAGTCTTGAATGTTGGTCGGAGCGCGAAAACGCGGTCTGTTTACTGTTGCAGCTTTGAGGCTGGGTAGGTAGCCGCTATCTGCGTTCGTTATCAGGCCCACACGACCTCTAGCAGTAGACGGGCGTCGCCTAGGGCCACTCGCTGAGCTGGCACGGGTCCTTTAGCCCTCCCTACAACTAGCGCTGTTCCTCGTACCGTCTAGACTGCAACAAATGCGTAACGGCCTACCTTCGCAGGATGAGGGCAAGTATAAGGATCTCCTTCATACTGTTATAGCACCTGTGTTCTCTCTTCTCTGGATATGAATTCGTGATCCATACCGTCCTCAGCATTCTCGTACGTGGCCCCATCTAGACCCCAAGCTTCCTCATAGCCTCCTCCGCCAGGTGCCTCCATTCCCTCGCCGCCTCCGCCTTCTCACCCCTTGGGGATACATCCACGATTGCCCGCACGTAATTCACCACTGACTGCATAGCCTCTTGATATTCATTGGCCCTAGCATCGTCCAGGACAGCAAGGCCTTTCTCTGCACAGACTTCCTCAAACACTTTCATCAGCTCTGCCTTCTTCGCCCTGGACTCGTCGCCCTCCTTCATGTTCCACAGGAACGCCCTGACGGGATTCCACCTGCTCGCAGGCACAACCCCTGCGAACTCCCAGTCGAGAATGCTCGTGATCCTGTTGGTGGGAGGGTCGAACATGATGTTCGCAAAGTGAAGGTCCTTGTGCGCTAGGATGAGCCTCGTGTCGTCCAGCTTGAGCTCCTGTGCCCTGCCGTGCTCGCCGCCCCTGAGGAGGCCCGAGAAGGCCCTCAGCCGGGGGACGAGATCCCTCATCCAGGCCAGGCGCCCGTGCCTCTCGACCGCGTAGACAGACTTGTCGACGCTCGCGGCGCAGAGGGCCGTGTAGCTCTCATAAGGCCCCCCGATATTCAAGGTCGAGACGGTCTCATCCCCACCCGGCCAGTACCTCTCGACATCCGGCGCCTGCCAGAACGTCTCGTCCAGCACCTGACCCGGGGTGACCGCCGCCGCCGCCGCCTCTCCGCCCGCCAACGAGGGCTCCAGCCCGCCGATCGCCGTCCACTCGTGCGCATGCAGCTGGTTCAAGAAATCCGCCAGCTGGGCGATCAGGTCGCGCCGCGCCGGCCCGTCGAGCCCGTCCAGCACCTTGTCGACGCTGACGCCCGGGGCGCGCTCCAGCAGCGTGTACTCGTGCCCAAGCGGGTTGGCCTCGGTGGCGTCGAACCGCACCACGGCCGGGACAGGGATCGAGGTGTTGGCCCGGACCCACTGCATGACGGCGACCTCGTTCGTGGTCTTGATGCGCGGCAGGTGGCGCCCTGAGACGCGGAGCACGAGGGTCGTGGAGCCGTCTGGTTCCTGGGGCAGGGCGGGCGCCAGTTCGCCTTGGGCGTTGGCCTCGGGTGGGAAGGTGAGGAGGTAGAGGGTGTGGTAGGCTGCGGCGACGATGAGGGGGCTGATGAGTTTTGCGGGTGGCAGGGAGAGGGAGGCGAGGAGGTTCTGGATGGTGGGGTCTGAGAGGGCGGGTGGGAGGTATTGTTGTGGCGTTCCCATGCTTGCTGTGTCGTTGAAAGCAGGTACGTGCTTTCGTTGTTGTTCATGTGATGGGGGTGGTCAAGTACCTGAGCAGGCTCAGATGGTGTTCGGCTAGGAATTTACTCAGATCCTGAATACTAATAAAATGTGATTGTCCATGAGCCTGCAACTTTCAAAATCAGTGCGTGTACTTATATGTATAGATAGGTGTTATATCTCAGTTGTAAATACTATGTACACTATGCTCATTTCGACTCATCTTCCTAGGTATGATTCATTCTCCAAGGTGGGGGTTCCGGTCCTTACAAAGTTACCTCAAATGGCATAGGATCTAAGCATTATCAAGCAGCCTTTTAAAAAGCGCCTGACACGATACACAAGATAGAGCGAGTAGGTAGAGCGGGGAGCCAAGTAAAAAAGGAACGCTGTAAAATTCTGTATTCTAGCAATGATAATCGAAAAGCTGTAGGACACATCTGCTCTCTTCTAAGCAGCCTGCGCGACCTCCACCGGACCCTCAGGCAGGTGGCTCGCGGCGATATTGCACTGACGGAACAGACGAACCTCGTCCTCAGCAAACGCCCCGACGACGCTGTGGATGAGCCCCCGGTTGTGGAACAGCACCAGGTCGCCCTCCTGCCAGTCGTGCGCGTAGACCTTGCCAGGCGCGATGCCCTGTCTCTGCAGGCGATAGACCGTCTCGCGCACCTTACCCAGGTCCTCGACGACGGTACCATCCGCGAGGTGCAGCTTGCGCACCGCAGAAGGGTGCACCTGCAGCGCCAGCTTCCCGTTGACCGGGTTCCGCCAGCACATGGGCAGGATTTGGATCTTGTCCTCCTCGATCTCGGGCAGCTGGTCCAGCGGGATCTCCTTGCCCTCCGTCTCCAGACCGAGACCCGTGGACCGCGACCGGGCGCCGCTCATCCAGATGTACGGGTGCGGGGCATACTCGACACGTGTGGAGCGGGCAAAAGCCTGGTCCTCGGGCGACAGGGCGTCGAACATCTCGTAGCCGCTCGCAAAGGCCGTCGTGCCGAGGGCACCTCCATCTCGTCGCCTGTGCCGTCGTCGTAGCGGCAGATCTGGCGACGACCGCCGGGGACTTTGACGGCGAGGAGGGTCGTCACGATGGGCGGGGCGAGGCCGTAGAGGGCGGCGTCAATGTGCCACCTGTAGAAGCGCGTGAAGTCGAGGTCCTCCTCGGCGGGGATCGAGGTCGCGTGGAAGGTCTTGTGGTGGGGGTGGCGGAGCTGGATGTTCTTGAGGCCTTCGTATTCTGGCACGAGGCCGTTGCCGATCACCTGGACTTGAGGCTGGTGGGCTGCAGAGGATTGTCAGCGCTGGGCCGTTCGGTGTCGGGACGAGGGGTGCCCCCCCCCAAAAACAGATAGGTAGGAGGAGGCAGTAGGTACTCACGGATGGTCTTCAGGTCAGGGTGGAGGATGGAGCGCTTGGCGTCGATGGTCTTGCCGTGGCCATAGGACGTGCCAGCAGGATCAAACCGGCGGGTGAGCTCGAACTGGGCCTTGGGGGTGACATGGCTCTGGTTCTTGAAGACCAGGACCTGGTTGTTGAAGAGGGCATCACGGATCACATCGAAATCAGCATCTGCGTGTCAAAAGTTAGTCATGTTTGTCTTGGGTTGGGAGCTGGTTCAAGTTGCCTTGAGGGAAAATACTCACCGACGAGGTTACCGATTCAGCCTTTGGGGAAGAAAAAATAAAGGCATTACGGGTATAGTTCTCGCCATACATGCATATAGAATGAAAACATTCTATTTTTCACATCACAGTATGCATATCACGATGCAGCAGCAGGTGCACCCGATGCGTGTGTGGCGGCGCATCGCATCTTACCAGTGAGATTCTCAATATCAACGTTGTCCACGACAGCGCCGAACTTGATGCCTGAGCCCTCAGAGGAGGACACGGGATGGACTGTGATGGGAGACATGACTGATGTTGATGAGAAGAAGAGAGAAGAAGAGAGGAGAGGGTCTTCCTTGTCTGTTCTTGTGAACTTTCTTTTTCTCCTCAACTTGCTTGCTTGGAGAAAGGCAGGCAGGCGGTAGAAAAGTGTGGTTGACGAATATGCACGGACGATTCTGGTACAACAAGCAGATAGAGAAGCAAGAAGGTGAGTCTGGGGAAGAGGAAGAGGCGGGGTGCCTCCACAATATTTATACTATGGTAAGTATAAGTGGCAGGAAGGACGGCAAAGGGAGGATCGTCCAGGTCAGTCGCGGAGTCGCCCGAGGTTGGAAGGGGTGAGCCTCGCTGACCTCGGCGGCCACCGGTGTACTAAGCACTGGCCAGCACTGGCCTAGTCCGGCAGCTATCTTCTAGGCCAGAGATAAGTCAAGCTGGAATGATAGGTGGCTGATAGTGGGATAAGCCGCAGAATACAGGGGGCCCCGGGGGCCACAGTGAGTGACTTAGCTTATAGATCTTGGCTCATTAATAAACTCTTGATTTAATGATTTATCTACTATTCGCCTCACTGATTGATTGCTCGTGTACAATGAATGTCCTGCATGTCATGTTTTCTCTGTGTCACACATTTACTTACTTGCCACCTATTCATCTGCAGTCGTATTTTGATTATGTACAGCCCTGTACTTACTTACTGCCGAAGAGGCTCTGTCTGGAGTGGTGGTGGGTGGGTGTGCCTCACGAGGCTGAGTGATGACTGCCCCTCATCTTGACGTATGCCAAATGTTAGATCTTATACCACTTGTAGGGGAGGCAACTCGATCTCCACGCGTACCCTCGCCCAGGATCAAAAAGAAGCCCCAGGCCTGAGCCGTTGACATCGTCACCACCACCATCACCTCGTGATGTTTTAACCATTATCAAGTCAAGATAGAGAATCAGAATCTCCTGCCATACGCAGCACAAAAAAATCCAGATGGCCTCAACCCCAGAAACCTCCAGGATCCAGATCATCACCCCAAACTCACCCTCCCAAACTCCCCTCCACCCAACCACCATCTTCCTTGCAGGCCCCACCGACGTCCCCTGGCGCGAACATCTCCTGGCCCGGCTCGAGTCACGCCTCTCCGGCGACAACCTCCTCGCCGACCCCGTCACCATCTACAACCCCTTCCAGGAGAAATGGGACAACACCTGGAGGGAGGACTACGACCTCGACGACCGCTTCCGCGCCCAGACCGACTGGGAGATGGACCGGATGGAGGGGTGCTCCCACGTTGTGGTGTTCTTTGACGCGCGCAGCAAGGCGCCCGTGACCTTGCTCGAGCTTGGGCTGTGTGCGCGGTCCGGGAGGGCGGTGGTCGGGTGTGAAGGCGAGTTCTGGAAGAGGGGGAATGTGCAGGCTGTGTGCAGGAGGCTTGGTGTGCCGCTGGAGGAGAGCCTGGAGGGTTTGGTAGACCGAGTGGTGCAGATCTTGAAGAAGTAGGATGGTGATGACGATGACGATGACGACCTGATCTCTTGCTCGCCCCTTTGCTTTTCTTGTCCCTTGATAATAACACCACGTCTGCACAGTGTGCTTCGGGAGAACATAGCACAGACATGAGCGGGCACACGGTATTTTCAAGTGACATGAAAAATTTTTCTCTTTTCAACGCTGAGCAGATTGCGCTGTCCTAATGGGATTACATCTCTAAGCTCTATCGTAAGTTTACATGTCATCGTTGCGAGGTGTAGGCAGGAAGGTGGTGAACATCCTCCCTCGGCCTTTGCCAGGGCCTAGCTGAAGCCATCATCAACAACAGCTGCAGCCTTCTCATCACCCTGACCATCCGCCGGCTTGAGCGGTGCAGTCTCCAGGTTCCCGCCTGGGCCCCCGGGCGGGTTGACCAGACTCATCCGTCTAGACATGCGCTTGTTGGCCCGGTTCAGCGCCTCGGGCTCCTGCTGCTCCAGGATCTCGATCTCCTCGGCCCCGTCCTCAGCCGCAGTGCTGTCCTGCAGGCCGTCCCGCGCGAGGCCGACCTTGAGCTGCAGGTGCAGCCTAGCCATGTACTCGCTGGCCAGGGACCAGGCGCCGATACCGTCCTCGCTCTGCAGCGAGCTGTACATCTTCCTCGCCTCGTTTAGACATCTCTGCGCCTGGATGTACTTGGCCTGGTCGATCCACGCCTGTGCGCCCAGGACGCTCCAGAAGGCAGACCTGCGCCGCCAGCTCCCAAAGGTCATGGATCCCACGCCCTGCTTGGTTGCACAACACACTGCCATGCGCTCCTTGAGGAGCGCGTCGCCGATGGGGCCCACGATGCGGCTCTCCATGATACGCATCCCCCACTTGACCGACTCGTCGACCGCAGGCCCGCCGCGCATGCGCAGAAGCTCGAGGCCGAGCGCCATGCACCGGAGGGTCCCGTACGGGGAGCTGCAGCGGGTGAGGTACGAGTAGGAGGCCTGCTCGAGCATGGACACGATATTGTCGAGGCGTGTCTTGGAGGACATGTTTGGCGGCATGATGAGCAGCGAAAGTGCGGCCATCTCATTAGCGGCTGCGTGGTGCTTCCAGGCCTTGTCGTTGCCAAAGTCGGACCGGATGAGCTCGTATGTCGACATGGCCAGCTTCCAGTCGCGCAGCATGAAGGCGTAGTCAGCCAGCTTGCGCATGATCGCCTCGGGCGCGTCGGCGGTATAGTAGCCTCCCGCGTGGAAGTTATTCGAGGACGAGCTCCCTGTGGAGTTCCTCGACGTGCCGCCAAAGGTTGTGAACCTCTTGGATAGGCTCATGAACCTCCCGCTGAAGCCCTTCCGCTTTGATGCGACCTGGTCGTTCCATACGGAGATGTTGCGCTCCATCGTCGGTATTATCGACTGTGTCACCATCTCGCGGATAAAAGTCCGTATTGCTGTCGCGTCTGACTCGAACATGTACCTCGTCGGATCTTCAAAATCCTCCTGGCCCTCGTGCCTCTCTATGTCGGCGAGCTCCTCCTGGGCGGTCATCCAGTCGCTCCGGGGGGAGTGGTATGCTGTCGTCGTCTGTCTCGGCGCTCTGGCTGCTCCGTATCCTCAACAGGTGGCAGTGCAGCCCGAGGTGTCTCTTCATCTGGTCGAACAGAGCCATGGTCTTGGAGATGTCGCTGTTCTCCTCGTCGTGGACAAGTACGTAATAGCGCAGATACTCCGCGTCGATCCAGGGCGGCAACCTCCGATCGCCATTCGTCGATTCGTGATAGAGCCTCCTGAACGTCTCGATGGGTGCCGGCTCGCGGGAGCTCGCGGCGATCACACACGCCACGGGATGTGACCAGGACTCGTGTGCAGACATCGGTATGCCTGAGAGCAGCCGTCGGAGGTAGAGCGCATAGTATGGCGATGTCACATCCATGTCCAGCCCGTGTGTCGTGGGCGTACTCGGCTGTATGAGGTTGGAGAAGGACTGCTCGGCGTATTTCAGGTGCCGGCTCACCACCGCCTCCACGTCCGGGATCCTCCTCCCCGAGCTGGTCTGTCCTGGCGGCTGCCCATTGGCCGTCTTGAGCAGCCCCTCTGGTGGCTCGATGTTGTCCCCAAACCGCGTGAACCGCACCGAGAAGTCCTCCCATGACCTGCTCGACCCGTTGCTGTCTCTTATCGTCACCTTTCCCGGCACGCGCTCGCCAAACGGCCGCAGCAGCTCCCAGAGCCCGCGCTCGAAACCCTTCTCCCTAACCAGGCCGTCCGTCTCTGGCGAGGAATATATGGCGATGTGTGGTACGAAGGCCTTGAGCGCGAGGTTCAGCGGGTCGCCGGGTGTCGTGGCAGCGTCGGTGTCGGCGAGGGACTGTGTTACTATCAGCGACCCTGAGCGCCCTCTCGAGAACGGCCGCGCGGGAGAGCCCCTGCCGACGGGGGACATGGAGCGGGACCCTGGTGGTGTGAGGGTCGAGGCGTAGAGGCTGGCGGCGGAAGGGTGGGAGCGTCGCTGGGGGAGGCTGAGTTCGGACTGGGAGAGAGACATGCTGTCGATGGTGTTCTTCCTTACGGAGGCCACCATGGGCGGGGAGCTGATGGGTTCGCCGGAGCCGGAGTCATTGTCGACAGACATAGGCAAGGAGTGGGCTTCGAAGCGACCGGTCGAGGAGGGAGGCGATGGGATAGATCGCGAGGGAGAGGGAGGGGCCTACAGCTCTCTGTGTTGTGCTGAGTATGTCAGGCCCACGATGGGTCGGTCGGGTTCGGAGGGGCGATGATGATCTGAGTGGGTTTTTGGCTCCCTCTCTCTCTCTCACACACACACGCAGGGACGGATGGACCTTGTACGCGAGCGCGGGGTAGCAGAGCTTGTATTGAAGCTCACATTAGACAAGACCTTCCTCTCATGAGCGCGCTCTTATGCTACAGCTGTGTCGGGGCTGTTGCGTGGCAGCAAAAAAGGTCCAGGAGCTCTTAAGAATTGACGATTGGCGGTTGACCGGTCGAGAGTTACTAGGCCACAGAGGACAAGCCAGGGAACTTTTGGGGCTTGACCACAACTGGGGTAGCTCAGCACGTAGGTACCAATGTGCTGGTCCCTCCCCTAAGCATTTTACACTACAGGGGCTATCACCAGGAAACCCCAGTAGCAGAAGAACATGACTACCCGTAGGCACTAGCCCTTCTGGCCCACTGCTTCGTTCCCTCCGCCGTGGGTGCCATAAAGGGTGCCAGGCCGAAAATAGTGCCAATTCTTCACGAACTGACGTCGGAGCAATGGGCAAGGGCTCTCGCAACCCAAGCGTGCTGAACGGTCTCAAGGACGACAACAAACGAAGGCCACGAGGGCACAAGAACAGGTGAAAACTCTGTCTTAGACCTGCCCAGGAGGCTCAAAATCGAAAAGAAGGGGAAGGAACTCGACTGTTGCTATCTGTGTGAAGAAAAAAAGAAGGGAGGGTGGTACCCTCATATCTGAAGTTCACCGCCCTGGCCACTACATCACTTTTTAATAAAATTGAAAAAATGTTTATTCTATAGCTAATAAAATCATTAATAGATTTCATATAGAAAGCTTTCTCATATCGTTATTTCATATTTGTATAATTCAATTTGAAATTATTGATTTCGTATGGAAAACAACGTAGAGAATTGGCATTATTTTCGGCCTGGCAACCTTTATGGCACCCACGGCGGAGGGAACGAAGCAGTGGGCCAGGAGGGCTTAGCGCCCACGGGCAACAATATTGATACTGGAGGCTGAGAAGAGAAGAGGAAAAAAGGCGACAGAGTATAAAATGAACAAGAGAAGGAGTAAATAAGAAGAGAGAGAAAAAGAAAATCAAGAATCGTTCCAGTGTAATGGCTGCCTTCATCTCAACCACACCATCAATTTATCAGATGACACTGCGTTTGCTCGGAAACATTTTTCATCTCTATAAAAAGGTTATGACCCTCTCAGCATATGCAGTACCCTCCACTGTGACCTCGTAAAATATGACAGGCTAAGTTGAGATTTCGTTCTTATGCCGCCTTGAAGTTGGCTAGCCACTTCCTAGGGCCTCGACAGCTGCAGCGCTGGATTCAGTTGCAAGAGCTGGTCCCTTCTGAAACAAAGAATTGGCAGGCACACTTTCTTTCCCTTGGCTTGAAGCAACAGTCACCCAGGCTTCTTCGCCTTGGCAAACAACAAACAATCAAAGGAGCTGTTTGGGGGGGGGGTTCTTTTAAAAACGCAACACTTTTACGATTACGATGGAGAAGGTGACAATACAGGTGACCCAGCAGCAGAGCGCGGTGGTCGAGGAACCTGGCCAACTCTTATCATCGAAGGCGGATTTTCCCAACCGTTGCAATCATTAAGCCATGATATGCACTGGTGGTTTTCCGCATCTAATCACGATGTCAAGATCGTCTTACTTGCCAAGACCAGCTCTGAACGACGACCGCCTCGAGACCAGCCTGCGCTACAGGAAATCCTCATCGAGAGGTGGGAGGAGGAGCCACTAGGCCAACGAGCTGGAGCAGCAACAACTCGGGCACTGGGCACATCAGCACCAGTTCAACGGCAAACAATCCTCATCACTAGAGATTCAACCAACCTGAATGTTTATCACGTTGTTAGTGGCGACTTGGTGTTACCGTTCAGGCTCCTTTAGCTTCGAGACCCAAGGCCTGGTCAGGGAGATATCGTGTTCAGCACCGAGGATCTGAGGCATATCGCTAGAATGGCGTGGATGGGTCACTCCGTCAGAACCTCAACTTGACCAACTTGACCTGTAAATTACTTACTGAAAAAAAAGCGTGGAGTCGACGGCGCATGGATAGTTTGAAGAGACTGTCAACGGTTTGTGGTCTTATAAATACTTAAAACGAAACTACTTGGTCTTTGACCCCAATTTATGCACATCTACAAAACATCGTTACATTCGATGCTCAGTCAAGTGAAGCTAGTGTGGAACCCAAAACATCACGCCGCACATAGGCAGGACGTAAGATTGTCTTCATAAGGGATTTGCAGCTTCTGCATCCTCAGCGAAGTAGCTCTATACACCATACCAAATGACCAGCAGCAACGTCATAAGCGTGCTGCACTTCGCTTCTTGTTTCTTTTTTTTTTTTTTTTTTGGTACCCTAAACCCAGAATGTTCCTCGAGTCTTTCAAGCGTGTGGCTGGATGGAAGGGCGCCGGCTGAATCTTGGCTGGGGTCCATTTGCTGTGTTGATTCTCTTGTTGTCGCTTTTTAGTGTTGTGGTGTGATCAGTACAGCGTGACTTTTTTTTTAAAAAAAAATTCCCTAGGAAAATCACCAAAAGAAGTTCTTTCCTGCTGTGAAGACTGACAGTTCAAATTTCCTTGAGCCGCTTCTTCCTCTTGTTGATAGCCTCAGCAACGAATTACAAGTATATCTGATATAACTTTTGCAATACGACTAATGATAGTGTATAGATACTGAATTTATCAAGCGCGAATATCGATTAGGTTCAAAGTCCTTGGACAATTTGCCCTTTCTTTCCTCTTCTCATTTTCCTTCACAGCATTATCGGAGAGGGTGGCCACACCGAGGATGGCACCCCAGTCAGGCGGAACAGGCAGCCATACTCTCGACACCAAGCCAGCGCGCCTTAGTTTGGCTTTATAAATAATCTTTCGATAAGTTTTCACAGCGAAGTAGCAAGGAACTCACTTTCTTCGGAACACTCACTAGCCGTGCCGCAGAGCCCATAGGACTCTGCTCTTCGCTTTGTCTTCTTCCTATCTGCCCTCAACCTGAGTGAACCCAGCATGACTGTCCGACCCGCACCAAGCAGGCTGGGTGGTGGTGCTTTTGCCTTGCGGCGTGGGACCTATAGTGCAGGTTGCTAGAGCGTCAGATTTTACTATGACAGGCAAAAATCAACTTTTTCTGCAAAGAAGGCCAAGATCCGGTGTTCGAATATCGTGGATCCGTTGGTTTCTGCTTTTATTTCGATCGTGTGAGGTCACAACACTTTTTTGTCTATGCTCATTTGAAGTGCTTGTCCATTCTCCCGGGCCCAGGAAGATCTCAAGAAAGGGTTGCGAGACGGGAGCACTTTGTTGAGAATAGCTTCCCGAATCATCTGACGCCCTGACTCACAGCCCGCAGCGACTAACTGAGAGGTGATGATGCCGCTCTCGTGCAGGATTCGTGACAGCTCGGTACATGAGGGCTCTGTACTTGATCCAGCCTCGTAGGACCAGGGTGATAGTTCCGTCTCGGAGCGATTCAAGGCGCATGTTACACTTGGGGTTACTGTGTGGCAGATCTGGGAAGTTGGGTTGGACAACACGGTGCATGGTGTCGGGAGAGCCCCTTGATCAGCAGTGTGAATATACAATTGAATATAATTCTATCTCATTGTGACCATTAACGCCATCTATCATCATGATGAGGGTCTCTTTCTCGTTCCCTCAGAGACCATTAACATCCTTGACCAGTTCCGCGATCTTGTTCGACACCTCCGTGGTCCGGGGTATGTCGTGCCCGCCAAGATGGTCAAACATCCTCCGATCGTCACAAAAGTACGCCAGCTGGATACCCGCCGGCCACCTTGGGTCCTTTGCACCGTAGACGTGTGCCGTCGGGATCTTGATCCTGATGTCCCCGGGAAACTTGGTAAAGTCGAGCCCGAAGCAGTCCGTCTCGTCGGGCAGCTCGTCAAAGTCGTGCTCGAGGTCGGCGGTGTTGTCCCACAGGCCCTGGCCCTTGGGCAGCTTGTCGATGTCGTACAGCATGGCGCTCTTGGCGCGCATGAGGATGGAGGTCCTCTCGTTCAGCTCGTGGGCGCGCTGCGGCACCTCGAGGCCGATGTCCTCCAGGACGGGCAGCGGCATGCCGCCGCAGATGAAGACAGCCGAGCGGAAGGGGAGGGGTTTCTCGGGGTTCTCCTTTGCGTGGTACAGGAGGTAGCTCCCGATCAGGGAGCAGCCCTGGGAGAAGCAGCAGACGGCATCGTAGGGGCCGTGCTCGTCGATGTAGTCCTCCAGCCAGAGGTGGGCGCCGCGCACGGCGTTGGTGGTGTTGTGAAGCCACCAGGTGTAGGTCGGGCTGTTGAAGAGCAGGTCGATGCCTGGGTGTGGTTTGGCCGAGAAGGGCGCGTCAGGGAAGTCCCATTCCCAGTCTGAGGGTAGCTTGCCCCGGAAGGAGGCTGGACGGGACAGAGGAGAGTCACGGATCGGGTCAGCCACGGGAAGTTACTTGATATCCTCCTCATGAGGAAGGGGACCTCATGAAAAGCTAGGGCGTGACAAACCCGACTGAGACCTGAAGATGGCACCACTTGTGCCTTGCCCGTGCAGACAGAGGATCTTCATGCTTGAGACAGACCAGAAGCTAAGTAGCTAGAGGACGGCGGGCTCAAGATGCACGTTCGGGGAGAAAAAGGAGTAAATAAGCAGTTGAAGGGTGATCCCGGGGGACGCAGGACTCGTTCAGAGGCGTATGTGAGAAGGTGCGACCAGGCAGAAGAAGCTTGTCGAAAAAGTCCGGGCTGGTGAAGGCTGCTGACAAGGTGAGACGAGAGAACTGGCCCCCAAAGCACGCACTCATCTGCTCTGCACGAAGCCTGTGCTACGTACATAATACACTCAGGTTGTATGCAGCTGGCATTCTACTTGCTTCTTAGGCCGGTTCTTAGAGGCTGGGTACTAATGCGCCGTTCACAATCGGGGTCCGAAGGAAATCTGGGCGTCATGGGGAACACCGTTGCTGAACCCCCGGGCTGCGGACCTTCTAAGCCACACAGCCCACTGCAGCTCAGGGCTGACCCCACCCTCTGCTGTTTTGTATGCTTCTGGAAGACTGAAAGAAAGATGCAACCAAACCCCGTCGCTGCCGGGTCTTTCTGCGTTTCATGTGCTCGACGTTGCGGCGATCTACCTCTCACATCGCTTGAGTCTTGTTTTTTTTTTTTTCTTCTTTTTTTTCCCTCCTCCCCTTCCTTTTTCTCCTTCCAAGATCGGCTCAGCCTGGAGGGTTTCGCAAAGAGGTAGGTGAGTGCGCGTCCTGAAGGAATCTCGGGTCCCACTGCGCTGAAGGAAAGAGCCCCCCCCGGGTTCGCCCACCGGATGTCGGCGTTGGCGAACTTTGGTCTGGGCCGGGTGCTTCTTTCCCTTTGAAACCGCCAGCGGGCGGTCTTCGTAGCGCCCGACAGCGCCCGACAGCGCCAGACGGACTCCTCTCGACCAAGTCCCGGGTGTATATGCTTGCTCGCTCGCCGTGTGTCGCGTGTACTCTCTCTTGCTGTAGAAGGTTCCTGGCTCACTTGCACGGCAGAGGGGGAAAGAAGGGAACTCAATTTTACTCCTTTTTTCTTCCCTCCTTCTTTGCTTGACATGATGTGAGTCTGGCCAATAAATGAAGAGAAAGTCCAAAAAAAAAAAAAAAACTCAGCCATGAACGACAGCGGCCAATAAAGTCCCCGCCCCCCGGATCCTTCTCTCTTCGATGACAACACAACCTCTCTCGGGCAAACATGATTGCGCCAGAACCCTCTCCTAAGCCGCAGATCTCAACCTCTTCGTCCTCGCCTGCTACCGTCGCCGCCCAGACACCACAGTTCCGGGCCTCAGGTCAACAGCAGGAGTATTCCTGTCTCCTCTGTAAGCAGCGAAAGGTTCGCTGTGATAGGGGAAACCCTTGCAGTGGATGCGTCCGAGCCGGCGTGGACTGCGTCCCGGGCGTGAGACAGCCGTACAAGCGTCGCAAGCGAAATGATTCTTCTTCGTCGGCGACGAGAGAACAGGGGCCTCGTGCGGATTCCATCTCGTCGAGGATCCCAGGCGCCGCAGCCACCAGACCGATAGCAATCCAGGAAGAGCCACGACCTGAGAGGCCCCAGGTCCCGACCTTTGGACAGTGAGTTTATCAACCCCCAGCGCCTTTTTTCTTCTTCTTCTTTTCTTATTTTGGCGTGGAAACCCTGAAATACCTCCAACTTTGATCTCCCATCATCGCAATCGCATCAGAGATATATATTGACAGTCTTCTGTAGGAATCTATGGACTGGGTTATCTGAAGAGGTTCGACTCCTTCTGCTCCCGTCTACTCTTACCTTTGCTCTCTCTGCAAGAAATGAAAACGTAACAATAAAAGACTGTCGACTGAAGCCTGACCTCCTAGTTCCAAGACCCGTCGGTCAATAAGTCGTCCTCGAGTGAAGAGGATCTGGCCGCAGACCCGGAACCAAACTCTCTCCTGGACCCATCCACCTTACTTTTCTCCTCCATCCGCGATGTGGTCAACCTCCGCGACTTTCACCCCCCGCCCATGCACGCCTTCATGCTGTGGCAGACCTTCCTCCAGAACGTCAATCCTTTGTCGAAAGTCATCCATGCGCCCCTCGTTCAGCCCCAGGTCATCGAGGCCAGCAAGGACTTCGACTCGGTCCCCTAAACCGTCCGTGGCCCTGCTCTTCGCCATCTATGCGGCAGCCGTGATGTCACTCAAGGAGGAGGACTGCCACAGCCAGCTGAACGGGCCCAAGGCGGTCCTGCTCGGCCGGTACTTTTCTGCCTGCCAACAGGCCCTCGCAGCCGCGTCCTTTATGAAGTCTCGAAGCATCGTCACGCTCCAGGCCTTTGTGGTCTTTCTGGTACTTATTGGCGTCTATCCCCCCAATTTCTGTCCCCGCGCGACCATACTTACAATCATTCTACAGCTCCCCGCTCGGCAGATCTACGACATCCAGACGTTCTGGCTTCTCGCAGGCATTGCCGTCCGCCTAGGGCTGAGGATGGCCGGTCAGGGTGGTCATGGCCTCTCCAACGACTCGGTATATAACTCGCAGCTGAGAAGGCGGCTCTGGCGGCAGATTGTCTGGATAGACGGGCGGAGTCATTCACAGATCGGCGTCAGGCCTTCCCTGCAGGAGATCCGCATCTCTCCTTTGCCTGCGAACCTCAACGATGCTGACATCAACCCTGACATGGCTGAGATGCCCATGGTCCACAAAGGTCCAACAGAGATGACTTGTGAGTATTGAACGATCAATGGGTTAATTTTGGACTGTGTGCTATGGGGGGTTTAATTTCGTTCTTATCTTACGTGGTTGCTGACTGAGGTGCCACACAGTCTGCCTGTGTCGCTACGAGGTTGGCGAGTTCATGACGCTCCACGCCAGGAAGCTGCATGATCCGGACGTTCCCGTCCGCACCAAAGACCAGCTTATCGACCAGTTCGAGTCCCACATGGAAGACACGTACCTCCAGTATCTAGACTCGGCCATCCCGCTACACCTCATGGCCGAAGGAGGCGTGCGGTCGGCCGTATGCAAAATGAGGCTGATGGCCCACCACCCTGCCCAGTATAAAGGCAAATCGATGCCCCGGGCCGAGAGGGATATGCTCTTCGCCACCAGCATGCAGATGATCGAGTACGACGTGCTGGGCAAGTCCACCAAGGCCCTCGACACCTTCTCGTGGCACCTCGACGTCGCCTTCCAGATCGACGCCTTCGTCTTCATGCTCATCGCCTCCCGCACCCAGGCTGCAGACGGACCCATGACAGAGAAGGCCTGGCGTCTCGTCTCGGACATATACAAGTATAGACCTGCCATGTTGGAGGACGGGCGGAACGAGCTGTACGCAGCCGTGCGGGCGCTCACCCTGCGCGCGTGGGAGGCCCGCGAGGCGGACATCGCGCGCAAGGACCTCGACCCTCTCGCCGTGCCGGATATCATCACTGAGCTCCGTGAGCGTAAATCGAGAAAAGCGAGGACCGCATCCATGGCGTCCATCTCGGTCCCTCCCGAGGCATCGGCGCTTCACCAGCTCGCCGGGGTCGCGACGCAGGTTGATACGAGGTATAACGACATAAACCAGAACCTGGCCTCCTCTCTCGGCGGTGGCGGCATGGGCAGCGCTAACGCGATGGGTGCCCCATTCAGACCGGACCTGGACCTGCAGTTTGACAGCATGCTGAGCAACTTCACGGCTGATGTCGATATTAGCGGGTGGGCGCCTGTGGATTGGGGTTATTGGAATGCCTTGCTAGAACGCAATAACGTTCTTCAGTGAGATATGCTGTGTACTCATACGGCTATAAAATGTGATTGAACAACTTACCGCCTTCATGTCGTCAAACTGTGAAAACCATAGACGGTGCCTGCCGCACGGAAAAGCATGATCACACCTCCCCCTCCTCCCCCCGGCCCCCACCTTTGACCATGCTGGTGAGTTCATATTAACATCTCTTTTTTCTTTTTTCCTTTCTTTCTTTCTTTTTTTCCTTTCTTTCTTTCTTTTTTTCTTTCAAAAAAATATTTATCCCTCTAGCTGACCTAACATCTTGCTCATAGCTCACTTTATCGCCCAGTCACTAGACATCAACAACGCCTTTAGGTGCTATACCTACCAAGGCTGATTCCCGTGGAAGCGAGCTACTGGTGACAAATCCAGTTGATATGGGCCTTCGTTGGCCTTCAAATTCGCACCCTGATCACACATCATATCTCCTGAGAAAAAATGACCAATATCGAGAGCGATGTTCCTCTACTACTCTCTACTAAGCAAGACAAGGACGCTTGTACGATAATAAGAAGGCAATGCTGGTTGTAATTTCAATACGCATAGAAGCTGGTGAACGGTGATTAGAAGCTCACCTCGCGCATTGTAAAATTCAGAGAGAGGTTGCAAGACTTGAGTAGGCCCTTGCATTTTGGGGGTTTCTTCCCCCACGCAGGTGCTCCTTCTCGATTGACGTCACAAGAATGTGACAAAGGGCATATCTATGTCGCTGCGGGCATCCCTTCTTCACGGCGTGGCCTCTCTTTTCCGCAACGAACTGTCTCAGTATGATTGATATATCAATCTCTTGACTTTTATCTTTTACTATTGGCCACACTTCGGAACAATTCTAACATGGCGCCCCCTAAGACCGCCCTCCTCGTGATCGACATGCAAAAGATCTTCGCCCCAATGACCACCGCCGCCCTTCCCAACATCAAAAAGCTCGCTTCGCATTTTCAGTCTACCTCGGGGCCTCTCGTCTTCACGCAGCACGGCCACACTAGAGAGGAGCTCGACACGGTGCCCTCGCCCAGCCAGCTTGTTCGGAAGTGGGGGCCCGACGGCTCGATCGCATACGGATCCGAGGACTGGGAGCTACAGGAGGAGATGGTGGCGTATCTGGACGATGCTGAGACGAGGAGGAATGACGGCTGGCGGCCTCAGGTCGTGCAGAAGAACACGTACGATGCTTTTATCAACACGGAGCTTGGGCGTGTGCTGGAGGCGGCGGGGGTGACGAGGGTGGTGGTTTGCGGTGTCATGACAGACTGCTGCTGGTGAGCAAGAAGAAGCAATACCGTCTGCCCATTCCTGGACATACAAGTATATGTTGCTGACTCCTGAAAATGCTACACGTATGTAGTGACACTACGGCGAGGAGTGCGTTCAACCGCGGGTATGAGACGGTGCTTGTTAGTGATGCTTGCGGGTCTGCGAACAAGACGCAGCATGAGAGGGGACTTCGTGGGTTTGGGTTTGCTTTTGGGGATGTTCTCGGCACGGAGGAGGTCTTGCAACTGTTGACGAGGGAAGACACATGACAGGAATTTGGTTCTTATCTTGAGTTTTTTTCCTCTGCCGTAACATAGAATTCGATGTGCCAAATTTCAGCTCAAGAATAACCCCCTGAATCGTCAAGAGTTTTGTCGTGAACTCATCACTAATTTTGACTAGCCCACGGAAGCCGGTCATGGAATGGAATGACACTGTTGGCTATTCTGATGATAAGCCAGGGCCTCAAGGTGGAGAGAATAAACCACCTGCCTCCAGTACAACCCAACAAGAAGACTGGCGATGAAGGCTTTCCTAGAGCTCCTCCTACCTCCTCGTTCTTCCTCCACCACCACCACCACCACCACGACCTGAGCCCCTGCCCGCCGTTCCCAAAGCCGGCCCAACAACCAGATTCCCGACAGCCGCCTCGGCGAGGTGGCGCATGGCAGCATATTTGATGCCACCCTTCTTCTTGGGCCTGAAGACATGGTCGACCACAGCAGCACCAAGCGCGGCCGAGGCGATCTTGGTGCCCTTGACAGGCCAGGGGATGGAGTCGGTGCCGACCTTGATGGCGGCGACGGTGCCGGCCTGCATGGCCACCTTGGCGGCGTCCTGCCAGGGAAATTCGTCCCAGAACCGCGAGATCTCGGCGACGGCTTTGGGGTCTAAGCGCTTCACCATGTTCTGGACGTGTCTGGGCATGGTCCGGATCGACTTGTCCGAGAGGCCGCGCCGTGGTCGTGGGCGGGTGGCACGGGACGATCCTGTGTAGGCTGATGAGCCTGCTCGGGTGGCGCGCGGCCGGGAGGAGGTGGTGTGGTTGCGGTGGCGGC
Organism: Celoporthe dispersa; assembly: GCA_016584495.1. Lineage (NCBI taxonomy): Eukaryota > Fungi > Ascomycota > Sordariomycetes > Diaporthales > Cryphonectriaceae > Celoporthe > Celoporthe dispersa. The sequence goes on from WAID01000004.1 coordinate 1,406,586, forward strand.
GGTATGACGAGGCGGCCCTCGTTGGCTGGGGCCGGGAGTGGTGGTGGGCGGGTGAGCCCGTGCTCGGCCTGGAGGATGTTGATTTGTGTCCTCTGTGTCCTCCGTGGTCGCCGTCAGCGTCATTGTCGTCGCCTCGTGAGTGATGGCGTGACGGCGAGGGCGAGGGCCGTCGAGAGTGCCCATGCGAGCGAGTCTGACTCTTCCTCCCCGAGGTGCTCTGCCGCTGCTGCTGTCTGTCGTCATCCCCGGCCCTGGTGGGCTCCCCAGCCGCTGCCCGGGGCGAGAAGTATGAGTCCAGGGGGTCTTCCTCGTCCGAGAGATAGTATTTGTCCTTGGGGTCGTAGTCGGTATCCCAGCCGCTGTCGTACTTGTCTTGGGCGTCTGGCTGGGGGGCTGCTTTTATGAGAGAGTCATCTCTCTGGATACCCGGCCGGTAGCCACGAGGGCGATTTGAGTGGCGACGGCGTGAGCCATCCTCACTGCCGCTGGAGACGTCTTTATAGTCGGCGCTCGTTCTTTTGTGTCGTCTCGATGAGGACATGACGCTACTTATCTTTCGAGTTATGGGGCATCTGTATGAAGGAGGAGGAAGAAGAGAGAGAGAGAGAGAGAGAGAGAGAGAGAGAGAGAAACAAGAGTACCAAGCTGAAACGATGCAATGGTCAAGACAAGGAAGTGGTGAACAAGAACTGGAGGACTACTATGTATGGTAGACCTCGAGGCTCGTCGTCGTTTGATAGCTCAAGAGATCTGTTTGGATGGTGAGGACTATTTGCCCATCTCTATGATTTGATCCCCTGGAGGAAGCATATGTTGCTGTTTTTGTACAAGAGTAAACGGGTCGGCAGGTAGAGGAGGTGGGTGGCGCATGACATGGGAGGTGTAATGCAACACTACAACACGCCGGGGAATATGTCACACGCAAGTGCCAACAGGGGGTAAAAGACGCCTCTCGAGGTGGCTAGTTAGTTAGCTAGTTCGGACCGGCAGTCAACGCCAACGGCCTGTCATTCGTCTGGGTCTGATATACGGGACGTACTATGTATGGTAGACCCAATATCGCTGATGTGGTGTGGTATGGAAAATGCCCCGCGCCGCACGGATGGTTGGGGGGAAGGGGAAGCACCGGGGGTTTTTCACCCCCTGCCAATCAACTGATGTCATGCTGCGTCCCTCTACCCAAACAAAAGGCCAGCCCTCTCCAGTCACGCAGCAGATAGATGTGTACCATGCACTTATAATTTGCTTTTATCTTCTTCTTCTTCCTCTTATTCCCTCTTTTTTCTTTGTTTATACTGTCCTTTGTGAACCACTTCTTAGACCTGGCAGCGGTGGTATCTGTTATATTCTCATGATAACGCTCAGATGCAGGCAGCTCGGAGTTAGTAGTAAAGATCAGCCATGACATTCCATCGTCTCAAGGTAATGTGCGTGAGCCACTTACCTGCAGATTGACATCATTGTGCCCCGCCACCACACACCATCATCAAGACCCGCTTCTGGTGGGTAGTGGCTGCCCACTCACACCTGTGGGGTGCTATCGCAACCCTGCTGAACATTTCTCTAGGTTCGCCCACCCCCAACAGTAAGGGTCGTCGTCGTCCCTTTGGGAGAAGAAGGGTCCCACCGCCTTTTCGACGTCAAGCTGCATGGGCATGAATACTACGTAAATGGGCCGGGTGAGTAGTCACGATTTGATATGTTCAGGACGGTTTCTCGAACTGTCTCTGGGTGCTCCTGCATGGAGCGGCGGCCGCCGCATCGAGGCGGAAGTCGTCTCACGTGGTGATGATGTCGACATCATGACCATTTCTCTCCTCTGGGATTAAGACGGTGGAAATAACAAACTTCATGAGACCCTCTTTTTTTCTCTCCTTTTTTCTTCCCTTCTCTCTTCCCCTCTCCACCCTGTGTGTGTAAGACATGCATTATGTAGAATGTTCTAGGCTTTTGTTTTCCTCCTACCTTGATGTGTGTGGCTCGTGTGAGGCGCGGTCTTGTCTGGCCATTGCAGATCACCCAACTAGTTAACATTGCTGTGTACCATGTACGTACCTGTAGTATGGAATTTACAACAGGGTCACCCACAGACCTCCGCAGGCTCAGGCCTGGCCAGCCGCACTATCCATTATACGGGCACGCCGGTGCTGACCGATCATTCTTTGATAGGCCCCACAACGGGCCGCTCTCATACGGGCGAGAGCGGCCCGAAGTAACGGTGGAGAACCGGGCCCCGTGGAGATGGGAAGAAAAAATCACAGTCAGGTTACGATAGCTATTCAACAGCTGAGAAATTGTGCAACAAGAAAACCAGCCAGCATGTCTTGACCCTCACCAATCAGGCAGCACGGCGCTCTCGCCCGCTGATGAGATACACAGCAGCCCTGACGTCCAGCAGGGGGTCATCCGAGGGCTCGACGCCCGGGACATCTCTCGGGATCGGATCAAAGATGATCTGCTTCTGCTGGGCCGCATCGTCCTCCATCAGCCCTTCCAGGCTGATAGTCCCGAGCTCCACGACCTTCCTCTCCTCTGGCCAGTGGACACAGCAGTCATCCGTCACGTCCCCCTCCTCCGCCACCTGCGCCGTCAGCCTGAACCCGATAGGTCCGGCCTCCAGCAGCCCCGGGAGCTCGCTGAAAAGGTAGTCCTCCGCCTTCCCTGCCACCCGGTCGTCGCTCAGCGGCTTGAACCCCGCGGCGGGCTCGATTCTGTAGCGCACAAAGGTACCCTTCCCGCCCGCGTCCACCAGCCTGAACGCGTTGACCGAGAAGAAGCGCTGCGCCGCGAGGCTCTCCGGGAACGGCTTGGGAGTCTGCACGAAAGCCAGCGCCTTGGGGTGTGTGCCCAGGTACGACTCGATCGTGCCGTCCTTCAGGGCCTTGAAGAAGGCGAGGGCCTCGTCGCCGTTGGAGCCGGGGAAGGCGTCGACGCTGTGCGCGATGATGTCTGTGTGCTTGCGCCGCGGGTGCGTGGCGAGCTGGAAGCGGAGTGCGAAGCCGTTGGGCTGGGCGTTGGGCGAGGCGTCGGAGAGGTTAGGCAGGCCCGTGGCTATTTGCCGGATTAGTTTTGCACCGGTTCAATACACGCCGAGAAGATGCTCCATCCCGGTGGAGGCGCACTCACAGTTGGAGAATCGAGCGATGACTGGGGTCGAAGGCTCGCTGAAATGCTGTGCTATAGACAGCTTGCCAGCCTCTGCCGTTGGTGTAAAGGTGCCCTTGAGGAGGAGACCCTTGGCATGAGCTAGATATTTGATACAAATATATATCTTCAGCACATTCCTTCCTTCCGTAGTTGGTATCATGAGAATAAGTAGGGAGATCCTAACCAGGACGGAATCCAGGATGAGGACCAAAGATTCCGTGAAGGGTATCAACCAGCCCTTTTCCGGTCTCCACCACGTGCTGGTCTGCTGGGAGAGGCATGTTTTGTGAGGCTAAGGTTTGCAATGACAATCACTTGTTCGTCTGCAACTGAGAGAGGATGAATCCTGGGGTCTGAAGATGGGCCTGGATACTCTCACCCGTTCACAGCCCGCACGAGCCTGTATAAATACCCATCCTCTTCCGCCCGCTAGAAAGAAGCATCTTCTTCAGGCTAGCATGCATTTCGATTGGAGATATGTGCATGAATTCCAAATCACAAATCCCGCGCCTGTCATTGGGTAGCGGAGATCCTCCCGCCTTATCCCGCCTCATCCTTTTCAATTCAGCATATACTGTTCTATACAAGTAGGCACGCAGGAGCCTGTTGCTGGTTTGTAGATATGCAGGCACTTTCTTATGCCTCCTTCAGTAATGGTAGCACCTGGGCTACCCCGCTTCTCATGCAAGTTACACCGGTCTTTTGTCAGCACAATGGTCATATAGGGCAGCTAGAACGAACAGTCTTATCGAAGGAATGATTTTCGTTGATGATTATCAAGAACAGAGCTCGTAGTCGCCAGGCTCGGAATGGTGGGTAGTCTTGCATTTTGTATTGTATGTATGCTGTCCTGGTGATTGGTGTGAGATGATTGGTCAAAAGGTTATCCTGGGACTACCTCAGGCTAGTGACGATAAGCTTGCTTACTGCAGCAGCGGGGACCCCTGCAAACAGCACCTGAACGACTTGCATCATTCTCTCGCCGTAGTACTACATTGGACAGCGCCTGACCAAGCTTACGATCGCACCCAACTCGAAACATTTCCGCAACACACAAAGAACACAACACAAACCACGCCGAGCAGCTCAGAAGGCCTCCGGGCCAGAGCACGGAACCCCACACACACAAATGGACAACACCGTTGGTGACGAGGGCCCAGACTCGGTGCCTGGTCCCCCTTCTCCAGGCGTTGGCGGTATTAGCATCGACATCGGCACCGGCACCGGCACGCCCTCGAGTTCGGATCCGCCCACTCCAGTCAACGTCGTCGGCCCTCAGGCCCCCTTCCCGCAGCTGCGGAACGACCCAGAGCAGGACGGCCGGCCCGTACCGCCCAAGTCTGCCTCCCACGCCCCCCCGTCTGCAGAGGCCCACGATGACGACGATCCTACCGTCGCGGAGCCCTTTCACCGCACCTCGAGCCCAGATCCGGCGAGCCGGAGTGGCACACACGGGCTCGCGTCCGAGGAGGAGTACGATGGCGTCACGGGAGCCGAGGATGCCGGCGAGGAGGGCAGGCCGAGGAGGAAGCTCGTGCACAAGATGCACAAGTTCAGCCTGTACGAGACGGCGAGCAGGTACTACATCGTGGGAGGGGACGTGACGGAGAGGCGGTATCGCATCCTCAAGATTGACAGGATGGTCGACGACAGCGACCTGAGCATCACCGACGACAAGATCGTCTACACCCAGAAGCAGATGAACCAGCTTCTCGATACCATCGACGACGGGAACAAGGGCACCGGGGGCATCAGGCTGAAGTGCACGACCTGGGGCCTCCTGGGCTTCATCAAGTTTACTGGGCCCTACTACATGCTGCTCATCACCAAGAGGAGCATCGTGGCCATGCTCGGCGGCCACTACATCTACCAGATCGAGGGCACGGAGCTCATCCCCCTCACCCCCGCCAGGTACAAGACCGACCATCGGAACACCGAGGAGTCTCGGTTCCTGTCCATCCTCAACAACCTCGACCTCACTAGGTCCTTCTACTATAGCTACTCGTATGATGTCACGCGGACACTGCAACACAATATCACCAAGGAGCGCATCGCCCTGAACAATGGCCTGCCGTGCTCGGTGGATGACGACCCGAACACAATGTTCGTCTGGAATAGTCATCTCCTGCGACCTGCTGTGGAAGCTCTCAAAGACCCGTTTGACTGGTGTCGCCCCATCATCCATGGCTATGTGGACCAGGCTTCGGTGTCAATCTACGGTCGGACTGCCTTCATTGCCATCATAGCTCGGCGGTCCCGGTATTTCGCAGGCGCTCGTTTCCTGAAGCGCGGAGCCAATGACCTTGGCTATGTGGCAAACGACGTCGAGACGGAACAGATCGTGTCTGAGGCGCTCACGACCTCCTTCCATGCGCCCGGCGGAAAGCTGTATGCCAGCCCGGAGTATACGTCCTACGTCCAGCACCGTGGATCTATCCCGCTCTACTGGACACAGGACAACACAGGTGTCACTCCCAAGCCGCCCATCGAGCTCAACCTAGTCGATCCCTTCTACAGCGCCGCCGCGCTGCACTTTGATAACTTGTTCGAGCGCTACGGCTCGCCCATCTACGTGCTCAACCTCGTAAAGGCCAAGGAGCGGACGCCGCGCGAGTCCAAGCTGCTGGACGAATTCCGCCGGGCTATCACCTACCTCAACCAGTTTCTGCCCGAGAAGAACCAGATCATCCAGCGCCACTGGGACATGTCCCGCGCCGCCAAGGACCCCGCCCAGGACGTCATCCAGACGCTGGAGGACATCGCCGAGGACGTCGTCGTGACGACCGGCTTCTTCCAGAACGGCGACGGGGTGGTCAGCCCCAAGCGCGTGCAGAACGGCGTCGCACGGACCAACTGCATCGACTGCCTGGACCGGACCAACGCCGCGCAGTTTGTGATCGGCAAGCGCGCTCTGGGCCACCAGCTGCACGCCCTGGGGATCCTGGGCGACACGGCCATCGAGTACGACACGGACGCGGTCAACCTGTTCACGCACATGTACCATGACCACGGGGACACCATCGCTGTGCAGTACGGCGGGTCGCAGCTGGTCAACACCATGGAGACGTACCGCAAGATCAACCAGTGGACGAGCCACAGCCGCGACATGATCGAGAGCTTCAAGCGGTACTACAACAACTCGTTCATGGACGGGCAGCGGCAGGAGGCCTACAACCTGTTCCTGGGCAACTACATCTTTGCGCAAGGGCAGCCGATGCTGTGGGACCTGGCGACGGATTATTATCTGCATCACGCAGACCCGAGGACGTGGGCCGACGAGAGGAAAAGGAGCTACATCGAGTGGTACACGCCCGACTTTCTCAAGGAGCACACGCTGCCAGACTATGCACCGCCCAAGGGCGCCGAGGCCAAGATGCCGGTTTCTTATTTCGACGACTACTGGCTCGAGTACTATCGCCCCTTGACCCTGTCTTCCCTGCAGAAGATGTTCCCGTACAAGATGAACTCCACCATCAAGTACATCCCTTTCAAGTCCACACAAGACGGCCGCTACGACCTCAGCCCGTTTCATGTGCGCGCCCGCACCGAAACAGACGCCGATGGTCACGACAAGCGCAAACCAAAAAAGGGTGTGACGATATTGGACCCGAACGAGATCGCCAAGGCCGACGGTGGCGACGACGATACCGCGTCCATTGCGTCCGGGAAGATGGGCCCAGCAAACAAGGGCCTCTCGCTGCAGCGCTGGCTCCACCAGTCGCCCGTCCAGGACAAGCCTGGTCTGAACGGTAGCCCGCACGGCATCATGAAGGAGCCCGCCACGCCGGTTGTGAATGGTAATGTCGAGCAGCCCGCCACAGCCAACCAGCCCAAGGTCAAGGCGACGCCGCTGGAGAAATCCCGCCAGGCGCAGTGGACCTTTACCAAAGTCGTCCATGAGTCCCTCAACCCGTCCGTCAGCGCGCAAGAGGCCGAAGACTATATCCGCTACGTCAGTCACCCGCAGAATCTCCCGTTGGTCGTGTCGTCCGATACGCCGGCCGATGTGGCCGACAGCGAGTACCAAGAGTACATCAACGGGAGCTGGCAGAGTGACGGTCTGTTGCTCATGCCACCAGGATCATCTTCAGGAAGCGCAAGTCTTGCTGGCGGGGGTGGTGGTGGTGGCGGTAGCGGCGCGGTCGACGATTACTGGCACATGTACTCTGAGCTGCTGAAGGTTGGGGAGGACCCGCTGACGGTAAAGGAGGAGGACGCGCAGAAGAAGCGCTACAAGGCTTATGGAAAGTGGCTCCGTGGAAAGAGCCTGTTCAAGCAGCAGCCTGTCGACTAGGAGTCGGCCGTGCCTGGCGAGTGGCGGTAGGTTATGCGGAGGGGATCAGATGGGGCAACGCCATCTTGACGCATCCCGTCATGTCTAAGGACTCTTGATCCTCGCCCTCTCCTTTTCAAAAACTTACCCTGTCTCAAAGACCCTGGAAGAGATCTACAAGAAGAGGCTCTTGTGCGATCAGAGGTGCTACTTTTTTCTTCAGGCTATCTCCTCCGTCTTCGTCACTTTTCGTTGCACTGGAGAGCATGGCTGCTGTCCTGACGAGAGAGGTCTTGATCAGCACCATTTTGTCGCTGGGGCCGTTGCTCTTCTCGTCGTGCACGTTGAGAAAGCAGACGACGAGCGCCTTGACCAGTTCGTCCTGATAGGCCGGTGTGGAGAGCCGCGGCCAACAATTTAGAATGACCGATTCGAGGGAATGTAGAGCGGAAAGCAGTGTGTCTGGCGCCAAAGGCGCAAAGGGATTTGTCATGACTTCGGAGTGCATAGGGATCAGATCCTGTACGCATATGATTAGCATTGTTTAGATACCCTCATGAGCAAGCAATTGCAACAGCGTTTCTTTTCTCTTCTTATTTTCTTTTGACAGGAACTTGACTACTCACCTTCAAATGCTTGACGGCATGTATGCCCATCATCCTGATAATGTCGGCCGTCTGCGAGAGCAACACACTCACGATTCGCACGTGCTCCTTGGCGTGAAAGTAAGCTGAGAAGACACCATCGCGCAAGATCTTGTCCAAGAGCCTAGTCCTCGGGGAGCGGCTGCCCTCCGATCCCGTCTGGGTCTTCTTGCTCGCATTTGCTTTCTCTGCAAGCGTCAGAAGTGCTGTGTAGGCAGGCCCGAGGAGCTGGATCGATTCACCCTCCGGCGTGATGCTCGGCAGGAAGTGCAGGGTCGGGAAGATGGCATCTTGGAACACGCTGGCGAGGCCGGTGTCTCGAAGGATAGTGTCGGGGAACTTCATCAGGAAGACGTTCAGGATGGCGAGCCCGCGAGCTCGGACCCTGGTTGCCCCGTCGTCTACCAGCGTCAGGAGGACCGGGATGAACAGCGGCCACTGCTTGCTGATGAGATCTTCCTATTGATGGTGAACGAAAGTCAGACGCAGTCTGCGATCTCTTGATGTCGTTTGGTGCAAAGAGAGAGAGAAAGGGAGGGAGGGAAAGGAAAGGAATACCTACGTCCACCTCTTGCACCGCCCATTCGAAGGCAGCTACTGACCTGTGATCTATATACTTCCACGGTTTGACCTCGCTGTTTTCGTCTGACAGCCCGCGGTGGGGATCGTCCTCGTCTGGGAACTCGGCCTTCCTCCCGGATGCCGTGACGGTTTTGGGCCTGGATCTAGAAAACATAGGGCGCAGGTAGCCCTTGAGGATGGTCTCTACTATCAGGTCATCCTTTTGGAAGTGGCTTGAGAGCTGTAGCTGCACCGCCTCCCTGGAAAGGCGACTCCCTTCTTGGGTCGTCCATGGATATGGCTCTGACGTCCCGTCTGAGATGTCGGGCGCACTTGCGGTCCCGGCGAAGGAGAGGACGGTGAGGAGCGTGTCCTCGCTGAGAGGGGCTGCGTAGTCGTTGCTGCAGATCCATAGTATCTCGACACCATATATTCCTAGCTCTCGACTCCGCTGCGCGACTTGTTCGTACTCGGGTGGCTCATCTTGTCCTGTTCTATCGTGTGAGTCACGGCTCCTCGTGGGATCCTTCTCTGCCCAGAAGCTTCTACACACCTGCACTCTTGACTTCCTCGGATGTCACGCGTGGGGCAATGGCTTCAGAGACCCAGTCACATAGATACTCTATAGATGCTTCATCGCCTGGCTCCCGTTTCAGTCTTTCCTTGCTCTTGAGACAGGCAAGGATGACCACAAGACTGATCCTGCAACTCTGGACAGTCCTAGTCAGTACACACATGTACAATAGGTTGAAAAGGGGCATTGGAGATAATACCGTTTGTCTGAGGCTTAACGCCTCGTCAACAAGGCTTGCAAAGGTCATGTGCTGAGGCGCGTCTGCGTTCGCAATGTCAGCTTAGATGTTCTGACCAAGACCGATGAGACAGGCCAGGACAGAACTCACGAGCGCACAGCCTTTGCCAGGCGTGGTCCGTGAAGACCGTGGATGCCGGGAGCGTGTCGATGACGTTCACGAGCTCGGCCAAGGCAGACATGATATCGGTCTTGAGTATCAAATCATTAGGCTGTAGTGTTGCCGTGCAGCTCAATGCACACACAGTAGCATAGTAGCATGAAGTGTTTGGTGTGGGCAGTCTTGAAATTCTCTGCTGCAGGTCCGCAGTCTAGTAGTTGCACGTCCTAAAGCTTGGTGAGCTGCGGGGCGGAGGGCGCTGAAGTAACTACTCAATACAGGCGATCCCCACTGTCAATTTAGGCCACCCACCGCTAACCAGTTACACCGCCTGGCGCCCTCCATTAGCCTCCCATGGTGAGTTCGTGCCTCGTAAGAAATATATGTGCGTCTAGGTTGTATTCAGTGGCAGATGAAAGAAAACAAGGTGGACGGTCCCATAAGGATACTATTTATCACCAGAGTGTCAATTTTTCCGTACATTCCTTCTCATTATGGTTTTGTCAAAATAATTCACGGTGCCAGGTGGAATAGCTGGAGGAGATAGATACTGAGACCAATCCGAGGAATGCTTAGCTTTCTGGGGTATCTAAGTTGTAACCAGTGCTCTCCACCACGTCCTCCTGAACATCCCAGAAAATAATGCATAGCCATAAGTACGGTGCGGACCATCACTTCAGCAGCTCTGCGATACCGAGCTCACTCTTGCGCTGCCGCACTTCCTCGATCGCCCCAGCTGGATCGGTCTTCTTGGGATTTCGCAGCTGCCACGCCATGCAGACGTCCAACGCGGACGACATCCACTTGCCGGGCTTGATACCCAGTGCGTGTGAAAGCTGGCGCCCATCCACCAGCGGTTTGATAGACGGTGCATCTACGAGATCCAGGCTCTGAAGGTGTTCCATGAAGATCCGCCAGCTCTCCCGGACAGCGTCGAGCGCAGGAGGGAGCTCGTCCCGAGATGACTGCTGCGCTCCATTCATCACATCATCGAGAATGGCAAAGAGGACCTGCAAGCGCCAGTGCTTCCCCTGGGCCTCCCATCTGCGAATCGACATGCCGAGGTAGTCCCTCTCGTTCATACGCTCGCCTCGAAGAACGACGGTATTCTTGAGCTCGACAATCTCCTCGCGATGCCGCACAGCGGCTGTGATCAGTTCCGTGACCTTGTTCGGAGCCTTGATCCCCTCGCGTGCGGCCAGTGTTGCCGCAGGCGGGTTCTTCTTGAGCCCTGCGAAGGAGTTGTCGAAGGGAACCCGACTGAAAGGAACCACACACGCGAGAACCCAGGCCAGGTGACGTTCCTCGTCTGATGTGACGAGAATGTCGTATAAGGGGTCTGTCGCGAGGTTGTCGAGAAAACCATAGGTATCGCTCCAGCTCTCTAGGCTAGGTTCAGGCATATCAGCCTTTGCGGGATCTGTGAAGACTGTATAATACAGCCCGAGTTCGTGGATATAGCGAACCGCATCTCGAGGGTGCTCTCCTAATGTATGCCAAATCATCAGCTGACTGTCGATTCTCGGAGCGGACAGGGAAAGTGAAGTCGGGATTCCAAAAGCAGATCATGTCCTGGGAATCAGCTCACCCTTCAACATCTTCTCGACCTCCACACCGACCCTCTCACGACTGATCTTGACCCGGAGCGCGCTGAGAACCTTCTCGTTCCCCATGAACTCCTTCACAGGAGGCTCGATGGTAAAGCCAAGGCGACTCGCAAAACGTACAAGTCTGAGAACGCGTAGAGGGTCATCCATAAAGGTTTGAAATGGTTCCAGCGGCGTGCGTATAACCCTCCTCTGCATGTCCTCCAGGCCACCGACAAAATCTTCCACCTCGTCGGTATGTATATTGAAGAACAACGCGTTCACCGTAGCATCGCGTCTGCTAGCGTCCTCCTGTGCCGTGCCAAAATCCATCTCAGGGTTCCGACTGTCCTCAGCGTAGGTCTCGGTGCGTAGATTTACAAAGTCGACATCGAGGCCAAATATCTTGACTGTGGCTGTCTCTAGATTTTTCGACTTCTCTGGGTTCTTGGCAATCTTGTGCAGATTCCCTAGGTCTTCCTTGCGCAGGTTGTGCTTCTCCCTGTTCTGGGGCACATCGCAGAAGTCGCGGAGCTTGTTGCCAAAAACCTCCCCGGTCATGCAGTTGATGGCGACATCAATGTCGTGGCTCTGCTGGCCCAGGAGCTTGTCGCGGACCCAGCCACCTGCCCATCTCAGGACGAGTTGCTGATCTAATGTCTTCTTGTCATCAGCCCTGTCGATGTAGGCAGCTGCATCGAGGAGCAGCCTCTTGAGCTGCTTCTCGCGAGGGTCCAGTTGCAGTGTGGTCATCATGTTGGCACTGGCTGGACTGAGTTTTCTCTTCATCTGCCAAGACCAAAGCAATCCCAAATGACTGGTTTTGGAGGGTAAGGTTCTGGAGGCAATTCGATACATCAATAGTCATTTGATGTGACTCGATTAGCAGCAGATGTTTGGTCCACTTTTGGGCACCATTGACTGTGAAGGTGCAGCGTTTGTTGTCATCAGCGAAGCTGAGTTCAGCCTCTGTTGACTCATACAGACCCCTCGCTGAGAAGCCTGGTTGGGGAAATGGACAAGACTGCTGGATGAATTCTCCACAAGCTCAGACTGCAAAAATGAGGCTGGCCAGTCTTTTGCCCAAACCCAACCAGACTGTGTTATGAAAATTGGTTGACAAGAACTTGTCATTGGAGGCTAGTGAGTGGACGCGACAGAGGATGTTGATGCTTATGTAAGCACACATAGTCAAGCTTAACCCAATAAACAATGCCTTCACGAAAATCAGGCCTGCTCTTATTTTGACTTCGTCTCCTTGACACATCTCTCTTGATCATGTTGTGATGAGCATGCCCAGCCTCTTAGGAAAAAGACCAATCTCTTTCCTTCCCTCTCTTTTTTTTTTTTCTCTCTCCTCCAGCCGGCTTCCAGATTTAAATTTGTCTGGAAGGGCATCGACAGAAACCACTCGCTAGGAACGACCTTCATCCTGACTCGAATCGATGTTCCCTTCTGCTGCCGTCTTTTAGCTGTTTCATGGCTGCATCTCATCTGGAATGCTGTCATACACCAAGATGCAATTGGTCTGAGACGCCATCGTCGCAAAGCTGGCGCTACCGTATACCGTCCCAGGTTCGAGACGATTTGCTAGTTCCTATGTGTTCCTCCCACCGGCCTTCGTCTCCAGACTACACGCACCGCAGCAGGTAAAAGACAACGGCAGTACGTGGGATGACAGCGGTTGTTTGTACCCGCGGACGGTGTTGCGGTTGTGCCACATGCTTCGGCACTCTGGGGTTGACGACTGACAGACCAGGTACCAGGAAACAAAACAAAGCCGCTGCTGCGGTGAGTCGATCCTCGACTGAACCAGACCTGGCCTCTTCTCAAGAGCTCGTTTATCTGTCGAACACATCTTTGTGGAGGCCAAGCCGTAACCCACCGTGGCTTAGGCCTTGGATTCGGAGCTAGCATCCTAAGCCTAAAGGCCGCAGAAACATCACGAGGTAGGCAGCCAAGCAGGACCTCTCGCTTGGCGTGCTCGAAGGTACTCGGCATCAAACTTCAAAGGGCGACTTATGAGATCAATCCATGGAGTATTGTCCTGCTGTGCCCCGAGAGGCTGGGCGCTGCGTCAGTGCCCGAATCGGCTGTCCTAGTTTGCTTAGATGCTTCTGTGTTTCACCCTTTTCCGACCTTCCTGGCTTGCGTCTCGCACAGGCCCGTTGGCCAAGAATCCTTGACCCAAGCTTGGCATTCCTCAGGCTTCAGTTCCCTGAGGCAGTGCTCGTTTTCTTCGGAGCCAAGACGGATCCAAGGTCGCTCCCCGAGGAGCGCCTACTTTCTGTCACGTGGAGTACGATTGCGATAGGTTCACGAAGAAAGCCAAGATAAACACAGCCGGGCGATTTCTGCTGTATGATCGCCGTGATATCCGGTTTGTTTATGATCTACGACGATTCGCATAGTCAAGTTTTAGTGAAAGCTTCGCTGACAGCACGGCTAGGGACTTGGTCACTGATGCTTCGTGCACCAGCTCCCTGTTGATGCGCGGCACACTATGAGCCTCGGTGGGCACCTCTCGCCTTCTTCCAGAGCCGTTGTGAGGCTATGCTTGGTCACGATCGACCGCGCGTCGAGGATAGCAGGATCCACGGCGTAGGCAGTTATCGGCAGGACCTGTGATGTGACAGCTGCGATAGCATGTCACAAGCGTCGCCGTTCGCCTCCGTGTGAGGTCCTCCCTCTCTCTTACCTACCTCCGTACTGCTTGGCGGTTTGGCCCGATGATTCTGAAAACGCTTGTGATAGCTTCAACTGTTGGCTGTTCTGACGAAAACCCCTAGAGTGCGTCTCAAGAGGGGTGGCAGGATGCGACTAGATGTGATAACGACGTGCTTCACTACCCAGTGCACATGTCATGGTTGTCTGTCTGTTCAACATGTATAAAATGGCCCTCCTCATCCTTCTCTTTCGGATACACTTGCTAAATTGTCCTCTATCAGCATAGCCAGTTCCGCCGACGACGACCATTCTCTTCTCTCCACCTCACGTTTATTCTTTACTTCCAGAGTGTATTTCTCCTGCTGCGCGGGTAACACACCTGAATCTATTTCATAATGAAGTCTGCGGCTATTCTGGCTCTCATCCCCTTCGTCTACGGGCACGGGGCTATCATCAAGGCTACAGCACCTGGCGGTGGCTCTGGCATGGCTCTTGGTGTAGACCCCAGCACCCCTCGTGATGGAACGCGCCGCGACCCGTTCCAGCAGGACAGCACGCGGTTCAAGGGCGACAACGCCGACACTGTGGGCCAGACCCTGGGCGGCGGCGAGAACGACCTCGAGGCCGGCACGCAGGCCCTGATGGCCATGACCGGTGACATGCTCCCACAGGTCACCCCCGGCGGTTCGGTCAACATGGTAGTCCACCAGGTCAACGGTGACGGGGCCGGCCCCTACTCGTGCATGGTCAACGACGACGGCACTGCGCAGCAGTGGACAGACATTGAGGTCACCACCAACGTCCCCGGCCAGAACGGCCGCAGTAGGGTAAGTTTTGAAGACACCCGCCACCATGAGACAACGACAAGTATTTCATCATCACCCAGGCAGATAGGCAACTAACGAGGAGAAAAAAACCTTCAAGGACGGTTCGACCACCGACTTCCCCCTCAACGTTGCGCTTCCGGCCGACCAGGCCTGCACTGGCACCGTCGCCGGCCAGGACAACGTCTGCCTCGTGCGGTGCCAGAACCCTGCGCGAGCAGGACCCTTTGGCGGTGTTGTCCCTGTGCAGATGGCCGGCGCTAGCAACAACACTGCCGCCGCAGCTCGCCGCAACCTGGGCATGGCCGTCAAGAGCGCTTCGCTCGCGGCACAGAGAGCGAGGAAGAGGGACTCTCTTGAGGAGGAGGCGGCAGCCCTCGGGATGAGCGCCGAGGAGCTTGAGGACCTCCGCGAGGACGGCGAGGAGATCTAGGGAAGCCTGGGCAGGTCCACAGGCCAACCGAGCAACGGGTTGGAGGAAGTACCTTGGAGAGGGGATATCAGCAAGGAACAGAGCTGCTGGGAACCGATCCTAACATTGCCATGACTGATGATTACTTCTCTGTTTTATTAATTAGATCTGGACCAAGGCCCGGATGCTCTTGTCAAGACACTTTCCTCTGTCGGCCATTGGGGCTCTTTGGTTGTGAAAACTTCTCAACAAATAGAATCGTGAGCTCATTACTTGATCCTGACATCAAGAACATCGAGATCTCGGTAGATCTCAAACTATAGTAGAAACAGAAACACAATAAATGGGTATCTCTACCGTCTCCGTCAGGCCTACCACCTGCAAACGTTGCTAGGCTACCCGTAGACTGTGCTAGCAAATAACCATCTTCAACTTAAGACGTCCAGGACGGCCTACTAGAATAGTCCCGATCTGTCTCACTTGTATTTTTAGCGAGACACAGCAGCAATCCCTCCCCCCCCAAAAATAAAAGAGGATGTTTTCGACAAAGAGGGAGACCTTGGCAGCAAGGTAGCCCGCCCGCCTGTCTGTCACCTCTCACCTCTCTGACCTTTCTACCCCCCTCTCCCCCAACAACCTCCTCAAGCACCCTTCAACAAGATTCCAGGCCCTGACGCCATGACGCTGGCGGACGCTTCTCCACAGAAACGACGAGACGGGCACGTGAGCAGCATCCTGCACGCAACAAAGGGGCTTGGCCCGATCTACGTGACCAAGGTTCTAGACTCGGTCGTGCTGAAGATCTGATCTTGCTGTTGGGCTAAGGGCAAATCCGGGGTGGGCTTACGGGGGCGCGTCCATTCGTGGAGCATACACCACCTCATCTCGCATGGTGCTGGTACCATACGTAGTTCTTACTGCTGTCTCCCCCCCTCCACGTCCTCCTGCGCTCCATCGATCTGGTCAACCTCACGATCTGTGGAGCTAGTGGCCACCGGTCAGGCGACTCCCAGGTGGGCTTTTTTTTCTCTCTCTCAAACCAAAAAGAAGGACGACAGGGCTCTCGAGGGAACAGCCTACGATGTGACCTCCCAGGCCCAAGACCAAAAGAAGAAGGGAGGCACGGCAAGCCGGCTTGGCTGTCGAGGGTAGTGGGTGGTGCTAAGACATCGAGCACTTTAGTGTAGCGGAGCCGAGTGGGTGGTGTGTGCCGACGACCCTCTCTGCGGTTTTACTACTGTGCAGTGTAAGTACTACACACCCACTCAGCCTCGACACTAGCCAACTAAACTGTGCGCTGGGCAAAAGCCTAATCCTACCAGAGTGGTGATGGTCCGACCTCCGCGTTCGAGCTTTACTGCTGCCACACAACCTTTCTCTGATGAGTTTCTTGCCGCCGCAGCAAACTAAAAGGATGGGAAGGGGGGAAGGGACGGAGGAGGTGGGTGGGAAGGGTTGTGCCTTGTGACGTAATGAACGGCACAGCCTTCTTCTCCAAGAGAAACCTCATCACCTGTTTTCCCCTTTCCAGCAGGTTCCTCTGCCAATCCGATTACCCTCCTCCCTCCCCGTCTGTCTTGGCTTTGCTTTGTTTGTCTAGACAAAAAACCCCTCCCCCTCTTTTCTGGTACAGCAGCACGAGAGATACACACACCCCCCCCCCCCTTGGCATCATCGTCAGGGGACTGCTGAGATGTTCTCTTTGCGCAGATCCCCCGTATCAGAGCGTGGGGAGGAGAGAGGAAGGAGGCGAATTCAGGTGTACTCTGGAGGGGGCACATTGATAGACGTAACTACGTACGAACCAAAAAATAAAAAATAATAAAATAAAAGTACACCTGCTGTACCTTTCCTCCTCCCCTCCTCCCAGCTTAAGGATTTCGCACTACGCAATCCTAGATGCTTCGTGCTATGCTAGCATAGCACACATGTACGTACCTCCTTAGCTGAGCTTGGCCGTAGCCCGTCCCTCCCATCTCGAGGAGGCACCCTGTCTCACTCACTTGTGCTCCTACGTACGGTACAAAGCTTGTATCTCCTTGCCGATCTCTCCCACTCGCCCACGAGTACAAAAAGACAGGTGCTTTCCCACCCTTCCTCTTCCTAGAAATTCAGCTGAGCCCTGCGATCCTATCTACTCTCCTAAGCCTCCCCTCGAGTCAACAGTCGAGGATAGCTTATAGTCCCTGAGAAGGCGTACCCAAGACAACCTCCAAAAGGCTCACTATTAGACCGTTTACCCAAAGAAATCCGCCATTAACCACCATCATGGCCGGTTCGTGATTCCACGCCACCACCCACCCTTTTCTCCATCTCCCTCCATCTCTCCCTGCTATCCCTCCTCTCTCTCTCTCTCCAACCTTAAAGCGTGTGGTGTACACGTCCTGTCTCCTCTGCACGCAAGAAACCATGCTGATCTCTGACCTCTCCAACCCTACTAGAACAAGAACAAGCACAGACCACGGGCATCCAGGAGGCCCCTGGCCTGGCCAACTTCGGCACCTCCCCGACCTCGTCAGCCGGCGATCGGCGCATGAGCGCAGAGTGGGACGCCTCCAAGACGCCGCCCAGCAGGTTCCAGCGGCGCAAGGGCTCCATCTACTCGACGCCCGCGTCAAGGGATGGCCATATCGACAAGAACTATGCCGAGAAGTACCATGACAAGCTCGCCGAGAAGGGCTGGGGAAAGAAGTAGGGGAAGGAGAAGCCACCACCGCCGCCGCCCGGATGATGGTGACGGACACATTGTCCGTTACAGAGAGGCAACTGGGCACCAAATTTGCATGGGCATCGTCTGGATTTCGACAAGGCTGGCTGGCGTTGTCGTGTAGCACAAGTAAGGGACGGATGGGTCGGATGGGTTGGGGCTGGCATACATTGCACAACATTTGTTGGTGTTCGTTCCCGGGAGTTAACTAGTAAATATCTTTTCGAATTGAATAAATTGACTGCCATTGGAAAAAGAAAACGCTGGGGGCATTCTGGCCCCTTGGGTCGTCATGCGCTTGAAACCTCAGGGGGGGGGGGTGGTGGGATGACCACGTATAAACCCGAGGTTGGCGTCTTCCAGTGCTATATGTGATGCGTGTCGCCCAACCTCGTTGGCCCATTGTTGCCCATAATACCTGGCCGACGTCGATCAGATCATTCATCCATGTCATCAAGATCAATCGCGTCCGGGTTCGCGGCCACGGGTAGGGCGACCGGTGCCCCCTGGGGTTGTCTTCTGCGGTAACGAAGCCGACAGGCGCCCGAGCTTGTCTCTCCAGCGCTGCCATGGCGTCCGTGACCTCCTGGTCCGCCTCGCCGTCGCCGCCTTCTCCCTGCGCCTGTGCTGCTGCCGCCGCCTGGCTCCTTGCGATGGCCTGTGATGCGATGAAGTTGACATCAGTGTTGTACTGCGCCTGGACACTGCGCTTGATCCGGCGCATCTCTTTGAAGGTATCCTCGTTCCCGTGATGCACCTCGAAGCCCTCCCACTTGGCCCAGAAGTCTGGGTTGGTCCGCGGATCGCAGAACTGCGAGGCGTGTCCGTAGATGGCGCGGGCACGATCGATCTCGCCCAGCCGCTTCTCCATGTCCGCGAACTTGAGACACATATCGCGCGCCTCGCTGTCGGGTAGGGCCGCGATGGCTCGCTCGTAGATTGGCCTGGTCGACGGCAGGCCAAAGTTGGACGCCGACTTGGTGATGTAGAAGTTGAACATGTCCGCGCGGTCCTCGTCGGCTACTGCTCTTGTCGCTCTCTCATAGATGCGCATCGCATGGCGAGCCAGGCCTCGCTCCTCTTCCAGGTTGCCATACATTAGGTACAGGACTTTGGCAAACTTCGGCGGACAGTCCTCGATGGCCTGCTCGAACAGATCTCGCAGCCTTTCGATGCCGATTTCTCGGTCCACGGCTTTGGTGAGGTATAGATTCCACAGCTCGAAGGCGACCGGGTAGCTGAAGAGATCAAGGCCGCGCTCGTATATCTTGAAAGATTCCTCGTAGTAGTTGTTTTCCTCCAGTAAATTGGCGTAGTTGACCACGGTCTGTGGTGTGGCGATCCGAAGCTCGAATATCCTCTCGTAGACCTTTTTCGTTTCCTCCAGGGAGCTGACGCTCTCTACCAGGTCGACGTAGAAGCTCCATAGCTTCCAGCTCTTGTGAACTCTTTGCTGCGGCGACAGGGTTTCGTCGAAATAGTCCACTGTCGAGCGCTTGGGCGACTGAACCGCCTTGGCCATGATCTTGACAGCCTCGTCGAAATTCTCGTTTCGCAGCTCCATCTCTGCCCACTCGATCCACATGTCGGCCAGCTCTGCCACGGACTTGAACGGCACCTTGACGGCCTTCTCCATGATGATCCGTGCACTCCTGACGTCGCCTCCCTTTTCGTAGAACTTGGCATAGTTCGCCCATAGTTGGTGGAAGGCCCCGACCGCCTTCTTAGGTTGTATCGCCGCGATGGCATCGGTGTATGTCTGAACGACCTGCACCTTGTTGTCACCCCATAATGCCACGCGTTTCTCCCACTCGTTCACATTGTGCGGGTTCTGACGCAGCAGTACATCATTCAAGAGGAACGGGCGACGGTCCATCAGATGCTCGAACCTCATCATCCGGATGTCCAGGTCGAAGTCCGCATTTTCGTCGACAATCCCCTGCTCGCCGCGAGTCTGTGCCACCTCCATCAGTGCGCCGATGACAGACTCTTCAAACTCGGCGTATGAGTCGAATACAAGGGTGAAGTCGCGAACGGTCATAACGGTCGTGATGCCCTCCTCGAATGTGTCTCTCGCTCGCTCGAAGCTCCCTCTCCTCATCCAGTACGACGCGAGCCCAACCCAAAGTTTGCCCCTCTGGTCCGCAAACTTCTCAATCCCGCTCCGTATGATCCGCTCGACATCGATTCCCGTCTCGTGGCCCGTCTCAACTACGGCCGCGTGCTCGACGATGAGGTCCACCATCTCGCTCCACAGCTCGTAGTGCCCTCTACCATTCTTGCTCTGGAACCGCGGATTGTTGAGTACAGATATGTACTTGTGGATAGCCTCGTTATAGAGGCCCTCTTGGACGAGCAGCTCGATGAAGTCCTCGGCGTCTTCAGGGTGGACCTGCATGTAACGCCTCCAGATCCTGACCGCCGTCAAGCCGCCGGCTGAGTTCGCGAATGGTCGGTAGAGGGCCCATATCCTGTTGTGCTGGGTTATAGGGAGCGCTCTCAGTGCGCGATCGAAGATGTGTCGCGTCAGCGTGACGAGGGGCTGAAGCATCAAGAACTTGAGGTACATCTCCCATATCCTCGGCATCTTGTTGAGCAGGATCAGCGCCCGCTCGAAGAGCGCGTTGACCTGCGATACTCAGAGGCGAACACGGCAGCATTGAGCTTCGAGACATGCTTGGTCCGGAAGGTGAGGTAGGGCTTCCACAGCTTGTAGGACCGCGGCAGCTGGATGCAGGCGCGCTCGAGGACGTAGGCCTGCTCCTGGACGGTGCCGTGCTGGAGCTTGAACTCAATGTATGCCAACCATGGCTTCGTGCTTCCGGGGCTGCGCTGTATGTCCTGCTCGTAGACAAAGTCGTCATCGGACACGAGAGATAGGTCCGGCTTGCGCGCGACGCCGTTGTTTAGCAGCGCGGCCGACGGCATGGCGGGCATTGTGCTCGAGGCTGCGGCGGGAAAACAGCCGCACGGCGTGCGCAGAAGTCAGCTTTGAGGCTGAGGTCCTGGCCTAGGACATTGCTATTCGGGAGGTCGAGGTGAGGATGGGATGGGGTCTGGTGGGCGCTGGTGGACAAAGATCCGGAGCGATGTTGCAAGTTCAAGGCTGGCCAATTTTTCGAGAGAGCGCGTTGGCGCTGGCCTGGTTCAACAACGGTAGCTGCCGAAAAGGTCGCCCCACCAAGCTGCTGAGCATAAGTTCTGGCGCTATGGTTTGGGCTGTATTATGGCGGTAAAAGTCCTGATAGTGTATGGGACAGGCCCCCCTAGCGCTCACTATGCCTACGAAGGACCCGGTACTATGGGTTCCCCACCTCTGGAGCTGTCGACTGCTGTACATGCCTGCCGGTCTTACTGACGACACCAAGCTCTAGAAATAGACCCTCCTTGCCCAGCTTCCAACGACACCAGATAACGACGACTTGCCACACACTCTCGACGCATGCGCGGCGGGCTACATCTCATTCGATACCACCATCTATCCATCGGAAACCAGGCTCTCTACGAAATCTTTTTTGGAACCCGCGCAGCCTCCTACTGACGAACCGTCACGATGTCAGGAGCAGGAGTAAGACCCACTGTGATCCGTCAGACAAGACATACCGTCACTGAATGCTCATACGCCTCGATAGGACAGAGAGGCGGTCTTCCCGACTCGGCAGAGCCTGGGAATAATGAAGGCCAAGCTCAAAGGAGCCGAACAGGGCCACAGTCTGCTGAAGCGGAAGAGTGAAGCTCTCACCAAGTGCGCACCCACCACTTGATTCTCCAACTCCACGACATCTGCTAATGTGCTGCTGGGTGACAGGCGTTTCCGGGGTACCGAGATTCGAGATATTCCCATGAACCTTCTGATCAGTCGTCTGACGTACCGCGCACAGAAATTACACGTCGGATCGACGAGGCTAAGCGCAAGATGGGCCGGGTCATGCAGATTGCCTCCTTCTCCCTCGCCGAGGTCACATATGCCGTGGGCGGTGACATTGGGTATCAGGTGCAAGAGTCGGTCAAGCAGGCACGCTTCCGCGTCCGCTCGAAGCAGGAGAACGTCTCCGGTGTGCTGCTGCCCGCGTTCGAGAGCTACACGGAGGAGGGCATCAACGACTTCGCCATGACGGGTCTTGGAAAGGGTGGCCAGCAGGTGCAGAGATGCCGCGAGACCTACGCTAGGGCAGTCGAGGCGCTGGTGGAGCTTGCGAGCCTGCAGACTGCTTTCGTGATCCTGGACGAGGTCATCAAGGTTGTCAACCGAAGAGGTGAGCCCCCCTTCCTATGGGTCTAGATATCGAGGGCCAATTGCTGACCTGATTGCAGTGAATGCTATGTACTTGGACCCCCCCCCCCCAAACAGGAATATTCCCTTTATATATGGAGATACTAATCTGACACAGTGAACACGTCATCATTCCTCGAACTGAGAATACAATCAAATGTGGGTTTCATCCAAGACATTTCAATCAACCGTGACTGACGTGTAGCAAAGATATCAACTCGGAACTTGACGAGGTGGACAGAGAGGAGTTCTACCGCTTGAAGAAGGTTGCCAACAAGAAGCAGCGAGACAACGCTGCAGCGGACGCCGAGATGAAAGCCAGGAAGGAGGCGCAGGGCAAGAAGGAGAACGATGGGGGTCAGGAGGATTCCGGCCCGGCAGACATTCTCGGGGCCGGAGAGGAGGAGGATGTCATCTTCTAAGCCAGCCGCGTGCCTGGTGTGTGTGTGTGTGTGTGTATACATTAACATACTCACCTACGCGCACGAACAAAAAGGCGACCGACGGGATCATGTATGGATGGAGTTGGTATCATATTATCTGCCTTACGCCGAGCGCCTGCCAGTCTGCCTGTATTGTAATTATAGCATCCATCTTGAGCCAATTTTGAACTTGATTTGACTCCAATAGAGATATGCCTGCCCTCACTGCCTCTGGTATGTGACCTTGATGTTCTTGCCGCCGTTGAGCTGCATGCCCGCGGTGCTCTCCTTGGCGCTGATAGCACCCGCCTCGTTTTCGTACTCCACGAAGGCAATACCACGCCGTCCAGGCACCAGACGGACCTCCCGGAAGCCCTCAAAGTGCCCGAATATGCCGGTGAGAGCCTCGACATCGCAGTCGTCGGGCAGATTCTGGACAAAGAGAATCTTGTTCGGGGGGAGGTACTCATCGGGCACAACGGCGGCAGCGGCGGGGCCAGTGGCCTTGAGTCCGGCGCCTCGGCTGGTCTTTGGCGGGCGGCCGCCTTGATCTGTCGCGGGCCGCTTGAGGCGTTGCTGTTCCGCCTCGAGAGCCTTCTTCCGCTCTGTAAAAGGGGTGGGGCAAACTCCATGTTAGCAAAGCTGGCTGCTGCACGATCTCCGCGGGGTATATCGGTCCGGCAACATGTCGATGTGTGAGAGAGTGATAGGATCCTTACCTTTCTCCGCCGTCCTCTTCCTCTTGTGCAGCTCCAGCGCCTCCTCGCTCTCGAAAGCCTGCACCGTGGCATCGCTCCTCGTCCTCGCCAGCGCGACCTGCATGGGCTTGTCGAATAGGTCGAACCCGTCCGTCTCCTCGATGGCCTGGCGCGCGGAGTCGGGGTTGTCGTAGACGATAAAAGCCTGACCCTTGGCCTTGAGGTTCGTCTTGGCCACGATGTCGATGACGTTGCCGAACTCGGAGAAGACGACACGGAGAGCCTCCTTGAGCGGGTCGGGCTTGACGCGCTCCTCGAGGTTCCG
The DNA here is from genome assembly GCA_016584495.1 of Celoporthe dispersa. NCBI lineage: Eukaryota > Fungi > Ascomycota > Sordariomycetes > Diaporthales > Cryphonectriaceae > Celoporthe > Celoporthe dispersa. The sequence goes on from WAID01000004.1 coordinate 1,430,036, forward strand.
CACGTACACGCTGTGATAGGGTGAGAGAGACAAAGGTTAGCCTACGACCATCTTCTACCTACGCAGTGTCGGGGTGCAATGACACATACGTGGTGACTGGTGTTCCTTGGGTTGCCATCTTGCTTTGTGATTCCCAGTTTCGGAGGCTCGGGAGAGATCAAGACAAGTGGACGTGGTGTTTTAGACAGAACTGGAAGTTGTTGCGTCGCAGAGGGAGAATAAACTAGCTTCCTGGAAAGCGGCCGAGCTTTGGCCTCCAGCTCTGGAGGTACAGTCTGTGTAACAATTCGCACTGTACCCCGCACCGTATCAGTTTACTTTATTTTGCCAAAATCGAAGAAACCCACACGTCTGAGTCTCTGTATCAAGAAATACCAATGTGCATCTCGCTATCCACGGCAGCTGAGTGTTTCGTAGTCATTAGTTGGAAGAAGGCTGTCGGATTCAGGAACGAGGCATTGAGGTTAAGTGCGGTCTTCTATTTCGTCTCATGCAGAAGGTCTATTCTCCCATGCCATTTATGAAATAATAATTATGCACAGTCCACCCAGTACATTCAGGTCGTCATTGCTATCCTCATGCTGTCTTCTCCTCGGTCTTTTCTCCTTCTTCTGCGGGAGGAGGAGCTTCTGCTGGCCCCGCCGCCGCCTCCTCGTTGGCCTGCTGGTCCTCTTCCACATCCAGCGCAAGGTCTTTCCTCAGATCCGGCAGGAACCGGTCTATACGTTTCCAAGACTCGGACCATAACTTCTCCTTTGATGGATCTTTGCTCGGTGGCACTAGATATCCATTACTCGACATGAACAAGAGCACATTCTTCAAATTCTCCGGAACAGCTTCCTCCTGTAGTAAACAGCGTCAGCAGATGCACACATTGCAGACCTAAGGGTCATAGGAGTCACTCACAAGGCTGTCTCCTTGTCCACTGTTCATGAGACGGTCCATGATGTCAATGATCTTGAGCCAGAGGTCCAACATGCCATCCCATTCAGACAGGAGCACCAAGTATTGGAGGAAAACTTTGCAAAGAAGAGAGGCCGCCTGGACCCTCGTCTCGCTCATGCCGTCCCGGTCAGTGGAGAAGACCTCGGGCTTCAGCAGCTTCAGAATCAACGGGAAAAGGACCTCTCCAAAGATCGCGGTCCATTCGCGATGGTCACTCGACGTTAACTCGGGCGAGAATAGCGCACGCTGCAGAGAATTGAACGCCAGCTGGCGTACCTCTCGGCGCGGATTTGTGCACTGCGTTGTGAGTGCCTCGAAGATGGGCAGCCAATACGCAGACCACGCTGATGACAGTCAGACATTGCATTTTCATAAAAATTTTGCCAGCTCTGCTTACCCTCATTTGTCTCCAGGTGAGACTGCTCAATGAGTTGTGGGATGCGAGAGGTCATGCTGTAGATGATGTTGACAGCCTTGGTGCCCCGTTGGACAACCGGGCTTTCACTATTCTGGTCAGCGTGTGCTATTTCCCCCATCCTTCTTTTTCTATAAGGGACGAAAACGTACGTAGCAGCTTCCACCTTCGCGGAATTGGGGCGGCTAGCTGGTTTCCGAGGCTGCCTGCGATCAGGCTTGGGCTCCTTGGTCACGGTCGCGCTCGCGGCAGAAGCAAACTCGTTTAGCAGAGTGATGGCCGCCTCGTAGTTGTCCGCCATGATGGCCGTGGAGGGCGGCATCACACCGGTCTCAAGAATATCGAAAACGACAGGCGCGACTTGCGGAACTGTTGAAAGGGTGCGCAGGATGGCCCAGAAGTCCGGCGAGGTCATCATCTCGTTTCGTAACGGGCCGGGCTCATCCACACAAAGCTTGATACCTTGGAGGATGAGCTTCGAGGTCTTCCTGAGGAGCTCCGGAGGGAAGCTGGAGACGGTGTGGAGCAGGATGGGCACGCGGATGAAATCGTACTCCTGGATTTCGAGTTGAGCCTCTGCTTCCCTTTGCTTGTACTTCGTGGAACTTACATAGCTAGCCTGAAGTAGTCTGAAGAGGTAAAAGGTCGTCCTTGCTACGATGATAGGGTGGTGGTGGCTGAGATCGCGTAATATGGCCTGAAGTGCATCGACCACTCGCTTGCCGAGCAGCTGCACGGTATGGCCGTCTCGCAGGGCTTGGACTGTGCTAAGTTCCAAGATGTAGACCAGCCCCGGATCGTAGGCCACGGCATTACTTGGTTTCTGGGCAAGAGCAGGAGATGACGGGGGCACGTTGTCGGCCTTGACGGTGATGACGGCTTCTGACCCGCTGTCCTCTGGTATCTGGTCTAGCAGAGCATCGACCAGAGCCTCAAGACTCTCGTCCGGTAGGTTACTAATAGTGTTAGAACCCTCGAAAAGAGCACAAGAAGATCACAGACTCACGAGATATTCGCAAAGATGTCATCCATCTGGCACTGATTTATGCAGTCCACTGTACTGAGCGTGCTATCAAGCTCCTCTTGAGAGGGCTCGGAGGATCATCAGCCGCGTAGCTGCTGATGAAATTCGAGAAAAGCCGAGAACAGCCCGGTGTCGTTCTGCTTGTTGGCACGATTTATGACTTGCTGCGGGGTTCGTAAAGGTATGCTAGACAGTGCCAATTTACTCCGGTCACTTGAGAAGGCAATGAGCGAGTTCACAAACAAGTTCAGCCATATGCGAATGATCTGAAGACTGTGTCAGAAACGAGCCAATGCCAAGTGCGTTGAAACGAGAACTTACGTCTTTCCAACCCTTCCGGATAATGTGCTCCTTAGACGTCACGACCCGGAACAGGACGAGGATTGCAAGCTGCGCTCTGAAGTTGCGCCCCAGCTTGACCGCAAGCTCGCTCACCATCACACTCCTCTCATCAACCTGAACCTCGGTGTTCAGGCTTGTGTTGGAGACCATCTCGGTGGAGAGGGTCGTCATAACGCTCAGGGTGTAGATAATTTGATCCAAGGCTTCCGTGATGTTGTATTTTGCAGCAATACGAGCGCACTCGTCGAAGCCCGAAACGATTCGCATGAAGACTGTGTCATCCGTCGCAGACATGAAAACATAGGACAAGGTTGAGACAATAGGCCTCCATGTTGCAGCAAACATGTCTGCGTCATATATGTTTGTGTCACATATTATGAGAGGACCTGCAGCCTCTGTTTTGGACAGCAGCTCCTTCCATGCGTAGTCTAGAGCGTGTTTGTTATCGTGCTCCTCAGGCAAGATGATCTCGTTCGTCTTGATGGCATCGTAGACGGCCTGGAGATATTCGGGCGCGAAGTCTTTCCCATCATTCACTCCGCGCAAATTCCTCGCAAAATCCTCCACTTTCATGCGAGCTTGAGATTTGAGATTGGGGTTGTGTTGGTCGGTGTTGAGCATGATTGTCGCGTAAGTGAGGACGTAGGCGGCGTCAGGATTCGCAATCTCGCCAGGTATATCACTGGCCAAGAATTTCTTGGAGAACGATGTCACAATTCTCTCAATGAGCGGAGACTCGCCCGGAAGACGGAAAGTCTCGAGAAGGGATCTTAATGCTTCATCGACCCGCTTGCCAGTGAAGTCGAAGGAGTCCAGGAAAGCGTCCAGAATCGCCTCGTTGCCTCTCTTAGATATAAATTCTCCCAGAACCTTCTTCGAGGCGAGAGAAGTGCTCTTGAGGAACGTAGCGACGCATTCTGGGTCTGCTGCGGACTCAATGATGCCCTTATCTTGCAGGAAGGTGAGACCGCCTCGCGGGCTTTCATTGAACTTGTTCATGCCTTTGATGATCAACTTTTTCTTCCGCCGCTGTTCCCGGAGAACTGCTGGCTCCGGATAATCCTCAGCCTGCGGAGGCTGGTCCAGTCTCTCCGCGATGGATTGGATATATCTCAGCAATGCATCGAGACATAAGGGGGGCACACTCGTGGTGCTCCAAGTAGCCGAATCGGGCAGGGCATTTCTCGAGAGCATGCCAACCATATCTTCGCACAAATCAGCGAGGTTTGCGTCGCAGTCATAGTTGACAAATAGCTCGACCAGAAACGTAGGCATCCTAGCCAAGACACAAATGTTCTCAACCATTGCCTGTCTTGCATCCGGCTTCCTCGCGCCGCCCTCTAACCCTAAGCTCTGCCGTTCCCTGACTGGCACCGGAGTCGCACGGCCACTGCCCATCTGCGAGGGAGGTGGCTTGACGAGCTTCGGGGTCTGAGGGATGTCGGCATAAAGAGACGGGTCAATTCCAGGCTCTCGGGGGATCTCCAGGGATACATGAAGGCAGGCGACCAAGTAGGACAAGAACTTCTCCTGCTGCAGCTTCAGGACGCCCCTGCAAGTTGACAAGAGAGTCCCCGCCACCAGCAATGACTCTTGCAAAATGGCTGTGTGGTCAGATCGTATCAGTTGGAAGAGATAGAAGCATAACCGATCTTCGGCGATCGTTGCCAGAGCCGGGTGTCTTGCGATCGATGGTCCAGCAACCTCGAGCGCGACATGTATTATCCGCAGCGCCATGACTCTCATAGTATCCGGATGTTTGCGGTCATGTGGGTCGAGAAAGTTGACAAGCACCCTGAACAGTTCTCGGACAGATGGCAGCGAATACGGCCTAAGGTCGAGGGACTCAGCCGTTGCGGTTTCAGACGCAATGGTTGCTTGGTCTACCTCTGCTGTTCCAGACGAATCCGTACTTGCCGACTCAGAGGTCCGTGGCGCGTCAGAGGTCGTTTCCACCGCCGACACCGAGATCTCGGTGCCATTCGCTGATGGGTCCATGTTGACAGTGTCCATATCCCCGTTGGTCTTCTTGTCAAGCGCATCGCTTTCTTCTCCGGCTTCTTCCTCGAGATGCTTCAAGTCCTCGAAGATGATCTGGCACATCCGAACCATCGAGGCCTCCGCCGTCTGTCTGAGAACTTCAGAGAACCTGGGCCGCGAACATATCGTCAGGCCACGTCCCATCATGTCACAGACACTCTCGTCGCTCAGTATGTCCCCGCCCGGTCCCGAGAGCATGTCCTCCATCAGGTGTAGAATCATCAAGAGGACCACCTCCTCTTGCGCGGAATCGCTTATATCGAATTGACAGTGTGTGATGGCGGCGGACAGGGACTGCATCGCGACGGCAAAACGGGGGACTCGGGAGAGATGAAACCGTAGGCGAGGAATTTCCGTATGGCCCTCAGGGCCAGGACCGTGACCGGGGCGGCGGTGCCTTTTGCCTGTACGATCTGGAGAAAGGGGTAGAGCATCGTCAAAGCATCGAATTTGTGTACATCTGTGACGTTGTCAGCCTGGGGCCACTGGCGCATGTACACACTCCTCTCTCAGGACCGTGAGCGCACCTTTGACACCCGTCAGCTCATGTCTCAGCCTTCCAAAGCCCGAGATCAAAGGGTTGTCCTGCATGCTCTTTCCCTTCTTTCCCCTCAGGCCCCAGCGCACCAGGTCAGCCGTGCCGTCGCCCGTGATATTGGCTGCCGCGCTCTTGCTCCTCCCCCTTGCCGAGGGACACGGAATTCGAGGGTCCCAGCTGCACTGGACTGGGCCCGCCGCCGAGGATGGCTGCAACGGACGAGTGAGGGGATCGCGCATGTTTTTGACAAGCTGAGGTGATTGCTATGCACTCCGCTATCACGAGAGAGACCGGGTCTACCGCTACAGCAACTGGGCGGCTCCGGTACTGCATTCGAGGGGAATGGTGTTGCGCCCGACGAGATAGCGGCGTCGTGGGCCGCGAGGGCAGCGGAGATACCGGGGGCTCCATTATCTGGGGGAGAAGCGCATCTTGGCTCATTCTGCAAGAATGATGCAGAAAAAGGGTGAAATATGAGATGTGAAGAAGGTTCGCGGTTGAGACTGGCCTTCGCCAGGACTCGGTGAATTCCAGAGCTTGTCCCGATGCGCTGGCTGCAGGAGTTCCCATGTACAGTATCGATTTCCTGTTATTGTATAATGGAGAAAAATTTGAACATAAAATTACCAGGGCTCCATGAGTGCAAAGGAAAATATGGAAGGATTGAGAACAGATGTGCCGTTGTAGGTACTTAGCTGTGTCCCCGAGTTTCGTAGTTCTGGGGTTATCGCTGGGTCACTTATCGAACCGAACACCTGGAGCTTTGATTTCCACCTAGAAAATGACGTCCAATCGGCAGGCAAACGCCCCAGCGCGCCGCCGGCAGGCCATGTTAGTCAGATCTACAAACAATAATTTTGAACCTGGCAACGGTACTCGGGGGAGATGGAGAAAAACAAAATCGAGGTTTCCGAGAGAGGAGAAAGGGGGAAAAAAGAAAGAAAAAAAGAGAGAAAAACAGGGACAGTGAGCAGAACGGAATGGCATGTTTTCCGCAGCGGTTTCGACGAACTTCGTATGTTTATACGTAAATATTGAGGCAAACAAACAATTTGGAAACTCGGTGTGATCGTCTGGTCCCAACGTCTCAAGAAATCCAAAGCACAGTGAGACAAGAGGTGTTGCGAAACATTCAACAATGTCTTCACTCATTTGCGAGGCAGTCTGTCTGACGGTCATGACGGGTTGTATTTCTGAAAAAGCCCCCCTCTCCGCCTCCGAGGTGAGCCATACTGTGTTTATTGGTCATGTTCATAATCCTGCACAGCATATAAAGATGATACTTGTTCGTCCGTTTTGTCTTCCAAAACAATCAGTCTCCTTGAACGCCATTGATGGTGTGCGTGTGCCAGAGATTTATCCCTTGCCCGCGTCCTTCGCTCCTCGACCAGAATATATGCTGTTCAGAAAAAATGTGACTCGTAAGTAATGATCTAAGAGGGATGAGTGTTCGCATCCGAGCCCACTGCCGGCGGACTAGCAGACCTGGCAATGTATCCTGAATGTCTATGGCTGTTTCCTCCTCAGATCATCCTCGTTCCTTGCGGGTTCTGCCTTGCCGGACTTCTGGGGCTTCTGAGCCGTGTCAGATCCGGCATCTTCCCTCTCTGCCTTGGTACTGGCCATGTTCGACACGGCATCTTTGTCCTTCTCCCACTGCTGGCTCGCGTCGTCAAAGCCGTACCCGTCCTTCAGCTTCTTCTCCTTCTCAGCCTTCTCCTGTTCTTCTGCCTCATGGGCGAGCTTCTCTTGCTCCATCTCCTGTAGACTGCGTCAGCCGCGATCGTCAACCCGGCCAGACCGGTGAGACTTACCTCCATGTGTTTTATGTCATCCACACTCGGCTCATAGAGATGCCATATGGTATAGTGAGGTAGACCCACGACTGAGAAGTCCATTTTCCTGGCCATCTGCACATTGTTAGTTCGTGAGTCGTGTTTGCTCGGGACATCTGGCAGCTGACCTTTCCAAATCCTTCGGTCTCCGCATGTTTCTCAAAGCTGAAGGCCGGGAAGTGTACGCCATATCGGAATACGCGGGCCTTGGCCAGGATGCTGACACCGCCGACACCGTCAATCTCCATCTCCATATCTGGATCGCCATAAGGGTCTCGTAGGTAGGCCAAGTGTGGTCTCCATGTTGCGTATTCGGCGTATCCTTCGACAATCACGGCGTCCTCATCCAGGGTATCGGCCAGTGCCAAGGCAGTCTCTGACTCCTGCCAGGAATTCAGATCATATGGCTGTTCTCCGCCGAGCCAATCCGGAAGAGGTCGCCACACATCTGCATACTGTCGTCAATACCACATGTCTGTTCGGGCATTCTTTATTTCACTTACTTGGCACAATGACGTCCTTGTTATGCCGCATCAGGTCCTCCAGGATGGTGAACGGCGCAGTCTCCACGTCGACGTCCCGCCAGTAGACCCACGAGTGGTAGGGGCGGAGCGCAGCGGTCAGGAGCCAGTTCCTGGCCTGGGCCATCAGCTTTCTCCTGCTCGCCTGCGCAGCAAACCCGTGCCGACTCTCAGCATCTTGTTCGACTTTCTGCCCAAAAGTCCTTCTCGATGATGGATATCTCTCCGTAGTGCATGTTGTAATTTTCCGAGGCTTGCAGGGCCTCCAGTCCGTCCGTCAACACCTCTAGTGTTCGGTCCTTCGAGTCGGAGACTAGGAATGCGAGGTCTATAAGGTGGTGCGGGTAGGTGAAGTTGTTAAGGTGCGAGAAGAACATCGGCAGGTGGGCTTCGGCTTCGCGGAGGGGCACGCAGAGGAGAATGCGCTCCTCGCGCTCCCACCCCCGTGCGGTGCCCTGTACGTTAGACAGGTCATAGTAGCGCACGGTCTCGAGCTGAAAGTCCTCTGTAGAGATGAGGCCGAGGGAGAAGAGCGACGCGAAGGAACCGCCTCCACCCCCTGGCCACACGAATATCCCAAAGAGGGACGCGACAGCTAGTACTATGCCGATCCTCGCGAACAGGCGCCGGCGCCGTCGGAATGATGGTGTCGTACCACGAGGTTGGAATCTGTCAGGAAGTTAGAGAGAAAAAGGTTAGCAAGGGTCCCTGTACGACGGACTCGATGCTGCCACTGCAGCAGCAAGGGCGGCCGCTTGTGACGAGGGCGGGCACCGTACCGATGTGGTGATATGTCGAAGTTCAGGTCCTTCTTCCTGGGGTAGCCATTGGCAAACCCGCCAGCATGATGCCTTGGCACCACCTTGGAGCCGGATGTCGAGTATGTTGGCAGCATCGGGCCGACTGGTCGAGGACAGCGTGGAATGTGTAGGTGGTGCTGTCGAGGTCGATCGCGATCTCTCGAGGGCCCGTGGTAGAAGTCCAAGGGGAAGGACAGTGACAGGAAAGCCCTGTCCAGGCATGCAAACAGGGCTGATGGCAGACTCAGCGATGAATGCGAGACGAGGTGATCAGGCGAGAAGAAACTGAGCCCACCTCATGGCGGCAGAGGGTAAGACGCTGTCGTGGGAAAAGAAAGCACCAAGTTCGTATTGCCTCAGAGGAGAGTGCAGGTGTCCTGCAAGGCATCAATCAGCCTCGCAGTGCTAATGCCAGCGCAGGGGTCCTCTAATAGTGCAGGCGGGCGGCTTGATAGGTGCCAAGATGGCAAGACCCACGCGCCATGCACCCGAACAGTTACTTTCCACAGGGGCGGGAGAGGTAGCTGCAAGCGGAGCAACACAGCTCAGTGCCGGAAATATACATTTCTTACAGGGGGTCTATGTTTCGAGCACCCACCATACCACTACGTGCTCCCTGCGGCACATCAATTCCTACTCGTGCTGCTTTCTACTATGGCACTTGGGAAGTTGCGCGCCGTCCATGCTCCACGCCTGTCTCAGAGATGGGGCGCAGGTGGACAATCTTCTTAAGCTTCACAAGGGATGCTCAAACGATGGGATCACCTTTGTTTTTTCTTCTTCTTCTTTTCTTTTTTTCTTTTGGCCAATATTTCTTCGGATCTTTTTTTTTTCAAAAAGGAATTCCTAGTTCTGATAAAGGACATTGAAGATATTACGTGAGGATTGGTCATCCAGAAATAGTACAGTGTTACTCGAGGCATTATCCTAATCAGCTGCCATAGGCCACATACTGCGACTTCCACCCAACAAACCTACCTTCTTGTGGCGCATTCCTTTACCTCTACGAAATGCAAGACAAAAATTTCGGGGCGCCTGTAGTACAGTCGATTAGCAAGGAACTAGCAAGTCTAGACCCATGGCAACACCACCGCCTCCCAAAACACCTGTCAGAAAGCCGTTTAACTCAGCTGTACTGGCCGGCCCAAGAGTATTCACATCCCAAAACGGGCCATGAAGGTCTCGGGCACGAAAGCAAAATGACATTCCCGAAGGAAAGACTCCACTACCGGTCATCACCACACAGGGTGGCTCTAGTGTGGGAGGATGGCTCGGCTCGTACATATCGTTGAATGGATAAGCTATTATCATCATACCAGATGATGCGGGAAGTTTGTTTCTAGAAGAAAAGGCTAACTGACCTTGCAAGCATGTGGACAAGAGCTTGGGGATTCACTCGGAGCCATCCCCTTGTGGAGACATCGCAGGCATCGACTGGTTTTCGTATCTGTCCTGGGCGCAGGTGTATTAGCTATGGTGCAAGATCCAAGCTGAGAGCGAAAAGGCAGGATGTTGAGTTGAAGCTGTCATCAGAATTTGTTTTTGGTATATGGGTATCTTCAAGTATTTTCAGAAGCAGAACTGAATTGAAGGTTTTCATCATGAAAGTCGCTAGAGAAGGGGGGGGGGCCGGTAGAGCTTACATACCAAGAGTGAGGGCAGGGTGGTGGTCATACTGTATTTGAAAAGTTAAATTGGACTGTTGGGACTGGTCAGTGGCCATGACAGGCATCTTGGAAGGAGGAGGTAGCATGGACTGGCAGCCTGATGCTTCAGATGGTAGTGCATGTTTGTTCGTCTTCGCTCACAGGAGGTCGCGATGAACAGTGGATGTGATTTCATCACTAGCAGCATCCAGTCCAGCTTGGTAGGGAGTTGGGGCCAAGGAAGGGGATTCAGGCACATACCAGAATATCAACAGCTGGGTGTTTGAGCAGATCAATAGTCAAGTCGACGCGAAGACACCCACGAGACCAGCGTGGCCCGCCTCAACAGCCCTGCGACAGCACTTGCTGATCGAGTGTCGAGAGCTAAGATATGCGAAAAGTATCACTTGCAACTCAGACACTCGATATGTCGCTCACGCTGTGGTAGGTGTCTGGAGCCCATCTGGGCTTGAGTGGTGTTGTGATCCTGACTTCCAGGTGTTGGGAGATCGTGTGCTGTTGAAGGAAGAAAACTGAAGCACAGCTGTGCTCGCAGAAATTTTGTAGCTGGCTGCTCTGAAGTGGGGCGCCCGTGGACGCTAAGAATGACCCTGGCACGGCTTGGCCTGTTATGTTGGAGCCCCAAAGCTCGCCAGACAGCCGCACCGAGCCACAGGAGCCACAGGCGGCTGCAATTAGTGAACTCCCAAACGGCTCCAGGGTTCTCATTGCTTGCGACCACCGCATGCCGCTCGACTCTTCCAACGACACGTTTTCAGTGGCTCGAGCTATTGATTACAGACACACGAGACCGCACAAACCAGAATGACAGACAGGAGGCGCGTGAATGGTCCTGTCGGCGGTACTCTGCCACCGGTGTTTGTAGGCGAGGATGCCGAAAATCTCGTCGAGGAAGTCAAGGGTAGGACAAGGTCGGCAAATACTGCCCGGCCGATGTGTGAGTTTTCCTACCACTTCAGAATGCTTGTCTTGTGCCTCTGACACATGTACATAGACCTCAAGACTGGTGTCACGCCTTCAGCATCTGGTTCCGCATATCTTGAACTCCAGACATCAGCAAAGCCCGGTGCGTCTGGCCTCAAATTGAGCTGTACGGTCCACGGACCGAGAGCACTACCTAGGTCAACGCCATTCTCACCACACATCATCCTCACCACTCACGTCAAGTATGCGCCATTCGCCACGAAGCAAAGGCGAGGCTACATCAGGGACTCGACAGAGCGGGACCTCAGCATCCACCTCGAGACGGCCCTGCGAGGAGCCATCATTGCGGACAGGTGGCCCAAGAGCGGGGTTGACATCATCGTCTCAGTTATTGAGGGCGACCAAGACCGGAGTCTCAGTCGTGACGAGTATGACGAGGCATGGGATACGATGAACGTGCTGGCAGGATGCATCACAGTGGCCTCGGCGGCGCTGGTTGACGCGGGGATCGACTGCGTGGACACGGTAGCAGGGGGTGTTGCAGCTCTTGTTGGCGCTGCTGGCGATGGCTCCAAATTAGAACTGGTGGTTGATCCCCTGGCATCTCAGCATGACAAGATCTTGGCAGCGTGCTGCGTTGCATACTTACCCGCGCGAGAAGAAATCACGAACCTCTGGCTCAAGGGCGACCTACCAGCAACGGACCCGAGACTATACACGGAGATGATCGAGAAGGGCATGTTAGCATCTCAGAGCGCAAATCGTGTGCTGGTAGAATCGTTGAAGGAGACAGTGAGCCAGGACGGCTGAAGAGCTCCTGTGCTGAGCCACGGGTACGGCAATGCTACCTCTCGAGGCTACGGCTGTTCTGTGGTGAGCACAAGCACCTAAGCCATGGATCGAGGGAAGTCTTGGAGAGCTGATAACGAGAGCACGAGGGGCCATCTGTTCGTTTTGGCTACGCACAAGAAATGGGTGGACATTGTATAGGGGAAACGGCCGGGAATCTGCATGGGACGCATTTGGTTGATAGGAGTTCAGGCATCGAGTACCTATTCAGATCGCCTACTCGAAAAAGGTGTTGTGACTATTATCTGGGACTCCCTTTTTGAAAAGGCGGGGCGATGTAGAGAGCTCTAGGGAGGAAACCAAGGGGAAAAAAATAAAGAAAACAGTAAACAAGAGCGTATAGTGTAGGAGGGAAGTGTACCTCTTTGTGAGCGTGTGTGTACATTTCAAGTATCTAATCAGGCCTGTCCTGCTAACGGGGCCCTGCCCAATCGTGGCTGCGACCCTCGGATCTACCCTGTACTCCAGCAGCCCACTCCCCTCCGCCAAGATCTCTTTCCTGCTACATACTTCTTACTAAAACACCACATGCGCTCAGCGTCCATTTCCAATTCCCGTGCCTCCCAAAGGGTGTTGGATGTCGACTTCCTTCTGCCCGCTCTCACTATGCATCCAGTACTAAGCTCTCGATTCGTGGGCCTTTTGTTTTGATTGTTTCGCCCATTCCGGCAGCCCCGCGACACTCGTTCTCTTTCCACCCTTATCGTTCGTCTGACATCACTGCGCAGACCGCTGGCTGCAGAGCAGGCGGCGCCCAGGCCGGAGCAGCCGAACAGCAGAAATACGTCAGGACACAACCGCGATCGAACCGTAATTGCTACGGAAACACTATGGAACACGCCATCGAATCACTGGATCACCACCAGGCTGTCGTATTGTTCGACAATGCAAGCATATGGCATAACTTCCTCAACTTGACCTCGACTCACCTCGGAGTCAACGTCTCGAGATACACCCCGTCTTTTGGAAGATCTTGTGTGGGCTGGCCCGAGGATGGTTATGAAGCTCGGAAGACTCGGCTCCTTCATATCGATTCCCGATGCAATTGACGGGTTCGGCCAACGTGTAGTGCCTGACGCGACTGGTTCCGACTTCTTCTCCTCGACATCGTCCCTCTACGGCTCCAACGCATACACTACCCGCAATCCCGCCTCCGCCACGCCCTCAGACCTCGCCGAACAAGATCCTGTGATGTATCGCTTCTCGATGGAGGGTGCCAGGGGCCTAGGCAGTGTCTTCAGCTACGCCACCAGCAAGTGGGCGCTATGTTGTATCGCAATGGCCATCGTCCTGAACCGAACCCATATCTTCGCGGCGACGAGACGGCGAATACGGCTGCGGTGGCACGCACGACTTGTGATCCGAATCACCCCTCTCCTCCTCTTCTACGTACAAGCTCGGAGTCTACTTCAGTCCATACAATGTCAGACGTCGCCGGACTTTTGCCGAGTTGCGGTGGGGAAACGCTAGCAAGAGCTCGGAGCTGATGTTCTCTCAGCGTAATCCCCTGCTCCACGACATGAGCTCGGCGCTGCTGTTCGGTGCGACAGACGAGGAGTCATGCTTGGCTGTGCGCATGATTCCAGGGATGGATGAGGAGTCACCGGATCTGAAGGGATCTTTGTCGCTCCTGTGGCCTCTGTTCGGCACATTCTGTCTGAGCCAATTCATCGAGACCATATCTTGCGCGGTTCAGGGAAAGTCAGTCTCTGCCGAGACGGGTATGACGCTGTTCGAGCATTCCCTTGCGTTTGCTGAGGCCGACGCTGCGATCAGCAACCAGCTTGGCTGGGGCATCTTCAGCTCTACAGCAGCTGATGCGACGGCCCAGTCAACCATGACTGCGAATGCGATCAGCAGATCTATGATCATGAAAAGGGTCAATACACCTCCCGAGGTGCTCCTTATCGCCTTCTTCTCAACAATGAGCCACATCACAAGCCACCTCCTAGGAGTGTTTGGCAAGCAGGCAAAGTTCCGCCTGATCAGCACGGGCTTCTGGGCGCTGTGCTTTATGAGCAGTATCGTCTGGAGTGCGATCACATTTTCGCTGGAAGACTCATCCCGTCAGGGGCTGCTAAGATATCCTACTGTCTGTATCATTGGGTTCATACCTCATGTTATGGTCTTAGTAGGGATCGTGGTCTGCTTCTCTATCTACTCCATGGCGCTCGTGGTATCTACGTTGGCAGCTCCTCCCAGTACAGCCCAAGGTGGGCGGCTGACGTTCAGGGAACGCATTGCTCTCGCGCACTCTAATATGCAGGCCAATTTATCATTTTCCGACCTCAGAATCACGACGGAGATGGACTTTTATACGGCACTGCTGCGAGCTGGGTTTGGCGCAATCACCATGGCCACCGAGGCTGTCTACTTGAACGAAGACCGAAGCGTGAATCTCAAGCGCACAACCTGGCTGGAGGAGGAACGGTATCGCGAGTTCGAGGAGCTAAAGATGAACTGGATCAGCTCTGGCATACCTGGCTCGCGCTATGATACGTCTGGTGTCATCGGTCTGGTGCCGGTCAAGGACGGCCAGCTTAGAGCCACCAGTGGATATGCACGCGAGAGAGCCGCACAGAAGCTTTCGAGCTCCATCACTGGCGAGCGCCGCGCCATACGAGATGGGATCGGCGCGGCAGAACGAAGTGGCCGCTGGGTGTTGGCCGTGGAATACGTGATTCACATTGCCAAGCTATGGTTTACGTTCTTCGCCATGGGCGTGTGTCGAGTCTTGTCCAAGGTTGGCATGCGAAACCCCCCGAGATGGCTCAAGAAGTTGTCCAGACTGCCCAAGTCCACAAAACCGGAAGAGAAGCGGTCGAGGAAGGGACGGGCATACGAAAACGTGGTCCAGGGCTTTGGTGCCACAGGGATACCTGGGATCCAACGATCTGATAGGGTTGATGTGGAGCGAGAAATGCGCCGACTGTACAACGAGCATAACCCCCTGGACGACGAAGGCACCCGCGAACGGTGGATCGATAGCAACCTCTACCAGTGGTGGCTCCATGGTGGTTGGTGGGGAAAGACCGACACAAGTGGCGAATATGCCCTTGCTGCAGAGGCAGAAGACCCCGACTTTGACGCGACGAGCGTCATATCGGCCACGGAGTCTTTATTCTCAACGAGCGACGATGAGGACAGGCAGGTCTGGGAGGACATTGATGGCATGGACGATGGTCAGCGGACACCAACCCAGCGCTCTCCATTCGCCTCGAGAGAAGGTTCTCCCGTCATAGACACACCTGTGCTGGCAGCCGACCTGGCAGCCCTGCTCCACCCACGCAGCGCCGAAGAGCGCGGCCAGGCACGCGCACTCGCCGCCCACCTTGGCTCGGACCGCGTCATGACACGGGCCGGCTTCAGACGCTACGAGCAGGCGCAGCGATCACAAGTCCTCTTCCCCAGTCGCCACGTTCGAGCCTCCGCCAAGATGACACCAGAAGAGGAGGTTCAAGTACTCGAGCAAATCCTGCTTGAGCGACGCGCCGCCACCGCACCTGCCGATGGCGATGTAGGTCCTTCTGGTTCCGCGGACGCTGGCTCAGCTGGCTGGGCCGACGGCGCAGCTGGCATGGGTTCAGACGGTCCGCAGTGTGTCGTGTGTCACAGCTCTCCGCGGACGGTCATCGTTTGGCCGTGCCGGTGCCTCAGCCTCTGTGATGACTGCCGGGTGTCGCTTGCCCTTAACAACTACGACAAGTGTGTCTGCTGTAGGAGGGAGGTGATCAGCTTCAGTCGTATCTACGTGCCTTGACCAGGTCCTGTTGGGAAACAGTGATCTCACTTGGGAGTTTTTTCTTCTTCCTCTTCTTTATTGCTGCAGTGTACATAAGCGATCGGAAGGGATAGTGTTATGAATGGCATGGCCGGCGCAAGGGCGTATTTTTCTTCGTCTCTGATTGCAGTAGCAATTGTGCCCCAGTACATTATGGAGACTCACCGTCACATCTCACGGACGAACGTGAATATATGAGAGACCTAAACTTAAACCTGCGAGGTCTCTCTTTTTCTACCTATTCATCTCCTTGTTCTTGTAGTTTGGCATTGTGTTCGCTGCCCCTTACTACATGGCCGCCCACTCGATCGTGAAAGCTCGAACTCTGTCGTCACCAGCACCTCGTGCTACCTCCTCGGGCGGAGCCTCACCACCGATCAGGAAACCCTTCTTGACACCAGTGCCCAGCCGACCTCCGGTGACGAGATCCAATACGGCGATCTCCTCATCCCACTCAAAACTTGTAGCCATAAAGTGCGCATGATACCGAAATGGGTCACCAGGATACACGCTGTAGTCAGCACCAAACCTGATACCTGGCGTGATGTAGTAGCCTCCGGTGTTGAGATGCTTGTATAATGGATAAGCGCGGGGCGTCTGGATAGAGATGTGATGGGCCTGGGGGTCTGCGAGGATATCTACGCTGGTTGTGGGCGTGATATGGCGGCCAAGTGTGCCCGCTCCTGGCAAGGCCGGGCCTGGTTTCCTTGAGGGCGGTGGGGATCCAAAAAGGGAGTCCTCGGCGATGGATGACGAACTGCCAACGCCTGCTGGCGCTGGGTTCGGGTCGTACTCTCCTTCGGCCTTGTCCTCCTTGTCGTCTATGCTCCCGCCAGCAGCCTTCCGATTCCTGGTAGCACCCGAGGCCGCCTTCTTCGCCAGGCTCGCTGCTTTCAGTTTCTCCCCTATCTTCTGCAGCTCCACTTTCTCCTCGTCCGCAGCCCTCTGGAACATCCTCCGTTTTGTCTTGAGCGACTGCAGATACGCCTGCTTGGTGGACGGGTCCATTGGTGTCAGGTGAGCGGTGGCGTCGTCTGCGATGAACGCGGCACCTTTATCCACAAGCAGCTTCGCCTCCTCGGCAAGGAGCTCTATCGGCAGCCCTGAGAAGACGTTCTGGTTAGGGTTCTGCGGTGTGGTCCCCACGAACACAGCGCAGATGCAGTGCTCGCGGCGGAGGGCGGCTACGTCCTTCACCTCGAAGACGAGGTACCGGCCGCCCACCTTGGAGATTCGGATGGGCTCCGCCATCTGAGGGCAGTTTCGGCTCCCAACGATAGTGCGTCTATTGTGTGTCTCGTTAGCCCAGGGCTCGCTCCGGAACGAGGATTTCAAATGAGTTGAATGGTGCGGTGCGAGTCATAAAGTTTGACACAAATTGTTTCGTCACTGATGATCTCAGGGGATTGACAGATTGTAGATGTTGTTTGAATCATTCGAAGGCACGGTACTGGGTGGTTGCGTAAGGAACTTGGGCTTGACTTACTTGCACTGTTGAAGAGGTTGTCGTTTCGAGAGGGAAGAAAGGTTTAGAGGAAAAATTTCCTGCAGCTGTTGTTGGCAGGGCAGTCGATGAAAAAGCGGGTACCCTGGTCGGGGGTTAGGGCTAGCATTTCTTGGCTCATGCTCCCCGTAGGTATGCACCATAGTACTGCAGTGGTACCTGAGCGGGGACTATGACATGCAGAAGATCGCAATGTGATGTCCCAAAAACGCTTTTTTTTCTTCTTCTTCTTCTTCTCGTTTTAATCCTGGCTTGGGCTCGGATAGAGCGCTGTGGAACAATCGGAGCTGACTCTCTGAAGGTCTCAAAATTCGATTCCATCCTTGACGGTACTTGCAGGTGATTTCTCCTTGTGGTCTTCCTCCTCCATTGGAGGCAGTACGTAGGGCTGGATGACTAGACCCTTCGTGCTGCTCATGTGGAATGACAGGTCCTCTCGGAAGTGGTTGTTGGAGGCACCGCCGCCTCCTCTCTCATGGAACACAGGCAGGCTGTGGACCCTCAGTATGCCTTGGCTTTGGTCCTGAAGTTTTGAGCCGCTTCCTGACGACGGCGGAGCGGCACCGAGCTTTGGAGGCAGGGGTATCATCTCCAGAACACCATCCGAGAGGAGCTCCATCCATCTCGTCATCCCATTAGTTCGCGGAAACAGTGAGACGGGTAACGTGATGAGAGCCGTCAACTGCCCAGGATACTGACGCAACAAGGACCTGAGGGCGTGCAGGAATTGTAGGATCTCGGCCGGCTGACACGCACTTGGTGCGTATAGTGTTGGCGTCAAGAGACTAGGGATGATTACCCTATGGACCGTTGAGGGAGGCGAGACCTGTAGTTTCTGCTGCAAGTCC
Source organism: Celoporthe dispersa (assembly GCA_016584495.1). NCBI lineage: Eukaryota > Fungi > Ascomycota > Sordariomycetes > Diaporthales > Cryphonectriaceae > Celoporthe > Celoporthe dispersa. The sequence continues at coordinate 1,448,069 of WAID01000004.1, forward strand.
TTGATGAACAGCTTGAACGCAGACGGTAGTTCTCTGGCCTCAGAGGCAAGCCTCATGGGGTTGGAAGCCGGAAATGCGAACATTGCGCCCATGATGGATGACGACGCCAGCCTCTTGGTAAGGTCAAAGGCGTGGCAGAAGACGGCCCTGGTATCATCATCTACGTCTATCTACTAGTCAGAAATCCCATCCATCATGATGTCGCTCGCAGCCGAGGTCTTTGCACGCACCCTTTGGCCCACTGCTGGGTGCAGTCCTACTAGCAAGGCTCTCATACCTCCAAGCAATCTTCATCTTCTCATCTGTACGGTTCGATGTCTTGCTGGGGGTGGTATCCTGCCTGGCAGACACGGCTGGTAGCTCGTGTTTCCACACCTCGGGGTACCCAAGAACATGTACTTGATGCCCTTGTACAAGCCCCTCAGCAGCATAGTATTTGAGCAGAGTCCCCGAAAAGTCTGTCGTTCCATGCTCCTCAATGAGAAGAGACGAGCCAAGTGGCAGGCCAGCGTGGCCAGCAAGAATACTGTCCAGTGACGCAGTTCCCGTCGAGGTGGTGACCCGCCCGTCAAGTGGCGATGGTCGCAGACCCGGCGCAAGCTGCGCCTCTAGCCGAGGTTGAGCGGCCTGGGATGAAGACGATGCAGAGATCACTGCATTCCTCTTTCGAAAAGACATAGCAAGATGCTTGTATAGCAGGTCTATGCTGAGGGTTGCGGCGGACTTGTGACCCAGCTTTTGAGATTGAGTTTGTTTGTCCCATGTGAGAATTCCAGAACTTTAGGCGGTCTAGTTTAATTCTGCCGGCACTAAATCACCCACCCGCAGTGAGCTAAGCTACAGCATACCGCCTGCCTGCCGCGTTCAGAAGCTGCAGGCGATCGCCTCGAAAGTTTTCGACCTCTTGTCAGCAATTTGCGCTTGACGCCAACCCCAACGCTCTCAAGACAAACCCCACGCGTTACCTGCCGGTACATCTTCCCGAATCGATTCCTCCCACCGCTCTAGCTGCATCACGATGGCCGAATCTACCAACGATGCCGTGCTCTACGAGGAGCCTTTCGTCATCACGGCCAAGGACCACAAGAAGTACGACCGCGCCGCACGCCTCACGGCTATCTCCCACGACAACCTCACCAAGCTGGAGCTTGACATCAACACCGAGCTGCTGCCCATCTCCCCTGACGAGAACATCGAGGTCTGCGTGGCATCAACCCTGAGCCTGGATGGCTCTGTCGACGAAGAGAGGGGGTGGCGCGACGTTGGCAAGGGGGCGTGCAGACACTCGCTGATGGGTACGACTATGTCTGCCACGGCAAGATCTACAAGTTCGAGGACGGCAAGGCGGCAAAGACTCTGTGCGTTGTATTCTGTGGACCTCTACCCCCAGGTCCTCACGACTAACGGCAGTGTGACGAGCAGGAAAGTCTACGCCTCGTTTGGTGGCCTGCTCATGGCGCTGGAAGGCCCTGATGCAAAGCTCACCCCACTGCGTGTGGACAGCGTATACCTCCTGATCAAGACCTAGAGGGCCTTAGACTAGACAGGTATGGCTCTCACCACGCCGCTTCCAGCGTCGAATGAGACCCAGCAGTGAGTACGGAAGTCGTTGGAGACGAATTGCTTGTAATAGTCTAATATCCAAGACCAGGGGCCTCACTCTCTCTTCACCCGCCTCCCACACCCGAAACATCCGCCAGGGGAGACTCCCTACCCCCTTCTGGGTGTTTCTCTATCTGCCCAAGTTGGTGGATTTTTATTCGTCCTCTTCGAAAGTCCCAGGGAAAGGCATCTTCCTACGGAGACGTGTTTCGATCTCGTCACAGTCAGGCTCGTTGTCAGGGGTGAGAACGCCCATGCGGATGAAGAAGTCAAGGATGATGACGGCACAGTTCGGCTTCCACTGGCCCGTCGCGAGTTGCTCTCTGACTTCATCCACCGTGCAGAGACTGAACGACTCAACTTCCCCGTCGTTCGGGGCCGGGACCACATCGTCAGGTAGCTCCACATCATATACCCATTGGCACTCAGGGTAGATATACCCGTCATCAATACCAGGTCGTTTTTCGGTCGTGTATATGTACCTGATGGTACCTGCCAGCTTTGCGTGCTCGCGAATTATATACTCAGGCAGGCTGGCTTCCTCATCGGCCTCGCGAATGACGCACTCCAAGGGTTCTTCACCTGTCGTCAGGCCACCTGCCACCGTGTTGTCGAACATACCAGGCCACGCGTTCTTGAGCTTGGATCGTTTTGGTACCCAGAGCTTGATCCCGTGGGGTGCCTCCGGACAGCGTACGTACGCGATGAGGTGGATGCCATATCGCATATAACCCCAGAGTCCCATCGACGACCGCTCCATGCTGAACAAGAGTTTCCCGCTGCGACCATATACGGGCCACAGCTCATTCCTCCAGTTCCCAAGAATCTCGAAGGTTCGGTGCATCCGCAGATAATGTGTGGTCGCGGCCACGAGTTCGGTCCGCATTCGTTCCGTCGCTGGCCTGTGGAACATCTTGATCGTCCTGTCATATGGGTTGAAGACGATTTCACCCCTGATGTTTGCTGGCACCTTTTTAATCTCTTCGAAGACGCTGCTCAGCATATAGCCGATCGGGAATGTCCCTTCCTCATCCTCCCAGATGACGGTATACAGCTCACTCATCATCTTGGCGTATCTCTCGGGCTCCCTATCAGCCAGCGGAAAGCTGCAACGTACCGTCAGTCCCGTGCGCGACAGGCCCTCGCAGTATGGTCTGGCGCGTACTATGTGGGTCGAAGGAGAGCTGCAGCTGTCCCCTACGTCACAACAAGCCACGCTTCCGTGACCGACCCTTTTGCTTCCGAGGTTGCACGAGAGTGCAGGTGGGCAGAAAGAGGTTGACTCAGGGGCCAACCTGCTACCGGCGCTCGCTGGTGGACAGGATCACGCAGGCGCGGATGATGTGTTTGATAGCGGCGAGTCTCGGAACGGTTGGGTTCAGGGGATCGATGGAAATGCATGAACTTACCCGTCACAACGATCCAGCAGGTCCCTGCTTGTGAGGCTGCTCGCCACCATGGTCCCTCCCGCGTTAGTCATGACTCGTCTCGGTGATGGTGCGATCTATAGGCTCTCCACGCAAAGTACGGTTGAATATCAAGGCTCTGGTGGATCACGCGGTGTCCGGCTGCGCACTATCAACGTGAGAAAAGGAGGGAGGAGGACGGGAGGAAACTGAGACTACAGAAGATTACGGACGGATCGCATGACAGCAGTAAAGCTTCTTTATAGACGGGAGCCAAGACTGGCCGGCATCAAGAGCCTCCTCACCTTTTTTTTAGTTCCGATGGGATTACGGCTACCCGTTGGCACAAGATGGACCTCCCAGACGGTCCCTGCCCAGCCCCATACGCTGGCTCTTCTTCATCTATCTCTCCAGAGCCCACTTGTGCGCACCTGCACGTGTCAAATCTCGCAGCGTGGGCCCGGTGCTGAGGGACTAATGCTTTCTAAATCTTGAGGCCTTTCCTAAAGCGCCGGTGGGATCATTTGCTTTCTTACTTACGGTACCAGGGGGGGGGGGAGCGCCGATCAGATCTCGGCCAACATTGGACCAACCTCCAGGATGTCTGTCATTCGAGACCCTGTATTTATCTCCGCCGTACTACTGTATATCCACTATATGCGGGCATGCTGACTCCCATGTGAACTCTGGGGTTCTACGTGATAACATAGCGCACATGTATAAGGTATGTACATAGTATATCACTAAGACAAGGGCCCTGCCTGTGCCCACAGGGTTTCGCATGACCTGCGAGAGAAGGGTTGTCTGCTGCAGTGGTCCTCAAAGGGCCTTTGGTTTCAAGCTTATATCACTGTTCGTCACATGCTTAAATGAGCCAGGCCAGGCCCAGTATACTAGCTTACTACTACGTGTATAGTCACAAATTTGCGGATGCACCTATGCTACTGCTCATCATGTACACACTAGCAACGGAGCATCACTGCAAATATTGTTCTAGTCAGCATACATATACCATATGCATGTAATACCACGCCTGCTTTCTGCCTCTTCTTTACCTGCCTTGTCCCTCACCCCACCACCCCTATGCCTGCTCGCCCCGGGTACCATCTACCAGTCGTGTCGCTCAAGGCTACACGAGTGACACACCTCGTACCCGAGATGAAGGTGGGACGCCACGGGTGTCCTCCCGTTGGTCGCCTGGGGCCCCTTCCTCTCCCGTCCTCTTTGTCATATCTCGACTGCCGCCGCGGGCATGTCGAGGGCTCCTCCAAGCACACGCCCTCCCTGTCTCTGTGTCTGAAAACCACCCTTGGGGCTGGGCGGGAAAGAAAAAGGCGAGGCGTGTGCTCCCTCGTTTCCGAGCAAGGCGGGCGACCCCGGTTCGGGCTTGCAGGTAGGGCAGAGCCCCCACGTACGGACGGAGAACTGATGGTCTGTGGGCCTTGTGCAAGCAGCTGCCGCGGGGCAATACGTGCTCTTCTGCCAAAGGGCCGGCTACGCACACAGTAGTCAGCAGGTGTGCTGGCGTGCTAAGCCGTGAGAGCTACAATAGTACAGTGGGAAGATGACAGGCTGGGACCAGAGGGGTGCGTGGCCAGGTGACCTCTGCAGGATTTACAAGGGCAGATTAGTGCTGAGCCGGTGGTCGGCAGGTCTCCAGCGTTACCGAGCAGCCGCAGCGGGTGGGCTCTCGCTTCGGCGGGTTCTGGGTGTCTTTTTGAGATAGATGAGCGAACGAGTCCTCGGCACCACACCACTTCCTCTCGTGGGCTCGCTTTTCCATGATATGAGCTCGGAAGGTCATTCACGTGCTCACTACTTTTAGACCAAAATTCAATATTATTCTCTTTTTGTTGAGCTGGCATTTCTAGTTTTCCCAACAAATTATAATGAGCCTCGACCAGTGAGTGTGGCTCGCTGAGGTTCGAGCAACACCCTAGCTAGGCCTCCAGCTGTAAATTCTTTGGGAAGGAAAGACTTTGGCTGATAATGAGCAACGACGAGGAAAAGAGCGACATTGAGGAAGGAGTAGCCACATCATCTTAGGGAGGAGATGTGGGCACTGTCACCGCCTCGCCTGCCCGATACATCCCGCTATGTCGGTACTGAGCAGTGCTGCAGATCAGACCAATCAGGAAGGTATTGTTCCCTTGAACTGGCTATACAGTAAAGCATGCTTGGATATTTCACTACGAGAGCGTGCCTGATGACACTGAGATGTATGCTCATACCCCTTGCTCCTGTTTTCCCTTCTTTCTTTCTTTCTTTCTCTCTCTGTTTTTTTTTTTTTTTTTCACTCTACCTCGCCTCTGCTCCTAGATTAATGGATGCCCGCGGGCCCGGTCTTCATTTGACGGATCCCCCTTATCAGGCCCAGAGGCGAGCCTCCAGGTATCACTGCGGATGCAATCCCGCAATACATTCCTCATGCGCCGCTTTAGATGCCACCCCTATCTCTGCGACGCATTCGCATGGGCACCTTGCCAGCCAGAGGCGATACGGCGCTTGCCGAAGCCCTTGGGGGTGAAGTCCTCCTGCACGGCTCTGCCCTCCTCGAGTTTCTCGCAGTCAAACAGGCTTACTATCAGGCGACAGGATGTCAAGTTCAGGGTGCAGATATGCGACGGTGCGTCTGGTCTCAGAGGTCGCGCCGGAAGGGATGCCAGAGGACACCCTGAGGGCTGCTGGAAGTCGGATTTGGTGGAAGGACACGAATGCTCCGCGGGACGGAGGTGCCATGTCCAGGTCTTCCGCCGGAGCTCTGGGGACAGGTCCGCAAAGCGCGGAAAGCCTGAGGCACAAGACGTGCGGGCAGAACTGGGGGACGGAGGAGGTGAGTGACCCCAGCGGTGAACAGCAGGCACCAACCATTGTTTACCCAACAAGCTGTAGATACATACGTCCGAGGTATTTACGGCCCCAGAGCTGCATGGAAGCCAAGAATCAGAGACTTTGCAGGAAGAAAAGAAAGAAGAAGGAAAATATTGGTCAGCCCAAGAGCATTGTCTTTTGAATATTACAATAGCCCTACTGGGAATTCAAGAGAGCAATGTTATGTTCTGCCATGGTAGTGGCTGACCAGGTCGAATTAAAATATATTTGTCTGCATATGGTATGGTGTGGCGGACCAGGTGTGGCGGTCCGGGACAGGGGTTACTGTAGTGACCCCAACCAAAGGGTCTCGGATTTTGACCCCAAATTCTTCATACACCACCTACTTTTAGTCAGGACATCTCTCTCCCGACAGGGCTGCTCAACTCACCTCAGCAGGTTTGCCTCTCAACACAGACGATATACACAAACTCTCTCTCTCTCTCTCTCTCTCTCTCTCTCTTTTCCCTCCACTCTCCGCTCACATCTTCCCCACCCACCCACACAAACAACCAAAACATGGCCCAGCCCCTCTTCGGCCTCGTCCCGGCCGGGCTGCCAGTCATCACCCAGCCCACAGAGACGCCCACGCCCACCTCCTTCATCTACTCGATCCCGACCGGCCAGAAGCCCTTCTCCCACGTCGTCATCTTCCTGCTGCCGGGAATCGTCCTCCCGGAGAACACAGCAGCCGCCATCTACCTCGTGACCCCGCCAAACACGGCACAGGGGCAGACCGCCCCGAACTCGAGGTTCCTCGGCGGCGTGGGGCCCGGCAAGGAGTCCGCCATCTTCAAGCTCAGCGAGTCGTCATCGTCGTCGGGCCAGATCATCCTGGGGGTCAGCATCGAGGACGGCGCCTCCGTGGGGGCCAGGATCGAGGAGCTGAACGCCGCCAAAGCCCCCTCCTCCCCACCGGCGGGCACCCTCGCCCTCGTGCCGGCGGGGCCCGGAGCTGGCAGGGCCCAGCCGAGCACCCTCGTGCTCGCCCAGAGGATCATCAAGAACGCCTTCAACTTCCTGTCTAGCTTCTCTGGGCAGGCGGGCCAGGTCGAGGTCGTGCCCCTGCGCGCCTTTGAGGACTGGTGGCGCAAGTTCGAGAGCAAGGTCCGGACGGACCCTGGCTTCCTGGAGCGGGATGATTAATATAAAAAAAAGAAAAGAGAAGAAAGAAAAAAGAAAAAAAAAAAGGAAAAATGTTGGGACATTGGTGACTGCATGCATGTCCACCCGGAACACATGTATGCTGACATAGCGTCACAACGTCTCTCCCTCTCTCACTCTCTCTTTTTCTCTCTCTCTCCACATCCTCCTCCTGTTGTTCTTTTGTGACGTATACAGCAGGCCCGCGGGCGGGCGGGCGGGCTAGCTTGGTTGTCCCTCCCTACTCAGGACCATGGGTGGTTTACCAAGTTGAGGGGAGTCGTCAGCCTCATTGACAGGCCGTCTCCAGGAACGGGGGTTTCCTTCCCCCACCCCCTCTACCCTCAGCGCAGTCAGATATGATCGACATGCCCCGTGACAGCATTGTGCTGTGGAGGCTTATGTGGACACTAGCCCCTCGGGTTTCGTGAATACATGTGTGTGTGTGTGTGTGTGTGTGTGTGTGTGAAAGAGAGAGAGAGAGAGAATAAGACGTATGCAAAGCTACGCCTCACATTGGTCTTGCTCCGCGCTAGATAGATAGCAGGGGAAACAGAAGTCCGGCAGCATATCAGCGAAGAAGAGTGATTTGAAACTGTCAGCGTGGGTGGACATAAGCTGACATATACTCCCCCCCCCTCTCTCCTCTCCCGACATCCTATCAACTTGGGCGGTGAGATGGGGCCAGCTAGAAGCCAAGGTGTTATCTATCGCGAGGACCGACCGAGCAGGGCAGGAAAGGCGGCATGTCGTTTATAAAAGGCATATCAAGATAGGACGAGATCACGAGATGATCATGCAGCAGGCCAGAGAATACCAGCTAGTATATTCTGTACCCAGAAGGCAGGTGTAGGCGCAACAGGGAAGAAGGTAGTAAAACCTATCTGCATTTGATGGCGCTGATCAGACAAGCCGCATGAAGAGCCCAAAATTCTACCGATACCCCCGTCTCGCATGCTTCTCCAGTGAGTCCAAGACCCCAGAGTCCCTTTGGAAAAAGGTGGGGGAAAAAATAAATAGAAAAGGGAAACTCCAGAGTGTATCTTCTCAACGTGGTCAGAGACGCAGGCGCAAATCATCGAGACCTCCCTGGATCAGAATATTAATCTCGTATATTCTCCGCCAGAAAAAGGAAAATAATAATCCCGTAAGTGGTACATTAAAAATCGTATGGTAGTGGTATCTTTAGTCGTTCCTCCAGAGGGATTGAAGATGAGTCCAGTGCTCTCTCTCTCTCTTATCATGCTGTCGCCAGTGGGCTCTTTCTCGTGGGACTACCAGTTCGAGACCGCCTTCCCGCGTTCGACATACTTGGTGGAAGCCTCAACGAGTCCCGGCTTTCTGTGCGGACAAACAGGCCCTCCCGGTCAAGCGCAGAGCTGGTATCGAACCGGTCATTCAGCTTGGGAGTGGCGAGCCCCGAGGTCCTGCCGAATCTCGACTCCTCTGAGCCGTCCGAGTGCTCGTTCTCGTCCGAGTCGACGTCGCCCAGTTCGAACTGGCTTGCTTCCCCCTCTTCCGCGATGCGTTCGTAGTGAGCTGTTGGTCTGCCGAAGAGCTTCTTCGTGAGGCCGGCCAGCCCCCGTGCTGGTTTTCGTGGACTGCCGGGCTTCCTGGATCGGCCGGTGAAGCTGTCGATCTTGCTCATCAATCGCATGCGACGCTCCTTTCTCCGGAAGAAGTAGGCTAGAAACGCCAGGACCAAGACGAGGAACAAAAAGGTCGAGAACTTGCTCGGCTTCGCATGATCGACCAGGTCTTCCAGTGTATCATCCCAATCGTCATCGTCGTCATCCTCCTTCCACTTAGACCCCGCGTAGTTGAAGTCGGCCGGGACCTCCAGTGTGTTGCTGCCGAATCCGACAGGGAGGTAGTCGCTGGACCTAGGCGGGATTTGACCTGCGGCATAGAGGACCATCGGGCCCAATGTCCAGCTGACCTCAATGCCGTCAATCTTGTCCACTGGCTGGAACGGGTCCAGGAAGCCCTTCTCTTTTGCATCTTCCAGCGCGCCCTTTGATGCGTTCACACTCGGTGTGTGCTCCAGCCCTAGACGCGGAATGCCAATGCCATCATGCATGACGTTGATCAGCCAAGAGGCCTTGAAGCAGGCTTCCTGTGCCTCCCCTGGCGTTGTCGTTCTTCTTTCTCGAGCCCACCTTGCTGACGATCGCGTCCCAATCTTTCGTGCAGAATTCCTCCACCTTGCCCTGATATGTCTTCAAGTCGTACGCCATGTCGCCCTTCCCAAAAACACCATGTGTCGTATGCCAATACTCGGAAACTCCGATAAAGTGGTTAACATCGAAGTCGATGGCGGGAACATGTTGACCGTTCAACAGACAAGGCTCATCCAAACAGGGGGCGTCCTTTCCAAGCAGGGGGATATGTCTGCTTCAAGCAGCTGGTGAAGTCTCCGGTGCCGAGAAGTGTCAAACCCGTCGGATGGCCAGAGTCCAATGGTTCACCCGACGTCGTGGTACGCAGGCCCTTTGGCAAGCACGGGTCCGGGATCTCTTTGGCATCAGGATCGTACGTATCGATCAGCTTCTTGACATACGACTCGCGAGCCTGGTTGACGCCAAACCCGAGCCAGGTCGCAGTGAAGACTTTGTACTCGGATCGTTGCCCGTCCAAGGTCCGCATGCGCAACAACTTCAGGTCGTTCGCGTGCTTTGCAGCCTCTGTCGCATTTGGGGCGAAGGCGATCTGTGCCGAGGCGCCGCCCATGTCCAGGAAACCGTATGTGTTGTGCTGTTTTCCATGGTTGTGCTCCTCCGGGTGGTCGAAGCCGCCTAGCAAGTAATTTGTCGCTATCCAGCCGTACAGTCCCTCTGTCTCGCCCGGAATGATCTGGATGTGCAGGTCGCAGTCGGGCAGAGAGAAGTCGGTGGTGCTCTTGAGGTAGGAACAGATCTCGCGCGTCAAGGACGACTGTTGCACCTTGGGGAGCAGTCGCATACCGGCGGTCGCCATCAGAAAGATAGGGGTGTCCTCGATCTGGTCCTTGGGAATGATGTCGAGGGCATGATCGATGAGACCCTTCAGATGGTCGTCGCCAACGGCCTTTGGGTTCTCACCGAATGTCGACACGCCCGGTTTGGTCTTCTTGGTCCATTTTTTCTCCGTCACCAACTTCGGCAGGCTATGCAGTTCTTCCTCCGAGGCATGTTTCCTAGCCTTGGCAGGGTCCTTCCATTTGTATATGTGCAGTCGAGTCCCTGAAGAACCAGCATCGAGAACGACTCCCCACCTCCCTGTATAGATGGAACATCAGCAATCGTTGTCGTCGGAAGAGGGTTGAAATGGATGCAATGCGCACATTTCTTGCCCATCGGGACGTCGCGACGGTCGCTTCCGTCAAACACGGGTCAAGGTCAGAACCAAACTATCGATCGTATGTCTCTCGAATGATCTCGTTATCGATGTCGGACAGCGCGATCGCACTCGTGAGGAAGGAATCGAGTAGTGTTGCGAAATTAACAATGTGAACAGAAGCTTAGGAATGTCTTGTGACGTCGCCTCGGAATCGCAACACCTTCGTGGTCGGTCGAGGGGTGGAGAAGCGAGAAAAGCACGATGACAAGAACGGCAGAATCGATCACCAGAAACGAAAATGTCTGATCGCCGCGCAGAACGAGGGGACGCGCCGACCCAGAGCAGGTTTGAGAAGAATTGGGCGATGGATAGTTAGATTATCGTAGCGAGTGATAAGAAGTGGAATGTCTGAGACGATACGTTTGCATCGATTAACGAGGGAAAGGGTCAAATGGATTGGGCATGGTCGGGAGGGAGTCCAGGTTTGGGGGGTGGTGGGAGGTAGGATTTCAAGGTCTGGTTACGAGGAATTGGCACATGAAAATGTTGGTTGGCTTCTACCGTGCGATAGCGTGCTTGCGTGCATAGTAGCTGACACTAGCTTGGCACGAGAGTGGCTCGTGGGGGGTTCCAGTACATCCCTTGCTTACCCGCATCTGTTTTATGGGTCATCTTTCCCTGGAAACGGCCTGGACGAGGCGGGAACGCCCCCTGACTCCACTGCTATTCTGGGTTTTCCACACCACTGTGTCTACAGCACAGCACTCTACTATGAAGCAACTTGGCAAAGTCTCCAGTCCTTTAACTTGACGCTTCCGACTTACCTCGATAGTTTCAACGGACCAGAACACTGCAGGCCAATCCCTTGCAGCCACACAACATGGTCGCAGCTCGCTGGAAACTTAGGCACCTGCTGTCCCAAGTGTACGAAGCCGCCTCGGGCTGCCAACTTTGCACAGCACCCCAAATCTGCGACGGGGTCCACGTAAGCCCCCCTACCTTATTGTACACAGTATCCCCGAGTCTTCCGCACCACCCCCATACCACCTCGCATTCATCTACCGTGTACCAACATGGCGTTGTTTCGATTTAATATATCGTGACCACCCTTTTGAGGACCACTGATACGTCATGGGGCATCATCACCCGAGAGTCTTCCCGGATACCAGGGGAGCGAGGCTTGCATGTCACAGGCTCGGGAGATGTACAGACTTCTCTGCTCCTAAGCGGCGATCCACTGACGAGGAATAACCTAAAAAATGCAACTTGTATTTTAATCTTCGAGCTTGCGCAACGGTCATTCTTGTTGGTTATCAATAGCATGTATAAATGATACAAAAAATGCAGGTTCATCATATATACATGAGGTGTGCTTGAGGCATCGAGCGCCCCAGGATTCAATGCCCAGGCCTGCTACTGCTGTCGGCCAGGCGGATCGCGCGGCGTCTGGTCTTGTCTGCTCAGACAGAGAAACGCTGCTCAACCAACGCCAGCCTCTTCTCAGTCGTACTCGGACTCCACTGCAGGCCGTTGCGCTCGGCCTCGGCCTTGTCGAGCTGGGTTCTGAGCTGCTGGTTTTCCTGGGCCAGCCTCTCCGCCCTGCGACGCGAGAGAGCCTCGACCCTCTTGTAGTGCTCGAGAAATACATCTCGCTGTGCAAGCTTTCGCTCAAGGGAAGTGGGCCTCTCCTTGTGGCCAGCACCTGGCTCCTCCTGTGCCTCGGGATGTTGAGTGACAGCAGCATTCTGGACTTTCAGGCGCGAGATTTTATAGACTTGGTTCTGGATCTCTGCCACGGTGGTGATGTTCTGGAACTCCAGAATGTCCACCTTGACCAGCGCCCACAGTGTCTTCAGCGTCTCCTCCACAACCGCGTGGTCGTTCTTCAGGTTTTGGAGCTCCTCGGTCACAATAACACGCTGCGAAATTGCGTCGTGGAGGGCCGAGTTCAGCTGGCGGCTCTCCGTCTGCAGTTGGCTGTTTTCCTCCATGAGCTGCCTGCTTCGCTGTCCGTGTGGGCCGCGTGGGCTTGGAAGGTCCAGGATGTTAGCTGACGAGCTCATCTTACGGACTCGGAGCCGGCCAGGCTTCTGACCAACCCAGGAAAATCTATTCCCACGGGGCGCCTCTGGAACTTCTTCGAAGACGGTAGGTAGAATGAGTATCTTCTTGCCTCTGTACCTCCGGTTCCTTCTCCCTCTATTTCCGTGACGGATTGAAGAGCGCGAGGGCGCGCTGTGATCTGCTGCGGAGGCACGATTTGTAGGACGAGGAAGAGGCCGTCCAGGCCAAGACAGGCGGCCATAAGGGAAGGGGTGGCTCACGGGAGGGAGGCGGAAGCTTTGGAGATGTCGCTCGGCAGGGAAGAGGGAAAGGTTGGGAGGAATAAGGGGGGAAGGCAAGTATCCAACGCTCACCTCGAACGCTTTCTCCTTGGGATGGAAGGGAGGGGCCAGTGCTACGTCCACGTTGATGTGCACGAGCTCGGTGATATGGTCTCTGAGGCCCGAAACGGCTCGTCTCTTCCTCAGCTGCGGAAGAGTCTTCTCGGCTCTCTTATAAAGCCGTGCCAGCGCGAAAGGCAGTCTCCCGCGGCTTATGGCCGTGGGCTCGGCATTCGACCTCATCACGTTGATGGCACCGGGAGGAGGAGACCAGCGGGTCGACTGGGCGAGATGTCGGGGGGGCTTCTCGGGGCCAGAAAAAGACCACCCACTTGCACCGGCCGGCGAGCCTGGCCCGAAACAGATCGGCTCCCGGTGAGCGTGCCCCGTCTTGAGCGGCAGCATGCTGGTATGTTGGAGCAATTCGAGTCCGATATAAACTTCCGAGAAACGCCTTATGTGAACAAGCACACGATTGCACTCGGTGGCAACGAAGTTGACGGGTGCCGGTGACTCAGGAAAGAGCTGCAACAGATATAAGAGGTTCACTCGGTCGCCTCTCGTCAGGTAACAAACCAATTGTTCGACTACATGGCCACTGCGATCCGCTCCAAGCATTTTCCCCATTGTGTGAACACAATCACCATTGTTCGTGCCCTTTGCTTTGTTGCAAAGGCGGCGGGAAATTCAGTCAGATCAGCGACAAAGACGTGTCTTCGTGCTCGAATGTTTCCAATTTGATCTTCCAACTTTTGTATTACAGCGTTTGGGGCTCTCCCTTATGTCCTCGGCAGAAGCATAGTCTGCAGAAACGAGGGCTTAGCTACGATTGAGAGGAATTGCCCGATATTTTTGACAACATCCGACGCGACTGCACAGGCGGACGGAATGCCTCTTCTGAGCGCTTGAATGGAAGACGGGAGGTGTGGCCGTCTAGGTCGAGTAACGCCCTGCACTGGAAGGCACTGGTCACGGAGTGGTTTTCTCAGACTGTTAGTCCGGATCTCGAAAAGCTCTATTCTCACGGATCCATGACAATGACCATGGCCAAACTTTCGCTAATCACGCTGTGACAGCACTGGTGTTCGTACTTGAGTGTTTACAATATAAGTCCCTCAAGGTCTTGCAAAACGTCATGTTCTTCGAGCCAGTGTACCAAATCAATAGCCACTATAACAAGGAAGCCGGCACGCTCCAACATGTAAATCACCCTGTTATTCAAGCTTCGGAGGGGAGGTCGCTACCAATGCCGCGGAAGCCTCGCGCCGTGTCATCATACGGCCGTGCGCCTGGACGATGGACTGCCGAGAAAGATCAGTAAAGCGTCGACCAAACAGGTTAGAGAATGCAGAGTCATACCGCGTGGTCGCACAGGGGAAACAAGGGCACCAACCACCGCAGGTCCCTGGCTGGTCTTCACGTGAGAAGTCAACCCGACTCCACGGAAGGCGTCAGCACTCCTGCGCTGATTACTATGTAACTCTCGTAGAGGCTGTCGAGTCCTTCCTAAGCTGTGCAGTGCCACTGTATTTCCAGCAACGAGTCCCGGCCCTGCTGGAAAACCCGACACCATCTGTACCTCGCTGCTGTCCACGGGCCGAGGATATTGCAGGCACATCAACTATCAAAGTTCAGCAAATTTGATGCCTTGGGTCTCAACCGTGTCTTTACATACCAAGTGAGGGTGTTGACCTTGCCCACGCAAGATTTGGGATATCTGCTGGACCAATGTGAGGCGAAATAGACACTGAAACTTGTGGGCTCTGCCCGTTGCCATATTTACTGGCCATATAAGATGTCCTCAGCTGCTGTCGGTAGGGCCGTTCCTGAGGCCCTCCACGGCCTAAGCCATAGAGGGTCGTATCAACAGAATCGGACGCAGCATCTTGTATGGGGCCATGCATTGCCTTGCGCTTGAGCTTATCGTAGAGTTCCTGGGTTTGGGATAACTTGTGGGTTTTTTCTTTGTATGCTTGAGATAAATCATTGTGCTTCCTCTGGAGTGCTTCCTGGTCCAAGGCCATGCCTGAGTTGGTTCAGCACATGTTGCTAGTGTTATCGTGAGTAGACCAAGACTTACTAGCAATTCTGTTTTGCAAATTGTTCATCTTAAATTGAGATTCCTTGAGGAGACTGTCAAGTTCATCACTCAGAAGATTACATCGGTCCGACAAGGTCTTGAACTTGTGGCTTTCCCAGGTCCTGGAATATCATGCCGGTCAGTATGGACAGGTAGCCCAGCTGCCAGTAGAGTCACAAACAGATCATGCTCCATCTGGTATGACCAGAAGTCCAAAGCACGTCCTGCACACTCCATGATGGTACCTGGGTCAAGTCCACTCAGAGCTCTTGTCTTGAATTCCTCGCTGGGATTTAAAATGGTGACATAGACATCGTCTGGTCTAGGTAGGTGTGTCCCACAACTTGGACAGATGCGGTGATCAGGGGGAGGCACTGGTGAGGCCAGTTCGGTTGCCACAGTCAAGGCAGAGAAGATGGCTACACAGGGGGGGGGGGGGGGACAGTTAGAAAACAAGAAAACGTGTGGGTATTGAGAATGCCGGTGGGCCTACGAACAGGCCTGCACTCACCCGCAGGATGTCATCAAGGCTTGCTGACGCAGCTCCGTGCGGCACTCAAGCTCATTGCACCTAAATGGGTGGTCCATGGTTGCAAATTTCATAAGAAAGTCATCGTACTGAGTCACAGGATGTTGTATGTCTGAAAAAATAAGGGAAGGTGAGCAGTGTGATTGAGAACGACGCCTGAAAGTACTGAAAGAAAGAACCACTGTCTTCAGTTGTAGTGATGATTACATAATCAGCTTATGCTTTTTGGGGGGGGTGAGGTGTGGGGCCCCTTCCGCACAGAGCTTCCTGCACCTTCAAACGGTCTCCATTGTTGACTTCATCTTGACCAGGCACGGGGTCGAAGCTTCTTGGTAAGCCTTTCAAGATCAGGGGCGAGAGAAGGGAGAGTCTGGGATCCACAGCGGTTTCCCTCAACCCGCGCAAAACTCTTGGAAAATCGATACTCTCGGCACCTCACCACCTCTCCAAGATGACGGAAGTCGTGTTGACCCAAACGCCGCCCATACTCCACGGACCCTCCGACAAGGAGAAGAAGTATGATCGTCAGCTTCGTCTGTGGGCTGCTAGCGGCCAGGCAGCGCTTGAGTCAGCAAACATCCTCCTCCTCAACACGGGCTCGGGCACTGTAGGGATCGAGACGCTCAAGAATCTGGTCCTCCCCGGTACGCTACCTCTCGATGCCCCAAGCGAGACATGGAATTGCTAAGAGATCGCAGGCATCGGTCGCTTCACGATCATTGATGATGCTGTCATCACCGAGGCCGATCTTGGCGTCAACTTCTTTCTCGACGAGGCTTCTCTGGGCAAGTCAAGAGCACAGTCCTGCGCAGAGCTCCTACTAGAGTTGAACCCGGAAGTCCAAGGTGACTGGTTCCCTAAAAACCAAGTTAGTCCCTCATCTCGACTTAAAGCAAGGCACTCCCACGATGAGTCTGGCTGACAAAGACATGGGATAGGAGTCGCTGGACCTAGACAAGGTGCTCTCGGAGGCGCCGACCTTCACCATGATCGTCTACAGTTTCCCCATCCGTCCAGATGATTTGAAGGTCCTTCAGGACTACGGCAGGACACACCTCACGCCGTTGGTTGCCGTTCACTCGGCAGGTCTATACTCATATTTTCGAGTAGGCCTGCCTGGTAGTTTTCCCATCGTGGACACACACCCAGACGAAACCGCCACAACTGATCTGCGACTGCTCTCACCGTGGCCCGAGCTGCAGACTTTTGCCGCTGATATGACGAAAGAAATCGACACTATGGACAACCATGAGCATGGACACTTACCATACGTGGTCATATTGCTGTACTTTCTAGGAAAGTGGAAGGATGCTCATGGAGACTACCCAAGGAAATATGCCGAGAAGACGGCGTTCAGGAAGACGGTTGCAGCTGGGGCGAGGACTAACAACCCAGAGGGTGGCGAAGAGAACTTTGACGAGGCGATCGCCGCCGTAGTAAAGACCGTAGTGCCGTTCAACTTACCATCAAGCCTGAGAGAGGTGTTTGACTACATTCACGACGATCCGGTAGGTCCTTACCTCGTTTGTCGGTCACAAAGTGCTCCAGCCGTTGATTTTGAGGCGCTAATGTGAGGCTGTCCAGACTGAGCAACAATCGAGCTTCTGGGTCATCGCCGACGCGGTCAAGAAGTTCCATGAGAAGCACGGTAGTTTGCCACTCCCTGGCAACGTACCAGACATGAAGGCACAGTCCAAGGTCTACATCCAGCTCCAAAATATATACAAGAACAAGGCTCGGCGGGACATTGCCGAAGTGCTCGAAACAGTCAGGCAGTCTCCAGGTGGCGAGAACGTCGATCCCGATGAGGTAGAGCTATTTTGCAAGAACGCTGCCTTCGTCAAGCTCGTCAATAACGGAGGGGCGGACGCTGGTCGTCTAGCAAGGGTTACAGGTAAGTGTCACCACCCCGCTGGGCATCGTTCTCGGTTTTGCAGGTCGCTCGATAGGTAAGGGTCACATGAGGTTGACTCACAATGCAGGAGAGCAACTAGCTCAGGACGCGAATGCGGAGGCCATGATGTCGCCTCTCTCGCTAATCCCCATCTATCTTGCTCTTTTCGCGACGTCACACAATCCCCAAGCCTCTGCAGAAGAGATTGTGAAGGCCATCGGAGATATCGTTCCAGATGCCGCCGAAAATGAACGAGTGGTCAAGGTCGCTGAGGAGGTTGCCCGCGCTGGTGGCGGAGAACTACACAACACATCCGCCTTGACTGGCGGCATGGTGGCCCAAGAGATCATCAAGATCATCACCAAGCAGTACATACCTGTCGACAACACCTGTATTTTCGACGGTATAAGCAGCAGGTGCCAGGTACTTCGCTTGTGAGCCGCAGCGAGGATCTAATGCGCCCTTCCCGTCTTTTTTTTCTTTCTTTCTTTCCTTCCTTCACATCACATGGGGCCCAGTTCTGGAGGGATGTGATTCTGAACCAAGGCAGCATTGTGACCGCAACAGCAGAAGACTGCTCGTTGCCGGCCTCGCAGCTCCGGCTGAATCAGGGCTGGGAACAGGGGAGGACTGGTGGAGGGTGCAGCTGGGTAGCTCCCCTAACCGTACTCCTTGTACGCAAGCATGGATTCCCTGACCAGTAGGCGGTAATCACTACGTCGTTCATCGCCCCCTTCGGGCCGCTGACAATTCGAGACCCGGTCACACCCAAAAAAAAGGGGGATCTCTTCGGACCGCAGGTCCTAGCAGTACTGCAACCCTGAGGTCGTTGTGTGAACAGGTAGGGCGGTCATTCCGAGATAGTGGGACCGCAGAGGTCAGGAATCAACACAGAATTCAAGTTCGCGTCCGGTCAGCTCCTCTTTTGATTAGGCTGCGTTGGATACGCGGCTACGGAAAGTCGCACAAAGCTCGCTGCCCATGAACCACCATGCGCGCCCACTTTATGATCGGCACCATATCGCTAACCTCACGGCAGCACGAGCATAGCCATGCAATCACAGAACCACTATTCGGACTGAGAGTCTGCAACGTTGCGCAAGATGCAATGCTTTGGCACGTAGCAGCCGTTGACAGCCACACGCGTCTTCCCCTTGGACCTCTATTCAGTTCCTTCTACTCAAATCCCTTGTGTACAAGTGACTTGTGCACGCTGGAAGGACCAAGCCATCACCGGACATACAGAATGATGAGTTCAATGGGTGGACCACCGTCAGGTTATCCGGAACCAGGTCTGTCTACAGCCCGTGAACCGAGAGAACGACTTCAGCTGCTAAGTACTCACGTGTTGTATCGTGTTCTAGTGCTCGGAGGTAATAGTCAGTGCCGAAGGTATTACCGGCGCGAATAGGTAACTTTTGACTTCCAGCATGGTCTTGAAAATGGGCGGAACTGAAACTTAACCAACGGACCTCAGGCCAGCGTTACAGAGAACCACCCCTCGTACTCGGGGGGGGGGGGCATTCAGCTGACAGGCGGGGGTGGCCCTGCATAGCTGCCCAGGCCCACTGTGCGTGTGGATGCCTGCTGGGTTACCCCAAGCATGCAGACTCCTGAAGCACAAACAACAAGCTTCATTATAACGAAAATGAAGGCTGGATCCTTTGGCTCTTCATTGGAGGACCAGATTCGAGCACCCGGCGCCCGCAGTTGCACCCAAGAAACATGCAGCGGTGCCCGCCGGTCCACGAAACTGAATGACTGGGCTCTTCCAGACGTGGAGCCAATTGTGCAGGTGCGGAAACAATCTTTCCAAATTGCAAGCCTTTCAGAAACGTACTGATGACGCGGTGAGAGCCTTCTGCGCCACGGCCAGACATATCAACTCCAAAAGGAAACCAGGCAAGGTGTGACAGGGCTCGGAAGAGGCCGATATCGACCAGCTGCGTGCGCTCCACCTCATCACCCTCCAAGGCCCTGCAGCAGAAAATTATCATTCCGGCCAACTGCGTGTCATGCACAAGTGGACAACGCAAACTCTTCGTGCTGCTGATGGGACCGCATCAGGAAGCCCCCTTCCGGTCTGCCGAGCGCTGGGGCTCTGGGGCAGTCCCAGGGTCCCACTCGTCCGGCGCATTCCGTCCCACCAGCGGCCGAGGCCGGTGAACCAACGGCGGTTCCCTCGCTTTGCAACTGCATATCTGCGGGTAGATACGCTGCCAGCCCGGATGGATCTCAACCATGCGCAGAGGTGGAGAATGCGAGACCCTCGAAAGAGCGGTGCCAGAACTCGTCGTATGATATCCTTCAAGTCAAGAGAGGCTGGTTCATTGGGCAGTTGGAAGCGTGAACCGTCCAAGTCGCCTAAAGTTACCGATTCCATAAAGGTTCCACCTCCTTTCACGACTTCTGCATGCTCGCCTCTGCGCAACAACGGTGGCCAAGTTGTTGAGTCAGTCAGATACGCGTTCCTCGATGCCATGATCCACGGCTCTTGTATGCGTGGAGCAGCACGGCTGCATGAGCTGTAACGCTCGTATCTGTCTGCTCGGGCAGGCCAACCCATATCTGGTACAACCAGTGTCCAGATGGGGCAATGGTCCAGAGGCACGGAGGAGAAGTTCAATCTGTGGGATGTTCAGGAAGCTGCGGGGCTGTCCACGCTCACTTCCTCTCTCTCTGTGTTTCTTAGATGATGGATCGCCAGGTGATGTATCATTTGGCGCTGAGGTCGATCCAGCTTCGAGCAGGGAGCATCTCATCTACAGGACTTCGACTTCCTAATGGGTTCGGTAGGCCCTTTGAGATGATTCCGGCCGAGCACGACGCGTGGGGGGGTGGGGGGGGGAGGGTTGAGCGGAAGCATGACTAGTCAGCTGGCTATGCATGCACATATGATTGGTATCGCTTCAGTCTGTGCCTCCCCCTCCCCCCCCTCTTCCTTCACCCCCGGGTCCCTCCCTCCAGGACGTCTGCAGGTCCAAGGAGGGTCGTCCATGACCGGTACTGGTCGAGCGGACAGCAGTCTGCCGAGCCACGACCATCATCAGTCCGTCATCTGCAGGCAGACATGTGAGGCGAGATTATACGGCGTACGTATATCGCACCGCCAGAGGGAATGTGGAGAATGTGGCGGCTCGCCACTGGCGGCAGAGAGGGAGGTAGCAGACCGCGAATGCTACGCTCCACGACCAACGCAGGAACTCAGGCAGCCACATGGACCCTCGCTTCGATGTGTGTCGATCTAGCTGCCCTGCTAACCTATCAACGGCATCTTGACACCACCACCTGTCGTCAGCGGACTGTGCGGTGTGAGAGAAAAAGGAAGAAAGAAAAAAGATTATCGACACCACCGCGGCGACAAAAAGTGGAGGCCGTCGGGGTGTCAGGGCGGCGGAGGTGTTGCGGTCTCCATCGGTTGGCTCTCTCTGTCTCTCTCAATGCGTCTCTTGATTACCGAATGGATGGCAGGCTGACATGGGACCAGCTTGTTGGAGGGGTGGGAGCACATAAGTCGTACCGGCTGAGGTCACATTTTCACAGAAAGGTACCGCTGTCGTGATCGAACTCGGACCATGGTTGTTGTGGTCACAAAGCTGAGCCCGCCATGCCTCGATCTCGAGGCTCCAGCCAGAGCAGAGCTTCGTTTGGGCAACTGGAGAGGAGCTGGAAGCGAGCTCGTTAGTCGTCCCTCGAGCGTCTAGGGCCCAAACTCTCAGCTTGCCTCCAGACGAGACCAGAGGCGCTAGCGGCAAAGCGACATATTAAACATTGGGTCATGAGACAGAGCCTCAGGGCCGAGATGCCACTACGAGGAACAGGTCCTCTGCAAGCCGCCGTGAAAAGGTGGTAGGCGAACCAGTCGAGCCACTTGGTGATGTACTACCGTACACATGGCTCCAACCCTGACAAGACCTGACCAAGGTGCATCTACAGTAGTGCCAACAAAAGCAAACCTGCAGGCGTCCAAGGCGTCTCGCGCGGGCAGGAAGTGTGCCACTTAATATCTGATGGTCCACTACCAGGCCGTCACCGGAAATTAACGGCTGCCTCTTGCTGCTCTCAACGAATCAGTCCAGTGACGATGACGCTTTCAACCGGCAAAAAGACCTTTCTCTCTCTGTCTCTCTCTCCCTCTCCCAAAAAGACATGGCGTTGCGTGGAAGGGAGGAGGAGGGGGCGAGGGGAGAGGAGAGGCGAGTTGATTTTGTCATTTCTCATGGCCTTGTGCGGACTAGATGTCTGCAGGTGCGCCACCGATCGGCGCAGAATCGCGGGCTTGTGCTTGGCTGATCTTGCTTTTTTGGGCCTCAGTGTCATTCACTGCTGACGAGGCGCGGCGTCACGCTTCCCTTGCAGCCAGCCAGCCAGACCTCTCGCTTCTGGGCCGCGTCCGGTCGAGCCTTGGGCAGAAGAAGCAAGAGACGACCGCACGAGATGGAGATGGCCGCCATCTTTCGTCATGGATCCGCCGGGGGGGGGGATGGGTAGACCCAGCGCGGGATCGAAGAGATCCAACAGATCCTCATCGCAGTCGATCCTGGTGGCCGTGACCTCACCTTGCCAAGAGCCCTGTCTCCTTGTTTGGCATGTTTCAAGAGCGACACAAGACTAGGGACTAACGGCTCCACGAGGAGCAATATCCGAGCCTGCAAGCGAGATGGACTTTCGATGTCCATCCCCTACACCACCGCGGGAGGGCTAGCAGGGGACTTTGACGACGAGTGGAGGACTATTATCCACTCTCCACACCTTTAGGAATAAAGTTAAGGTTACTCGTCACATAACTTGGGCGAATAGCCGAGCAGCCCCTGTCTGGTCCTTGTCGCCTAACTATGGTACAGTCTGTCCTGTTCCTGACTGACCTTTGGAGCGAGGGGTCTTCCCCCTCCCTACCTCCGTCTATCCGTGCACGCACACACACACACACACACACACACACACACACACACACACACGCACGCACGCGCATCTGGAGCTTCCTCCCTCTTGTTGATCCCCCCTCACTTGACCCCTTGACGGATCAACACCAGGGTTCTCTCTTTGCCGGCCGACACATCATCACCTGCCCCTGGCCTACGGGCTTAGCCCCCGGTTCTTCAGGCTCTCTGGACCTTCAAGCCGATACATTCGAGGTACTATGCAGTACAGCTCGGTTAGCTGCATGATCCTCTCCCTGCACCTTGTCCCTCGGATGCCGTGCGCGGAGTACCTGACGATCGCCACGGCTCGCCGGAACCTGTGAGGTATACCACTTGTGTCTTTTTTCTTCTTCTTCTTTCTTTTCCTGTGCGGCTACTTGATTTTTTTTTTAGCCTTTTTTTCTTTTCTTTTTCTTTTTTTGCCCTTCTGACCCACGCGCGCTACAGGGTCTCCATACTTTTCCTCTTCCTGCTTCCGGGAGGGATCGGCTTTTGCTTCTGCTGTCGGCTCAACCTTTTGAGAGGTGCCTCTGGACTTGTTCATGAGGGCAACACCAACCAGCCCGTCCAAGGCTGCCCTCTTTGTGGACCAGGAATTGACCCAGCTGTCAAGTGTTCAGCTCAGGCACAGAGTCTTGGACTCCAAGTCCTGCTGTAGGTGGGTCATCCTCGGTGGTTTATCTTCGGTGGTTTGTAGGCTCCTGTCATGCGATTCAGTTTTCTGGTCGAGCTGTTTATTTCGAACGGCGCCCAAGCCGTAGTGGTACGGACCTGGGCCCCCTCCCCCTACTGTTGCTACTATGTACTTACTTTTCCCGCTGGTCCTTGTCAATGTCTCGTCTCGCCAGGGCAACCTCTCGCCGCGGCATTGGTCAGTAATGCATGTGGCTCTCTGCCCATCCACACCCTGCCCCCCCCCCCTCCTCTTCTCCCCGAGGCTACACCACCCTCCTGCTAGGTAGCCCACCAATGAGCGTGGGTGGTCTCTTGTTGTACCCACCTCATCTGCTTCTGCGTCCTACCCTTGCAGTAGAGCATCGAGGTCCACATGCCCTCATATACCCCTCCCGCGGGCTGCCAGTCTGCCAGGCCTCTTGGACGGGCTGGACCACCGCCGGCGGTATGATAAACCAAGTGGTCACATTTTCCACCCAGAGTTTCCATACCTGCAACCCCAGGTGGTGGGCCATCAATATCTGCATGCATGCAGCGAGTGGCAACATATATGTGTACATATACTATGTGCATGTATGTATATACATATATATATGTGTGGGTGGGTGTGTGTGTGTGTGTATATATATTCATTCCTTGGTCCCCCATCCTCGCCTCTTCTTCGGTCTGGAACTCGGGACGATCTCTTCTTGATGACACGACCCTCCTCTTGATGTGAAAGCCTGTCGATACACTACATCATATCTGGACGTTCTTGTACATACTATATACTGTTCTCATTCTTCCAACTGTACATGTGCTACGCTATCCAAGGCGACGTCGTCTTAGGCTAGGCTTTTGTTCCTTTCTTGTCTACATCTCCTACACTCCATCATTATCATCTTTGAGACCGTGTACACACTCCAGCACACCATGGCACCCACTATCACCATCGCCTCGCAGGGCGGCATGTTTCATACTTTCCAGGGTGTTACCCCGAGGAAGCCGGCCGCCGAACCGCAGGAGAACCCAAAGACCACAACCAGCACAACAGCCAAGAGGATAACAACACCACATGCATGTGCTGAGTGCAAGCGCCGCAAGATGTGAGTCCTGTCTTGGCCCACAGTGAAGGAGCATCTGGACTTTTTCAATTGACATTGCCCAGTCGGTGTGACGGACAGCAGCCGTGCGGTCAATGTCTCTCCAGCCGCGCTCCCAAGCGGTGCTTCTACGACAAGCACCGCCAGAGAGTAATCCCGTCGAGGAAGTAAGTTGAAACCCTCGGCATACTTTTTTTTTCTCTCCTTCTTTTTTTTCTTTTTTCTTTCCTTTCTCTTCACTCTTTCGGTGGCAGACCAACCAGCTCGATACTGATCGTGACAGGACGCTTGAGGCCCTGTCTCAGTCCCTGGAGGAGTGCCGGTCCATCTTGAAGCGACTGTATCCCAACCACGACGTCCAGGCGCTTCTGCCGCTCTCCCGGAACGGCCTTCTCAACCTCCTGGACCGGTCAGGCAACGAGGCCTCGGGGGTCTGCCGTCACCTCCGCTCACATCACCGCTCCCCGGCGACTTGGACTCACCCGTTTGTCCCTCCTCGAACGAGAGCCTCTGCAGCCTGGAGCAGCTCCCCGCGCGCAACACAGAGTGGGACGAGGAGAGGAGAGGGAGAGACCCCATCCCGGCAGAGGCAGACGACGTGAACGCCCTGTCCCTGTCTGTCGACCGTCAGACCTCGTACCTGGGGGCGTCCTCGATCAAGGCCGCCCTGATGGTCATGCTCAAGGTCCAGCCCCAGCTGAGGAGCGCCCTGAGCGCGCCGCTGAGCACCTCGGAGGTCCCACACAGCTTCCCTGCGGCCCGTACCAAGACGAGTGCCCAGAAGGACCCGCAGCGGATCCCGTGGTCCTGGAAGGGGCAGACACTGATTGATGCATACTTCAAGAGGATCCACGTGTTCATCCCGATGCTGGACGAGACAACCTTCAGGGCCGACTACCTGGAGGGGCAGCGGTTCGATGCCCCCTGGCTTGCGCTCCTCAACATGGTCTTCGCGATGGGGAGCATCGTAGCCATGAAGTCTGACGACTACAACCACATCAACTACTACAACCGGGCCATGGAGCACCTGCCACTCGACGCCTTCGGGAGCAGCCACATCGAGACGGTCCAGGCCCTCGCGATCATCGGCGGCTACTACCTGCACTACATCAACAGGCCGAACATGGCCAATGCCGTCCTGGGAGGGACCATCAGGATGGCGAGCGCGCTTGGCCTCCACAGGGAGAGCCTGGCGCAGAGCACAAACGACGTGGCCGCTGCCGAGACGCGGAGGCGCACCTGGTGGAGCCTCTTCTGCCTGGACACCTGGGCCACCACGACCATGGGCCGACCGTCCTTTGGCCGCTGGGGCCCGGCTGTCAACATCCGCGCGCCCGAGTTCGGCGTCAACAACTCGCGGGACTCGTCGCAGCACGCAGGCATCCTGCCGCTGGTGGAGAACATCAAGTTCTGCAAGATCGCGACCTCGATCCAGGACATGCTGGCCGTCGCGCCTCTCCTCACCACGGACGACCGCCACAACCTGGACGGGCAGCTCGTCAGCTGGTACAGCAGCCTGCCCTGGCTGCTGAGGACCACGGACCCGTGCGCAGAGCCCCTCTACATTGCTCGGTGCATCATCAAGTGGCGGTACCAGAACCTGCGCATGCTCATCCACCGCCCTGTCCTCCTCAGCCTGGCGAGCAGCAACGCCACGTCCGCCACCGAGGCGGACATCGCGGCGGTGGAGATGTGCCGCGAGCTTGCCAAGCACACGGTGGACGACATCGCGCGCGAGTGGAGCCGCAACCAGATGTCCGGGTGGAACGCGGCGTGGTTCCTGTACCAGGCCGCCATGGTGCCGCTCGTGTCCATCTTCTGGCAGTGGAACAGCCCGCGCGTCCCGGACTGGCACAAGCAGATCGATACCATCATCGAGCTGCTCGAGGCCATGGAGGACTGGTCGCTGGCCGCACGGCGCAGCCGCGAGGTGGTCACGCGCATGTACGAGGCGAGCCGGACCATCGCGCAGACGCGTGGAGGGCGGGCCGACGAGACGACGCCCCTCAGCGAGGCCTCGCTGCAGCAGAGCTTCATGTCGCACCACCAGCACCAGCAGCAACAACAACATCACCAAGACATCAGCGGGCTCTTCGCGACGTCTCCTCCCTCCTCCTGGTGGCGAGCAGCTGATGTCCCCCATCGGGCTAGACGGGCCCGAGGGGGTGTCCATGATGGGGCTGCTGGACCAGCAGGGGATGCTGCTGGACCCAGAGGGCATGTACTGGACATCCCAGGCCGCGGAGGAGCTGGGCCTGGACCCGTATCCGGCCGTGCCGGCAGACGGTGGGATGGCTGGCATGCCCCTGGACTACAACCTGCTGACGACAGCTACCGGACACCCTGGTGTGCTGGAGGCTGGGTATGGGTTCGTGCACTGAGAGGATGGATGGGTGGGTGGGATGGTGTGTGTGACATGACGAAACGCAGCCTTGTATTTCTTTCTTTTTTTTTTTTAACTCTTTTGGGAACCTTCTTTCGTTCCCCACCACCTCCCCCTCCCCCTCCTCCCCAAAATGTCATATTTTCTTTTCTCTGGTGGCTTACGGTTTCTTCTTCTTCTCCTCTTCCCCCCAGCTTGGTACTGACGGGAGGTACGGGACTGGATTTCCTGGTGGTGGGAATGTGTTTGTGTGTGTTCTCGTGTCCTGTGGCATGGCTATATCGGTGACGAACAGAATGGTTGGTGTGGGAAACAGTATTCATGACCTGACGAGTTAACCCCAAAAAAAGAACATCACCCCCTGAAAATGTTGGCCGGACATCATTTGCCTTCTCTCTTTTCTTTCGCAGGTTCTCTCTACACGAGGCGGGACACAAGTCCGGGGAAGAGGGGGGTGGTGGGATGGATCACAAAGTCGGCTGCCACCCACCCATGACGAGGGGTTTCGAAAGGGGTTCCGCATAAGGCTCTGGTAGCGAATTGAAGAGGGGAGAAGAAGAAGAGAGAGGAAAAAGAAAGAGAGAAAAAAAAAAACAAGATTGGAACGGTTACACTCCTGTTCGGAATAAGCCGCTCTTGTCTTTTCCGCGAGTCAAGAACTGTGAACAGCAGGCACATGAGACGAGTCGAGCTGAGGGAAGGAAGGCGCTTGGGAGGGTGTGGTGGTGTGAATCACTCCTTCCTCCTCACAACCACCCACTACCACCCACACACCCACGGCCCCTCCTTCCAGAGGTCCCAGCCACGTCACATGCACCTGCTTCTTCATCTCGAGCAGGCCCTGCATTGTTGCAGCACAAGAGCGTCCCGATCGATCTGCGCCGTGCGTTTCTCCGGCTAGGCCAGGTCGGGCGAGCTCACCCCTCCCTCCTAACACCCCCCCCCCCAAAAAGACCATGGGAGATGCAGGTCCGGTAGCAACTCGCCGCATCGACCACAGCGCCACCCACACACACCGGGTATTCCCCATGGGGAAACTGGGCGAGGGGCCAGTGGCTCGCTAGCCAGCCAGCAGCCAGCACCCCCAGATAGCCTCAGCCATCTGGCTGCTTGCGTTCTTTCTCTCTTGTAGCGCTCCCTCAATGCCGGTTCCTATCCCATAGGAACCCAGGGTGTTGTTCTACCTATCGGGGGACAGCTACCTCTTCTGGGGTGTTCCGAAGGAGGAGGGGATGGATGGATGAACGGACAGGCAGACAGGTCTGCCTGTGTACATCATTGTAGCCAGTGATGGCAGTGGTAGATGAGCAGCAGGCCTCTGAACAAGGGGAGAGAGGGCGCATGGATGCTGCTCCTCCCCCATCTTCATTCTCCGGCAGAAGACAGTGCTGGTATCAGATCTTGCTCGGCATATCGGCAGCCGAATTGGCTTCGTGTCGAGAAGAAACGAGATTTTTTTTTCTCTCTTTTCTTTTTCTGATATCTCAAATGGACAAAAGTAGGTGACACAGAATTTTACACGTTCGTGCTGTGAAGAATGTTGTTCATTGGTCAGGACACGAGCCGTGCCAGGTCGGCTATGAGGAAAGCCAGCCATGTCGTACTGCTGTGTCGTTTCTCGCCTGTGACATATGACATATCAGGGAGCCGCTCTAGCAACTCTCAAAAAAAGAAAAAAAAAGAAAAAAAAAAGGCACTAGTTCCCAGCGCAGCGTGGGTGTACAACAATTCCAGTAAGCCATCTTGGCCGAGAAGAGGACTGGTTGGTGATTGGCTGGCGAGGGGGCATACACAAGTTTGATGAGAGGGGCTCCAGAATATCCCGGCGCCTGACTGGGTAGGTGGTAGGGGCTTCAGGACAACACATTCATGCCCTCTCTTCCTGTCGGGGTGGCGGGGGAGACGGCGAGGATCTTCTCCTTGGAGACCAGCGTTCGAGATGATTCTCGCCACTCTTCTAGACCGACCAAGTCTGCAGGAGATGCGTGTGGGGGGGGGGGGGAGGGGAGGGGATGATGGAAGAAGAAGAGTGTGACTCTGTGCAGATCAATATCCAGGGTCCCCACCACGCACTGGAATACCATTTGATCTTGCAACAGGCATGGCTAGTTGTGCTGCCACCTCCCTGTCACGGTGGCATCCAGCGCGTAGGATGAATGATACACACACGCAGGCTTAAGGCATATCTCTCAAGACCAGGTGACACTTTTTTAGCCCCTCTTCGCCTCCTCCTCTCCACATAGCCCACCTTCTAGGGTAACGATCTTTTCTTAATTCTTTTCTGCTTTTTTTTCTTCTTTTCTGGGAAAGGTGAGCAACCAGGGGAGGAGGGGGGGAGGAGGCCAAAGAAAGGCATTCTCCGCTAGGTATTGCGGGGCTTTGGACCACCATCGCAAGGCGTCTTCGGGCCGTGTTGGTCCTGGGCGATGGAACCTGGAAGTGGGTGTGTGAAGAACCATAGGAATAACGAGTCAAGCTAGAGAGTACCAAGGGTCTCCTTCGTCCTCCTCACCTTGGAGTCCCCACTGGCAGCGGACAGGAGGAAGAAGAGAGGAGGGGGGAGAGAGAGAGAGAGACAGAGAGACAGAGACAGAGCATTGATGCGCAAGCGAGACCAAACTAGCCATGTCATATATGCACGTCCTTGTACCTTTCCCTCCCTGGATGAACCGTCAGGCCAGGAACAGGCACAGGACCCGGCAGAGAACAAAAAAAAAATTGTGATTGCGGAACACTACCGTACTTATGAGTGGTGGGACCAGCACAAGACACCACGGTAGCGATGCGATTGGCGCTTAGAAAAGAAATGCGTACCAGGGTTGAGTTGGAGTCTCTTTTTTTGCCCACCCCCTCTTCTCTCTTGTCTTCTCCACAGCAAGCAATATGGAGAGACGGCCCGTCGCGATACGTCAGGCGCAAGGACTCAGGAACCTCTCGAGACGGTGTGACGAGGTTCCACCTTCTCGTTCTCGTCCGAGGTCTCCTCAACTTTTTCCTCCCTCCTGCTCCTCCTCTCCCCCTCCCCCCCCACACAATGCTCCACTACGAGTGCGCCCCCTCCTCATAAGTAGACAGTGGATCTCCTGCCACCCCCCTCCCCCCCGGGTATAAGGATCTGGGGTGCCAGTGCTTTCAGTCCTTGTAATGTTGACTGTAGTGCCGGTGAGGCGGTCCGGGCTGCGCGATCCGTCGTTAGGTCGACGGGAGGGGGGCTGTTGGGACCGCTCCCTGCGTGGCATCACGTGATCTGCGTGTGAGATTACCTGTTGGTACAACTTGTGAACTTGTTAGAGGCTTTGGAGGAAAACAGGACAAGGGACAAAAGGGGGGGAGAGGGGGACCCGGGTGGGTCAGGAAGTCGAGGCAGCTTCTCCCTGGTTGACAGAATGCCCGAAGGCACCTGCTCTGTTCAAGTCCTCGAGAACATTATGTCAGCATATACCTTGCATCTGATGAGTCAGCAGACAACATTAGTCTACCCCGTCCGGAGCTAGCATTTCCCGGGCGTGCCTTCATGTGCTGTGTATGCTGTGCTGTACAGTACAAGCCACAGCAAGGTCCCTTCCGTGTGCAGCTTCCACGAAGAGCGATGCAGCCATAAAAATAAAAAATAAAAAAAATTAAAAAAATTGGAATGAAAAAAATTAATAATAAAAAAATTAAAAAACACAATTCGCATTGAGCTCAACAAGTATAGGCCGCCGTCAAGAGGGAGAAATTATTCTAGAAATCTTACACCTCAATAATCTTCCAGGGGGAAAAGGCAATTGATTGCTAAATGATTGAAGTATAGTAGCAGTAGTAAAAAGCGACTCAGGCTTGGGACCAAAGCACCTTGCGCCACGTAAAAGAGCAACAGGGAGAAAAACCCGACATGGGCCAGAAACGAGACAAGAGCAACGACTCTGGCTCGGTGGACGAAGCTACGCTCGGGCATCAAAGCTACAGTCTACCACCATATACCGTACTCCTACAAGTATTATTTGGTTCACGCTCAGTGATAACACAGGTTCTTTTCTTCCTCAAAGACAGATAGATACTGGGCCCCGACCAGCAGACATCATAACTTCGGATAATCATCAGCTTAGAAATAATTACCTCCCGTCTCTTCCGAGCCTTCCATCACCTGCCTTTGCGCGCCTACGCACGGAGGTACAGCCTGGTCATCGCTCCTGGGCAGTGTTCGACATCAAACCTCAGATTGATCTTCATATACAGAGTTGTCACGACATTGTTCCCGTATCCAACAGGTCTGTTCACTGGACAATCAGCTCTCCATTGGAGCCAGGAAGTGATGAAATGATGGAAAATATTATGGTTCAGATTCTCTTCACTTGCAACATAGACGCCTGACTGTGCAGGAGGAGGGAAAGGAAGGGCTGGGCCAGCTCATCTCTCTATGAGATAATATCACGTGTCAAGGGGACTAGGCCGATATAGCTGCCCTGAAGGGCTTGGTGTGTCTCTTCTCCTCCCCGTCGCTGCGGAGGTCCGTCGGCGGGACCAAAGTTGGGACTTGGGATGAGGGTGTGGGAAGAATTCGTCCATGATTCGAGGCCGGGGTTAGCCGGGCGGGTGGAGACGGCTGCACAGTCTGTGAGAGGAGCGCATCATCCGGAGTCGAGGTATTCAAGGCCCTTCGGCCCTGAAGCCTTGGCTGCCTCGTCTCTGACGAGTCATCTTAACGGTAGGGCCCATCATATCATTTCTGTTGTGGTGGTCGTGAGCTTGATTGTTGGGGGGGAGGGGGGAGGGAGTGGAGGAGGAGGAGGAGGAGGGGGAAATATAGCGACCGTGCACTCGAGATGTTGTCGGAACGAAGAAATTTCTTTCCGTCTACGATAAAGCTGAAGAGGGGTAAGGGGGTAGGGCGGTTGCAGCGCGCCTCTCTCCCCCCCGTCCAAAAAGAAGCTTGGGGCTGCAGATCTCATCACATGGCAGCGTCGTCTTTTCTGGGGTGCAGCTTACTTACATACGACGGTGTCTCGAGGCTTGCAGAGCGGGATGGGGTGGTGATGAGAGCGACTCGACGACCAAAAAGCGGAGAAAACCCTCCTTAATATACCCGTCCATGTGGCAAAGCATGTCTGCCATGTTACGCAGCATGTCTGCAGGAGATCGGCTGGGGTACTTGAGTTAATCTATTGCAAAACTTGCCACAGCCCTCTATTCCCGCTCTTCATCTTTCTAAATGAGTTTGGAGTAATTGCTCCAGATTTTGCTCGTTTGGAGGTGCCCTGTCATGCCGGTACTTGAGCTTTGGGGAGGAGGGGGGTGCTGTACTGTAGGGCGCCTGCGACCGCTGAGCCTGCAGCTCCTGAAGGCGCCCTCCTCTTTCTTCGTTTCTAGATAGAGCCACGGCACAGTGCTGATCTGTCGGCCGGGCGTTGATTTTCAACTGTTGTCGGTGCTGGGCGAGTGAGACCATAAGATCTGTATATTTACTTCTTGCCTCACGCCAGAGCAGATGGTGTGTGAATGCTCTCATTACGGGCAGTTGATGACAAACCATTCTTTCCGCCCGATATAGATCTCATCGGTTAGGCAATTGAAGTTGAAGTTTCTATTCATTTGATGCGTTTCAGCGACGTAGTTGGTGTCTATTTTGGTTCGATGCTGCAGTCTATCCAGACAAATTGATATATCTAGCCTCCAGACAGCTTGATGGAAGAATTGAATTCGATTTGAGACTCAACCCCACCTCATATCGCTGTATGAAGACCCATTTCTTTACTAGACATTACGAGTGTGGACGGTCTCGTTCGTTGGACTTGGTTATAGGAAGCTTGAGATATGGAAAGCCCTCAAGAGCCCCATATATGCCAGGAAATGTCCTAAACAAAAGCTGGAGTTACTATTTCGTGTTCCCTCTTCCACTTGCTACGAGACTAAATTTATGGTACCTCTTTCTCCACGCCTGTCAATCGTCTATGGGGTGTGTATGATCACTGGTGTCGAGGTTGAACAGTGCTAGTCTGTAGTTTCAAGAGCTGATATCGCTTGATGGGGCTTCAAGCGAGTTCTAGAGCCAGATGCCTACTCATCAGAGCTCAAAGCAGTGTTGACGTTTGACCTGAGCCAAGTCCTCAAAAGAGGTCAGACTTTCAAAACATGGATTTGAGCGCGCGAGCATAGCGTCGCAAGTTAGTTTTTGAATAGGAAATAGCATAGGCTTGCTTCGCAACCTCAAATCATCCGGTAAATAATGAAAGCATTGATATCTTGTATTACATCTCACTGCACAAGTCCAGGGTTGTGTCGAGGTAAGAACTTGGACCAGGTCATAGGGTAACAGTGCCTTGGATGAGCCTGCTAATGGATGGATATAGACATGTGTAGAGTTAAGGGGCAGACGAGCTGAAAATATTCAGAGAAAACACATGATAAAAAAGACGCCAGACTTTCACTTCAGTAAATGTCAGAACACGTGTAATGTCCATATGTTCGTTCTCCTGGCAGCTGGCGCAGAAGTCCAATGAGGGTCTACAACTCTCGCAAGCCACTGATTTCATACCAATTTTTGACATATATCAAAAAGTATTTGAAGTGCCACCTACTTGTCCATAGATCTTATTTATTGAATACCATCTGTGTGGCTGAGGGGTGGAACCCCAGCGGAAACGAAGGCAAACCCACCAGAGACCTTTGAACCGTACGGCAGACCTTTAAATCCGTTGAATCAAGATGACGGCAAGTCTCGTGAGATCAGAAGCTTCGAGACCTTCTCCAAAGGCTGCTGATAGGGATGTCATGGCGTATGTATATCTGCAGTGTTATGCCTGAAGCTCGAGGAGGACCACCTGCACCGGTCCGATAGAGTCAAAGCCTCCCTCATGATGTACGAAAACATGACCATCAGAAAAGAAAGAAAAGAAAAAAAAAACACTTGGCACAGATCAAGGGTCCAAAATCATATCTTTGATCTGACAGAGCTCTTCTCACGTGTTCATATACGTTGAGAGCAGACTCCCTGGAAGTACTCAGAGTGTGCACTGGCAATGCGATGATCTTGACAAGGAGCGCGGAGGGGTGCGAGAGAAGTTCGCAGTTCCTATCATTCTGTAAGGAAGGAAATGATATTCAACTAGTCCCTTTAAAATAGAGACAAGAGAGTCTGGAACAGCCATTTCGTGGCCTCTCCCGAGGTCGTGGTCTCAGTTTTGGGCCTTTTGAATAATGAACTTACGGAACAACGGCACCTTATCAGATCGTGACCTCAGTTTTCGAATGTCACGAAGGGAAACATCTAGAAGGAGAGAATTCATGTGTACCGTGCCTAGGTAGTCTTGTTGAATGTCTGACTTGGATGAACATCGTAGGAAGTCCGTGCCTTGATTCAACCGAGTCCTGTCATCACGAAGGGGGACGAGATTGTGTTCTGTATTGCGTCTCGAATATCGAACAGCGGCTCGTATCACTGAAGGGAAGGAATAATTACAGCACACGCTCCTCTGGCCTAGGGTCTCAAAGAGGTAATTGCGCCATGCGCTTGCGCGATTTGCATAATACACAGACACCATCTATGGATTGACAATGACAGCATCTCGGTTTAGTGGCATCTACTAGTTTGTATCCTATCACTCTGACGATCACTTCCTCCACCGTCTGATAACGCCCAGGTAGCCATCCTAAGAGTTGACACGTGTAGTGCTCCGTATAGACCATAAGCCCCTCGCGAGGGAGGGCTTGTTGAGCAAACAGGCGGCGCCCCATCTCCACAGAATGGGCGGGAGAAGAAAAGAAAAAAAGGCTCAGTTTGGTATAGAGTCCCATGTCTCTTCAGCTGGACGCTCCAATTCAGCTGGGGCCTGGGCGCTGGCTGGCCAAGTTGGGACGGGGGCTGACAGAGTTACGGCCGTGAAGGTGGGCGGTCACGACGTTTCTGGCGTAGTTGCCTGGGCGGCAGCGCGCATTTGGCACGCGGAATACCGCAGCTCAGGGAGTAGCACGAGATCATGCCAACCCCCTCCAAGTGGCGATTCCACACTTTACCTCCTGGGCCAAGGTGGTGGTGCGTGCAGTCGTCCACCTGGATACTGTGTACAGCTAAAGCTAGACTGTGACAGACGGGGTCCTTTGTTTCATTTTTTTCTCCCGTCCTCTCCTTTGGACAGGCAGAGGATCCACTGGCTTTGGTTTGCTGTGGGTAGATATATGACCTTGTATAGATGCGAATCAACCTGAAGCGAGTGATATGGGTAGGCATTAATCGGCTCTATTTTTTTCTCCCTCTCTCCTTTTTTTTTGGTAACAAAAGAAAAGACAGAAAAAGAAAAAAAAGGGGGGGGGGGTTGGAGGCACGGTTAGGTTGTCGCGGTCTCTTATCTTGGGCCCATTAGGGCTAGGTTAGCCTGGCCGCAGCTTTAGGAAGCGAGTGCGAGAATGCGAGCTATGCGAGGGTGCATCTCGAGCCACTAATACCATAGTAAGCGCCATAGTAGTTAGGTTCTCTTATTCTCACACCACATGGAAGGCACTCTCGGACGAACATTAGATTCTTTGGAAGGGGGGCGATTTGCTATTGCAAGTTTCCAATCACCTGTACCACAGTACTGTAGACTGTGTTTGACCTTGTGCTTAGTTGAAAGGGGGCCCTTTCCTTTGAGGGCCCTTTTTTTTTAAGTTTTTTTTTATTTCATGTGGTACAAGCGTACTTCCGGGTTCTCACCAGAATGCCCACTTCCCTAGTCTATTGTGTCAGCTTTACCCTCCCTTCCCCGTCGTGCTTGCCAGCGCTTCTCGCCAATGACAACGGGATCTAATCTAGAAGATGCGGTATGTTTGGCAGGTGGCAAGATGACCTGTCGTTCGCTTCCCTTTGGCATGGGGTCTCGAGGGCAGAGGCGAGCTGGGGCTTAGTCTGGCATATACACTGCAAACAACCACCTCCTCGTGAAAGGTCATATTGGCACTCCACCTCGAAAGCGAGAACGACGGGTTCCTTTCAGAGATCCTCCGTCTCTCTATCTCTCTCTCCCACACTCTCACACACACATTTCTCTCTGTATCTCACACTTTTTCTCTCACACCAAACAAGGTCCTGGAGACCAAACCCCCACCTGACTCAAGGAGAGATTCATCAGTCCGACTCCGACCTGATCCAGTTTCAAGGACCCTGTGCTGCACCAGTGGTGCCTTGAACTCGCCGATGAGCACAGGCACGACAGCAGGCTTCCTCGAGGCGCGTCTGAGAAGGTCTCACTTATAAAAGGACATTTGAGACACGTCCACCCACTCGCACCGTACGGCACCGCACAGCACCGCACAGCACCGCACAGCACCGCACCTCGGACCCGCCTCGACTTGTTCCACAGCGCAACACTCTCCCATATAACCTGGAACCTCTTGACGATCTCTTAGCCGTCTTCCGCCTCATCACCCCTCTCGAATGCAAAAGGGCCTGCCAGCATGGTAGCCCTCCGAGACGTGCCCTTAGCCCACGGCAGACCGCTGGAACATCACGGCAAGCCTGACGAGGTTGCAGACCAGATAACAAGGCTCGAGTCAGAACTGCTGTTTCGGGAGTCTGCCATCCCACCATGGCGCTTCGCCTTCCTCTGTGTTGGGTGAGCTGACCTCGCGCTGGGGCCCTCTCAGACAGCCAGACCGGGTTGATCTCTAGCCTGACTGACGCCCCCTCCCAGCCTCTGCCTCGGCCTCTTCATGGCCATGATGGATGCCTCCATCGTTGCCACGAGTCTCTACACCATCGGTACGGATTTTAACGATCTCGAGTACGTCAACTGGATCGCCCTGGCCTATACACTGGCCTTTCTCGGGTGCTCGGTTCTCTTTGCCAGCATAGCCGATGTGGTTGGCAGACGGAATGCCTTCATTGCAGCCTTTGTCCTCTTCTTTGCCTTCTCCCTTGGCTGCGGCTTCTCTCAAGATATGAGCACCATCATTGCGTGCCGAACCTTTCAAGGCATCGGCGGCGCCGGCCTGTGAGCATTACCCAAGACCACCGTCTACCAGACCCACACGAGACTGACCATGTGCTAGGTTCTCAGTGACGATGATTATATTCCCCGAGTTGACCCCTCCGAATCGCACAAGCAGCATCGCGCCTCTGATCGGGATGGTCATTTCTATGGGAGGCGTGCTTGGTCCCGTCCTCGGCGGTGTCTTTACGAAATACGTGTCATGGCGATGGATATTCTGGATCAAGTCAGTTTCATGCCCGCTTGTTTGGTTGAGTCTGGGGCTGCTGCTACTGTGTAGCCCGTACTGACTGAATCTTTTAGTGGGCCGCTTGGGTTTGTGTCCATGATCCTCTTCTACATCGCCTGGCCGAAAGCAGAGCACCTCCCTACCATCCGCAAGCGATCCTGGAAGGACATGGATTTTATAGGATCGTTTCTGGTCGTCGCAGCTGCTGTCCTCGTCACCTTCGCATTCCAGAATGCCGGCACGGAGGCGGGGAAGACGGACGTCTGGGCAAGGGTGCTGTTTATTACTCCTCTCGTGACTGGTATCTCTTGTTGGGTCGGCCTGCTCGGGTGGGAATTAACGTTCAAACGTCTCTGGCCTCGAAAGATGGCAGCCGTGCCTCTGGGTTTGTTCCGAAATCACGTCTTTGCGGCGTCGACCCTGAACACGGTTTTCCTCGGGTTTGCCTACCTGGCCACGCTCTACGCGGTGCCCTTGCGCCTGCAAGTCGTCAACGGGAAGAGCCCCATCACGGCCGGCGTCATGATGCTCCCCATGCTCGGCGGGACTGGTATCGGCAGCGCGCTCACCGGGATGCTTAGCAGAAAGCGAAACCGACTGAGCGAAACGATGACCGTCGCAACAGCGATGGTCACGCTGGGTCTCGCGCTGGAGACGACAGTATCGGACTCGCTAGAGGTGGAGCCGAAGTTCCTGGGTTTCCTGGTCTTCATCGGTCTGGGTTATGGGATGGTCACATCCTCGGCGACGATGTTCACGGCGATAGAGTCGTCTATTCCTGAGCATGGTAAGTGTCCCCAGCGGTGGCAACTAGTTCGAGGACCATGCACACCAAGGCTAAACAAGCTCCTCGCCAGCTCCCGCCCAGGGTATCATCTCTCAGTCCCGCATGCTCGGGGGAAGCATCGGGATTGCCATGTCCTCGGCGGTGCTGGCGGCTCAGCAGCGGACAAACCTGGCCGGAATTGTCTCGCCCTCTGCCCTTACGGACCTGCAGGGCGCAGAGGCGGGGCTGACAGGAACCCAACTTGCCCTGATCCGCAAGACGTACAACGATTCCTTCGTCGAGACTATGAAGGTGTGTGCGATAGTCGCAGGTGTCGGCGTGCTCATCACGATGGGGACCTACCGCCGCGGCAGGGTGTCGATCGCCGAGCAGAGACAGCAGCAGGTCCGAGAAGAGATCGAGCGCCGCCGCGCTGAGAAGGAATCGGTAGGCTCAAATACATCCGATCGGTCAGCCTGATCGTGGTAGCTCCGAAGCTCGTGTGTTAAGGAGGAGAAGAAAGACTGTATTAATTTCCTGAGGCTGGAAGATTGTTCAAAAAAATCGACGACGGTTGTATAAATTTTGGTAGGCGTCTGGAGGGGAAAATTGTTAGACCAGAGGCATTGTCGGCGTCTTTATGACTTGCACACTCGTTTACATCTTTACAGCCCAGTAGTTGCTACTGTTTCTGGAGGTTCATAGGAATTTGGCGGAGTACAAAAGCATGCACACACACACGCACACATAGGGTGAATCAAAACGGTATTGTTCACTGCCGCTCTTATCGATTTGCTGCTCAGGCCGGCACGAATTACTGCCTGGAAGCCCCTAAACTTGGAGTCGCCCAGGGGCGCCGGGCAGGTAAAACGTGGCCCCTAGATCGGACATTCTCAGTGCCGGCTCCACTGAAGTGAGGGGTAGCTCCGGTCCTGTCAGAGCTGCGGTGCCCCTCTCTTATCGGTTAACGGTGAACATGGCGGGGCGTATATCGGATTGCGTGCTATGAGCAATATCTCTGGCGACAAAAAGTCCTGGAGTCTTTCTCAACAACAATCTCTTCCTTCTACGATTCTCTTTTTTGCACTTCTTTTCTTCTCTTTCTCACTTCCCTCTCTTATTCAACTGTCACGAAATAACTCCTTCGTACACAAGTATTCTTGACCATCACATGTTCCTCAAGGCGAGAACAGCATCCCGCACAGTCCAGCGCCTTCTCGTCTCGTCTCGTCATCCCTCCCTCGACCTCACAGCCAGCACTGCTTCTACTGCCACTACCGTCAACATCCTGAGAAGAACCATGGCCTCCTCCGCTGCTGCCAGGCGTCTCCAGGACAAGACGGTCCTCATCACGGGCGCGTCGTCCGGCATCGGCAAGAGCTGCGCCTTCGAGTTCGCTCGGACGGCGCCCAAGAACGGCCTCAGGATCATCCTGACGGCGCGCCGGGTGGAGACTCTGCAGCAGATCGCGGCGGACATCGAGAAGGAGACCGAGGGGGGTGTGAAGGTGCTGCCGGTTAAGCTGGACGTGAGCGATCCGGCGCAGGTGAAGGGGCTTGTGCCGGGGCTGCCGGAGGAGTGGAGGGGGATTGATGTGCTTGTGAACAATGCGTAGGTTCTCTCTCTCTCTCTCTCTCAAACATGTGAGAAAATGAAAGTGGAAAAGGGTTCTGACCTGGTCTTCATCTACCAAGAGGCCTGGTCAAGGGCGTTGCCAAGGCCCCTGAGATCGCGGAGGAGGACATCAAGGTCATGTTCGACACGAATGTGACGGGGCTCATCAACATGACGCAGGCGGTCCTGCCCATCTTCAAGACGAGGCCTGATGGCGGCGCAGGCGACGTCATTATGATTGGCTCCATCGCCGGCCGGGAGCCGTATGCCGGTGGCAGCATCTACTGCGCGACCAAGGCGGCGGTCCGCAGCTTTACGGATGCGCTGCGGAAGGAGCTGATCTCTACGCGGATCCGGGTCATTGAGATCGATCCTGGTCAGGTCGAGACGGTATGTTCCTGATCTGGAGAGACTCACACACATAGAGAGAGAGAGACAGTGTGTGTGTGTGTGTGTGTGTGTGGTCGTGTGTGCTGATGAGGATGCAGGAGTTCTCAGTCGTCCGGTTCTACGGAGACAAGACCAAGGCGGACAAGGTCTACGAGTGAGTATCATCATGCTCTCCCTTGGTGACGTTGATCGACGAAGACTGGAATGGGCTAACGGTGTGTTGAAAGGGGTGTGGAGCCTTTGACCCCTGATGACATCGCCGAGGTCGTGGTCTTCACAGCGACCCGGAGGGAGAATGTCGTGGTCGCTGATACGCTGATCTTCCCGCAGCACCAGGTAAGCTTTACCTTACACGGCATCTGCTCTGCTTCGCGTGTGTCTTTTTGTGTGGGTGCCACTCTGACCGTGTTTTTTCTCTCTCTCGACAGGCTTCACCTGGACAGATTTACAAGAAGTCGGCTTAAAAGGGGTAAAAGATGTGTTATACAGCACAAGAGAGATATTGAAGGCGTGTTGCGCTCTGGTTTAGGATTTTCTTGTTCAATAAAGTAGCTGCTGAAGATTCATGGAAGGACACTGGAGGCATTCGAAGCATAGAAAATAGAAATGGACTTGCCATATAACGCCTACTCTCTTAGGTGTGTTGCTGCTTGTGATATGACTTTGTCAGCAGGAGATTACAGATCTCTAGGTTGAAATTGCCAGTAAGTAGGCTCGTATCTGCAATGGTCTGTCTGCGTTAGGGACGGACACGCCCTCGCAACAAAAATTCCTGTGCAAGGCGGCGGTAGGTGATTGGCCAATGACACGAACAGTTTCGAGGTAAGGCCTTGTAGTGAGCGGCCATCGCTCTGGAGTTTGACGGTATCTCTCTTCTTGACAGTAATTGCGATTTAAATCGCCGAATTCTTATATTTTTATTTTTGTTTTTTCCTTTCCTTTTTTCCCCCCCCTGCTCGGTGGTAGAAGTCATGAGCTGTCGCATCAGAACCGAGCGTCACCAAAAAGTCTGCTGTGCGAGCAACCAAAAAAAAACCCCCCACCTCCGCCCAAGCGGACATACCCACCTTGACGCGATGGGAATCCGAGGCCTCACAACTGCACTGAGACCATTTGCTTCACGCTCCGAACTGCGCGGCCGAGTTGTCATCGATGGGCCCGGGCTAGCATACCACATCCTCACAGTCGCGAGAGCCCAGGCCGGCGCCTCGACGGCGCTTGATGAGCCCACGTATGCCGTGCTGGGCCAGACTGCCGCGCGGTGGCTTGATGAGCTGCAGTCTTGCGGGTTAACCGTGTAAGAAACACCATCCTACTGCTCTTATCATATTCTGTCGTGTTGTCTCGCGCTGACGGTCAGCTCGGCAGCGCGGCCATCTACTTTGATGGATACCTGCCGTCTTCCAAGGCGCAAGAGCGCCTGCGGAGGACATGCGGCAGCTCGAGCAGGTCGAACCAGTACTTTTTGGCCACGAGCGCAGGGGTGGCCACCAGGACAACTACAACAAGCCAGACGAGACCAGCAGCAGCACGGCCATCTCCGCCCCTGCCGCCCTTCGTCGTGCCGGCTGTCCTCGAGTGCCTGCGCTCGCTGGAGAGGTACCGGCCCATCACATATCTCGTCCCAGGGGAGGCAGACCCGTACTGCGCCAGCGATGTGCGCCAGCATGGAGGCACGCTGCTGACGGGGGACTCTGACTTCCTGCTCTACGATCTTGGTCCGACGGGCAGCGTGGTCTTCTTCCAGGACGTTCAGCCCGAGCTAAGCGGCGTGGGAGGAGGAGGGGGACGGGGAACCCGTGCATGTCTGCCCTGACGTACAGCCCGGTGGATATTTGTGAGAGGTTGACCGTGGGACCTGCTGTACAGGGAGGGATGCTGGCCCTGGCGTACGAGATGAGCCAGGCTCAGGATCGGGGTGTTCAGGCGCTGCTCTCGAGACCTCGGTCACAGTGGACATGCCAGACGGCCTCTCACGCTCCCCCTGTACGCCGAGTTCACATCTCAGTATCTCATATCTGCGGAGTCCCTTGCTCGCGTCCCCAGCTATATGAGCCTCCTCGACCCCAGGGTGTCCGAGGTCGTTCTGGACTGGGCCGCCCTCGCAGGACACGGAGGGCCCTCGT
Source organism: Celoporthe dispersa (assembly GCA_016584495.1). Lineage (NCBI taxonomy): Eukaryota > Fungi > Ascomycota > Sordariomycetes > Diaporthales > Cryphonectriaceae > Celoporthe > Celoporthe dispersa. The sequence continues at coordinate 1,489,424 of WAID01000004.1, forward strand.
CACCAGCTGTCAGGCCGGCACGGAACCCTGTGATCTATCTGCCCTCGCTGCTGGACCGGTGGGACCGGGCCAGCGCATGGAACACGTGCACTCCCGTACGACAGCTGGCGTACAGCCTCTGCCGAGGCGGTCAGGAGCCGGTCTCGACAATGACGGAATACCGGCGGACGCTATCTGAAAAGTCTACAGGACAGCAGGTGCAGCTGCTGGGACCCCAAGAGGTCGCTGGCTCCCTACGCGACACCCGCAGCTACATTATCCAATTCCTCAAGGCGCATACTGCTGGTGAGGGGGGTGCGGAGGCTCGAGTGGATCACCGCATGCCTGGGTTTCGAGATCTCGCACGCCGCGGCAGAGGGCAAGGAGTCCACAGCACTGAAGCTCGTGCAGAGGGCCGTCGCGTCCGGCGGACGACTCGACCCGGGCGACTGGGAGTCTCTCCACCTGGCCGCTCTGATCCAGGGCGCCATGTACTCGCTGCGTATACTGCGGCAGGTCCTAAAGTGCAGGGTCGGGGCTGTGTTTGCGAGCTCGGGTCTGGAGGCGCAACAACTGCTGCGCGAGATGGTGGGGTGTCTCGACTCGGTGCCGTGCATCGCCGAGTTCCCTTCTGCTGCGGACATGGAAGGACTGTTCGAGCAGCTGGACCAGGCGGGAGCGCTGAAGACGCTGGCGAAGGCCGTGGGCGTCCCAGAGCCAGCGCTCAAGAAGAGGCCGGTGAGGGCCGCAGAGGGAAAACTGAAGGGAGAGGGTGGGATAAAGTCTGCTGTTCGAGGGCAATCGAAACCTTTTTCCTTCGGCGTCGTCGAACCCTTTCGACGCCTTGAGCATAGATGAGTAGAGGTCAACATGATGATACCCCCATTTTCTCCCTCCCGAATATTCTCAAGACCTAAGTACATATTGGTCTGTAGCATATTGATGTGCTTGTGCTGGGGTTTGGAAATAAGCCATATTGTCATACAAGCATCCTAGGACCGGAGGTGTATTCTAGTGACAAGGATGGTGCCTGCACTTGAGCTTGAGTGGGGACAGCGCCCTCTGGAGGACCAGTGAGCCACTCCTGCCTGCCCCCCCCTCACCACGGCTAACAAGCAACCCATCTTCCACAGCGCAAAGAGCTCCACCCAAAATTTCTGGCTTAAAAAAAAACATCTGTTCCCCCTTCCTGTTCTTCCCTTTCACAACCCAACCTTGACACGATGCGAAACACTCTGATCTTCGGGGGCTCATCCTGCCCGGCTCTCACCAGCAAGATATGTGAGAACCTCGGCATGCCGCCTGCTGAGGCGGAGCTGTCCCAATTCTCAAATGTTGGTGGTGCCTTGTTGGCCCTGTGCCTGCTTTGTCCTGCCTTGCCTTACCTTTTGTTTTTGTCGAAGAATATCACCTCGGTAGGACCTGACCATGCTCACAATGCTTTTTCCTCTCTCTAGGGCGAGACGAGTGTCAAGATCTCGAACAGCGTTCGGGAGAAGGATGTCTTCATCGTCCAGTCCGGCAGTCCCAAGATCAACGATACCATCATGGAGCTGCTGATCATGATCTCTGCCTGCAAGGGAGGGTCTGCCACCAAGATCACTGGTCAGTCGCGCACTCGTGCAGGTCCTTGTTCTGTTGAGCCTCTGCGACTGACGAGATCTGCTAGCCGTCCTCCCATACTTCCCGTACAGTCGACAGTCCAAGAAGAAGTCACATAGGGGTGCCATTACCGCGAGACTGCTATCGAACCTCCTAGGAATTGCTGGTGTCAAGCACGTTATCACGGTCGACCTGCACGCCTCCCAGATGCAGGGCTTCTTCAAGTGTCCAGTCGACAACCTCCACGCCGAACCGCTGATCGCCCGCTGGATCCGTCACAACGTGCCCAACTGGCGAGAGGCGGTCGTGGTGTCCAAGAATGCCGGTGGCACCAAGCGCGTCACGTCCCTGGCCGACGCTCTCAAGCTCAACTTTGGCATGGTCACCACTGACCGGAAGAGGGGGGGCGGCATGACACACAGCATGCTCTTGAACCAGCTCGAGGGTCTGGAGCCTCTTGAGCCGGCTGCGAACCGCATCGCGAGGAACAGCTTTGTCGAGTCGTCGACGCCGATCCCGCGGACTCTTTTCGTGCAGCCTAGCCTCGCCGGTGAAGCCAAAGAGAGCCCTCCTGCGCAGCCAAATGGCCTGCGAGTGCGGACCAGCCGCGCAGGCGTGAATGGGCGCTCCTCTCCGCTGTCGGCCTCTTCAGCACAGGACAGGACAGGCGGCCAGGCGGAGGGCGATGTGCATGACTACAACGACCAGAGGGCGTCGGAAGTAACACATGGCCGCCTCGTCCAGGGCCACATCGTGCCAGATGACTTTCCCTCCCCAGCCATGTCAGCCGCGGACACAACCATCGCCGACGACGATCCCATGCTTCAGTCGCAGATGCTTCAGTCGCAGGAATCATCCTTCTTCGCGCAGGACGGCCATGCACTGGGCGGGTCCGGCGACGCGGAGCCCAGCTCGGACGAGGAAGAGGAGAAGCTGCGGGACCCCAAGATCGAGCACATGATCACCCTCGTCGGCGACGTGAAGAATCGCACAGTCTTGATCATTGACGACATGATCGATAAGGCCGGTTCCTGGGTCGCAGCTGCCGAGACTGTGGTGAAGAGGGGCTTTGCGAAGAAGGTCTACTGCATCGCCACCCACGGTGTCTTTGGCGGTGATGCACTCGAGCAGATGCAGAAGTGCGAATGCATCGACTCCATTGTGGTCACCAACAGCTATCCCATCAGCGAGGAGCGGGCTAGGAACGCCTCCAAGCTCACCGTTCTCGACTTGTCCTACCTCCTCTCAGAGGCCATCCGGCGCAACCACTATGGCGAATCAATCAGCCCACTCTTTCAGCACATCCAGGATTAGGATACCCATCTCAACTAGCAGAGCGGCATGTCTCCTACGCGGCAAGTGCGGTCATGACTCTTCGCTTCTGTGTTTTTTATTTTAATTTTGTTTGTATGGGTGGCTAAACCGTGAGACTTTCCGGACCAACCGAAGCGCGGCGTCAAGGTATTGATTGATCTTTGTCACTGGGTCACAGGCGCCCAGGGTATGCTCATGTACATTGTTATCTGTTGACCCCTCAAATTACCAGTCCAGGCACCCAATAAAATCTTATTTGATTCCCAGAGCGTGGCACCACCTGCGCTGTCCTGCCCAGACACGATGACTACGAAGGACTATCTCTCCCTTCCCCAGCGTTGCTACCCTTTGGTAGCAGGGGCTCAATCCGCTTCTCCATGGATGAGCTCTTAACGGACCGTTGGCAGATCAACTCGAGACAAGAAGGCCTGCTGTCATGACCTCGTCACTTCTTCGGAATGGTGGGCAGCGGGCAAGATAACACCTTGAGACATGTGCGCAGATCACCCAAAGCTGTCGCCATCGAACCCAGCAGGCCTGGTCCTGCGTGTGGACCGGGTCTCAGCTGGACATTATAACCTTCCCACGGGTCTCTTATCTCTCAGTCTTGCCTTGTATCCGAATAGACAAGAATCAAGTGTCGTCCCCAGCCTCCAGTGGATCCCCTGTGATCACGTTCCTCAGTGAGTCTCTGCCATAAAACACATTCACTGGCGTAGGTCCCTCCGCCCTGGGCATGTTCGGTACATTATTATTGCGCCTCCAGGGGTGCTCCGTCGAGAGCGATGCCGCCCTGTCCAGTCTCCGCTCCGTGGTCTCGTATCCGTACGTCGAATCGAACGTAGGCCGCGGTAGCTGAAATTCCGTCGCATAATATTCGTTTGGGACCATGGGCTGGTAGTGCTGGCCGTTGACGCCCAGAAAGAAGACGTGCCTGGCGTTGTAAGAGCCGTGGATGATAGGAGCTCTAACGTATCCATCGGCGCCAGCTGCTTCCGCATCACGACCTCGGAGGCCTTCCAGCTGGTACGTCACGATGAACAGGTTGTACAGGTCGGCGGTGACGGTGAACATGGAGTCCGACGTCCACACCGCAGGAACGGTCAACTGCTGATACAGGTTCGCCCTGGTCATGATCGTCTTGCCGTTGTTCGTCGCCCAGCTGGCCGCGAAGAGGCGATTCAGGTCTGTATAGAACCCATGGCGCGGATGGTCAGGCCGCTCGAGGACCTCGCTGAAGTACCCCAGATGCTCGGCCTTGACTCTGCTCGCATACGAGTAGTGTCCGTACACCACATACGCCACGGCCTTCCAGTAGCAGTTGGACGAAGCCCCGCCGTAGTTGCCCGCCCGGAAGAACACCACCTCCTCCATCATGGGGAAGCCTCGGAGCAGGGCGCCCGTGTGTGCCGCGTCGCGCAGCCAGTACTGGCGCAGCGCCTGCTCAAAGGTCCGCGGCGTGACGACCTCGAGGAAGGCCAGGTAGTCCTGCACCGCCTCTTGGCTGGCGTTGGCCTCGCGCCCGCCTAGGTCGTCGCGGAGGAGGGACAGGTCAAAGCGTGTTCCTACTGCTGGGGATGGGTGGCGGCCGATGTTGGACACGCGGACCTGGTAGCGCAGCTGGTCGCGGATGCTCTGGCCTGCTGCCTCAGCGGGGATTCCGTAGAAGGTCTGGGGTTCCAGCTTGTGGGAGGGCGTAGTGGGTGGTGCGGGTGGTATTGTGGGTTGTGATGGGGCGGCGGCGGTGGTGTTCTTTTGGTCTGGTTGTCGTCGTGCTCACCACCACCACCACCGTCGTCGTCGTCGTCCTCCTCCCTCATCGTCGCTTATGAGGTCCACGAATGTCTGTATCTTCGGGGGCGTGCCCACCGCAAGCTGCAGGACATCCACGCCGCTGTACAGGGGCGCCGGCCGCCTGATGGCGTCAAGGCCTCGCAGCCATCTCGCACGTCCGGTGTTGCGAGCGTTGACCCGCCCTTGGGCGACTTTGGCCCCCCTCGGCTTGCTCTTGTCGTTCTCGCCTGCGCTGGGGATTTTGATGCTGGGGTCGTCGCTGTGGCTGGCTGTCAGTGGAAAGGACCTGCCAAGACCGTGAGTAGATGGGATAGGCTGCGCGAGAGCGGGACTGACCTTTTGATCTTGGAGCCATCTTTTTCCGCCCTTCTCTCTTGTTTCTGAAGACCGTGGCCGCCTTATACTGGCTTAGTGGAGATATCGTACTGCTTGGGTGTGTTTGGACAATCTTGCCTTCGGTCTTGATGATCCAGCTACGTACAATGCATCTGTCTCGTTCGGACAGAGCTCTGTGGGGGCTCTCTTTTTCTTTCACCTCTTCCCTTTCTATTTAATCTATACCATTATGACTATCACCTCCGCTGGACACAAACAAAACAAGGTCCTGTTCATTGTGTCCTCTCGACGGATCCGGAAGATGCTCTTCCACGAGTGCTGCGAGGGAACAAAGAGCGGTGGGAGACTGAACAATGTGACGTGCCAGCCACTCGAGTGCTCCGGTTCTTGCTGACGAAGTTCCAGAGGATAAAGCGCAAGGGAGAGCAGGATGCTGGAAGAGGAATGAACAAAGACGGTCAAATCTGTGTCGTGTTTCTAATACTATTACCGCGGGAGCTGCCGAAAGACTGCCTCCGGGGAAGAAGAGCACAAACCAGCCAGGAATCTCGAAATTGCCTAGGCTCATCAAGAGAACATGAATTGACTATTGGACCGTGCTATATTTGAGAATGCAGTTGAGCACTTGTCAGGCATGCACAGAGTGTTGCTGATGACTTTGACCAGCCCTGGGCCCTTCTGCGAAATGCAGATATAGTTCAGTTATTTTGATATAAATTTGTTTTCGACACCAAAGAGGGAATACGTGATGTTCAGCTACGTTTCTGACTGGTCGACTTTGCGAGACTTGATATGCTCAGCATTCAGTGCTAAATAGGTGTAGAGTCGCAGATGCTTCCTGACCGGGCAGAGCACCAATACAAAGAATCTAGGCCTTGATGCCTGTAAATCAACCTCGAAACAATCTGCACCCCTGAACGACCCCCATCCCACATTACACGGCCATCAAATTTCCATACAAAAAGCACACCACAGAGGGCTAAGCTGTCCCGCTCGGAGGCGGCTGCCCGTGAATCTCGTCCAGAAGCTGCCAGAACGACGACTGGTCCGTCATCTCATCATCCAGAGAGACGTCCCGCAACAAGTCTTCATCTGGCTGACCCTTTCCGGCATTCTGGATGATCCTCCAGGCGCGGCGGAACTCGTCGCGGATGGAGACGATGCCGTTGTGGGTGACCGTTCGGGCGACGTTATGGTCCAGCTCGAAGGGATCCTCGATCGCAACCAGGAAACGGTGGCGCACCTCTTTCATCTCGGGCTTGCCGCGATCTTGAACTGACGCTGGAGTGGCGGTAGTGCCGGGCGGAGGTACCTGCGCCGCCTGTCCCGTGGCAGGAGGCTTGTCGGGCTGCTGGACCTCGAGCACCGTCTTCGCGCCTGTCCAGCCTTTGTGCCGCTTGGTCAAAAGACCGCCGCTGTTACGGATGCTGATGACATCCCTGCCCCAGTCGAAGCCCCGCATGTGGCCAGCGCTCATGGTTCTGTTCTGAGCGTAGTACTCGAAGAAGCCATGCAGGAGGAAGCCGATGCTGTCGGTATTCTGGGTCAATAGGCCGCGCTGAGCAGCGTCGGCTATCTGGTCTGCATCCCTCCAGAATCGAATGTCTCTGCCCTTGCACTGGACCGAGTTCTCGATCTGTTCTGGCGTCAGGTTTGGAGGCAGTGGCGGCGCCAGGAGCTGCAGGTTGGGGCAGACGGGTGGCCGGGCAACGTTGATCAGGTAATGCAGCACCATGAGCACATAGCCGTAGCTAGACAGCGTCCCGCGGTACGCGGTATTGATGCCTCGGACTTTGGCCCAGTGCTTGACGAAGAGGACGATTGGTCTGACGCGAGGATCCGTAAGTGAGTAACACCTCAGCAGATATGTGTTCTGCAGCGCGAGCTGCGCCGAGAAGTTGATATCGCACTGGACACCGATGCCGCTCTTAGGATACTCCAGTCGATCATGATAGCGATCCCGGGGCTGGTTCGGTGTCATGCGAGAAGGATCTTGGAGGTCTCGCATCTTGGCTACCAGCGCCCAGTCTTCCGGTGTCATGGGTAGCACATAATCGAACTGTGCATCACGGCTCCCGCCGACTTCTATCGGCTTACGCAACAGCCCGATATAACGTTTAATGCCAGCGATATCGTCAAGCGAATACAGGTCCTTGTCCAGGGCTTTCTCGAGTTCTCGGGCCAGTTGCAAGGATTTGTGTCGTCTCGCAACTGCTCGAAGGCCGGGCGCGTCCACAGAGTGCATAAATTTAGTGACCTCAGATCGGATTGCGGGATCGTATATGCCGCGTGCGTATTGTTGTACGACAGCAGTTGATAGCGGTGTCTGAACCGCCGAGGGATGGTGCCCACCCAGCTGGACCATCAGCCTGACGGCTCGACCGTGATAGCATGAGGCTGACTCGAACTGGCCCTGCTCGAGAAGCATCAGGCCAACCGAGGGAACATTTCTGAGCGCCTCGACCGCAAGCTGGAGCTCTCTGTTGTAGGCGAGAGGATCCAAGCCGAAATTTGACCTGTTCTGAAGATCAACCCACTGATCGATGCGCGATCTCCCTATCATCTCAGACCGCTGGTCCTTCTCGTGGATTGAGCGTGACTCCCAAGCCATGACCATCTTTTCACCCTCGACCTGCGACATGACTCCATATATCGAACGGTTTATGGGCATAGGAGCTGTTGAATCGAAAGAGAGGGACAGGTATTTCTGCAGTCGAGTCCTCAAGTCACCATCGGCCAGGCCACGGATGAAGGCGGAGCAGACGTCGTTGAGAATCCGGAAGTCATCCTCGCTGAAGCTTGCCGCCATGGAATTTGTGAGGTCGCGGCCCCCGAGTTCTCGAAGCAATTTCTTTGCCGCTCCGTAATAAGTTGACAAGGCCTTTCCTCCCTGCTTCAACCTATTGAGCTGCGCCTGGTAGCGGTCGTCGTGCTGGCCGTCACCGCTGGTGGGAATCGCAAGTTCAGGAGAGGGTGCGTCTTTATGAGGAGCGGACTCACTATGTCCTTCAACAACGGTAGAGGCTGCAACATCGCTGCCTCTTGGACTCGTGGCGTGAGCGATCGCAGGATCATCCTCCTCGAGGTCCTGCTCCCCCTCATCTCCCCTCTCCCACCTGTCCCGCTCTTCCAAGAGGTCTGCATAGAGCTTCTGCGGAGGTTTCTGGCAGACCTTGATGATGGGCACTCTGGTCCTGGTGAGGAGGCGGGCACCAAAGCCCATGTTCAAGAAGGTCTTCTCCACTATTCGAGGAATCTCCGAGCCGGGAGCGTCAGGCTGTGGCTGAGAGAGCGGAGAGAGAAGTCCGAGGTCCATGTCGGCAGACTTGGTGGCGAACCCGGAAGCCAAGCTACCGAAGCATCGCAGCTGGACTGACATGGGTGGGAAGTCGGACCGGCCGGTGGTCGCGTTGTGGTGTTCAGTAATCGCGGCTCGGCATGCATCCTCTATGAGCAGCCGAAAGCTCTCCTTCTCCTGGATCTGACCAAGCTCAATCTCGGCGTTGGCGAGGATTGTCGCGGTTAGTTGCTCCAGGAGGGCGACCCGAGCATCGAGGTTGTCCGGTTGAGGATCGGATCGAAGATTGTCTGCCTGCGGGTTGTACAACGAGCGGCCTTGGCCCATTGGATTCCCCCCCAAAGTGACTCGAACGTGCTGGGCCGGTCTGGTAACCCTGATACCGAGTTTGACCACCGCCTGGTTGTCTCCAGTCAGAGAGAGCAGGCGAGGACGAGAAGCCTGGGTAGGACGGCGAGGGGTGGTGACGGTTCTGGGGCTGAAAGCCGCCTCTCGAGAAGCTGTCGTTCATGTTGGCTGGCGGAAAGGCGTTCGGCTGCGAGCGTTGATTCCGGTGCTGGTGGTTCTGGCGGTGGTAATGGCCGGAGACATTTCCATGGTGTCGGTTTTCCTGCGGTTGGGCGGGGCGGTGGTCGATGGGGATGTTCAACTGAGAAGACATCTGGCGACGCTGTGCCTGATTTGGTCGCTTCTGTCGCGATTTCGGGGACGGGTTCTGTTGCGAGAACGCATCCACGTTCTGCGTGGGAGCACTCTCTGCAGGCAGCTGCTGAGAGAGAGGGAGACCTCCCTCGTCCCGAGACTGCTCAGCATTCTTCAGGATGAGATTCCGCATCCGCACGTCCAGCGGCACGTCGTCTTGCTGGGTGCCGTCGTCCATGGTGTCCTCTTGGCCCACACTCGTTGGCTGTTGCATCGCGGCTGCGGTAACTGGACGACTCGTCCGAGATTGAGAGGCAAACGGATCTCTCCCAAAATGCTTGTGCGACAAGGCGCTGACAAGTGCTGCTGGTTGAGGACTGAACAAGACTCGATTTGCCCCAGGTAGGAAGGGTGTGGGGTTGGCTCGAAGTGTTGTAGCAGGACTGGCTACCGATCTTGGGTCATACTTGTTGCCATGTCAAGAAAGGTGGAAAGAAGAGACGTTCTGGCCTGCTTGATTGAGGGTTGAGGCTGTGGGTTTCGTGTAGAGCTGACAGACGACACTCGGGGTCCCAGAAGAGATTGGCTGCGACGAGGCGCCGGGCTGCGAAGGTCACCTTGGGTTGGAAGGATAACCAACTGCCTGCCAGCCAGCCCAACTGCCTGCCAGCTTGCCTGTATGTATGCTCCAGGTTCTCAAGTTGTACAATGTAACTAGTAGACTCTGCCCCTGTTGTGTGACTGACGCTTTGTGGTGACCCCTCTCACAGATCTACTGGTTGATATTCGCAATGTTGAACAGCCCTGGCCCCACCATCACTGTTCAGCACAGTCTTGCAGAGGATGTCTTGTGGTGACTTGTCCAGCTTGCTCTATCATAGCTGGGCTTGCAAGCCCTGCTCCGGATCTCTTCAAGGGCCTACCAGGTGAGGTGGCATGTGAGATCGTGAGGGTGAGGTTTGGAGGTGTTCTGATGCTTGTCTGAGGGTCGAGTTGACATGCAAACCTGTGGATCTGAAGCTGGTAGGAGACAGGCGACAGAGTACAGAGTACATGGTGGTGGGGTCCGGTGGGTCGGAGACCTGACCATGTACCAAGCAGGTTAGCAATGAGCTCTCTAGCTGTACAGTAACTTGCTCCCCCGCTGAGTCCCCCGCCAGCACTCTCAAAGCACTGAGCACACATGTCCATTGGCCTGTAACTAATTGATGTAGTGAGACTTCATGTGTCCTGTGTTAGCTGTTCAGCGCTCCTTGAAAATATAGGGATTTATTCTAGTCTGTTCCTCATCATCTTTTTTACTTAATTAATTAGTTAGCTGCCCTCCCCCTCTTCCTCCAGCGTAGATTCCCCCCAGTGTACAATAAAGTGGCACAGTGACTGAGAGTTTAGGTGCTAGCTGCTGTACTTACTGTAGCCCACGCTGCTCAAACAACCAAAATCCCTGGCCTGGGACTCAGTCAGCCTTGGCTACAAGCCTGGACCCACCTAACCGCACCTGCACCGCACCCGTGTGCCTGCCTACCTCACTGTCAAGCCCAGGTCTTTTCTTTGTGCCTTGCTGCCCCCAATTCCTTTCTTCTCCAGCAGCATTTAAACAAAGCTGAATTATTACAGACTTTGTCCAGCAGACCTCAACCTCTCAATACCTTCCTTTGGACGACAACATCTTCGTACTCGAGAAGTTCCTCGTGTTGTCGAATCCCCTCTCCAGCCGCCATCGTCAGCTTCTTCGCGCTGCGCACCCCCGTCTCCCCCTCCCCCCTCCTCGAAACAAAACACCTTGTCCAGCCCGCTGCTCTTCCACATGTCGCGTCATTCACGCTCGAGGATTCGTCTCTGATATCGCCCCGACGGACGGCTCAGCACAACCGTCTTCTTGCCCGCTGCGGCGTCGGCAGCCGACCGCCCCCGAACTCGATCCTACCTCGTCGTCACCATGAGCGCCCCTGCTCCCAATGGCCTGCCTAACGGCGGCAATCGTCCTCCGGGCGCACCACCTCCGCGCCGCAGAAGACCTGCTTCGTCCAACCCGCTCGTCGCGCGCAAGAAGTCTGCCCCGGCCCCGGCCCCGCAGGTCAAGGCACCCAGCAGCTCGACCAAGCCCAAGGCAGCCGCCTCCAAGGGCACAAACAACAATACCTCCAACTTCTACGGCGTGACTGCTCCTAAGGTGGACCTGAAGACACAGGAGGAGTGGAAGCAGCGCCGGCGACAGAATGGTGGATGGTGGGACCCCCACCCGCAGCCGAGGACTTTCGCGAGGTCTCGGTCTACATGACCAAGGCCGATATCAAGGAGGGCCTGCGAGCTCACGTCATGCGGTTTGCCAAGACGCGTACCAGCGGTATCATCGATATCATGGACGACACGCAATTCCCGCGACCGGTCACGCTCCACCGAAAGGATGCCCGAGATGTGAACAACGCGCTGGTGGAGGAGAAGGAGCCGAGCGCGAGCCCGGCACCCGTCGACCCGGTCGAGGCCGAGCGCCTCGCAAAGATCAAGGCTGACAAGGAAGCTCAGCGCGCCTTGGACCAGGCCCAGATCGCCCCCGTCTCCAGAGAGGCCGCGGCGGCGAAGAAGCCCGCCCAGAAGCAGGAGAGGCTCGAGACAAAGGCTTTCTACGCCAAGCGCACTGTCGAGCGCAAGAAGGAGAACAATCTCCGCTACGAGGAGTCCCTTCCCTGGGTCATCGAGGATGCGGATGGGAAGAGCGCTTTTGTGAGCCAGTACATGGGCCCTCTGTCTGAGTCTACGGTCGCGCTGCAGTTCGAGGGCACACAGGTCCGCGCCGTGCCCCTGGAGAAGTTCTACAAGTTCACCCACAAGCCACCATTCAGGGCATACAGCATCGAGGAGGCCGAGGCGCTGATGAAGAAGCAAACTGTGCCGAGCCGCTGGCATATGAGGCAGGATGAGAAGGACAAGGACAGGGAGGAGATGAACGCCACCAGACAAGCTTTGTATGGGAGGTCCATGGTCAAGTCGGAGAGCACCACTTTCAAGTCAGCCGCGCGCTCGGAGAAGCAGGAGCATGATGACATTGACTTCTCGGGAGACGAGTTCCAGGACGACGACGAGAACCCCACCTTTGAGCGCGACAATGATGAGGAGGTCAAGGACTCCAAGGACCGGGTCCGTCGCGAGCAGCTAGGTGCTAATCTCTTCGGCGAGGCTGATGAGAAGGAAATCGAGGAAGAGCTAGCCCGCGAGGAGGCCGAGGAAGAGGCTAGGAAGCGCCTCGGGAAAGGTCTTGCGAAGCATCTCGTTAAGTACGAGAAGCATCTCGAGTACAAGGAGGATCCCGATGATTCCTCGGATCTAGGCTTGGATTCTTCTGTGAGCAGCCCTTCTCCTCTTGCCTGCCCTGCTTTTCTTTCTATCTCCCTCTCTTTTTTTTTCTTTCTTTTTTCCCTCCCAGGCTAATCAAGACCCAGTCCGACGAAGAGTCCGATGCCGAGAAGCAGGAGCTTAAACAGGAAGATGAGCAGAAGAATGCACCCGACCAGAAGGCGGGAACAGCCACCAAGGTACCCGGCGGCACGCCTTCGAGCAGCAAGCTGAAGGCCGGCCCCGACTCCAAGAAGGTCAACAACTTGAAGCGACCCGGCTCTCCCAATCTCTCCGAGATGGAGTCTAGCGGAAACGAGTCATCGAGGAAGAGGGCCAAGAAGACCGCCACGGGCTCCGTCCGAGACAGTCGTGCATCCACCCCGGTGCCACAGCGGCCCAAGAAGGTCCCCGGTGGTGCAGCCAGCGATGGCGAGGCTACTGCGACCGAGATGTCGGACAGCGGCCGGCCCAAGGCTCTCAAGAAGAAGTCTAAGCTGGTCGTTGGATCTCACGGCAGGGGAACCCCAACAGGTTCAAGAGCTGGTAGTCCTGTCCCGGGAACTTCGCAGCTCCCCCCAGGTAAGTCCTCTGCCGATTGCTGCCTCGTCAGATTCTCATGCCCGCTGGTTCTTTCATGCTCATCACGACTACAGGCTCGCAATCTCCTAGCCGTGCTGCTAGCCCCTCGGCTCCCAACTCATCCCCGCCGCTCACAGCAGAGGATATCATCGAATGCTTGAACGCTCACCCTGAGGGCATGAACATCAGCCAGATGGCGCAATACTTTAAGGGACCGCGCATGAGCGATAGGAAGCTCTTCATTTCGCTTGTGAAGAACAATGCCAAATGGGGCCCGGACAAGCTCTTGCGCCCCAAGGGCCCGTAAGCTGTGTGCCCACTCACCTCGCGGAGGTTATCATAGGTCGGCGGCCACTGGTGGTGTGTGGCTTGCTGGGAAACTTTCGATGCGAAGGGCACCTCATCTGGGCTGTTTGCAGCGGGTCAAGTAAGGTCAAGCTGTGGCATGCTGGTCACGAAGGACGGGAAGACAAGTCTTCCCCGGCCCATGATTGTGCCCTATAGAGATGGCCACTCCCTTGGCCATCCACGTTATGTTTACGGATTATTTGTAGCTAAGCAATAGGCAACGCCCCCTATGATGGTAGGGCGGGATAATCACGGAGAATGCAAAGGAATCATAGCAACGTGGTGCTGGACGATCTTGAAGGTAGTGTGTGGTTTGCAATGCGACAACATGTATAGTGGTATCGTGCCCCCTCGTCATTACTCGTCCATCTGCCAGGCGTAGTCCAGGCCCTTATTCCTCTCTCGCCGGTTGATAGCCTTGAACCGTTCTGCCTCGAAGCCGTTACTCCTGTCAACACCATCCCACCGGTATCCTGGACGTATGCCATATCGATTTGGCGGCGCGGGGCCCTTGTACACAGGCTTTCTGCTTGCCTTTTTGGACCCCTTCTCATCAACACCACCTGCACCAGTCCTCGGGCCCGACCTCTCCTCCTCTGCGTCCAGGAACCGCGCCATAGGGTCATTCCACCGCCTCTGCTCCTTCAGCTCCCTGTTCATCTCCTCATCGTCTGCCGTCCTCGCGAGGGCCATCCCCCGTGCGTCCTCCAGCACCTCCTTTCTCTTCCTCGCCTGCTCGAGCTGCACCTCGCCCTTGAGCATCTCCTCCTTCATGCGCTCCTTCTCCTCCGCCTCCAGGGCGGCCCGCCGCGCCTCGGCACGCTTCATGCTCACGTCGACCCTCCGCCCGGTCGCATCGCGATAATACGTCTCCTCCTCGCCGTGTTTGACAAGCCCGGCTCGCCTTTCCGCCTCGAACTGCTCGCGCTCCTCCTTCTGGCGCCGCTCTAGCTGCGCGGTGACCGCCGCGGCAGACTGTAGGCCCGCGTGTGTGCCGTCCGCCATCCTCGCCGCCGCGGCGGCCTCCTCTACCACGGTCGGGTCATCGTCCTCCGCCCTGCGCGCAGCCTCGTTCTCTGCCGCCGCCGAGGCGAGGATCGCATCTGCCGCGGCCGCCTCGTCGTCGGCGGACCTGCCCCCGACGGTCTTCCAGTTCGCTTTTGTGGTCTTGCGGAACTCCTTGACCTTGCCGACCGTCACTGGGCTGTTGTCGTCCTCGTCGCCACCGTCGCCGCCGCGGGCTCTGGACCTGCGGCCGGAGCCGCTACCATTACCCCATTCGTCGTCGTCCTGGATGAGGAGGCCGCCGCCCGCACCGCCGGAGGACTTGTCGTGCTTGCGCTTGCGCTTCTTGGTGGGTTTTGTGTCGGCGGTGAGGTAGTGTGTTGCGAGGTACGAGGAGAGGTCGGAGGGCATGGTGGTGGAAGGGTGGTCGAGAGGATGGGCGGATATGTCTGGGTACCCAGTCGCAGGGAGCGTGGATGTGATAAAGACGGAAAAGTTGTTGGTGTTTGCGCTCTGCTCGTCCTGGAAATTTTGGCCCAAGAGTCGTCGCTCAGCCTTACCGTAGCACCAAGCGACCTGCCCGAGAGTACCTTCCCCAGCCAGCGGGCTTACGGTAGTTGCTGATCATGGTCTGTGCAGGGAGACCCCTGATTAGCAGCACTCAAGCTTAAATATGACGTCACAGCGAGATGTGTGGATGGACTGGAAGACAACGGCGTACAACTTCGGATTCGCTGACTACTGAATAATACTTTGCTTACATGATTATCACTACTATTTTACACTATTGCCAAGGCAACAATACTCACCAAGTGTCTGTAACATCGTTAGACCTCAGATCCTTGAGCTTTTCGCCTTTACTCGCCTGCGAGCGGCAGCAACAGCGGCCCGGGTCAATCTCTTTCCCTCCAGGTCCTTCAGCCATGCTGGTTTCATGCCCAATACCCTCCTAAGCTTATGATAGCGATCCAGAGTATGCGGATACTCATCCGCATCACAGAGACAAGGCCTCGCATCAACCCAGTAACTCACTCCATACGAAATAAACAGCTCCTCACCCTCAGCGATGTCACGCCTGGTCTCGTAGCAGAACACCTTGCGGCGGCCGTACGTGAGCTCGACCACGTCCAGGTTATACGCCGTGCAGTGGTGGTTCACAAACCTTGAGATGTTCCCGTACTCGATCGAGTCAACGTACGCGGTGCCGCCCAGCTCGAACACGTAGCTGAAGTCGGGCACGACTACCTGCGCGTCCCGGGGCATCAGCCGTCCCACGTACTCGCAGAGCATCGTGCTCCGCGGTATGGCACGCCTCGCAAACACGCCGAAGCCGATCGCTGCCCTGCGGATCTCCATGTACTTAGCCTCGACGCGAGCCATGGCTGCGTGGAACTGGGTGATGCAGGGCTCACCGCGGCACTCAGCACCCATCTCGTCACAGATCTCGCACTCGGTGCCGTCTATGTCGGCGCCTAGGATCTCGGCGACGGTGGTGCTGCCGAGGGGGCGCCGGGGTCTTTTACGTGGCGGCCACGTTTGCTGGCGGTCCCTTGGGTACGTTAGTGAGGCTCTGGACGAGACTGGCTGTCTCGGAGGATCGAGGAGGAGCCCGGGAGGGAAGGGGGGGTTTAAAAGTCAGTAGGTCCACTTACAGTCCGCTGGGTCCACGACATAGTCACTGAGCCTTGGGGTCGGACGAGAACCAGTGTAAACAATGTCCACCATTTTGTTGCCATTCTGTGGTCCGGAGTTGTACTTGTACGTTGGGAGTGTGTTAGGATCTGGAAGACCAACCTGAACAGTGCTTTGGCAAGCAATAGCCTTCTGATTTGCTTGCCGAAGTCTGCATTTTACCTTTCTTTCCAATCTCATTATTACGTACTTACTACTAACGACGCTGCCGGCAACTCAGAGGGTTTTTTTTTTTGGTTTTGTTTCTTTTTTGGAGAAGCGGGCCTTTTCGGGGGCAGAAGGAAAATGTGTTGAAAGGGTTTTACGAACAGAGAGTTGCGGATGACTAGCTGTGGATGGCAAGTGTCTGTAGATATCTAGACAAAAGTTGTGCCTTCGTGAGTATGCTTTCTTGAGATCTTTGTGATGAGGCCCATTGTGCCCTGTCTATGTTATGTGTGATTCAATGGCATTCATCTGCTATTCTCGGAGGACAATGAAAATGTCTGTCGTCTTTGTATGGAGGGATTTTGCTACAGCCAGAGACGGTACTGCTTGTCCCAAAGACTGCACGGCCAAGGCCGGCCCAGAAGGGGAGGAGAGGCCCTTGATGGCCCTCAGAAACATCCAACCCAAGCAGAGCCAATTCATTTTACTTAGTCATACCGCTCCTCATCACGCCCCTGCTCGTAGCTCGCCTCCATGCTGTCGCCAAAGTTCTCGACGTCGTCTCCGAACCGCTCCACCTTGCCTACCTCCTCGCCCACCCAGCCGGCCGCGTCCTCGGGCGCGTCCTCCACGGCGTCGACGGTCTCGTCCCACCCGCGCTCGATCTTGTCTCCGGCCCGTTCGAAGTCGTCCTCGACTCGGTCAGGGACAGACTCAACTGCGCCGACGGCCTCGCCGGTCCAGCGGGCTGCATCCTCGGGCAGGTCCTCGACGTCTTGGACACCGTCGTCCCACTTGCGCTCGACGCGCTCCTCCGCGCGGCCAAAGTCCTCGGCTTGGTTGTGGGTTAGCTGATAGGCACAAAAGATAGTATCATACCCACCCCCGCCCGCCTAAAAAAAAGGGTCGTTCGTGCACGGCTCAGCTTTGACTTACCGGCTTCCTCGAAAACGGGCTTCTCGAAACTGCGCTCGCCGGTGGCCTCGTTGATGAAGATCCAGCGGCCGGCCTGGTCGTCCCAGCGCGTCACCCAAGGAGGCTGCACATATGGCGGATCCATGGGCGCCTCGTTGCGGCTGTCGATATTGTTGCCGACGACCT
The DNA here is from genome assembly GCA_016584495.1 of Celoporthe dispersa. Taxonomy (NCBI): domain Eukaryota; kingdom Fungi; phylum Ascomycota; class Sordariomycetes; order Diaporthales; family Cryphonectriaceae; genus Celoporthe; species Celoporthe dispersa. The sequence continues at coordinate 1,506,597 of WAID01000004.1, forward strand.
CCTCGATAATCTCGCCAATGAAACTCATGGTTGCTTGGTTGTTGCCTTGATCAGGAGGGTTCTTCTTTCTCGGCTTCGTTCCCTTCTTTTTTTTTTCTTTCTGTATCTGTGTTTGTGTAGGTAGGATGGATGGTGGATGTAGATGTAGGAGGAGCGAGTGAGCAAGCAGTCTGGTCAAGAACCTCAGCAACCAAGTAGTATTTGTACTGTGTACATTTATTTGACCCTCTCTAAATTACAGTTACAGTAACTCGCGCAAGGGCCAACTCGGCGAAAATCGTGTCACCTCCACCAGCCAGTTAGTCACTGGACTGCCACGCCCAGGACCCCGGGGGCAACGAGGCCCCGTTTGCTCGTTGAGAAGAAGCGATTCGCCCATGCCGGAAACTGAGGCTCGCTTGCTCCATTTATTAGGCCTTGGAACGCAGGCGATGGGAGGTGGGAAGAGCACCGCCCTTCTCGGTGGGTTGAAAGCCTGCAGCGCTGGGTGCGAGGAGTCCCCCTTCCCAATGGGACACGCATACATTACCGCCTTACATAAGCCAACAACAGCCAGCACAACCTCTGACAACCAGTCAGCTGAGAGCCCATATCACGATACGTCGCACATAGGATCCAAGGTTCGCTGTCTAGCCCTCCTCATCATCGAGTGACGTCTTTTTGGCCCCAAGGCACTTCCCGTTTTAGGGATTCCGAGGGTCATGCGCCCTGTTTAGTGAAGGGCCTGGGCGGCTGCCTCTGTAGCCTTTCTCTCTGGCGCATCGACCAGACATCTGGAGGCCCTTCTTCGAAGCCAGGATGTTTGCTGTACAGTTACGTCTTTTGTCCAACTTGTCCTTTGTTGTCGGGCTGCCGATTCTTTCTTGCTTTCTTTTTTTTTTTTTTGTTTTGTTTTTTTTTGTTAATGTCTTGAGCCATGCAAGAGTGGCGGCCGACCAGGCGTAACAACAAAACGTCCGTAACAAAGGCGATGACGTGCTGGCACTGTATGCGTTGGGTGTTTATTGTTAGTGTTCCTATTCTTAGGGAGGAGGAGGGATGATGGCCTGTCTGAGGCCTGCCAGCCTGCGCTACACCCCCAACCCGAGGGTCATGCATCATCCTCGGCTCACCGGCTGCAGTCTGCTGGACGAGCCATTTGCCACGACTCCCTGTGACGGTTCCAACTCGCGGATCTCTTATCCGTAAAGTGATTCTTAGCCATCCGACATCAAGTGCTCAAGGAGATTAGTAGATGGATGTCTCTGACTGGCCGGGGAGTAACAAGACCCCGCAGCCGCACCGCTCAGCACAGCACAAGCACAAGTGGGACTACCCCTTCGAGATGTGTTCGATGCATGCGGGGGGGGCCCTCTACAATCTACGCGGACAGGCCTGTTCCACATGCACTGGCTCGCTAGCTGCATGAAACCCTCTCGTCCAGGGACGACCAAGCACCACGACACAGGCTGTGGCCGTGTCTGGGTGGCAGGGTGGGCGTCTCTGGGGGGGCCATGTAGTGGAAGTGGCAGGGCTGGAATGTCTCAGATGCAAGCCCTTGGCCAGGACGACATCATCATCATCATCATCGGTTGCATGGATGGCGTATGTATTGGTAGCAACTTTCCACTCTTCCGCCCCCCCAGACGAGTGAGGAGAAGGGCATCGACGGCAAGGCAGCGTAATCGGAAATTGCATCGAAAAGGAACCGGGAAAACAGAAGCAGCCGTCTCAGGCTCTCTCCGCCAGGGCCGAAGGGACCAACTAGCGACTACTATCTACTAGCAGATAGACCCAGGCCAGGGGATTGGGGGCCCGTGACAGGTCCTCATGTGGCTGCTACTATCTCATCATCCCAGAAGGGGTTTAGGGGGGAGTGTTCGTCACTGGCAGTGCCACCACCCGTAGTACCAACCAAGTAAGTACCAGCCACGCCTGCTGTGTACAGTGCTGGGCCTCTAGGCCCTCAAACTCCAGATTCAGCCCAAGAATAGTAGTAGGGAGGCTGCTCTGACAACAGGATCCCTCCATGTGGCACCGGCACCGTGATGCAGTGACAGGCTCACAGCTGGCCACAGCACAGCGCGACATGGCCCCTCCCTCCCTCCCCCCAGCCAGGCCGAGAGCCAACAGTGACGAGACAGTAAGGAGTATACAGTGCCAACCACCTCACCCGCCCTGGCACACATGTCACCCGCTGGCGGAGTCCCCAGCGCATAGTGACTTGGTCCCCCGGCAAGGACAGACGAGGTCATCCATCCTGTCTCACGCGGCCGCTCCGCCCAAACAGGAGGGACGGGCACACCAGAGATGACCCCTGCTCAGCCTTGATCACATCCCAAGCTGATAAGCTCAACGCCGTCATCCCGACGACGGCCTGATAAGATTATCCAGAGAGAGAGAGAGACAGACCAGAACGCCCCGGTTCGTATACAAAGAGGTTACAGCACGCGCTTGCTTGCGGCTCCCATGGTCTCCTCTCGACCTTCCTGTACACACAAGCCAAGTATTCAATATCATCCATACTTTTGTTGTATCTTCCTATCTCGCATTCTGGGCCTGTCTCGGTATCGCCTAGACGCCTTTCCCCACCACTGTCATCCTCACTAGGTGTGACCTTTGTATCCTTTGTCCGTGACTCCTTTGTCTGAGTCACTCGGCAACTTAAATCCTCACAGCCTCTTTGGCCTCACGCCGTATTGTCTTTAGCAAGTAAATTCGACCCTATTTTACAAATCCCAGAGCGGCCCCACGCCCACGCCTGCCTTCTCTCCAGGATCAGAGATCACGCCGAATATCTGCAGGAGCCACTGAGCGGCCCTTGCCTTCCTCTCTCTCTTTCCCTCCCCCTCGGGATCAGCAAACCAGTTGACTTCCTGCTCGTGTCATCATCACCTGCGCTCTCCACCAAGAGACGTCCCCTTTTTCTCCAGAACAGCCCAGGCTCTTCTCGTCTTTCGACTCTTTTCTTATTTCCTTCCCACAGCAACCCGTACCTAAGGAACCACCATCCTTCCTCTGTACTCCTACAGGTAGCATACCCGGCCCACCTGCGCGTATCGACATATCGTGTTTGTCAGCACTTCCGACATCTTCAAATCCATCCAACCGTCAACCACCCTTCTCTCCTTGCGCCTTCAAGCCTCTCCAGACTCCAGACATGGCTGCTGCTTCCATCACCGACTCTCCTGCCCAGCTCGACCGCGACTTCCGCAGCGCCAACCAGGAGTGGAAGCGTGAGAAGGACGCCAACGTGAAGTGGTCGTACGGCGCAACAAATGAATTATTGCGGCTGCCGCTACCGTCACTTGACGCGGAAGAGGACCCGAGCTCCAAGAATCGGCCCCTTGGCAAGCCCAGCGACCAGTAAGTCCCCCGCCTGTGCTCCGGAATCCCTAACTCCCGTGATTGGAACGAAGCGTCCTGACTCGAGCCACTGCAGCTGGGGTACGTTGTACAAGGCCAAGGGAAATGTCAACAAGTACGCTCGCACATCCGGTCGGTTAAGGGAGTTCGGGAAGAAGCACGTCCACTCCAAGGTGTCTGCTCAAGAGGAGATCGAAGAGGCGGTCGGCGGGTCTCGTTCCATCCTCGACTATCTCCCCGCCAGCCCGCAGCAGCAGAGGCCAAACCCCATGGACCAGGTCCTATACAGCTTCGACCGTGCCGACTCGCCCGGCCGGCCGCTGACGCTTGAGATATTCGTCAAGACGACGGGCCGCGAGACCGAGAAGTTCGTGGAGAAGGAGTACGAGGTCATCGATACCAACGGTGACGCCCTCAGAGGCCGCAAGGCACGCCGCAACCTGCGTCAGGGCACGGCGGCCGATGCGAAGTTGGCGGGCGGTGAGGTCGAGATCGACGAGGACGGGTTCGAGCTGGTCTGAGGTGCCGGGTCGCAGACGAACAAGACCGACGCGGCCGAGAAACAAGCGCTGTCTCCATGCGGGGCGGGCGGGTGCTTTGTGGCTGATTTGTCCGTCTTCCACCGTTCTCTTGAAGAACCCTCTGCTTCTCCTAGCTCTTTTCGCCTTTTGCCCTCATCTGCCTCTTTTTGTATATTCCGACCTTTTATAATACGTCTTCGATGTTTGTCGCTTCTGTATCTTCGGCTGTTTGGTCGATGGGAGTTTGGGGGAACAAGGGATGGTCGGGAGCATTTGTCCTGTCGAAGAAATCCAGAGACACCGGTGTTTGGGTGATGGGGAGACGATTGCATGTTGAGGAGACGGCCGAGAGATCCTGCTCAGCCCTTGATGATCCTAACTTACATGCATGATCCACTCACCCTAGTGAGGAGTGTTTGAGCTGTCTGGGGCAGCGTTCTTCATTAGTATGGAGGCATGCACAGTTGATTACCTTCTTGCCACTGCGACAGCATTCGATCGTCGAGTGGCCAACCTTTTGAGCACTCATAATGTAGACCTGGATGCTTTTTGAGACATGATCAGATAGCACATATAGTCAGCGGCTCAGTACAATCAAAGCGCATTGTCGCTGGTTGTGAATGCGTGTCTCTCTTTTCTCTCCTGTGAGGTGGTGAGGAGACAAAAGCTAGGCACGATTTTGTGGGAGGAGGATCGGCTCCAGATTGAGTTGCATCTGCTGTGTGGCTTGCACGTGCTAAGCCCCTGTCCTCTTGTATTCCCCCCCTGAAAGAAGACTGGCCTCCTCCCCCTAAACACAGGACATTCCCTTTCCACATACACACGATTGCCAAGATTGACCTACTGTGTATGCCTACCATCAGCATGATTCCCTTCTACCACACACTGAACCTTTCCTTCTTCTCCGGTTTTTTTTTTCCTTCTTTTCTTCTTTCTCTCTCTTCCTTCTTTTTTATCTCGAGCGGCAGCCAAAGTGGACATCGTAGCAGGAGGCACTGGCTGACTTGGCCCTGGCAGGAAGGGCAGTGCAGTGCAACCTCGCCGCCCTATTGGCCTGTCCCCAAACCCCTGTCATTCTGATCTCACAATGTATACAAGTTGACTCAACCGGCATGTGCCAACAACTGCGCCGCGCTGTAGACCTGCTTGTATAGACAGTTATACCAATTAGTATTTTCTTTTGTTAGGCTATACACGAAGAACTCCAAGGAGGATGGCTAGGCGGAAAAATACGTATAAGTAAGTGAGGTGAGGTCTTATGAGATGGTTGCCCCCTTTTAAGCACCCTTCTTTCCCTATTGCATTCAGTCTATGGAGAGAGATATAAACCCTTACGTCTCTCTGTTTTGTGGTAATCGCTTTGCATGGCATAGACATTATACCACTATATTCTACTACATTAGTATAAATTCTCGTGTTGTTTCGCAATTGTTTTTTTTTTCTTTTGCAGTATCATCAGCTGATCAGCTACCGTTTTCTCGCCATTGTCTCGATACAAACTCATTCCAAAAGAAGCCAGAGACCACGTCCTGCAACAATCGCCTCTTTACAGGAATAAACCTCACACATTCAAGTGCCCGCAGGGGAACAGCAAAATCACCATGGCGGGCCCGGAGCAGACAATGGCGACAGCGGTGGCCACCAGCTCCCACGATACCGCCCTGTGTATCATACCCCCAAGAGACCTGTGGCCCAGAATCGACCGCCTGAGGTCTCGTTACGACAAGGCCTACGGCAAGTGGCCACCGCACGTCAATATTATCTACCCCTTTGTCCAGATCGACGCCCTTCCCAGGGCGGCAGAGCTGGTCCGGTCCGCCGTGCAGGGCCAGGCGCCCGTTCGAGTACAGCTCGGTGCGGCAGATGTGTTCCGGCACCGGCACGACAATACTATCTTCCTGTACGACGACGACGAGGAACGGCAGAAAAATCTCACGGGCCTGCGCCAGGCTGTGTTTTCGGCTCTGGGGCGGCAGCAGAAGGATGCTGGCGGCTACCGCATGCACATGAGCGTTGGACAGAGCAAGGATGTCGACGAGTCGTGGCACCACTTCCTCCTCGAAAAGGCAAGACTGCTTCCTCGGGTCGAGTGGGAGCTTGACGAGGTCCACCTCCTCGTGAGGGAACAGGTCAAGGTGGGAGATGCGCTGTCGGCGCAGATGAAGATGTGGGCGACGATCTCTTTGAGGGATGGTAGCATCAACCAGCCCGCCGCGCCGCAGGCATTCGGCGATGAGACAATGTCATCCACAGCGCCAGAGACTCCGTACACTTATGACGGAGGACAGGCGTGGAAGAAGGCCTCGGCGGACAGGCCTCTCCCCGAGGCAGAGAAGGCTGATGCTTCTTCTACCTTGGCTGTGGCGACATACAACGTGCTGGCCGAGTTCCAGTACCCGCCCTCGCGGAAGCGGTACCCGCTGCTCATCGAAAACATCCTCTCGAAGAAGGCCAAGGCCGATGTTCTGGCCCTGCAGGAAGTCACTGACGATTTCCTGTCCTACCTGCTGGCAAGCCAAGATATCCGAGAAGCCTTCCCCTTCTGCAGCCACGGCCCTCCAGACCAAGAAGACGTCGAGCCGCTTCCGAGCCACAACAACATTGTATTGCTCAGCAGGCACGCCTTTGACTGGGATAACGTACCGTTTAACAGGGAGCACAAGAACGCGCTTGTTGCCAAGTTCCGGTGCCTTGGGCGGTGGGATGATGCCGGCTTCACACCTCTGATACTAGCCACCGTCCATCTTACGCACGGCCTGAAAGATGGGTCTATTGCCGCTAAGAAGTCGGAGCTCGACAAAATTCTAAAGTACCTGGCACAGCACTACCCAGAACACCCAACCATTTTGGCGGGCGACTTCAACACCCCCTCATCAGCCTATACGATCAGCCAGGCCCTTGAGAAGAATGTCGTCTCCGCACAAGCCGTCACACACCTTCGCAATCTCGATGCTACTACTGTGCAGGACGGATTCGTCGACACCTGGACGGTTTTCCGGCTAGAGAAGGGGGCGGGACCAGACGAGCATGTTGTCGAGCCTGCCTTTGAGGGTGAGCAGGGTGCTACTTATGACCCGACCGTCAATGCGTTGGCCACAGAGATTGTGGGCAGTGGGTTTGGCATGCGACCTCAGCGGATAGACAGGGTGCTGGTCAAGGGGGACGACTTCTTACACGTCCTGCACTTTAATAGGTTTGGCGATATCACGACGGACGCTGGTGGGGAGGACGTCTCCAAGGTCTTGTACGCTAGTGACCACTGGGGCATCCGGACTGTCCTGAGGCTTGGGTTCGAGACGGAGAGCGCACGGTCAACGACTCCTCATATTGTGCCTGTCCAACCGAGAACGGCGAAGGGTGCCCTGGCAGACTCGACAGCTCTGGCAAGGGCCTTGCGAGATGGCGGCGCTATTCCTTCCGATGAGGACATCAAGATTCGGGCCGCCGCGTTCCAACTGCTGAAGGATGTCATCCTCGACACCTCGTCTCCAGAACCGGCGCAGTCAGGCACGCCCCTCATAGTTGTGCCCGTGGGATCATATGGCTTGGGCGTCTGGACGCCGTCCTCTGATATCGACTGCCTGTGCATCGGGCCCTTCAGCGCCCCTACTTTCTTCTCCCTCGCGACGGAGCGACTGCGGAAGGCTGCTGACAGAGGCGTCAAGATCATACGCCGCGTCAAGGCAAACACGGGCACGATGCTGGAGCTAGATCTGCAGGGTGTCAGATTTGACCTTCAGTACGCGTCTGCCCATGCGGTTGCAGAGCTCTGGCCTGCCGTCCTCGGGTTCCCAGCCTCGCATGCCGTCTGGCGTCTCTCGAGCAGCACGCTGTCGAAACTGAAAGCTATCCGCGATCTCGACTATGTCCGGCATTCCGTTCCGGACATGACCAAGTTCGCCTGTGCGCATCGCCTGATCAAGACGTGGGCCAAGAACCGCGGTATCTACACGGCAAAGTTTGGGTACCTGGGCGGAATCCAGATAACGATTCTCTTGGCGAGAGTGTACAAACTTCTGGCGCGCGATGCAGCTCTGCTGTCCGCTGCTGACGTGCTGGCAACGTTCTTCCATTACTATACCCACTTCGACTGGGAGCAGAACCTGGCATTTGACCCCTTCTTCCACAAGACGTTAAGCTACAGGAGAACCGACCGTGAGCCTCTGGCCATCCTGGGATACTTCCCGCCCGCACTCAATACGAGCCTGGCTGCGTCGACTCCATCGGTCCGAACCATCGCAGCCGAGTTCAGGCGGGCAGACGGCCTGCTCTCCGAGGAGAGCATGCGCATGACCTGGCCCAGGTTTGTTGACTCCGACGGGACCTCTGATTTCTTGCGGGGTTTCAAGAGCTATGTCAAGATTGACGTGCAGTTCTGGGGAGGGTCCCTCACCAAGGGCCGGGGGTTTGTTGGCTGGGTGGAGTCTCGATGTGTCTCGCTCCTTGTGGACCTGAACAAACGCGCGCCAACGCTGCATGCAAGGTTCTGGCCAGCTCGCTGGACGGAGATGAGCGACGACACGTCTGTCCTCCATCGTGCTGCTGCTGCTGACGACGACTCTGGGGGCGATTACCAGGGCTGTTACCTCATAGGTCTGGACAAGCTGAGAGAAGATGACATGCCGACCGAGGACGAGAAGGTCATGTACGGCACGTTGCTCTCGGTCCTTGGTCGTTTCGCAGAGCAGATCCGTGGCGACACGAGACACTTTGATGCCCAGTCCTCGTGGGTGAGCGCCAGCGTCGTCAAGGCTGTCGAGGTCCAGTCGCTACAGGTCGATGGCCGCGAGTGGGGCGAATATGCCGTCGGGGATGATGACGAGTCTGACGGCGACGACGGGGAGGACGCAGCAGCAGCACAGAATAATAGCCTCGGCGACGGGTATGAGGACCAGAACTACTCCGCAAAGAAGAAGAAGCCCGCCAAGCCTCTCGCCAACCAGCCTCGCGCTGCAGTCGTGCCTAAGCCTGAAGGGGCGGGTAGGTTCCGCACTGCAGCCGACGTGCTGAACCGGCTGCGCTGGGACCCATCGCTGGACAGCGCAGACTATGTTGTTGGCTATGAGGACCGGTTCCTGGGCGCCATGGAGAAGGCATTAGATGCGTGGAAGCTGGAGCAGACGCATGAGGAGTTCATCCCACAGCACAGGATCCTGTACTTCAAGCGGAAGAGCGACCAGGTCGTCGTGTGGGAGAGGAGGACGAGAAAGGATCTACTATTTGGGAGTGGATAGCCCGTAGTGTGAGTGGAATTGGAACAGCCTAGCCGGGGGAGCAAGTAAGTGTCTCTTTGGGACAAGGAGGATGAGGAGAAAAAAAAATGCACACTCTGCTGGTCGACCAAACCCACACGACGTGGCCGCGCATCAGTGGTTGCATATCGTTGAGGCAACCCAATCATGTGGCTGTGCGTAGCCTATGCGGGATCCTTTTTTCCTTCTCTCCTCTCTGTCTACCTCTTTCCTTCCTTCCTATGAAGTGTGCTCTGTCTTGGAAACCACCCCCGACGATGTCTGCCCTGGGCAACAAAAAAGGAAACAACGTTATTCGCGAACCTTCCCTCACGAGTTGAACTATAGCGCGTGCCACGGCAGGAGCAGCAGCAGCCAAAGCAGCAGGAGCAAGCCATGGCCCGCCACCCAGTCGACAAATCAGGCAGCAGCAACCAGAGGACCGGACCGAACCAGCAGCTCTGCGAGCGATGTCGGCCCTGGGACGACCTGGTCTCCATCTCGTCCGGGAATAACCCACTGAGGCTGGGCTACCCAATCGCCGGCTCAGTGGACTCGACGCTGCAGTCGATGCTGAGCAATACCCACTGCCTCATCTGCCAGGCGCTGAGCAAGGCGGTCCAGACCAGACTCGCTCACGAGCAGCGCATAGACCCGAGCCTCAATGTGCAGGACGCCATCGTCCTCAACTATGGCCCCTACTTCCTGCACTCGGGCTGTCATGAGCAGGCCTCGCCTGACAATGGCTCGGGGGGCAGCTGGATGGTCGACTGGTCCGACCCGACCTGCACGAGGCTGCGTCTCATCATCAAGCTGGACATCTTTTGCTCGAGGGGGGACGACATGCTCACGCCCTTGTACATGACCCCGCAGTTTTGCCTGAGACATGCGAGGTCCAAACCTACAATGCTGATAGGCGTTGACCCTTGGGAGGTGCCATATTTCGACACCTCCCTGCTGAGGACCTGGATTAATACCTGTGATGGTATTCATGGCCATGAGAAGATTATCCAGGATGCTGGTACTGGTGAGATGAGAGGACCCCCCCCCCCGCCTTCCCTTCTCTTTTACACGCAACAGGAAAGAGACAGGCTTTGCTGATAGGAACGTGCACACAAAAAAAGGACCACTACCTTCAGACTTTAGGGTCATCGACGTGGAGCGCATGAAGGTGACGAGACCCGTCGAACCCCGTGGCTTCGTCGCCCTCAGCTACATGTGGCAGATGCCAAACTACGGCAGCGGCGTTGACGCCGACGACCAGCTGACCAGAGTCAACCGGACACGTCTGGAGGCTGAAGGTGGGCTGGGCAGCGTCCACCTACCGCCAGTCATCGCAGACGCCATCGCTCTCTGCCGCAGCCTCGGTGAGCGCTACCTGTGGGTCGACCGCCTCTGCATCGTCCAGGACGACGCCGAGTCCAAGCACGGCCAGATCACCGCCATGGACGCCATCTACAGCACCGCCAACTTCACCATCATGGCGGCGCTGGACTCGCACGACGGCAGCGCAGGGCTTCCCGGCTGTCCTGGCCGGCCGAGAGTATCGTCAGTAGTGCTACCGCCGCGCGCCTGCGAGGGAGCCGGCGTGGGATCCTGCCTGTGGGCTTGCGCAAGGTTGTGGACGTCTGCGAGTGGAACAAGCGAGGCTGGACGTTCCAGGAGCGCCTCCTCTCGCGGCGCAGGCTGTTCATCACCGAGTCCCAGGTCATCTTTCAGTGCTCGTCCGGCACGGCGTACGAGGAGCTGTCGTATCTGCCTCGCAACCGCGACGCCATCATCCTCGGCGACGTCCAGGGTCTCTATCCGGTAGAGAAGCAGACCGCCGATGTCAGGGAGAACATGGAGAAACGCCGCCAGCACCGCCTCCAGATGCCTGGGTTCGAGGACCTCTACAGCCACGACAGCCGCGCCGTGGTCGACGGCTGGTCCATCAACCGGTACGAGATCGGCGGGCCCACTGATCTCCAGACCTACTTTGAGAGCATTGGGGACTACACGGCACGACAGCTGACTTTTGCCTCCGACATCCTGAACGCCTTCACGGGAGTGGCGAACGCCTTTGGCCGGGATCTTTGCAGTCGTATGCTCTTTGGCCTCCCGGAGCGGCACCTGGTCCATTCCCTGATGTGGAGCCGTGCCCGTGGCACCAACAGGCCACAAGCAGCAGACGACTACAGCAAGGGGGCGGCAGCAGTCGGCATACCATCCTACATCCCCAGCTGGAGCTGGGCCTCGGCGGGCCACCCGACAGACTACAACTGGGCCGACGACAGGCACTACTCCTTCAAGCTGAACTTCGTCGTGCCCCTGGTCTATCTGTACGTCCACGACCCACCCGAGTCCGGCGGCAACGGCGGACTGCGCATTCTAGACCAGGACGAGCGCTCGTGGAGCGAAGGAGACGACTGGGCCTCGACAGACACCTGGAGCGATTGTCCCCACACCCCAGCCCAGAAGCTTGCCCACCGCGCCCTCGACCCCGCGGCGTGCGCCGCCGCGATGCGGTTCCTCCCCGGCGGCGCGCTGGTGTTCAACACGACGACGGCCGACCTGTGGGTCGAGCAGGAGGCGAAAGGAAAAAGGCACCGCCAAGATGGGCAGGATCGTTGCACCGGCGACGGGGGAGATGGTGGGATACCTGAGCGGTGCCAGCGCCGGGTGGATCGCCTCGCAGCACAACCCGGCAGCACGGCGCACGGCGTTCAAGTTCGTGGTGCTGAGCGCGGGGGTGTCCAATGGTCGGCCATGGTCGGGCAAGTCGTCGTCGTCGCGGTCGCAGTCGGTGCGGCTGCTTCATGTCATGCTGGTTGAGCCCGTTCCCAGTGAGCCGCTTGCCATGCGCAGGGTCGAGGTGGGATATGTCTATGCTGAGATGTGGCGAACTTGTACGCCGAGGTGGGAGACGGTTGTTTTGTGTTGATAGGCATTGGGTGTCCTTTTTCTTCTTCTTTTCCTTTTCCTTTTTTTGTCTAAAAAGTAATCATGAATATTATAAGGCCTGTCTCTTTGTTTTTTTTATTTTTTATTCTCTTTCTCAGCGAACTCATTTCGTAGCTTGCTCACGCCTACATCTATCGTCCCCTCGCGCATGATGAGCATACGTGGCCCGGCAAAGGTTGCCGTATGTGGGTCGGTGCACTTCACTCTCACTGACCAGAGAATACATATCATGGGAAGCAAACATAGTTGCAGACGACGGACCACGACCAACACTGCATTATGCTCACAATATGCATGCCCAAGAAACAACAGCTTTGCGCTATTCACGATCTAGACAATTCCTTCGATCCTGCTGCGCTCTCTCTCTCTCTCTCTCTGTCTCTCTGCGTGTCTCTGTTCCTCTTCCCTCCCTCTCTCTTGAACCCAGGCCAGCTCTCAGTCAATCAGTCCCATACGTCAACAGCCTGCCCCCCCCTAATGACAATCTAATACTACACACAACACAAAAACAAAACACAGAAAAAGTACATAAGATGGTATCCTTTTTTCAAAAAAAGAAGAACCTCGCAGGTGTGAGGGAAACGCCCATAGAAATTTGCTCCAAAAAAAGAAAAGAAAAGAAAAAAAGCCAGCCCTGGATGGTGGGAAAGAGTTTCATCCTCATCAACACATTTCATGAAAAAAAAGAACAAAAACCAAGAGGGAGGGGAGGAAAAGAGCAAAGAGCGCCGCTCGGGTGAGACCGAGAAGTCCCTTGTTTCTCTTTTGGTGCAGTGCCGTGCCGTGCCGTGCCGATACGATGCCATAAAACTTGGAGCCCACAACGCCTAAATGTTGAAATGCAATAAGGGAGGTCCCTGGAGGGTGATGAAGAAGAACAACTCTTGTTTCACTTCTTTTATATCATGGGCCCGTCTGGGTGCTGGTGGGGGTTCGGACCCCACAGCGCCGCGCCTATCGTTGCCTGCGCCGTATTGCGAGCCTGTGAATCGTTTCGCTGAGAGCCGCTTCCCTCCTCGTCTGCATAGTGTGTTGCTGCTGCTGTATTGGTCCCTTGTCTCGGTGGGCTGGGGCTCTCATAATATTCGTCCGTCGATATGGCGTGGCTCTGCCCTGTATATTGTCTCTGCTGGGCACGGCCTCGCTGCTCACCATCGTCGTCGCTGCTTCTGCTGCTGTTGCTCATCGACTGCGGCTCATAAGACATGGGTGGTGGCTGGTGAACCTGCCGCGCCGCCCCTGGGTATCCTAGATCGGACTCGTAAGGTTGACCGTCCTGATCGTACTCGTGGGAGGGAGAAAGTGCCCTACTGGACGGGTTTGCCTGAGCGTGGGCGATCAGGCCTGCCCCCTCTTCGTTGCCCCCGTTCGCTCGACCGCTGTGGTGATTCATCGCGTACGTGCTTTGCCCTAGGTCGACAGTCAGTCTTTGCTTGCCCTGCGCAGAGGCTGGATGGGAGAGAGAGAGAGAGAGAGAGAGAGAGAGAGGAGACAAGAGGGAAGAATGCTGGTGGCGGTATCGCGAGCTGCCGCAGACAGGCAGGCAGGCAGGCAGGCCTCCGTAGCTAGCCTGTCAGGGCTGCCTCCCAACAGTGCGAAGCTAATCGATATCGCCGGCGCCAGGGCGGTGGTGCTTACGGAACTGAGTCGCGATGGGCAGGTGGTCGGTGCTCTTGCCGATGCGCGGCTGGTAAGGGTATAAAGCATGAGAATGATCGTCTTCCTTACCATCCATGTCGATGTCCATAGCCATGTTCTTTTGGTAGCTGACGTCCTGGTGGCGGCGCTTAACCCCCACGAAGAGCCAGCGCATCCCGCGGCCGAATGCTTTGGCGACGTCCCAGAAGTTGAACGAGTCTATCAGCGCCCTCCCGACCCCGAGAGGCGGCTGCGGCGTATTCTCCTGTGGTTCTCGTGCGTCCGGACACGGCTTGGGGTAGAACACGACCGGCGCACCCTGGCGGTAAGGCTGCCAGGGATAAGCGTAGATGTGCAGGATGGAAAAGACGAACATCTCGACAGAGAGCATCAGCGCGGGTATGCCGGTGGAGATGTCGGGGTACTGGAGCTTGGAGGTGGAGTGGAGGATGGTGAGCCACGACGACGAGGCAATGGAGATGATCACGGACTGCCAGAAGCTGAGGAAGATGACCAGCTTGATGGAGAGCACCTTGAGGAAGGGCTTATGGTAGGCCAGCTGCTGCTTGAATTGGACGTAGTACTGGATGATGCAGTACATGGCAATGGCGACGGCAACACACTCGACAGCGAGGACCTGTTGCGGCATTCATAATCAGTATCGCTATCGCAAGGGAAAGAGTCTCTTTCCCGGTGGCTATGGGGTCGTCTCCTCCTTACCCAGATGTGAGCGAACAGGGGACTAAGCGAGCTTTCACAGTACTTCTTAAAGTGCTGGGTCACAACGGCAATGATGGTCATGATGACCCGGATGAAGCAGTAGTGGTAGACACCGATGTAGATGATGTTGAACCACGTCAAGCCGCTCTTGGGGGTGCGCCATGGTCCCCTGTCTCCTCCGCACATGGCCTTGAACCAGTTCAACGGCAGCACCCAGGGCTGTATCGGCGACAGTTGCCTGAAGAACTGCTTCTGCTCGTGCAGATCTGGTGCCACATATTGGCACATGAGGCTGAAGAAGGCGGCGATGGCGAACGCCTCGTAGCAGTCTGAAATGACCGAGTAGTAGACGGCATGGTGGTAGAAGAAGAGCTGAAGAAAGTTGGAGGCTGCGTATATGGGTATCATAAAGAGGATGCGGATGATGCTGATTGTCACCTTGGGTCAGTACATGCAGAAGAGGACACAAATGAGCCAGCCCAGTCCCCGCCGGGATATGATCCGCCCAGAACTCACTTTCTCTGCTCTGCTGGCTTGGTATAATGAGCAGCATGCATATAGATCAAGAAGAAGCTGAGCATAAAGGATCCCAGCCCCGCGGCGGCCGAGATGAGTATGGCCAATTGATGGAACGTCAGGGTATTGTCCTTAAATAACGGTTGTTCCGAGACTGCCAGTGACGCAAATCAGCTGTGTGAACAATTCAAACAAGACAGACCTCCGCGACCGCCGCCGCGATGACTTACTCTTCTGCGTCTCCGCCGTCGTATTGCAGACGCTCCACTGCATCTTGGGCAGTCGTGACTGCGGAAGCAGTCGTCTCCACGTGGGTTGCTCTCGACCGTGTGCGCGCCTCTAGCCAGAGACTCGGGGCGCAGGTCTGGCGTACGCGCAGACAGTCAATCGGTCGCCTTTGTTTTCTGGGTGTATGTGTGTGTGTGTGTGTGTGTGTGTGTGTGTGTGTATGTGTGTGCCTGTCTCCAGCGTCCCGGTTCCCTCTTTCTCTCTCTCGTGCCTCCTGTTTCCAAAAATAGAACCCAAGCTCTTTTTGAAGTTCGGTCGTATTCACCCCTGGGGATCGTGGGCTGGTTTTACTTTTCCCTATTTGACCAGCAAATGTTCGAGATGCGTCTTTCCAACTTTCGGTAGAGCAGGTGAGCGACTCCAGCCCATTGGATGCGCGTGCGAGGGAGAGAGCTTGTCACGGCGGACGTCGAGTCGACTTGGTCCGTGTCGAGCCGTCGAAGCGGGCGGGTGAAAGTGGTGCTGAGAGAGAGAGAGGCTGTGTAGTGTCGTATGCAGGAGATGAGCCGTGTGAGTGTCCCGACAGGGAGGAGATGGCGACAGACGAAAGGGACCAGAAGCTGGTTTGGGAGGTCGGAGGGGCGGGCGCTCGCTCGGTTATCTTTTGGCCAGTCGATCGAGACAGGTAAAGCAGGTCAAGGTCGGTCGGTCGTGGTGATGCGAGTTGTTGGCTCTAGTAAGCGGAGCCGCGATGCGAGACGGATTACGGTTGGCCTTGTTTCGACCGCAGCGGCCGGTATGGTCAGCACTATCTCATCTGGCGCCTGGCAACAAGACCCGCTCGCAAGTCGGACAAGGAAAGAAGAGGGCGCAGTGTGTAAGAAGCTTAGGTAGTGGCGTTAGGATGGCAGTCGGGCAGGTTGGGCAGCGGATGAGGAGGGAAAAAAGTGTACCGTACATTCACTACCGCGTGTGGTGGTCAGTGGCGGTACGTGCTGGCGTACAGGGGTCACAGCAGCTGAGGAGGTACAGCAGGCACACTGCAGCAGGTACGGGGGCTGGCGGAGGTTAGTGAGCTGGTAAGGGGTGTGTGTGACTGTGTGTGTGGCTGCGCAAGGATAGGATAGGTAGGAGGGACGAAGGAGATCCGCGACGAGAGGAGGGCTCCAACCAGAAACACTCGCCCAGAGAGGGCCCCTCTTCGCTCGAGAGGGTCCTTGTGTGGTTCGCCAGTGTCTCCTCCCGCTGTCTGTGCAGATCTTGGAGCAGGGCCGTTGATGAGGACTGCGGTGTCAAGGGCTCGGTTGGCGCCATACTCTTACGCCAAGACAATGCCACCCCTGGTCTCTGGCCCGCAGCGTCACTGGTCAAGTCGCAGAGATCCTTTCTTTTTTCCCCTTCTTTCTTCTTCTTCTTTCTTTCTTTCTCTTTTTTCTTCATTTTTTCAGGGTCTCCTCGAGCGTCAAGCGTCCCCTTGGCACCAAAAAAAGGTCCAGCATGTCTTCCCGAGGCCAGGACCGCTCACAGCCCATAGCGTTGGAGGCTGAGCTGCACGCTTCGTCTCGTCTCGAGAGATGAGAGAAATCTTAGCAGGCTCTTTTCTCCGTTCCCGCTCCCTGCTGCTACCATAGCATGTACGAAGCCTGCAAGGTTACCAACGGCCTGGTTTTAATTCCGAGTGGGGAACGGTGTGAATGACCCTTGCCAAATCTCGATAACTTGTGTAGCTGACTGTCGTCGTTGGCATTAAAACTTAAGTTATCTCTTCGCCTTCCTGACATGTTTTCCCCACAACAGACAGGAAGCAAACAGGAATAGGTAGATCTTGTGTCTGTGTCTGTGTGTGTGTGTGTACGTGTGAGTGTGGGTGAGTATATTATTATATGAATGTGTGCGTATGCGTGAGAGTGTGAGAACAGTGTGAATCATAACCACACACACACACACACACACACAGACTTCGGCCCTTCTTCATCCTGCTTGTCATGCACCACTTTCCCAACTACCGCAGAAGCCCCGGCCCCTCTCCCCGGCCAGAGGAGTTGCCTGCTCCGCCTTCCGACGCATATGGCCATCACAGCACATTCCTACCACCGATCCTGAACAGCGCATCCATGAATCCTTCGACTTGATCACCTGTCACCTGCCGCTGCCATGCCATCATCATCAAAAATGGACGCTGCCTAATGTTACGGCCTGGTTCAATCCTGCCTGGGCCATGGACTGGGCTGATATGTTCTGCGCTGAACTTGCAAGAACAAACGGAAGGAGGAAAAAAAAAAGTAAGGAAAGTTGCGATCGACATATGATGTAGGCGCAGGGTGACCGATATGACCACCGCCCGGCCCGCCCCTGGTTGGCCACCAAATCGGCGGGCTGGTCGGAGACATCAGACCGCACTCTAATACTCTCGCTGCATGAAACCGTATCTTCTTATTAGGCAGCGGACAAATACTATGCGTCGGGAGGCCTGACGTCACGTCAAAGGCACATCCACGCGGCCACGGCGTCACCAATCTGAGGACTTTTCGACTTTGCAGCTCGACCTTTTGTCGTGTATCACGGCACGGGCGAGATCGACACCTCCAGAGTCTGTCTGGACTGCTCAAGACACGTCGTCGTCGTCACAGTCTCGCCGGACAGCGCACTGGTGCAGAGGGTCTCATACCGCCCATGTTGACTGACGATGGCTATGCAGATAAGGAGGGCTGCAAAACTGAACCGTCGAGCAGTTGCGATTCCGTGCTGGACCCGTGCTCTAGAACGAGCTGGCAGCTAATTCCTCGGAGACCCTCTATGAGGGGGACAAGTCCGCCGTGGATCATCGGTCGGTGAGAGTAGGTGGGAGTAGGTGAGCCTATACCGTAGCCAAGCTCTGGGGGGCTCGCAAAGGCCATGGCTCAAGTATGACACCAGGCGCCCCCACGTATCGTGAGCTCCGCTGTACGACAGTCTCAGCCGAAGCGCCTGCCCATTAGCAGCTCGTAGTAAGCCTGCTGGTCCTGTTCGCTCCCAAGCATGGGATCTTGTTGCACGGGAGGCTGTTCTATTGGCTCTGGGTTGAAACTCATGTCGAGGAAGTCCTCTAGTGTTTCATTCGGTGCGAAGCCCAAAGAACCGAGGGTTTGAGAGATACCAAGAGACCTTGCACCTCGTCAGTCTTTCTTCGTAGGTGATGCAAGAAACAATGAAGGAAAAAAAAAGGAAGGAAAAAAAAAGGAGGGGGTGGGGGTGGTGGAGGGAAAAGCATTGACGTACGATCTGGCTGCATCTTTAGCTAAAATATCAGAGAAGGATATAGACTCTTGTCTGGGCTTGCTTCGGGTGGACATGCTGGACTGTCTGGGCCTACCACCGCCGTCTTGCGAGGAGGGCGACGGGGTCGGCACATAGCCAAAGGCAGTGCCGTCAGGTTTGGGCATAGGCAGGCCATCGGAAAGCGGCGGCTGGGCGAGTTGTGGCAGTACAGGCGGTCGGGGCGGTGATATGATGGTATTCTGTGCGGGGGCGAGGGGCTCAGGGTCTGGGGCGAAGGGCTGCTGTTGCATCGACATGGAAGGGGGAGGCCTGGGGGATGGATGCAGGAGCCGGCCCATCCGGAGTGACACTGGACTTGTCGGCTGCTTGTGTCTCGTCGGGGAAGAAGGTCTTGAATACACCGCTCTGCTGCCAGGCCTGTATGAAGAACTCCTGCTGGGCCGGGTCCTTGATGGCCTTGACGAGCCTCCTCCCCTCTGGCTGGCGCAGGTAGCCCTCGACAACAGGGCCCAGGCTGGGGATGAGGTTGAGAGCGGCGCCCCACGCAGCTGCACTCTCACGGAGGGTATGCAGGGCACTGCGGTAGCCCTGGGCGGGACCTCGCTTCTTCTGCGGTCTCAGGTAGAGACAGGACTTGTTGTGCCTCTCACAGTAGCCACAGCGTGGCTTGGCATTATCGCAGGGCTGGTGGTTCACATGACAGAAATCGCAGCTGGGAAAAAAAAGAGAAGAAACGATGTCAGCCAGAACCAGGTGGTCTTTTTTTTTTTTTTTTTGGGTTCCCTCCCGAACGTGCTCAGGAGGAACGGGCCTCAGTGGGTTTGTGGGTATGGGTGGGCTCGTGAATGAGTGTTGGGAGGATGAGGATGAGTAGGGAGATGAGCATGGGGTAACGCCGGTGAGGGCGGTGGACTGTGAGGCACGCGACCGCTATCACAAGACGCAGCAGCCCATGCAGGACGATGTGGTCTTGATGTAACAACAGCAATACCAATGACGAGACGGTTGGGGACTGTGACTGACGCTCGAGAGCTCTTCTTCCTCTTGCGAGGGTTGGCGGGGGCGGAAACAGTCCCAGTGACTGAGTCTCCGGCGACCGAGGCGGCCGTGTCCAGATCTGGTTCCCGGTCGAGGGGTTGGGCGTGGATGGAGGAGTCGACGTTGCCGCCGGTGTCTTTGAGGTCGTCCAGGTCCGACATGATAACGCGGCTAACCGCTACAGCCTTGGGTGTCTTTGTCTTTATGTTGAGGTGCGGGTATCAGCTTCAGCGTCGGCATTGTCATGCCAGCTCTGGCTTGTGTATGTGTGGCTCGAGGCGTTGTGTGAGCGAGTGAGTGGGTGTGTGTTTGTGTGTGTGTTGTGAGGGTGAGCACCCAAAACCTTCGTCTTGGCCGCGAGGGCTCCCAAAGTCATTACACAGAGAGGATTGAGGTCGGGTGCTGATGTGATGATGGAGACCTTTTGGGGGGGGGGAACACGTTGGAGAAAGCCCACTTTGAATATGCGGAGATACTGAACCGGCGAAGCTTTGGCTGGCAGCTTAGCCAAATTAGTGAGCTCTGAGGCCAAGGAGAGGGGGGGTTACCTTGCCTGGGTGCTTCAGATTATGCTCTACAGTAGACCCTGTTGGGCAGCTTGGCCCTGGGAGGAGAAGCTGGGGCCCCGTGAGGTGACCTTCAGGGGCTCTTCTGGGTGTGAGTCCCTGGGGCTGCCCTCAGGCGCCACACCCCCGCCTGTCAAAGCTTCCTCTGCAGGCTCCGTCCACCGGCCGGTAAGGGTGCCCAATTGGAGAGGGGAGGTCTGAGCAGGAAGGTGGGGTAAAGATCGGGAGGGTGTACTTAGTACCAGAGTACCTGGAGAAGACCAATCCAAAGAGGGTGCCAAATTTATCACCGGGGATTCCCACCCGCAACAAGCCTGTCGAGATCAGATCAGGGTAGGATCACTAACCCCAGCAAGAAATGGATGGGTTATAGTTGGTGTGAATGGTGTAGTGTTGATGAGGAGGAAAACCCTCTGGTCGGGCCACTATGTACTATGTACTTGCCCTGGCAACCCCCCCCCCCTTCCCTTTGAATATACTATAGGCCCTATATTGCTTGCTCCTGCTTGCTCGAAAGATCAGACCAGTGCTGGGTTGCAGTTTTGGGCAGGGACTGATGGAACTGCCGAGGCTCTGACTACCCTGTAGAGCATAGCATGTGCGCTGTAGGTACGTAGGGATGCTCCTGCTGTGTTCTGTGGCCCTATTCTGTAGAGCTACCATTAGTCACTAACAAGAGATGCTGGCTTTGTATATGGTATAGTGTTAGTGGTCCTGGCGGTCCGCCTGCACCTGCTGCAAGTCATATAGCATTAAACATCCCGGAGCCTCTCTTCCCGCCCTCACCTCATTATCAATTATCCTTCTTGGCAATGTCGACACAACCAGCTCACATCATAACCTTGACCAGCCCCGACCAGCTCGCCTTTTTTGTTCTTCCTCAGCGCAGCATAAGCACTCTTCATCTGAGGAAATAAAGCCTGTGATCTTAGGTAACAAGTTCAGACAGTCCGATCTCACTCACAGCGAGCCTCTGATCCGTCAGAGTCGGGCCTTTGAGTCGCCCCCCCAACACTTGAGAGGGAAGATATCTTTTCCGCCGCCAAGTCCAATTCCTGATTAGTGACCCCCAAGTACCGACAGCTGCGCACCACATTACATCTGCCACCCATCTTCCTCTCGCCGTCTGTGTCTGCCGGTGGACGGAACTCCGAACCTGACAAAGCTTTCTATCCATCGCTCGTCTTCGGGTTGCCGCTGGGCCATCTACAACCTCCTGGGAAGACAAGACGGGCCTCGTTCAGCCCTGCCCCAGGACCCTTTCTTCGCCCCCCTCTCGCAACGAAATAAGATAAAAATAAAATACCAAAACCAAAGAACAAGGAAAAACCACCACCACCACCATCACCACCATCATCATCTCACACCACGGCCGGCGGCTCCTCTAACCCGCGGAATGTCCAGGGCACGACGACATGGCCGTCGAAGATGCCAAGATCACCACTCCGCTGAATGAGCGCCTCTTTAACCCAGACGCCTCTGTCGTCCTCGTCGGCTGCCGTGGCGCTGGGAAGCGCTCTCTGGGTTTCATAGGCGCCCTCCACCTGCGCCGTCGCCTCATCACTGAGGACTACTATTTCCAGCAGGCCACCGGCTACACGCGCCTGGCCTTTCTCAGCAAGCATGGCAAGCATGAGTTCAACCGTCGCAATGACGAGGTCTTCAAGCGCATGCTTGACGAGCACCGCCACAAGTGCATCATCGAGTGCGGCATGAGCAGCTTCTCCGAGGAGGCCCAGGAGGCCTTGCGTCAGTTCTCGGAGACCAACCCCGTCATCTACATCCACCGGGAGAGGGACGAAGTCCTGCGCATACTCGAGTCTGCGGATGGAGAGCGCATCCTCCGCGCAGACCAGAAGCACAGGCTGTGCTCCAACCTCGAGTATTACAACCTTTTCGATTCGTCCAAATCGAAGGCCGCCCTGTCCCACGATGGATCTACTACTGGCGAGTGGGACACCCAGATGGCAGCTCCGTCCAGCCTGCTGGACGCCAAGCAGGACTTCACCCGGTTCATCGATTTCGTCACAGGCCAGGGGCTGAGGAAGTTATTCCTCGAGAGCCCTTTTGCGGTGAGGGCTATCCCGCCCGAGTTCAGGCAGTACTCGTATGCCCTCCGGTTACGGCTGTCATATCTTGTCCACATGGACCTGGAATGGGAAGAATTCGAGGCGAGGGGCGACTGCGTGGAGCTCATCATTGACCACTGGCCGGAGAACATGGTGGACCAGATTACCAGGTTTGTGGCGCTGATTCGGAGGAAGATGGCTGTCCCTATCGTCTACCACGTCGAGGAAAACCCCAGAGAAGAACGGCGCCGCCCCGCAGACGAGAAGACCAAGATGGACACGGAGCTCCTCGAGCTTGGTCTCCGGCTCGGCGTGGACTACCTGAGTCTGGATCTGCAGCGCAAAGACCTCCCCATAGAGAGGATTCTCGGCCACAAGGGTCGATCCAAGATCATGGGCAACTACTGGAACATCGGCCTGATGACCACTCCCTGGTCAGACGACAGCCACCTTCGAGACTATCAGCAGGCCAAGGCCCTCGGCTGCGACCTCGTCCGCATGGTCCGCTTCTGTTCTGGCGACAGCACCCTAGAGATGCTCACAGATTTTCGAGACAAGATAGCCGCCTCAGTACCCAACCCGAGGCCACCCCTTGTGGCATACGACTTCTCCGTCCTGGGGGTCAGGAATCCCGTGCAATCCCGGATCTTCAGCCCTGTCAAGCATCCGGACATGGAGAACGAGCGCGACCACCTGGCGACCGTCTGCACGGCAGCAAGCTGCTTTGATGCGCTGTTCCGCAAGTTCGAGCTGCAGCCTCTGCAGTTCTACACGCTGGGCGCCGACGTCTCCTACTCGCTCTCCCCCTGTATGCACCACACTGCCTACGAATACACAGGCATGCCACACAACTTTGCCGCCGAGCCATGCTCCACGCTGGAGGACCTGAACTCGATCTGCAGCAACGCCTCGTTCGGCGGAGCGTCGCTGACGGCTCCCTTCAAGGTGGCCATCGTGCCATTCCTGAAGCTGAAGAGCTACCACGCCGCAGTCATCGGGGCCGTCAATGTCCTGCTTCCCCTGCGAGGCAAGACAAACTACATTCTTGACCACGCCGTCTCGCGCAATAAAGCTGGTCCCACGAACGAGTTCTACGGCGACAATACCGACTGGTCGTCCATCTTCACCTGTCTGCAGAGGAGCATGAGCCCACGGAATTTTGTGCGGGCGTCCAAGACGACAGGGCTTGTCATTGGCGCCGGGGGACAGGCAAGAGCCGCCATCTACGCACTGATCCAGCTCGGCTGCCGCAATATCTTCATCTTCAACCGCACGATCTCCAACGCCCAGGTCGTGGCCGATCATTTCAACAACTGGGCGCACAAGCAAGGGATGACGCCTGGCAAAGGCGGGCTCAAGCAGATCTGCCACGTCTTGGCGTCCATCTCCGAGCCCTGGCCACAGGGGTATGAGCAGCCGACCATGATCATATCGTGTGTGCCGGCCACAGGTGTGGAGGGGAGGCCACCGGCGGATTTCGAGATGCCTATGCACTGGCTCGGTAGCCCTACTGGAGGGGTGGTGCTTGAGGTCAGTCACGCACTTGTCATTCCTTTTGGTCTCATCTGCTGTGGGGGGGGGCCCGAGAAAAAGGACGCGAAAAAGACGAAATCTCATGAACAAGACTGACACCGATTGCAGTTGGCCTATGAACCGCTCATTACACCTCTTGTTGCCCAGATGCAAGTCTATAGGGACACGAGGAACCCATCCTGGGCTGTGGTCGACGGGCTCGAGAACGTGAGCGAGATGGCCATCGAGGCATTCGAGCTCATGACAGGACGGCTGGCGCCCAAGAGGCTCATGAAAGAGGCGTGCAGGAAGACGTGGGAGCAGCAGAGAAGAGAGCTGTCCTCCATGTCTGAGACGGCATGAAGACTGTTTGTTCATGCCTCGAACATTACATTCGCCGGGCGCGAAACCAAGAAAAAGGGAGAAGGGACGGCCCAGAAATGATCTGACCGCCTTTCCCTCGATGTTCACAATGCCATACACATATGGGATTATTTCTGTGAATTTTTTTTTAGGGGGGGTGCAACTGTCTCAAAAGCACAACGTGATGGTTCGTGTGCTGCCATAAGCTTTTGATCCTCCCAGTAGAGACGACTCCTGGGTGAGCCCGGCACCGGATCCTAAAGGACTATAATCCAGGCGTCGCCCCTCATGTTGCTCCGGTCTGACAGCAAACCTGCAAATGCTCTGCTATCAGTCCTTTCTAACCCCGTACGGCTAGAAAAACGCCAGGAGCCAGAAGGATAGCGCTGCACCGCCAGAAGGCCAAGCAGGCCCTGTCAGAGTCAGATCATTTAGCACGTACATACACACTTACAGCAGCGCATGTGCTGCAGCAGCAGGTTTAAGGTGCTGACGAGCTGAGCTGCGCCACCCCCAACATGCGTTCTTACGCGGGAGGAGGGGAGGCATCCCATCTTGTCTCTCTCTCTCATAGGGCGGAGCTGCTTCTTCGTTACGCGACTCTCCTCTCGAAGGTACCGATCGCATGCTCAACCTTACTTACTAGCAAGCAGCAGTGGCTTTAAGATTCGAGGCTTGAAGACATCTCCAGTACCGCAGCAGAGTCATACTACAGACGACCACACTGGCATTGTGAAATCTCCAGGATTTATCCTGATACTGAGCTCCCGTCCACCTGGTTATTTGTTTCCTCTGCCCACTGTGGACCTGGCCAGACCAACAAACTGCGGACCGACGAGTCACCGCCAACGCACGTCGGCCTCGTCCACATATCAACAGGCTTTCGACACCAGCTCTTGCTTCCAAGCGCCGCGGAGGAGAGTCTCTGTCGAGCCAAAGTAGTGTCTCCTGGCGCACAGAAAATGGCTGGCAATGAGCAGCAGTCCGAAAAGGACCATCTGCGCGTCCACTACAACAACCAGGCAGAACGGGACCTGCCACCAACACCAACTTCTATCACCCTCGGCAGCCCCATCTCACCACTCGGGCCCAGCAGCGCTGCTGTGAGCCTGACCGCGCTCAGCAGCCCTGCCAACGACAACAGCACCGATCGCCCGGCAAGACCACCACCCTACTCCGGGCCCACAAGCACATCAACCACGCAGCAGCCCTCCTCCTCCTCTGCCTCCTCCCACCAGCCCCCCCACAGACACCCAGGCCTCCCTCCCCTCAACTACCAGCTCTACTCCCCGCCCCTGTTCGAGCTCTCCTCGGACTGCACCACCCTGAAATCCACCGCCCCCTACCTCTCCTCCTCGGCATCCGCCCTCGTCAACCTCATCCGCGCCCAGGCCAGCGTCCCGCCCAAACCCCAGCTCCACATCACGGGCACCCGCTCCGGCAATCCCTACGGCAAGCCCGACTTCGCCCTCAAGCTCAACCTCATGCACCTACTCGTCCCGGACGAGACCACCGTCACCGGCGGACAGCAGCAGCAGCGCATGGACTACATCCGGACCGTCGCACCAGGCGAGCCCGCCCTACGCGGCGGAGCCCGCCCTTCCCTGGAGCCAGACCTGGGCGACCACGCCGGCCTAGAAGCCTGGGCACGTCGGTTCGTCGAGGACACGGGCCCCGTCAAGGCCTTTGTGCTGGAGCGCACGGTAGTCAACCTCGACACGACCTGGCTCGAGGGCCAGGTGCGGAGCCTGGTGGCCGCGACGGGGTACAAGGGTGTAGTCAGCGTGACCTTTCCCCTGACGCACGCCAGGGTGGTCGTGCAGAGCCCGGACAGGGTAAACAAGTTCTTCACGGGCCTGACGACGCTCTTTTCGGGCAAGAGGACGTATGAGGTCGTCAAGGCCGTGTGGCCTTTTGCTTCGTGTCGGAAGGATGATGAGTCGCAGCAGCAGCAGCAGCAGGAGCAGGGTGGCGTCGGCGCTGGGATGACGAGCAGGAGGGTGTGTGTGGTGCAGAGCGAGGAGCAGTGGTGGAGGGAGTGGGCACAGTCGATTCGGTATGCGATCGCGACGAGGAGGAATGGGTGGGTTACGGTGGAGGACAAGCTGGAGGCTATCATGGAGGGGAAGGGCAAGGGCATCTCGACGGTTGACTGGGGTAATATGAGCTGGTAGTATTCAAGTATATAGTACAACAAGGTATTATAATGGGGCCCGACACGGAGACGAAAGAGTTCAAGTTG
This sequence comes from Celoporthe dispersa, assembly GCA_016584495.1. Taxonomy (NCBI): domain Eukaryota; kingdom Fungi; phylum Ascomycota; class Sordariomycetes; order Diaporthales; family Cryphonectriaceae; genus Celoporthe; species Celoporthe dispersa. Next base: position 1,532,787 of record WAID01000004.1, read on the forward strand.
CTGGAAGTGGAAGGAGTCGTGCATCTACAAGAGATTCTCTCTCTCTCTCAAAGGTCAAAGCTGGGAGACTGCAAGAAATAAAGTCATTGTTTCTATCCTACAGCTCCAGATCCGAAAATGTCCGCCTTTCCTAGGAAGCGCAATAACACCGTGCTATGAAGAAACCCGAGGAAATATCATAGTCACTTTCTCTCAACAAAGATCCTTTTTGTCCCGTCCAAACGCCAGACCACATCCATCATGCTCGCGATGTAATAAAATCCGCCCTCCCCTTCCCTCCCCCCCTTTTTTCCAGACCGCGAGTTCGGTGCGCGCTTGAAATGGGTATCTTTTAATCTAGAGTTGTGTAAGGTGATGGTTATATGATTTACAAAAAAAAAAAAAAAAAAAAAAAAAAGGCGTGCTTGACGTGACGGTCTGGGGCTGGCAACCAGAACTTGAACGGGGGACACTTTGTAGATGCTGCTGAATACCACAACGCCAAGCACGCTTTGAGAGGGTGGCGGTCTTTTTGGTTTGTTTTTTCCCCTCCTTTTGAGAGTGAGAGAGAGAGAGAGAGAGAGAGAGAGGAAGAGGTCCAAGAGGTCAAAGGGCAAGCCACAGAAGTCTGCGGGCCTTCTTATTATATCTCGGCGTATGGAAGGAGTTGTGCTGATTTGTTGTGTACCATTTTTTGACGTGGTGCTTCGAGTTTCGTCCATGAGAATCCATTCTTCTTCTCTGCCGTAGAAAGAAACCCCCCCCCCCAACCCAATGCATAACGGGAAATAGAGATTTATCTTGCAAGTGTTGCACGCATTTCCTTTTTTTTTCTTCTTCTTTCTTTTTCGTCGCTAAGGACCCTGACCTGATTTGATGTCCAATCCGTGACTTCCGGAACAGCGTCCCACCGTGAACCTCTTTTTTTCAGCATTCTGTCGTCTCATTTTGTGTCTCCCGGCTCGGCCCTCCACGTCATACATTCTTGCCAGCAAACGTGACGGGTTTGGATGGCGTCAAGGGTGCTAACGTCTTGGCCTCTTGTCCCGGTCGTTAAGCGGCATTTCTGAGACGTCACTCCTCCGCTTCCTTACAGACAATCGTTCGTCGCCGCGGGCATCTCGCCGGTCGTCGCTGAGTCGTCCAGACCCGCTGTCTCGAGGGCCATCCCTAGGGCCAGGATCTCTCGGCCCTCCGCGAATCGATCCTCGGCTGTTGCCCGCCCAGTCGTCTCCAGGTCTACCACCACTGTTCCCTCCTCCGTCACCTCTGCCCATCTCGCCCCTGCTGTTGTCACCCCTCTCCCCGCGGTGCCGTGATTCGCGACCAGAACTTGGCGGCTCCCTGCCACCACCACCACCAGGCAGAGGTTCTCGGTTACTGCTGTTGGCGGCCACATCCCGCATGGGCCGTCTCGGCTGGATAGGTTCGTGGTTGGGATCTCGATCACGGCTCATGTCCATCCCCGGAGGCGGCGCAGCAGCCCGTCGATCGTGTCGCTCGTGATTTTCACTGCCACGTGGTTCTCTCGCCTCGCGCTCTCCGCGCGGACTCCGCTCTCGACCGCTATGCCTACTGGGCCGTTCTGGCCGGTCCCGATGATCCCTCCGTCCACTGCGGTCATAGTCGCCCCTGCTGCTCGAGAAGTCGTCTTGGTGCGGTCCCGACCTTGACAGCTCCCGAGGTGGTGGTCCATTGCTGTCGGCTCCAGCTTGAGGACGATCCGGGATGGCGCTCCGCCGCATGGGATCTGGCCGTTCCTGGACTGGGGTCGAAACCGGTGACGCGCCCGTTAGGACCTGCGCGTCGGAGTCCGGCAGGTTCGTTCTCTGCCTCCGATAGTCGCCGTCTCGCCTGTTAGGCGTGATACTGTTCTGCAGGTCCTGGAGCTGTCTTCTCGCGCTGCCTCTCTGGCGCTCGTGGCTTGCTGCGGGACCAGTCGGGGTTGGATAAGGAGAGCTGTGCTCTGTGACTGGCGTGCTCGGTAGACTGCCCGGGCCATGACGCGAGCCGGAGGGGCCAGTCGGTGTGGGCATCCGGTCGTTGGTGTGGATAGGCGGCATATTCGGTCGGCCACGGGATGGAGGAGGCCCTCCTGGTGGTGGAGGAGGAGGCGGTGGAGTTGAGGCGATATGGTTCATTCGATCCGGATGTACCGGCACCTGGTTGGGGTTGCTAGAATCGAAATGCTTCACACGGTCGGGGTGCATCCCAGTGTTGGGAGCATGCGCAGCGGGACCTCCGGCTCCCTGAGCCGATTCGGCCTGGTTTGGCTGGGGCCTGCGTGGTCTTGATGAGGCGGGCCCAGTCGGAGGCTGGCGGTCTGGTGAAGGTGCTCGGGGAGGAGGGTCAGGAGGCAACATCCGCCCTTCTGATCGAGGTGCCGGAAGCGTCGAGGACGCCCTGGACGAGCTCCTGGCCCCGCGCCCGCGGGGCCCTGCGGCACCGTATCTGCGACAGAAGATACCGAAGGGATCGGGTTCAATCGTCCGTAGTTTGGGTCCTGCTGCTGATTCGCCCTGCTCCGATCCGAATCGTGGGTGCGCTGGGCTGGCCCCTGATGAGATGCATCGCGGCCGCGGTCGCCCGACGGTGGGAAGGCCTGATCCCGCGGCGCTTCACTGTCCCTGGCAGAGGGCTGGAGTGGTTCAGCTGCATTCCCGTTTCTACGGCTATGCCGATCCTCACGACTTGGCCTCTCGTCTCTCCTCGGCGATGATGCGCGTGATGACACACGGTCCCGTCCGGTCTCTCTTGGCGACCGTGTTGATGTTGATGGGCTGCCCTGCGTGGTCTGCATAAGCGCAGCGCGTTGGGGATTGATCATCTCGGGTCGATCGTCCGTCTGGATCAGGGCTGCTCGTTGAGGGTTCATTGGCGGTTCTTCCGGCCCCTCTTTAGCGGCTGCCGCTTGAGACTGAGGAGGCTGGATAGGTTGCTCCCGCGGGCCACGGCTATCACGGCTCTGGGTGCGATCTCGGGTCGGTCGAGCATCTAGATCACTGGCTGCCGGTTCACCTCGACGCGGTGCGGTCTCAGGGCGGCTCGACGACCAGTCACGCTCCGAGAGTCGTCCGGGCTCACGAGCGATACCCTCATTTGCTCTGCGGTCCGAGTCGTGGTGATCTCGTCTATCCCCACGCCCGCTGTCCTGCGGACGATGATCACGCAGATCTCTTGGATCGCGAGGAAGGTCCCTAGGGTCACGATGGCGCTCCCTCGAGTCCCGTGGCTCTCTTGCCTCTCGAGGCTGTTTCGACTCCCGGCCGTCTCTGGCGGGTAGATCGCGACGCTCAGGAGTAGGGTGCTGTGGATGGTAACGACCAGGGATCGGCACATTAGGACGATTCGGCAGGCCGTGGGGCAATCTCTCTGGCCTCGACGTAGATGACGGCCGTGAGCTGTCACTGCGCCCATTTGACGTGGAGGTTGGCGGCACGGGAAGACCCGGTTTGGGCGTCGCGGGCCTGCTGCCCGGTGCAATAGGCTTGTCTCTGTTTGAGAGATCCTTTCGCGCATCGTTGTCTTGAGCCGGAGTCCCGCTGGCTGCAGATGCGGTCTTTGCCTGTTCGTTCTGGGCAGAACTCGTAGAGGCTTTGGATTCCTTGCCATCTTTTACCTCACCATCTTCCACTTCCGCGGGCTGGGCAGATGCAGCAGTTCTGTTTCGTGTCAGTAATCTTGTGAGCGATGGCTGTTTTAGGGTTGTTGTCAAGGGTACTGACGTGGTGCTCTGGTGAGGTTTGAATTCTGCTGCAGTCGGGCGCAGAGTGGAATTTGCCCCTGGTGCGGTCATCTCGACATCCTTAGGCCCATCCTGTGGCGTGACGGACTGTATGGGTGCGTTAGCACTGCTGGTCCTCCCTCCTCAAAAGCTTTTGTACTGCTTACCATGTTAGGACGGAATGCTTGAACAGCAACCCATTTGGAATCGCGCCTCTTCAGCATGGCGTAGACCGTCTGGGCAGCAACTGAAAGGTCGACACGGTGCTCTTCTTCCGATCCACCCCTTGAACCTTCTTCACGGGTCTTGATCTCGTCGAGAACTTTCAGCAGCTGGGAACCCATAAAGTTGACAGCGGGGAAGAACTCCGCCACCCATTTGACTACCGTCAGAGCGTTCCTGATGTGCATCCACTCCTTGGTCCCCTGCAGACAGCCTTTCAACGCAATGTTGAGATTCTTGTGCCACTCATAATGAGAATCTCGGAAGAATGGATGCTCCACGAAAGCCGTCGGGTTGCCTTCGTCGTCAAAGGTGGTGGCGAAGCTCAAATACTTGCGCTTGGGGCCAAAAGCCTCCTTCTCATAGACCGCCTTATCGGCGTGCCATCTTGCCAGGTCCTCGAGGACGCATTTGAGAAAACGTCCTAGATACTCTGCTTCGCGGACGGTCGCGGAGAAGATGATCGCACGGAGTCGGTTTGCGTTGAAAAGCTGCTCATAAAGCGTGAAGAGCTTGAAATTTGGCGTCTGGTTCTCGTGCAGGCATTTCAGCAACCTGAAGCAGTATTCCGTGTCTGCGGCAGACGTGAGGAGCCTAGGCAATATGCAATGCTCCAACAAAGCATCAGCAACTACTGCCGACTCTGCAATCGACCCAGAAAACCAATATTTGGCTTGTCTGGCCAGTCGGAATTTGGTCTTTTGGTAGCGTTCGATGTGGCTTCCAAGCTCTTCCCTGATAGATTGTGCCAGTGCCTGGAGTGCCTTCTTCTTCTCTTCTTTCTTGTTCATTCCGTGTCGGGTCATGTCGGTGCGGTCTCTCATGACCTCGTTTGACTCCTTGTTGAGCCGATCGTTCTCGGCCTCATAGCTCATTTGCGGCACGTGCAAGTCGCCAAGAGAAAGAGACCAGAAGGTGACATAGAACTCTGGACTGAGGTTCTCCCAGGTCGACGAAGGAAAGGAGTCCTGGATGCTGTCGACGATAGGCTGTAGCACATCGGCAATCGGGTCAAGCTTTCGTGTCTCGGGCGCTGGAGGTATGCTGACATCTCCATGATTTTCTCCAACAGGCTTGTCGTCCACGGCCATCTTGTCCTCCGCCTCGTTCTTGTCGAGAACCTGTTTGTCCGCCGGGCTGCCAGCGCTGGCCTCATTCATCACCAGGTCGCCATCGACATCAGCGGCCTCTCGCGCCGTCTGAGGGTTTAAAGAGCCATCCTTGGTGGATGAGAGTGCCGGTGCTTTGGTATTGGCCATGCGATAAGCCAGGCTGGCCCTCCCGATCATGAAAGCCAGATTGACGTCTAGGCCATAGATTGTCATCAGCTCCACGACGCCTGGAATGAGCTTGTCAAAGTCATCCGGGGCCAGGTTACTTCGGAGGAGGTCGAGATACTGCGCCAAGGCTTGTTGAGCCTCGTCCATGATGGTGGCGAGGTACTTGACATGAGCGTCATCCTGATATAGTGCTGACTGGCGATACTGAGCCAAGTTGATCAGGAGCCTTCCAGCCAGCTTCGTATCGACCAGGGACTGCATGAGGCGTTTTGCACCGCTGACATACTCGAACCGCCGATCGCCGAGCTTGATTAAAGTCTGCCGGCGCAAGACCTCGCCGCCCGTCATTGCACGCAATTGGGCATCCGTGAAGTCCACATCGGAGACCACGCCAGCCATGCTCAGGATGAGCTCTCGAAGTATTACCAGATCTGTAGAGTTGCCTCTCGACAGCTGGCTGTTGACATATTGAAGAACCGGAGATGGCGCCATGTTCTGGTATCGCTTGAAGACACGGCCGGAGAACTTGGACAGGGCTTGCAGCCATTTGCTGGTGAGTAACACAGATGCTTCTTGTGTCCGGCTTCGAGATCTGCCGCCCAGAGCACTCATCAGGGACCACGTCAGAACGTCGTAGCCCAAGTCCGTGAAGTATCTCGCGCACTCGACAAAGGCCTGAATCAGGTTGGGATAGGCCTCGATCTGGTCGAAAGCGGTCTTGAAGACGACACCAGGGGACGAGTACGCAGTCTTGGCGAGCTTTTTGGCCATTGAGGCCAAGTTGGTGAGGGAGAGTCGCTTGAGCACACTGTTCGTCTCTGCCCTGGTACGTGCGAAAGCCGACTTCATCGCTGCGCTTCGCGAGGTTCGGCCGAGGAACCATTCCGAGTAGATGGCGTACCGCGTGGTGATCGGGAATCGCTTCAACAGATCCCAGACAGCATGGACAGCGAAAGAGTTGTGTTCGGTCAGGCTGAGGGCGGGGACCAGTAAGCGTGTGAGCAAATCCTGCCAGCGGTTCGAGTTCTGGGGCGACTGATCCTGGGACAGACTCATAGCCCCGATTCCGGCGAGCTTCGCGAGGAGCGTCGGATTCCTGCCGATGTTGACCCCTGACAGGTTCATGAGCGTATCACAAAGCGTGAACACATCATCGATGGTTTGGCAGATGGGCACATTGTCAGCCCACTCATCCCAGTAGTACCTGTAGGGCGTGTTGTTGCTCTCGCCGTCGGGGTGCGGCCAGCGAAAAGGTCGCCTCTGCAGTGTCTGGCCGAGTCTCACGGATCCCTTGGCGACACCTGTCTGCTCAATGTCTGGAAGACGCTTCGGCGGGATCTCAGGCTGCACTCCAGAATCCCGAGGAACGACCCTGCATTCGTCGGAGACCTTCTCTATGGAGTGCAGGAGCAGGCGGTTGATAAGCTTGTAGAGGTTGGGATATGCCTCTGGCAGCCACGGGTACTGCGTCAAGATGTAGAGAGCTTCGGGTATGGATCCCATGGTGAGGAGCTCGGTCAGCAGCTGCACTTTCTGGGGAGGATATTCATCCTTGTCCTTGTCCTTTTCCTTCTCCTTGTCCTTGTCGTCAGATGCATCAGTGGCTTTCGTCTGGGCTGTTGGTTTTGCGGGTGGTTGGTCGGGGGAGTCGTTTGTTAGAACGGACATGGTTAGAGCATTATTGCCTCTGCCGGTCTTCTTTCGCTCTTCCTCCTCAAGCACCTTCTCTCTCTCCGCCCGGTGCACCTGCATGTTGGCATCGTCGGGCGACAGGTGCGGCCACAAGTCAGCGAGTGAGATGAAGCCGATCTTGATAAGCAGTGCGGTCATATAAAAGAGGTTGGCGGGAATGACATCGTTGTCTCGATCCCGAATATCCGATTCGTAGAATCGCAGCTTGAAGCCGAGCAGCTGGGCGGCGACCCTGTTTCCTTGAGGCGGCAGGGTCTTGGTGGCCAAGATCCACTGAGATTCCGGGTCCAGATGTGAGAGGTCGTCGGGCTGCTGGTCGCTCGATTCAAGAACAGCCTTGATGCGCTGGAGCTCGGGTCCCTGAGGCTGTCGGCCGCCGAGTTCAAAGTATGCCCTGAGACGCCCTTCCTGGGCCCTGCTCCAAAAGTCAAGATCCCGCTGTAGGCATTGAGCGCTAATAATCTTTTCGTCCTCCTCGCTTGTCTGCCAGTGGCTCGACTCCGGGAGGGCCCATTTCGGCAGGCCACCACAAAAAGTCGAGGATTTGACATGGCTGCGGGGCCACCATGAGCTGATGCGCAGGAACTTGACAAAGAACCGGTTCTGCTTGATGACGACGGAGGCGAATACGTCGAGAAGCACATCGAGGACCCGGCCGACATCCAGGTCAAAAGTACCGATGAGACCCTTGACCCTCTCAAAGGCTGCTTGGACCGCATCCGAGCTCGGGGCCTGGTGGTTGCATGTTGTGAAGAGCTCCGTCGCAAGCTTCGCATATCCTTCGGTCTCCTCACGCAGCAGGTTGTAGTTTGCCTGTTTGTACAGGATGTTGGTAGCCTGACGGATGCCCACCCTGGTGAAAGTTTCGCGAATCAGCCCCAGCTGCTCCAGCACGGCCGGCTCGAGAACCCGGCGCATCAGCGCAGGGTCGATATTGGTTGCGATCATGAAGTCACGCAGATTTGAGCCGTCCCTGCTCGGCTCAGCATCGAGGTAGACGGAAACGGTGTCGAGAAACAAGATGTGGGGATCGAAGGTGCACGCGTCGCTGCTGTCTGCGTCGTGGGGCCCAATGATCTCCTTGGTGACCTCACCCGCGTCGGAGGCCCTCAGGCGGCAGTCGAGACATGACTGCAGCAGCTCCTGAAAGATGGTAGACAGCTCCTGCAGGTCCTCGTCGTCACGCGACTGGACGCCATGTTGGACCAGCTCGTGGCGACCGCCCTGCGCCCAACTGCCCAGGCGAGCATCGGTCACAATATCGTAGCGGTAGCCGGATTGTATTGGCGAGGGAGGCGCAGGGAACTGCGCAGCGGGGATGTTCGTGGTCACAGGGGCGGCGGCAGGTTGAGATGATGCGCTGGAGGGCCGGGCGAGAGACGGTGGGTTGGGGGTGGTGCTCCTCCTCCGCCAGGGGCAGCCGAGGGGGCGCCTGAATCGCGGCGGTCGTTGCGCCTTGAGGCCCTAGAGCCACCACCAGCACGGCCTCGGTCATGCTGGGCCAGGCTGGTGTCGCCTGGTCGGTGAGGTGAAGGGCGGGTGGCTCCCAAGTCGGCAGTCCTCTTGCGCTTCGGAGCCATGGTCAGATCGGTATCTGCGACGGCAATGTCATCAGTGCGGAGAGGGATATCGAAGCTGTCTGGAGGACGAAGCTGATCGAGGGCAACCTGACGAGGAGGGGCCGTAGATGCGAGGGGCCGATGAGGTCTCTTTGTTCTGGCGTGACCGTGAACAAACGAAGTTCAAAGGCACGTCTCGCCTGCCGCTCGGAGCGGCGTAAGCAGAGTTGAAAGGACCCTGGGCGAAGCAAGAAGAAAAAAAGAAGAGAAGGAAAAGAAAGAGAAACAACAAAGAAAATTGGTTCAAGATACGAAAGTGTGGATATGGCGCACCACTCGGTCGAAAATTCGAGTGCAGGGCGGAGGGAATGAGTGAGCTAGGTCGTCGACAAGACAAAAAGAACTTCAAGGCTGTCAATTGCGAGAGCTTCGCGAGTTGCTTCCTGCTATTGCCATAACGGAAACAACGTTGGGGTCGGTCGCGCCTTTGCCGGCCGGAAGGCAGGATCCTATGACTTAGTAAGCATAGGTACCGCACTGTGACAAGGCTAGGCGTGCTGCTAGGATACTTACCTAGGGCGGTCCTGGCAGTGCCCTTAGCAAGGGGGGGAGGTCCAACCAGCAAATGACGTCTCCGGCATCGCCTTCAGCAAAAAAAAAAAAAAAAGATGCCGCCGCTATTTACTTGAGCAGTCCAGTTGCGATGACTCTTCTTCACTTGGCACCAGTGCGCATCTTTGCTCAAATAGCCTCACGATTTTGCTCCTGATTACAGAGATTCGTCACCCTCCCATCTCATCCAATTTCCTTTTTTTATAAAAAAAAAGAGGTCCATTCTATTCTTACTATTACTCTTCAAACGTCCCAGAACGGACAATGGCAGACACGAACGGCCATGACGGCTGCAAATACGGTAAGTTGACCCTGGAGGCGGAGGTGACCACATACGGGCTCAGGCCAAAGAGCAGAGACACCAGTGGCTGAATACATGCAAGAAAGAATACAATCGCAGGCCGAGAATCCATTCTCAGGCTTGATCCCAGACCAGCAGATCGCAGTGATACCATCTTTCACTCTCGAGTCCGGCGTGACATTACGAAATGTCCCTGTCGCATACACCACCAAGGGGAAGTTGTCTCCATCTGGAGATAATGCCATGGTGATATGCCATGCTCTGACCGGCAGTGCTGATGTGGGTGACTGGTGGGGGCCGCTTTTGGGCGGGAACGGGCGGGCATTTGATGTGTCTCGCTTCTTCGTGGTCTGCATGAACAGCCTGGGCAGTCCCTATGGCACCGCCAGCCCGGTGACTGCCAAGGATGGAGACAGCAGCAGTGAGAGATATGGTCCTGAGTTCCCTCTGACCACGATACGGGACGATGTCCGGTAAGCCATCTTCGCTCTCACCATGGACATGTGCGGCGGCTGTCTGATCTGAACCACTCTCTTCTCCCAGGCTTCACCGGCTGCTCCTGGACGACCTGGGCGTCAAACAGGTCGCTGCCGTCATCGGTGGCTCCATGGGAGGAATGTTGGTCCTCGAGTGGGCCTACTTTGGCAAAGACTATGTTCGCTGCATCGTGCCAATCGCCACGTCCAGCCGGCACAGCGCGTGGTGCATCAGCTGGGGCGAGGCGCAGAGGCAGAGCATCTACGCCGACCCCAAGTACGACGACGGTTACTACTCGTTCGATGACCCGCCCTCCACGGGTCTCGGCGCAGCGAGGATGTCTGCGCTCCTGACCTATCGTAGCCGCAACTCATTTGAGTCCCGCTTCGGCCGCAACATACCCGATCCTTCACGGCGTCAGACAATTCGCGAGAGGACTCGGCCCAGCACCCCCTCTGAGGCTCACTTCAATATCCACAACGATGGGCATAAGATCAACCGACCTGCAAACTCGAGGAGGACAAGCCAGACCCCGCGGGCCAGCGAGGGCAGCACCCCGGCACCAGGAGCTGACGGTGCGGCCGAGCAGGCGCTGGATCCTCAGTTCCACGGCCCAAACCAAGAGAGCCTCACAGGAGGGGACAGCGTGCCCAGCTCGACGTACTTCTCAGCCCAGTCATATCTGAGGTACCAAGGAGGGAAGTTCGTCAAGCGGTTCGACAGTAACTGTTACATCGCCATCACGAGGAAGCTGGACACCCACGACGTGTCCCGTGACCGTGCTCCGACCGTCGCGGAGGCCCTAGCCCTGATCGAGCAGCCGGCTCTGGTCCTTGGCATCGAGAGCGACGGCCTGTTCACCTTTGCCGAGCAGCAGGAGCTGGCCGAGCACATCGGAAACGCCAAGCTCGGCAAGATCGAGAGCCCTGAGGGGCACGATGCGTTCCTGCTCCAATTCGAGCAGGTCAACAAGTACATCCTGGAGTTCCTCCACGAGGTCCTTCCCGACATCATGCAGCAGGGCGGCGAGCCGGCGGCTGTCGAGAGCTCCATCGGCCAGCTGACCAAGAGCAGCACGTTTGGCGAGGCCGAGGTAGAGGATATCACGGCCTGGTGAAGAGGCCCAGCAACATGTCGATGATTTTCGGGAGAGAAACCCGGGCAACTGCGCAAGAGCGAAGCAATATTGGATTATGTTCAACTCGTGATTCAGCGTTTCTGGCATTGGGGGCGTTCTTCTTTTTCCGTTTTCTTCTTTCTTCTTCATATGAAGGGTCGGTGCTTACGGCGTTCAACCCGCCGGCTTGGGTTTAGATTGATTGTGGGAAAAGGGAGATGGGCGGACGGGCTTAGGAGAGAATTCCGAATCAAAGATCAACCATTCATCCACCCACTTACTTGCGACCGAAGCCAGTGACAGGGTAACGCCAGCCCAGTGGTCAGTGTCTCGGGAGTACTCCACCCCTCGCAGTACCGCACTATTCGATGAATTCGAACTGGCAATTATCAGCCCTCTCTCTCTCTCTCTCTCTCTCCCTCGCTCTTGATGAGAGACAGACAGGAGTCGGAGGGCGGATGTTCAGTTTCTCTCGTCACTCTTGCAACGTGCCTGAGGTTGAAAAAGTACGCAGATCAGCACATGACCGAAAAGCATGGGTTCCCAGACACCAGGGAGCCCACGTGGGAAGATTCGAAGGATTTCAGCCACTTACAAGTACAAGACCCGCAGCATGCTCCTGAATTCTGCCGCAGCCCGTCCTGCCACTTTTAGTGAGTTCTCCAGAAAGCCCCCTAATATATACCGTGGACCATGATGAGGGCGACTACTACTACTGTGTTATGGTACATACTCTAGTAGTACGTCTGCCACCATGTTACAGCAGCACAAGCGCGGACTGGTCGGCATTGAAAAGGGGAGGGGGGGGTTCTGGGTGGAACGCTGCTCAGGCTGCTGTTCAGGGCGCATGAACCCTCTCTCAGCAGTGCTCGCCCTCTGTGTGTGTGTGTGTGTGTGGGTGGGTGTGGGCGTGCAGGTGTGTGGGTCGTACGCCAGCGACAAGAGTGTCCACGCTCAAAGAGGCAGGTATTTCGGGTCAAGGTCGCTGAGAGAGGTTATTGTGCGCCGGATAGGCCCACCCAGACAAGAGCTGCGTTGAGACGGGCCTACCCCGGTAATTGTGCAGGCAGCCCATCCAGCCAACCAGACCCCGTCGATGGGAGATGGGACCCAGAGAGTGCTTGCTGACCTGCATGCGCGCCAGGCCCGCGGCGGACGAAACCACCCAGGAAAACCAGACCCAGCTGAATTAAAGCTCTCGTAAAGCTGGGACGAAGCCTCGACCCAATAGCGGCGCAATCCTCCACACGGTTGTTAATTTGCGGGTGTTATTGCGACAAGCCGTGGGGCTTGGGCTGGCTGGCTGCAGAAGCGTCGTGCGACGAAGACGACGGCGGGGGCCCTGCATTCTGGTTTCCTCGTTGGCTGTACTAGATAGCACATAGTACAGAGAGGGAAAACGTGCTACACCACCCAGCCTGCCTGTTTACGCCCCCAAGGTCTGACATGGGTGAGGGAAGAACGGGGAGGGTAGCACGACAGCAACGGGCAGGTCTGCATCCCCTCGCCGGGAGCATTGTGAGAGTGCTACGGTGACGTGCTCACCCTCGCAGCTTATCAGCACGCTTGCTCCCCCGACCGTGTGTGTCTTGTCTCTCTGTCAATGCTACTGGTAGGGCTGACAAGAAGGCAAGCCCTCAGCGCTGGCCAGACAAGCCACCAACAACAAGTCCTCCTGGCTTCCCTTTGGTCCTTGGACCGACTCTACCGCATTACTGTTTCCATCCCTGGTCAGCCATTCTTATGCGCATCAGTGTGAGGCTCCCCATGTCGCTGCAACGCCGCTTATCCTGGAGCCTTACTTAAATCACGTACTACGCCAGCCGCTGACCCGTTGCGCCGTGGTCTAGCCTTGCTCGCTGCTGCTGCTTGGGCGTAATATATTCCGGGCGGGCCGAGGTACTAGTAGTATTAACTTTCGTCCTGTTCTTCTCTGGTGCTCTTCTAGAAACCTCGACCTTGCGGGCTTCAAGAGGCGACGATCTCAGCCTCAAGGAAACCGTTTTCTTGACGTACGTCCGGGCCTGTCGGGATCATCGCAATATCCTTTCTTCCCCCCTCTTTTTCTTTTCTTTTCTTTTTACGTCCCTAGATCTGCTTCGAGGTTATTTACCGCCCTCCTGAGACTTTCTTCTCCAGGACGGGCTGGCCAGAAACTCAAATCAGAACCGGGTCCCTTCCGAGTTCCCCGAGTCGATGGACGGAAAGCATGCGGCGTGCTGAGCAGCAGCGGACTCCATGATCATCAGGCCCCCAGAGATATCAGCATGAGCTCGCTGCCAGAGGGAGGGATATACAGGGCGTATGGCGGTGACCATGCCTTTCACAATTTTGGTATGCAAGCACATCCTTTTCCCCTCCAGAAAGCATTTCTCCCTGCGGCTGTCTTTGAAAGGAAAGGAAAGAAAAGAAAAGAAAAGAAGGAAAAGAAAAAGCCAACCATAAAAGACCAATATGATGGCCAACTTTTAAAAAAATATCCTAAACTGACGTACCACCATAGCCAACGACTACTCTCATATCGCCGACCCGAACTTGAGGAGGCGCCTGGCATTATCTGAGATCGACAAGGTCCCCTTCCGACCATATCACATCCGAGCCATCCTCGTCGCGGGCGTGGGCTTCTTCCTCGACAGCTATGACATCTTCGCCATCAACCTGATCACCATCTTCCTGGGGCTCGCGTTCTGGTCAGGGCCCGCAGAGGACGCCCGCTATGGTTTCGGCGGGAACGACGGCGCGCTGCCGACGCCCGTGTCGCAGGCGCTGAAGGCATCCACCAGCGCGGGCATTATCGTCGGGCAGATCGTGTTCGGGTGGCTGGCTGATGCCCTGGGGCGGCGGAGGATGTACGGGATCGAGCTGATTATCATTGTGGTGTCGACGTTGCTCTGCGCCATGGTCGGCCCGAGCCAGTCCATGAGCTCGACGGCCCTGTTGACCTTCTGGAGGGTCATGATGGTGAGTTTCCTCCTCTGTCTCTCGGCGGAGGCTGTGGCTCCCCAGCAGCGAGAGGTGGATCTGGACGGCTGAGTGTGATGAATCCGCAGGGAATCGGCATCGGTGGAGACTATCCTCTGTCGTCCGTCATCATGAGCGAGTGAGTCCCGTCCGCCCAGCACTTTCTCCACAGACGCACGCCTCTTCGACAGCCATACTGACACCCGCGCAGGTTCGCACCCACGAGATGGCGAGGCGCCATGATGGCGGGTGTCTTCTCCATGCAGGGCGTCGGCCAGCTGGTCGCGGCCGTCGTGGCCCTGATCGTGACGGCGGCGTTCAAGCGCTCCTTCGCGGGCATCTCTACCCTGTCAGAGTGCGACTACAGCTGCCAGGTCGCGGCAGACAGGTGCTGGCGCATCATCGTGGCCGTGGGCGCACTCCCGGCGTGCTTTGCCCTGTACTACAGGCTCACCATCCCAGAAACGCACGTTGATTCTCTCTCTCTCTTCTTCTCCTTCTTCTTCTCTCCCAAGACTAATCATGACTCTACGGCGACAATTCAGACCTAGATACACTTTCGATGTCGCCCACGACGTCGAGATGGCCGATGCGGATATCCAGGCCTTCATGGCGAGCAAGGGCAAGGGCGAGGTGGACATTGTCAGGCAGGCCCGGCTGAAGAAGCTGTCCGGGCCGTCCCTCTCGGCCCCGGCTGCGTCGTGGCGGGATCTGGCGTCGTACTTTGGACGGTGGAAGAACTTTAGGGTCCTCATGGGCACCACCCTGTCCTGGTTCTTCCTCGTAGGTCAAGATGAGAAACCTCCCTTTTCCCCCTTCACCCTCCGGCATAAAAGAGGAGTCTATCTTTTCTCCAGGCTGACGACGACAAACCTGTCCCCCCCTCCAGGACCTCGCCTACTACGGCCTCGGGCTCAACAACTCCCTCGTCCTGGCCGCCATCGGCTACTCCAGCGGCGCCTCCCTCTACGCCCAGCTCTACAACACCGCCATGGGCTCCATCATCCTCGCCGTCGCGGGCTCCCTCCCCGGCTACTGGGTCGCCATCTTCACCATCGACTCGCTGGGCCGCAGGCCGCTCCAGGTCCTCGGCTTCCTCGTCCTGACCGTCATCTTCTGCGTCATCGGCTTCGCCTACCACCGCCTCTCCTCGGGCGCCCTGCTCGCCCTCTACGTCCTGGCCCAGTTCTTCTTCAACCTCGGCCCCAACACCACCACCTTCATCGTGCCCGGCGAGTGCTACCCCACCCGCTACCGCGCCACCGCCCACGGCCTCTCCGCCGCCGCGGGGAAAGCCGGCGCCATCGTCGCCCAGGTCATCTCCATCCCCATGCTCACGCGGGACGCCCCGCCCGACGGCTGCGCCTCCTCCGGCCCGAGCTGCAGCCCCTGGCTGGGCGGCCTGATGCGCCTGTTCGCCCTGTTCATGCTCTGCGGCACCCTCGCCTCCCTGCTCATCCCCGAGACCAGGGGCCTCACCCTCGAGGAGCTCGCCGGCGAGCCCCCCACGAGCTACAACGCGGGCGTCAACGGGAGCATCTCCCACGTCGAGCTGGCCACCGCCCGCGCCGGTGCGGGGCGACGCCTTGGCCTGGCGGCAGGGCGCCTGCTGAACCCCTTCCTGGGAGGCAAGCCGGCCGGGTTCGCCTACCCGCGGACTGCCAGCTCGAGGGGCAACATGTGGACCAGCGCGAGAGCTGGTGCTGAGCGGTCGAGGCCGGGTGGTGGTGGTGGTGGTGGCGGCGGCAACAACAGCAGCAGCAGAGGCACCCACGCCGCGGATCTAGACACAGGCAGGCCGCCGCCGGCGAGGAGGAAGGGTCAATGGTGGAGGAGACGGCATCACAGGAGCGGCACTGCGGGCTCCGGTGGCGGGGCGAGCAGCAGCAGCTCGTCTTGTGGGAGGGCATTTCACAACGATGACGACGACGACGACGACTACGGCGGGGGAAACCGTCGTGGTGGTCGTGCTGGTGGCGGTGCGGTGCCGGAATGGCATGCAGGATGGGGACGGATAGACCGCGGTGCGGCTCCTGAGAATATTCGGTTACAAGATGTGGGAGGGTTGATGCAACAAAAGTAATGGATTGTTCTATCTATATATATATTTGTGTGTGTGTGTGTGTGTGTGTGTGTGTATGTATATACGTGTATACTTGAGAGAAGGCATATACAGAAAGAGAGAGAGGTAAATACATATATATACCATAAAGTGCTTCACAAATTCAACCAGGTTATTTGCTCCCACAACCTCCATCTCCTCCACAACTTGCCCACCGTTACCACTCACATAGATTAGCACTGATTTCAGTTCCTGGTCTCTGCAAGTATTATATATACTTGGCCAATGTCTTTTGTATCAGATTCGAAACAATACTGCTACAGTCTAAATACTTTGTATGATACTATCCACCCACCCCCTTCTTGCTTTAAATGTAATACAGCTTGCCAATCCAGACCAACCATACTGTACACTCCGTTGCTAATGCTCGCTGAAGACAAAACAAGAAATAACAAATCTTTTTGGGAAAAAAATAAAAGGAAGAGAGAAAGAAAAAAAAAGGGTACCAACAAACACAAAGGAGCGAGATAAAAGAAGAAGAAGAAAAGATTAGTGCAGCGCGTCCCGGGTCGCCCTTCAGCTCACCGAGGTCGTGGTCTGTTCGTTCTTCTCCACGACCGACTTCAGGACCTTCAGCTTCTCCTCCGTGATCCTGATGGCATCCTTGATCTCCCGCTCGTCCATGCGGTCTTCACGGACCTTCTCCTCCACGGTGCGCGCCTCCATCACCCTCTTCCGCGGCTGCGGCTCTCCGCTGTGCAGCCGGTCCATGCCGACGCGCTCCTCCAGCCATTCCCACAGCTCGCTCTCCTCGCGTCGCCACATCTCCTCGTATGCAGCCAGCCGGTCAGGGTACCCGTAGAGACCCAAGGGCGCACCGTAGGGCCCAGGCACGGGTTTGTTGGTGAGTCCGAACCCGAACCAGGCGGCCACCAGGAGACCAACGAGCAGGCCGTAGACGACGTTTCCCGTGAGCAGAGGCTTGCCAATGTCGACCACCGGGCCCAGGATACCATGCAGTGGTTCCAGCATGCCCCAGTCCTGCTTGGAAGAATCCTTTGCCGCCCCCTCATTGTCGCTTGTGACGTTTGCCGCCGCAGCGGCTTTTCCTTTCTTGCCTCTCTTCCGGATCTTGCCTCCAGCCCCGTTCGCTGCCGCTGCGGAGCGCTTGGAGACGGCAGCCTTCAGAGCGACGAAGAGATCCTTGCAATACTGCCCTTGTCCATCATAGGCACCGTTCTCGATGGGTCCTATTGCCAAAAAAAAAAAAACAATTAGATACTTTCGTACGGAAAAGATCATGGTGTGAGGAGGAGGTGATGACAATGATTACCTTTCAGCCAGCTCTTGCCTGTCCACTCCACAACACAGTTGATCTGGACCCGGGTATAGTTGTTCTCGGCCCACGAGAGACAGTACTTGGTCTTGACGCTGAAGACATTGCCGCTCGGGACGTCTGGGTTCTGTGTCGTGATCAGGACATTGACGGACTTCTCCAGGTCCATGTTCTCCAAGTTCTCCGTTATGATGCACTTGGTCTGCTTCGGGCCGATAGAGGCGTTCAGGGGCTTGATATACGTGTACGTGCGCGTCTTGCTGTCCTGTGTCAGGCCCTTCTTGTCCTCAAGCTGCAGGTCTTTGCACTTTTGGTCGACCGTGAGGAATTTCGTCATCCACGCCACAGAGCCAGGCCCAAATAACGTGTCGTAGACCTTGCCCATCGGTAGTGGGATAACGTCGTCGCCTGCAACCCTCTGGTAATGTGTGTCAGCATCACCGCAGTCCGTGGGTGCATGCGTGGCCGGGCCTGGGAATTCTCCACCCGCCGGTGCCGCCGGTGCGTCCTTTGGCTTCTCGGGTGGGACACTGCCGTTTGTCATAACGCCTGATGACTTGCGAGTGAGCGGCTTCTCGATGGCTGACTCCAGCAGGGTACCTCTGCGGCCTGGGCGGCCTCGTGGCTCTCGTGCTCCTCTTCATCCTCATCATACACGTCCTCGCCGTCATCGCTCTCGTCTTCTCCTTCTGATACCGAGGCGCTCCGGCTCTCCCCGACCGCAGATTCGGCATCGATCTTTTCGGTCTTGTCACCACCCGTGTCGTCCAGTCGCACCCCGTTAAGGGAGCTCTGGAGTCCAGGGTGCCCCAGCTTCCAGATCTTGACGATCAGGTCATACGTGGAATCTCGGCTCGCAAAGCTCGCAAAAATGTGCTTCGCGTGCAGGGTGGAGATCATGAGGCCGTTCTTGAAGAGCAGCGCGGTGCTCCGCTTCTCGACCGACACGATCTCATCAAAGCTCATGACCAGGGTGGTCACCCAGCCGAGAATGTTGCTGCTGAAGCACAGGTGTCCCTCGGAGACGTACAGCCGCCCGTGGGCCAGGATCTCACGCTGCAGGGCGCAGCTGTAATCCTCGATCAGGTAATCATCGTCCGGAACACTCTTGAAGAGTGCGTGGAAGTCCCGGTTCCGCTTCTTGCTGGCCACCGCAAACCCGGTAAGTTTCGGTGCAAGTGACGCACCAGGCTGAGCCAGCGATGAGTTCACAGCCGACAGGGCAGCACCGATAGTATTCCCCGTGCCGCCCGTTCCACTGGTGCTCCCACGTTTCCTGTTGTTGCGGCGGCCGATTGCGCTCCTGACGCTGCCGCTCCTGTGGACACCAGAAGGCTCATCATAGACGCTGCCTGTAGGCGGTGTCTTGTCTCCGTAGTATGCCGGTGGTTCATACGAGGTCATAGGCCGCTGCGCATCGCTGTCCCAGGGCGCATCGATGGTGGTCTTGACAGGACTGACCTCGACCGGGGCGGACTCAGACCTCGATCTGCGGTGGTCAGGATGCTCTGGAAACTTGGCCGTCGTCGGGGTCGGGGTCCGAGAGATGGGGTCGCTGATGCCCAGCTGGCTCAGGCTGAGGTCACCCATGCCTATCGTCTTGACAGCAGGTTCCTGGGATTCCATCAACGGGTTTGGTCTTGCTGCGGCGGACGGCTCGACCTCGACCTTGTCCTCCTCGGCTGTGCTGTCCTGTTGTATTTGAGCGGCAGAGGGGCCCTTGTTCTTGGGATTGCCGGGGCCCGTACTGGCGATGGTGTTGCTGAGGTTCTGGGCAGCGCTCTGGGCCGCGGAGATCACAGACGTGAAGAAGCCGCTGGTTGGCTGGTTGGTAGGAGTAGCAGCGACGCTCTCGATGGGCGTCAGCGGTGTCGACGAGATAGTGGACAGCTTGCTGGGCACCAAGCTCGACGAGCCAGACCGGGCGCGTCTCTCCGAGATCGAGCCACCACTGGTCGAGTCGGTCCCTCGGCGTATAGGATCGAACCTCGGCGAGGTAGCATGCGTCGGCGTGGGAGGGGTGTTGACGATCACCGGAGTGCCCTTGTCCGAGGCAGAGGGAGGCGTTCCCGGCGGCGTGCCGATCTCGACAGACTGGGCCCGCGACAGGCGAGTAAAACGCTCGGCAAGCCCCCTGCTTCTGCTCTGTCGTCTTCTCGGCAGCCTTCTGCTGCGGCGTGGAGGTCTCTGGCTCGGTCGAGGAGCTGCTCGCGGAAGGCTCGGGGACGGTGATCTTGAGCGCGTCGAACGACTCGGTCGATGGTTTGGAGCTCGCGGTTGCCGGACGCCTCTCTGGGCTGGAGGTATCGCTGCCCCCCGAGAGCCTCGAGAAGCTTTTTTTGGACCTGAAGACACCCTTAATGCGTCCCACAGGTGACGGCGACCTCCCGCTACTACGAGAAGCCGGTGGCGCAAGGCCGGCCGGATTGTGCGACCCAGAAGGGTCGGATTCTGTTGGTTGCTCCGTGGTGGGTGTGTCCTGCGAGGGGCGAGAACCCTGGTAGTACTCGGCCTGGATCAGAGGAGAGTTGGTCGTGAGATAGCCGATCTGGGAGGGGTGAAGAGAGACGGCAGGCGGCCGCTCGAGGTGACTACAACCGCCAAGGGTCAGTACGAGAATAGCTGGGCGGGCTCTGCAGAGAGGTGAGGTCGGCGGTGGCGGCTCTCGGGCGGAGCGACGAGTGCGAGCTGGCAGGGGGAGCTTCTGTCCAGCAGCGGCCACGGACGGACAAAATAGGTACAGAAATCCCAGAGCCAAGAAGAGGTGAGAAAGTGATGTGGTGCACTAAGGGCTCTGAGGTGTGAAGAAGAAAACACAGTGAGACAGCACATGCGAGGAGGATTGACAACCTTGAGGCCAGCTGAAGTAAGACGTGGACGATGGCTGCAGTTGGCCGTGTGTAATAGTGGTGTGGGTATTGTAGGTGGGTATGTGTGTGTGGAGGAGGAGGAGGAGGAGGGGAGGGGAGGGGGGGGGCGTAAGGTAAGGATCGAGGGTAGTAATCTTGTGGAGGAGGGTTTGAAGGGACCTCGTTTCCAAACTACTATTACGGTACCATGGCAGCCATTGTGCCAGGCTCGTCAGGGGGGGGGGATGATTAATGAGGGGACGAGCGGGTGTGTGATAAGACGCTAGGGAGTAACCTCGCAGTGCCGCAGGTCCCTGACAGCTCGAGTCCCTTTCGTCTCGCTGTGTGGGGAGGATGTGGACTGGAGAGATTGAACTGGGGGGTTGTCCTCAGCGAGCATATGCCAACCGAGATGGAAAGTCCGTATGAGGGTAGATAGCTGGACACCAATGGGAGGGATTGGGATCGACGCGGGAGGAGGCTCCGCCTGCAAGACGCCGGTGTGCTGGCCCGACCCAGACTGGCGAGTCGTATATGGGGACAGGGGAAGATCTGATATAATAAAACCACACGCGCGCACCCCCCCAAAAAAGAGGGTATATATAATATCAGGCGCATGTCTGAGCGCTGAGAGCAGGGCCAACTTACGGCTCAATAATATCCTCCGAGTCGTAGGAGGCCAGACTCGTCGACTCTCCATCACCATCAACCAGAGGAGGAGGAGGGTGGACGAGGATGGATTTGTCGTTGTGGTTGTCGTCGCTATCGGGATAGGACAGAGGCTGAGATGGGTGATATGACGAAAGGCTGGTGATGTCGTCGCTGGCGAGGCTGCTGGTGCCGTCTATAGACCCTTTTCTGGAGCGCCGTATCGACCTGGACCTGGCCAGAAGCTTTCCCAGCGTCGTATCCGCCATGATGCGTGCGCGATCCGGACCAGACGCAGGCTGTTGGTTCCAGGTTGTGACGGGACGACAGACGACCTCCGCTGAGGCGGTTTCTGCTCAGCTCCCGCCGGAGCTGCTTTGGGCATGAACCGATCGGTGAAAAAGGCCTCGTACAGACAGACACGACACGACGGGCAGGTGACTGGCTGAGGGTGACGGTGATGCTGACAATCTGACAACCTCGGCCGGGTCGGGAACCTGGTGGGGTCCGAATGAACGCTGAGCTCAAGGATCAGGGACAGTTCCAAGGTCGATCAGATCGAGCCGCGGGGCAAGGTCATGATGGCATTTGCTTGTCCTTGTCCTTGTCCTTGACGCCCTTGGTAAGGTACCTCGAACGCTCCAATACCGAGAGGCGCCACCAGCATACCAGGTCTGGAAATAACAAAACTGTCTGGACAAGGCGAGGAGGAGCCAACAAGACAAATAAATGGTCGGCAGGGTCGATGAGGGGGGGTGCAGGCGCAGGTGGCTTTTTAGGAATGTGCCATAGGCGGTATCGCGTCTGTGCCTGTAACCTCCAGAGTACGGAGGCTTTACCCCGGATCGACGACTATGTGATGAATTGCGTATAGTCGGCGCCCTTGATCCAGGCACCTGGAACCATGACCAACCTGGCTGTCACTGCCCCTTGCAGCTCCTCTCATGTGTACCTGCCTCCATCAAGCTGCTGCTATGCGTGTACTCCATAACCAACTACTGCATTCCTTAGAGACTCCCTTCATCAAGGCACTACGTACACTGCAGCGTGCACAGCAGAAGCCATGGGAGAATCAAGCCGAGCAGCGTGGAACAAGGCGCTGCCGGCTTCTCTCTGTCCTGATGACGCCCGTTTCGCGTCATCTCAAGCTGTTAGGGCCCTGAGGCCTGGCCAGTAGGCACCCTCTGATAGGCTTGCGTGGTGTGCTCGAGCTGTCCCTGTGACACGCTATACAGAGAAACCTTGGCAGTACGGAGCTGCCGCGCCTTGGCCAGGCCCGCTCCAGCGTACACACCATGTACCGCTGGTGATGGCAGCGTTACCGCTGTGGCTTAGCGCTTCTCTGCCGGTCCCTTGCAAGAACTTAACTTCAGCGCAACCTTGCCAAATACCCCGGCCGCAGCGCAGAGGCTCAACATCCCACGCCGACCTTACACCGCAGGGCATCGCCAGGCTGGAGCTATCGTGCCAGGACAACATCACGCGCAGCAAGGCTTTGCCCTGTGCACCAGGATCTCTTGCGCACACAGGCTATACTCTTTGCCCTTCCTAGAGGAGGCCGGCCGGCCCTGAAGCACACGCGACCTCCATCAAAGACGCCAGGGCTGCAGATGCGATGTGCAGGTCACCCCTTAGCCGTCCGCCTACCACCACCTGCACCGGCTGAGGGCCATCATGAATACCTCCTCCCTGATCAAGGTACGCTGCAGGATACCTGCTACCGCCATATGACACTCGATGCTGACGGTATCCCGCCAGGCGCATGACCATGCGAAAGCCGCCTCGGACGCCACCCAGACAGCCAACTCCACCGTAGCCATCAACGAGCACACCCTCGCGGCCGGCGAGTTCTCCAACGCCGCCAAGGTCACATCCAGCATCGAGGCCCTGAGGACTCTGAGGCTCCTCGAGCAGCACCACCAGAAGCTCTCCGAGCTGATCAAGTTCTCCGTCGAGCACCCGGCAGAACACGCCGTCGCGGAGAAGGATGTGGCCGAGGCCGGGGAGAAGGCTGTTGTTGGTGCGCAGACAGGCGATCCTGACACACAGTCGGATGCAGCCTCCGGCGCAACGTCCAAGCCGCCTGCAGCTGTGCCAGGCCTGACCGCACAGCGTCGCTACCCCCATCCCGAGAGCTGTCCTCGTCGATCGCCAGCAACCTCGCTTCCGCCAGGGGGCATCCGCGGCTCGAGACACCGCGCACAGCCCGCCGCACCGAGTGTCTCCAATGACCAAGCCCCTGGCAATCTGGATGGCGCGGCCAGGAAGGACGGCTCGAGGACAAGAATGCAGCACATGCTTGATGCCAAGGGCGGGAAGCCAAAACCAAGCTGGGTTCCTCCTCCACAGCCCTCCTCGGCGCAGGGCTCGCGCCCGGCTTCCATCGACGAGGGAGCCGAAGACGAGCCTATGACCACCTCAGGCGTCACAGAGGAGGGCTTCTCGCGCTTCTACAGCACGTTTGGCAACATCATCAACCGCCTCTCAGCTCCCCTGGCTTTTGCTGGCCTGCCCCTAATCACCGAGGAATCGGGCACCCCAGAAAGCGCTGTTCCGGAACCGACCCCGCAGGCGAGAGGCAGGGCCAAGTCCTTCCGGGACCCCAGTGAAGACCCGGATCTGTCCCGGATTTATTCCAAGGCCGCTCTGAGGGCTGTGTATCGAGATGGCCACTCGGGCAACGACTCCTTCTACGTCGTGCCCACGAGCGGCCACACCCTCTCGTATGCCAACATACTGAATTTCGACCAGAAGGAGAAGAGACGTGCCATGGCCGCCTCTGTGCACGGTGGGACTGCCGATACGCATGACGACCCGGACGAGGAAGACTTTGTCGACGCCAGAGAGTCACAGATGGCCTTGTCTCCGAGTACGAAGCGCCGTGTCGGGAAGAGCCAGACGGAGAGGGAGCTCTTCAACGTCATCGAGGAGCTCAACACCGAGAACCAGAGCCTGAAAGGCATGCTCGACAAGGTCACCAAGCGCCTACACGCGTTTGAGGCGAGCGCTCAGCATTCCCGGCTTGCCATGGTGGACAGTATGCGCCTTGCCCAGCCGGGGTCTCCAATGTCGCAGAGCGGAGGCGCGCAGGCTACGGACGAGGCCCTGCGGAGGAGAAACCGCGAGCTAGAAGAGGAGCTGGCCGCGGCCAGCAAGCAGTTTGACACCCTCGAGAGGGACAACAAACATCTCAAGCGGACGGTTGACAAGTATCGGGAGAAGTGGGAAGCCCTCAAGGCCGGGGCCAAGGCTCGAAGGGAAGCTTCTCACTCGGCCGACACTTAGGTTTTGTTCACATGACTGCAGGTGTAAGTCAATGCTGCGATAGTTGGATCAAGCTATGCTACCTTCTTTATGAGCCTCATCTGGTGACCTCAAAACGAAATGTGACTTGATGTGTCGTCCATGCTTTGTGTCGAAAACACTGCTCAAGAATCGCCAGGTGTGATTTGCAGCTCAGCCCAGTGGTTGTTTTTGTCGCCCGGATCTGTCAACATTCTGCTGCACTATTGCTCAGCACGTTCTTGAAAGGCTTCGAGGGCTGCCAAAAAAAAATCCTCAAGACTTGCAGAGGCCGACCTTGTTGCTTTCACCTCTTGAAGAACCCATCTCGGCTGGTCTCAACGGACGCATGCTGTACAAGGCAACGTACCACCGCCTTTTATCGTCACCGTCACGGACGAAGCAGCGCTTGAAGCGATCGAGCGAAGTACCCACGTCAACGAGTGGCAGCAGGAACTGTTTATCGCGCCTTACTCCCAACGTATCGTGCCCTCGCGGCTTCCTCAATAACACAACAACAACAACCACAAAAAAAAAGATCTACTCGTATCCCTTTTCGCAGCACACTCGATAAGGCCGGAGCCTAGATCGAGAGATCTCGCGCAGCCTGGAACACAAACATCCTGAAGCTGGTCTACAAACGTGTACCACGCACGACTCTGCAAGCTCTTCAGGCGGTGGCTACCCTTTTCGATACCTACGAGATCTGGCTCGCCTCCCTTGAAGGCGTCAGCGACTTCTCTGAGGCTCTTGCAAGGACCCCGTTAGCCTGATCCCACGAGCTGTAAGGGGCTGGCGTCTTCCACTGGGAAGCTTGCCTCTAGCTGAAGACAACATGGGCAAGAAGAAGTCGAAGAACAGCCGAGCCAAGCAGCAGACGGCGCAGAGGCGGCAGCGGGTGGAGCAGCAGCAGCAGCAGCAGCAGGCGGAGCAGAGGCAGCAGCAGGCCTTGAAGAAACAGAATCGGGCGGCCAAGAAGCAGCGACAAGCCCTGCAGAAGCAGCGTGGGCAGGTGAAGAAAGAGGACGAGGGCCAGCGGGCTCTGGTAACCAAGAAGGGGAAGAGTCGGCCTAAACGACGTGATTTTAATGCGGTCCCGAACGAAGATCAGATACCCCGGCAGCTAGATTATGGCACTGATCACTACACCGGGGGAACCTTCAACCCGTCGACCGTCAACAGTCGCGAGCTTGGAGACGAGGACCTTACGCTGGTAGACCCACCACCAGTCACAGAGGACGACGGCAATGAGGTGAGCAACGAAGACGACGACACTCTTGTCGAGGATGAAGCCCCCGCCAATGGCGTTGATATCTTCATCCCGGCCTCCAGGCGTGACAAGCGAGACCGCCCGCCGCCGCCAGCGTGCACGCTCAACCTGACTCAGCCGCAGAGGAGCCTGTCAGACCTCTATGCCGAGTATCCCGACGAGAAGCTGTCTGGGATTGACGGGGAGGTGCTGCAGTTGGCAGGCCAGGCAGCCAAGCAGATCGTCTTGGAGGCTACCTATCACTTCCTACAGAAGTGCATCCCGGCAGCCGAGAGGGAAAATATCTGGGGCAATATCCTGAAGAAGAACGGTGATGCCTCGGATGAGGCCGTCACCTCTATCCCCGTCCCAGACGGTGTCCTCGACTTGAGGGATGGCACACGTCACCTCCACCAGCTCATGGCCAACTGCATCACCACCCTCTCTGCATCCTTCACAACTACAGACGCTATATCCCTCCGACTCATCTTCAATCGGTGCGTCACCCTCTGCGACGCACTCGATGACCGCAACCGCAAAAGCGCCCTTGAGAAGGCCCTACACACCCTCGACTGGTTGATTCTTGGACTGGACGTTAAGACGACCCACGCATTTCGCAACCTGAACGAGGAACTGGACACCATTGAACGGAGGTTCTGGGTGGAATCTGGCACGGGTGCGGCTGACGAGCGAGGTCAGCTTGAGCACCGTGTCCTGCGGAAGCACAAGACATTGTGGGAGGATACAAAGGCGCCGTTGAGGATGGAATTCCTAGAGGCTGTACAGAGGCTGGTACGGCAAGCACCGCAAGCCGAGTGAGCACTGGCTACATGCTCGGTGGGATCATCCGCAGGGTGGGATCTGAATACTCTTATTTTTTTCTGCATACGCTAGACCGTGGTCTCGTCAGGCATAAAATCACAGTGTGGGGTCTTGGGGGCTCAGTAGCTATGAGAGGCAGAAGGGTATATTGAATCCAGAGTGAGGGTGCTACAGGAACTTTTAATTTGTCGGAATTGAAATGTCTATCGGGACAATCTTAGTACAGAACCAGACTCGCTTAGCGAGACATCAAAAGCCATCCTCAGTCCAAGTTTTACAGAAGAGAATAGAAACGACCAAAGTAATAGACTTCATCTAAACCTGATCAGAGCCCCCGAGAATCCCTAGAAGCCGGAATGGAATTGACGTACCATACGGTGCTGCCCACTTGTCGTCCATCCGTACGTCCGTGCCCACGCCTTTATAGAAACAAAAGAGACCGGGAGGGTCTTCTCCTGGTCCCGCCGTGTTCGACAAGCAGTCCATCCTGGTGTGATATGATGACTCGCTTCCCTATCCTCCGACCGTAATCTCCAACCAAAAACATCTGGTCAACATATCCCCTTCTGTCGACCAACTTTGCATCTACAACCCCCCCCCCGCGCGCTCGTCGTGATGCGGCTCAAGGAACTACAAGCACCTCCTTGCTCGGTCGTCTCCCACGTTCACAAGGCGCTTGCAGATCGAGAAGCTGCTTGTTTGTCTTGTTCCTGTTCTTGGTATCTGCTGAGGCGGGGGGAGGGGGGGCGGTGGATATTATGCCGTCCAGGAGTCTAGACCGATCCTGACGGCCAAGGTCATTTTGTTTCTGCTCACGTCATATCAAACACCGTACGCAGGTCTCAACGAGCTAGGTTCTCTCATCGCTGGGGTCCTGGGGCTCTCGTCTGTTGGGCCAGCGTTGTTGCTCTCCATATCGATCGATCCGGTAGTTGGGAGTTCCCTTTTTTTTTTCTTTTTCTTTTTGAATAGTCTGGGAATAAGAATTGAGAATAAATGTGTGTGAGTGTAAGGTTTTGTGCGAAAGATTTTTTCCTCTTTTCCAATTGAATGAGAAATGCTGTACCCCAGGGAAGAGAAGGAAAAAAAAATCCGAGGCAAAGAAGGATTACCACCATGAAAGATAAGAACAAAAGATGATCAAAAGATGGCCATAACGCGCTGGTAGGTATAAGGCGAATTCCCTGTAAATGCGCCCATCCCATCTCATCGTTTACCGTCGTCCTGACCTTGCACCGACGTCAAAATGAACTCCCTTATACACACACCCGAGCGTACAGGACGATCGGTCCCTGAGAAAAATAACAAAATAGTACATGATTCCCGGCCCCACCAAAAGATTAGCTGGTGTTCAGGATACCAGCGTGGCATTCGGTGCCGATATTGGGCGTGGTCGGGGCAGCGGTCTGGGTGGGCTTCAGGTAACAGTTGCCCGGCGCACCGCCGACGAGAGCGGCCGTCTCATTCGTCCACAGCGGGATGAAGCTGACGGCGCCGCACGTCGTGTTGGTGTTGTTTCCGAACATGGAGGGTGTGTAGTGCGAATAGGCGGCGCAGGCGTCCATGCAGTTGTTGAGGTCGGCCGTGAAGAGGCTCATGAGCGGGCTGCCGTCGGTGTCCTTGTTGCACTGTATCGTGAAGGAGTAGTCGCCGATCACTATAGCATAGAGAGTTCAGTCATGCTTTCATAAATCTGGATGGGTTGTGTAAGTCAGAAGAGGGGGGGGGGGTTGGTGAGGTGGGCTTTGGCTGCTCACATGAGAAGGCGCTGTATGTCGTGCCTGTAACCCCGTCCGGGTCTCCAGAGCAGTTGTCGTCGAGAGACGCGAAGGAGGTGCTTGAAGACGCAGCCGACGAAGACGTAGACGCCGAGGAGGAAGACTTGGTAGTAGCCGTCGCCCCCGCCAGAGCCGCCACGAGCGAGGCATTCAGCCGGTCCGCCCTGTTCTGGGCCGAACTTGCCCTCGAGGCCTCGATGCCCGTCCCGGCCGCGAGCCCGACGACTGCTGCGGCCAGCAGCGCGACGAGGGTGGTGAGAAAGAAGACGACGGCCGTGCACCCGCATATCGTGCGTCCTGCTCCTGCTCCTCTCCTCTTCTCGAGGCCGCCTGCGTCGCTCATGGGTGCTGCTGCTGCTGATGGGGCGCCGACCAGCTGGGAGTGATATGTCTGTGGGGTGGTATGGTGGCTTGTGGGATAGGCAGAGTTGGGGGCACTGTGTTGTGAGATGTATGAGGCATATGAACCCTCTGGTTTGGGCGGTGGTGCAGGTGGGTTCTGAGGGTAGTGACTGTACTGGTTGTATTGCTGCTGCTGACCGTTGGAGAGTGCCTCCGGGTAGTTGTGAGGCACCAGCTCAGGAGCCTGCTGGGCGTGGTGATCTGCCTTTGGATCCATTTTTCTCACATTAGCACGAAGGCTACATTAGGGCCGCTGTTTGCAACAACGATGGGCAAGAGAGACGGGGTAGAGAGGCAGAGAGCGGAAGAGAGGAGGAGGAGGAGGAGGAGGAGGAGGAGAGAAGGAGAGGCAGGACAGGTACCAGGTGGTGCGCCGCCCGGAGTATCAATGAATGAATGTATGAGCTACTCACTTGAATCGACATCATGTCAGCGGGAACCACTACTTCAAATTTATTTACAGACTGTCGTCGCCGACATGAGACCGGCAGGAAATTGGGTAGGGCGTCAGGAAGCCCTAATGATCCTTGGGGCGAAACGACGCGTGCTGCTACGAAGGATGGGAAGGCAGGCCGAGGTAGACAAGAGCGACCGGGACTCTCGACGGACAGAACAGACAAACTAGACAAAGCGCAAGCTCAGAAGGCAGCCTGGCTTAAGCCACGTGGGTGTGTGTGTGTGTATGTGTGTGTATGTGTTTGTGTGTGTGTGTGTGTATGTTTGTGCGTGCCCATTTAGTTCTTATGGGAACCGGGAGTGCTCGACTGGACCCCACCCTTTTCCTGTTCAGCCCTGCCCTTTTTCTTTATTTTTTGTTTTCTTTTCTGGATTCCATCAGCCAGATATGCTCTCATGCCTCGTCCCCATCTGCGATGGACCCTGATGCCCTCTTCAGGAGGTCTTTCTTTCTTTTTCTTCTTCACCCTGCTCCTTCTCCCTTGCTAGTTTGATTAGCCGCCTTGGTTGCTGCAGGTGGATATGTTGATCCCCGTAAGCACTTGGCCCCTCCTAGGCATCCTGATTACTACCACACCACAAGGGTTCTCTGAGCTGAACCGGGAGCCCTGGGACCGCGAAGACGGTCTGTTCTTGTGCTCTCTCTCCTCTTTTGTCTACTAAGTACAGGGCGGCTCCAGCCCACGGAGAAGGATTCATCTTCAGGGATGCTGTCTCACGGGCGGGAGAGATTGGACGTGTGAAACACCTGTGCCAGCAGAGAAGACGGCCCTATCGTATTTTGCTTTCCTCTTCTTCTCTTCTTCCGAGTGAGGCCTGACCTTGTCCAGCGCTACATAGAGCCCCCAGCTCGTGGAGAACGAAGGCCTAGCGCAATACCTAAATACATACGAACCCTCCCAGGGCAAAGGTAGGGAACAGGGCGATGGCCAGAAGGGTGCTCGTTTCTCGGTATATCGGAAAGCAATGGGCGGCGGCCTGGGCCCTCTGAGAGGGCGATGGGGAGACGGGCTGGATCCCGTCACAAGAAGAATGAGGTCGGAACAAGCTCTTTGTCGATCTACACGGCACAGCAATAAGCCCAGTGAATAAACTTCTGCGCCCGACCCGGCCAGCCCCCATGCGCACCGCCCTCCCCTGGCCGGTGAAATAAAACCCTTGTCCCTGCTGAGGACCTTGTTGTCTGGAGCATCCTCGACAGGGCACTCTATGGATGCCTGATTGGAGCTCCGAGGGGTAGCGAGCGCCAGCCTCAGGCTGAGAATAGCCGCCTGGGTCTGGCACACCCAAACCATGGCCAGCCGGCCTCGGTGACATTTGCTCCGATTGGTAAATGGTGAAGTAAGAAGAAAGAGAAAAAAAAGAGACAGACGCCTTCGAAAAGACATAAGGCCGAGCAGTGAGTTCGAGATCTGAGATCTGTTGAAGATTTGGAGAGATTGGCGAGGACCAACCGCATTGTACAATGCCTACCATGTATGTACATAGGCTCCTGCTGCACCAGGGTCCGGCCGGTCCTGTGCCGAGAGCCGGTCCGAGCTTCTCCTGCGTGTGTACCAACAGCGCGGTAGTTCTGATCCCTGAGATCAATCACTTTCCAACCAACGTGCCGGCTTAGTCTGCAGGGACGCCTCGAGACCGAGCTCCCCTCATACTCTACGCGTCGTGCATCTTCGTCGACCGCCCCCCCCCCCCCCGGGCCTTCCTTTCCGAGAGACCTCCCAACATGTCGAGGCCAGAGGAGCTGGTGCCGAGGTTCAAGCTCGGGCGCCTGCTCAACCAGGGTGCGCCCGCCTCCCTGAGCCACGCTCGGTGCCTCGTCCACCCTTGAGGCTCGTCAAGCTGACCATACACACACATGTCAAACACGATACAGACCAGGCAGGACGGAGGACGTCGCTATGCGGCACCATCGACGGGCAGCCCGCGCTGCTGATCCTCGAGCGCGCCCCCTTCCCCAGCTCCAGTGACTACCTGGGCTCCGTGGCGGGCAGCCTGCGGACGCTCAAGAACCTCGGCGCGAATGATATCTACTACTGGTACATGGCCGGCAGCGGTGCGGTCGACGGTCCGGACAGTGCCGAGTTCGCCGACCTCAAGATCAACCTGATCTACCCCTGCACAGAGCAGCACATCAAGAAGTACAGCAGGCAGGGTGTGCGCTTCGTGACCGAGACCCCAGAGATCTACCGCGAGAGGATCCGGCCGCACATGCAGGCGAAGCGCGACCAGGGCCGGCTGAACTGGGTGTTTAACATCATCGAGGGCCGCAAGGAGGTGGAGGACGTGATATACAGAACCCCCCTCGGCCAGGCGGGCGACGAGGGCTTCCTGCTCCTGCCAGACCTGAACTGGGACCGCAAGACCATCGAGGCCCTTCACCTGCTGGGCATCGTGGAGCGCCGCGATATCTGGAGCCTGCGGGACCTCAAGGCCAGGCACCTCACATGGCTCCAGCACATGAGGACCAAGTTCATCGAGGCCACCGCCGGGGTGTACCCAGACGTCGAGCCCGACCAGCTCAAGCTGTATGTGCACTACCAGCCCACGTACTACCACTTCCACATCCACATCGTCCACGTGGCCCTCGAGGCGGGCGCGACGCAGGCGACGGGCAAGGCCATCGGGCTGGACAGCATCATCGAGCACCTGAGGAGCATGGGCGACGAGCAGGACAGGGGTATGGACTCGGTATCGTTAAGCTATACGCTCGGCGAGGCTAGCGAGCTGTGGACAGAAGTGTTCGAGCCGCTCAAGAAGAGCGGTACCGCTTCTCAATCTCAAGAACCAGGTCGTTGACGCCCGGGCCGTGGGGACAGTCCGACCACTCTCCGCCATCCCTGATGCAGTAGATCTCCTCGTCCACCCGTACCGTGCAGCTCTTGGTGACGCCGGCCTAGAATGAAGTGTGTCTCTCGTCAGAAATGCCTTGTGTGGCCCGTGGTGCCCGTGGGGGCGATTGCCCTACCTCTGCACTCCTCCGAACACTGCTCCTCAGCATGTCCACGCCAAACGCGCCGTCGTCCTGGTCTGCACAGTCGCTCAGCTTTTCGAAGTCGATGGCGTGCTCGAGGGCGCAGTCCTCGATCAGGCTTCTCTGGGGTATGTCCTCGTAGTCCTTGATCATGCACATCGAGAAGCCCAGGTATGTCTTGGGGTCGGGATACAGGGAGGCTGCGCAGAGCAGCATGATGTTTCCGAGGCCTATCCACGCCGGGGGGGGGGGGAGCCGGTCTCGTTAGCTACCAGATAGACAACCTCACAGCTCTTATCTCGGGGATCGTCCTCCCGACTACATACACTCTTCAGGGCCATGCTTGCAGTCCACACCGTCATTTGC
Organism: Celoporthe dispersa; assembly: GCA_016584495.1. Lineage (NCBI taxonomy): Eukaryota > Fungi > Ascomycota > Sordariomycetes > Diaporthales > Cryphonectriaceae > Celoporthe > Celoporthe dispersa. The sequence goes on from WAID01000004.1 coordinate 1,564,935, forward strand.
CGTGGGCGTCCCGATGTACGACAGGGTGAAGTTGACCTTGTCGAAGACGCGCTGCATGGTGGGAAGGATCATCATCCTGAGGCAGTCCTTGGCATCCGGACACTTGGACATGATGTGGGCCTCCAGCGGGACGAGGGCCTTGGTGCTCGCCGCCAGGGCCTCCTGGGCCTCCGCGTCGTGCGACGGGGCGAGCCTGGCGACCTGTGGGAGGATGCCGAAGGGCGTGGCTGGTCTCACGTAGTAGTAGAAGCACAAGACCACGAGGGTCGTGATCAGGAGCGGCCTCAACCTGCGCGCGGGCCGAGCGTAGGGCCTCATGGCTGCTGCGTGCGCGGGCCTTCCGAACTTGTCGTACTTGTTGGCGGATTTCTCGTCCATAGTGTGCAGATAATTTCCGTCTCCGTCGGATCAGACCAACGGCAGGCGGCTTCGGGGCGGGTGGGAAAAGCACAGAGGGTAGGGGTGTGTTGGGAGAGGGTGGGTGGGTGGGTGGACGATGTGTGCGGCATGGAGTCGTCAGAGGAAGGACGCTATGTTTTTCTTTTGGGGAGGGAGGATGGACCTGCGGCTATAGCTCATCCTGCGGGCGGGAGACGTGTAGTGCGGCTCTGGACGTGCACCGCAGCCACTCACTCCCAGCCACTGCAAGTGTTTCCTGAACGGCACAGGCACAGCATGAGGGGGTGGCGCCACCCCTGTCTCTCCTCCCAGGCCTGCCCCTCACTATTACTATCGTGCAAGCCTGTCACCAACAAAAAGAAGGAAGAAAAGGAAGAGAGAGAGAGAGAGAGAGAGCGAGAGAAAGAGGTATGGCTTGCAGGCCCATGTACAGTCCTCGTGCCGTCCGTCCATTAATTACTACCTGTAGGACCACCACCAACCACCAAATACAGTAAATACTACAGTACACTGTAGTACTAGAGAAAACCGCCATGGGTACAGTACTCTCTCTCTCTCTCTCTCTCTCTCTCACACACACACACACACACTCCGTTTTACCTCGAATGTTCCATGGTTCCGCCCCTGTGGTTTTGTAGTAACGTATTATTTTTCGAGCCGCCCAGATTAGAAAAACCTTCTTGTGATCAATATCTGAATGATATTATTATGTATTGCCTTCTCCTAAGGTTACGTTAGTCTGACGTTCCCGTGTCTTCTGCTCCATAGCCTACGTTACAGTTGGAGAGCCTGCTGGGTGGAGTCGGCTGGTTGTGTTCTGCCGCTGGCCGCCCTGCTCACGGGCGCTTTTCAGGGTCCAACACGCACACCCCAACACCGCTCACTAGTCACTGTGGTACTGTGCCGTACCACTACTTCTGTAGTGCGTGTGGCTTGGGGCTTATCGATTGGGGCGGGCGCAGAGTCACCCAAACCCCTGAACCACCACCACCACCCGGCACGACAGCAGCACTAGAGGAGGGTCACCTTCAGGTCACTCCTCTCTTTCGATTGGTCCTCACAGGTCCGCCCAGGCGAAGGCGAGGAAGAGGAACCTCCTCTCGACTTCACAGAGGTCTCCTCCTTTCTTCCCCTCTTGAGCAGGCCCGGGAATTTTTTTTAATTTCTTTTTTTTCTTCTTCCCTTCTCTTCTCCTCTCGGCAGAGGAGCTACGCCAATGTCGTCTCGGTTTTTTCGACGCTGAAGGAGGACTGCCACCCGCCGAAAGCCGAGGATCACCAGCTATGAGAACAGGCCTACAGACCCTGTACCTGCAACCTGACCGTGCACAAACACTCACACACACCCTCTCCCGATATGCCTTTCGACCAGCGACAGCGCCCCGCAGTCTCGGTAGGGGAATTCCTCGCGCCTCTCCGCATCGATGACACGACAGTACACGGCCTCTCTCTCGAGATGGCCAGGGCCTTTACGGAGCTGTCAGCCAAGTCGGAGGTCCAGTGCCTGCCCACCCCGATCAGCGAGTCCCTCCTCAGACGAGTGAACGGTGCTGACCGTGGCCGGTGAGTCCCACTGGCCCATCAACCCCTCACGGGCCATCTGTCGTATCTGGGCAGAAGCTGACTGACCCTGCTGTGCCCCGACATCAGCTATCTTGCTATCGACATGTAGGCTACCCCCGCCCCTGGGTCTCTCTTCTTCACACCTGCCTCGTCCGGGGCCCGCCCTCCGCCTGGTACTCGTCTCTGCTAACTGCGAGATACAGAGGCGGCACGAACCTGAGGGTTGGTTTTATCGAGCTGCTCCCAGTGGGCGAGGGCGGCGGGGGAGGCGTGGTGAACGGGAGCTCGGCAGCAGGACACCACGGGCCCAGGCTGCGGCGGCTCCTCGAGCAGTCCTGGCCCATAGGCGAGCACCTCAAGAACGAGAACCCCGAGAGCCTCTTCTCATGGATCGGCCAGTCCATCGCCGCCGTGGTCAGGGAGGGCGCAGGAGGAATGGGGCTTTGGGCCGGACAGCGAGCTGCCCATGGGGGTCACCTTTAGCTTCCCGGTGGTCCAGACCTCGGTGTCGCAGGCAAGGATCATGAACATGGGAAAGGGGTTCGCCATCACCTCGAAGCTGGACCTGGGCTCGTACCTCCTCAACGGGTATGAGAAGCACCGCCGGGGCCTGCCGCGCATCGCCATCGCCGCCATCGCCAATGATGCCATCGCGACGCTGGTCTCGTTCATCTATCAGTTCCAGGGCACCCCGAGGCAGAAGGCCGCGATGGGCCTCATCTGCGGGACAGGGAGCAACGCGACGGTCCCCCTCAGGCTGAGCAGCCTGCACCCGAGCAAGAGGCCCAAGACGGTGAGCGTGGTGCCGGGCCAGGCGGGCGAGGACGTCAGGCTAGCGGTCAACACCGAGTGGGGGATCAACGGCACGGCACCACCGCTGCGAAAGTTTGGCCTCATCAGCCGGTGGGATACGGAGCTCGACATGGCCGGCGAGGCGCCTGGATTTCAGCCTCTGGAGTATATGACATCAGGCCGCTACCTTGGCGAGCTGGGCCGCCTCGTATTCGTCGACTACCTGACCTCAGCCCTGGGGCTCGAGGCGGGCGGGCTGCCCCCAAGCTCAAGGCGAGGTTTGGCCTCAGCACGACGTTCCTCAGCCACTTCGGCCCTCGAGGCCAGGGAACACTACGAGAGCAGCTGGAGAGGGAGTTTCCGACGGACAAGGACGAGGAGAACACGTGGGCCCCGTCACCCTGGACGGACGAGATCGCCGATGCCCTCTATCAGATCGCCGTGGCCATCGAGGTCAGGGCAGCCGGGATCGTGGCGGCCAGCACCATCGGCCTGCTGATGTGCGCAGGAGAGCTACCGCCGCCGCCGCCACCACCACCTGCAGACACGACCACAAGCCCACCATCACCACCACCGACGATTCCGGGAAACGCGCCCGAGCTGGTCGTGGGGTACACAGGAGGGTGCATAACAGGCTTCCAGGACTACCTCCAGGACTGCCAGGCCTTCCTAGACAACGTGGTCGCGCTAGAGTACGGCAGGGACACGGAGCGCCGGGTGCTGCTCTCTCCTTGTCATGATGGTGGGATCATTGGGGCTGGCATCTTGGTTCCGGCATCACTCCACAGCGAGATCGCCTGAGGGCACTGGACATCGGGTTTCCCTTTTTTTGTTTTTTTCTTTTGGGGGGGGGGGAGGAAGCGCGGCATGGGTGGTTCCTTATGGATAGAGCGGTGGTCTTTGATACAGATATACAGACATACAGACATACATACATACATACAGCAGCAGCAGCAGCAGCAGCAGACAGGCGCTTGAGTGCGAGACAGACGGAGGGAGGCATGAATTGTTTCATAGCGAAGCGATATCATTATGTGGCAGGACAAATCTGCCCAGGAGTGTTTTTTTTCTTTCTTCTTTTCTCTTTTCTTCTTGGTGGTCTTCTTCTTTCTTTGTGTCTGCCCCCTCTTCCCATTCACCGACCAACTTGACATTTGTCGCGCAGCCTGAGCATTTTTTTCTTCTTCCCCTCTTTCATCCGGCCAAACCAGCCTCTCGAGACGAAAGAGAGAGACACAAAACACAGGCTGTATGTGCAACGACAAAATTACGGTTGCGGCACGCCGGTCCTTCTTCTGACGCTTGGTACTACCATGTGAGACGATCACACCCACCAACCCATACACACACGCGCGCGCGCTCACACACACACACACACACACACCAACACCTGTGCTGTGGATTGGCTTGGCCTGTGAGAAGAGGAGGAGGGAAAAAAAAAGGAGGGGAAGGACCCTCTTGCCCGGCCTAATGCAACGTTCCATGAGCGGGCCGCGAGAAGCTTGCCGGCGGGAACCCGCATCATGCTAGGAGAGTGTTATGCAGGATGAGAAATCAAATAGTGGGAAAAGGTCACTAAAAAAAGGAAAAGGCTGGCTCAGTCTGGTGGTGGTGGTGGTGGTGGTGTAATGGTGGTGATGATTCTCACAAAACTACGGCGGCGTACATACTGGAGTATGCATTGTACATAGTACATGTGCCCCTGGCTTACAGGCCTGCCCGCCCGACTCCCACGTGGCTGGCTGACACCAGGAAAGAGGGGTACACTGCTGAAGTATCCATACGCCCTATTGAGCATGTACTGTACGGATCCGTACTGTGGGCACGGCGTCCGTCCGCCCAGGAGAGAACATTCCCTCTGTTGGGAGCCCATCTCGATGCTGGGCTTGTCGCTCATCTGTCTGCTGGTTGTGCCCACAAGCTTCTCTTTCTCCTGCCAAACAGGCGAGTCACTTGCCAGAGCAGCAGAGAAAAAGAATATATACATATATATATATACATATATATATATATATATATATATATATGTTTATATGTTTATATATGCGTCTTGTGATCATAAGGATTATGCCTCCCTTGTCGAGTTTGAATGTGGCCGTGGTATGTACAACATGTTGCCTGGTGAACAGGCCACCTGCAGAGAACCGAGCTCAGCTCAACAGGACACCCAACACATGGCCACAAGACATGAGACTGTCTTTTCTCTGTTCTTTTACGATCAGACCCAGGGTCTTTCATGTGAGAGCAAGTATGTGGAGCAAAGAGCGCATTCCCGTGTCCTGTCAGGGCAGACAAGGGGGTTTGGGTGGGGGCCCCCTGGTGGCTCTGGCGCGTGTTGCCTGCATGCCACTACGTCAGTGCACTGTTGCAGGGGTGTGCTAGCAGCTCATTACGCGCAGTCACAACCGAATGAGTTTATGATTGTTTTGGGCTTCACGCTCGTCATAAAGCTGGCCAAGGGATGAACTGTGCAGCTTTGGCAGAGCCCCCTTTCCTCGCAATGACTCCCGCAGCAGGCACCCTCTGAAGTTCCAGCGACAGAGTCCCTCCTCACCACTGAAGCATCTTATCTCTGGGCGCACCAGGTTTTCCCAAGGTTGGGTGGTGGCAGCAGCCTGGAGAGACAGCACGAATCGACCGTGACCAACCAGCGACCCCTCCGCACCAAGACTCACCATGTCGTCCTCCTCGCCATCGCTGCCGTCGCCAGACCCCATGGCCACACCAGCCAAGCAGAGGGTTCCCTCGAACCAGCCAGGAGGGGCGGATGGAGAGCTGCTGCACTCCCTCAGGGGACTCGCCATCTCAACCTCGCCGTCCGCAGCCACTCATCCTGCGCAGGCGCGTTCGCCCGTCATCCACAACACCACCACCACCACCCACAGGCCGGCCGTCGACCGGTCTCCTTCGTCGCTCAGCATCCGATCGGCCTCGCGCATGTCCTTTGGAAACAACGGCGGCAGCGCAGGCGGTCGCGACTCGCGCTCGGCAACCCCGAGCTTGATACGAAAGGCCTCCATGAACTCGCTGCAGTCCGCCAACGGGGTTGCGCCACCGCGCCGATCAGCCTCTGGCAACATGCCAGCCTCCCCGTCGCGCCCGCCCATGCCTTCGCCCGACCCCTCGCGGCCTCCCCCCCCTACCGCCAACGGCATAGCGAGGGCCCACTTCCGCGGCGAGCTCGACCAGCTGCACGGCGACGAGGCGCGCCGCGCCGCCGAGACCATCGTGGTCCTCCATGATTCGTGCTACGGGCACCGCTTCTCGCGCCCCAAGACATCCCGCGCCGCGCTGAGCACCGTCGTCGAGCGCCCCGAGAGGGTCAGGGCCTGCGTGCTGGGCGTGGCGGCCGCCTACGTGCTGCTGGGAGAGCGTCACGCCGACGGGGAGTACCCGCCGCACCCGGACCTGAACGCGTCCAACATCCCCTCGATCCCGTTTCGTATCCACAAGTCTGCCCGCCGCCTCCCGCTCACGTCACCCGCGGTCACGAACGTACACGGGGCCAAGTGGATGGAGGAGCTCAGGGTCATGTGTGATGCCGCCGAGGGCAGGCTCGCGATGGGCGGGAAGGAGCTGCAGCGCCCCGAGACGAGCCGCGGCCCGGACGGCGAGCAGCCCAGGAAGCTGCACGAGGGAGACCTGTACCTGTGCTCGGGGTCGCTCGAGGCCCTGGAGGGCTCGCTGGGCGCCGTCTGCGACGCCGTCGATGCTGTCTTCAGCCAGGGCGGACCCAGCCGCGCGTTTGTCGCGGTCCGGCCCCCCGGGCACCACTGCTCGGCAAGCTTCCCGTCGGGCTTCTGCTGGGTCAACAACGTGCACGTCGGCATCATGCATGCCATCCTGGGCCACGGCCTCACGCATGCCGCCATCATCGACTTTGACCTGCACCACGGCGACGGCTCACAGGCGATCGCGTGGCAGCACAACGCGAGGGGCGTGGGTCTGGCCAGGAACGCCGCGTACTGGAAGAAGGCCTCGATCGGCTACTTCTCGCTCCACGACATCAACTCGTACCCCTGCGAGCTGGGCGACGAGGACAAGGTCAAGAACGCCAGCCTGTGCATCGACAGCGCGCACGGCCAGCACGTCTGGAACGTCCACCTGGAGCCCTGGGAGACGGAGGCCGAGTTCTGGGCGCTGTACGAGGACAAGTACGCCGTCCTGCTGCACAAGGCCCGAAGGTACCTCAGGGCGCACACGGACCGCCTGCGCACCGCCGGCCAGAACTCCAGGGCGGCCATCTTCCTGTCGGCAGGCTTCGACGCCAGCGAGTGGGAGGGGGCTGGCATGCAGCGTCATAGCGTGAACGTGCCGACCGGCTTCTACGCCCGCATCGCCCGCGACGTCGCGAGGATCGCCGAGGAGGAGGGGACCAGCGTCCAGGGCAGGCTCATCAGTGTCCTCGAGGGTGGGTACAGCGACCGTGCCCTGACGTCTGGGGTCCTGAGCCACATCAGCGGCCTGGCCGGCAGCGACCCTGTGCCGGCAGGGAGACCACAGCGGGCTCCCTGGTGGTACGGTGGGAGCCACGGGTGGCACGGGCGGCGGCCGGAGGAACTCGCTCGAGGTCAAGCTGCGCCCCCACGCCTACGACACCTCGTGGTGGAGCCCAGAGAGCCTGGACATGCTCGAGTCGGGCGTCGTCCTCTCCCCGCCGGCCCCCCGGGTGCAGCGGAGCTTCACGCCAGGCAACTACTCCACGCCGACACAGTCGTCCACGGCAAAGATGGTGGACATCGCGAAGCTCCGCCGCCAGGCTTCCTTCAACGGCGTGGCGCCCCCCAGGCTGCCCACCCCGCCCCCGCCCGAGGTCCCCTGGAACGTCGCGGCCCATGGGCTGTGTACGGTCCTGACACCTACCGAGCGAACCACGACCAGCTGCAGCCCCCAGGAGCTCACGGCCGAGGCCACGCGGGCCCGGCGGGAGCGGCACCTGGCCTCGATGGGTATCACGGAGGACCAAGTCGCCCCTGTGGCAGGACCGCCGCCTCCCCCGCCATCGAGAATGGGCCTGCGGGAGCGCAAGGTCGTCAAGTCGTACTTTGAAGGCAGCGACGACGAGGATCGCAAGAAGAATAGGCGCAGGACCGTGGCAGGCGCAGCGGTCCTCGCCTCCGAGAAGGGCACAACACAGAGCAGCGCCTCGCAGCCCACCGGCCGTGGCCTGGAGAAGCAAGCGGGACGGCGTCTTAGCGCGGCGCCGTACATCCCCGAGACTTTTGACGGTGCCTCAGGTGCCTTTGAACCTGACCGTCCCTCGAGCGCAATGGCTGGACGACCCGATTCTTCTATGAGCGTCAGAACCACCGCCACGACGACTGCGGCTGCGACTACAGCTGCAGCAGGCGCAGGCAACCCGCCCCTCGCGGTGAAAAAGACCAGGGCGTCGAACACAGCCAAGAAGGATGCGCCCAAGGCCCCGCGGGCCAAGAAGGCTGTGGCCACGGCCAACAAGAACGGACCAACAAAGCCCCCAAGCCCACCAAGCCCTGAGGCTGGTCGACGTGCCACGGCTAGGGGAGAGAGCGGGAGACGATTTGGACAAGATAACTTCTGGAATCAAAAGATCACGCTCGTCACCAAGCAGCAGAAGGAAGCCCGTGCGCGCGAGAACCAGAAGCCCACTGGTGGTGCCCCAGAGGCGACGGCGACGCCGACGGACACGTCCCAGGACGCGAGTCTTCCTGTCACACCTGGAGAACAGCTCTCACAGCGAGAGCCGCTTCCTCCTGCCAATGGCGGTGAGCCTCCTGCTGCGGGCAGCCCGACCGTCGCTCAGCATGCCCCTCAACAAGGGGTCACTGCAGCTCCCGTGGCCAGCGCGGCCCAGGGAGACAACGTCAAGGCTGAAACCCCAGTGGTTTCCCCGGCCTCAGGCCAGCCATCCACTCCCGACACGTTCATCCCATACCAGTATGACGGACCAGCGCCCGAGGCCCATACTTCTGAGGCACCCGCTCTTCACTGGCTTCCAGTCAACACCGCCGCGACGCCGAGTCCGGTCAAACAAGCCGCGCCGCCTGCTGTTCATACGGACGCAGCCAGCCCGTCCAAGCAGGAAGAGCCCAACGTTCTGTCACCCAGCCTGATGAGGCAGACCGAGCGTGCTGCAGCCACGCCCAGCCCGATGAAGCGAGGCGACCTGCCTGTCTTCACCTCAAGCTCTCAGCTGCGCTTCGCGCCCCGCTCCGCAGCAGAGCCGCCCTCGACCTCCCCCACGTCACTCAAGGCCGGGACCGAAACCGGGCGCAGGCTTGACGAGGCCCTCTCGGAGGTTCCTGAGACTCCCGAGTGAGGCACAGATCGTGTTGGATCTGCTTGATGAGATCTTTTTCTCCTTCTCCCCATGCCGCCGTCGGCATACCTTGAAGGAGAGACGGCCTGCTGTGGCCTGCAGACGCCTGAGGATCTCTATAAAAAAAAATTAAAAAAAATGAAGCTGCAGGGTCTGACGTATTGATTCCTCCTATCATCTTTATGAGGGAGCCTCAGCGCGGACTGCTGCCGAATAATGGTACTGTTTTCTGTGTAATCTTCCTGCTTGGAAAAAGCATGCGATACCCGACCTCCCTTTTTTTCTCCAGATAATTCCCTTACCCGCAAGGGCTCTCTTTCCTTTCCTTTCCTTTTTTTTTTTCTCCTTCCGCTTTTTTCAAATGGGGGAAATCGTACGGGGAATGGGCACTCGGGGGGGCAAAAGAAAGTCTAAGGGAGAAGGTGGGATATGGGCAAGGAGTTTCGATCCTGGGGGGTTGGGGGGGGGGGGGTGTGTGTTTCGTTATACCACCTCGTTGACCCAGGCAGATGTCATTAGAGAGGACTTTAATACATGATCCTGTTTACATTGAACGTTGATGGGGGACACCTCATAGGATGCTGGCGGTGCCTTGCCATTTCACAGCTCATGACTTGCGGTGAAGGGCGAGGCGGTTCTGCTCTTTTCGAGTCTCACGCTTGGCCGGGCTCTGTAAGAGGAGCAGAGGGGGAGTCAAGTCTTATTGCCTGCACACGGCTTCTTAAGAGACCAGCTACACACATTCGCGTATTCTTTCTCCCAGTAAGCATCATCACGATCGCTGTATTCTGGGCTCTGGGAAGATCCTCCTTGTTCGCTCATGGAGGGGTTTTTTTTTGTATTTCTTTTATTTATTTTTTCCCCCTTCCTTGTCATTAGAATACAGAATCGCTATTGAGGCCCTTTCTGTCCTTTTTGCCCCCCCTCCTTTTGTTTCCCTCTGGGTTGGTTGGGATAGCCGCTTTCTTGTAGATAGATACTTTGTCGTAGAAAAACCATTTTGCGCTCCGTGAAATGACCAGTCGTCCTTGTATGATAAGACACGTATTGATGAGACTCCAGGGCTATGCCAAACGAAAGACAGAGAGGGAGAGAAAGAGAGAAAGAGAAAGAAGAACCCCAAAACCCAGAGATTATAAAAATAAAAAAATAACAATCAGTGCTGCTCAATCGTGATACGCATTAAGACCTGAAACCAATTTGCCCTTGATCAGCTTGTGTCCCTAGAAAGCACACTGTTCAAAATAGACAAAGCTAAGAGGGACAAGAGACGCCCCGGCACGTCGATGACCCCTGGTGAATGTCCTGGCGGTTGACATTCGAAAAGACGAGCAGCGGCTTTCGGTGGAGGGCGGAGCCGTCAGGTGGTTTGGGAATTCCCCCAGCGACGCTTGCATCTCTTGCACGATAAACCACTTTCCTGCAGCTCTTGTAGTGCCCGACGGCCTCTCCCACCTGCTTAATTTGCCCAGTAAGGGCATTTCTCAGCCGGATCCTCGGCCTGGTTCTAGAGCCGCGGCAACGAAGTCTCTCACGGCGGGCACTCGGGTCAGGCCTAGTCTGACCGTATGTCTGTAGATACAGCAGCATGCCTCGCCGTGCCGCCGTGATTCTCCGCCCCGACTGTCGCGGCGGAGCGGGCCTGTTCCATCGTCCTATCTCTGTGGGCCGGTGCTATGACCCTCGACGATCGTCTAGAGTTCTGGGCACACGGTGCTCTTCGGCCCGGCTCGTTCAAGGGCCCGCCGTGACCGGCGGGCCCATCGTCGGTATCGGTGCGGGCTGGAGCTTCGGTGCTCCCTCGCTCTTCTTGCCGCCACGGACGCCCTCGTCGACTTCGAGCGCCACCACGCCCGTGCTGCTCGGGATCAAAGTCGGCCCGGCGGCACCGTTCATGCCGTTGGCCGCGGCCGTACTCCTGCCCGCGAAGCTGGGTCTCAACCGCATAGCGTCCCGCCTCGCGCCTTGCGAGCGGAATGTCCTATTTCCCACGAGCCCCTCGGCCAGCAGCTTCTTTAGGCTGCCGTCAGTGTCGCCATCCAGCATGCGCTGCATCTCCTTGTCGGCCAGGGCCTTGGTGCCCGTCAGCCGCTCCTTGATCTTGACGATCTCGTCGGCGCAGTCACCGTCGCGCAGGAACTGGTGCGCCGCGCGCTCACACATGGACTGCACGACCTCGAGGCCCTTGTCAAGCTCGTCGAAGATGTCGCCTGGCTGCTGCTGATCAGCGTGGCCGTTCTTGCCACGAGAGGGCAGCGAGGGAGACCCGACAGCCAGGTACGGTCGGAAAGAACTCGATAGCCTCTGGCCGGGCAGACCGTTGCCGTTGCCGTTGCCGACAGGAGGTTTGTATGATAGCTGTACGGGACCCGTGGCTGGTGGTGGTGGCATCCTGCTGAAGACGCCATTCACCACCTTGATATGGGCGCCAGCAGGCTGGTCGGGTCTGCCCTCCTGGTTCTCCTGGCCGTTAACCTTCGTCCCATTTGTCCCAGACTTCGTCTGGGCCGGCCCGTCAACCTGCATCGCCGAGGATGGGGAGAGCTGTGGCGGGACCAGCCTAGCGGTACCAAAGCCAAAGCCCGGGCCCTCGTCCCCCGATTCTGACGACTCGTCGTCGGGCGTCTCTAGCTCGGCCATCCTCCTTATCTGCGCGACCTTGGCGGCCATCTTGGCCTTGCGCATCAGGTTGCGGCTGGCGCTCACGAACTTGACCACCTCCTCGAAGAACGACTGCACGTAGCTATCGTAATAGACAATCACCAGGTTCCTGCTGCGGTACTTGGGCGCCGCGGCTCCGTCCCCCGTCAGCATCGACTCGGCGGGGGCGGCGGCCGCCGCGGCAGGCTTCTTGTTCAGCTGGGTCCGCCGCAGCGTGGCGCGCGCGTTGGCAGATGCCATGGCCATGACCTGGGGCGTCTGGCGCTCGAGGGCCGAGGAGGTGGGGGAGTTGGCCTCGTTGGGGCTCAGCGGCTCCCGTGGCTGCTGTTGTGGTGGTGCCCCGTCCGTCTGCATGACATCCGGGCCGCACGCGACCCCATCGACGATGCCGGGGTGGGCCTCGCCATCGTCCCTGGGCTTTAGGCTCTCTGTCGAGCCGCGGTTCCGCAGGGACCTCCTGCACGAGACTGGCGACTGCTGCTCGGCAAACTCGGCGAGGTCGACCTGGCGCTGGTCGATCTGGCCGCTGAGCTCGTCGAGGCGCTTGGCCCAGTCCGGGCAGTAGGTGGTCAGGTTGTATAGGGCCTCGAGGGCGAACTGGGCGTCCTCGGGGACGGGGAAGGGGCAGGTGATGGAGACGAGGACGCGCCTCGCGCGCCGGGGGTTTCGGTGGACGGAATGCTGGGCGGCGGCGCGTCGCGGCCGTTAGGTTGCGGGGACCTAACTTGCCGCCTGAGTGGTCTTGTTGTTTGGGGACACGATCGTCTGTCGTCGAGGGGGCGGCGGAGGCGGCGAGCCGGCCTGGGGAGGGGGTGGTGGACGGTCGGGGGGTGTAGGAGCTCCAGGGTGGGTGGTGGCTGCTGTGAGGGCGGGGCGTGAGGAGGTTTCAGGTAAGAGAGCTGACCGAAAGGGAAGAATTGAAGGTTCTCCCACGGCGGTTCGTCGTTTCGTTGTCGGTGTCGTTGTCGTTGTCGTCGTAGCTGTCTTGGTCGCCGTCGCTCGTCGTCAGGTGTCCGAGGGCCTCTCGAGAAGCCCGTGCGTGATGTGAGTACGTCTTGGGGGAGGAGGGAGCCGTGATCAGGCCGAGCCGCTCTGTGGTTGTGGTCGTGGTCGGTCCAGTTTTATCTCGATCGGGGCCGGGTTGCACAGGGCATCATGATCGAGTTCGTGTCAGGGAGGAAGAGCACATGGGAATGGGACTGGACGGGCGGCCAGGCGCCACGACTTGCAGCATCTGTTGGGGGGCGGGGGGATGAGTGGGAATGAAGCAAAGCTCAGCTCGAAGCATTGACCTCTGAGGTTACATTCCGGGCCCGAATCGTATTCTGATGAGACGGCAGCAGTCTGTGTGTGATTGTGCCGGGTCCGCAGGCCAAAAAAGAAATAAAACAAACCAAAACAAACCAAAGCAAAAGAAGCCGGAGAAGAGGAGGGAGAAGCACTTTTTGAGGCGGCTGCAGGGTCAGGGGAGCAGCGGGAAGGTACTATACACACACACTATACAGCATAGTTTTGCGTACCCGTGCCTGGCTATACCGGCAACTCTTGGCGGGCCTGGGTGGTTGCGCGCTGGATCTTGAGTGCTGAGCGCTGAGTGCTGACAGTGGCTGGTAGTGGGTGCTAAGGGATAGAGTGCCGAGTTCCAGCGGGGGGGTGTGTGTGTGTGTGTTTCTCACCCTGTTGTTGTACCACTGTGCTATAGCAGCTCGAGGGAAGAGCGACAGCCGAAGCCCAGACCGCAACTGCTCAGTTGCTGTGATCATGAACCATACTGTGGCAGGTCATCCGCCCAGGGAAGGAGCACTGTAGCGGTAGCCCCTACCTAGCTGGCTCGCAGTGGCTGGTGGTAAGCAGGATCGGCCCGTCGCTTGCTCAGCGTCCCTTTTTGTTTCCTTCTTTCTCTCTGTAACAGTACTGCACGAGTACAGCACACATGACGATGGTTCAACAACTGTCTCCTCTCCCCCCCTCCCTTCCCTTTTCCTCGTTGATTTGGTCTCGCACATGTATACAATGCAAAACATTCTCTCAACAGGTCTGGTCAGTCTGCTCGGGGACTCGTGCATGGGCAGTATTTCAAATCAGAGCATCAACCCGCCGCCCCTTTTGAGTTTTCCTCCCTGCTGGCCGGCTTAACCTTCTCCTCCTCCCATGATTCTCTGGTGGTACTCAGAAGAGACCAAAAAACCCTGACGTGACATCAGGCAGCCGAATTAATTTGAAGCCCTAGACCTGTCTTAGCATTACTGCTATGGGGACTACTGTTCGGCACGCCGCATCCTCCGGCAGCTATGCCTCATCCTGTACAGGCTGACGGGGCAGCAGTCCTCCCACTGTTACCTTGATCGCTACGACGATGGTATCATGAAGGAGAAGTACCGGGTCCCAAAATTAAGGTTCTGGAATCATTGGGGCTTAATTGGCAGCCCAGACCGGCCGCTTGGTGGACGGATCTCGATACACTCGCCCGCCCACCCACTAATCAGACCACAACCACAGTTCAGATTTGGACACGAACCCTACTCCTTACTACAGTATGCAACCTATGATACGGCGCCTGAGGGAGGAGGAAGTGGGCGTCGCATGGTCGGCGATGCCTTCGGGGGAGGGGAGGGGGACCCACACTCATGCGAGGCCTAATGCTGGAGCACATGAGCCGCCGGGGGTCCAAGAGAGGGAGGGAGGCAGAGGAGGGGGGGAGGCGGTGGGATCCAAAGAAGCGATCTGCTTGGCCAGCTCCTACCTATCCGCTCCTCCTCGTGAGACCTACACATGCACTGGCGATCACATATCGACCCGGCAGCGGTGCCCAGCTTGGTTGTCGTCTCGATATTGGCCCGTTCATGCCCTGCGGGGCTCAGAACCGCCGCCCCATGCATACAAGTGTGCTCTCTCTACCAGCTAACTGCTTGCGCGCGCACCTTTTTTTTTTTTTCTTTCTTTTTTCCCTCCTTTCTTTCTTTGGTCAGGACAACCAACCCGTCCACACCACCACCAACACGCATTCCCCGCCTCTCCCTCCTTGCCTCCCTTCCCTCCGGAGAGGCGGGATGGGCAGGAGGGACATGTCCACGACGATGCAGCCAATCACAGTGGTCTCGGCCGACGGGACCAAAAGACGAAAAAGGAAAAGAAAGAAAAGGAAAGGCGATGTTGGATCCCGTCGACGCCACCTGCTGTTCACTTGGCGCGCATCCTGTCTCGACCATCCGATCCACATCGGATTGGACATGTCTTGTGTGAGAGGGGAGGTTCCTGTCGAGCAACGGTGCGATGAAACCGAATTATCTCAAATACCTCGCCCGTGGTGGTGTCCGCCCAGCCACACCCTTCCCACACCACACATACTTACCATGCAGGTTTCCTCACTTCCAGTCCAGCCAACCATGGCAGGACGACGATGCAAGCCTCGGCATCACGGTGCAGTGTGTGGACAAAGGCCGACCAAACGCTGACACGTCTTCCCTGATGGGCAGGTAGATGTATGCAATAGTAGAGATATATATTCTTGGGTGGTGGTGGTCTATTAATGGATCGTGGACAAAGAATGCTGCTACCTTTTTTTTTCTCCCTTCCTTCTCCTATACACCTCTCTCTCTCTCTCGGCCCTGCCCTCTTGTCCATCGACATTCCCCTGACGCCCGGATATCCGTGGACGAGGGCAGGCCAGCGCCTCCTCACACCACACACACACACATACACACACACAGCGCACCCAGACCGGTCTGTTGTACGCCGGCCTGGGAGGCGATTGGTACAGTATCTCGGTCCCTTTGCAATCTCAGGCCCTGCAAGCCGAGGGCGGTTCACGTCAAAATGCAACCCTGCCGGCATTCAATGGCAGCCACAGCATGGTCTGGTCGAATCACCTAGCACCACCACATACTACGGTGGTACATAGTACGTACTACAACATACATGGCATGTGGGAGCTCGGTCTCGTACATGCAGCACGAAGCAGACCCGCCGCCCAGCTCCCCCCGCCCGCGAGAGCCGAGGTGAGCGAGTGGTCGTCCTCAAAAGATCCAACACTCAAGAGGCGGGGTGTACATAGTAGAGCGAGGAACAATTATGGATACGGGCAATGCATGAATCTTCTCACATCTGTACGGAAAAGAGCATAGTACGTGCTTCGGTCTTCTCGGACATCGAGACACGTCCTGTCTCCTCCATACGGGATGCGCAGTCGAGTCCGTCCGTGGACGGCGCAGCTTCGAGAGGATCCATGTGCTTTATGCATGCCAATGGTGCTAGTACGGTACTACTCATGTACGTTGGATGATCAACGACAAGGTGGCCGTGGTAAGAGCCAGTGTGTGCCAGCAGCAGCAGGCCGAAATCCGCTCAGGCTCTCGCTGGTCTACTACGTGGTACACTGGAGAGGGGATGAGAGGGAAAGGAAATGAATGAATGGAAAAGAGGGGAGGGAAAAAAAAGAAGTGGAAAAAGAAATTTAATAAAAAAAAATTTTAAAAAAAAGAAGAAGAAAAAGTAAAATTGAAGAAAATCGAAGAACGAAAACATAAAAAAAAAAAAAAAAGAGAGAGAGAGAAAAGGACAGAAAAGGAGAAATGGAGTGAGAAATATACCGTGGGATGTCGGTCTGGTGTGTCAAGTAAGTGAGTGTGTATTTGTGTGTGTAGTTAATAGAATAGCGGCCCAACTGGCACCCAGACCTGCACACCAACACTCCAACAACCAAACAATAACGACGAGGGGTTGGGGGGGGGGGGGAAGACAAAGGCCAGCCCACCCAATCTTCGCCATGTTGCCATTTGTGATGCGGTCTGGCACAGGATACACGTCATTTGTCGAGACACGAGTCCGTTGGCTGCGGAAGACCCTTTTTGGAATCATATTATGTATGTAGAAGGGAGGGGGGGCCGGAGAGGGGGGGGCGGAGGGCGGAGGTAGGGGATGATGGTATTTCTTGCATAGAGGGAGGGGGGGAGGGGGGGGAAGATACCAGCCCCACTCCCCCTCCCACTCTCTCCTTTCCTACAGTAAAATCAGATGCTCAAGTTTTATACATGGAGTACATGATGTACGTTGGTCCTGCGCGGGACATTTTCCGCGTTGTGGTCCAGGCCCAACCAGAGAGAGAATGTGTGTTTGTGCGTGTGTGTGTGTGTTGGGACCCAACAACACCATCCCACACCTCTCTGAGTATTACCATGTACATAGCTAGATGAATCCTTTTTTTTTCTTTTTTTCCCTTTTCGTCTTTCTACTTTTTTGTCACGCTGATGATCATTTCTTTATTTGGTTCGTCCTGCCAACTTGTCGCCGCCGGTTGGGTTTCTCGCGCCATCCAGTGCAGTGGCCTCCTTGCCCCCCCCCCTCCAGTGTGTGTGTGTCCTGTCCGAGTCTTACGCCCGCTCGTATCTGTCGGTCAAGAAAAGGGATGGGAAAAGAGGGGGAGGGAGGTGGGAATCAAAGTTCTGAGCGAGGTTTTCATGTATTGTGTGTGTGTGTGTGTGTGTGTTGTTATTATTATTATTATTATTTTCCCCAACTGGATGAATGACTTGCGAAAATATTCACTGCAAAGAAAAATATATATATATATATATATTTTTTTAAAAAAAAAAGGATGCAGGCACTATAGCAAGAGGAAGAGATATTGCCTCGTTTCTTCTCATGGCACAGGTTGGTGCATATTGACAGAACCGGTGCACTGCTTGTGTTCTGATGAGTATACTCGACAGAGTTGCGTGTGTAAACCTGTCGGGTCGTATTCATCCCTTTTCCCTTTAGGCGCTTTGAATATATTTAGTGCACCAGATCTAGACGATATTGCGACAGCCAGAAATTGATGTAGATGTAGATGGATTGGTCCTCGATACCCGAGATGCACGAGGTCATCATGAACTTGCCGTAGGGAGAACCAAGACCCGTAACATTCCCCCCTCCCCTCCCCCTTCTCTCTTCCTCCACCAAGGTCAATCTCACGACATACCAAGGTCAGAAACAACGGCCTTGGCAGCACCCTTCTCAGCACTCCCCCAGTCAACCCCCTTCAACCTCCCCCCCTGATCCGCCTCCCCGCCAGTCGACAGCAGACCCCATACCTCGTCGACCACAGAGGTCCTGACGCGCGGCCACGGGTGCACCATCAAGGCACCCAGCCTCTTCTTCGCCTCCGAGATGCCCTCGCCTCTCTTCTGCTCCAGGACCGCACTCGCCATCGCCGCCAGGCCGGCAGCATTGTTGTTGCCCATAGCCGCCATCCCGCCGTAGACCTTGATGCAGGCCTCGAGCTTGCGCACGTTGCCGCTCTTGTACCCGGCCTTCTGGGCCTGCAGGCAGAGGCTCTTCATGTCCACCGTCGTGCTCTGCTGAAAGATGCCCACGGAGAAGAGGAACGCCGTGATCTCGAGCGTGGGCACCGTGACGCGGTCTTGGCCCTGGTGGGACTTTAGGTTCCGGAGGAGAGATGCGCATACGCGGTCGAGGTTCTCCTGGCTGGCGGCGCAGTATTCGGTGAGTGCGGCGCGGCTGGCGATCACGAGGTCCTCGTTGCCTGTGTCGGCTGATGTGACGTATCCGGCGAGAAGCTCGTCCATCCAGCCATCTGGGTTGGTTCTGGCTCGGGTGCTGAACGGCGCCTGAAGCCAGTCGCTCTCGAGCAGGTTTAGGAGATACTGGAAGTGGGCTTTGGACGAGAAGGTGAGCTTGGCGAGCACCAGCGACTGTCTGTAGATAAGTTAGTCCTCCGAAAGGACGGGATAATCATCGGGCGCCGATGTACGTACTCTGGCTGTAATGCTACCGCAAGAGCGGCCTGTGCCTCGACTCTCACCCTATCGAGCTTCTCAGCTGCCAGACGCAGGATCGGCAGGAGTAAGCCAGACACTTTTTCGCCTTGGCCCTCTAGCCCTGGCCAGGACTGCTGCATCGATGACCAGAGATGCTGCGTAGCCCTGACGGCCTGGAGACGTACATGGGACCCAACATCGCCTCTCGCGTTGGTGGTGTAGTCCTCCAGGCCCGCGGCAACCAGACTGAGGAGCTGGTCCACATTCTGGTTCAGCACCTCGCTCTGAACAAGACTCTGCAGTATGGCCGTGCGTACCTCAATGTCTTTGTCTTGTGCCCACCGTTCCAGCAGAGGATCACATACAATACCCGGTACCTCCTCAGGCTTCTTGTGCATCGCTACGACTGGATATGCTCTCGTCAGGGCGCGGAAATGTCCTGCGCCGGTTCCGGAGCGAGATCGTTTACGGATCGCGTCTGCCCATCCTTGGAGCACCTGTTCGCGTTGCTGCGGAGAAGAGAACAGTAAGAGGACGATGGACGCTTCGGAGGCTGCGTCAATGACCTCTCGTTCAGCCCTGGCTAGCCATGTGTTGATGAGGTCCCAGGAGGTGGAGAGGATCGCTGAGAGGCGGTCTTGGTTGCGGACGTGCGACGGATCGATCCCTGACACGACCATGGTGAAGTCGGCCACGTTTGATGAAGACACTAGATCCGGTCCGGACATTAACAGCCCCTCGTCAATAGCCTCCAACGACCCGGCGGCGTCGGCTTGCAGGATGGGAAACGCCGAATTGAGGAGACGGCATATAGCCTCTGCAATGAGCTCTGGTTTCCGGAATTCCGTAGACGCAACGGACTGGAGCATATCAAGCAGTATATCCAGCCCTTCTTCGATGACGCTGCCCAGAGCCGTCGGTACCGCCACACCAGCCATACTCTGCCCGGCTACCAGCAGAGGAACCTGGTCCAGGATCGAGGCAAGAGTCACGAGCAGCCCGTGTCTCTCCTCCGCCTGACGATTCTGCAGCGCCTTGATAGGCCGCAGGACGCGGCTGATGGATGTCAAGACCATGTCAAATCTGCTTGACGGGGCCTGGCTCGCCATCTCAGCCATGATGGTGCCGTACGCGCGCCCTGCGACCCTGCGAGCAGCAGCATCTGCATCCCCGGCTCCTCTCCATCCCAAGAGCGCATCTAGTACGGCCTCGCCGTATTGCACATGGAGCTTTGTGGCACGGGTGGCCACATCGTGGATGGCTCTTGATCTCCGGGCCACTGCGTGGTAGTCCACAGCCTGCACCAGTGCAATACCATTTTCCACGGTGTCTGGATGCCTCCCGATGAGCTCTTGCAGGGCGGCGGACGACCCACGCCGGATATTTCCTGCGGGATCCAATGACGCGGCGACGACCAGGTCCGTAGCGAGGATCTGCAAGACAGACGTCTTGACGCCTCCAGGGAGCCCGGTGCGCACCGTTGCAGAGGGCACCGCCAGAGGTCCTGGGTCGAGTATCGTCTTGCGAGGGCCCAAATACCAAAACAAGCTGCATCGCGGACGTTGGTACCGATGGAGCCGCCAGAGGACCACGACGTTCAAACGACAGTCCCAGGAGCAATGCTCGCATGATGTTGCCCAGCTTCTCCGCCGGCGGTGAGCGCCGGTACAAGAGGTGAGACAGAGTCAGCATCAGCCCGTGCCACTCTAGAGGATCGACCGATGTGAGGTCTCGCTTTGGCGGCAGAGAAGGATCCGCGGCATCACCCACCAGGAGAACATTCCTGTTCAGCGACTCCAGCACAGTATCCACGACCTCCGAGGCCATGTAGCCAGGCAGATTCAGGGTCACGATGCTCAGGGCTTTGCTCGCTGCGAATCTGACCGGCGTATCGTTGTCGGCGAGACTCTCCAGAAGGTGCCCGATTGTGGTCTCTACCAGCTCGACCCCAGCGCTGTCTTGCCTGTCCCGCTTCAGCCTCGACACGGCAATCGAGCGTGTGGCTTTGACGATGGTCTTTTTCGCCAGAGCAGAGGACCTGGTACACCTCGACATCTCATCGTCGTTTGATGAGATGGCGTTCACGGTGTAGAAGATGGTGGACGAGTACTTGTCCATATCCGAGGTCTCCACCGACGATGCCAAGATCCCCGACAGGAAGGAAAGCACTCCGATGTATTTGTATGGAGACTGGGCTGGCTCATCAGCCCTCGGCCGCAGCCAGAACAGGGCCCACTGGACGAGCGCATGCAGCACGCCGAGCTGCTGCATGTCCCTGCGCATTGCCATCCGCACAAGCAGGGCCTTTGCCGCCTCCCGCTCCTTTCCAGGGCAGGCCAGGTACTTGACCGCCAGGGGCAAGATCCTGACCGTGATGCCCGGGGTGTTGGAGGGCCAAAAGAAGCCGGGGATGCCGGCCAGGTCGACATCCTCCATGTAGACGGAGGATATGGTCGACAGGTCGAAAGGCGCAAACATGAGGTGGGAGAGCCAGAGCAGCACGACATAGCGCTCCTCCCAGGCCCACTGGGGTGATGAGGTGTGGTCACCCGGGCCTTGGGGGTGTCGCTCCGCGTCCTCGAGCGCGGAGAGCAGGAGCTCGAGATACCTTGTCTCGACGTTCAGGAAGCGCACGATGACCTTTTCGCCGCGGATCTTGCAGAACGTGTAGATCAGCCTGCAGACCGCCGCCGGCAGGGGCATGAGCAGTGACGACGCAGCAGGGGCCCCTCCGGACCGCCTCCGTCTCGTCTGAAGGTGCTCCAGGAACGCCTCGGCAAGCATGGGCAGCCATCTTGGCAGGTGGGGGTCGAGGAGCTGCGGTAGCTCCTGGAAGGGGTCGAGCAGCTGGTCACCTCGTCAGCAGGCCCAAGAGAGACGGACAGATGACCTGCCATGTGTCACGCAGCTCGCCTCACATGAGATATCAGATAGAATGCCTCCCTCGACCGAACACGCGAGCGGACGTGGGAGCCGCCTGTGCGGTCAGGCTTCCGCAGAAATGGGCCCAGGCGCTGGTCAAACGCAGTGATCAGCTCGCCAGAGACCCTCTGAAGCTTGATATCCTGGTCTATCTCCGCGGCATCCATCTCTCAGCCGACCTGGTCTGTCTGCCTGGCGCTGCGGTGGCTGGTCCGGGCGCAGTGAAGCTTTGATGTGAGGAGGTGCACTGGGGTCTGGTCTCTCTGGTCTCTTGTCGGGAGAATATATCTCTTCAGTCAGATTGTTCCAGCTGGCCTCGGTTTTGACACCGGAGGGCACACGATCTTGGGTGTGGTCGACCCGGTTGAAGATTTCCACAGCTGTTGTTGATGCCTACAGATGAACAGGGGAGGTCGACAGCTGCGTCAGAACCCTAACCCCACCAACATATAACTAAGATCATCACTGCACGGGGAGAGGCAAGAAGGGACCCTTTGCACGCGATCTAGGACGAACCACTTTCTAAATTTTTGCCGAGATTCATTACCATGATGGAATCAAAGAGAGAAGAAGAAGAAGAAAAAGAAGTACTTTTATTGTAGGCCGCCAATCACTTTACGAACCGTTCCAAGACGAACAATTACAGCAGCACGATCGTTTGATATTGTCAATACAACGGCACTACATATTTCTTTTTCTTTTACAAATTTAGGAATATAAATTACAGTAGGCTCCCTATCTACTCGCATTATCTTTCTCAAGACCGTTCAGGAGACCGCCACGGCAGCAACGAGCGCGTCCAGGGCAGAACTCTGGGTGCTCGCGTTGGGAGAGCCGCCCGCAGACGGAGGCCCCGACCAGTTGAGGCCCAGATAGTCTGAGCTGTTCCGATCACTGTCCCAGATCGAGTTGGCATTTTCCAGAATAAAGGTTTGGAACTCGTCCCTGTCTACTTGGGTCTGCAGATACTGCAGGTTGCGCATGAAGACGCCTGCTCGTGAGATTTCATTAGCCAATCTGAGAATAACCAGCAGGAGGGCAAGGGCGGGTGAGACATACCTTTAAACTGAGAACCATCACCTCCGCAGTCGTCTTCACAGCTCTCGTGCAGTATACCATCCACAGACAAGGCATGGATGGCGGCACCCGCAATGGTGACCGCCGTGGTGAGCAGTGTTGCGTTGCCGTTTGCCCTGTACAGCTCCAGCAGGCCGCCGAGTATAACGCCCTGGTTGTAGCTCCAGACAGTCTCCCCGTTGTTGACACACGTGCCATCCGGCTCGATGGTGAGGCCGTCGTTGATGAGATTGTCGCTGTTGATCATGCCGCTGCTCTGGAACCACGCCCACTGCTCCTCGGCAATGGCGAGATATCTGCTGCCCCGGTCGGACGCGCGGTTGGCAAGAGAGGCTGCCACGGCGAGGTAGAGCTCGTTTGCGATGGCGTTCTTGTACGTCCTGTCTTTGCTCCACCAGATGCCACCTCCGCATGTGGCGTTGACGCCGCCCTCCATGTCGGCGAATATGCTCTCCGCCATGGACAGGTATTCCGCCGTGCTGGTGGTGTCGTAGGCCTTGATCCAGGCCAGAGCCCACCAGCCCTCGTCATCATAATAGTCGTCGAGAAAACCACTGTATCCACGGTCCGCGATGGTCCGTTGCGCCTCGGGATGGGACTCGACGACGCGCAGACCATGGCCTCTGGCCCTGACCGTCTTGCGCACCCTGGAGGATGTGCTGAGCTGGGCTTGAGAGAAGGTGTTGGAGAAGATACTGCCGAGCCCGAGCCCTTCTGCCTCGTCGGATCTCAGAGCATAAAAGTCGCCCAGAACAGTCAAGCAGTTGGCCGAGTTCCACCAGCCCGTGGAGAGCCATAATCCTTCTGCATCGTCATACCAGGTCTGCAGAGCCTTGATAGCGGCGACCGTCCACTCGGTGTAAGATGCGCCGGCAGTGGATGATGAGCTTGCCACGGTGCTCACAGTCTCTGTGGGTTGGGCCGGGAGCGACGACGAGCCCTCTGGTGCGCCTACAGCCACTGAGCTGAGAAGGGAAGGGGCCAGAAATACCCATGACCTCCTGGGATCTAAAGAGCTCAACATTTCGAAAAAAAGAAAAGACAAAAACACGCTGTCCCAGGTGCAATACGGATTAGTGAGGCAATCACTGCCGGTTTGATCGTGTCCTGGAGAGATTCCGACCGGGAGAAGAAAAAGAAGAAGAAAAAAATGCACAGGAGATGCCAAAATAAATAAATAAATAATCTACAAGTGAAGCAACACCGCGGAAGCCTGCAGTATTGTAGATGACCATCCTGGGCGAAGGCGATGATTAGGCTGCTGCCTATTGCCCGGGTAGGGGGCTGACGGGTGGAAGCCAATCCTGTTTGAAATGAAGACAGAATCTATTTCCAGATCATCGGTTGTACCAATCTTTGGATCTAATCCCCTAGATGTATTCATTGTCGAATGATACGCACAAGAGCGCATGTGTGGTCCATTCATTTCCACGTGTCCGAGTGCATAGCCCGTATGCCATCTGCGAGTATGATGAGGCGAAGCAAAAAAAAAGCCCTGCAGGATAACACATTTTTTCCGAATGGAGGGTTCATCGAGGTGTCAGCCTGCATTCCCAGAGGGTCGTAATATGTACAGTAGTCGCCCAGAGTGGGCATGCGGAGAGCCACCTCTCTCCACCAAGGACACTCTCAGCTGTGCAGATCTCTCCCAATAGTCCACAAGACAACCACCACAATTCTGGAGGTTCGCCACGCTGGTTTGTGGCCTGCCCCACTGCATTCAGGACAAAAGTGTGGTAGGCTAAGAGAGAAAAAAGAAAAAAAAAAAAAAAAGGAAAGGAAGGAAGAGCAAAAAAAAGTGCCGGTCAATCCGGGGGAGGGGGGTCATAAGATCGGACATATTGCATGAGAAGATGGGCCGTTCAGTCAAGATCCGGACAGTCGTGACGACGAGTTGGCAGCTGCCGCTCCCCGGTCCTTGTTGTGGAGATTTTGTTCGGATATCCCCAGGCCCTGTGGTCGGGTCTGGTGCGGTGGCTGAGCATTTTGTATGACATATAAATCCTTCAGGCTCCAGGCTGCCAAGCCAGTGATAGCAAATGCCCTCGGTGATGCCTCTGACATCGACAGGTGTCCGTCCGAGCTTGCGCCCCCCCTCTCCAGGTGGAAACTTGGCCCGTTGTTATGTAGAACACAGAGGCATACATAGTCCCAAAGGGGAGTCAGGACCAGCATCCGATCTAGATCTCTCTGTAAAGAAAAAAAACCAAAAAAAAACTCAATGGGCTTTGAAAGTGCGGAAGTTTAAAAAGCGGAAACTGTCCTTAAGGTACGGGCCGCGGGTTTCGTCTTGTCCAAGACCCACTCGCGTGTTCATCATTCGAGGTCCCACCCGGGCTTGTTCAGATCAACACAACCGACTTCATGTGCTGTGACACTGGCTGCAGACTTGTCTCTGAGGCCTCGGTTAAGAACTCACTACAGGTTGTCACTTGGAGTCTTGAGACATGGGCGCATCTCCAATCCTGAGAGCTCAACCTACCGAACTGCAGGAGGAGCACGGAGCGTGGGATGACAGGACCAGCGGGCATTGACCTGTCCCATCTGGTCAAACCCGTCATTCCAACAGGAAGCTTAGTATGCGATGAGCAGTCCTTCCTTCAACCTTTATCCTAGGTCGGTGTAACGAAACGAGAGAAGTTGGGGGTGAAAGAAGAGGGCTGGGGCTAGTCAAGAGTATGGACTCAACTAGTAAAATACTTGCCAGGCTTTACAAAGAATACTACCAGTACCTACGTAATGATTAGCAATACTTACTGAAATGTTCAGAACTGGCCCGCCACCTTTATTACTCTACAGCTAAGTAGTCATCTTGCAAGCATGAGATTCTGCTCAAATTATTTCCAGTGTATCAAGATGGGTAAAGGGCGAGTGAATATCATAGACAGAACGAAGAAAAAGATGTGAGTAGTTGTAATTAAGTATAGTAGCAATACTTGACCTGAAAGATAGCAAAGTTGTGCATCGATATCTGCTAAATATCCAAAGGTTCCTGCGAGCCTCGATTTGGAAATTGTACTCTTAGTAAATACCCAAGAAATCCTTGGTAGTGAGTTGAATGATTTGAAATCAAATGTATATCCGATAAGTACCTCAACAGCTAAAATATATTACCGTGTACAGTATTGTCGAATTGCATAGGCACATACGAGCAGTCGTGGAGGGGTTGCAGTTCTGTAGGTTAATATTAAAATCCTTGAACCATCTATATATAACCTTATGGATAATCACTCAGGCTGTCTTGCACTCTGTCCTCTAAGCGAGTCCGTCTCCGTCCAACGCATAAAAATAATTATGCTATCCTTTTACGCTACAAGTACCAGTAGTCTGTCTAACACTCTTCACCGTACAGCAAATAACCCAATTTCGTATGATACAAGCAAAGTAGTCTCATCATCCTGTTATATGTTGCTGAACCGCTTAATTTTTGAATATTCACACCGATACTTGAAGAGGCGGGAAGATGTCGTCCGGGCTACATCTGAATTATGAACTTCGCCGGGGAGGAGCCCCAAATGTGGCCCTCAGCGTCCTGCCCATCGAGGCGCGGACGGTATCCCTGCCCTTCATGCGTCCGAGAGACCACATGGCCAATGTAAGTGCAGCAAAACCGCCCGCCCGGATTGCTTGGCCCTATCGGCGTGGGAGAACCAGCTCTGATTTCCCATGCTTGTCCAGAGAACCAAAACCAGTGTGGTCAGGGCTTCAAGCCTCGTTCAGACAAACGCCTGCCGCCTGCCGCCGTGCCCCCCACCTCTCCCCAAGCCCAACATAAACAACCCGGGCTTCACCACCAGCACTACCACGGTACTGACTTGCTATATAAGACACATGGGGTCTCCTTTAGGCCTAGCCCGACAAGGTCAATCGATTCTCTACACGTTACATACCCACCCCCTCCGTCCCCCCCAAGAAAAATAAATCCAATCCACCATGTTGTGCTGCCCTGGTAACGGCAAAACTCTCCCGGTGGCGCTGGGTCCAGACCAGCGTGGGGGTGGAGCTCCTCCTGCGGAAGCCTACGTAAGTAGCACAGCACGACTTTTGTTTTCTTCTTTTCTTCTTTTCTTCCTTTCTTGTTCCCCGGCAGCATATATGCTCTAGAGGTGGGAAGGACCCCTCACCGACGGGCCCTCTAGGGCTTGGGATTTGCTGGAGGGACGCCTATCCTGCTGCCTATAACGACGGCGGTCTCGCAGATATGACGCCTCGTTACTTTTGTTCTTGTCTTGGGGGGAGGGGGAGGGGAGAGAAAAAAAGAAAAAGAAAAACAAGGCGCAGGGATTTGCAATTACCTGAGAAGCTAATCTCGACCTGGGAGGACGAGAAGGAAGGTGGTCCGGCTCTTCCCCGGCAACCCAGGCCAGGGCTATTCCTCCTTTTCTCCTAACATACCAAGACCAGTGATTGAATCAACCCAAGACGTCACCGTCCCTGCCAACCTGGCGGCCACTGCGGCAGCCCTCCCCTTGGCCAGACCCAAAGGACGGAAAGCCCAGTTTACGCGACGCTGTCTGGCTTGTCCCGGGCGTGTGTCGTGGGGGATTACTGGCAGTCGGGTGGTGCCTGGGGAGCTGTCAGCTGCAGATGAACATCGTTCGCGTTCAAACCCGCTCGGCGCCGTGGCACCTCGGATCGTGGGTTCCTGCAGCCGTACCAGGTCACGAGACAAAGACTGTTTGGCCTCGATTCAACTGAATGCACTACCTCAAAGGGGGGAGGGCTAGGACTGCTATTCAGCACTGCAGAACGTTTGTATATAATCCGATGGCTTAAGGACGACTCACGTACAGGAAGAAGAGCTTTGTGTGTTTCCGCTTGGCTGCCTCATGAGCCCTGGTGTCTGAGATGATGCCCAACTGTTGTGTGAGCCCAAGCCCCTCGACAACCCACGGGAGTGATGCGGTGAGCAAGTGCTGGTACGGTGAATGCACAGTGTGTCGTTGGGTTTCTCTTGTTCTGAGACTGACGCGTGCCTGTTTGGGGGGGTGGGGGTGGGGGCAATCCGTTGCAGGTTGCTTTTGCGACCAGCCCTCCTGTCCATAATTAATACCAATCTCGCCTCGGAAGGCCGCCAGTAAAGGAGCTCTAGATCCGAAAGCTCAGATGATTGGCTGACAACCAGGGCGAACCAGACACCTTGAAAATGGTTGGGGTGGACGTACTCCCTCGTTCTTGAGAATTTTCCGGCGGTGAGGCTCGGGTTGTAAAGTTGAGACATTGCGAGAAGGGTTAATTAGCGACTGAGAGATGTCGCAGATACATGTTCTTTTGGGAAACGCTGGACAGGGAGCCAGCAGATGCGAGCCTGCAGGCAGTCCGTCTCGTCGGGGAAAGCAAGGGGGAGCGTTTGATAATTATTAAGGCGCCTAAAGGGGTTCGGCCAAATAGCCAGTGACTTGGGACACCCAAGAGAAGGGTGACGTCCGGCAGGATGACATATCTTCGAAACGAGGTTTGCTAGATATGGCTGCCCCTCGCCTGGACAGTGTTTCCACCTTTTTTTTTTCCCCCTCCCGCTCCCCTTCCCCGAGATAAATGTGGGCAGTAAGAAATCCTAAGCAGAGGAACATACATATGACCAGTCGTGTTGATGATAGATTAGCGATCCTGTCAAAATAAGAGACGCCACGTAACACCGCATAAGGACACTCGCTTATTCCCAGCAATTTGGATGTAGCGATACGAGAAGATCAAGTCCACTGTACCTTCAGATAAGGAGGGTTCGCTCCCGAGAAGTGGGATGCCAATGTCGTGCAACAGAGGAGAGAAGAACCTAGGGGCTTCGCGGGACGACCAGGCGGGCAGTTTTCTAGAGTCTCAATGTCTACCTCGGGCGGCCGCATAGATTGCCTTGAGGGCCATGCCACAGGCGACCTCGGGAATGCTTGCCAGGATGTGAGGCTCAATCACATCTACAAAAGTCGCCAGTCGAGGTCATCATGTTCTAGTAACGGACTCTGCCGTTCCGTCTCGTGAGAGGTGTCACATACTAGGGAACCGACTCGATCCGGAATGTGACCCGTCACCTCTTCTGGATCGGATCATGACGGCATTGGGCAGCTGAGCCACTCCTCGCTTGTGTGCAGAGACGCGCACATGGGGGGAGACAAAGAAGAAGACTCCGCCCAGGCAGATGGATAAATACGCGGTGAGATTGTGGAAAGAAAGCTATGTCTCATCACCAATGTTGGTTCTCCCAGCTACGAGATAAAAGAATGGAAGTGTAAGAAGAGAGGTGGGTAAACAAAGAAATAGGAGATAAGGGAAAAGAAGGGGGGAAAAAAGAAAGAAAAAGAAACCTAATACTGCCTCTTCACCACGAAGCCAGGTGTGAAAATGAAAAAAAAACCCCCCCAAAACCCAATTCGCCCCTCCTGGTCGGTCTGAACTGAAGTCCGTAGGACGACATCGTGTCGCCAATCTCTCTACCCCGATCTCGCCCAGCGGCTAGAGTCCTGACTAAAGGGATGGCGGAATCTCAATGACCGAGACTTGTTGTGAGAGAGGAATCCAAAGGCTTGCCTCTGCCGCATTGTGTCAGTGACGCGCCTGTTTGGAATCCGCTGGTGCTGTTGAGAAACGTGTGCCGTGGACTTGTTTTGCCGTCGCGACCGAAGAGCTGGTGCACCACAGGATGCGTTTGTAACTGCTGGGTTCAGACAAGCGCGAAATCCTCCCGCTGGGTAGCCTATGGCAGGCAGAGGAGGAAGAGAAGGATGGTGTGCACCCCGTGCAGGCCCGCTAATGCACCTTGGAGGGTGACAAATGGTCCTGCTGTGGTTGGAAATTGAGACTAGTCGATGGTTCCCATGGATGGTGCCGAAGGAGGGGGATCAAGAAAAAACGTCGCAACAACCGCATGTTGAAAGAAAGGCCAGATTAGCACCGCAAGGGGCTCGATCCTCCCACATCCAGCGCAGTGTGGTTCACCAGGGGAGGCGGAGTAGACGTTGTCGTCATTCGCTCGCCATTCACCGCGCCAACTTGGGCCCTTTGGAATCCTGCCGTTGCTCCCGCAGCCCAGTAGAAAGAAGTGGTACCTGACCTACTCCTGTCAACCCCGCCGTGATCGTCCTCCTAATCCCAAAAAGAAAAGAAAAAAAGAAAATTTTGTTGATCTGAAGATAATCATGTCAGCCACTTCACCGCATACTACTAATGAGGACCGAGTTATTGCGTGATTCAGGATGACCGAGACGAACACAGGTGGATTTCTTCTCTCTCTCTCTCTCTCTCTCTTCTTTTTCTTTTTTTCTTTGCCAGGACCGAGTCACAAGCTGAGGGTGGGAGGATGGCGGCTCTATGCCTCAGAGGCGCGCTCCGGAACGGCTGGAAATAGTTTCTAGCCTTCTCAGAGAGAACTAAAACAAAAGAGAATACTTACAAGAGCCGGACAGCCGGACATATCGTCCTGAGGAGATTTCCTCGCAAAGGGAAGCTCTGAGGATCCCGCCCAAGAAGATGACCCCCACGCCGACCAAAGGAGCAGCTGCGGGAGGGCCTTGCAGACCACACAGCACGGGTAGGAGGTCCGATGCAGCAGCGGCCGATCCAGTCGACAGGAAGAGAGCCATTGTCCCTTACGAGGTCAGCGTGCAGGCACGGCAGGTGTGCAGCTTGCAGTATCGACACTCGAAGATCATGTACAGCGGGCCGGTGTGGCAGAGGTTGCAGTGCCACACGACCAAGGTGTTGTCCGACTTGAGGACCTGGAATGCGTGGGCACAGATGGTCTGGACAGCCATTGCAGTGGTCTCGGATCTTTGTTTTTTTTTTGGGGGGGGGGGTTTTTTCCTTTCCCGAGAGAGAGAGAGAGGGCCAAGGATCTTGTTGAGCAGGCAAGCTGGTAGCTGGCAGGGCGATATCGACAGGAGAGAGGGCGCGGTGGAGAGACAAAGAAGGACAGTCTCTGAGGTCGGCAGGGAAAGGAAAAAGAGGCGGCGGGGCGGTCAAATAGTGGAAACCTACGTAGTGACATTTCTGGGGTCAGCGCAGATCGCGGTCAATGCCGAATACTATGTAGTTCTTGAAATACCTCGACAGGGGAAGCCTGACTTGATTTGGGTTTGTCTTAAAACTTGGGCTCTCGCGGGAGATGAAACTCAAAAACTGTGACCTAGTCAGCAAACAAGCCGAACGTCGCTTCTGGGGAGAGGAAACGAGACAGCACCTGCTCGAGGACACAGGTGAGCACAGAAAGAGTCCCAACTAAAGGGATAAAGACAAAGAGAGAAAAAAAATTGAGTCTTTACAGTAAAGACTGCAAGTGGAAGCGACTCCCCGGCTCAAAGAAGTATGCGTACGTGTATTGAGACGTGTATTGAGAGAGAGGAGGAAGTGGGCGTGAAATCACTTGACGTTCCCTTGCTCATGCGGTGATTCTAATAACGCTTGATGCAGAGGAGCACAACGAGAGCCCTTTTAGGGCTGAGTATAGAGAAAGACGGTCGGATTGAGAGGCGCTCAGAAATGTAACAGTGGGCGGCGAGAAGGCTTACGTTGTGATATCGGCGACTCGTTAGTTGGTTTGTCCTCAGGGACCACACAATGGGAAGCTGGTCGAGTGGTCCTGTAGGGCTGTAGAGAGGACCGTCTAGATAGATATGACGAGGCGCGATAGGACCCGTCGGCGAGGTGATCGTAGGGTAATGGTCTGTGGCGCACGAGGGGCCTCTGTGCTCTGCTCCTGCTGTCAGTCGGACCGTGATACCTAAGTTTGATACAGTGGTCTTCAATTCACGATCAAACAGGAACAGTGATAGAGACGGCAGCAGAGGCGAAAGGTCCTGGCGGCTGGCCACGTAACCTCTCGAGGTCTAAGCGAGGAGGAGGGGGCCTGGGGTTCTTATTCACTTGCTCGCTCGCGTAGACGCATGTATGTGGATGGAAGAGGAACCGGATGGACCGCGAGCGATCCGCGACCGTGGTGGGTCGATCTATGGCAATATGTATGCACCCCGATGCACCCTCTCCTGGCCATAACCCATGACAGCCGTATCACCTGCCGATAAAAGCCAGCAAGGGTACTCAGACGCCATGATGGACAAGCGGGAATGAGCCCTTGTGGTACAGCAAAAGGAAACCTCGGGGGAGAGCGCAGGGGATGAGACCGGCTGGCACTGCTGCGATGGTACGCACTCAACCTAACACGACACTGGACGGCACGAGGCCTGGCTGAGGAGAGGAGGTTCCGGCGATTGGCAGAGCGAGTGCCGCAAGGAAAGACAGACAGAAAAGACAAAAAAGAAAAAAAAGAAAAAGAAAGGTCGAGGTACAGTACCGGACTGGGACACAAGCAACAAGTATCAGATACAAAGCACAGTACGGGATGAAATTTGTTGAGTACTTTGGGCCGTGATGAGCCGGTACATGTGTGTATGTACATGCAATGCAGTCCTTGGCCGGATAGGAAATAGACCAACAAGGTCGACGCCCTCCCTGGTCACATATCGGGGGATTGCGCCCCTGCTGAGGTACATACATAGCAGTATACGGGAAGCCCCTCTTTAGATCAAGCCCTCTGCGACCTTGCCCTCCTCTCATCAGGATGACTCACCCTGTCATTGGGGGGGGGGGGGGGACGGACAGTGCAAGGGCAAGGCTGAGAGGTTCGGCGGGGGGAGGGGAAAGACACCTGAGGGCCCAGTCGGATTCAAATTTTGGGCTATTATCCCTGACGTGTTTGACATTTCCGCTGTCCAAAATGTGGGCTGGCCGTGGCCACGGGCACGAGCGCTGGGCAGGTACTTGCTCTAGAGGGCAGGGCAGAGCTTTGGAACTGCGAGTACCGAGCAGCGGGCAGCTGTGCGAGCTGACCCTCCTCCCGTGGTGTCTGCTCTGGATCATCCCGCCAGATTACATCGAGGGCATAGTCTAGCAGGCAAGATAGATGCCGTCCGCTCCCAGGTCACCAGCTAGCCAGATGAAAGCTGTCATGCGCTCGCTCTCGAGTCCCCAGACCGAGGTGCGAACCTAGCGAAACTCTATTATCACGCCGAGGAGCTTGTCGTGAGACGGTGCTGCCCTCGCGCTATGAAAGTCGCCAAGAGCAGATGCTACGTAGATGGGTGATCTGCCATCTCGTGATCCCGACGCGAGGTCCCTGCCCACCCTGCCCTGGCTGGCACGAACCCAGCCGGCCACGCCTGAGAGCCCTGCAAGGGAACACAGTGCTGTCCCTGGGGCTCGGGACAGAACCTGCTGCGAGATGTTTTTCCTACACGGACCGCGCGACAGCCGCAGGGCGCACCTGGAGCAGCCTTCCCCGCAGGATGCGCACCGGACGCTGCCGTGCTGTACACCAAGACCAGGCGTGAGGCGTGCATGGCGAGCGGGCATCTGGACGAGGTCCCCCGGACGAAGACGGCACCGACAGGTCCTCGCCGGCACCTCCTCCCCCTCCTGCAGGCCCAGGAATGCCGTGCGCGTGGTGTTTCTGTCTCTGCATCACGGGCCCAGGTGGTGAGGATTCATACGGCTGGAGACACATGCTGCAGCTGAGGCAAAGAGGAAGGTGGGTCGAGGTGGGAAGACTCCTCCCCTCCCAAGGGCTTACTGAGTTGCCCTGAAGAGGAAGGGGCCTTGCGTGGTGTGACACTGCCCGGAATTTCGTGTTCGTAAGCTCAGAGGGGCACAAATTAATAAACAAGAATACAATAATTAGATAATGTGTGAGTTAAATATATATCTATCTATCTATACATATACATGTAAATATATATATATATATATATATATATAGTAATAAATACATGATACCAGAAAAGAAAAAAAAAACTCCCTCGGCACCTGCGGTGGGCAGGAGTGATCCCCTTAAGGGTACCAGGCACATTAGTGCCATGCAGTGTCGTCCGTATCCGGCGAGCTGCTGGCACCCCTGCACAGCGGTACATCCCGGTTGGGCGGGCAGCGTGGGTTCCTGGGGCCCTCTGTGCTGGGATGCCGGGGTCAGGGTCTGGCAGGTCTGGATGCAGGTCTGGGCACGGTGGGCACCGAGGTCTGCTGGCGCTGTCCGGTACTGGCTGGTCTCTTGTCACTTGTCAGCCCCACCAGAGCCCACCTGCAGACGGCAGACAGGGGTTGAGGATGTTGGGGCTCAGCATTTCGAGCCAGAACCCTGTAAGGTGGCCATTGCTGTTTATTCCCGGAGCGAGCCTTCCTCTCTCTGCCTTCCCTTCCACTGAGGTGGTTTTTGGTGGGGGGGGAGGGTTTCTTTTTTTCTTTTCTTCTTTTTTTTTTTAAAAAAAAACACCAAACTCCTCGACACAACGACGGTCTCGCGTGCCATACTGTCTACCTTGCTCATGGAACCACCGATTACATGCTCGGTTGACGGGATGCCAAGGTGAGAGCAGCGGCCGCCGCCAGCACATCTCCCGGGACAGGAGGACCCCCAGCACAGCTCATGTTCCCCACGTCATGACCTGAGGCCTGCGTCACCAAGCCCCGTCCTACAGTCGAAACACTCTACTCTGGAGACTCGATAGGAAGAGCGTATCGAGTACAGCGCCTGGTCCGATGACTGCATAGTACACGGGGCGGAGATGGCGTACATCCCTTCGCCCTAGCTGCAGCCAAGACCGCATGAACGAGAAGCCTCACTCTTCTTTTCTTCCGACAACCCTTGTGTGCCGCCTCCGTTCTACCCATCTGGATGGGGCCTCGCTGGTCTGGGAATGATCAATCTCAAGCACGCCAGCGCCCTCTCCCGTCATTTGTTTCATACCCCTGTGGAGTCTTGCTTTTGCCGCCTCGACGAGAACATTTCGTGCCCAACATCTGCTGCCTGACCTCCGGTGCCTGATATCAGGTCTGACATTCCCGGGCCACTTGCACCTGGCAGGGGCCGGATTCTCACCCGTGCTTGGCGAACACCATGCGCTCCTTCGGAATATATCCGACAAGGCCTCGAGACGAGTACCATGGTACAGACGGTCGAGACCTCCTCTTACAAATCCAGAGAGCTGCTGTTGGCTGGCCGGCGTGTCGCCATAGCCACCCGCGGGGGGGGAGGGGGAGGGGCGCGACGACTCCTTGCTACCCTGTCTTGTGGTGCCGATCGAGGCATGGAAGCGGAGACAGCGACCGCAGATCCCGAGCAGCTCACACTGCGCGCGAAGGTGTAGGCCGTGGGGAGCGTATTGCGCGGCTCCCGCGAGGAATGGGCGGGGAAATGGAAAGGGACACAGGAAAGATATGGTGTCTGCTGCGTCCGTCCTTTCATGCACCCCTACGCTGCTGCGGCGCCACACCTACGGCGCGGTCAAGACCTGTGGCATCTCCATGATTACGAAAGGGACACACACAGAAGAAAAAGCAGAAGAAGAAGAAAAAAAAAGAGCCTCCCTCCCCTCCCCCTCCCCCCCCCCCGAGGCTAGCCGCAGCTGCATAAAGTCGGCGACCTCTTGTTGATCCTGCGCGGGGAACACCTCAGGCAGGAGCTGGAACAACCATATCGGGGCGCGATCATAGTCCCCCAGAGGGAGCTACGCTGCGAAGGCGCATCGCGCGACGATCACGAGGGGGACGGCTCATAGGTTAAAATTCAAGGAGACTGCTTCCGGCGGGCCAACGTCCCCTGTCCGCAGCATGCGTCTAAGCGAGGCCGTCTGCAGCGCCTCGCGATCCTAAAGCCGCCCTACGATCGTTACCCTGCACGTCGTCAAATGTCACTCCAATCCTTCAAGGGTTCGAGGCGCCTAGACTTGAGGCTCTCGGCTGCCTCCGAGCACGTCCTGATCCTTCCACCGCCAGCTGTACGTCACGGACCAGCACCCGAGGTCGTGAAGAAGCCCTCTGTCGAGCTGTCTGGGGACCACATCCACGCATGGGCTGCCGGAACCAGCGTCGACATGGATCTCAGCTCTGTGACCACCCGGCGACACTGGCCATGCTGCGTCCTCACCTCCTACCCTGGCCAGTCTCGCACAGGCCAGGTACGTTGGGCATCAATGCAAGCTGGGCTCTTTTCTTGCGGCTGGGTGTGACAAAGCTGCCAGTCGACCAGTTGGACCGGTCCTTAATCAGATCCGGTGAACCGGCTAGACACGCAATAGCATTGACCTGTTGTTGCAGCTATTCTCGGGTACGGCACCCCAAAACCTATGCCACGGCGTGCCGGTGGCTCATTCATCATGGCGGATTCCTCGCGCAGCGGGACAGCGGCCTGCAAGGTCAGGTTGAGGATGCATGGGACCGTGACCACCATTTCCCGAGGGGGAGGATGTGTCCTCCTCCTCCATCCTCCTCCACCAGCCTGTAGTGCGAGGAACCAACGTCCTTCCCATGCAGGACTTGATTCCAATCTGGAACAGAGTACCGTAAGCCTGCAGACCAGTGGCTGTCGAAGCTACATCCCGCACAATCTGTGTCATTTGTGACAAGAGCTGAGGGCCGACAGCTTCGATGGTCTCAATCCGCTGGGGAGGCGACCCCGTCAGACATTCCCCACGGTCGCTTGTGAGACCTGAGAGGCCCGCTGCGGCTCACCGGTCGGCCTCGAGTACACCACCTTCATGGTTCCTACTGCAGCTGTGTCCTCATCTGGAACTAGCTCGCTGTCGACGAGCCAGATGTAGGCATTATGGACCGCTTCCCCCCCCCCCCCTTTCCGCCTCTCAGGTCAGCGTGGCCGCTCAGCGTCGGGCAGTCCGAACGGCGAAAACTCTATAAGAAGCAGCCAGATGTTCACATGCAGCCTGCTCCTCGCCGCGGACCTGGCTGGCATCACTGGTGGCCAAAGCTCTTGTGAACGAGGGATGGGGGATGGGAAGGAGGAAGGCTACGCAGGTCAGCAATTAGCCCCTCCCGAGAACATCGGGTCATGTACAACACTGGCGGCACGGCCCTCGCATCAACGTTGTCAGTCGTCAGATTTTAGCTCAGCCGAGGAGTACGACGCTCACTAACTCTGCGACTTGATGCTTCACATCCCCTCCCTCGCCCTCGGCCTCGGCCCTCGCCCTCCCTTTCATCTTGCCTCCTACTCGCGGACTCGTTTCCTCCTTCGCCACGAGAACTCGTCTGCCAGCTATTCCTCCGGTCCCGCTCTTCATCAGACTCGATGCTGGCTCGAGGAAATTGGGACATCTTAGACGTCTCAGCAGGGACAC
Source organism: Celoporthe dispersa (assembly GCA_016584495.1). NCBI lineage: Eukaryota > Fungi > Ascomycota > Sordariomycetes > Diaporthales > Cryphonectriaceae > Celoporthe > Celoporthe dispersa. The sequence continues at coordinate 1,601,518 of WAID01000004.1, forward strand.
AGATGATGCCCAGGCCCGGCTGTCCTGCAGACCCCATGGGGGGGGGTCCCACTCGAGCTCGACCTGTTTCCTGAGCCTGGGACAACGCCCGCAGCCCCCCCTCCACCACCCCCCAACATATCATTTGACCACCGATCAAACTATGCGCTAGGTATTGCCTGCCGTCCTACCAGGGTAAGCGAAGCGAGCTTTGTACTCGGGACAAGCTGGCGCATGGCTGCTCAGGTAACGGGGTACCGATGACACCGTGATATGTCCGTACGCCCGTCCGCCCATCCTCCCCGCGCTCACAACAGGACTACTCTGTACGTAAGTGTGTACAGTACAATATTGACAGCCGGCGGTGAGCCCTAACAGGACCCCCACTCGTGCCTACACGCTTCTAGCCGTCAACGCACAGAATAAGTCATCCTTCAGGATGCTTCTTGGGAGACTTTCTTGCCCAATTAGGCCTCGGTGGGACATCTCAGATGCAGAGCTTGTCCATTGTAGAGGCGCCATCGTCCTGGGCTCCACTGCCACCCACCTCGCTTGGAAGAGGATGAGTACTGCAGACCCCGACTAGGGAGAAAAAGAAGAAGGAAAAAAGAGGAGGAAAGAAAAAAAAAAGGGCCTGACCCAAGACCTGCTTGCTGCGTGCATGCCCACTCCCATCACATCCAGTCCCACAAAAACTTCTCATATGACAACAAGACATCACTGGCCGGCCACGATTCACGTGTGAACTGGCCGTCACCCCTTCCCCCTCCCCTCCTTTGCGCCGGTCGAGGCCCTTGTCTGCCCACAGCATACGCAGGCTCCCCACTCCCGGGATATGACATCTCATATTTTTTTCCCTTTTCTTGATAGACAACTGACAGGACATCTCATTCCCCCTCCTACCCAAGGGGAGGAGGAGGGGGCCACACGTCCGTCTTCATGCCGTGTGGGCAATTTCCGCCGAAAGGTCACCCCAGGGGTTTGACACCAAGCATCAGACGACCGGTGAGAAACCTTTTTCTCCGGGTTCAAGTTTTTGGTTTCTCTCTGTGTCTCTCCTTCTCTTCTTCTCCACCCTGAGGAAGGTTGAGAGATACAAGGAAGGTTCTTCTCTGTCGTCTTAATTCCTCATGGTATTCAAGGGTGAAAAGGTGAGAAGTGGAAGAGAAAAAGAAAAAAAAAGAAGGGGAGAGAGAGAGAGAAGAAAAGGGAAGAGAGAGGGGTCTGCCGAGCCCGTGGTGGCGGACGGTATGCACCCGGGTGAAGATCTTGTCACATCTGCCTCGTCACCAATCCAAACTTAGACCCAGCATGCCGGCAAACATGCGTGCGTCCCGCCTGAGCCAGCAGCCGGAAAATCTTGGTTCGCTTGGCCCCATTTAGGAGCCATCTTGACATTTTGATCCTTTTGTGTTCTATTGTCTTGCACTATTGGTACACCCGGAGGACCGTCTAGGTCTTTGATCGCTCCCGTTAGGATGGCGCGGAGACAATCATCCTCGTCCATTGTTTCATTTGAGGTGATTGTCAAAGGCCATGTGTGTGCATGTGTGCGTGTGCGTGTGTGTGTGTGTGTGTGCGTGTGCGTGCGTGTGCGTGTGTGTGGAAAGCCCCCCCCCCCCGGAGCCCCTGTATTTAATATTCCGAGACCATGTTTCGCGCGCAGCAACCATGGCTGGCCTCGGGGCCCGATCCTGAACCTATTACAGCCGCGGCACATCGTCCTCTGCAGTCACTGCCGCCTCGGTTATTGCGGAGACAAGGTCCTGAGCTGCCGTGACCTTGACCTCCTTCGCCTTCGCGCGGTCCAGCCTCATCTCCAAGCCCTCGTCGTCCGCCTCCTCTTCGCCGTGCTGCTTCTGCCAGGAGAACGCATCCGAGAGGTTCACGGCCACGAAGCTCTTTGGGAGCTTGACCCTGTAGTTTTTTGATGTGTCAGCTCGGGGGGACCGTTATGCTGCGCTGCGAAAAGACGTCCTGACTTACGTGTGGAACTTGGCTCGCAGGGTGTCGATCACAGTCTTCCAGTCGCAGTGTGGCGTCAAGCTCCGCCTCGGTGCACAGCTGATGCAGTGCTTGCTGTCCAGCTGTACGTCCAGCGGATCATAAACGTGACAGCCAGGACTGATGGTGATCCGGATGCTGTACTCGAAGGTAGGATAGCCACTTCCGCCGGCTGCCTCTGGTGGATTTGTCTCAGACTCATACAGCTCAAAGCAGATCTGCGAGAGGTAGTCAAGCTCCGGGATGGTGCTCCGTTTGATCTTGGTCTCAATGCCCCCCTCGAGGATGCTGTTGAGGAGGGTGTAGATGTGAGATTCTTTCGTGAAGTACAGGAAGCACTTCGCATCGTCGGATGCCTGCATGTCCTCGAGGTCGGTGACGATCTCTCTGAGGAGAGGGAGGGATGTGAGGAGACCGATTTCGAGCTTCTCGCTGTCACTGATGCCGTATTCCTGCGGGCAGATGAAGTCGAACAGGACCTTGGCCAGCTGGTAGAGCTCTCGTAGTGGCTCAAAGCGAGCATCGGTCTTGGTCTTGGTCTGGCTGTCTCCCCTTGCAGAGGTTGAAGTACTCCTCCGCCGGGGCGATCTTACCAGCACCACGCAGCCCGGTCTTCCAGGAAGGTTTCCTGAAAATCTTCTTCATCCGGCGCTCCTCCTTGTCCCCCTCTTTCACGGTGACCTTGTCTCCATTCTTGCCATCCTCGGACGCCTTGCCAGATGGCTGCTGGTCCTCGGAGTCCTTGGGGCTAGAGTTTGACTTGCCGTCCTTGTTCCCGATAATGATTCCGAATTCCTCCTCCAGCATGGTCTTGGAGGGAGTGAACACCCATTCTAGGAACTGCCGGTTGTGGAGCGCGTCAAATTTCATCGTATCGTATAGCTCGGAGATCTTGGACGGGTCGACCTTCTCGCCGTCACAGAATTCTGTGAAGAGCTTCTCCCATCGCTCCCTGAACAGCTCTGCATCCTCCCCACAGCACCAGCGGGCCTGAATGTCCGCCACAGCACTGGCCTGCGACAGCGCGGACGCATGCGAGTGAATTGAGGTGGACGACGCCTCGCCATGTTTGGCCTTCTCGGAGCTGTTCGGGTTGGAGATCGCGGCGAGTGAGGTGACGGCGCCACTGTGCAGCTTGTTGTAGTTGTGCTGCATGACGCGGCGATGGAAATTCATGAGCAGAACAACCCGGGTCTGGACTTCGGAAGGCTCTGGCATGTTTTCCGGCCACGCGAATTGAGACGGCCGCTCGTTCCCTTTCCGAAGGAGACCCTTGAGCTTCTTCTTGACCTTATCCATCTCATCCTTCGCTGCATTAGAATCATCCAAAAGGTCCTTCCGAATCTGAATGAAATCCTCAGGAAGGTCTGTCCGGTTCAGAAAGGCAGATGACCATATTTGTGCACTTGTGGTGACCCGCCTCTCCGAGCTGCTGAAGACGTGTACCTCGTCAAGTATCTCTCGGTTGAGGATGGCCAGGTCGTTGCGCATATTCTCGCCGAGTTCCTGAGACTGATACCGAGCCGAGTGTGTTGGCTCACCTCCCCACTTCACGATGAGCTGTAGCTTGTCGAGCACCAGCCCGTTCTCGGCGGCTGTGATCTTCGACATAGTTACACCCGACAAAGAGTCGTGACGCTTCGGAGGGAACCGAGGCTCTCGGTCTTTCTCAGAGCTCTCGCTTTCTGGCTGTCCGTTTCCTGTGTGGTCCTCGGTGCTAGGTTGGAGAGGTTGCCCTTCCGGCAGGGGTTGCTTCTCGTCGAGAGTCTCCATCTCGTCCGTCTTCTTCTTCCGGAACATGGGCTTGATCTGGACCTTGGTGCCGGGCCAGCTGCTCTTCTTGATCAGGACATTTCGTAATGTCCGCAGCTTTTCGCGGTCCTCGCCGCCTGCTTTCATGGCCTTCTCCACAGCTTCCAAGACACTAGCAAGTGCTGGTTCGCCAATAAGCAGCACCTCCTCCTGGTGGCCCTTGAGGAGTTCAATGAACGGTTCGGTGTGAAATGTGAACTTGAATTTCTGCTTCGGCGTGCGATCGGCGTGTCGGATAACCGAGACCATGCCCTTCAATTTCCACGAGTGCTTTGGAGGGGGGCGGAGGGGGCGTTTGGACCTCGGATTCAGCCACGCCATCATCTTGCAGATCCGGCGTCGCTGGCAGCGTGGCTGGTGCGGACGTTGGCAAGGTGCTCCTAGCTGGAGGCTCCGGAGGTTGAGGCAGCAGTGGGCTTGCGGCACCACTCCCAGACTTGGAGGCGTTGCCACTTTCGGGCTTGGGAGGCTCCGGGAGGGGCGCGCTCATGATCCGGGTGTCCTGGGGCGTCTTGGAGGCTGGCAGAGCCGTCCTCTGGTTGGGCAACATCCCAATGAGGGGGGTTTCCTTAGAACCCTTGTCTTTCCCACCAGAAGCAGCCCGCCCCATGGGATCGGAGTCCGTTATGGCCGGAGACGGCATCGGCGGTGTCATACCAGCCCGTCGCATCTTCTCCTTGACAAAGATCTCCTTCAGAATGTTGGCACAGTGGTCGTAGTAGTCATCATTGTCCTTGACGAAACTCCAGCCGTTGACGTCGATGACATAGCTCTTTCCGCCAGCCCGGAGGAGGTCAAAACCACAGACGCGTTGGCCAAAGGTGGTAGCAATCTTGCTTGCCATGGCCTTCTCCTCGTCAGTTAGGCTAGTGACGTAGCGGATCTCTTTGCCGTGCGTGTTCCGCCGGACAAGACCATCCACAACTGGTGATTTCCTGGTCTCAGCATGGCAGTATTCGGGCCCGACTGTGTATGCCTTGACATCTTCTGCGTTGTCGACTTCCATGAAACTCTCGTAGAGGAAACTCTCGCCCGGTTGGGTGATACACCGGGGACGTTGAGCTCAGGAACGTATTCGGAGCTTTTGTTCCCGATCTTTCTGAACAATTTTCTCGCGCCGCCGCCTTTGCTGCTGTGAAAGTAGATTATGATGTTATGATCCTCACCGCTCGTCGGCTTCTCAACAAAAGGCTTCTTCAGCAGAGCACCGTCGACACTGAGAGCGTCTCCGTTGTCCACAAGCTCAACCTTTCGAGGCAGAATCATCTTGTCTGGGTCTGTCGGGGTGGGATCCAGGGATATGCCAGTGACTTCCTTGATATGCTTTGCAATCTCGGCGGTGAGAAGACGAGGACCACCGTCGCGACTCACCTCCAGGCGCTGCGGTGTTGGGACGCCGACTTTGTCCAGAAGATAGAGGCACAGCCTTCTGTCCCACAGAATCTTCTGCATGGGCACGTCGTTGACGCAGAATGGCTTGCGCGCCTTGGTGTAGGCAATGGCTTTGTCCAGCGGGAATCCGTCGGAATAAAATGATATCAGATAATCACTTGAAAGATCCCATGCCGTTAGCAGATTTACTGGGGGTCTGGGGGCAAAGTGCACCATCCCGAGATGCAACAAGTGCCTTTCAGAGCAGAGCGTTCTGCTTACCATACGGGCCAGTTCTCAATGTCTAGAGTCACGTCAGCGGCAGCGGGCAGTGCATCGGACCGGGTGGGTTATTTACCTTCATCCAGGATGACCTTGTCCCCAAAGATCTTGACATCAAAATCTCGATTTGCCAAAAGTCGGTTCAGGATGTTCCGACTAGGTTTGCTTCTCGCCTTGACGTCCAAGGCGCAGACACCAATCAGGCCGAAGGGAGCAGGCTTTGCTACAGAATCAGTTAGAGATCTGACGGTCTGACTTGAAGACAAGACAGACACACCTTCCTCCTTGTCTTTTGTAGTGGAGAGTCCGATCACTGCTCGGACTGTGGCTGCTGGCCGCCGTACTCCCGCTGAGCCTCCGCTTAGCACGACTCCTCTCTCTGCCGGGCTGTGATCTTGACGCGCCCGAAGGATCCGACCGGGGAATCTGCCCATGTCCGTGATTCCGCTTAAGAATATCGGACAGGTGGTGGTGGTGAGCTTGTTCCCGGGGCGCGAGATTTCCCCCGTTCGAGGCTTGACTGCCGGTGGTCACTGTGACGTTGGATACGCCCGTGTCGCCTGGTTTGCCTGCAGGGGACGCCAAGAACCCTGATACAGAGCGGGTAGTGCCTGCTGAACCGGTGTCGGAGCCATTCACTGATGCGGCTGAGCTCTGTACGCCCCTCGCAGATGCCAATGAGTAGATCGATGAGATGCTCATGCGCTTGTTGTCGCTCTCAGAGAAGGACGAGCGCGAAGAGGGCATGGCGGGGTCCGGGAGGACTCTCTCGTCGAATTGCTCAGGAAAGGCACCTGGGACCAAGCGGGGGGTGTCGAAGTCCCCTGTACCATCGTTGGGAGGCGCAAAACCCCTCGGAGAACTTGAGCTGCCCGGGCCGCCAGACTCGAGCGCACGAGACCTAACAGAAGCCGCGTCGTCGTTGTAAGAGTCGGAGGGATTCGAATCTAGCGACGGAGGGGCCATAGACGGGCTAGCCTGGTCTGCGTTGACCTCGGAGGAGAAAGATGATGTCCGTGAGGTGCCAGAACCACCTCGAGACTTTGCGGCCTGGGCACCGGACGTCTCATCGGGTGAGGGGCTCGATTCTCCAGCAGGAGGAGGAGGAGGAGCAGCCTCTGATGGGGGCGAGTCGGACATGGTGGGCTGGTTGAATTGGTAAAAAAACGTAGCAACCTTGGCGTAGCTGGTGTTGGGCTCGAATTAAAGCATCCAGATTTGTTGGCCTCGAGACCGATGTCGCGTGATCTTGTAAGTCTCTGTAGGATTGTGAGGCTGAAGTGGCACCACTGTGCAGACTCGTCGGCCAATGACCACAGAGACTCCTGAGCAAGTCTCAAGGGCAGCTTCTGATGGTGGTGGTTTTTTCTTTTAGTAGATGTGCTATTGTGGTCGCAACGCCAAGACGATTGGTGTCTTGGTCTGAGCGGTAATGACAGTCTCAGTATCTGGGCGGTGTGAAGGGAGCTGTGGGTGGAGAACCAGATATCAACATGATGAACGTCCCATCTTTTGGGACGGCCGCGGTGGAGTGACGGATGATGAATACCAATTGTGTCGAGAAGAAGAAGGGAAGAGAGGTCAGGTCTGTCCTCAAGCCTCAGAGACCCGGCATGACTAAGGTCGACAACAAGCAGAGAAAGCACGTCGTCACTAGGGCAGGGAATGTCCTGGATGCTCCTTGGCTAGGGGAGTTGGAAGGGGTTGGAAGTAGCCACTGCAGCTGCAAAATTTCCCTCGGGGGGCAGCAACACCTGGCAACAGGTCGTAGTCCCTGGGATCTTATTAGTGTTGTTGTAGTAAGAGAAGATGAAGAAGCATTGACGTTGCAGATCAGTTTTCAGCGAATAGGGAGCTCAGGCTACAGCTACAAGAATGCTTGACGTTGTGCTTAGAACGCTGGGTGCGTTGTCATAGTACTGTGGTACAAAGTAGCTTTGTACCAGCAAGGCGCACGCATGTGAAAACTTCAGCGGGGCACCCCACAGATGGTGGGGCATAAAAGTCACCAGGTACACTCAGCTACATAAGTACACGCTGCGATAAGATAAGGCCAGCTTCTCGCGGCCGGCATTAATTTTTGCGAGGCTTGAGAGCAGTGTAAAAGTTTCCTGGACCATACGCCAAGCAGGCTCAACCGCATAATTCTGAGTTGTAGGAGGGACGGTCGCATCCACGACTCTCGCCTTCTATCCGGTTCATTTCTTACTGGCACACGAAGGAGAGCTTCTCAAGATGCCTCACCAGCACCAACAGGACGGGCCGTTGGTCAAACGGCAGAGAGTTGGTGCCCCGTCAAGATCTGCGAACACAACCTCGAGAGGCTCAAGGATCTTTGCGCCGTTCAGGGTAAGCCGGAGCCCTCCCTCCCTCAATTGGATCGCGATTTGGACATGATCGAGGAGCTGATACCCGCGCGAAAAGACTGTGGGGTTGGTGTCGCCCACCAGTGTGCCTTTTACCTCGATTCCGCAGGGCAAAACAACCTTCCAGATCACCACCTCGGTCGGCCGTTCCCTCCAGACCTACGACTTGAAGCGCGGCTTGAATCTTGTCTTCATCACCAGACCACAGGCACCTGCAGACATCACCGCGACGTATGCCTGGAAAGAGAAGGTCTTTGCAGCATGGGGCGACCCTCGTCATGGAGAGAGCCAGGGCCTATGGGTGTTTCAGAGGGGCCAGAAGACCGCAGAGCTCGAGCTGCCCGGCGACCTCGACCAGCCCATACGGCAGATCCTCATATTTGGCTCCTGGATAGTCGCATGCTGCCTCACGAGGGTCGAGATATGGAAGACCACAACACTCGAGCATTATACCACTCTACACACAGTTGCCTCCAAGCCAGGAGACAATGAAATCACCGGGGGTATCTGCAACATGCCCACCTATCTGAACAAGATCTTTGTGGGACGACATGACGGCTGGGTGGAGATCTGGAATGTCAGCACGGGCAAGCTGATCTACACCATCCTGCCGCCCTCGCCAAAGTGCGGCGCTACGTGCTGCCTGGAGCCGACCCCGGCCCTGTCCCTACTGGCCGTATCCTACGCCAACGGCCCTCTGGTCATACACGACATCTTAACCGACAAACGAGTGCTGTCGCTTATGGCTGGCGCGGAGGATGCACCAGTCACAAACATATCATTCAGGACCGATGGCCAAGGTGCAGGCCAAGATGGTCGGAAGGACGGCGTGATGGCGACATCTACGACGAGGAATGGAGACGTCACTTTCTGGGACCTCAACAAGGGCGGCAGAATGATGGGTGTTCTGAGAAGCGCCCACAATCCTCCCGCGCATGAGGGCCCCGCCATCGGTGGAGGCATCAGCAAGATCGAATTCCTGCCTGGACAGCCCGTCATCGTCACAAGTGGCCTGGACAATTCCTTGAAGTCGTGGATCTTCGACGAGACACCTTTCTCCCCCATCCCTCGTATACTGCACTCGAGAAGTGGGCATGCAGCGCCTGTGACCTGTCTTGAGTTCCTGCCGTCTGATTTCGACGGCGCTGAAGCAGGCAACAAGTGGCTCATGAGCGGTGGAAAAGATCGAAGCCTCTGGGGATGGAGCCTGCGCCGTGACGGTCAGAGCACCGAGCTCAGCCAAGGCAACATCCGCAAGAAGGCGAAGAAGATTGGTGCACTCTCCACATCGGCGCTCAGCCACGGACCGACAACGACCCTAGATGACCTCAAGGCCCCGGAGATCACCTGCATCGCCTCTTCGCTGAACCGCGATGGTGGTATCGGTGCGCTGCCTGGCAAACAACCGATCTGGCAGAAGGGCAATGTCCAGAAGAGGACAGATGCAGAAGTCAGCGCCATGACTGGCTGGGAGAGCGTCGTTACGGGTCACAAGGACGATCCCTATGCCAGAACATGGTTCTGGGGCCGGAAGAGGGCAGGGCGCTGGGCATTCCAGACTGGCGACGGGATGAACGTGTCCACTGTAACGATTAGCCCGTGTGGCACGTTTGCACTTGTCGGTTCCGAGGGCGGCAGCATCGACATGTTCAACCTGCAGTCCGGCATGCACAGGCAGAGGTTCCCCTCGAGGCTGACTCCGGCGCAAGCAAGACAGCTGAAGCTCCACCAACTCAAGCAGGCAGATGCGGTGAACAGGCTTCAGTCCCAGTCCAGACCTACCTTTCCGCCTGGTTCCGGCAAACACACCAAGCCTGTTACCGGGCTGGTCGTCGATTCTATGAACAAGCTGGTCATATCTTGCTCCCTGGACGGAACCGTCAAGTTCTGGGAATTCCTGACCGGAAATCTGCTGGAGCATATCGTCTGGGGGCCCACGACCAGAGTTTTAGGTTGCCGATATCACGCTGCTAACGATCTCATTGCGTTCTCCTGCGACGACAATACCATCCGAGTGGTAGATATCGAGACCAAGAAGACGATTCGAGAGTTCTCTTGCAGCCAGAGCGCAGTCAACGACTTCTGCTTCTCGAATGACGGTCGCTGGATCATCGCTGCCTCTCGAGACAGCATAATACGTGTGTGGGACCTTCCTACAAGCCACCTGATCGACGCTTTCAGGTTAGAGTCACCGTGCACATCTCTAGCGTTCTCGGCAACGGGCGAGTACCTGGCAGCCTCCAGCGAGGGCCAACTAGGAGTCAACATATGGACGAACAGGGCCGTGTTCAAGCACGTACCCACAAGACAGATCTCGGAGAAGGAGGTCGGCCAGATATCCGGACCGACCACTTCAGGGGAGGGTGGTCAGGGTTTGGTGGAGGCTGCCTTCGAGGACGACAGCCAGGACGGCGAGGAAGAAGACGGATCGGCAGCACCTGACCTGGATCAGCTGAGCACCGACATGATGACCTTGAGTCTGGTGCCCAAGAGCAGATGGCAGACGCTGCTCCATCTTGATCTGATCAAGAAGCGGAACAAACCGACAGAAGCACCCAAGGCGCCAGAAAAGGCACCGTTCTTCCTGCCGTCGACGAACGGCAGCAAAGCCCCGGAATCGAATGCCCTCGTGTCGTCCAGGGAGGACACCGAGTCTCAGTCGAGGATCACGAAGCTGGACTGGAGCCGATCGCAGGAGGCATTCACGGCGAAACTTCGTGGTGGTGCCATGAGCGGAGACTGTAAGTACTGCTCCAGCCAGCTACAGAGGCAGAGATAGGCACCGCCGGTGTGTGGAGTCCCTCGTAAGCTGACCACGCATCATCTTTATCCAGACACCGAGTTCATCGAGCATCTCAAGTCGCTGTCGCCGTCAAGCGCCGACCTCGAGCTGCGCTCCATGTCGGCCGGCGACGGTGGTGACAGCGACTCCAACGAGCTGCTGCACTTCACCCGGGCCCTGACGGCCAGGCTGGTGGCGAGACGAGACTACGAGCTGACCCAGGCCTGGATGACGGTGTTCCTGCGGCTGCATTTCGACCTCGTCATGGAGAGCGAGGTGCTGCTCGCCGAGCTGAAGCGATGGAAGGCACATCAGGGCAGAGAGAAGGATCGCCTGGACAACCTGGTTGGGTACTGTGGCGGTGTGGTGGGCTTCCTGAGGAGTCCGAGGACATAGCGGATGGAAGAAGTGGTCGTATCATTTGAGAGAGAGAAAGAGAGAAAGAGAGGGAACATCGTTTTCTCTCGGATACACCAAGAGCTACATTGAGAATAAGATTTTTTTCTTTCTTTCTTTCTATCAGGGTATCTCTGGTCTATTCCGTCTATGCGCTCTCTATATCTATACAAGTGTATATCAGATATTGCCTGCCAGCTGTTTTGTGGGGTATCGTAATTATACTTCCTCCTTCTTTGGACCGGCCATTTTCTCATCAGTCATATCCCTCCCCTCCCCACCTCTCTCCTCCGCCGCCTGCTTCTCGACATCGCCCCGGGGGTGGTCAACGCCGCCACCAGGCTTATGGCTGCCCTGCGTCCCCACACGCAGGAACGGGACGAACAAGCAGCTAAAGGCCGCCAGCGCCACAGATACCTGGTAGGTGCGGGTGAACTTGAGCATGGGCTGTGTCTGGCCTGCGGGGGAGACCTCGACGGAGGTGTAGACGGCCGTGGCGATGCCGAGGGCGACGGTGCAGGAGAGGCGGATGAGGGTGTTCATTATCCCGCTTGCGAGGCCTTGTTGTTGGGGTGGGAGGGATTGCATTACGTACATCTGCAGAGGAACAATGTCAGTCCGGAGTACTGTTTGAGGCTGGGGATTCACAAAAAAAAAGGACGTGATGCATTTTCTTAGGATTTTTGTTTCCAAGAGAGAGAAAAAAAGAAAAAGAATGTACATTAGCCACATTGAATTGGAAGTCCGCCCCGACAACGTTCAGGATCAATGCCGGAAAGGTAAAGGCCCAGTACGAGCTGTCAGGCTTCATAAAGGACAGGAGCAGGTTGGCAGCCAGGTACGACAGCGACCCGGCGGCCATGATCAGGGTGTTGTTGACCTTGTGGAGGATGCTCCCGATGAGGACGTTCCAGGACAGGCCGGCGACAACCTGCGGCAGGAGGTGGACGGCGATGCTCAGGGCATCCCACTGTTTGACCTCCTGCATGAAGTAGGCCAGATAGAAGGAGGTGGACTGGAAGGACATGAAGCCGAAGACGGCGACGACCATGATCTTGAGAAGAAGGATGGTTTGGTAACTGATTAGAACCTGGTAGCACTAAAAGAAGAGGAGGAGGGAGGGAGGGAGACAGTATGCATTGAGCTGACGTACGAGGTTGAAATTCCTATCTTTCCAGATAAAAGGCGGCATCATGGGATTGGAATATTTGGTCTCCCAGTACATGAAGACACCGATGAGGAGAATGCCCAGGACCAGCAGGCAGAGAGTCACTGGGGAATCCCAACCATCTGTGGGACCTAGACTGTATTGTTATATCCCATGTTAGACGACGATACGGAGATGTGGATTTCAGAGGAGGTCAGACTGCAGAGAGACGTACGTGATTCCAGCGGACAGCATTCCCGTCCCGAACAAGGTGAGGACAGCCCCAAGCCAGTCAAACGTCTTGACAAACATACCAAGACGCTCCCTGACGGGCTGTCCAGGAGTGTACGCCTCGACGTTGGGCACGGCCCACAGCGCAAAGAGGAAGAATACCGCCCAGAGCATAGCGATGAAATAAAACGAAGCCCTCCACTGTTGTTGCGCAGATATTGATCAGCTCAACATACGTCAGCGGGACCCAAAAAGAAAAAAAAGAAGAAGAAGAAGAAGACAAAAGGAGTGACTCAGGCATAACATACACTAAAGATCTTGGTGGCGATACCACAGGTGATGCTTCCCAGCACAAAGCCGAGGGGGTTCCCGGCCGAGAACGCGGCAAAGGCCATGTTCTTCCTCTTGCTCGGCCTCCCGTACGCCTGGCCCAGGATGCCACCAGCAGGCGGGACGACCATGGCGCAGCTGATTCCCAGCACGCCCAGGACAATGTCCATCCAGAAGGGGTTCTGCGCAAAGCCCAGCAGCAGGACAAAGACGGCGAAGGAGCCCATGCCCGCCAGGAACACCAGCTTGCGGCCCAGCAGGTCGGACAGCTGGCCGACGGCGAGCTGGAAGGCGCCCGCGGTCAGGGTGGAGGCGGCGGCGATCCAGACGATCTGTGACTGGGTCATGTGCAGGTCGGCGCCGATGGAGGCGGTCACGATGGACGAGGCCCCGACGAGGAAGGCCGACGTCGACATGGCGATGGTGGCCTGCGCCACGAACGAGACCTCCTGGGCCGTGTTCCTGAAGCATGCTGGCCGGCGCCCGATCTCCTGGACCAGGGACTGCACGCGAGAGACTGTGTGGCTCAGGTGGCTGTGGTGGCGATGGAGCTCGCCGTGGTCGTCGTCATCGCCGCTGTGCTGTTGGTGGTCGTCATCACGGGGACGAGAGGAAGAGGAGATGGGCATGGTGATGTCATGAACGCTCGTGTCGGTCTCGTCCTTCGGGCTGTAGGCGTACTGGGACGGTGGCGTGATCGTGCCCTCGTCGCCTCCAGAGTCGTCATTACTCTTCTTCTTCACGTCGGCCATGATGAATGGACTGACCGGAGAAGAGGTGGAACATCTACTCTACAGTACTGTACAAAAGAAAAGACCAAATAAACAAGCAAAAAGTCAGGAGAAGCCATGGTGTGCGCGCGATCTGGGTGTCCACCTTTCGCCATCTTATCTGGGGCGGGATGTGGGAGAGAATGGAGGCTCTAGTCAGGGTGCGGTCGACGATGGGTCTTTGGTGGGTCGATCAATTGTCACTCGTGGGAAGGGGTGCTAATGTAATTCCGTCACCTGCCGCCGCGTCTGTCACTTCTCAGCCCTTGAAAGGAGAAAGAAAAAAAGAAATAAATAAAAAAAAGAGAGAAGAAAAAGAAGAATAAAAAAAGACAGAAACCTCCTTTATTTTACCGACTATGATTACAGTTCACTCGAGTCCACCGATCTTACAATGTCCTCTCAATGCGCTTCCGCCGTGTCAAGTAGATCCCGTTAGTCCGTATATCCGACCAGTGGCATCGCGACGGAACCCAAAAAGCTTCTTCGCCTTTCTTCTGCGCCAGACTTCACCTAGAAGACCCGTCCTGCTCCTGGCGAGCATCTCATTACTAGTATCTATGTTCACCGGGACATGTGTACTACCTGTACGACCCTGCCAGGCTGCACTCTTGTTGGCATGCCTGTGTGGTCTGTCGTGATGCGAGCCAGGCCGCTGCTTAGCCGCCCCAAGGACAGCCATCCAGCAAGGAGAAGTAGACGTCAGTATTCAGAGGTTCTTGCTCCCAGCAGCACCACACAATTCTTTTGAGTCCTCGCAGGCGGGCTCTCGCTCATCACTGTGGCGGACGCCATGCTTGAGACCTTGGCGCTGGATGGATCCTCGCAGCAAGTCTTGTGAGGGCATTGATCCGTTATTGACAAAAAAGTCTCATCAGGCAGACCATCATCTCTCGTTCCCGCCTCCAGGCGACAACAACAATAAGAAATGGTTGCATACACCCCGTCGATGACTGGCTGGCTGACTGACTGGGATCTCTCTCTCTTTCTCTCTCTCTCTCTCTCTCTTTTCCTTTCTTCTTTTTTTTCTATTCTCTCTCTGTCTCTCTCTTTCTCCTCTTTTCATTTTATGCGCAGCTGACATGTGACAACTCGAATGTTACACGCCATGGCGACATACCTTACACACCACACAACGGGCCGATGCGCATAAACGTTCGGCTCGACAAAGCGAACAAAGTGGAGCGCCCTATCTGGCAGGTCTGGACGGTGGACACTCGCAATCCCTCGCTACTGGCCGTGTGGCCAACCAGCCCCCCTCGGCGGCACGCCCCATGGCAAGCATACTCACGCATAGAGAGGTCCAGTTTCAGATCATCTGGAGTTTCAGACGGGATCGTCGGCCGGCCGGGTGATCAGCTGAGGGGATCTGTCCTGGTCCTGGGCCTGTGTACCAGAGCAGGTGGCGGCTGGATGGATATGCATGCGAGCAAGCTTCTTTTCCCGCCCCGTCTGATGAACACCCCACAGCCCAGCCCGCCCTGTGCAGCGGGCGGCCAGGCAGGGAGGCAGGCGGGCGGGCGGGCACACTGACGGACTGAACTGGACTGGCAATCAAACGTTGGGATTTGACCTGCATACCCGCATCAAAGCCGGGTCTAAAGCCCCGCCGACCGGTTTCCTGGCTCAGACTTGGTAAATAATGTATGGGGGGAAAGGGAGGGAGGGGAGACGATGCTGCCGCGGCATGTGCAGCCGGAGAGATCTGGTCTGGGGTGCATGCAGGATGCTTCCGCTCGAGAATCATCTCAAGTAAATGATTCTCGTCTGAGCATGGCTCTGGAAAGTGTGTGCATGTGTGTGTGGTGTGATGTGTTGTGTAGCGGACTCGCAGCCAACATCAGGCGAACTTCCTTCGTCGCCACCGTTCGGACGGTTCCATCATCATCAAGCAGGTCAATGTTTCAGCCCTGGCTATCCGAACTCCGTCCCTCGTCAAACCTGACAGCCGTGACAGGGCGGGGAAAGGGTCCCAAATGGGGACATCGGCCCGCTCTCGCACTTGATCAGATCAAGAGAATCAAGGGAAAGATAGAAAGAGAAAAAGAAAAACGAAAAAAAAATCCTACAAAAATTAGCAAGGAAAAAGAGGAAAAGACCTGAAAGAGACAAGCGCCGACATCAGATCAGATCCAACCCCCCCCCCCCTCTCTCTCGCTCCTCTCCAAAAATTCGGACGCTTCCGATCCGGTGTCAACAAGACTCTCTAGCCCCCCTCCACCCCCCCCTCGTCTAAGACAAACAAACGCTCATGGAGCAGCCGCTGCAGCCAGCGGCCCAGCGAGACCCTTCGAATTCAAACTCGGGAATCACCTGTCGGCCGTTATTGCGGGGAAACTCTCTGGTGGTAGGGGTGAGATATCCAGGAACAAAAAAGCCCAATCGACACGAGCTGGAAAGGCGGCCCATCTCCCGGGCCCCCTTCACGTCAGTGAGCGCCGAGCGGCGAGGAAGTAGGCTGCGTAGCAATTAGAAGACCTGGTACCCTGGGTAACATTCCGGGGCGAGCCTGACCTTGAAAGCTGCACGGATGACCGTCTTTAATCAATGAGAACCAGACTTTGGAAACAGCTGGCACCGTACACGGAAGTGGAAGAGTCGAGAGTCGATCCGCGCGCCACGCTTTCCCAGCCATGGAAAGCATTAAGCGAGCAGACAGGGGTTCTCGTCTCCCTTCTCCTCTTCTTTGGGACGTCGCGAGCAGTTCCCTCGCCGGGAGACAGAGTAGCTGCCAGGCGCTATCTTTCAAGGAAGGCTGCTCCGTGACAGGCGAGCCCTGGGCATGTCAGTCTCGCGGGCAGATACCTGGCACAGCAGCCCCTTGTGGAAAAATGATGCCTGTTTTCGGCCAAGCTCAGCCTGATCCTTGAACAGTGCCACGTGGTGGAAGACAACCGCAGTGATAGAGCAGAGCGAGGGCATACGGGGAAGGTTTGCCAGAGGCAACCGGACCATGGCAGCAGGATGTCAAGGTTGCGGCTAGGTTTCAGAAAGAAGGTCAACCCAAAAGGGCATGATGGTCTATCGCATGCCGTTGAAGGAGGGACCTCGCCTAGGCTGCGACCTAAAGTTGGTCGGTCAAGGCAGTTCTACCAGCCACTTCCCGTTGACAGATCTGGATCCATATGCAGGTCAAATGCATCGTATCTCTGGACCCCTCCTCCATATACGACATTGGAGCTAGCTGCCTGGCTTGTCGGGGGCCACTTGTGCTCACCGGATCGACCGGTAAGGCGATGATCAAGAAGATGAGATGGTCTTTGGGATCGGATGATATGAGTGAAGGCCCAACTGTGCCATAAGGATTGGGAGTTTCGGCCCGCCCACCGTGATTTAACTGCTCTATAATAACACAGTAGAATAGGGCAGCGCAGGATGCAGCATAAGCCGTGTGCGCATCACACCGCGTGACCCTTCGACTGCTCGGGTTTTCCCCGCTGTGGCCATACCCTGGATCTGAAGAGCCTGTCAGGCCTGCCTGGCTACAAGCAGAGAACGTCATGGTCGTCAATGAGCCTTGGTGGCGGGCTGTCTCAGCTGGTGGGCGTTCTTGTGTGTGTGAGAAAACCGGGGTGGGGAGGGGGGGTCTCAGGCCTGAGCATTTCTTCTGATAGCAAGAGCAGACTTGCAGGTTTCAACTCGAAGCCCGGAGGGCAAAGAGGGCTATACTTCTGAATGAGCGTGAGCAATGTCCGGAACTTCCGCTCACGAGTTTTTGGCCCCAGCGTTTCAGGTCGAAGCCGATGATCAGCCGCTCGTCTATGCTTCTGGGGAACCTGAGGGGCCTCGCTGGTTGGTCTGTCCTACGGGCGTCAAGGACTTTCGCCTGGTTCGGCACTGTACACAGCAACCAAGGTTTACCATCATTATGGGCAGGAAAGCGGGGAGGAGGGAGCCGATAGCGCGCCACCCGCCCTTGCCCAGCGACCAAGCGAGGTTGGGAGACATGTCTCTTGTCGAACATTGGTTATGGGAGAGCGGAGGAGAGCTGGCACCCAATCATCACCGGCTTGATCTATTGGCACCTGCGCAAGCGCCAATCCATCGCACAAGAGCGGTGCCAAACAAGGCTGCATCAGGCACGGCAGCGCGGGAGGATAACCCAGCAGACAAGCAGGGTGTGTGGCGAGCCAGGCGAGGCAGCGAGGAAGCAGAACGGCACAGCACCACTGCCGCTCACCCAAGCGACCTGATCATCTCCTCCACACCAGACCGGAGACCGAAGAAATGCCGTCATCTGGTCCTCGAATACGGTATTGGGATGGCTTCCCTGAATGTCTCGTGCCCATCCAAATCGTGACAAGCGTAGAGATCCACAGCGGCTCGGTGAAGGTGCCTCTGGTCCCTCTTGATCGAGATAGGTGGCTGCTTGAACAGGTCATGGGGGTTCGGATTGAAGCGCCCGGAAGCAGGCAGCAGACAACCACGTAGCGGCGCCCTCCTCACCGGCCGGGCAGCCAGCCTGTCAGCCTGTGCACCCAGGCGCGGTAGCCAGGTTGAACAGCAGGCCAGACCCTCTCGAGGTAAATTGACCTGCAAGATTGATGAGCAGCCAGGCACAAGGCATGGGCTAGCTCAGGTACCAGCTCCCAGAAGCCCACGTGGCGCCTGTCAACAAGCACGGTCCTGCCATCTTCTGCGCTGGCGTGCCTCCTCCTGCTCGTCCACAAGGTCTAGGTCAAAGCATACATCGCCGAGCAAAAGCACCTGCGGAGATCGCATCCCACATACTACCCAGACCAACAGGGCGGGATCATACTTCCTACCGTACTCTGAAAGTATGAAACAATGCTATTTGTGATCTCTCTTAACGGATGTCAGCATACACTCAGGTACTGTGCTGAATTTGATGTTGAACTGGGGCCAGGCCAGAAGCACGATCTGCAATCTGGTGGCGCGGCGTACCACAGCAGATCAGATCAGGGTACAGTTTAGCTTACATTTCTCTGAGTCTGGGGAAGAGGAGCCCTTGTAGCTGGACCCATCGCTTCGAGAACGCGCATTGCCTGTAGGTTGCCTCGAGACGTGTACTCACCATGGCACAGCCGGAATGTTGGATGCCTACTGTGCAGCTACAGCCAAAAGAAAAGAAAGAAAAAGAAAAGAACAGCCTGCAGCGGGTCAGCAGCACCCGATACAGGACCCCCTGCGGAGCCTCGAGCATTGATTTTGAGACGCCAGGGCAAACAACAGAAGGGATGCGCGGCGCGTTCGTCCCATCTCGCCAGAGCGCGTATTCCTGGTCTCCAAGGGAAGATCATTGTGGCTACCATTGGACGAAGGAAACGACAGGCCTCGTCTCTTGTTCCACGGCACAACAACAACGAGATCTCGAGCCAACTCGATGGGATGCTGCAGTCCCTCCCGCCCTGGAGCGTGGAGCAGCAACAACAAGCTTGGGATTGCCCTGCTACTTGTCGCCTCAGGACGTTGGGCCTAACAAGCCCGCTAGCACGATGCGACTGTAATCAGTGTCGCGAGGATCCCCTTCAGGGAGCATGGCGGCGGCCGGTCCTCGCTCCAGGGACGTTGGTGGCTAAGGTGGCCTGCCGGCGTACGCCCGTGGCTCTGGCACCAGGGGGCAGGGAAGAGCTGCGATTGGCTCCTGGGCCTGCTGCGGGCCGTGTGGAAGTGCTTCTGAAGGGCCCTCTAGCTGGCAACCATGACGGCTTCGACTCAGGGTGTCGCTCGCGAGTCGTTAGCCGGAGTTTTAGCGGTCTGGCAAGGCCCTGAGGAGGGCCCTGGACAGACGTGCTGACACCCCGCCTGACGAAATGCTTGGCAGAGCATAGGCGCTATCGTGTTCGGCAAAGCTGAGCCCGCCGTGACCAGTTTTTTTTTGGGGGGGGGGGGTGGATATGCTGGCCGAGGGTGGGCCCCGATGTCCAGGCGTGTAAAGTCTGGTAAGAGCCCTCCGCGCGATGAGATGTTCTTGTGTTGAGAGGAATAAGGGCTGTCAATGCATCAAACGCATGGCTTGCGACAGGACCGAGTCTCGCTCAAACCAGGACCGGATCCGACCCGAGCACCTGGGAGACGCCCCATATGCCGTGGTGCAATCGGGTCCCGTCACCGTCTGTCTCACCACAACCAGGAGAGCCAAGGGGAGGCGGCTTGTGTGTGTGTGTGTGTGTGTGTGTGTGTGTGTATGTATGAGAGAAAGAGAGAGAGAGAGACAGAGAGACTGGCGGCTCGAGACCCAGTCGTACAAACAAAAAAGAAAAAAGTCTGTGGGGCCCCGCGCGAAGATCTCACTCAGGCCCCGGCTGGACCTTTTTCATCTTTTGAAGCTGTGACGAGACAGAACGCTCGGCCGAAACCCATGGTTCCCTCCTCTAGCTACTTTTCAAGATCAGGGACGACGTCAATGCAGCGCCTGACCTGCTTGAAGAATGGTAGACCTCGCTTGGGAATTCGTAGCTGGTGGGGGGAGGAGGATTGGTGTGGGGTGGAGATGGGGGGGGGGCGGCGAGTTTGGATGGGGAAAGGGAATCGACGAGCCGAGGCTGATGGAGGTTGAGGCTGAAGGCATAAAGGTGGCGGTCGATCCAAGGCTGGCTGGCAGGCGCGAGCAGTGGTAAGGCCACAGAGGGAAGGGGCGGTACTGAGGTGCTAAGGTAGGGAGGAGCAGGTAGGTACGTACTATGACTGTCGCAGTGAGACTCTACTCACACGGTACTATGGCAGACAGCAGGATTGGTTCTTCTTATTGCCCTTACTATGAGCTAGGAGGAGATGAGCCGTCCCAGTCTTGTCTTTTTTTTTTTTTTTACTTCTCGCCTTGCCACCATACAAAACTTGGATGTATTCACCACATGCACTGTATCCTCACAGTACTGGTCTCGACATGCGACGTGACGTCGAGTTATCTCGCTCGATTCCCAAGCCAGCGAGGCCACCATGGCTCTGACCACAGACCGTCTCCCCACAGCGTACTTGGTATGTAGTATTGTGTACTGTGACTGTGGCAGCCACGCAGCAGCATTATTATTCGACCCACAGAAACCAGTTGCGGGGAGCCCTGGCCTGCAATCCGTGCCGCGCCCACCACTATTGCAACCTCATCTCCTCACCAAGCCTGGCATTACCTGGCCACCTCCTCGCTTTATTTTTTTTTTCCTCTCTCTCTCTTCCCCAACCCCGCGGGGACGAATCCGAACATGGACTGGTCGCCCTCCTGGGGTCGAATCAAGTCGAGAGCCCCCTCTTGACCGCCATCCCCACCTTTCGTGGCTGGGCCTAACTCGACCACCGCTCGCTCGCGTGTCGTGACGGTCAGGCGCTGCCACCCCGCCCTCTCTGGCTTGTCCTTGAAGCAGGAGGAGGGGGGAGAGGAGGTCTTGACGGGAAAGGGATGGATCTCATCCCCAGCGCCATCCATCACATTACATACGATCTTGTACCCGCTGGTCCTTGGATGAGCTGCCGGGCCGGTGTTTTAGCAAACGCGGGGCAGGGGGGAAGAAACGGTTGATTTTTTATTTTCTTTATTTTTTAAAGAGAGAGGCCAATTCATTTCAACTCTGTCGTGCTCCGAGAGGTGTGTGTGCCATTAGGTCCCGAGTACGGAGCACACGGCACACAGAGATTTTGCTTGTTGGGCCGGACAGAGTTCGAGGGCGCCCACATGCAAGCATTCTTTCTCCACCCCCATTCTTTAACCTGTCTCGTCACAGCACCCCAGTGGAACTGCAATGACTGCTGACAGGCAACCTCTTTTTTTTTTTTTTTTGTCCTCTCTCTCTTTCTTTTCTTCTTCTCGAGGGCCCGGGTATAACTGCGCAGGCCTACTACTTAGGCTACTGTAGGCATAGATTTTCCCAACCTTGCAGTAGCCACTTGCAGGATGCAGAACCTTCCTGCAGTGGGCATTGGGCACGCATAGATGGGGGGAGGGAGGGGAGGAGGGGGCCAGGGGCGCTCTTTCCTACTCTCCACATGGCGAGGACGGCAAGAGGAAGTGACGAGAGGGCAGCAGGGCAGGGCAGGAGAAGCAAGAAGAAGGGAAGGCGGGGGTGGGCACGCACACTATGCGGTGACTAGGTACTCCCAGCATGATCTGCCTCCAGGCCCGTTAATCTAGACGAACCCTGCTTGGGTCTTGGCTCTGGCGCAGGCCGGAGCTTTCGAGGAGGAGAACTGGTCTCTCTATGCCCTTCTGGATCCTCCTTCGTCCGTGGTGTCGACTATCCTGGCTAGCCCCTCGGCCCCTCGACGGCGACAACCATACTTTCTGCTTGCCCTCCAGGCCCTCTCTCCAGAAACCCTCCCACACCCAGTCGCCTGCTGCTAGGTCGTCTTATACTTCCATCCCACCATCTTTCCACTGCCATAGCTTATTTGCCTCCCCTGTCCACACATCACCACTCTCCCTGGATCTGCCGCCAGATACCTCGATCTCGCTCACTCGCCCACTCGCCCAATCACCCACCTCCTCCTTCTGGCGTGACGCCAGCCTCTCGTCCTCGCTCTCGCCCTCGCCCGCCTGCCCGCCACAGAGGCCTGTTCTTCCCGTCGCCCGGCAGACTTATATTGCCCCCTGCCAATATATCTCATCGTCTTGATACACACACTCGCATGCACGCACACACACACACACACACACACGCACGCACGCACGCACACGCACACGCTCCCGTGCTGTGGGGTCGATCCCCATGTCACCCCGTCTTTGGGCCTCTGAGCCATCGCTTCCGCTGCTGACCTCCACCTCGCCTACCACGACGGAATACGCTGCATGACGTTCATTCCCCGTGCCTGTCGCAGAGAGGAGTGCTAAAAGGACTACCGACACACTCCACTGCCAACTGTGGCCATCCTCGAAGTCGCTCACCTGCTCACTCACTCGCTCGCCCTCCAACCCCCCCACCAGATCGAGCTGTCGGGACCACTGGTAGGGACGCACAATCTCTCTCGACCCGGTCCTCTGTCTACGGTTCGCTCCGGGTTCTTCTGAAGCCGGAGTCCAATTGAGTCACCGGGCGAACGTAACGAAAGGCCTTTGGGGGGAGGACGAGGAAGAAGAAGAAGAAACGAAGAAGTACTTACTGACCAGCCACACGGAGAGCAACACACGATCGAATCAAACGTCTGCATCTTGAAGTCCGGTACGGCAAATTCCTTCCTCCAGGCTCGTGTCCACAGCTGCCCTGTTTTCCTGAGGTAGGTAGACCCCAAAGAAGAGTCTCGCCTCTCACACGGCATGTTGTACGCTCTTCTAGATCATGCAAGGCCCTGTAGTACGGGGTGCACACCACCACCCCCTTTCCCCATGCCTCCTCCCCCCGGATTCACATCTTTGTTCATGCCGGTAGGCTTCGTCCGAACCTGATGATCACCTGGGATCATTCGATGAGCCAAAAAGAGAAAAAAGTAGGGCAAAAAGAAATTTTTTGTTTCGTGTTGTGGATGCTGTTGGTTGTCTCGAAGTCGGGTCGGTCAGCTCTGCATGCCTCCACACCAGCTCTTAGTCTCAGACAGCCTGCCTCACGCTACCGGTGTTTTTTCTTTTTTTTAAACTGCCACACGTTGTAGAGAGATTGCTAACATCAAATCTTACCGGGAGCCTAGCCAGGTCTCTGGGGCTGGTACTTATATATGAGGTCAATCTTACTTGTTCTCAGCATCGACAGAGCGGTCCTCGGTTGTCAGAAGAGACAGGACAGACACTGAGGCGGCCTGAGTTGCGACGACGACGACCTCACGCAAAGTCATGCACAAGCACCATTCGATCTAACTCAAGGCCTTACTTAGCTGGCTCCTGTCATCCTCAGCGGAAGAAAACACTCTCTCATCTGGTTACCCAGGCGCCGAGGTCTTCGTTATCTTCATCAACTCCCATCTTCATCATGTTGTCCAATCCTCTCCACCGGTTCTCACCGTATCACTCCCTCCCGTCGTCGGGTCTGCTGTCCAACAGCCATATGCCCCAGAATCATATGCAACATACCAGCCTCGAGGGTCTGCCGCAGGGGCCTCATTACACCCTGCAGCACCTGCAGCAGCATGTCGGAGCTCACAGCTCGCACCTCCAGCGCTCTGGCCCTCAGGGCAAACACAGACAGCACCCGTACAGACCAGGCGGTGGGAGATCAGCAAGCGTCAGTGGTCCGGTGCGGCGGAGGATATCGCGGGCCTGCGATCAGTGCAATCAACTCCGGACAAAGTGCGACGGACAGCATCCTTGTGCTCACTGCATAGGTAAGTTCTGCCTGCGCTCCCGTCCCTTGCAGCTTTGTAGGAGAGGCCTGGCCTGGAGGCTAAGCGGCAGCAGAATTTGGTCTCGGGTGCGAGTACCAGAGAGAGAGGAAGAAGAGAGGCAAAGCATCTCGGAAGGACCTCGCCCAGCAGGCTGCTGCCCGAGCTGCGGCTGCGCAGGGGGATCGCAAGTCCTCGAGTCCCGGGCCGGAGACCAGCAAGCCCAACGATCGTCCAGACGCAAAGACAGCCTCTTCCACCGCCGCAAGTGAGAGACGGGCAAGCGAGACAAGAGGCGAGGACGGCCTGCAGGACGGAGAGCGCTCATCGAGTATGGACAGTGCACCCGAACTAGCAACGCATGCATCGCAAATAGCTGGCCATCCTGGGATCCTGGAGGGCGACGAGCTCGACGAGCAGGCGGCGTTCGACCCCAATAACTATGCCGGTGTCCATCACACATACGATGGCCCAGCCATGGAGGCACACATGATGAACCCAGGAAGCCATCATGTCTATGGCCCGGACCAGAGTGCGATGCCAACTTATCCCGACCTGTCCTATGGAATACAACCACAGCCGGCATCAACCTTTACGCCAAACCCAAATACCTTTCGAATGACAACGAGTCCCATGAGCGCCTACCCGATGGCTGGCGATGGTGCCTCGCCTGGCTGGATGAATATGTCCTCCCCACCTCGACAATACTCTACGCATATCCCAGCGCCCAATTTCCATAATTCACAGCTTCGGTATCCCGTCTTGGAACCTCTGGTTCCCCACTTGGGAAGTATCCTGCCTCTGCCGCTTGCCTGCGATCTGATCGACGTCTACTTCTCGAGCTCCTCCTCCGCGCAGATGCATCCCATGTCGCCATATGTCCTGGGCTGTGTCTTTCGCAAGCGATCCTTCTTACACCCGTCCAGGCCGCGGAGGTGCCAGCCTGCCCTGCTGGCCAGCATGCTCTGGGTAGCGGCTCAGACAAGCGACGCCTCCCTCCTGACCAGCATTCCTTCTGCCCGGGGCAAGATCTGCCAGAAGCTGTTGGAGCTGACCGTCAATCTCCTCAGGCCACTGATCCACATGCCTGCAGAAGATGCGTCAGCCATCTCCAGCCCAGCAGCCATCGACGGTGTTGCACTGGGCGGCCTAGGTGTCGCCCTGCCCGGCACGATCACTCTGGAGGCGCTGACCAGCGAGACGGGTCCGTTCGGTGCAGCGGGCACCGTGGACGACGTGGTCACCTACATACACCTGGCGACAGTGGTCTCGGCAAGTGAATACAAGGGAGCCAGTCTCCGCTGGTGGAACGCCGCCTGGTCTCTGGCGCGTGAGCTCAGGCTGGGCAGAGAGCTGCCACGGTCCATGAGCGCACCCGATCCGGAGAGCGAGGGTGCCGATGGCCAGCCCGATATCCCGGGCCTGGTGACCGAGGAAGAGCGCGAGGAGAGGCGGAGGGTCTGGTGGCTTGTCTACATTGTCGACCGCCACCTCGCGCTGTGCTACAACCGCCCCCTGTTCCTGCTCGACATCGAGTGCGATGGACTCCTACAGCCGCTTGACGACACGGCCTACCAGAACGCAGAGTTCGACCCGCAGGCGCAGATGACAGATCCCAACGTGATGGCCTCGGACCCTTCTGCCCAGGCGCAAAGGCGGGCAAGGGGTCCCACGTTTGAGTGTAGCGGCCACAGCATCTACGGCTACTTCTTACCGCTGATGGCGATCCTGGGCGAGATTGTCGACCTCAACCATGCGCGCAACCACCCGCGATTCGGGGTGGGGTTTAGATCCGCACGTGAGTTCGACGAGCAGGCGATGGAGATCCGACGACACCTCGAGGTCTATGAACAGAGCCTAAAGAGATTTGCCCAGCGCAACCTGAGCACAAACAACAATAATAACAACAAACAAACATTGGATGACCAGGAGGACAGCAGCCTCGCCAGCGAGGGCCACGGCCCGACTGACATGGACACGCCTTCAGTGCAGTCGGTCCACAGCGTCCTCACCAGTGTCAGCCGGCTGAGCGAGTCCGAGATTCAGACACGCATCGTCATGGCCTACGGCACGCATGTCATGCACGTGCTGCACATTCTCCTTACGGGCAAATGGGATCCTATTAACCTCCTCGACGACATCGACCTGTGGATCAGCTCGCAGGGCTTTATCACCGCCACGGGCCACGCCGTCTCCGCTGCAGAGGCCATCGGCCATATCCTCGAGTACGACCCGGGCTTGGAGTTCATGCCCTTCTTCTTCGGCATCTATCTCCTCCAGGGATCCTTCTTGTTGTTGTTGATTGCCGACAAGCTGCAGAGTGAGGCCTCACCGAGCGTTGTGAAGGCCTGCGAGACCATCATCAGGGCTCATGAGGCTTGTGTGGTTACGCTCAATACTGAGTATCAGGTCAGCTATTAACCCCCCCCCCTTTTTTTTTTCCCCCTCTCTTCTGCTTTCTCCCTTTTGGTGCAGTTGTGATTTTATCGAGTACATATATGCTGACTTCTTTTGCTTTTGGCTCAACAGCGAAACTTCAGCAGGGTCATGCGGAGTGCCCTCGCCCAGGTCCGCGGCCGCGTACCAGAGGACCTCGGCGAGCAACACCAGCGCCGTCGGGAGCTTCTTGCACTATACCGGTGGACCGGCGACGGGACCGGCCTAGCTCTCTGAGCATGTGTCTTTGTGTAGCCTTTCACACGCACAACATTGACTCACAGCATCTGTCTGTTTTATTGGTGTGCTTCAAGCACGGCGCGCTCAGGGAAATGAAAAGCCAAGAGGAAGAGAGAGGTTTCAAGTATCTTTTTTAGTGCGTTCTTGACCGATCGACGAGGAGACACAAGAAGGAAAAGAAGAAGAGATTGAAAAAAAAAAGAAAAAAAAAGGCGCTGGTTCTTTTGGGGCTACACAGGGGATTGCCTGGGTAGTTGTCATTTGTTTACGCCAACTCATGCATTAAGTTCATGGGTTATATCAAGCGGTGGCTTGCCAAGAGGACAAGCACATGCTCTCCCCCTCCCCTCTGCTTTTCTTCTCCTTCTTCTTCTCGTTACTTTATTTTTATTTTATCGGTTGTTTTTCTTTTAGTTCTTATTTTCCTTTTATGGAGTGTAAGGGGCGAACCTGGCCAGCAGTCATTGGGCTGCGAGATAATACCACTGGCGCAATAGTTCTGATTTTTTTTTTTTTGGAGATTTCCTTCTTTTTTCTCTACTTTCTTTTCTGATCTTGAACATATCAACTTAACACAAAAAATCGTAGTGATATTTGATTTTTCTACATATATGCTCGGTACTATTACGTGGGTGCCGTGGATCTGATGGGAGGCCCGACATCCAAAAGAGATCCACCTGAAAGCGCCATCCAGCTCAGACGATCGCTTGGCTATGTTGTAGTAATTACGCTGTGACGAAGACGCCCTCGTTCCCAGGGGACAAGTGACAATTCGGCCGGGATATATACTTCTTTTCACAGGAACCGCTGTCTTGTCAGACATATATGGATGGATACTGCCAACGACCACAATCCATGATAGCCTGGGGGAGGGGAGGGGGGAGCATGCATGAATCGATACCCATGAGGCCACTCAGAAGGTGGTTCTCATCCCTCCCTGAACAAAGACGCCGTGGTCCGTTCTCTCATGCCCACTCCCTGACCAGGCCCGGGGGCCCTGGGCTGTGGAATCACCTGCCAGCTCCACAGGCTCGCCCCGGGAGGCCATCAGCTCCGCCCTCCTACCGAAGCTACCCGGCATCTCCGAAGCGGTCCCGTATCGATATCCTGCCGCCCATCTAGTGTCGTCCTCCTTGTTGTTGCGGTCGCCCCCGCCGGCTGCGAGTTCCGGGAGACGTGCTCCCCGCCTGCGCCTCCTGCGGAAGAACCACCAGCCCAGGAAGCTCAGGACGACGAGAGCGAGCACCGCGGCGGCGAGGCCGATCCCTGCTGCTGCAGCGGAGGAGAGGCCGCTGGAGGGGTCGGTGGAGGGAGTTGCTGAGGACGGGGCTGTGGAGGGCTGCGCTGTGGAGGGGGTCGGCTCTCCGTCTGGGTGGCCGCTGAGGAGCCTTTTGTTGTGGTGGTGGTGGTGGTGATGGTGGATGAGGATGAGGATGAGGATGAGGATGACGTGGCAGCGGTGGTCGTCGTGCTGGTTTGATATAGCTGTGACGGTAGAGTTAGATGAGCGGCTGTCTTTTCTTTCTTTTTTTTTTCGCCTTCTTTTCTTTCGTTTTCTTTCCTTCTCATTTTTCTTCTCTTCGCCCCTTGAAGGATAGAGAATGAGGACGGGAGGGGTTTCGAGACTCACATTGTACGTCGAATAATCACCATTATCAATAGCACTCAGCTCCCGAAAGGTAAACTGCTGCCCGACCTGCGGGGCCGTGATGTTGGAGTCCATATCCATGAGAGACGTAGACTTCACGTTGAGCCGCCAGTTGGAGCCATTGGCCAGGTTGTAAAAGTAATACGTCCCGTCCCCCCACGGCTCGACCTGCCAGAACATGGACGCGTCTGCGACGGTATATTTCGCCATGATGGGGATGGTATCACCAGTCGCGGTGTCCGTGCTGCTGCCCGACGCCGCCGACAGGTATGTGTGGGGCCCGCTCTGCTGGCACCGCAGGAGGTAGGTCGTGGCGTTGTAGGCCCAGAACTGCCATGTCTGGCCGCGCGAGGTGGTGTTGGTGATCTGGAAGAAGGCGGCGCCCCTGGTGTCGTTGTCTTGGTACAGGGGGTCCCGAGCAGGGACTGACCTCCCTGCCTTGTCACGTTGATCTGGTACCAGGCGTTCTGATTGAGGTTGAGGGACCCCATGATCTTGTTGCCTCTCGTGCTTCTTCTTCTTCTTCTTCTTCTCTTTTCTTAAACCAGAAAACAGAGAGGCAGTAGAGTGAATTAGGGGGAGGAGGAACAGGCAGATGGTCTCTGGTGGCTCATGATCGTCGTTATGGAGGAGGGAACGTAGGCATCAACTTCTGTCTTAACGAATGGATGGTCCTGGATAGGGCCTGTGAAGGGTCAAAGCTAGGAAGGAGAAAGGAAGAGAGAGAAAAAAAGAGAAAGAAGGAGAGTGAGGGTGAGTACCACCGGGGAACGCGCCCCGTGTGAGACAACAGGCCCTCGGTGGCGTGGTATATCAAGTTCAGCTGGCCCCCAAAGTATGTTTCCTCCGGGGCAACGTTCCCTTTTTTTCTTCCTTTCTTCTTCTTGTATCTTTTCTTCTCCTCTCTCTCTCTCTCCTCCTTCTCTCCCTGTACTGTATGCAGGTCAGCATCATGGTGCTCCACCTTTGAGAATGGGCGTTTACCGCGCGTTTGTGAGACTCGTCTGGCTCCTCTCGTGTAGCTCCCTTCATACCCATCCCGAACGTGTATTCTCTCGCCCCCCCCCCCTTTTGACAGCCTGATTGTGGCTGGATCCCATCTGTCGCGGAAGTCATCTTGTCGGACTCATTTCTGTTCTTTTCTTTACTTTTAATTTTTCTGGTTCTTGCGACGGATTCTAGGCATCCTTAAGTCTGTCCCGGTACTTTCAAAAAAAAAAAAAAAAAAAAAAGAACCTTCGTGGTCATTGTTAGTTTTGATCACCGAAAACCCGCGAGGCTTCATGCCGTAGGAAAGAATTGAACTGCCCATGAACTTCCTTGCGGTCTCAATCTGGTGGCCATCCTCGGCTGTTCTCCCAGGCCGGCTGCGCGGACAGCAAAAAGTGCCCCAAGGTAGCGAGATTGGGAGAATGCAGGTCCGCTGCAGGTCTGACACCGCATGAACTGCGCAGGCGATAAGTCAAAAGAGGCACAGCAGCTGACGTCCCGCGGAGGAGATGGGGTCATTTGTCTGGAGGAGCGCCGGGTTGCGTTTCGGAACACGCATGGTATGATGGGTGGAGCTGATGCAGCCCAACTTCTTACACCGCGAGGCTCAATTCGGCAACTCGCACTCTCTCGCAGGGCTGAGAAGGTCGGGACTGCACTCTGCCCTTTATAAAGAAGGCTCAGATGAGCCCGTTCCATACATGAGCTGTTGAATCTTGATAGAAATTGAGGTGGGCCTGCCGGATGGTTCGCGAGTAAAACTAGAAGATGCATGTATTTGAGGAAAGGAAAGCGGGTGAGAACAACCAGCGCCCGCACATCTACTCGCCGCTGCCGTCGTCAAAGGTGCTCAGCGGGATCGAGCACGAGACGGCAAAGTTGGGCATGTCCACGACCTCGGTCATCCGCAGGCTCGCGGCCACACTCGCCAGCATATAGCCCTCCTCCCGGGCCAGCCCTTTCTCCTTCTCCAGCCAGTCGATCAAGCCCCGCAGAGCCATCCTCGCGGCCTCCCTGGGGTCCGGGTGGATGCCCAGCGCGGCATAGGTGCCCCTGAGGTCATCCTCTGCGACCTCCCCCCGGCCGCGGCGCCGTGATATAGTGCGGACACTTTAGCTCCATCCACCCGGCCCCGCCGCCGCCCTCCTTCTTGACGACGCTCAGCCGCAGGCGCGCCCTCATCGGCGTCTCGATGGCCGTCCCGCACACCTCGCCGTCCCCCTGCGCGGCGTGCCCGTCGCCGCAGCTGAACAGGGCGCCGGGCACCTGCACGGGGAGGTAGACCGTGGCGCCCACGCCCAGGTACCGCGTGTCCACGTTGCCGCCCGACAGCGCGTACGGCGGGATGGTGGGGAGCTCGTCGGGCCCCGCGGGTGCGATGCCGATGACGCCTAGGAACGGCCTGACAGGTACGGAGATGCCGGGCTTGAACACGGCCCTGCGTGGGCCGCTGGTGGCCCCACCGGCGGCGGCAGCAGCAGCACCGGTGGTCGAAGGTCGGAGTGAGCCCTCGCGCAGGTCCCAGATCTTGACGTGCTGCTCGGGGAACTCATCGGCGAGGAGGCCAAAGCCGGAGAAGATGGCGGTCCAGCCGTAGTCGGCGGTGGCCAGGGCGTTGATCTCGACCTTGAGGATGTCGCCTGGCTCAGCGCCCTCGACGAAGACGGGACCGAACGCCGGGTCGGCCTGGGCGATGTCGAAGGTGGCGAGGGCGGTGTGCTCGTTGTCGGGGCGGACCTGGTTGTTGCCGCCGTCGTGGAGGTCGAAGGTGATTTCGGATCCCGAGGGGACGGTGAGGGCTGGCGGGATGGCGTTGCTCCACCTGAAGTGGCCCTTGGAGCGAGAGACGTGAAAGGAGTGGGCCATCTTGTTGTTTCTGGCTTCTGGTCCCGGAGAACTGGTTCTGCAGAGCGGTGCGGCGGGGAAGAGGACGACACGCCACTTCAGCCAAGCGGTTGGGTTCAATCCATGACCGTCTTCTTTTGGTCTCGAGATCTGACACGCTCACTTGCGTCGAGTCGCCAATGGACACATCTCTTAGCCTCACAGTGGCTTACACATGTACTCTCTTATCAGATTACACACAGCATTATCTCGGGACGGATGGGTGATGGAGGGAGGGTAGACGGACGAATCTGGAGGGGAAATCCGCGGACGCCGGTGGCTGACTTGGGGTTCACTGTACCTGCTGCGGGCCAAAAAGCTTCCAGGGCCTTTCAGAGCCTTTCAGAGCCTTTCCAGCGCTGCACGTGGGCATCCCAGGGCCTAATCTGCTAGGTGCTTACCGGGGGTGAGGGACTTATCCAGGGCCACCAGATAGGGAGCCAGGTGCGCTATCAACTTGTTCCAGCTTCCATCCCTGGTCCTCTTTTCACACAGCAAAGCTCAAGAGAGGGAAGAAAAAAAGAAAAGGAAAAACAGGAAGAAAAAAACACGGACAGGATGTAGTCAATCCCTCAGCAGGCAGGTGTCTATCTTTCCGAGACTTTTTTTTTTTCATTTCTTTTTTTTGTCTCAGGTAACCTGACAAGCAAAGCTCTGCTCCGTTTCCTTCTTTCTTCCCCCCTCTCTTCTCACCATTTCTGAAGAGGGCTGATCGGTCCTGCTAACCTTGAGACCTTCTACGACCAACACCTGAGCATACACCGTCGCCTCCCTTGCTCACCACCAACCCGCCCATCAAGGATGGCCTTCACGATGCACTCCCACTCGGGCCAGTTCTGTCCTGGCCACGCCAAAGACCAGCTCGAGGACGTCATCAAGCACGCCATCAGCATAGGCTACAAGACCATGGGCCTGACGGAGCACATGCCTCGCACCGGCCTGGAGGACCTCTACCCCGAGGAGATGGACGACCCGCAGGGCTCCCTCGCCGTGCTCATGCCCCGCCACGAGGACTACCTGCTCGAGGCCCAGAGGCTGCAGGCCAAGTACGCCGGCCAGCTCCACATCCTCATCGGGTTCGAGGGCGAGTTCATCCGCCCCGACGCGTACGCGCCCCTGGTCCGCCAGCTCGCTGCCCATCCCTGCGTCGACTACTTCATCGGCTCCCTGCACCACACCTGCGGCGTGCCCATCGACTTCGACAAGCACCTGTACGCCAGGGCGCGGGACGCGGCGGGGGCCAGCGAGGAGATGCTGCACGCGCGGTACTACGACGAGCAGCACGCCATGCTGACGGCGCTGCGGCCGCGGGTAGTGGGGCATTTCGACCTGATCCGGCTGCTGAGCGAGGACCCCGGCCGGGACGCCAGGACGGCCTGGGACGGGCGCGTCTGGGACAGGATCGTGCGGAACCTCGAGGCTGTCCGGGAGTGGGGCGGCTGGCTGGAGTGTAACAGCAGCGCGCTGCGCAAGGGGCTGGCCGAGCCGTACCCTGCGCGGCCCATCGCCGAGGAGTGGCTCAGGATGGGCGGCAGGTTCACGCTGTCTGACGACAGCCACGGCACCGCGCAGGTCGCGACGAACTACGGGAGGGCGCTGGACTACCTCGCGTCCCTGGGCGTGAAGGAGGTGTGGACGCTGCGGAGGGAGGAGCAGCAGCAGCAGCAGCAGCAGGATCCTGCTGCTGCTGCCCAGGGCGCCAGGAAGAAGGCCATGCTGAAGGAGGTCAGTGTCTCTCTGGACGAGGTTCGCAGGAGCCTAAAGTAAGGAAGGAGATAGATATGTCCCGTAAGGACCTAGACGGATAGACAAAAGAGGAAGATGATGGCTACTACCCAGCCGAGCAGTGTCTTGGCCACTGGGTGACATTGGCAGCACAGAGACTTGTTGTTACTGTTGTACTCGTATTCATATTCGGTAAGCCACCTGCGGTCTTTCCCAGACACTAACCAGCCTGGCCAATAACCTGCATCTCTCATGCACATATTATAGGATGTACATCATATACCCATACCTATGGAATCATTTTTTCCCCTTTTTTTCTCTCCAATAGAATCACAACGACAATGGAATTGATCGGCTCACAGTCAGTACGTCTCCATTGGAGGAGGAGGGAGGGGGAGGCCGGGGGTTCACGAAATCTGTACATGCATGATTCTTTTGTGTGCATGCACAGGCATACACTACTGCAGTGCAACTGCCAGGCCATGTCGGTGATGGTCATCCTGTATACCTGATCCACGTTACGCGACCCGGAGGACTGGGAGCCGAACTATTATAGATAATTACACAGTAACAACACACGCTCAAAGTACCTGGCAGGTATCAGCCGTGCCGCAGCGCAAGGAAGGAAGACGGTGTGGGTTCACGACGGAGACCGGCGCCGGAGACCAGCTCCACACTAGACCAGAAAGGGAAACAAGTGTCAACGGAAAGGCGTGTCTCTACACCAAGGGAAACGGCAAAGACGTTCGTCGCTTCCCAATCCAAATCTACTCACCCAACCACCATGCACGCCATTGCCCCTCGTGCCCCTCCCCCTCCCCCCCTCGCACCCCTCTCGTTTCCCTCCTGCTGCCGCAACAGGGGCCACTCCAGCGCTGGCTGCTAAGATGACTCTTCCTGCCAGCCGGGGCCACCTCGAAAACGACACCGGCCGGTCTGGCCACCATTACTACAACACCAACACCAGGTGATTGATTGGCCCCTCTCATCCCTGGAGGTCTCTTGCCCAAATCCAGCTCGATATCGGCGTTGCGTAAGCAGAGCACGTCTCGTCTCGCCGCAGCTACACCAAGCCCTCCCTATTCACATTATTCCTCAGGGCCTGTCGACTCCCTGCTCTTCTCTCCCTCCCCTTCTCTCACACACTCACTCATACATAACCCAATTCCTTACCCCCTCCGGGTAAGAAAGAGAGTTGGAGAGAGAGAGACAGAGAGAGAGAGAGAGCAGCAGCACGGCACCATCAGGTCGAGGGAGGAGTCCCGGAGAGGACCAATTCTGTTCTTCTCGGCTTATCCGTCATCTCGTCGTCTTTTCGTCCAAGGTCGAACACAGACAGACGTGGACGGTGCGGAACCGAAGGACTTGTTTTCCTGTGGTCTGGTCTCTGTCGCTGGGGCACCCGCGTCTTCATATAAGGCGTATATGGCCTTGGCTGGAAGGCCCTTCCTCACCCGCACTACATACACCACACGCCTGATTTAGCTAAAGGGCGCGCCTGTGTCCAAAGGGCGTCCCGATTAGTGAGCCAGCCAGCTCCCACAGCGGGGCACTCTACCGTGCGCGCACCTGCCGGCAGCCTTCTGGAGGCAGGCCGTCTTCGACCACACGTTTCATACGGTCTGATACGGCGCCCTTCCTAGGGGGTACAGCACGCCCTGCGACCCTGACAAACCACACACACCCCCCCTCCCCCGGAGAGCGCACACATACCACAGCCATGTCCGAATTTGTCAACTGGGACCACGCCGAGCAGGGTCCATCGGGATCGGCCAACAAGCCTCCCGGCCCCGGGACGAATCTCGATTTCGAGCCAGTGCCGGCCGACGACAACTTCGATCTGGCCCTGGCCAATATCGATGGCGATGACTTTTCCTTCTGGGCCCTGGAGCACTTCGAGACCAGCCATCTCAATTCCGGGCTGGACCAGATGGGTGCGCCCGCCCTTGGTCTCCAGAACTCAAGGCAGCTGTCGTGCGAGGCGTGTCGGGCTAGTGGGTTCGATTGCAGGAGGATCGACGAGGGCAGGTCTGTGACCTGCTGCACGAGCTGCGCCGCCCTGGATATCAGCTGCAGCTTCTCTCGCTCTCCCGGCCGAGACAGTACTGGGTCGGGGCTTTCCCCTCCGAAATCCCGGGCCGGCGACCATATCCGCACCCTGCTTGAGGATGTGCAACAACAGGGCGATCTTCGCAGCAGTTCGTCTCCGGACCTGACCAATGCCGCCACGGGCAACGACTCTGGAAACGACAACAGCCCGAAGCCCCCGGCCGTACCCAAGATAGGTGCCAGGTTCTCTCGAGACTCGGTGCGGATCCTCAAGGCCTGGCTGTCG
This sequence comes from Celoporthe dispersa, assembly GCA_016584495.1. Classification (NCBI taxonomy): domain Eukaryota; kingdom Fungi; phylum Ascomycota; class Sordariomycetes; order Diaporthales; family Cryphonectriaceae; genus Celoporthe; species Celoporthe dispersa. Next base: position 1,636,443 of record WAID01000004.1, read on the forward strand.
ACTCACTCCCACCGTCCTTACCCCAACGATGAAGAGCGAGAGCGCCTCCAGAGGCAGACCGGCCTCAACAAGACCCAGATCGCAAATTGGCTGGCCAACGCCCGCCGGCGCTCCAAGGGCAAGTTCCAGCGGACCCGCTCGACCTCGCCCAGCGTGCGGGGCTGGACCGGTGCCGTCGAGATCCCTCGGAGGCGTGGCACGCCTGCTCTCGAGTCCGAGTACCTGAGTCCTCTCCAGAGATGGGAGAACTCCCCTCCCGGTACTATTTGCCCCCCCTCCCTGACTCTCTGTAGTGCTGACATGCCCTTAGAAAACGAACCAGCCAGCGTCACTGCCATTGCTTCTGCTATCCTGCATTCCAATCCATACGACTCGGGCATCAACAGCCCCTTCAACCTTACCGACGACGATGCCGGCCGATCCTGTAAGGGCTCCTCAGCTAGCAGCTTCGGCACCTCTCCGTCGTCTGCCTCATTTGCCTCTGCCTATTCGCGTGGCTCTCGCGGTTCCTTCCAGTCTTTGGATCAGAGGGGCCGGAGGAGACGGCGGAGGCGGACTGTTCCGAAACAGTCGACTGAGAAACCCGGACTGAACGCTCCTCCCAAGACGTTCCAGTGCACATTCTGTACGGTATGTTGGCTTTTTCGGCCCCAGTCATCCTTTTCCGGCCTGAGGAGCAAATGATACTGATCTGCGTATAGGAGTCCTTCCGCACAAAGCATGACTGGCAGAGGCACGAAAAGTCTCTGCACCTGTCGCTGGAAAGATGGGTGTGCAGCCCAAACGGCCCGAAGGCGCTCAATCCCGAGGTGAACAAGATGTGCTGCGTCTTCTGCGCCTCGGTGGATCCTGACAAAGCACACGTCGAGAGTCACAACCATACCGCTTGCCAGGAGAAGCCACTCGACGAGCGCACATTCTATCGCAAGGATCACCTGCGCCAGCACCTGAAGCTCGTCCACAACGCAAAGTACCTCAATTGGAACACGGACTCCTGGAAGGCCCCGACTCCCGACATACGCAGCCGCTGCGGGTTCTGCGGCTCAGCTCTGAGCACCTGGCCGGCTCGTGTCGATCACCTGGCTGAGCACTTCAAGACGGGCTGTGATATGAAGAGCTGGAAAGGGGATTGGGGCTTCGATCCAGCTGTCCTCTCTCTAGTCGAGAATGCGATCCCACCTTGTCAGTCCGCTCCAATTGTTCTCCTGTGGGGAATCGCTGGCCCTCGCAAGATCTGCAAGCTCAGCTACTAACACTACAGCTCGATAGTCATGATTCACGACGAGCGGACGACGCCGTTACCATTTCTGGCAGGCCAACACTCTGCGGAGTCTCCGCGAAATGCGTACGAGTTGATCAAGTTTGAGCTGGTCTCCATGCTCCAGGACCGCCGAGATGCCAACGGAGCTACACTCTCAGACGATGAATTGCAGCACGAAGCGTGCCGGATCATCTATGCCTCAGATGCCCTCTCGAAAGGCGAGGTTGCCTCACAGGTCAGCTGGCTCCGGGACCTGTTGATGTCCCGAGATGAGCTGAGGCTGCGGGCTCAAATGGGCCTGTTACGTGGGCAAGCCGAAAACTATCTGGACCAGCTGAGAGTCAATGGCAAGGACAACATCTTCGAAGGGTGTCCTTTGGAGAAGCGCCTCGGTGATTTTGTACGCGCGAGAACGCTTCTCGGCCTAAGCGCGACGAACGAGGAACTGCAGGCTGAAGCCTGCAACATCATCGGGGGGATGGAAGATACCACCGTCGTGCCATCGGAGGATTTTGCGAACTTCCTCCTGCGTCTGATCCTCGGAAGCCCAACGTGGCTGTCAAGCTTTCGTCAAAGAGCAGGCCTGCTTCCTGCAGACGAGTCTCCTGGTTTCAGCAATCAGAGTCTCCTCCACCCCACGGTGCAAAATTATTCACAGCTTGAAAGAGAGCTTGCTGAGTTTGTCAGGAACCGACGGGCAACAGATGCTAAGGATCCGTCAGACGATGAGCTTCAAAAACAGGCTCGCTGCATCGTATACAAGTGTCAAAACAGCTGGCAGCATACGGCTGCCGACAACCCGGCATGGCTGACTGCCTTCAAACAACGATGTTCCCAAGATCAGAGCCCTCAGCCGGTTTCCAGCAGCAACAACTCGCCGCCGACTGGCGTCGATCAGTTCAACAACTCGAGCATGAGTAATATTGCCGATATCACGAACGCGACGGCTGCTTTCAACAGTTTTGGATCAATAAATCCAGCAAGCCCGGCTATACGAGATACAAACATGCTCAGGCAGTGCAACCTCTTCCTCAACGGGTCCGGCTGCTATCGCCGCCTAGCGAGAGAGCTGGCCAGATTCGTGGCCGCTTCGATGTCGGCGAATAATCCGAATCAGCATGTGCCGACAGATCAGGAGATACAACATCAGGCTCGATGGGTCATGTATGACGAGTAAGTGCTGGTCGGCGTCTTCGTTCCTGCCGCTGTCACGATATTGACGTATAATCCCAGTGACGACCCTTTCAACCATACCCCCGCCGACAACGCGGAGTGGCTTCAGCACTTCAAACGCTCGGTTGGTATCCCTTCGAGTGCAGACGGCAGCGGCTTGTCGCAGCCGTGGGGCGGTGATGCTGGAGGACTGTCCGTTCCAAAGCAGTGGCAGCAGAACATCACGCCCTCCTTCCAGAACCCGGTCCCTGAAGCAATCCCACCTTTGGCGCCGACGCAGGTTACACAGATGGATAGCGGAGGTCTTTATGGTCTTGATATGAGCCCGGTCGGTGCGATGGATCTACCGCTGATACCGGACCCCGGGACGGTGTTTGCGAGTCGCGACTTCGAAAACAAGCTCGTGCAGTTCGCCGTGGCAGAGGTTGCCAGCTCAGGTCGCATGCCGCCGGATGAGGCCATCCAGGCCCGGGCGAAGGAGATCTTGGGGATGGAAGTCTGGCAGGCGCAGATGACGCCCGCGGACGACGCTGTTCTGCTGGCCAAGTTCAAAGAGCTGGTGGTAAACAAAGTGAAGGCGGTACTAGGTGGTCACAATGAAGTGTCTAGCGGCCACACTGTGCATCACCCAACCATGATGCCTCCGGCGATCCATACGCCGGAGAGAGGGCTAGACGCGATAGACCCGGGCCTGCTGCCCGCTTTGGATCCCGACAAAGACATGAAGAGGTGCGGGTCATCCCCCTTGCCTGCTGACGTGCAGGTTGCGATATCAGAGGAGAAACTGGACGAGATCATCAAGGAGATCAGGGCAGAGATATGAGCGCAGAGATATTAACGCATAACGAGATCGAGCACTAAGGTTTCATCTCGAAGGGCAATTCTTGAGAAAGGAATATGAGGATTGCAGGGATTCACCAGGCAAGCTAAGGCACTGCGTTGCTGTGCTTGCGAGAGACGATGGTACCAGACATACTGCGACGGGGAAATATGAACACAAAGAGGACTTTATAAAATTGAACCCATACGGGTCTGAGCCCCCCCCCCCTATTGGAAGTTCTCGACACGCCGTGCACCTGCATGGACGACGATATCAAGAACATGGCAGCGGGAACGATGGGAGCTCATAGAGGCGTCCTTCGACCGCAAGAACTACTTACCCTGCAGAAACTCCTCGAGCATCACCTCTACATCCTTGGAATCACCTCTTCCCAGCGGATGCTCAACCACAAGCTCCCGCACAAGCTCCCCATGCCTCTGGCTCCTCGGCGCAACGCTCACCGAGAAAGGCAGCGAGCGTGCAACAATATCCGTGGCCTCGTACCCAAAGACAGGCTCGATCTCCGCCCCCTCCTCGTCCAGGGCCTTGGATACATCCAAGACCGCCAGCGCCTTGGCCACAACCAGAAAGATAACCTCCTCTGCCAGCCTCTTTCCGGGACAGATCCGCCTGCCGAACCCAAAGGTAAAACCCGTCGCGTCCGGCTCGTTGTAGGGGGGCAGGAATCGCTCGGGCTCGAAGGCTTCTGGATCGTGGTAGACGGCCGGGTCGTGGGCGAACCACCACACGGCGGGGAGCAAGATGGCGCCCTTGGGGATGCGGTATCCGCGGTACTCGTCCTCGGCCTCGGCCAGGTGTGGCAGGCCCATGGGCGTGACGAGAAACCAGCGCAGGATCTCCTTGACCAGGCTGCAGACGTAGGGGAAGCCTGCTGCGGTCCTTGAGCTCCGGCATCCTCTCGACGCCGCCCGCGTCCGAGGCCAGGAGCTCGTCGACCTCTCGCTGGGCCCGCCGCTGCGCTTCGGGAAACATGGACATGGCCAGAAGAAAGATCTGCAGCATCTGCGTCGTGGTCTCCACGCCACCGCCGTGTAGGGAGGCAGCGACGTACTTGATGTCGTGCTCGCTGATGTTGGAACCCGCGTCTCGGGCGCGCAGCAGGTCCCCCACCATCGACGGCCCAGGACGTGTCGCCGCCGTCTGCTTGACGAAGCGGAAGGGGATCTCGGCGCAGGTGTCATTATTCAGCGCGGCTTGGCGGGCGTGATCCTTGAAACCTGTCCCTGGGAACCAGTCGGGTACGTGTTTGAGCGAGGGGATCATGTCGACGAGCCAGCGCCCCGGGGTGTAAGCTACTGAGAAGTATGCGATGAGCTGGTCGTTGATCCTAGTGAGGGGGTCACCCTTGCTGCCATTCTCCTGGTGGTAGTCGTAGTCGATGCTGTAGTCGAATAGGATCCTCAACAGGATTGCGCTCGTTGACCTTTTTACGTACGTACGTATTAGAATCAGCAAGCCTTCTTGTGGGTTCTCTCTCCCCCTCTTTCCATATCTCATTGGACTTGAACAGAATGAGGAAAGCAAGAAAGAGAGAGAGAGAGAGAGAGAGAGAGGAGAGAAATCTCGAAACTCACATATGAAGCGCATGCTCCAGACCATCAGGCTTCTTGAGGACCTTTCCGTCCAGCAAGTTCACCAGCAGCCTGCACACCTCCACGTCCATCAAGCCGCTGAACCTCTCGAGGGCCTTTTGCGTGCCGATATGCGAGTTCGCCAGCCTCCGGAACGTCTGAAACCTGGGACCAGGCCTTTGGGAAACAAGGAAGTTGTCAAAACCGCACCTGTATTTCTCATCTCACCACCGTCAGCCCTTTGTGCGCTCGTTTTCCTTTTCTTCTCAACAAGGCAGACCATTACCTACATCTCGTTCGCAAACGTGCCGGTCGGGCGTGCAGAGTAGTTCGCCGCCCTCTTCTCCATGAGCTCCGAGGCAGCCTCTCTGTCGTGGAGGATGATGATGGTCTGGCCCAGGGCGGTCACGGAGCTGATGGGGCCATAGAGGGATTTGTGCTTGAGCCAGTGGCGCCAGTGGACCTGGCCCTCGGGAGGGAAATCGGTGATGTTGCCGATGAGGGGCCATGGTTTCGGGCCTGGGGGCAGGGGAAGGTTGTTTGAACGGTGGGAGGAGAGCCTCTGTCGGAGCAGGTAGAGGCCTACCAGCAGGAGGGCCCCGAGGGCCAGCTTGTTACGGAGCTCGTCGTTCATGCTGGGCTCCGCTGGGAGAGGGCGTGATCTTTTCTGCTTCAATCTCTACTGGCCTGGTCCCTGGACTGCTTGCTGGGCAGAGTGAGCTCGGAAAGGTATGCATGAGAATGGCATCCAGCTCAAAAATTTCCTTCGCTTCTAAGATATATATAATGAATAAGGGGGAATCCCATTTTAGCCCCCTCCCCCTCCTTCCAGAAACAAAAATCCCCGCCAAAGCAAACAACGTTAGCAGCGAGTTACATCGTGGTAGCCTAGAGGAGAGGGGGGCTCCGGCATTTTTCGTATTGCCACGCATACATGACACTTATCAATGCATGGGTGTAATCAGACATTTCCGTCATGTTCATTGGTACGGCAGAGTGCCAAGTGTACTTAAGTATGCAAGCACATTTATTGAGATCAACATGTGCGCCTCGGCGGGTTCTCGTCATCGTCGCTTGGTTTTATAAGAGGCGGGCGCGCATAAAAGACAACTGAGAAGGGCAGCGGGGTGTGCTTCCGCGTGTCTGGGCGCCCGACGTTCGAACTCCTCTTCCAATTCCAGTCAGCACCCAATGGATCCAAGGGGGATGTCATTTCTTGTGTACTTTCAAATGGTGAATTGATAGCCAAAGGGTCTGTTGGTACACTTCTGTTCCGGTCAAGGAGGGAGTCCGTCACCTCACCTCGACGAGGCCTTACAGATACCTGGACCTCACCCGCCAGCGTCAGGAGCCCATACTCCTCCCGTAGCAACCTCCCTCTGTCGACCCCAACTCTCGAGAAGCACCACTCGTATAGGTAGCCCTATACCCAGTAACGGTGTTCGCGATCTCGCTGGTCGGATAAGAGGAGTTCCCTCCCTTGAGCGTCGCCAGAAAGGCGCCGTGTCGAGGCCCGCTCCCGACCGCTGCGATCAGCGGCGCCAGGGCCGTGACTTGCAGACGGCCATCGTTGTTGAGCAGGCAGGGCTGGATGAGATCAACCTAATAGGTCTGGAGACGATTACGAACTTGCCCGGTGGGTCGATCATCGCGTGATGGGGGGCGGGGGAGGGCCTAGCTGGCACAGGTAAAAAGTAGGTTCTCGGGTTCTCGGCCTAGATGGTCTCCACGGTGATGAGGTCTGTCCCGGAGACGTTGAAGGAGGCCACACCAGCATCCGAGGTTATCCCACAAGAGCGACGAGGAGGAGGAGGAGTTGTCGTTAGCTGCCAATTGGTGTTACATCGTACCAGAGCGAGAACATATGATTCGCGGCTGCACCATTGCTGTCAGCTCTGCCAGGTGGGGGCCCTGGCTGATACCCTCTCAGCGCAGCAGAGCCTCGGTGTTTTCATGTGCCCTGGTGCGTGTGTGGGGAATGAACAAGCTCTGCCTCTCACCATGGTCCTCAGTCTGCCTGGAGGGCCAATCTTGGTACGGGTTGGGCACTACAAGGTATCCCAGAAGTACCCAGCTGGGAGGAGGTAGAGACGTTTGTTGAAGACAAGTGTATGATCGCGACAAGTCAAGCACGTCGCAATGCCAAAGTATATCCAGTACAGCTGAGAGGCTAAAAAAAAAACAAGACCCTAGAATAGGCTAGCAAGCCTGAAAAAGGTAGGGCTGGTTATGGGGGGTTAGCGCCTTCCCAACCGGCAGGACTACACCTTCCTGCTCCACCACATATTCTACTTTCCAGCCCCACGATACACAAGCCTACTCCAGCGCGGCTGCCCAAAGATCTTTGGTTGGTGTCTTCTGGTAGCCGAGGATACAAACTGTGCGGTATGTGGAATCAGTCTTGAAAGATCCACCAGATATTATGAAAACTGGTACAGTCAAGCAACATAGCGCCAGCGTCTCACAGAACAATGCACCGGATCTACATCGTAGGCGTGCGAGATCCGGCCTGCCTGGTTGCTCTCTCTGAATCACTGAGGACGCGTCAGCAATTTCCCTTTGAAGCTGGACAATCTCCTCGCCTCGAGATGCTTGATCACACACAACTGCTGTCATTCATTCGTTGATCGACGGCTCTGTTGGAATCTTGTTCTTTCTATCATCTGGTGGCGCAGAGCCTTATAAGGCCCTGCAAGCATATAAGTACATGATATTGTCTGGGACGTGGTCTTCTCTCATCCCCATCACATACTTAATTGGTCCATAAACCGCATGAGGTGCGCCCCGCCGCAGTGCAAGCAGTGTAGGCCGTGCTGCTGACTGCATCGAGAGCTTGCATCGCGCGCCCGCCTGCTTAATTCCCGTCCAGGCCGAGCCTCATTGCCATGGGAGCCAGAGTGGTAGGTTCTGCATGGTTGTCACCCTCCCAGTCTCGCGACCCTTGCTGAAGCGAGTCACGAGCCTGCCTGCTTCTACCTGTGATTCGGCACCATCAACCAACGGCAAAACCACCCTGCAGACATGCCCAGTACAGCCTGCAGGCGTAGCGAAACCTGTGGGTGTGCCCATGGTAAGGCATCCTGAGGCCTGCATTTGCTTGGTATTCCACAATTTCCAGGTATTTTAAAGCAGCGAGGAGGAGCTTTTGCGGTCCCCGAGCTGTATCTACAGCTGTTGCCTTTGTTCAGATCATCTTGCCAATTTCATCATTGCAGCCTTGTGATCAGTCGGCGAGACATAATGGATCCTGTTCTTGCGTCCTCTCAACTTGGGGGCCCAGCTGTTTGGTCTCTTCCAATATGGAAAAAGATTCTATGAAGAAATGAAGGATGCCGGGGAGAATATTCCCGAGTTGAAGAGCGAGCTCAAGCAGTATTCTGCAGTATGGATACGGCCCCTTGCCTAGTCGCCGTTCTGTTACTGATAAAATACTTATTTAAGATTGTCAATCTTGGAAGGAAAAGTATCGAAACTATCGAGAAGAGCCTTTCCCAGGAGAGCGAGGACGAGCTTGCCAAAAGCATCGACTTCGAAAGCCTTCAGAAAGCCATCACTAGACATGCCACACAAGCCAAAGACATTTTGGACAAGTGTCCCGAGGACAAACTTACCGGGAGGGCTAAATTCGCCTCCAAGCAGAATAAGCTGCAAAGCCTACAGTTAAAGCTAAGCCGGAGCACGAACGTATATACAACACTTCTGGTTTCCATTCTAATGCATACTATCATAACCATGAATACCGCAATGTGAGTTTGTATGTCTCACCGAGTATGCTTGAATCTTCTAACTCTTTTACCGCATAGCGCCGAGAACCTCAAGGTGGAGATGAGAGCGGCATTGAGAGAGTTGAAAGAGGCTCGAGCCACTGCCGTCGCGACTGCTTCTCCGAACGCCGCCAGTCCTATTGCACACCCAGCTGGTGATGCAGCCTATGATGAAGCCCAGGACACGTCGACCCCAAGGACACCATCACAATACTTGAGGAACATATCCGCCTCAAGTAAAGTTCAAGGATGGAGTGTCTCGAGACGCTGGGATCAGGCGAAGCAGTCCGCAGCGGATCGGCTAAGGAGCAAAAAATCAAAGAAGCATCACATGTCCTCGGACACAGCAAGCGGAGGAGCCGACACGATTGCTCATTCAAACCCCATACTGGGACATACTTTGCTTAATGAAGCAGGTAAGGGACTAAGGAGGGTCAACACGAATGTGGATCAACTTTTGCTAATCGTCACTAGCTCTCGAGAACGGCTTGGAAGACACACAAATGCTCCAAGAACTGCGAGATCAAGCTTCTCAGAGCCAGACCCTATTGCAGATACCATCAGACCCAGGAACCATAGGAGCTGTTCAGGATATGGAGATCTCTGGTCTGGCGGATGAGGAGGCAACGAACGATACAGTCCGCAAATCCACTGAATCTGGACCTAGTCAGACCTCTTGCACGGCAGCCCCGTCCGCGGATGAGATTATCCCAGTTACTACTATTCGGCAGGATTCTCCGGGCTTACTCCACGTATCCGAAGAGATGAACGGGGATCGTACCTCTCAACAATTCGATCGAATCGAGGATCTTTTCGCGGATGGCACATCCATGGCGAGTGCAACAGACGAGGCATCGTCCTGGATCTTCCTCTTCTTTCAACGCTTTGACGGATGGGTTCAACTCGTTTTATTCCCCAAGGACTTCGGAAGAATGATGATTGTTCTGGACAAAATCGCCGAAGCAGCTGAACGATCACCTCTATATTGTTTTCTGGAGAGACATGGGAATACAGGCAGTTCTTTGAATCTATTTTTCACCCAGGTTTTGGAAGATGGCACACGATGTGTCGTCGATCGAACTCTACGGATAGGGAGCGGATCATCGTTCGAATGGCAAGATGGCTACCTAGAGGTTGATAGTCCAATCCACATATCGACGAATATCTTCCATAAAGTATATCCGTTTGATACATGGCCCTACTTTATACACATCAGTTCAGATGGAGAAGTGCTTGCCTCCGAAGAAGTTTATGGAGGCGTTGGAGACACGCTCTCACTGCCGAATGTCACTCTACCGCTAGGGGAGCCAGTGTTTGTGCGCATATCTCGGCAGTGGACTGGATATTGGGAGTTCCTCGGGTTTGGTGGTCCAAGTACCCGGATGATAATCCGCGTGTATTCCTTAGGGCAGGAAATGATGACCGTGTACAAAGTGCGACATTGGATCGACGATACATCAAGCGAGCTTCGGGTAGAGAAGTTTCAACACCGTATGAACTGGTATGGTCTAGCCTTGGGTCTATCGCCCACTGCATATGTGCCAGTATACAAATGGCAGTGTGTTGAGGAGAAGGAGGAGGAGGAGGAGGAGAAGGAGAAGAAGAAGGAGAAGGATGAGGAATGGAAAGGGGAAGACGATGAGGACTGGGAAATGATCGGTTTTTATTGCAAAACTCGCGATGACAAGGTCTACTTTTTCAGGGGGGATTATGAAGATGAGCATGAGCAACCAGAGCTTGTGTGCTCAGTGAAGGCAGGATCGGAAATTCATGATCTAGGGGAATCTCTCGGTCTTCTCTACATCTCTGTTGAGAACGAGCTGAGAATCATAAAATGGAAAAGGGACGCATCCGGGGTACTGCGACATGAGAGCAGCAGTGTTTCCCGTCCTGCAAACTACTCCTTGATGGACTTGGACCACCTCGGAGCCCCGCTATTAGATGCGTATATGGCGCATCCTGAGATTAATAACGCGAGGTGATAGTAAGTAGTACATGAAATGCATAACGAACATCTTTCACTTGCTGATACCATGCTCTTCTCCATAGGGTATACATTATCAAGATGTCGTCGAGAATGACACAATATCGAAAGATATCTAGCTTAAGTACAAGGAAGGGTGAGAACATCATGATGCACGTTCAGATTACTGTTCATAGGAGACTCAGTCGGATATGCAAACGGCTTGGGCAACAATGAATTGCAACAGTGCGGCTGCGACATCTGGAGGGTATTATGACCAAAGATCATGAGCTGGCACTGCGACCTGGGCAACAACGCGGCAAAAATGAATCGAAACGAGGCAGTTGTGGCGGCTCTTCACCCGGCGGGCGGTCTTGATCTCGGCATCATGACGGACCAGCCTTGGTGAATTCTTCACTTTTGAGGAAAAACGAGGATACATCAAAAGTATCGAGTACTGGCCCCGAGGCCTCATCAGCCCATTCGGCCTACGCGATCCCTATCGCTGTCACACCTCGTTGTGATGATGGGTTTGCCCCTATTACTCGTTGGCCGAGGTCCTGCGCGAGATCCCTTTGCAATCACACCTGCACAAGCCCGCTCAGGCGGCCGAGTCTCCCAGCTATTTTTGGCTCGATGCACAGACTGCGGGTTACCATGGTCCAGAAAGCTCATAGTCAACACGCCTCCTGTGCGCCCCTCGTGGGAACCCACCGCTGCCACCTTGGCTGCTTAACCCCTGCGTGATTATCGGCTGACGTGGGAGTACGAGTGACTTCCTGTCTGCCTCTCCAGCCTGTCAAGTTCCCCGCACTCTACCGTCGAGCCGATCACCAAGCTTGGAGATAACCTTGAAAATCACGAGTCTTGGAACCAAGGGTCGGTGGATGTACGTCGGTGATACTTATGCACGTTGTTCCTGAAATTCGCTAGCTGGGCCAGTCCGGCCGACGAGTAGCCTCGACGAGCGGCCCCAGTCGAGTGCTGCCCGCTCGGTATAGCTGGCACACCACCGGCCACGGGACCAGGGGCCACTCCCACAGGAAATCACCAGTACCGGTCTATCAGGCAAGGAAAGCCTGTCCGGGTAAATACAAGACTTCTCTTCCTTCAGCCCGATATGGATCTGATCCATGCTAGTGCTCGCTGCGAACAGCCCTCCTCGGCCGGGCCAGACAAGACGCGAGGGCTGGATGGCGATATCAGGTCGGGACTCATGGCCGGCCAGCCCTTTCTGCCACTGCGACTGGGGGCTTCCAGGCCTCACTGTCTAGTACAATTAAGCCAGCTCAGATGCTTGGTAACCACCCCTTGCCCGCAGGATCCTTATTTTCCAAGCGAACACCATCACCTGTCGTCAGACTTGTAAGTCCGCCTGCATGCATAGCGCGGTCAGGACATTTTACAGCCGGGTAGGCAGACCGTCTTTGGTTCTGGTGTGTATAGGACTGGCGCAACGCCTCGTCTAGACGTTACCCTAGTGGAGAACGTCACGTCCCACTCGCCGAGTTCAGTTGTTGACTGCCCATCAAGCTTGGTGTTGTCCCTGTAGGCCCGCAGCGTGGTAGCACACGGTGGGTGGTACCAGGAAATTGCTGCGCTGACATCAGCAATTTTCAATGGTTTGTTGGTCCACGTGGACGGTGAGAAGGTAGACGAGAGGGTATTCGGCAACGCGAGGCGCAGAAATTTTCTTGGTATCGAGATTACGTCGACGCCACATTGAAATCCCGACACGAGATGGAGGCCCGCGAGACAAGGCCTGATCAGCCGCAGGGCAACATTCTGACGTACAGGGTACTACGAAGCTATACAGTAGGGACGGGCCCTTTTGGGGTGGTTGGGGAGGGAGGGGGCCGTCAAGAGTTGCAACCTGCAAGGTCGAGCGAAGGGGCCAATGGGCATCCGATCATACCTAGCTGGCTTTGGTAATTTGAGACGTTCATGGGCAGGCTCCATCTGATCTGATGAGTATTGTGTTGGGGAAACACGGAACAGGTGACAAACCTCCCCACTGCCGGTACCAGTCGACCGTCATGTTTCCCAGCGTGAGGGGTGGGACGCTGTCTTGGTCTGCAACGGTAAGCGAAAGACGACACTGGGGGTGTCCATTCAGGCAGTACTGGCTGCTGGATTCATGCACGTTTCAGCAGACTGAAGAAGCAGCATGACCGTGCACAGCGGTGGTGCCCCCCCAAATCATGCCCGCAAGCATCCTCGAGGCCCTGCCGGTAGTGACAGTGTCGGACGAAAGGCACAATGTAGCTGTTGAGGCTGTTCTTTCGGGGGGTATGATTATACACCGAATCGCGAAGGTGAAGGATCTATAGGACATGGCCATATACTCCATTTCGGGGCGGCTAGTCACCAGTATGAGGCACCAGCACATATCTGAGATCATGTAGCACTCAGAGCCTCCCCAGATGTGTGGTCGAACGGACAACCTTGTAGCCGAGAGAGGGGCTATATCGCGAGCCACTATCTTCATATCGAAGATATGGACGTGCAAGAACAGGCCTGCAGCAAGTGACCCCGGAGACTCGCCGAGGTACAGGCTCGGCAGAGAGCGTCCTGCGTGGAAACGGCGTGGAGAAGTAAGAACCTAGCTTAGAAAGAAAGAGAAAAAAAAAGAAAAAGTGTTAGCTCGAGTGAGCAATGGCAAAACAGAAAAATGCGGTTAAATCAGAGTAGAGGCACGGTTCAGAGCCTCACAAAGAAAATCCTCCATCCACAACGTTGAGGGTGGTGGAGCCGTCCAAGGGATCTTGTCTGCGGTGCTTTTTTGTCCGGTTTCGGGTGTGCAGTAGGACATTCGATAGTGGGCGGGTAGCTGCAGAGAAAACGAAAAGATGCGTACGCCCAAGGGAAGAGAGCTGCGGTGGTCATCGGCAAGCAAGGCAGATGAAGGACAGCCGTCGAGGGTGTGCTTGGCCGTAGTTGCGCGCAGAGGTCCTGAAATCTAGAGTCCAGACTGACGCTGACTGGTGGAAGAGAAGGATAAGGTAGCGGCTCGCCTGATGAGCCGGAGTTTTCTTGGCAGCCAGGGATGCCCTTGCTATGCTCCAGCCTGTCGCTGTGTCTCTGGGGTGGGCTACTGTGTAGTTCAGACCCTTATTACCCCGCTAAATTTGGAGTAGGAGCTGTGTACACTGTACAACTAAACGGGATTGTCTCAGCAGCAACATATGCGCCGCGTATGGTGTACCGTATACTACTATGTATGTGTATAATATATCATGTCCCGCATTTTTTTTTAAAGGTACCGTTGAGGTTCATAGGCCCAGAGTGCATGTTGGGAGAAGAAAAAGGGTTTCACGAGGAAGTGCACCTCGCAGTAGGCGTTGCATGAGGGTGGTGAGTATCCACACCAGTCGACGCTGCCTCGCCGGGCTTAAGCACACTCACTACCTCCCCTCTCTGTGCACGTGGTGGTTCTTCCTCGGCTGTGTCTCGGTTGTCGTGAATGCGAAACCTCTGTTCAGAAGTTTCTCTTGTGTGGTGTGGTGTGGTGTGGTGTGATGTGTGTACCGTAGCCTGTAGGCGTGTGCTGGAAGAAGGTACTTTGATGTCGTCTCGACTCCGGAACGAAGTATGAATATCGTGCCATAGATATAGATGAGGCTTACCAGAATGACAGGTCGTATGCGATATCGTGAGGAGGTCGAAAAAAATATAGTAATAGGTAGGTTCTGGCTCCAGCTGCAGTGGCTGTCTGGATAAGTAGAGGTGCTGGGTAGATGCTTGCTACCCAAGGCAATTACCCACGCACGCACGGGAAAGGAAGGTACAGATAGGCATCGAGCTGCGAGTGGACAGTAATAGTAAGCGGCCGGGAGCAGGAACGACACGTTTAGTGACGTTGTGCCCCTCATGTCTCGCGGAAGGTACCCCCGTTCCTTCCAGTCCCAGGGTAAAAGCCCTCCTACTCCTCTGGTTTACCACGCATTCACTTTCGAGGCGTCGGTGCGAGCTTGGAGGATCAGCTCAGAGCCCCCACGCACGCCAGGTTCCTCTTTCGAGCCAGATTCATGGGGAGGCGTTGCTGATCTGAGATACTGATCATGGCGATGACGCTCATGTCTGGTCGTAGGAATACAACCCTCCCCAGCAGCGAGAGAAACACCTGTCTCTCTTTCTCTGTCGCCCCCTCCTCTTCTTCTCCCTTACCGGCAACCGCAGAATACCCTTTCCCGAGTTTCATACATCGAGGGCCAATTTCCCATGTTCAATGCTCGTAGACAGGGCATAGGCTTTTCTTCCGGGCTCTCTCTCGCTCTCTCTCAAAAAAAGAAAAAGGTAAGAGGGGCGAGCCAGCAGCCAGGGGACAGACCACCACCAACCCCCAAGAACCTCCTCCGTCCCCTTCACCACCACATCCGTCCGGGGCCCCTGGACTGGCTTCAGTCGCTGACATGTACTGGCTCCAGGTCGGGTGTTTCTTTTGATATCGGCCTCATTTCCCACTCCCGCCCTTCTCGAATCCCAAAGACATGACCCCCCTCGTCTCTCCCTATTCCGCGACAGAATTCCTTATTCCATCACCCCAGCTTCATTTCTCCCCGGTCCCGGATCTCCACACCACCCTGCAACTTGGGACGAAGTGGGTAGCACTCACCTACCCAGAGCTAGCCCTGCAGGCCCTTCACGAATCTGGAATGGCGGAGCAACCCCGGATTTTGTGGCTCCAACATACTATTAAGACCCGGGAGAGCCCCATTCAGTGGTTCCTCCTCTGACTCGTCCCGGCTGGGCTGGCCTTGTCTCTTCCTACCCCGTGTAAACGCCACTCATTCGACCATTACTCACCCCTCTCTTCCGCCAGTCAGCCCACTCACTGACTTGTTTGGCTGCGGACTGCGACGACCTTCTTTGAAGACACCCAAAGCGTGTCTGCACTGGCAGAGGCCGCGGTGTTCAGGCAAGGCCAAGTCGGCTGGAGCTTTTCCTGGGGGTGGAGAGGCCAGGCCTCACACGTATATCTTCCTGTGCTCCATCCAGGCGGCCGCGAGCCCCGTCTACGACACGATGGCGCCCTCGTCCACCACCGGAGACTCCCCCCTTTCCGTCACGACGACCACGCTGGCAAGCACAGTGAGGCCCTTCCCCGTGCCAACCAGGGACGATTTCTCAATCGACATCGCGGTCCCGGCCCTCCCCACCACCAATGGCCATGGCTCCCTGAAGTCCCCTCTCAAGTCGCCGACAGCCCTGAAGACCCAGCGCCAGGCCAGCTTTAGCCGGGAAGGGATTCTCGGGTCCGCACAGAAATCGAGGAACATGTCGCAGTCATCAGACAACCGTCAGGGAGGCCATCAGCATGCAGAAAGAAGGCAGCGAGGAGGGGATCAACCCTCTGAAGCGGAGGAACACCGACGCTGGTGTCGACTATCCGCGGAGGCGGGCTACTATTGCGGTATGTCGAGCAACCCGACACGCTGCGGTGCCTGTCTCTTCTACTGACCATCTCGAATAGTGCGAGGTCTGCAGGTCCCGCAAGAGCCGCTGTGATGGCACGAAACCAAAATGCAAGCTCTGCACCGTAAGTGAGCCCCATGGTGGCCTGGCTATCCCTGTGCACCGACTACCCCATGGACTTTTCGAGGACAGCCTTTACTCACGATTTGTCTAGGAGCTCGGCGCCGAGTGTATTTACCGCGAGCCGGGCATCAAGCTTGATGCCGGAGACAAGCTCATCCTTGAACGGCTGAACCGCATTGAGAGCCTCCTCCAGCTAAATATGGTGAACCAGTCAAACGGCATCAACATCACCCAGGACTCACCCAGCATGAGCAATGGCACTGCGCTCAACGGCGAAAATCTCTTGGTGCCGAACGCCAACGGCAGCTTCCTGTCTGTCATTCCCAGCAGCGGGATAGGCACTTGGGCTCCGAATGGGACCAACATCTCCACGATGCCCAAGATCCACACGAATGCTGCTCTTCACCTCCTGCAGTGGCCATTGATCCGCGACCTCGTCTCGCGCCCCTACGACCCGCAGATCCTGCTACAGCTCGAGATGGCCAGGGAACCGCTACACTCCCCTGACCAAAACTCCATGTGTTGATCTTTCCAATACAACAGCCTACATCGAGGCTTACTTCGAGCGAGTCAATATCTGGTACGCCTGTGTAAACCCATACACATGGAGGAGCCATTATCGGAGTGCACTGTCGAATGGGTTTCGTGAGGGCGCCGAGAGCTGCATCGTCCTCCTGGTCCTCGCGCTCGGCCAGGCTAGCCTGCGTGGCAGCATCTCCAGGGTGGTGCCTCAAGAGGACCCGCCTGGGCTCCAGTACTTCACGGCGGCCTGGGCGCTGCTTCCTGGCATGATGACATCGAATAATGTACTTGCAGCTCAGTGTCACCTCCTCGCATCCGCCTATCTTTTCTATCTTGTACGACCCCTTGAGGCGTGGAATCTGCTGTGCACGACCAGCACCAAGCTCCAGCTACTCCTGATGTCGCCCAACCGGATCCCTTCCGAGCAGAGAGAGCTGACCGAGCGTATCTATTGGAACGCCCTGCTGTGCGAGAGTGATCTGCTGGCAGAGCTCGACCTCCCACACTCTGGCGTCGTCCAGTTTGAGGAGAACGTCGGCCTGCCGGGCGGGTTCGAAGGAGATGAGAACGAGGCAGTTGGGCGGGATGACCTCTGGTATTTCCTTGCCGAGATTGCACTGCGGCGGCTGTTGAACAGAGTCAGCCAGCTTCTATACTCGAGAGACTCCATGGCGACCACGACGAGTCTGGAACCCGTCGTCGCCGAGCTCGACTTCCAACTGACGCAGTGGTATGAGAGTCTACCGTTGCCACTTCAATTTCCCTTCTCGAGGACGATGCTGCCGGATCCGATCCAGACCGTCTTACGCCTGCGATTCTTCGCTTGTCGGACCATCATCTACAGACCATACATCTTGGTTGTTCTTGATAACGAACAAGCAGTCCTGGATCCTGCTGTGCGGGACAGCTGTCACAAATGCCTGGAGGCTTCTATCCGGCAGCTGGAACACATCGCTGCTCAGTAAGCTGCCTCACACCCCGCCGTCTCAGGAAGAGACAGCTAAGGCTAACAATGAACTGCAGTCATGCCGGCCATATGCCTTATCTGTGGCAAGGGGCGCTCTCCATCGTGTCTCAGACATTATTGGTGATGGGCGCTACGATGTCACCATCTCTCGCGAATATTCTCCTGACGCTAGTCCCCCACAGGGATACCATTGATCAGATTATCAACGACGTGGTCATGGAGATCGAGCGATACGCCGTCCTCGCCCCAAGCCTCAGCCTGGCGGCCGAGATCATCAAGGAGGCCGAGGTCCGGAGGAGGGCTTACCTGAACGGATGAGGAAGCAAGGTTTTCTTCTCCCCAGCGGTGATGCGTGCAGCGCATCGGGTCTACGATACACGAGAGACGAGTTCATGACCATTTGCATCGGACGGCTCTACGAGCTCGGGTGACGTCAAGAACGGCAACGCGCATCAATTCAGGACGAGACTGGCTACAATTTCTTTCTTCGGAGATGAGGACCAGGAGGCACCAAGGTACTCTACCTCCAATTTGGCAGAATCCTGGCCTAGGCCTTGGACCATTTCGACGACGGCGGCGTGTAGATGATGATTCCTCTCGGAGCCGGCTGGAAGCTGGTAGGAGCTTGCTGCGTCGCCACGCGAACACTGCAGATTTGGGCCAACTTCGAGATTACCTCCTCGCCACCTGGCGATCGAGCTAAAGCAGATTTGTCGGCCCTTCGAGAAACCCCGGGACCAGACTCCGAGATTTCAGGTTGTCTGGATCTTCACATTGGGGCTGCAGCGCTGTATGGGTGAATCTTGATGGTTGGCGGGCAATTTCGGATGGCGGGCCGACATGCCGCCACCAAAGCCTCTTCAGGTAACCCAAGCCTTTTCAGTCCACCAAACACAAAAGGACCTCGGAATCAACTGCTCTCTGGTGTCGGCTGCCTACACGTCGTCATCATCATCATCATCACCACACTGCATGGTGCCCGAAAAACTTATCGTTATACAGAGCCTTGTGTGCATGTTCCAGGAGGGAACCCGGACCCAATGTGCTCCGTCAACATGACATAATCATGTCGACGTCAGACACGACCAGGAGAGGTCAACCACTCCGGCTGTTTGAAGATCTCGAGGCAAAAGGACGATCTTCTGTTCATCTTCAGATCACCTACTGCAATGGGACAAACCTGGGTCGCATCCGGTTTGGAGAGGCAAAGGCCTCGAGATGAGAACATAAGCGTGCATGCCTTACGGCTGCAACAACTCGGGCCCAGAAGGAGCACGTGTGTACGAATCTAACTTTTAGGGGAGGCGAATGCCAGGCGTTCAGGATGGTAGCCTTGGTCATTCGAGAGAGGGGGGGGGGGGGAAACCGCCTGTACGATCCGACAAGAACATGGTACCACAGGACGCGTTCACCGCGAAGCGAGGGGTCCTTGGCCACAGGGAGGCAGCCTTCTGCATTACACATGGTGTTCAGCGCAAATTCTCCGAGGGCGGGGACGGCGAAAGACTGACTGGTGGATATATGATTATGACCCGCATGAAGAAGAGCCTTGGTTTTTTTTGGTTTTTTGGTTTTTTTTATACTTTTTCTTTCTTTTCTCTCTTTGCCCTTTTTATCACCCCCCTCCCTGCATCCTGAGCATGCAGCAGAGAGGACGTGTCGCCGCCAAGATCGGTCTCGGTCTGGGTCGTCGACGAGGCGTGCTGGTTTTCATGCCCAGGTCGACCCGAAGCTCCTCTATCATCCTCTCAACTTCTCTGCCTTCCTATCTAAGCAGCCTAGCCAGGGGAGATCAGACATGATCAACGCTGAAATATGATATGGAGAATTTGTATCCAGCTTACCCGCCGCCTATTTCTGACGATGCGCAAGCACCCCCGCCCCAGCTAGGCGGCGCGTTTACAGAACCTCGTGTAAGCCTCTTGAAGCGATGCCAGTGACTTCTCTCCAATCACACTGTACACACAAGACATCACCTGTTCTAGGCATCACACCCTATTTCCCCCTTCTCCCTGTCCCATCAGGTACCGCACCGCTCGGTACAGAGTTCCCGCCCTGTGTCGGCACTCAATAGGAATGTCAGATCCGGGAAGCCAGGCGTGTATTTTTAAGGGTCCAGAGAGATGCACCTTTATCTCGTTAGCGTCCCGAAATTTCGATTTCCTTGTCTCTCGTACTGGGTTTTCTCCATTTTTTTCCTCTTCTCTTTTCTTTCTTTTCCCCTTTGTCGGCAAGGGCGGAGGAGGAAGAGGAGGGGGGGGCTTAGCCCGCCTCGTCTTGTGACAGCTCTTCCCCCCCCCCCCAGCTTGGCCCGCACGCAACCCCCTCCCACCTTGCTTGGGGCTACCAGACGACCCAGCCCAATTGTATCTTTCCGCATGGGCCAATGTCATCTTGCCCTTGCAGCACCAACCCCCTCCCTCCTCCTTCCTCCCTCCCTCTTCCTCCCTCCCGGCTTCGCTTCGTGTAGCCAGTCTGCGCTTGCTTGGAGGAGGTACTTTGGTAACCGCTGCCACTAAGCTGACGGTGCGGGGTAAGCGAGAGAGAGAGAGCGTCTGCTGCTGCTGCTGCTGCTGACTGTGATGGAAGTGGAAGTGATCTGGTGGGAAAAGAATCGAGATTAGGTTGGGTACCAGGGTTTATTTACTCGCTCGGCTGGACGTCGGCCGTCTTTTGTTGTTGATTTATTGGGGGCGGGGAAAAAAACAAGGGAGAGAGAGAGAGAACCAGCCTAGGAGGGAAACGCGGGCATGCCGTCTTGTTTGCCTGTTCGTTATCGCTTCCTCTCTTCTGTCGATATGGCGATGGCAAGGCGAGTGAAAGCAGCCGCTTCTTTCTTCTTCTTCTTTTCTTTTTGGATCAGGTCATACAGATCGGCTCCTCGTCCGAGTTATTCACGCGTCGGCCTTCACAGAGACGGCTTGGTTACGTCTTGTGTGTGTGTGAAGCGCGATACTGACGAGTTGCACTTGAGAGGAGGGGAGGGGAAGGGGGGGGGGGAAACAAACGGTGACCGCGTTCTTCCTCCATGCCTGGTGAGGCCACAGGCCTGAACCTCCTCGTTGAGGCGAGGCTTGCCCTGGAGAACTCGAAGTTGTCACGCCCGGGTGGTTGTCCACTCGGACAGCCTCCTCTCCTTCTGTGGTCGCTCGAGAGGCGTGTAGATAGCTAGGTAGCCGGTGGAGAGTGTAGAGTACACGCACAGGCCTGGTGAGTCGGGGCGGCCAGGACGAGGGCGCTAGAGATCCCGGGAGAATGGTCTCTTGAGAGAGTGATGAGCTGCCCTCTCCGACTTGGTCTGCTGCTGAGAAGTGACTCGCCGTATATGCCTGGTAGATGCCCTCGTCTCTCCCTAGAGACATGGCTCTTCGGGAGCCCAAAAAGGGATGGAAAAGAAGAAGGGGAAAGAAAGAAAGAAAAAAAAAAACACCAGACGCTGGGTGCTGTATTTATTCCAAACAGCTATGTTCATCAAAGTCGGGTCCTAAGGATTGAAAATACCATGCTGGTACTCGGTCTTCACGCATAGCCAACCTTACCGAGTACACTACACCACTCGTTCCCTGCGGCCTATCTACAGAGGCTTGGTCCGGTAGCTGGCCAGCCCAGCTACCCCAGCCTCCTCCCGCCGGCCTCCACTACTCAATTACAGCATCAGGACACCCCTGCTCTTCCCCCCTCTTCAATTTCATCATCCTCGGGGAGGCATCTCCTCGCCTGGCCTGGTCCTCGAGAAGAACCTCCTGAGTGTTCCCCTGCCTGGTGATTTCGGGGGTCCTGGGAGGCCCGAGATCCGCCTGTCCTGGTGAGTCCTCGGCCGCGTTCTGAGGTGGCAGCCTCGCGTCGGGAGGCTTCGGCCGCCTCTCCAGCCTCCTGTCCAGTAACCTGTCCACGCCGCCCTCCTCGTATCCCAGCTCCCGCCTCAGCTGCTCCCTCCTGGTCTCCAGGTCCCGGTCCTGATCCTCGGAGATCGGCTGCTGGTGCGGATACTGCACGTGGTGGACGGCGGACGACCTGGGCTCGGGCTGTGCTGAGCAGGAAGAGGAGCCGGGCCCCCCGCCGGCGGGCCAGGGCCTGTCCTCGTCCCCGTTGACGACGACATACCACCTGATCTCCTCGCCCCGCTGCAGCTGGTCCCTCAGCTGCTCGAACCAGCCCGCGCCCCCGCCGAGCCTGGCGGTGTCGCGCCTGGAGTTCAGCATCTCGTCGGAGCTCGGGCCTGTGATGGCAGGGGCGCCGCTGCTGGCCCGAACGCGCGCCTCGTACCGCTGGATCTCCTCCACGATGCTACACGAGGCGTCGATACGCGTGACGTAGTCGGCGACGTAGGCATAGGGCCGGGACACCTCGTCCAGGTTGGCAGGGTCGTGCTCCTCCAGCAGCTTCACGGGGGACCAGCTCTGCGCGAGGACGGGATCGGACGCGGCGCTGGCGTCGGAGGCCTGGGAGAGGGAGGGGCGGCACGGCTGGGAGCTGGGAGGGGACGGTGGTGCCTGGTGGTGATGGTAGACGGTCGACGGCTTCGGGGCATGGGCGGGCGGGTGGGCCTCGGTGCCGCTGCTGCTCATGGCCCCGCTGCCCTGGCGCCTGTGGCTGCTGCTGCTGCTCCTCCTCCTCCCCGTCGTCGTCGTCGTCGTCATCCTGCCGGCATACTGCGGGTTGGTGTGATGGCTGGTGACATCCTCGTCCTCTGCACTGCGGCCTTCCGAGATGCTCACCTGGTCTGAAGACCGGGGCACCGAACCAGACTGGGGACCCGCACTGCTGGAGCGGGATGGGGGTATGGTGCACTCCGGGAGGAAGTCAAAGAGGTCGTAGAAAGACTCGACGAGGTTGCGGGCGGAGCCACACTTGATGATCCACTCCGGGGCAGCGTCGTCAAGGTTCTGGACGACCACGTAGACCCTGATGCTGCGCCTCTTCCAGCGAAAGCCGTGACATAGATAGGTCGGCATGGCAGAGATATCAGGGCTAGCTTCGCCAGCGGGCCTGACAGGTCATGTCATGCTATACATGAAGAAGATGCCGTGTGATCCGATGATGACCTCTGCGCTTCACCCGCAAATAGCTAAGTATACTTTTGTGTGTGTGTGTATTTGTGTATATGTGTAGAGAGGTTGAGAGGGACACAATTCCGCATACACACACACACACACACACACACACTAAAAGAGAGAGAGAGAGAGAGAGAGAGAGAGAGATTTGATTAAAAAGAAGAGAAAGAGACGAGCGTGTAGTAGACGTAAGAGCTATGTGTGTGTGTGGGATCGAGTTGATGTCTGGATGTTGGATCAACAAAGACGAGCTGCTGTGGTTGTGGTGCAGCAGCGGGGCACGAGTCGCAGCGCATTGTTCCCGCCCCAAGGCTAAATTAAATAGTCACTGTCACTGCAGGTCCGTAAACGGGCGCATCCTCGTCTGGCGCTGGCGCTGGCGCTGGGGTTGGCGCTGGATAAGTTAGAGCCAAGGAAGAGAGGATGGCACATTCCAGCTCCTCACAGGAAACCCAAAAGAAGAAGACGAAAAGTCAAGCCTCGCCTCACCACAAGTTCCCAGCCCGGGTCTGGCCCGGTCAACCAGGCTCACTGCCTGCATCTCGCTGGGCTTTAAAGTGAGATCGACGGGTCTTCTGACATGGTAAATTCCTGCGGGATGCGTACTGGGTGACATTTGGCTGAGAAGAGTACCTCGGCACCACCTGAAGCTGCTGCTCGTCGCCTGCTCAGAACTCGACATTGCTGGATGCAAGGTCGACGTGCCAGGTCGTCCGGTTTGCTCCCGTAAGAGATCTCCCCGGCTCTGTCTTTTCGAGCACCATCTCTGCACAGCCAGGGACTCTCCTGTCGTGGTGCAGATCTGAAGTTCGTGTGGTGACTGTGCAGCCTTGTTCCGGGAGAGCCAACTCCTCGCCCGACCAGGCTGTGGGCCATTCCCGCGATCGAGGCAGTCCCAGCGGTATATCAGACCATCGCCAGAGCTGCTACCTGCGGATGATTATAGGCTCGGCCCGTCACCGGACAAGACCCACCCGTATCGTACACAGTAATACCATAGCATACAACTGCAGTGATTATGTGGTAAGAAATC
Source organism: Celoporthe dispersa (assembly GCA_016584495.1). NCBI lineage: Eukaryota > Fungi > Ascomycota > Sordariomycetes > Diaporthales > Cryphonectriaceae > Celoporthe > Celoporthe dispersa. The sequence goes on from WAID01000004.1 coordinate 1,660,130, forward strand.
GTCCCTGGGCGAAGGCGGGGAAAGAGGGGGGGGGTGCACCGGCAGACAGACCGCGACCCCTGAAGCTTTAGTGCTGTGGTAGTGTACCAAGCGCTGTGGCATGCGCTACCATGAACGGTAAGAAGGAGGAGCTGCAAGGGGCCGATGGCCCTAGAAAATTAAAAGTGCATCTTCCCATTCCACTGTAGTGGAACACGGGGACGATGTGAAAAAGTGCAATATCGTCAAAAAAAAAACCTGTCAGCCTCCTTGAAGGAATAGCCAGAAACGGTCCTCGCCAACCTCACCGCCTCGCTGGACATCTTCTCCGTCTGCATGATCCTCCCAACAGCGCCCAAAGATCCTTCTCAGCAGAATGGAACAAAACAAGTACCGTCGTGCTGTGGTTACAGGCGCCAGTCCGCATGTGGGCCAGGAAGCGCCCCCCCCCGAGCTATGCTACCCAGCCACCGTACATTTTACCTGACAAGAAGATAGTGCAGTGCCACTGTGGTCAATGGCCGTACCACAGTAGGTGGTCAGCGGTCAGCGGTCAGCAGTGGTTCATCGGTTGAGCACTGGCCCCCCCTCAGTCCCTGGTCAGAGACACACAGGATACATCTTTCGAGGAGGCGGGTCCGCATGCCAGCGATACTGGTGGTGCCTTCCCTAGGCGGCGGGCGGCGGACTAGATCTCTTCTCAGCTGAAAACTTTCGTCTGGGAAGGAACAGAACACTAGCTCTCGAGCAGTCTGACTACATTTCTTACCCGCCTCGGTCAGTGTGCTCTCTCTGTCTCCCACTCCCTCCCTCCCTCTCCCTCTCTCCCCTTGGTGGCGACACAGTCCACAAGGCAGAGACAGAGGCGAGTTTCGAAAAGTAACCACCCACCACAATCTCGAGGATGGCTACCAGGCCTGCGTTACAAGATCCCTGAAGTTTGCCCTCCGTCGCTGTGACACACCTACCATAGTACACACAATCCATCACGTTCCAGATGGGGGCCGATGATCTACCTGATAATTACCATACCTAGTACCCAGCTTGGCGTCTTTGTCTCTTTTTTTTTTTCCTTTTTCCTTTTTCCCTCCTCCGCATACCAAGTCAAGGTCCAAGGCAAAAGGTGCCGTCACAAGTCACGCACAGTCGCATCCGACCACGATTGCATCCACCTTGGTCTGATCTCGCCGTGGAGTCAGTCTGCTGGCTGGGCGAGCGAGCAAGCGAACCAGAGGAACGCCCGCCTCGCTACAGGGAGAGAGAAAGAGAGAGACGGGTGGGGGGCCTTCGTTCCATAACTGATGCCCAGCCCCTGTCCTGCGTTGCCCTGTCCTGCAGCTCCGAGCTTTGTCTCTCAATGGTTTGCGCGCAGGGCGGACTAGGCCTGCAAGGTTCCTCGTCACTGCAGCACCTGAGTCGGCAGCATCACCAATCACGCCGCCAGGACGGCTCTCCACCCTGCTACTGCACCACCTGCGTTGCAGTTAGCCAGTCCGGTGCCACCATCTGGCTGCCTCCTCCGTGCTGCTGCGTGCGACTTGCAATCTGCAGCATCGTCGTCGCCGTCGCCTTAGCACCAATACTTGCATACATACATGCACCTATACACACGTACATATACATACATACATACCCGGAGGGTTCCTCCTCCTCCTCCTCTCCCTCCGCCCCCTCCCATCGTCTTCCCCGCGGGACCACGACGGGCCTCGCTCACGAGCCCCCCCCCTCCCGTCCTCTCTGTGGCCCCACCCAAGAACACCCTCTGGCCCGCGCTGTATGAGGGCCAGACTTCCCCCTCCTCCAGCGGACCGATGGCCGGGTCAGACTACGATGAGAGCCCGCGCAGCTCCATACAGCGGAGGAGGAAGAACTCACGTGCCATACCGCCGACGGCGCCGGTACCCCCAGCCGCACCCGACGTGCCTCGGGCGCAGCCGAGCTCACCCCTCGCCGGAGGAGGGACCGGGGAAGAGAGGAGAGCAGGCATCGCGATAGCGACTGGGAACGGCGACAGGATGAGGAGAGGCTGCTGAGGACCCCCGAGTCCCGGGCCTCGTCGTCTTCGTATCACCCCTCCTACCGCCACTACTACGATTCCGAGTACCGACGAGACCAATCCACCACCCCCTCCCACTCCGTCGCCTCCTCCATGACGAGCGTGCGGACTCCGCATCCCCCCGATCCTCCGTGACACGCCAGTCCAATGGTCTCTACCGCCAGCCCTCTATCTCCGTGCGGGCAGCCTCATCGGCCGGCTACGAGGACGACTATGCCCGTGAGAGCCGCATGAGCCGACCCCAGCCTCGTCACGTCCCGCCCCTGGCCCCCTCCGCCCAGCTCTCCCGAAGGTCCTCGAGGACCCTCAGATCCACCTCCGTCTCCTCCATGGGATCGTTCCGGCAGCGGCAGCAGCAGCAGGAGGACGACGACGACGAGGATGACGACGAGGAAGACGACGACGATCTGCCGTATGACAGCCACGAAGACAGCCGCCGGCCAGGGCCGGGCCATAGGGAGACCAGGCTCGTGCGCGTGAATCGTCGTGGTGGTGACGATGATGAGGATGACGATGATGACGACGATGATGAAATGAGGATAGACCGTGGGTTGAGGAGCCGCAGCCGCAGCCGGGCAGAGACCGAAAGACGGGGCACGCACCGCCGGCAGGTTCGACGTGAGGAGCCGGTCAGCCCCGACGAGACAGACCCTGACGAGACAGCCCTCGAGCACCACCACCACCGCCACCGCCACCACCACCCTCCAGCCAGCCAGAGGCCACGGGACCGTACCCCCTCTCGACAGCGACCACGGTCACCCTCGCGCGCCGCCTCTGTTCGGCATGTCCAGGGACCGGAGGACGACGTTGCGAGCGATGCAGACTCGGACGAGCCGCACACCTACGACCTTCGGGACCGCTTTGAGCGGCGTGAAAGCCGCGAGCACCACAGGCTTGACCCCCCCACGTCGCGAGCCCACAGGCGGAACCGGAGCGAGGGCCAGCCCAAACGCTCACCACCTTCTGCGCGGTACGTACCACCAGCTGTCCTCACCGGGGTCGATCCTGGCTCTGGCTCATCACGTCGGGTCAGGTCATCATCGAAGCGATATTACGAGAGCGAGGCTCCGCTGGTGGAGAGGCGTGACCGATACCACCCGCCGTCCACGTCGCTCCGGAGGCCGAGCACCGTCAGTGGTTCTGGGTCTGTGGCTGCTGCGTCGCAACATCAAAGTGTAAGCTCCTCTACCAAACGCTCGTCCTTTCTTGGGAGTCTCTTTGGTTCACCACGCTACGGCCATTCCCATCACCATCATGCCCCAGGAAAACCTGTCAAGACGTAAGTACCTGAGTCTCTCCCCGCCCACGACCCCGCTCCCCCGGGCGCGCGTGAACTTATCATGATGAGAATATCTAGGGTCGAATGTGTCGTCTGTATGGATGACCTCCCTCCCCACAAGGCGACCAAGCTCAAGTGCGGCCATCGGATGTGCAACTCATGCCTCAAGCGAAGCTTCAAGCTGTCCATCACAGACCCCCAGCACATGCCGCCCAAATGCTGCACCACAGACTTCATCCCCCTCAAACACGTTGACCGCCTTTTTGACATCCAGTTCAAGAAGACATGGAACAAGAAGTTCGTCGAGTACTCGGCCCGCAACCGTATCTACTGCCCCAAGCGCAGCTGCGGCGAGTTCATCCGCCCGGAGGACCTCCGCCACACCAGCGACGGCAAGAAGTATGGGAAATGTCCAAGGTGTGGGACCAAGGCCTGTGTGCAGTGCAGCGGGAAATGGCATCGCGATCGGGACTGCCCCAAGGACGAGGAGACGACGAGGCTCTTGGCCCAGGCGAAGGAAGAAGGCTGGCAGCGGTGCATCAAGTGTAAGGCTCTGGTCGAGCTCAAGGAGGGCTGCAACCACATCACCTGGTATGTCGCTGTGTTTATCCCGAGTGACGCCCTATCCGCCCGATCTCCCTCGCTGACGTGGCCCGCCTTTTTTTTTCCCCCTCCCGCCCCCATCGCAGCCTCTGTGGTGCCGAGTTCTGCTACGTATGCGGTGCCAAGTGGAAGACGTGCGCATGCCCCTGGTTCAACTACGAGGCCGTCGAAAATGATCGCCTGCAGCACATGCAGGTTCCCATGCCTCTGAGGGACCGATTTGCCCCTCGTCCTACGGTCGACCTCCCGCCATCGCCGCAGCGGGACAGCCGGCCCAGGCTTCGGCCGCGGCCCCAGACCTACGAGGAGGAGATGCTCCTGCGACGCCAGCAGGAGGAGCGAGACGAGGCGCTCGCGAGACGCCTGCGTAACTATCGAGACTACGATGACGAACACGAGGAGGATTTCCTGGCCGGGTTCGGCGACGTCACGGGGCTGGGCAACGCGGCAGGCCATTTCATGAACGAGGACTTCCGCCCTAGGCCGCGCAATATAGTCGTGCCACAGGCCCCGCCCCCTCCCCTTAGCACAATGCCGCTCGAGCCGGCGCCCATGTTTGAGAGGCCCGCGGCTGGCGGTTACGTCCAGGACGTGAGCCGCGCACGGCGCCCCCGGGCCAACTCGCTCACGCGGCTCGCGGAGAGGTTCAACGCGGACCGTCCGAGCCAGCGCCCGCCGCCGCCGCTGCCGACTGCTGCGACGATGCCTCTGCCGACGATGGTGCCTGCCCTCGCGCCAGAGCCGCCGATCAGGAGGGGAACGGTTGAGGTCCCCAGCGCCGGGAGGGTCCTCAGGGCGGCCGCGTCTGTCTTCGAGGAACCCGAAGAACTAAGCAAGCCTAAGGGTGGTGTGTCAGTGAGGAAGCAACATGCCCGTGATTCGCCTAGGGATGTCAAACAGTCAGCCCTGGCGGGGCTGACGGGTGATGGGCGGTACAAGAACAGAGTGGATGAGTGGCGGACGTACGTCGGGCAAGGTCCCGGCGAGGCCGCTGCAGAGCCGACCACCTAGAGTCTTCCTTGGCGCGGTCGTGCGGCAGGATGACTGCATCTGTAGGTGGTCACTCAGGCATGATTGGATGGATGATCTCGGGGAGGGCACTTGAGTGGTCAGATGCGATGATGACGCTACGGATGAAGTCATGACGTTCAATGGCACCAAGGGTCAGCATTTGGGTTGGATTGGGCTCGTTCACATTGCAGTAAGTCAGTGCTACTATCACGTTTACGGGACTCACGGAACCCCACACAAGCGCACGTGCGCGCACATACGCACACACACACACACACACACACACACACACACACACACAACACAGATGCATGGTAGAGGGGCATTGGCATTTGCGGAGCAGTCAGCAGGCGGTTCATCACGCGCACAATCATTTCTAGAGGGGACTCGAGAAGCCTGTCCATGTTGCACAGGACTCATTATTCTCCCTCACTGTATGGTAATCGGCGTTGGGGCTGGGCGGTTCAACGGTTGTCGTTTGGCATTTCAAGGTTCTCCATCTATCTATCTGTCAGTCACTCGTGTGTATAATTACCAGACCGTCAGTCAGAATTCACGCTTTATGACCACCACCACTACATCACATATCAACCATTTTCTTCTGGGGGTATGCATGACTTGAGAGCCGGGCAGGGCCAGCCACTTTAGTCGCAGATTACTGTTGACACCCTGCCTTCTGCACCACCCAAACCCTTATTTTTTTCTTTCTTTTATTTGCTTCCTTTTTCTTTGACTTTCTTGGCCTGCAGAGCTCGGCGGTCTCGAACGGTCCTCCATCCTTCCTAGGTTGCGGTGATCTGCGCCTGGTCTCGCTCATTGTCTTGGGGGGTGGAGAGACAAGAAGAGAAAAGTGGTAGTGTCGTTACACTGCACAAAACTGCCGGTAGTATTCCTACGCCTGCAGGCGAGTAGGGTGTCCTTTGAACCAGACGGGGGAGGAATGTAGGGTCGCATCATCCCACGCCTACTGCAGCTCCGCTGCATAATAAACCTGGCCGAGCTCGAGCTCCAGGAGGCGGGCGAACGGGCGGACGCACTTCAAGGTCGCGCGCAACATACTTTCCTTCCTCTCTTTCTTTCTATTGTCCACAGCTTGAACACTGCCGTCGGCTCACACGAGCTCTCTCCTGCTCTATTACGGTCTCGGTGAGACCAAGAAGCCGCAGCAGCGCATTACTATGGAAGTCCTCAGAAGCCAAGACTATTGGCTCTTCGGGAGCGCCTGTATACTTGCCGGGTCTCTTGTGTCACCTATCACTACGGCCTACTCTGTGCGCTACAGGCACAGAGGGATCACAATCCTGGGCTGTGCCGCGCTCTTACCGACCTCCCACTTCCTATCTGCCAGGTCTAGGCCAGCGTGCATTCGTGATCTGCAGGTTGGGTTAAGCCCCGCCCCCCAAAACTTACAAAAGCCGTTGTATTGAGGAGGCCATCTCGTTTCCAGTCAGACCAGCCGGGTTAGAAAGACACACAAACACACGGGAGTACAAGTCCGAACCCGTAGGCTACTGCAGTCAGAGTAGCCGTGGGCCCTCCTCAGCTGTGCATGGTCTTGCGTCTTCCTGTCTCTCTCCGGCGCCACCCAGCGTAACCTCCCACCCCCCCCCAAACAGAAGAGAAAGGTTTCTCACCGCTCCACCAAGGAGGAAAAGAAAGAAAAAAAGGGAAAAAGAAGGGTAGAGAGAGGGGGGGAGGGAGGCCATCGAACTTAGTTTTTGAAAACTGAGGAATATAGATGCGCGGGCTTATTTTAGAAGCGATGTGGTTACTGTTGCGGTACATGCTACATAAAAATCCGGGGGGAGGGGGGCAAGGAAGACGTCCCATGGCGTGCGTACCTCCACGTTTTTGTGTGGTACTGAAGCAAGTACTAAAAAGCAGACCTTGCTCGGGGTAGGAAAAGAAGAAAAAGGTTTTTACTGCCAGTGTCTTTTTTTTTCTTTCTTGTTCTTTTCCGGCTGTGTGACTACTACAGTCGTCACAGCGTATAACCATGTCCCTCCGGAGTGTGGTAAAGGATATATACCAGGAGACGACGGCTCTTGACCTCCTGCGATGGGGGGCTTTGGCGCTGGTCATCTACCTCTTGTCGGCCGCCGTGTACGACCTCCACTTTCACCCGCTGGCCAAGCACCCAGGCCCTCTCTTTGCGAGGCTCTCGACCATCCCGTCATGGTGGCACACGACAAGGCAGGACAGGCACCTCTGGCTGTTCCGCCTGCACGAGAAGTACGGCACCACCGTGCGCTACCGGCCCGACAGCGTAGTCATCAACACGCCCGAGGCGTTCAAGACCATCTACGGGCCCAAGGGCAACAACACGCGGAGCCTGGCGTTCAAGTTCTGGCCGCGGGACCAGGACCACTGCAACACGCTGCAGACCATGGACAATGCCGAGCACGGGCGCAAGAGGCGGGTCCTGGCCATGGCGTTCTCGGAGAAGGCGCTGCGAGAGTATGAGCCGTATATCCAGGAGAATATGGACAGGTGGTGCGAGCTGCTGGGCCAGCTGATGCCTGCCAAAGGTGGGTGGTCTGACTCCATCAACTTCGCGGACTGGATGAACCGCCTGGTGAGTTTGTTGACCCCCCTCTAGCTTATCGTGGAGAGAAAGGCGGCGGGCCGACCGCTTCTTCTTCTTCTTCTTCTTCCTCCTTCTCTTTGTTTTCTCTTACTGATCCTGAAGAAGCAATTCGACATCATGGGGGAGATCTGCTTCAGCAAGACCTTCGGCTCAAAAGAGGAGGATGGTAAACATATGAGACACCTCATCCATCTCCTAGGCGGAATGATGGCCTCGATGTATCCAGTAAGTGCACCCGAGGAGGAGAGAGAGAGAGACACAGGCCGAGACCTCAGCTCACGTCAGACGACCAGCTCTCAGTATCTCCGATCACGCCTCTCTGGGTCTGGCTCAAGCCGCGCGGCCTAGACTGGCTGATGGAGAAGCTCATGCCCGCAGACATAGCCGAGTGGTTCGGCTGGGTGGCACAGGCCCTCGAGGAGCGCACCAAGAGGGAAGAGGAGGCCAGGGAGTCCAAGAGCGACAGCCAAAGTCGCAAGGACTTCTTCCACTACATCTTCCAGGTCCGAGACCCCGTCACCGGCAAGGTCGGGTACTCAAAGCAGGAGCTCTGGGAGGAGTGCCAGCTGCTGATCACCGCCGGCGGAGACACCACAGCGCTCGTGCCCACGGGGATCGTATTCTACCTCGTGCGCAACCAGGCCGTGCAGGACAAGCTCGCCGAGGAGGTCCTGGGCGCCTTTGGCTCGGCGGATGAGATCGTTCCAGGCCCCAGGCTGTACTCGTGCAGGTACCTCCGTGCCGTGATCCAGGAGGGCCTGCGCACCGTGCCGCCGGTCGCGGCAGAGCTGTACCGTGAGGTGCTGCCGGGCGGTGCGGTCGTCGAGGGAGATTACTACCCCGGTGGTGTCAACGTGAGCGTCTGTTCATATGCTCTGTGTTACAACAAGGACGTCTACCCGGAGCCCTTCGAGTTCCGACCTGAGCGGTGGATCGTGGACGAGGACAAGGGAGTCTCCAGGGAGAGCGTGGATCTTGCAGAGGGCGGGCTGTGTTCCTTCTCGGCCGGCTCGCGCGGGTGTGTTGGCAAGAACCTGGCGTACATGGAGATGTCTCTCGTGCTGGCCAAGCTACTGTACAGCTTCGAGGTCAGAAAGGATGCGAGCAGCAATCTTGGCGGGGGCGACCCGTCTGGACGTCCAGGCCGACAGGACCCAGACCATTTCCAGATCTATGATGCCTTTGTGGGATTGAGGGACGGGCCCATGGTCCAGCTGAAGAGGCGAGTTCGTGACTAGAGATCAACGGCATGGCCGAGACGGTGTGGATCAGAAGGCACGGCATTCTCATTCAAGAGGCCGATAGATAGTATCAGCCCTTTGAGGCTCGGTTCCACGAAGAGTCGAGGCAGCCCTAAACAGTAGCCATCTGTACTCAGTGTAGCATTATTGTAGAATTCCATTGGCAGTCCTCGGGGGTTGGCTGCTGCGAAGAAAGTTGACGGGGCAGGAGGGAGGAGGAGTGATGTTGCCTTGAGTACTGGAGTACAGCGTAATCAGACGCTATGATAAGTAAGTAGCTATACCGATAGGAGAAGTACTTAAACACACTGTGCCGGGGCCTCAACGCGCCATTCTTTCTTCTCGACGCGATTTCCAGCGCCGGGCGACTTGACCTGTACACAGCCTTTTTCTTCTTTTTTCTTCCTCTTCTTCTTCTCTTCTTTCTTTCCTTCTCTTTTGCGACGACCACCCCGGTTGCCTAGTCCTTTAAGCTCCTCCTCACCTGGAGGATTATGTGGATTGCCAGGAGCATGGCATCCACGACATCCAAGTCTGCGACCCACGGCGCCCTGACCTTTGAGCTCCTGGCCAAGTGCTCCGTAAGGCTCACGCGCTCCTCCTCCTCCTCCCGACCCGCCCTGCGCCCTCGACGAGCTCTCTTCGACTGACAAGTGCACCTTCACCAGGGATAGACCACAAGAGCTCGCGCCTCCCTACTTACCCTTCCTCATGGACCAGTCAGCCTCCCGATGTTCATGCCCGTGGCCACGCAGGCTTCCCTGAAGGGCATCACTCCGGAGCAGCTAGAGCAGACGGGATGCCGGTTATGTCTGAATAATACATATCACCTGGGCCTCAAGCCAGGCCAGGAGGTCCTCGACGCCATCGGCGGTGCACATAAGCTCCAGGGCTGGAGGCACAACATCCTGACAGACAGCGGAGGGTAAAAAATAAAAATTCCCTCCAGCCGTTGCGTGCCCGCCAGCGCCACCACCGCTGAACAAGACACACATGCTCACGATAGCGCTCTAGCTTCCAGATGGTATCCCTCCTCAAGCTGGCCACCATAACCGAAGAGGGCGTCCGCTTCCTCTCCCCGCACGACGGGACACCCATGCTCCTGACCCCGGAACACTCCATGTCCCTCCAGAACTCCATCGGCTCCGACATCATGATGCAGCTCGACGACGTGCTCGTCACCACCTCGCCGGACAGGGCCCGCATGCGCGAGGCGATGGAGCGCTCCGTGCGCTGGCTCGACCGCTGCATCGCCGCCCACCGCAGGCCCGAGGCCCAGAACCTCTTCTGCATCATCCAGGGCGGCCTGGACCTCGACATGCGGCGCGAGTGCACCGAGGCCATGGTCAGGCGCGACACCCCCGGGATCGCCATCGGCGGCCTGAGCGGCGGCGAGGCCAAGGCCGACTACTGCGCCGTCGTCGGCGCGTGCACGGCTATGCTGCCCGACCTGAAGCCCAGGTACGTCATGGGCATCGGCTACCCGGAGGACCTGGTGGTCAGCGTGGCGCTCGGCGCGGACATGTTCGACTGTGTGTGGCCCACGCGGACCGCGAGGTTCGGCAACGCCATCACCAGGCACGGGATGCTGAAGATGAAGAACTCGGAGTTCGCCAACGACTTTGGCGTCATCGAGGAGGGCTGCGGGTGTGTCTGCTGCCGGCCCAAGGTGGACGGCCGCGAGGGCGAGGGCCTGGGCATCTCGAGGGCCATGATCCATCACAACGTGGGCAAGGAGACGGTCGCTGCGCATCTGCTTACCATGCACAACGTGTGGTACCAGCTGAACCTCATGCGGGAGGCCAGGGAGGCGATTATTGCGGACAGGTACCCGGCGTTCCTGAAGGAGTTCTTTGGCAGGCTATACCCAAGCAAAAGTGATTATCCAGACTGGGCAGTGAGCACCCTCAGAGGCGTTGGTGTAGACTTGTTGGAAGATTGAAAAAGAAAATAAGAAGAAGAGAAAGGGGAGGGAAAGGAAAAAAAAAAGAGAAAAAGAGAAAAAGAAAAGGGGGCCTTGCTTGACCTTTGATAGACAGTGGTAACGTCAGTGTGGCATGTTTCTTCATGACCGCCTGTTATTGTTGCTTTTCAAATTGCTAACTGAACAGCCGCGAAGCAGCAGCTTGTGGGTATCTCTCATGATTGTTTCCCCCGAATCCTGCCGTTGTCCCCTATAGCGCCTGAAGTGCAACAAAATTCTGACTGCATCTTAGACATCCTGAACGACCTCTTTGAACTCCTTGACTTCTTCGTTAGCGCCGCGGCGGGGTCCGGTCAATAACCTTTGCGCCGTCCTGCATCCAGAAATCAACCTCATCCACGATATCGTACACAATATCCTCCACAATCTGTTCCTCGTAGCGCTCGACCATTGGCCGTGGCGCCTCCTGCTGGACTGTCACCGTGGACGGCTCCTCAGTGCCGGTCATCGCGACGTCGTCTCCCGTGTCCTCGTGCTCGTATCCTGGGGGCGGGTACCAGAACTTGGGCCCAAAGTTCACCTCCGCCGCGCCACCTCGAAACACGCTCACCGCGGGATAGTATCCCAGCATGCCGTCGTCAAGACCTTCGCGCGCGTCAGGCTGCTTAGCCGTGGCTGGCTTCGAGGCGAGCGGCAGGAAGGCGAGCAGATTGTTGAACGCCGTGCCCATGTCCACTCCGTTCTTGTACACCTTGATCCAGGAATTCGGTAGTGTTCGCATGCACGGGATCGGGTGGTTCGGGTTCGGACCTTCCGACGAGCCTGCCCCTGAGCCAGATGCCGACATTGGCGACGGGTTCATCAGGTCATCAAGCTCTGGTGTCGTGTGGTAGTCGGGGGTTTCGAAGTAGATATGCGCCTTGAACCGGATCGGAAGACGGTCTCTCACGATGTTCGGCACTTCTATGGCTCCGTGATCCGCATCTTCGAGCAGGTCGACAGCTGGGTTGTAGTGACCCGATACAACCTTGCGATGTAGCTGCTCGGAAGGCAGGCCAATCTCCAGGCCAATGACATCGCCCTCTCGGATGTCCTCGCCGGGAGGGAAAAAGTCCTTGGGCCGCGACATGTAGACTTTCTGCCCTTCCCTGTCACGGATCCCGTAACTGTAGGCATCGAAGCCAGCCGGCGCATCGATGGCGGCCTCTCTTCGTGCAAATCCAACGCGCACATGGCCGTGAGAGTCAGGCTGCTCCGAGTCCGGCGCTGGAGGATCTTTCAATATACCTCGGGTAATTTTGCACTCCCAATACCACCTGCCCTCCCGTATGGCAACGTTCGCCCGCGACATCCTCCATCCTTTGTCCGTCGTGATATGTTTTCCTGATCTGTCGAAGAACAAATGTGTTGCCGCGTCCTCAAAACTCATGTGCGGGCCGAACGGCTCAGGTTCTGTCTGGCGGTAGTAGAAAGAGGAGGGAAACTTTGGATCCGCAATACAGTGGGTGTAGTAGTACTGCTTCTTGTTGTAGACACTAAGAGGACATTCAGAAAACCTGTCGTCCAGAGGCAGTCTGCGGGGGTACTCACTGCTCCTGGGTCTCGAAGAACTCGATCTGCTCACCACTGGGACCCGTCACGGTGTGGTGACTTGCCAGCTGCGGACCTCGGGCGGGCTCGAAGTCAGCAGCTTTGGGGAGGGAAGTATGTAGCGCGCAGGGCCCATCTCTGCAGAAGGGACATTTTTCAAGTTCTTCTTCGACTGTCTGGGGTCTGGAGTTGCACGAGAGGGCTCGACACCGCCTGGGGTGGTGGCAGCCTTGGACTCGCGTTTCTTGAGAGACTCTTTCTTGGTGCGCTTCTCCCGCGCCATGACACCACCATCTTCTGCTGCTTGCGGCTTTTTTGAGCTGGGCTCTGGGTTGAGCGGTGAAGACACAGCGGGTGAGTGGTGGTCTTCTAGAGCTCGTTTCTGCGGCAGAGAGGCAACAGCTGGTGGCGGCGGTGCTGGAGAGCTGGTCGGTGGTAGGGGAGACGGGCTGGCAGTCGTCGCCTCCCCCATTTGGGAGGGTCTCTGCTGGATTGTCGCCAGACATGACGATGACCCAGGCTGTATCAGGTCAGACCGCAACAAAGAATGGGTCAATGAGCTGGTTTCAAGACCTGGGAAGCAAGTGGCACCTGTGATGCTTCATTGCTGATGCACAAAGAGCTGTGCAGCAAGTGAAGCGCGATGCTAACAGCCGCAAGAAGACGCGCCGCTTCTAGCCTTGGCCTGGGCAAGCTAGGATAAGACATACGCTATCTATTGGTGGCTCCTTGGGAAGAGTGACCCACCTAGCAACTTTTGTACCTACTACTGTCTGCCTCTCATTTACTGACCCTTCGACCTTTTCAATCTTGACCGAGATCTTTCGAATCGCACGCGACATCTCGTCAGGCAACGCTCACACCAGCCGAGACTCCTCAGAGTACAGAGTTCTCTCCCCCTGCGCACCTCCTCAATTCGCAAGGGCTCTGGAAAGCCTGTGAGCTTGTGGCGTGTTTTGTCTCTCTGCCACTGCGCTTTCCAGCTTCTATCCTCGGTCCTCAACGCGAGCCTCACAGCCAGACCGGCCCTTGGCCTGCGCTTTGCCAGCAGAACCGCCATCATGCCTGTCGTCAAGGGTGGCGTCTGGACAAATATTGAGGATGAAGTCCTCAAGGCTGCCGTGTCCAAGTATGGGTTGAACCAGTGGGCACGCGTCTCGTCGCTGCTTGCCAGGAAGACGCCCAAGCAGTGCAAGGCAAGATGGCAGGAATGGCTCGACCCCAGCATCAAGAAGGTCGAGTTCACGAAAGAGGAGGACGAGAAGCTGCTGCACCTGGCCAAGTTGATGCCCACACAGTGGCGGACCATCGCCCCGATCGTCGGCCGAACCGCGAACCAGTGCATCGAGCGGTACCAGAAGCTTCTGGACGAGGCAGAGCAGCGGGAGGCTTCCGAGCTTGGAATGACCGGAGGCGACGAGGCATCTGCACCCACAGCCGACGATGTGCGGCGACTGCGACCGGGCGAGGTGGACCCTGACCCCGAGACGAAGCCCGCCCGCCCGGATACCATCGATCTCGATGAGGACGAGAAAGAGATGCTCAGCGAGGCCCGTGCCCGCCTCGCCAACACACAGGGAAAGAAGGCCAAGCGCAAGGCGCGCGAGCGACAGCAAGAGGAGTCGAGGCGGCTGGCAGCTCTGCAGAAGCGGCGCGAGCTGAAGACCGCAGGCATCAACATCACGGTGACGACGCGGAAGAAGGGCCAGATGGATTACAATGCAGACATCCCCTTCGAGAAGAAAGCTGCCCCGGGTTTCTACGACACAAACGAGGAAATCGCACTGAACGAGAGGCAGCGGGCCAACTTCGACCCCAGAAAACAGCAGCTGGCGCAGGCAAAGCGGAAACAGGACGAGGAGGACGAGGCAGGACGAAAGAGACGCAAGGCTGACAAGGATGCACCGTCGGCATCGTATCGAGAGGCCCTCAAGGCCGGCCAGATGCAGCGGATCAGGGAGGCCGAGCAGAGCAGTAAGCGGCGAGCGCTGGTCCTCCCGGCACCACAGGTCGGCGAGGGCGAGCTCGAGGAGATCGTGAAGATGGGCATGATCGGGGAGAGGGCGAACACGATGGCACAGAACGGCGACAACGATGCAACACGCGGCCTTGTGAACTCCTACACGGCATTGAACAGCGGTGCACCTATTCGGACGCCAAGAGCACCTGCTTCTGAGGATCATATTGCAAACGAGATCAAGAACATCCGAGCACTGACAGAGACACAATCATCATTGCTTGGTGGAGAGAACACGCCGCTTCACGAGGGGGCCGGCTCGACAGGATTCGAGTCTGCCGCCCCGAGAAAGCAAAACATCTTCACGCCGAACCCCATGGCTACGCCGTTGCGACAAGGTGTTAACGGCGTGGGCGCGACCCTCTGCGGCCGGGACAGACTCCCATGCGGACGCCACGTGACAATTTTGCGCTGAATGCCCAAGGCAGCGAGCTGGTCATGAGACAGCAGCTCAAGCGAGGCCTGGCATCCCTGCCCAGGCCCAAACAACAGTCCTGGGAGCTCGAGCTGCCAGAGGAGCAGGAAGACATCGTTACCACATCGGGTCGGCTGCCCGAGGACGCCTCGGAGCGTGATCGAAGGGAACGGGAGCTTCTGGCCGCCCAAGAGCTGCTCGAGAGGAAGCGGCGTACACAGGTCATGCAACGGGGCCTTCCTCGACCCGTCTCAGTTGATATCACGGTGCTGCAACGGGTGGCAGAAAGCTTGGAAGACCCGGCCGAGAGGGCCATCGCGCAGGAGGCGGCATTGCTTATGGTCTATGACTCGTTGAAATACCCTCTGGTCGCCAAGAAACCGTCTGCCCAGCAGCCGGCGTTGGACCAGATCGATGACATTGCACTGGCAGAGGCACGAAGGCAGATCTTGGTGGAGGCCAGAGGCAACCCGGCGCCGGAGGAAGTTGAAGCTGCGTGGGCCAAGTCAAACAATAACTCACTTTTACTAAGCTTGGGCTGCTATGACGACGACGAGGAAGATCATCTTACCACCATGAAGGCAGCCTTTGACGAGGTCCAGGACACCATGATCAGCTCCGCCGACAAGGGCGCGAAACTGGAGAAGAAGCTGAACCTGCACCTTGGTGGTTATAAGCAGCGCGCAGAGATGTTGCGGAAGAAGATTGGCGACTCTGCCGGCGAGCTGGAGAAAGCCACCCATGCGCTGAATGCCTTCCAGATCCTGGCCAATTCGGAGGAGATTGCGGTCAGGAACAGGCTAGCAAGCCTACGGGAGGAGGTTGCCTTCATCAGCAAGAGGGAGAGAGAAGCGCAGGAGCTCTACAGGCAGAACAGGGAAGAGCTCGATGCCCTTACGGTCGAGGCTACAAACGGGCATCACTAAGGATTGCAGACAGCATCGCTAGATGGTGATGATGTATGTTCAGGCGAGGCAGAGGCAGCATGGACACAAAAAGACTGAAATCAATGAAAAGGGTATATAATTTGATTGTATATCTTTGAATCTGACCCTTGTGGAGGCAGCAGCCGCCTCCAGACGCCATACCATACATACTGTCCAAATTAACGCTGACTGCCACAGCATAATGCGGCACTCTTTCTTCTTTCCAGATTGCAAGAGGCATAAATTCATCAGGTTCCATCTCATCAAATATCCCATGACCACCGCCCCAAGAGGCCCGCAGCGAAATAACGTCAGGTTATGGGTAGTAAGATCACTTCCTGCTTGAGGTGGCAACAGGGCCCTCGAGACGCGCAGGCGACCCGCGTGGCTCTATGGCAGCCGGCGTGGCTTCGGGGCCAAAGCCAGAGTCGGCATCCGAGAGCTCCTCGATGCGGCCCTCCATCTCCGCAGCGGCGGACTTCTCCTTCTCGAGCCGGATCTCGCGGCCTCTCTTGTGGCAGTACCACAGGACAAACATCAACACTGCTTCTCCGTTAGCTTGACTCTTACCCTATACGTCGGGGATACCACAGAGCAGAAGAAGAGAATGTCTCTCTCTCTCTGTGTGTGTGTGTGTGTGTGTTTGTGCTTGACTTACAGAAGAGCGCGACGCTCCAGATGACATTTGTCCCGATAAAGGCCGGCCACCTCACCTTGAGCGCGTTCATGATGGCCTTGAGCATGCCGACGATGGCGCTCGGCTTGGTCACCAGCTCGCTCATGTTCTTGGGGGTCAACATCTTCATGGCCTGGTCCTTGATCGAGCCGCCAGGCGTGGCCTCGGTCTTGAGACCCTGGCTCTCGGCGGCGACGGCCAGCAGCTCCGGCGCGAGGCTGCCCGTCAGCTTGCTGGGGAGGCTCGTGACCAGCTTCTTCATGCTGCCGGGGAGCTTGTCGAAGTTCCTGGCCAGCGTGCCGTCGTGGTCCTCAAACAGGTGCTGCAGGTCGCGGCCCGCGGTCGGGACGCCGTTGACGAGGTCCTTGAGCACCAGGGTGAACTTGGACACGAGCTCCTGGCTGTCCCTGGACAGGGAGAAGGTCTTGTTATTGCGGGCCGAGAGGTTCAGGTCCTCGAGGACGCGGCTGATGTCTTTTCTTCTCGCGCTCCTCCTCGTCGGGTGTGATGACCGCGGCGGCGGGCTCGAGAGCGCCAGCGGCACCGCCCTCGTTCTTTGCCGTCGGCCGTCTGACCCAGAAGGAGAAACGGCTCTTGTTGTTGTTGTTGTTGCTGCTGTTGTTGGTGGTTGTGGTGGTGGTCGCCGTGGTCGCCGTTGTAGAGGTACTATCGTTAATGTTCTTCTTCTTCTTCTCCTCGCCGCTCTCCTTGCGGCCCGTCATGACTGTCTTTCCCTTGCCTGCTGCTGCTGCTGCTGCTGCTGCTGGGCTCTCCGAGTCGCTCTCCCAGTCGCTCTCCCAGGTGTACTCGGGCGTGTTGCTGCGCGGCGGGAGGGGGAGGCCGCTTGCCGTCCTCGTCGGAGAAGGCGCCCTCGCCGGTCAGGCGCTCAAAGAACAGCTCGTCATCGTCTGTGAGGACGGGGCCCTGTTGTTGGCCGGGCGCGGGCGATCGTGAGGCTGCGCGCGAGGCTTCGTCCTTGACCTCTTCCCTGGCTTTGACCTTTTGGTCACGGTTCTTTTAAATTTCTTGTAGGCGATAAACTCCAACATTGTCTCTTGTTGTTGTTGTTGTTGTTGCTGCTGCTGCTTCTTCTGCTCAGACACGGCACTTTTGGGGTTCGTGGTGGTCAGGCTGTCGAGAAGAAAAAGATCGGGACTTGGGAACAGTGAAATTGGGAGGGTTTGTCAGTGGACGGCTGGCTCGACCAACAAAAAGACGTAATTATACATGATGAGCCTGTTTTGCGGCTCATGGTTGTAATTTGGGTGGCGCGTGGCAAGTAACGGCTTTGTGGTTCTAAGAGGCCGCCGGGGCTGCCACGCACGGGTTTCAGGTGCAGAACACACAGCCACTGGAACCATCTGGCCAGACACACATACACACACACACACCCAAAGCGGTCTTCATTCGCCTATCATATGGACTATGCAACCCCTTCCTGGCACGCTTGCTCCGCTGAACAGCTGTACAGACGAGACAAGGTCGCATGTTGCTTGTGTGCGTTCGCCCGTCAAGAGAGGCCTCTTGGAGATAGCAGGATGACGTCACTCCTAGAGAGAGGCTTGCACTACCGGGTGAATTCCACGTGTGAAAGTGCCAATCAATTCTGGCAATGGGGTATCTTCATTGTCCTGCCATCATAACTCCTCGACCCCTGGCCTTTTGTGACCAAGACATACAGAGGTATACATGGCTAGGCAGTCTTCTGAGGGTCGTGTGTCTCCGTAAATCGTCAGAATCCGACATCAGAAATAGCAGTTCTGGTCATAGAGGAGGGGGGAGGGGAGGTCTCCGTGCTTGAGACTGCAGAGATTGCAGGAAGCCTCTCCAGCGGCTGCAGCGTCTCCCTGATCCCACAGGTCCGTCTTCAGCCATCGCTCTCGTCCAGCTGGCCTCCCTCGTCGGCCTCGCCGGGGGTCCATGGACACATCTTGGTCTCTCCTCCTGGAGCCGCTGGCCCTGCCGACCTGACGATGAGCTGCAGGCGTCTCCGTGACCGACCTCTCGCCCACGAAATTCCTGCCCGTCCAGGCCGTCTCGCACCTCGGACAGATCTTGTGTCCTCCTCTCCTAGTGCGCCAGAAGGCGTCTGCGCAGATATCGTGGAGCCGGGTGGTGCAGTCGCGCTCCGGGCACCTCTGGCCCGTCGTCACGATCTCCTTGCATGCCTCGCAGAACTTGATGCGCTGCCAGTCCCCGGGGGCAGCCTCCGGGTCGTTGTATGTGTCCTGCAGCCACGTCTTGAGCTCCATCAGCGACCTGGCGCTCAGGCTGTAGAAGCCCGCGGGGCTCCACTCGAACCAGCCCTCCCCCACCATGCCCGGCAGCAGCTTCTCGACCTCGCCGTGCTTCAGCCCCCTGGCGACGGCAGCCCGCTGCGGCTGCGGGGCCTCCCTCTGCGTCACCGGCCTGGCCCTCCCTGGGAGGCGCCGCTGGTGGCCTGGCGACCTTTCTTGCCTGCGCCGCCGTGACGGCCATGACCTCCCTGCCTCGGGGTGTTGTAGGTGTCGAACATGGCATCGAGCACCCTCTTGATGAACGCGAGTTCGTCGGCGGTGCGCGTCGTCGCCAGCTGGGTGGCGGGGTCGCTGTGGGCGTTGACAAAGGCCCATATCCGCTCGCGGGTGGTCTGGTGTAGGGTGCTGCGGATATCGTAGTCGAGGGGCGCGACGGCCTCGCGGGCCCTGCTGATATAGTGCCGGACCAGGTCCTCGCTGACGTCGCTGGGATTGACCGCCTCCTGCGCCGCGTCGCCTGCGGAGAGGATGGCGGCCACGATGCACTGGGCCTCTGCAAAGGTCAGCGCCCCGCGGCCCATCAGCGCCTGCAGGAAGGCGCGGTTGCTGTTATCCCACCCGTTGGGCACAGAGGGCTCGATGTCCATGGGTTCTCCCCCTGTCGCATCTCGGGCGGCCGACGAGGCCATGTTGGCTTGTGGGAGGGAAAAGAAAGAAAAAAAAAAGGGGGGGGATGGGGCGCGGGGAGGGCAAAGGTATGGATGGGCTAGAAGTTTAGTCCGAAGACGCGTTCGAGATCCGCAACCGCGTCTCTAAGCGTGCACAGGGCCTAGAGGGCAGCGGCCAGTGCGGCAGCAGCGCCCCCTCCCCCCCCCCCGTGGCTCCCCCCCCGTGGCTCCCCCCCTGTGGCTCCCCCCATCAGCACCCAAAATAGGCGGAGCGCACCGCTGTTGCATACACACACACACACACACACAGCAGAGTCAGGGTCAGGGCCCCCCCTGCAGCAAGGCGCTACAGCAGCGCACCGACATTAAACAGTAACACGGCCCCGCCAGCAGTTTATGCCTCCCGCCACCAACGCAAAGGCCTGATGAGGAAACCCCACTGCTGGTATAAGCTCCAGCACCCCTACAGGCCTCCACAGCGCCGGCCACAAAGCTTCTTTTCTTCGCCTTCACTGGCAAAGCCACGACGCGCGGCGACTCTTCCGTCGGGCTTTGTGTTGATTGTCGTGCCACCTGACGGATACATACGGCGATCAGGCTCTGATCTCCTCCAAGGGGTCCAGAAGAGATCTGCAGCGGCGTACCTCGAATGCCATACCCGTCAGCTGGGAATCTGATGTCTTGCTCCCACACACGCACACACACACACACAGATCATCACATCAACCAGGCGAGATATAGACATAACCTCGAGAGTTGGGAGCGCAGCAAACATCAGGCGGTCTCGTTTTCGTTCCCCCCGAGGGCGCAGCGCTTTCGTGCAAATCTCCATCCATTGTTACGGTATTCTGGCGGGTTACCTCTTGAGGGAGCCAGAACCAGGCATGTTCCCGTCACATCGGCACTCGGATCCCTTCAGACGGGACTACGCAATCCGGCAATAGTGCCGACTGAGCCAAGCGCGCGCCGCATCTAAATTGCAACCTCGACTCCCGGCTCTCGAACTGGGTTACCATGCGCGGCATGGCGGAGCAGGACCCGATTAGAACACCGTCTCAGATCTTGCCTCGACCTTGTCTCTATCAGATCTCGAGAGTGGACCTCCGGGCTGCCTTTCCAAGAATATGCACGCGGGCGGTACTCGAGGCAGATCTCGGAAGCTCGGTTGTCCATCCGGACCAGGTCCCCGGCTGAACAGTTACATCGACACCTTCTTTGGACAAAGAGAGGAAAAGAGAGAGAGAGAGAGAGAGAGAGACGGGAAGAGGAGGGAGGGAAGGGAGGTGGGGGTTCAGATGTTTCCGTCAGTGAGATCATCATCTCAAATCGATGGTTGCACCCGATCACCCCATGGATAGCGCATACGATCGAATGCTTCTAGCCCAACGAAGGCCCTCAGGTCTGGCAAGGCCCAAGCCATCTAAGCTTCGGAAGCACCCGCCCAGATTCGTATTCAGCAGAATACTCGCTGGCGCTGGCGGTCCAAGCGCAGGACGGCCGAGTCAACCTCCATCCCGCTCGACGAGATCGAGGGGATGGTTGAGAGGACGAGTGATTTGCGATTCCAGCCCAAACACCAGGGTTGATCCTCGCCTGCCATGCGCTATCCTCCCTCAGCTTGTCCCTCTCTCTCTCTCTCTCTCTTTCTCGCGGTCCTTATTCTGTGGTGTTGTGTGCTAATACAGGTGAAACCCGATGCCCACTTGTCACCAGACACCGACGGTCGAGTCTTGAAACCCTCTCGGCAGTGCTTGGTTTATCCCTGACGCTCCTCCTGCCGGCCGCCAAACCATTATACATAGTGCATTCCGCACCCCTGGATGCTTCTGTTTCCATCCAAAGTGTTCTGGATTCTTTCGAGACCTCGCAGTTTGGGCTCTTCTTCTCTTAGTGTCAGGCCAGACTTATTCCTTTTTTTCCCTTTCCGACCCTCGTTTGATCTATCTTCCCTCTCTCTCTCCCCTTCACCCGCGACATATTCCAGCTGCTGTCAGACCACAATCTGGCGACAGAGAGCCACTCTTTTTATTTCATTTTTTTTTTGGTTGCTGTGCTGCTAGTCTTTCTTCGCCTACAACTATCCTAATTTAAGAGGCCTATGGCTCTTATTCTTCTTGTTCTACTTCACAATACCACAACCTACTGGAACGGCTTCTTCTTGTTCTTCTTCTTGAGGCCGCTTTGGTGATCTCCTCGGGGCAAATGTATCATCATTCCAGACTCTTCAGCTTCCCGTCATGTTCGGTGATACCGGACCACAGTTCCCACCTGAAGCCATAGGTGCTGCAGCAGGTGTCTTTACCTACACCTTCATATGCTTCTCGCTGAGCTCCGCCCTCCTGTGGGCAGCAATAGCTCACCATGAATGGAAAAGCTGTGGGTTTGACCTCTCAGTCTCTCTCTCTCTGTCTTTCTCTCTCTCCTCTTCTACAGGATCACCCCTGTGACTGACGGTCTTGTCCTGCTTCCCAGACGTGGCTCTCCTGGCCTTCTTTCCGTCGCTCAGCGCGCTGGTCAGCATGGGCCAGCAGCTGCACACCTACCTCCGATGGGCGAGCATCAAGGTCGCCCAGTCCGAATACGTGAAGGCCAACCTTGGCAACCCTGAGTTGTCCATCGCCGGGCCTTCGGTCGGGCTCGACCTCGTCCTGTTCTATATCCGTAGGTTCCCCCACGAGAGCTTGGCCGGCCGGCCTCCCTCCGTCCTAGGCCGTGACTGACCTTGGACAACCAGAATACTACTGCTACAATGTCGAGGCCCTTCTTGTGCTCGTGTGGTGAGTTAGATTCACTACTAGGTCATATATACTTGTATATATATATATATATATAACATGAACCCAGTCATGTCACTTACACGATTACAGGAGTTACCAGTTAGCCCACTCTGTATTCCAGATGAAGGTGTCCCCGTCGGCCAGTCGTCATGGCAGCAATATTGCCAAAATCATAGCCATCCTACTCCCGATCCCGCAGGTCGCCTTGATGCGGACCAGCGCGCTTCAGCGCTCCATCGTCGGCTTCTACTTTGTTGCCAACGTCCTCAGTAGGTGTCGCCAGCTGCTAAGAACTCCTCCTGTGAGCAGAGTGCTGACTATCCTGTCTCCCCGTTCAGTATGTACCTCTCTCGCGGTCGGCTCGGTCCTCCTCATTACAATACTGGTGAGATACATCACCACGCGGACGGAAGCATCCTGGCAGGTGAACTACGCGAGACGATCCCCTGTCGACCCAGAGGCTCAAGCCGAAAACAACCTCGAAATCCTCGATAGCATCAGCGGTGGGCCGCCACCCAGCCAGAGGAACATCTACGACAACTGGCTGGTGGTGCGGTTCGCCATCGCCTTCGCAGCTCTAGCGTAAGCTCCTCCCGCGCCCGCCAGACGAGGTCATCTGGATGCCCCCCGGTGGACTAACATGAGCTTTCCTCTCAACACAGTGCCTACGAGCTCGTGATCATCCTGGCCGAGGTCGCCTTCGCGGTCGGGACCGATGAGGTCGCCGCGGACGAGAAGGTGGACCTGCGGCCCAGCAACGCCATCACGGACTGCAAGTCATTCCTCCCGGGCGTGTCCGCGAGCATCCTCGCCTTCCTCGTCTTCGGCACCACCAAGACCTTCCGCGAGTTCTTCTACCGCAAGCTGGTCCCGCGGGCCATCCGCCGCAAGCTTCACCGGCGCACCAGGCACATCCCTCCCGCCGCGAGCCCACAGTCGGAGGAAACACAGCCACGCCGGTTGTTCCGGGCATCAGACGCGCCCATAGGCTCGCCGCTCTCGACGCCGGGCGTGGACTGCTTTGAGCTAGACGGACGGGACGGGAGACTGGTGCTGGGCCTGAGGCCTGGCGGCCATGGCAGCTTACATGAGCTCGCGCTGCCGACACCGACGTCGAGCACGTCTGAGCAGCAAAAGGTGGATCACGGCGCGGAGGAGGAGGATGAGTGGCCCATGTTGAACCTCAAGCCGCCGAGGTGAGCGGCACACAAGGAGATGTGCAAGGACAGAGGGAGGACCTTACAACGACTGACGATACTTTGATACCCAAACTTTATTTTTTCTTTTTGTATTTCAACACTACAATCTACACATACCATATGCCCAACAAAATCTTGACTGCCGATTCCAGGCTTCTTGGCACGTAGTGAACTCTGCATCAAGTCTCTACAGCTGGCCGAGTGGCAACATTGACCTTCGATGACTCTCCGTCTCTCTCTCTTCCTCTCTCTCTCTCTATCTCTCTCTATGTCTCTCTGCAAAAATTCCTTCAAGGCACTTGACGTCCTGGATCAAGTTAGGTCTCCTCTGGTGGTCACATGGCCGGTTGCGGCCAAGTTCAAAAAAAAAAAAAAAGTGAGGCTGATGACGAAAATGGTCAGTCCCGAACATTCGTGCGGCCTAGGCTGAGACATGCAGCGGGTGTTGCTAGGAGATCCGGGCGTAGTCCCACGCCCACCCTCACAGAGCTATGAAGCTCTAAGCTGGCCCAGGCCCGCGGGGCCTCGAGGGGACATCCCTCCTTCTTCTCACCAACTCCCACCCCGCCCCATCCGCGGGCCCGAGTATTCCTCACGCACCACGTGTGTGGGTAATTTCAAATCTCATGGCGCTCGCATGGGATCGGCGCGGACTTGATCTAGTCTGTCAGGGATGATGCCCGGTCCTGTGACCGGTGGTGACAAAAACTTGTGCTTGCCTCTGGTAAGGGTGGGCGCCGGAAGAGGAACCAGCCTGCGCTTGGGTTGGGTTGTGCTGTTGGGCTGGGAGGTCCTCGGTGGTCTTCCCCGGGTTGTGTGTCGAGGGAGGTTATCTCTCACATACAGCTGGACGATAAGGACGTTGTACTGAAGAGAAGAGGAAAGGGAAGATTAAGAGGACTAATCATTGATCATAAGACAACGTCCTCGGAAAGGAAGGAGAGACAAGAGCCAGCCGGATGGTTTAGAGGGCACCGCTTTGTTGATGTTTTGTGTTGAGTCTCACACCCACACTCACCCTTATTCTCTCTCTCTCTCTCTCTCTCTTATACCGCTCACTTTATTCCTCTCACGGTGGTGTGTGTCACCAATCAGAAAGAGAGAGACATCATTTGTCACACCAGGAATGGTGACAAGTGACAGGAACAAATGTGATGGTTACTCTTGTATCATCCGAGACAAGTTACTGAATACGTCTCGTCTTTGGAAAAGAAACCTCTCGTCTGTTTTTTTTCCTTGTTCTGTACTTCCTCCATTTCAGCTGGTTACTGTACCGAGTGCCAGTATTTGTTCTAAACTCATTATTCCGCCTCAACATCGAGCAGACCAATAACCTACCAACAGTGCCAAACGCCAAAGTCCTCATGCAACACCGCAGACAAATGAGATGCCTCCCATCGCCACCCGCTCCCAGAAGGTCCTGAAAGCTTCGAGGCGCAACAACGAGCACCCTACAGACATAACACCGGCTCTGCTTCCGACCAGGGGTGGATGACTAGAGCCCCCTCCCCAAGCAAGGAAGCATAGAGACCACCACTCAAAAAGAAGGAGAGAGGGAGAGAAGAAGAAGAAAAAGAAGGAGAGGAAAATGTGCAACGGCACCGCGACCCAGCTCCTCTGCTCTCACTTCCTCGTCCACTGGTCCGGCCCCCGCTGTCCCGAGAAATGCATCCTCCCGGCCCACAGGACCTGGCTCAACTGCACCTGCGCCGACTGCGACCCAGACCACAACCGCACCCGGATCCTCCTCAGGTACGCCGCCGAGCGCGAGGTCCTGTCGGCGAGGGTCCTTCAGGCGACGGTCGAGGGCCGCTTCAACGACGTGCGGACCCTCGAGAGGCAACTCCGGGCCGTCGCGTGCCTGCAGATGGAAGACCTAGGCCGAACGAGGTTCTCGGGGCTGGACCCGGCGGTCGGGTGTCGCTGGCCGGGGTGTTATGAGCAGTGGGTAGGGGAGAATCTGGGGAGGCCGGTGGACTGGGACTTGTTGCTGAACAGGTGAAGGGGCTGCCTACTGTCGCTGCCATGGCCCGGCCAGCCCATTCGTGAGCGTGGACGGAAGACCGAGAGGGGCCATCGTGTTGGCCATCTCGAGCACGCCTGGCAGGAGGGGCCGATCCTGAGCTGCACGCGGCGTCTGGTCTCCCAGGGGCCGGGCCCCCTCACAGCTTGGTGGAGGCCGCGACGGGCTGGCTTGGACTGCCGTCGTTGTCGTCGTCGTCGTCGTCGTTGCCGTCGTCAACTTGGGTGTAGTAGGCTTTGTAGCCGTCGCTGTCTTGCCCCCCGAAGCACCACTCGCACCCTCCGCGTCCTTCTTCGCCTTGGTGTACTCACGGAGCCTGCTGGTGGCGAGCTTCCCGTGTCGCTTCTTGTCGGTCGTGCAGCGGAGGAGTGGCAGCTGGATGATGGCCGCGAAGGTGTCGACGACCTTGGCGCGGGGCACGCCGTGTCTCTTGGCCACCTCGTCCCAGGGGAACACCTCCTCGCACGTCTCGGCAATGTCGACGATGAGGTTGGGGGAGGGCTTGCGCGGCTCGACGGCCTGTGCTGCTCCTGCTGCTGCTGCTCCTGCTGGGGGCTGAGGAGATTGGGGGTTGGACACGGCCCTGAGGACTGAGCCGTTGCTGGCGGGGGAGGCGGGGGCGGCACTGGACCGGGCGCATGTGCTGAGGCCAAGACAGGCTTCAGCGCGTTGATTGCCTGCTGAGGAAGTGGGCTCTGGTTCTGGTAGTACTCAGGACGTACAAGCTGAGCGGTGCCCGCTGGAGTCTGGGGTAGTGCCTGGCTTGGGGACGCCTGCTGGGCCTGGCCCTGGCTGCTCTGAGGAACAAAGGTCGCACCTTGCAGCTGCTCACCTGCGCTCATGTTGGAGACGGCAGCCACCCTCTGCATCGACACCGGAACCTGGACTGGGAGCTGCGACAGGGAACATCCCACAGGGATCTGGCCAGGCGGAAAGGGCTGGAACCTGAGCTGGAAGTTCTGCATACCCACGCTGGGGCCCATCGCAGGCTGGGGTGCCAGGTGCAGGAGCTGTTGTTGAAACGGCATCAGACCGTGCCAGGCATGCTGCTGCTGCTGCTGCTGGTGCTGCTGGCGCATCTGCTCACAGATAAGGCACGGCGCCTTCGGAGCTTGTGGCGGCTTTGCACTGGTCGGCATATCGCTGTTGTAGGCAGCAGCAGTGGTCGTGGACTCTTCCTGGTGGTGAGACTGGGCTGTCGTTGGTGGGCTGGTGGGAACCTGCCTCTGAGCCTCAGGCTGAGGCTGAGGCTGAGCACTAGTCTCGGCCTGTGGAGGAGGAGGAGGAGGCGGCGACGAGGCTGGTTGAGCTGATGCGTCGACCACCCGGTCCTGGGAAGCACTCCTGGCTGGACGCTGCGGCTCTGGTGTCTTCCAAGCAATGTGTGATTCGGCTCCCTGGACTTGCTGGCTGGGAACATCTTCTCGAGGGCGAGGATGAAAGGCAGGTGGTGGTGGAGGAATCGGCAAAGAGTCCCTGTTGGGCGCAGGAGATCGTCTTGGCGAAGGCTCTGGGCTCTGGTTCTCAGAAGGCTTCGCAGCATGTTGAGGCTCAACAACAGGCAGCGCATGTGAGATCTGGGGATTCCAATTCATACTCGGGCTCGCCGGCGCAGGCTGAGGATACAGACCAGCCATGCCCCAGGGGACATGCAGTCCACTTTGGGACATGCCTGGAGGTGGGAATCCAGCAGCCATCGCTGAGATGCCCGGCTGCGCTAAGAAATGTTCAGAAACCGGCTTCCGGAGCATTGTAGTAGGGAGCTGCTTCGGCGAGAGCGTCGGAGAACTGCGCGAGGTCCGGCTCGGACTTGTATTGGGAGGAGGAGGAGGAGCTGCAGGAGGGAAGACGTAGTCTCCCATGCTCGGCAGCACCGACGCGCCACGGTGGACTGCAGGCTGTGGCTCGCCTGGCAACGGCCCTCCGGCTGCTAGGGTGCGTGGAGCATAGCTGTTGTCCTGGGTCCCACTCGTCAGGCCCTGGAGTTGTTGTGGGCTGTTGTCGCTGTGTTCTGCTGCCGCCTGCTGCTCTTGGGCAGGGGTTGACTCTCTGCTGCCGCGGCACTTCTTCACACTGTGGGCAGAGACAAACTGCACCTCATCCTCTGGTCCTCTCTTGGCTGGAAGGGCGCCCGGCGTCTCCATGTTAGGGGTCAGTGCCATTAGGTGGTGTTTAGGTGTGGAGGGATAGGGCGGAAGGCTGGGCAGTCCACCATGTTGTGTAGGGGGCATAGAAGAAGCCATGTTCGGCGACAAGAGTTGTTGGAAGTGTATAGTCACCTCTGGGTCTTTGGAGTAGGATGGTGCTCTGAGATTCCGATTTCTCAAAAGATGGGACTGCACCTTGGCCCAATCTTATAATGTTCGGAAGGCAGCCTTGGAAGTAGCAGGATTGATGAAGAGAAAGTCCCATGGTGCCATCGACATTATGCTCTCTTAGCATATGCACTCTTTAGCACCCTTCACTCTGCAGCCTGCAGGTTTCTTTCAGAAGAGCCATGAACCCACAAACCTTCTCTTTTCATGTTCAACAAAGGAATGCTGGTGTGGAGAAAACGCACATGCTATGGTGTAATCTTTTTTTTTTTCTCTTTTATTTTTTCCGTATGGCTGCTAGATTGACATGTTGTATTTTTGCATACACGTATGCAGTGTTTGTTTGAAAGACAATCTTTGAAGATACGGAAGACTTTCTTTTGTTGCCGCCTAGAAAACACAGTCTGGTAGACATTGACAGAGACAGGCCCGGGCTGGGCAGAACACTGGCCTACCTGGACTAGGATACTGCTGAAAACTTTGCATATGGGGGCTTGAAATGTTTGCTTACACGAATCTACTACATTCTCACGAGTTTTTTTGGTTAAAAGTAGTAATCTTCTTTGGTCATGGCATAGCAAGAGATACAGCTTAGGATTGGTTGCACCGGGACTGTCTTGTACAGAGTTTCTCTCACCTGGCTACTACATTCTTCAAATCACAGGCTGCCGTTGAGAGCCAACAATCTTCAGTTCCGTGTTGCTGGACTGCTTACAGCGTGGAGCTATTAAACTAGACACCACGATCTTGACAACTCGGTATCTCCATATGTTCTTCCAGGGCTAGGAAGATTGAATCAATTTGTATGGCTACAGTTTGTTTCTCCTTGGCAAATGGTATAGGCGTCTCCACAATCTTCTTCACCTTGAAACATCCATATCTGCAAATGTATCAGCTATTCTTATTCCCTTGCTTGTGGAGATGGTCCTCCCCCTTTAGATGTATGTGCACATATTTTATATTGGCTTACCTGGAAAGGGTCCACCAAGGCCTTAGACCTTTGTAGTGGGTGAGCGGACCCTTGAGTTGAGCTCTGGACCTCCCCCACCTTACCCCACCACTGCCCACCTCCCATCCTGGAGACGCACGGACCGTCTTCTGGCACGCTAGCCCACCATGTCCTTCCTAAGGCTGCTAACCGTGCCTTCCCTGCCACAGCCCACCAAGAGACAACATCATAGCTCTTTCCTACGAGCTCACCAAGATCCTCTTGAGAGATCTGCCATATGCCACCTCAGCTCCTGCTCCTCTTTTCTGAGAGAATCCTCGGTGTACTCCGCAAGGCTCATTCATCTCAGCAGACTGCTCATCCTTCGACTGACTACTAGGCTGACTCTTCCCTTTTCCTCTCCTGCTGTTAGCGACGAGGCGGACGAGACGACCCAGTGCCTTACAATAACCGAAGCCTTGAACGAGCGAAGGGGGAACGAGGACGAACAGGACGTGGAACAGAACAACAGCGATACATCGAGACACGAGTCGGCACCGAGTAAGCTTGCCAGCCTCGAGACCCCCGCGAGTGGTCTATTCAACGCCTCCATCGCCGCCGGCACAGGACTATCCCGCTGCGGTCCACCTCGAACCTGTGCTCTCTCGGTGCCTCTGCCTGCACTTCCTCCTCCTCCTCCTCCTCCTCATCCTCCTAGCGAGACAGACGGATCTGAAGCCCATAACCAACCCTTTTGCTCCGCTTGAGCGGCCGGCTGGTTCAACATGGAGCACGTCATCCTCCACCCCCTGCCTCTAATCGCAATCTCCGATTACGTGGTGAGACACACCTTGCGGGCGCAACCAGGTCCTATCGTTGGCGCCTTGTTCGGCCAGCAGAATGGTCGTGAGATCAGCATCGAGTTCGCATACGAGGTCAAGACGATGTCTGCAGGCCGTGAAGGCACCTTTAAACTAGACTGGCACTGGTTTGACCTCCGTCTGGAACAGAGTGAGCACCATTTGTCGTCTTCAGATGTCATCTCCAGATTATGTCTGTTCTGACCTCAGTTGCTAGTGAGAGCTGTCCACAAGGATCGCGAGCTCGACTTGGTGGGGTGGTACACCCTGCTGCCCCGAAGCGGTCCCGGCCCCAACCTGTTATTCATTCACCACCAGATCCTCGACCGGAACGAGGCTGCCATCCTGCTTGGTTTCCACACCGAAGAGCTTAGTGAGGAGTCTGCCGGTGGGACGCTCCCCGTCACACTGTATGAGACAAACTACGAGGTCGAGGGCGGCAACAAGGAAGCCCGAGATGACGGCGAGGACAAGGAGATGAAGGACGGCGATGCGCAGCCCAGGCTCAAGTTCCGAGAAATTCCTTTTGTGGTTGAGACCGGCGAGGACGAGATGATTAGTATGAGCTCGGTCGCGGGAGGCGCAACA
The DNA here is from genome assembly GCA_016584495.1 of Celoporthe dispersa. Classification (NCBI taxonomy): domain Eukaryota; kingdom Fungi; phylum Ascomycota; class Sordariomycetes; order Diaporthales; family Cryphonectriaceae; genus Celoporthe; species Celoporthe dispersa. Next base: position 1,690,029 of record WAID01000004.1, read on the forward strand.
AACGCTGCGTCTGCCCAGGCCCGCGAGAAGAAGACGGATGCCGATGCCAAGGGCAAGGGCAAGCAGGCTTCTACAGAGACCGAGAAGGTCGACCCCAGCAGCGTGGCCCTGTCAAGAGAAGACGATGATATGATCGCCGCTTTGATGAGCAAGGCCAACGCGATCAAGATGCTCAAGTCCCGCATCGACCTCATCATCAAGTACCTGCAGAAGCTCCCGCCTCCCTACATGGCCGAGGTTGAGGCGGAAGCCAGTGCAGGAGGACGCGGCGGCGGCGGCGGCGGCGGCGGCGGCCACACTGAGCCCTCACAGACGCTTCTGCGGCTCATCCAAGCTCTTGTCCACCGCCTCAGCCTCGTGGAGCCCGCCGACGCCGAGGAGTTCAGGACGGAGATCCTGCGTGAGGAGAACGATGTCGCCACCATCAAACTTCTCAACGAGCTCATGGGCCGGGTCTCCGAGACCCGCGATGTCGGCAAGAAGTTCTCGGCCGTCGAGACCGGCAAGGCCTCCCAGAAGCACAACGCTGTCTCTGCTCAGCAGTTCGCCGCCAAGTCTGCGGCCGGCGACCTGTTCTAGGCCGCGTTCCTCTTTTCCACACATACCTATCGTGTTTCGTCCTTCCGTCTGGACGATTGCCTGGATTCTGCTTGGTGTTGGGTGGGGGGTCTTTTTGGGGGGGGGGGGGCCATGGAGGCATTTGCATGCGTGAAAGGCATGGCATGGCATGGCATGGCACGGCGTTCATCTGGTCCCGGAAAAGAAAAACCGGGAGGTCACGCAGACCAGGGTAAAATAAATAGATGAATGAATGATGCACTACTATAGATAATGTGCGGCTGGCCATCATGAATCGAGCTGTATAACCTCACGGTAAGGCGACTGACTAGCTGGCATTGTCACGAGTTGTCATTAATCATGTAACATCTCTGGAGGAGAGACGTCACGTTTCTAACCCCATCGCTCTGCTAGAGAGCCGCCAAACCGAAATACCCAGGTTCATTAGCAAAGGGAAAAAAGTACACGGACAAATCACGACCAGACCAGAGCCTTCTTCCTCCCACCCGAGACATGTAAAGAACGCCAAAAGAACGATAAGAGACCTCTTTTTTTTTCTCCTCCTCCCCCTTCCCCTTCCCCTTCTCTGCTTCATCTCTCTTCTGAGATCACGCCTCAATGACCACCTTCAGCACCAGCCTGCCCTCGTCATCAGCTGTCCGGCTCGCCAGCTCAAACGCCTCCCGCGAGCGGTGTAGGCCCTTGAACCGGTGCGTGACCATATTATCCAGGCTCGGCAGGCCCCCAGCTTTACCACCTTTACCACCTTTGCCGCCGCCGTGGTGTCTTGACGCACACAGCAGCCGGATCCCCGTGGCGTACGTGTTTGCGTAGCGGAAGATGCCCAGGATGTCGACCTCGCGGAGGTGCGCGACGGACATGGGCAGCGTCTGGATGGGCGTGCCCATTCCGACCATGATGACCTTGCCGCCGGGCTTGGTCGCGTACAGGGCGGTGTGCATGCACACCTCTTTACCCGTGCACTCGAAGGTGACGTCGACGCCGCCGTCTTCCTCGTCGTCATCATCCGGAGCGGCGAGGGGAGAAGGGACCCTGGACACGGCAAGGATGTCCTGCGCCAGCGACCGGGCCCCCTCGAGCCTGGTGTCGAGCGTCGAGAAGATGCTGCTCGCAGGGGTCACGGCACCGCCGCCGCCGCCGCCGCCGCCGCCACAGCCGCCATCTGCGCCCGGGGTCGAGACGCCCGAGACGGAGGAGCTGGAGGACGAGGTGTGCAGCGGGCGGGGCACGACGTAGCCGTGTGTGGCGAAGCCGTGCTCGAGGGCGTATTCGACGCGGCCCTGATCGACGTCGCAGATGGTGACGGACGGGCAGCCAGACTGCTGCGCCATGGCGGCTGTCAGGAGGCCGACGGTGCCGGCGCCCATGACCAGGGCCGTGGAGCCGGGCTCGGGCTTTGCGCGATTGAGGGCGTGGATGGCTACCGAGAGGGGCTCGAGGAGGGCCGCGGCGTCGAAGGAGATGTGGTCAGGCAGCCTATATGGGGGGTGGAGACAATGATAAGCAAAAAAAAAAGTTATCTGGCTTGGGTGTCTTCTTCTTTCCTGTACTTGTCAGGACTCACCTGTGGCACCAGACGGCCGGGTGGTTGATCCTCTCCTGCAGCGTCCCTTGGAAGTGCGGGAAGCTCTTCGCGCTGCTCCTGAACCTCATCTTCCTGCAGAGGTTATACCTCCCCTTCCTGCAGATGCTGCACTGCCCACACGGCACGCCGACCTCGAGGGCCACGCGGTCGCCGGTGGAGAAGCCGAGCACCTGGGCGCCGACGGCAACGACCACGCCCGAGGACTCATGACCTAGGGATAAGGGCTGGCAGGCGCACAAATCGCCATTGGCAAACTTCTTGAAGTAGGAGACGTCAGAGCCGCAGATGCCGGTGGAGCGGATGGCGATCTGGAGCTCGCCAGCTGCCGGGGGATCGATCGACCTGTCCTCCTGCGTTTGGTCAAGGAGGCGAGGGTGGACCTGGTCAGCAAAGGTGTACACTGGTGTATATGAGAACTTTCAGACCCTCTCTTGTTTGTTTTTCTTATGAATGTGGGTCATCTTTCTCTCTGTATCTCCCCCCCCCCCCTCCTTTCTCTCTTTTTCTCTCATATATATAAATATAAAAGGTGGCTCCCTCTTTGCCGGAAACAGCAGGAGAGTTACCGGCCGGCCGGGTCCCGGCCAGGGAAGAAGGGGGGGGGGACGCGAGATCTTGTGTTACAGTGAGATCTAAAACAGTAGTGATGACGGGCATATGAGAGCTCCTCTTGTTTGTTCTTGTTTCTGAAACAAGACTTACCAATCGCAGGTCTCGGGGGCCATGCAAGACGGATGCCACGACTGTAGACGGCTTCGTATACGACGAGCCCACATGCATAGGCTCCATCTTGTCCTCCATGATGGCAGAAGGCGCCATTGTCCAGCTGGTTGTCGTGGGCGTGGGGTGAGCGCGGGATGAAGCCCAGGGAGATGTGCCGCGGTGGTCCTGTCCGGGCTGCGAGCCGCACACACGGCACAGCCGTCAGGAGCAGGGCAGGGCAGGGCAGGGCGAGGCTGGAGGCAACGTTGTGTGCCTGACGAGGGTGGCTCCCTCTGGTGGGGGAAGACTGCTTAGGGCCCTGTACCGGAAGGGCCTCCTCCTCTCTCCTCTACTAAGGATTGCGGGCTCGGACGAGGGGTACAGGAGTCTGCTTCAGGAAGGTTGGCTGAGCCTAGTTGATAGCGGCGTGGGATGTGCGGAACAGGAGCAGGTGGGCAGATGCTGGGACAGGTGGGAGGAGAAGGGTGGACGGAGGCAGGCGGAGTGGGATAGATAGACGAAGGAGGAAGGCCATTTATCTCCTCCCTCTCTCCCTCCCTGCCTCTCTCTCTCTCCCTCCCTCTCCCTCTCTCTACATATATGACGGGACACATCGACAAACAGTTTAAAAAAAGAAGAATAAAAAAAAAAGAGGAGAAAAAAAAAGGCTTCCCCCTGCCCATCGATACCACTTTCAAGACCAGGAGGCTCCGTTCCGTCAAGACGCCCACCCCTTTCCGGCCTGGTATGATCGTGATTCGGGGTGTGTTACTCAATGGTTGCTAACCTAGGGACGATCAATGCAGGAGGGCCAAGAGGGCGATAGCAAGCTGACCAGGGGACCCAGGCATGGTTGTGGGTATGACGAGATAGAGGGCCGCATGAACGAAGGAGGAGGAGGACGACGAGGACGAGGACGAGGACGAGGGCTTTCCCCAGAGAGCGGAGCAGTAGTACAAGGCTCACACATACAAGAGGAGAGGGCGCCTGCCATCCGATACGCCAGCGGACAGATGAAGAAAAATTTGTGTGTGACGGAGGCAGGGATTGGACATCTCAGGAGACACGGCTGGAAGGAGCCACCCCTTGGGCTCGCGCCCCTCCCACCTTCTCCCCTCTTTCCACCTCCTCATCGTTCCTGCCAGTTACCTTGCGACGAGTTATCTGGGGCCCTCCCCCCCTTCGACGAAGCTTAACCCTGCGGGAGGTGGTGGAGAGGGCACGGAGAAGGCACCTGCTTGCCAGCAGAGAGGGAGAGGGAGAGGGAGAGAGACACACACACAGAGACAGAGACACACAGAGAGAGAGAGAGAGGTTGTGATTCCCAGATATCAGATGCAAGAGGTCCTGCAGTAGCACCACACCAGCTCCAGCCGACTTGCATTAGCCTGAAGTCAACCGAGGAGTGGAATCCATGGGACCGGGTGACATGAGGCAACCCTGCCCTTGTCCACACGATATCCTCCTCCAGGGCCCCAAGACCACATGCATGCAACCCGCCGCGGCATTCGTTGCGGTCTCGAGACGGAGAGGAGGCTGCACAGTCATGCTGGCTGTGGTCTCACGGGCCCCCGACTAGATAAACCCAGAGGTCCCGACCCTGCACCGCCTGGAGAGGAAGAAGAAAAGGAAGAAGAGGAAGAAGAGCAGAAGAAGAACGAGGGCTCGAGAGCTCATGTGTGGCCTGGGCTGGGCAGTGAAGGAAGGAAGGACAGAAGGAAAGGAGGGTGGGAGCGGTAGAGCCTGCAGGCAGAAAGGCTCTCCGCCCTCCTCCTAGAGACAATCATGACCCTGTCCAGCGCCAGGAGGGGAACAAGGTTAAGATTTCCACCCCTCCCGAGCAGCCCTCTTCTCAAGGCGAGCCCGAAGGGACACGAGGATACCAGTGATTTGTGTCGTCGCCGACGACAACTGGCCCGTCATATTAGCCGGCCCATCCTCTAGCCTTAGATATGCGGTCTGATAGACACAAAAGGGGTCCCATCAGAATTTCTTGGTGCGTAACGGGTCGCTATGTGATTCGCTGCATTGCAAAATGTTAGAAACAGATTGTGGTGGAGGGGCGGGAGTGCAGTTCGTTCCCTGGGCCACGGGCACAAGGGGGGAGGGGGGCTAGGCCCAGAGACAAGAACTGCATGATGCACGGTGATGAAAGCCTGATGTATGCAGCACATGCGAAGGTCGTCTCGTTGCTACCTCGCCGGCCCGGGCTGTCTGGCTGTTGGACAGCCCTTATCTTGACTGTAACGCTGTCGACCAAGGAGGGAGGATTGGAGAAGGAGGAAAGAAAAAAAGGAAAGAAAGAAAAGAAAAAAAAAAGAGCATCAGAAAGAACTAATGGGCCGCCCTAGACTTCTTGGGATTTCCGAACCAGAGAGAGGGGGGGAGAGGCTCGGCTCGAGATGTGAGGTAGAGGAGGGGTCCAGGATTCGAAGACAGGCCTGCCTGCGTCTTGGAACGTGGCAAAATATTGGCCACAGCATACCTGGGATATCTATACTTCAAACCAGTGCTGCTGCTGCTGCTGATGACGACGGGCCTGCCAGAAGCACTTGATAGGTCTGACACCAGGACGGACTGGACTGTGCGCGCGGGTCTCTCGGGTGTATGGAAGGAAAAAAGCTAGTCTGGGCTCGAGAAATCGACACATCCCCTCCTGCACGTCGCCTCGCCCGCCTGCTCGAGTGAAAAGGTCGTGGATCTGCTCCGGCGCTATTCAAGGCGCGAGTACTGCAGTCACAAAAGCCACCGAGGTTGCTAGCCGAAGGCCTTGGGTCTCCCTATAAGTCGGGGTGCGTGTGCGTGTGTGTGTGTGTGATGGCCGGCGGAGAAGAGAAAAAAAGGTATTCCCTCCAGGGTGAGTGAGGAGAGGGAGGCGAGAACGGCAGGGACGGACTGGGTTCTTGGTCCAGACAAGTCTGACCTCTGACGCTCGGTGTGCTGATCGATCGTCGGCGGCGGCAGACTCGCTGCGACTCAATCGAGTGTAGTGTTGCGAGCTTGAAGAGCAACAGTCGGCTGCTGTACACGTCTCCCATCTTTGCCCAAAACGGAACCCTTTCCCGGACGACGTGACGAAGGATTTACATATGGTCGTGTGCATGGGTGGGCGCTGCTGCAGCCGGGACATAGCTGTGTCCATGGTAGCTTCAACGGTCGGTGAGGCATAGTGCCGGCCCGTTTATCTCTGTCGTTAGACGGACACCACACCGTCCTCTGCTGTTCACCTTGAATCAAACCACCAAAGACCACCACTGCTGCAAGTCAGGTTCGGCCTGCGCTTCCGAGGAAATTCATGCTTACTGGAATCTTGAATCCTGCTGTCGGAAAGGGGCCCGCACCCCTCAGAAGTGAGAGATCGTCGTCAGAAATGATATAGCCCTGTCAATAAACCTGGCCATGGTTCCCAACGGCAACGAGCCGCCGCCACCACCACCACCAATACCACCACCATCACGGCTCCGTGCTACACTCCATGCCAAGAAGCGGTGCGGGAGTGGCTTGAGGTTGGGTGTGCTGTCTGTATCGCTCCAGTCAAGAGGCCGAGGCATATCTCTGCTGAAAGGCTCGACGCGACCTGCACATCGGTACCGGTGATGGATGGCTTCCCCCTTTTGGATCTGAGAGACGGTCTGGACTGGCGAGGAATTTGTCGACAGGAATCAGGTGCACACCGTGGGTTGATCATGTCGACATCCACCCCCCCCGACCCCCAATACATGCATTATAAGACGCGCGTCGTGCACATCGCAGTCGCAGGAAAACGGCGCGACATGCCGACGGGGCATGTACTATGTAAATCACCTACCTGGGTTGTGGGTATGTGTATGTCATGGATCTCGTCCTCCTGACACACACACACACTTACATACATTTACGTACAATCTCCCTAGCAGAAAAAAAAAAAAAAAAGAGTCTGCCGCGTCTGGGAAATCGTTGGAGGAGCACGTTGATGCCTTGCTGCAACCCCATCGCTGCTGGGGGCCTTGATATGCAGGCCTGGCCACTAAGATGCCCCCAATCACGAGCTCCCGCGCGAGGACCCGGGTCTGCCATTGCATGAGGGCCAGGTCCAGGTCTCCAGGTCTCCGGCATGAAACCAGAAATGATGTCCAGCAAGCTCATCACCAAGGTCGGAGATAACTGGTGCGATTTGGCCCTCCCACGCTGGCCGATCCCTTCAGGGTGGTAGCAGCTGCAGAACCGCCTCTGCCGCCCTGGTTCATCGCGAGGTCGGCTCAAAATATACACCCCCCCACTCACCACCCTTCTTGCCCTTTATTCAAGAGTCATCAACATCAGGCTGCTCGAGCCGACCGTTCGAGCCGGCTATCCCCTCGAGCAGTAGTCAGGTCACCGTCTAGCGGGTGCACCTTTAGCTTCGGCCCAGGTTCCGAAATGGTGTGGTAATGTTTCTGCTAGTCCTCGGTGCCGCATCTCAAAATACACGGGCTGACGAGCAATATATTATAAGTGGTGAGCCTGGACCAGGGTTGGCAAATCACTGGTTCTCTCATGGGGGACTAGGCAGAAAGATTAGCCGCGGGGGGGGGGGAGGGGAGTGGGAGGTGTTCTCCAAAGAGGCCGCCATCCGGACGTCCAAGCAACGCCCTCGCCTAGCTAGCGTCTGCTCGTTCAAGGTTAGAGGGTAGACGACGTCCACAGTAGTACATACATACCTGTCTGCCTTCGGTTCGGGCCAAGCCTACAAGCTGGGCCGTACCATATCTTCGGAATCCTCTATCGCAGGCGGTGAAGTAGAGCACTTGAACCCCTGGACTTGAAGATACAATCTTGTTCAGATAAGAAATCCTAAACAAGACATAGGATTGGCGCGCCTTGATCAAGTCGCATATCATGCATGCAGCCACAGTCTCCCGTGGTATGATTTCTCATGCTAGCTGCTGCACCATAGGCCCGGCAGTATGTGGCTCCGAACCATTCACACATGTCCAAAGGGGCATGCGACATGACATAGTATAGATCTTAAAGCGTCAAGAATTGGCGACGGAAAGATCCAGGGCGACGGGTTTGTCCGTGTTGAAATCACCGTCCTCAGAGGCATATGAGAGAGAGAGAGAGACACACACACACACACACACACACAGAGAGAGAGAGAGAGAGAGAGAGAGAGGGAGAGGCGGCGTTGCGATGCTGAACAGCATTATGACAAGTGCGTTCCCTACAGTAGGCGATGACCAGCAAGGAAAACAATAGGGCATTAGGAGCACATACAACGATACAATTGACAAGTTAATGGAGTTGACCTCTTGGAGATCGACCTCGGGCGTGACCCCGTTGATCGATATATACACATCTCAAGTTCAGAATGTGCTGGTGGCTAGCCGGCTCGCTGCGTTCCTCGCATCCACCCTGTCCTCATCGTCCTCCTCGTTGAGCCCCGGCAGTCCGGTCGGAGGTCGAGCGTTCTCCTCTTCAGCTTCTGCCTCCTCGCCAACGTTGGGCATGAAGCTGCCAGACATGCTTCTGCCCATGGTATCTGCAGACCGCCTGGGAACACCGCTCCACGCATCTCCCTTGGGTCCCTGGCTCGAGGCCATGCTCGTCCGCCGTGCTGTGGGATGCGACTCACGACCTAGCCTGCTGAGGCCGCCGGAGGCATCGATCGCCCGCACGTCGGGCCGCACGTTCTCCAGCAGCGCCAGGGTTCTCCTCTCAGCCTCGATCTCCTTGCACACGAATTCTCGAATGCTTGCTCTGAGGTCCGCTGTCGTTCTTGCGAACCATCTGCGCCGGTCCTGCACCAGGTTCTGGGTCACCCTTGTGGTCTTCTGGTACAGATACTCCTGGTTCTGTTTCGCATCGTCCAGTGCGGTAATAGCCTCGTCGACCTTCTCCCTGCGCACGTTAGAGCTGCCCCTCAGACGGTCTGCCGCGTTCAGCTTGCTGCGGGTGTTTTCCTGGGCCTGTATGAATTCGCGGATGAGAAGTTGCCGGTTGGTCAGGGTCTCCTTGACGATGAATGCATCGTTCGAGTGATACTGGAATGGATCTCCGATGGAAAAGGCCTCAGCCGTTGCCTGCGCTTGTTGAGAGTCTCCAACCGTCTGAATGATCTTGCCGAGCTTGCGGTAGGCGTTTGCCAGCCCTTGGTGAGGCTCCTGGACATGCATGCCGCCAAGTCTCACGCCGAAGTCGGACTGAGAAAGGCCCAGCCCTGGGATCAGTGTTAGCGATGGGGAGACAAGGTGTTCGAGCGGTACATGGGGAGGGAGAACTTGCCTCGGCGGGCCTTGACAAGCCTGTCGACTTTGTGACCTGCGTCCATCGAGCCCAGGTAGAAGAGCTTCACGATGGGTCGCGCCTCCGACAGCTCCGGGGTATCATCCGGGGGAGGAGCAAACTGCTTCAGGAGCTTGCGCCTGACACCCGTGGCAGGCTGTTTCTTCTTCATCATGGGGCTGTAGCCGAAGTCGCTCTCCACGAACAGGACCATCTCGTCATCTCTCATCAGAACCTCGTTGCTGCAGACATAGTTGAACCAGCGCTGCATCAGTGCCTTGACCCTGATCTCGTCCTCATCGGTTCCGGCCCCGGCAGATGTCAGAGGTGGTGGAACGGCAGGTACCATCGCTTCAGGATTCGCCGAGATCAGGTGCTCGGCTAGCTTGACAAACTCGGAGTGCAGACGCCGGACATCTCGGAACTGGGTCGTTCGGAACTTGGGAAGATTGGTCTGTCACAGTCAGCGCGCGAACAGAAAAGGCTGCCCCTCCCTCTGCGGTTACCAACTTACGTGCACGTCGAATCTCAAGATCGGGTCTTTGCGAGCAGCGCGCTCCAGACCAGTGATCTTCGCCTGGAGCTTGGAAACTGGCCCTGTGGGCCTCCGGGGCTGGGCCTGGGCCTGTTCGCGACTGGCGCGCGCCGTGTCTCCAGACAGCCGGTTGGGATCTTGAGCCTGTGATGGGGACATGTTCTCGTCGTGGTACGCATCAGGCTCTCCCGCGGATTCTTGTGCTAGTGTCTGGCCGTCGTCCTCGGAGACCGTGCTGGCGGTGCCAGGCCTCCTGAAGCCATCGCCAGGCGATCCGAAGCCCTCCTCATCAGGTTCAGATCCGAACCCGTTGCCAGAGATCTGCGACCCAAACGCAGGAGATGCGGGGGAACCCCCTCCTATTGTGCCGAATGTGGTTCGGGTTGCCTGTGGCGAGGAGGCAGGCGAGTTGCCCCAAGGAGATGCGCCTGCCGGGTGGTCGGTCTCGTGAATGGAGGCGCTGTAATCCATTGTAGAAAGATGCGCTCAGGGGGGAGCAGAGAGGTCGACAGGTACGGGGCTGCCGGGTGTGGGTATCGTTGTTTGTAGCTCTCGTAGCTCGTCAATGCCGTGCGCGTGTCGGGACAAGACGTGATCGTGTGGCAGTTTTGATGCTCGCGAGGACCAGGATCGGCTCTCTAGAGGTCGTCAATCCCTAAAGGGGGCAGACAAGAGAACCAGGACTGAAAAAGACCCCTTGGGTTGCCTGTAAATCGGAGGGGGGAGGATGACGATGGTGAGAAGCTGATGGAGCCCAAAGTGCGAACGGCTTGGAAGTGGGGCCACCACAGCTGCGGGCTCGAGTAAGGCACAGGGGGGTGAGACTAAGGCCCAGAGAGGGAGTGCCGTTAGACCGGAGTTTGTACGCCCACTTTGACATCATTCTGGCAGGAGAGCATCGCGAATACAGTTTACACCAAAAAAACAGAAACCAGCTAAAAAAGGTCGAGTCTATGAAGTGAAGGACTACTTGGGCTGTATTTTCCTGCGCTGCGGTCTGCCAGATGAGTCGAAATGACCCTGTCAGTGTGCCTCCTTCGAGGCCACAGACACCATCAGCCCACCAAGCTCGTCCGTCTCTGCAGTGAGGTGGCTCTGTCTCGTTATGGCTGTGGACAGAATGGCATCTCCCCGAGACATGTTAGCCGGCGCTGGAACCAGACGACAACAGCCCAGAGGGCTCACTACGAAGCTCAAGTCGAGAACATCCGCAACATTGGCATTATTGCTCACGTTGATGCTGTATGTGGCCTGATCTTCATCCAGATTTTGATAGCACTGGCTGGTAATAACAATTGAACCCATGCAGGGCAAAACTACCACGACAGAGCGGATGCTCTATTACAGTGGTTCAACAAGGCACCTAGGAAGTATGAACCAATGCTCTCTTGTCCCCACATGAGGCCAAACACCCAAGTTAACCTGTGTTCACCTCAGACGTCGACCATGGTGATACAGTCACTGACTTCCTCCCGATGGAGAGGGAGAGGGGCATCACTATCCAGTCAGCGGCAGCGTCGTTCAACTGGCCTCGAGCTGAGGACTGCAGGCCGGGCGAGGAAGCTAAGACCATAAACCTGATCGACACCCCAGGACATCAGGATTTCCAGTACGAAGTGCTACGGTGCATGCCCGTGCTCGATGGTGCGGTCTGTGTCATGGACTCTGTGAAGGGCGTGGAGGCACACACTGAGCGGGTATGGGCTGCCGCTCAGCAGTTCAAGATCCCGCGGATCATCTTTGTGAACAAGCTTGACCGTGAGGGTGCCTCTTTCAGAAAGTCCGTCCTCGACATTGCGTCGAGGTTGAAGGCATGGCCCCTGGTCTGCCAGATCCCCTGGTGGGCTGGCGATCATTTTGCTGGGGTCATCGATGTCATCAAGCGCGTAGGTTACAAGTGGTCATCCGGCGGTGCAAGAAAGACATACAACAAGGACGCCCTAAGAAGTGCGCTCGAGTCGGAGAACCCTTCGCTCATCGAAGAAGTCGAGCGTGCACGGGAACAGCTCGTCGAGAGGTTGTGCGAGGTTGACGACGAGATCGCCACCGAGTTCGCGGACCGAGGGGCGAACCTGTCCGATGAGACCATCAAGCTGAGCATCCGCCGAGCAATTGGCGACGGCAATGGCGTTGTTGCACCCGTATTCGCCGGGGCCAGCTTGAGGAACATTGGTGTGGAGCCTCTTTTAGATGGCGTTGTGGAATATTTACCCAACCCCCAGGAGCGCCCCCCTATCGAGGTCAGGACTTCACAGGGAATCCGAAAGATGGAGGAGCTCATCGCCCACGAAGCCGCGAAGCTGAAGCACAAGGGGGCCAACATCGCGGTGGCATCCGTTTTCAAGGTCATAAGCGACCATCACCGGGGCATGCTGAGCTTCGTCCGCGTGTACCACGGCACCTTGCAACGGAACGCACATATGTGGAACTCGACACAGCGCCTTGAAGAGAAGCCGCTCGTCATGATGCAGATCCTGGCCAACAAGCACATCGACATTCCTCACCTCAGGGTCGGTGGCATCGGTGCCCTGGCCGGCCTGAAACATGCACGTACTGGAGACACCCTCGTCATAACTCCCGAGAAAGCAACAGACACCCTCATGAAGAGCATACAGATTCGCCCCGCGGCGATTCCGCCTGCTGTCACATTCATCTCGATTGAGCCTTTCTCGCAGACTCACGAAGAGAGGCTGGAGAAGGTGCTCACCGAGGCGTCAAGAGAAGATCCCAGCCTTCGGTGGTCAAAGGATGAGAAGGCTGGCCACTACATCTTGTCGGGAATGGGCCTGCTGCATCTCGAGGTTGCCATTGATAACCTCAAGAAGCACAAGATCGATGCACTATTTGGCACCATCCAGGTGGACTACAAGGAGTGCATCTCATCACAGACGCCGCCCGAGCACTATACGCTTGACCGTCCGGTGGCTGGCAAGCAAGGAAAGACATCGTGCACGGCTAGGATTGAGCCCATAGACGCGGAGCATCAACCGGTCAATGAGCCGTGGAGAGACAGAGCCGCTCGTCTCGGCTACACAGACCTGGAGAGCAGCGAAGATTTCTATCTCTCGAGTCTCGACAAGGACGGCAACACAATCCATGTCAACATAATCCACCCAGTCGATGACCCGAAACAGTTCGACATTGACACCATCTGTCACAATCTCCAGAACGGGGCTATTTCAGCCTTGTATAGAGGCCCAAGAAGGGGATACCCACTTCATGGCTGCAACATCGAGATCGTCTTGGACTGCCAAAAGATTACTTTGGTCTCGCGTCGCCTGCGCACTACCAACAAGCAGGCTATCATGTTGTCCGCAATGCGCTGAAGAACGCCCACGACAGGCAGACGATCAGCCTTCTTGAGCCACTGATGAAGGTTGACATCGTGTGTCCCGAGTCTGTGGCTGCGCAGGTCAGGCATGATCTCGCCTCGAGGCATGGTGGGCATGTTCTTGAAACAGAAGACCTGAACGAGGGGGCATCGGGTGAGAGCGAGATCAATCTTGAGGAGGTGTATGCACCACCGGACCCGTACGAGACCATCTCAACACTGCGCGAGGATAAAAGGGTGCGACGCGGATGCTCAAGCTCAAGGCTAAGGTCCCGCTGAAGGACATGCTGGATTATGACCAACACCTGAGAAGCTTAACGGAAGGAAGGCACTCCATCCAAATGGAACTGGACACATTTGAGAGGGTCACAGGACATAGAGAAAAGCTACTCTGATCATGGTCTCAGGTTCTGAATCAGTCAAGAAGCAAAGAAAAAAAAACCCCTCCCACCAAAAAAAACCCTTCCGCAGTCATATTAAAAGTCCTGAATTGAATAAATATTCTACTCGATTTATTCCTGAGAGGATAACCTTTGGATCAAAGTGCTGAAAGTGGTGATTTTGGCATTATTACTGTGGAAGCCAAGTCGCCCGCGGACTTTGGCTCTCAGTGCCTCGAACCCCTGTACTTACCGTACCCGCCCCTACTGTAGAATGTGGGGCTACTCTCACTCGCTAGACACTGGCTCTCAGCACTGAAAGCGCTCAGCTCGAGATTCTCAGACCCGTCCACACAACAACACATCACAGACCTGGAAAGCGACAACACGAGCTGGGACATTCTACAGCCAGCTTCAAGGTAAACTCATCGTGATTGTTCCCAAGGGGCTTCAAGACCGAGTCACTGTGACTGATGAGCCTGCAGGCAACTGTCAACCTTTCGTTGTGACAGCAGAGGGCATCTCGAGCTGGCGTGCATCTCGGAACAGACCAGAGTTATCGCGAGAATACGCGCAGACATGGAGCACATGACGAATCCCTTGGCGAGCGTCGAGCAGCTGTACATGAGGAATGACTTCAGCTCCCTGCCAGTTGACCTGCAAGACGTCATCTTCTACGCGACGCAATGCCTGACCCAGGCTGCCGGGGTCCTCCTCCAGCTGCCGCAGTCTGTCACAGCGCAGGCGAACGTGATACTTATGAGATACTGGCTGGCAGAGTCTCGGCCTCTCCCTGACAAGCGAATTCAGCGTAAGTGTCCTAGGAACGATCTTCATGGACTCGCAGGAGTGTCTAACGTCTCACGCAAAGGATGTCTCGGCGGCCTGCACATTCCTCACCGCGAAACTCGGACCCCGGCCGCGTTCAGCGCGTGACATCGCCAACGTCTACGCCTATCTTCTCTCCACCAAGTCTTCTTTCATGCGCGACAAAGGCGCGCAGCCTCCCGCAACCAATGACCCTGCGTCTTATTACCTCAGCGAGTCAGACTACTTTGCCTTCCACAACCGTGTCCTCGCACTCGAAGCACGCATCTTGTACGCCCTCTCCTTTAACACACACGTCGCCCTTCCACATCCCGTAGCCATCACCTACCTCCAGACCCTGGAGTTCTGTAACCACGAGCCCAAGGAGGCGATATCGAAGAGGGTAGTCGAGTACCTGAATACGGCGCTGCTGTCGCCGCAGCTGTTGTACCTGACGCACCAACCCAACATGCTGGCTGTCGCGGCTATTTACAACGCTGCCAAGGATCTCGGTGCCAAGATGCCTGAATGTGAGTGGTGGGAGGTCTTTGATGTCGAGAGGGAGGAGCTGGGCTTTTTGGTGGTCGCAATGAGAAGCCTGGAGGGGTGGGTGAGGAGGCAGAGGGAGGAGTTTCCGTGGCTGGCCCAAGGGATGATAACACGGAAGATGATACAGGAGGAGCTGAGGAGGAGAGGCGTGCATAATGGGAATGGTACCGAAATCGAGGACGAAGAGGCAGCTATGATGAGGCAGATGGACGAGAGGGCGGCGGAGGTTGAGGCCTAGTCTCCATCACGCCGGTGTTTGATAGGACACTTCACTGTCAATTCAGAGGCCAGACAGGCAAGAAAGATACTGATTCCGTCCATTCTTGGCCACTCGATCGACCTTTTCATTGTGCCTCAAGATGTCTTGTGCCTATAGGCAGTGGCGGGTGACGACGGGGTAGGCGATTGAAGCATTAATAGTACCATAGTACTATGGTAGGTTAAGACGGTATACAGTGACGCCGTCTTACTGCCCCTAGCGCTGGTACGCCGCTGATCGGAGGATCTGATAGTAATTATCGGCTCCCTCGCCGTTTTCTCCGCTATTCACTTGATAAAGCTTATCCGTTATGCGTACACAGTGCCATCTCTAAGAGCCCACACTACGCGTTATGCTGCTCGACGTTTAAGAAGGACAGTCGCCTTTGCTAACCTTCTCAGCGTTATGCTCTCTCTCTCTCTCTCTCTCTGTCTCTCTCCCTCCCTCCCCCCAGGTCGTTATTCTTAATGGTTACTCCTGCAGATGGTTCGCATCTCGGAAACATTTTCCCTCAGGCATAGCAACCATCTTTCTTTTGCAAGGATAAAAATGGACCCCCAAATTAGAGGCGACCAACAAGCCAAGAACTCGGCAGCGTATACACAAGACGCCTCCTCCACTAGATATTCCAGAAATTAATGAGAATGCGGCTGAGAGGAAGCGGGTTCTAAACGTATTGGCCCAGCGGCGATATCGTGAGTAAGGAGACCATGTGGGTTCTCGCGCTGTAAAATGCTAATGCAAGCCTCAGGAGAGCGGAAACGAGGAGGCCGGAATGCCAACTCGCTGCGCAACAAAGAGACAGCATTGCAGGGAGCAGATGGACTTGCAGACAAGGAGGCCCCTCGCGATGCCGTGAAGGAGGGTAGTCATCCAACCCAGGTAAGTGACCAGCCTGGGTTCTCTGTGGTCACTACAGAATCAAAGGCCCCTGAGGTTACCAGGAGGATCGAGCCCGAGACCACTGTCAACTGGGACCTGGCCGCCTTCAACACGCCAGGCACTGCAACCCTTGATGATTTCAGCGACCTGGCTGGCGGTGCAGCTGAGCGTGGAGCAACGCCACCATCATTTCTGGAGGATATGTCATCCCCAGGCATCCTCAGCATCCAGTCCACACGCACCATTGACCCGGTGACACTCTTCGGGTCCTTAGAAGGATCACCACCCTCCACATCCGACGGTGATGTCTCCTTCCCGGACTCCTACCTCCTGCCTGTCACCGGGCTCACGCTGCTCCGGGCCTTCACGCGCATAGCGAGCCGCCTGGGCTGCGAGTCCAGCCTCTGGGACATCCACGCGAGCTCCCCGTTCACGGACCCCTCGTCGCCCACACAACACCTGCCGCAGACGTGGCAGCCCACCACAGCACAGCTGCTCATCCCGCACCACCCTCTCCTCGACTTCCTGCCCTGGCCATCGGTGCGCGAGAAGATCATCTCCGTCTTCACCCTACCGGAGGAGATACGCCCTGCAGCCGCCCAGTCACCCACCGCGCTGGTACAGTTTGCCTACGATCTCGAGGACGGCGCGGAGGGCATCCGGGTCTGGGGGGAGGACCCATACGACCCGCTGAGCTGGGAGGTCGGGCAGCTGCTCTTTGAGAGGTGGTGGTTTATCTTTGACCGGGCCATCATCGAGCAGAGCAACTCCTGGAGGGCCATGCGTGGTGCGGCAAGGCTCAGGATCACTCCTGCCGGCGACACAACGTGAGGAGAGATGGAAGGTCGCAGCCGGCGGTGCATGTTACCACCCTTGGAGCCGGCGAGTGATCCTGCAATACTAAGTGACCCTGCTATAGAAGCGGAGATGGGGGAGGAGGAGGACCTGTTGTTGTCAGGAAACATGCGATAATCTTGATCTGAATATTCCACGCTGCGAGCACTCGCTGGCCTGATCCACTCCCCCCTCCATCACACTTAACGAGGCGAGGTACTATGCAAATCATCATTTCCAGAAGAGAACAAAAGGGGAGTCTGGTCTGCCTGTATAACAAATCTACCGAGATATAGCCATCGCAGGGTGCACCTGATGTCTGTCTCCATACACGCAGGGTACATGAAAGGATCTCAACCTCTCTCGCTATACGCCCAGCGTGCGTAGAAGCTGATCAAGAAGAAGGAAGAAAGTCTGCGCCGTTATCACTAGCGACTACACGTATTAGCACACCATTGTAGGGCATTTCTGAATAGGGGGTCGCGTGCCCGGGGTCGGGGCTGTTATAGAGCATGCCATGGCCCTGAACAGCTCAGCAAGGTGGGGCCAAATTTAGTTCAGGCGATGAGCTCATACCGCGATTAGGGTGGTGGATGGGGAATTATCTTTTTGGGGGAATGCATGTCATTCTGTCGACACCACGTTCTCGGTCTGATGATATAGTTCTCCGCCAAGGCCCTCGATCCATCCTTTAAGTATCTTAACTTTCCCGACCCTCAGCAACCTTCTTAAACCTTCTTTTAGCTCCTGACCTTTTCGGGATCCTCAGAATGCCCGACCAGCCGTAGCACAAGATGATCTGACTGTATCGATACAGTACATGTCTCTGAGCCGGCGTGGCACAACTCTGCTCTGTGCACGCGACCTCTGACCCACCTGACATCCCAAGAAACTCGAGCCCATCTTCGCCTCCTCGTGCCGTCCACCTGTTCCGACCTGGTCGAGGGGAGAGCGCGCGCGCGCGAGAGAGAGAGACAGAGAGAGAGGGCCACTCGACAATGTGGGTAGCTGGGCGCAACCAGGCAACAAGCGAAACCCGTGGCCGGCCTTGATTCTCCTGCGCGGGCGGCAAAGCCACAGCCAATATGCTGCTCCTTCACCAGACCGGCAGCAGTCTCAAGATAGGCGAGGTCGTGCGCTACACCGTGACGTACACACCGTCACAAGACCGCATACTGCCCTCTCCCGAGTGTCTATACCTACGCATCAAGAACAGCTCAGGCATCGCGCTCCGGGCCGCCTTCGTCCACGGCCCCTACAACCTCTCCGTAGCCGCCTGGCCCGCGACCTTCAACCCCAACGAGAGATTCGTCGAAGATGCCCACGTCTACGGCGTGCCCGAGTTCGAGCCCATGCTCAAGGCGGGCGGCTCGTGGACATGTCGCCTGGTCGTCCCCGAGCATATCAGGCAGAGCGCCGGCACCGGGCGCTCCGGCGCATACTTCGGGAACGGCCCGGAGCACGAAGATGAGAGCGTGTCGTGGGTCATAGAAGTTGCCTCCCAGGTCATCTTCTCGACCTCGGCCGCCGTACACTACGACCTGCTGCTGGCAAGGGACGAGAAGTCGCTGAGCCTCTCCTCGAGCATACCCGTCGTCGGCAACCAGGCACAGGTCCCCCAGCCTGGCAGGGTCAGCGACTTCCAACAGAGCAAGGGCGCCAGGGAGGGCAAGCATTCCGCGCCCAGCAAGGGCGTCTTCTCCCGGGCCATACACCTGAAGGTGGAAGATACCGCCAGCATGTGGAATACGCCTGAGCTGCCCGGGATGGAACAGTCGGCAGAGAACAGTGACGTTGCGACAGGCGCAGATGCGGAGGCTGTGCAGACAACCCAGAAGCCGAAAGACCCCGAGCTGGAAGATCAGAAACCGGAAGAGAAGAAGAAGAAGAAGAAGAAGAAGATACATCTGGTCATTCTCACCCATGGCTTGCACAGCAACCTTGGGTCCGATATGCTATACATGAAGGAGAGCATCGACACCGCCGCGAAGCAGGCCAAGATCGACGCCAGAGCAAGGCGGAAGAGGGAGAGGGAAAGCCGCAGTGGGGACTCCAAGGGGTCAGATGAGCCAAATCCTGACCGTACGGATGAAGAGGATGAGGATGCCGAGGATGATGGCGACGGTGAAGTCATCGTCCGAGGCTTTTCTGGAAATGCCACACGCACAGAACGTGGCATCAAATATCTCGGCAAGCGGCTGGCCAGATACGTCTTGTCCATTACGTATCCGGACCAACCTTTTCTGCCAGCTGGAAAGGCTGCCCAAGAAGTGCTGTCCCATGCCCTCAAGGGCGAGGCAGTCGCTCAAAAGGATCCAGCCGGAAACCCATCTCACAAGCACAGCACAATCCACAAGGCCACGACCAGCGAGTCGCGAGCATACCGAATCGCCAGCATCAGCTTTGTCGGACACTCTCTGGGCGGCCTCGTGCAGACCTACGCCGTTGCCTACATCCAGAAGCACTCGCCACACTTCTTCGACCTGATCAAACCCATCAACTTCATCGCACTCGCCTCCCCGTTCTTGGGTCTCAATCATGAGAACCCAATGTATGTCAAGTTCGCCCTCGATTTTGGTCTCGTCGGCAGAACAGGGCAGGACCTGGGCCTGACCTGGAGAGCACCGACAATCGCTAGAAACGGCTGGGGCGCGATCGTCAGCAACCTCGGCGAGAACGCACACAAGAAAGTCATGGGGGAGCCACAGCCAGAGTCGAAGCCGCTGCTCCGCATACTCCCCACCGGCCCAGCTCACGTGGCCCTGAAAAAGTTCCGGAACAGGACGGTGTACTCCAACGTCGTGAACGACGGGATTGTGCCGCTGCGAACTAGCTGTCTGCTGTTCCTCGACTGGCAGGGCCTGGACCGTGTCGAAAAGGCGCGCCGTGAAGCCGGCCTTGTCGAGACCGTGGTCGGGTTCGGGTGGGCTGAGCTCACCGGCACGAATGTGACCTCTCCACGGAACGGACCGTGGACACCCAAGACCGACAGTGGGAGCAAGAATCCCTCTTCAGGCACAAACACACCTATAGACGGGGGCGACGTCCATGATGTCCCTCAGCCGCCCACGGATGCGGTGATGGAAGATGACAGAGCGAGCCTGAGGCCCGTAACGAGTCACATTGGGGACGACAATCCGTCCCACCCGCAAAAATACAGCCGCCACCACCAACAACAACAACCCCTTCTCCGGCTTCTTCTCGTTCTTCAAACCAAACGCTGATCCCTCGAAACCTGCTCCGCCACCTTCTGCGAAGCAGCAGAAGATCTACCAGCGCAGCCAGACCCTCCCCCTTTGAGGCCAACGGCTCTGAAGCATCACAGCCATCACAGAGGTCGAAGGCAACCTCTGGCCATGAGCTGGGCGAGGACTCTGACAGTGGTGTCTCGGCGCCCCCGACAACAAGCTTCTTCGAGTCTGCAGGAGATCTGCTGAACCCGAAGCTGCCGTCGGTCGAGTATCTGATCGACCCGGAGTCGCGGCCCAGGACGATCTTTCACGACCGCGTCTACCACCCGCAAGACATTCCATCGCCGCCCTTGAAGAAGCGGCCCACGGGCTCTTTAGCTACGCGCAGGACGACATTTAAGAGATTGGGGTCCTCATCTAGCATCCGTGCAGAGAGTAGCGCTTCCTCGACGTATCCTACCCCTCCCTCTCATCAAGACTCCCTGGCCTCGGCCAAGGATTACGATGACACCGCCAACACAAACCCAGACAAGGAACCTGACGAGGTCATTGATGGCTCGAACATGAAGGTGGAAGAGAAGATTGCCCGTGCCTACCACCGTGACCTGTCCTGGCGCAAGGTCCTGGTCAAGCTGGAGCCCGACGCGCACAACAACATGATCTGTCGCCGCATGTTTGCAAATGCCTTCGGGTGGCCGGTGGTGAAGCACCTTGTCGATGCACACTTCAGCGACTCGGCAGTGGCTCGCCTGCGTAACGAGGACGAGCGGAGCACTGAGAGAGCCAAGGCGACAGACGTAGCGCCAGACAAGCACGGCAGCGAAACGACGGACCAGGGCGAAGCCACCCCTACGGCTGCGAACCTGAAGTCGCACACGCAGGCGGCGAGGCTCCATGAGCACCGGCGCACGGAGAGTGAGGATCGCGAGGCCGCAGATAGTGTCCCCGACCTGCCTTCCAACACGCACGGCGGGGCGGACATGGCATCTTCGTCGCCTGGCCGAGCCTCCGACAGGCCCGACAGCATGTGCTGGAGCGATCGTGACTGGGCGGACAGCGCAGACGAGAGCGATACCGACGTATTGGCCTCGATCGGTGTCGGCGAGGGAAGGAAAGTTCCCGAGCGCAGCTCGAGCCCCCTGAGTGGCGCGTACTGGACAGAGAAGATTGTGGGAAAGGGCGCCATCAAGAGGCGGAGCAAGTCGCCAGGCAACAAGCAGGAGGAAAGTCAGGCCGCGGCGACAGCAACAGCATCGCTTTCCAAGCCATCGACGTCTTCTCCCAGCCACGGGTCGGGCGCTCCGGACGCCGCAATTACTCAGCCGGATGATGTAGATTGATTGATAACGCACTTACACATGTATTATAGTGGCTCCGGTGTGGGTATGGTAGGACAGAAACGGTTGTGTTGCATTGCATTGCAGAGGGGAGGCATATTGAGCATGGCGTGGTATTGTAAACGAGCACTTAGATCCAGGAACCTACTACTATGCATTTGATATCGGATAGACGAATATAGTTATCGACCCCGATTTTATACGGATTCACAGGTAACCGCGCGCATGCGGGGTGGGAAGCAAAATGATAGATTATGACGTGAAAGGATGGCCATCGTCCCTTTGGGTCTACGTGGAATAAGACTTTGCGACATTGACATGCAGAGCCCTACACATCTCTGCGTATTCAACGATGGTCAGGTGCAAGGAAATTGGGTGGTGTTCTATCTGCCTACCAGCAACATCTGATCATGCCGCATGACGTGCATTTTTTTTCCTTTCCTTCTGATTTCCCTTTCCCTTTTCGGCCTCGCGCTGCTAATACGCACCGCCCTGGTAGAGCCTAAAAACAAGGTGTGGTAGCACCGCCTTCCGTCCGGAGCGCCGGGACACACTACGTATGCGAGGTTGAGTCGGTCGATCTCGACAGGACAACGCGATCTTGACCAAAACAAGCATGTCCAACCTGTAGTGTCATACATACACAGCGGTACGTGATATGCGAATTTTTTCTTCTTCTAAGATCGAGCCGCATAGACTCAGGGGCCACGGAGGGGAAGCGCTCCGCTGCTGCCTTGTGAGAAAGGGACGGTGCGTGTATATCTGAAGTACTACACATGTTCATGATCCATAACTGCCTCTGTCTAGACCATATGCGCACAAGGGGCGAACCCGACCCGGCGGTACGGCACTGGCTGGCTACCCCATGCTGACAGGCGCGGCGCGTTCCTGCAAGATCCAAGTGAAGAAAGTATTAGTCGTCCCCGTTTCGCGTCCGAGAAATCGTCGAAAAGCAGCCGTCCTCACTGGTCGTGATGCGACCGTGGCGTGAACGGCAGCAGCCAACCCTTCTTCATCCTGTAAGCGCCGGCGGCGCACGGGGGCTCCGGCTTGGTCGCGCATGAGTATGATGAGCGAGCACGGGTTTCCTCGGCTGAGGCGGTGAGTGGGAATACCCTCAAGTGGTTGTGGGCGTTGCTGTGCATCTCTGCATTGCATGCCTTGTGTAGGACTGGATATGGCCGCCGAGAGAACAACGAACATGTAGACACACTATAAGGGTGATCATCGTGACCGTCGCTAGCCTGTATATCAATTGCGTCAGTTTCCCAGGCTGTCGTCAGTCAGCCGGGAAACGACATGCAGGTCGGATGGACCAGGGCCCAGGAACAGACGCCGGATGATCCGGGGGTTTGAGGCTCCTCTACACGGGATTGGGCTGGGTCGCTCGGAGTCTCGAAATCGGAGGTGTGTTGATGTGACCCTGGACGATGTGCACTGCTGGAAGTACTATGCATGTAGATAGATACATGGACGACGTAGGAGACGTTGTGCTTAGGGCTTAGACAGGGCCTAGAAGCTGGAAGAAGAAGTGTCGAAGCAGACTTTCCCGTGCGAGTCACAGCGCAAGCAGGCCCAGGAAGCTCGGGAGCAGGGGTGCCTGGCCCTGGAGGGTACGTCAAAGTTCCAGGGGCGAACAACCACTAACGCCATGGACCCTTCAGGTAGCCCGGGGATTACCGAGGCCGGCTCGCCTCGTGAGCAAGCCGCGACTGCCTCTGGAACAGCGACGAGGTCAGCAAGAACCAACGTGACTCAACTAATACAATATACTTAAGATGCAGGAGCTTGAAAATACCTCAGGCATACATCAAGACGCAGAACATCCACGAACAGCGGCACCTAATTATGCACGTCATGGGTACCGACAGATCCCACCCCAGCCTCAGAACCGTGGAGGAGGAGGAGAGGAGGGAGCAGCAGCAGCAGCAGCAGCAGCCAGAGGAGGCAGGGCAGAGCAAAGTACCCTCGACACCACCCGCGCACGAGAGAGAGGGAGAGAGGGATCGAGAACCTGCTCTCACATACCATCCTGCCTTATTTAAGCTCAACTTCTAGCACACCTCCTCCTCGGCGGTCATACGACGACACTATCACCTGTCATCTCACCTTGGCCCTTCCCAGACTCGAGACAGTCCCCTACCTCGTCTTACGATATGAACTACACAAGGAAACGTGAGGAAATAATAATGCCCTCCCTCCCTCCTTACCCTTTGGACCCGCGATCGCTTGCTGACAACCCGACCCAGGTGCCTTGCTGGCCTGCGACTTTTGCAGACATAGGAAACGGCGTTGTGATGGAAGGCAGCCGTGCTCGACGTGTCGAGATGCCCAGGCCGACTGCGTGTACAAGGAGCTGCCTACCGATCGGTATGCTGCTCCACCTCTTGCCTACCTTCCACCCTCTGCCACGAGCTTCTCTCTCTCTCTTGGAGCTCGCCACCCTCCTTCGCCACCGCTGCTAACCGTCGTCCCTTCACAGCATCGAGCCCTCGTCCTCGTCTCAGGGGGCAGTGGCTGAGCGCCTAAGCCGGATCGAAGCGTGAGTCCTCATCACTCTTATGGACACGAGACAGACTCGGGGGTCGTATCTGCTGGCCCTGGTTGCGTCCCAATCTTATCTACACCGACTCTCCTTTTCTGTTTTGACTTTCCCGCTTTCGCATGGTGGGCTCGAGCTGACATCCGAAAGGACAGTCTGTTGGAGGAGCAGGGACACAAACTGAGCGAGGCCCTGACGAGCCCCTCAGCCATGTCATGGCCGTCGTTCCGCTCTTCCCCACGAGTGTCTGCGGCCTCGCCAGCCTCTGCGTCCAACCGGTCGACAGAAGGGGGCGACTCTGGACTTGAAACACAATTTCTGATCCCCACTGGCCACTCAGCGACCCTTACCTGGCTCCTATCAATCCCGCCTATCCGATCTGTCCTCGGGGACCTACCCAAATCGTACTTTTATGAGCTCGAGGAGGACACCGCTCTTCCACAGCCCCTGGACATCACCCAGCCCTGCCAGATCGACTGGCCAGCTCTCGAGCCGGACCGACTCCGAAGGCTTGCTGACGCCTACTTTGAACATGTCGCGGCTCATCTTACCCTTCTGGGCAGAGATGATTTCGAAAGACTGCAGGACGAGGTGCTCCGCAGGGGCCCCTCCCAGGGTATTGATACAGCCATATGCCTGTCTGTATGGGCTCTTGGTTGTATCGCGTCCAACTCTGGTGTGGCCACCACGCCAGAGCCATCCACCGACCCGAGCCAGGATCTGGGTCTCAGCTACTTTGCCATCGCCCTGAGGATCATCCTGTCCAGGTCAGTATGGGGGTTCACCGCAAGCCTGCATACCTGTCAAGCTCTGGTCCTGGCAGGCGTATACTTTTGTTATCTCGGGCGTCCTCTGCATGCTTGGAAGATGGTCCACAACGCGGGCCAGAAACTGCTCGAAAGGATCAACAGGTGGGCGCTCTCCTCTCACTCGTCTTACGTCAAGCTAATACGAATGCGTATAACAAGCCGATCAAACTCGGGTGATACTATGCAGTTTGACGAAGACCATATCCGATTATTTTGGTGTTGCTTTATCAAAGACTGGTAAGCAGAGCCCTTGGGCATCCCCATCATTCATAATGACAGACCCTAGGCCTCGGCATTCAAGTTGTCTCTCTCTTCCTTCCCTATCCTGACCGAAAAAAGAAAGCAACAAGAAAGCCCCTCTCTGCGGCAGTCCTCTCCCTTCTCTCGCCTCAGACTCCTAGCATTACACACCATCCAGGTCGAGTATGCTTGTAATTTCTTCTCTGTTAACACGTTGATTGTAGTGACTCTGCAGCCGAGTTTGACGTGACAAGGACCGGCCTCGAGCCATTTGGTGACAAGATGCGACTGCCTCGAAGCACCGACGTCAGCGAATCCGAGAACCTCATATATTGGACGGCAGAGATGGCCATCTTGCGACTAGTAAACAGGATCATCGGATCCCTCTACTCCCCTGATAATGTTGACATCACCCTTCTCGCAGAGCTCGGCCCGGTGCCGAACAACACCAGCCTCAACCAGCTGATCACCCTGAGCTCGGAACTAAACAGACAACTCGAGCAGTACTACAGCACCATCCCCGTCCAGCCACCATTGACCGTGGACCCCATATCTAACGACAAGAGGCGGAGGCTAAACCTGCGAGCCCTGTACGCTCGTCATCTCATACACAGGCCGTTTATCCTCTACGTGGCCCTACAGCCAGCCCTCCAGGCATCGCCCAACCCTCAGGCATCGTCGTCCAGGTCACCGACACCCCAACAATCCCCCCTACGCGATGCCGCGAGTGATCATGGAGAAGTGCACCGTCTGCATCCAGTCGAGCGAGACGTACATCCGCAACGCGGTCGAGCTCCTGGACAAGCGAAACCCCTATCTCTGGTCTGTCGCCCAGTCCAGCGTGGCATGTTTCGTGGTCCTTCTGATGGCCTCTCGATCACCTCACCTCCGGCCCTTCGCACCCGATCTCGACACGCTGGCCTCGGTGCTGGTGCCCAAGATCACCAAATGGGCTACCCCCGGCTCGTTGTTTGAGGCATTGGTGCGGATTATGGATACGCTACTTGCAAGCCGGCTTCGCTGAATAATGGGCGGTGGCTGTTATTGGGGGTGGGGGGGAGGGGAGAAGAAGAGAAAGAGAAGGAAAGAAAAAAAAAGAGCAAGAAAGAAAGCAAGCAAGAGAGAAAGAAAGAGAGAAAGAAAAGAAAAAAAAGAGCGCTATGCAGGCCATAGTGGCGCATCAAGTCCCACCAGTGTACCACACATGTACCCGTCTGTGTATTTTTCTTACATCCGTCTAGACCATCCATGCTATTTTGTTGCCTCTCCTCCCTGAATGTAACCCAAGGGACTACAATTAGGTAGAGGCGTGAAAGGTTGTGAATAGACTCAGAATGTATCATACAGGCTTGTGCATGTGTCATGTAGCCTGTCTGTCTGACTTTAGTCTATGTATGTGGTTGCAGTGCATATATTGCCACCACTACTGCCGTACCGTCCCCTCCGGAGGCGGAAGCCTGGATGCGTGCTGTGTGAGGGCTGTGCTGATGATTTCTAAACCACAAGGTACTTAGCTAAGTGCAAAGGCGTAAGTTCAAGGTTGTTATGCGCAGGTGATTACAATGGTGAACATGTGCACGGTCATAGAATATCGCAGCTGTGCCTCTGCAGGGAAACGGGTTGTGTGCGGTGAAACTGGCACTATGGTCTCTGTATGGTCAGTATTATAATGTGCTGACAAATCCAAAAAGGGCGCGCTGCTGTTCAAAGGTTCCGTTAGGTGTGTATAACTGTAACCGGATAAAAATAAAAAATAAAAAGGCTCCATTGAGGCTGATTGATGGGTTACACTCAGATGAGTGCAAAATCAAGATCCTATGTGCTTGGGTGCTCTTTGAGTATGTTAAGTAATCACAGCAGCTAACAGGTCCTGTCAAGAGGATGACGACACACTACCTGGGCAGGGAAGGCTGGATGTGGGGAGAGTCTGATTCTTGTGCTGTGGTGGGACTGACAGGCTCCCAACATGGCTAAAAACAAACCTGGTGCATTCTTGCAAAAGCAAGATATGGTATGTCCTTCACAATGTTCTGTTGCTGCCGGTGCGGTGGTAGCTGATGAGATATGTCCGCCTCGACATCCTGCTCACATCTTGAAGTTCCCCTGGGACATCTGGGTGCTTGATCCAGAGTGAGCACATCATACCATTGAGGGCAGCTCTATCTGTACTGGGAATGTGGTATCCTGTGATTCTCAGACCTCAAGGACAGGATGGGATGGATGTGGGCACCAAAGACAGCTTGCCTGGGCCCCCTCTCATCAGTCCCCCCAGCCCGGCCAGCTGGTCGGGTCTCTGGCACACAAGGCATAATTCCTAGAGAAGGTCTGAAGCAGGATGAAAGTCGAGACGAAGCAGAGCTAGAGGAGGTGAAGTCGTCCCAGGGCTGGTGCTTATATAATGTGTTGGGCTGTCTGGAGCAGGGAGCCCATGGCCTTGTGCTGTTTAAAGTTCCTGCGGCCCGGGTAGAGTGCAGCTCCCGCACTGCTGGGAGTGGAGTCCCCACTGCCAGCCGCCGGGTCTCGGGACTTGGGGGGTCCTGGGGGGGGGGCGGCTTTGACACGCCTGATACCCCTGTAGCCTGGGCATGCAGAGCGAGGGTGGGCGCTGGGCACCGACCTTCCCCCCTTCAATCCATCCCTGGTGGGGCATCGTCATGCAGTTCCCCAGTTGTCCTTGTCGCATCTGCCATCTGCCATCTATCTCTCTCTCTCCCACCTGGCCTCAGCAGCTTTCTCGAGCACTCCCCAGCACCTGCTCTGTGTGATCTGTACGTACCTTGGACTGAGTGCGATGAGGCCCATGACCCGAGCGCTGGATTCCCTAGCATTAACATCGCTCTAGGACACCACAAACCTTCCCTACTTCCATCTCAGGGGCCTGCACAGCCTGACGACACCTTCACCCTTTCCCAGAGGCTCCTGACCTTGTCTTGCCTGATCTCTTACCGCTTCGATACCAGCACCCCGATACCAATACCGATACCTACCAATACCACTGCTCCTCCCTCCCTCCTAGACGGACCCAGGTCGAGCGCATCCATCTCTCGCCGCGATAGTACCTGTCTCGAGGAGTACCAGTTGACCAGGTGGAAGAGATCAGTCGACTTTCCCCCCTCTCTTGCATACGAATGAGCACTGTGGTGTCAATCTTGGCCTAGACCTCCAGAAACATTGAGCGCCCCCTTCTTCTTCCCCCGTGACATTTCGTCGCCAAGATGGGGGTCTCTGCTTTCCAGTTACAAGAAGACAGTGAGCACTGCGGATAGGCTCTCTCTCTCTCTCTCTTCAGGAATAGCTGCTGATTCCACATTGCCAGTCATCATCTCCAAGATCAAGGAGGTAACCAATGGCGAGGTAAGACCAGCGAGCCATCTTCCCAGCCTACAGGAAAAGGGGCCAAGGCTTCAGGTAGCTGATCTCTCGTCTGACCCCTCAGTGGATGATCCTTGTGACCGACACAGAGTCCAAGAGGATTCTGGACAACACCGTCAAGGAAGATGATATCCTCAATATCAATATCGCCAGTATGTGCTAGTAGCTTGGCCCGCCCGCCCGCCCGTCTCCTCCCTGCGCCCGATACTCACACGGAACAGACATCGAGCGTCTCGAGGACAAGAGGGAGGCAAATGCCGGCATGTCGGCCATATACCTCCTCTCCCCGCAGCAGCACATCGTCGAGACACTTGTGGCGGACCTCGAAAAACAACGGTACCAGCGCGCACACCTGGTATGGATCAACACCCTGACCCGACGACTGCGAGATCGCATCGCCTCGAGCCGCGCAAGCAGGTCCATTGCTGGCGAACACGAGCTCAACATTGACTTCTTCCCCCGAGAGTCGCACCTGATCACCTTCCGCGACCCGTACAGCTTTCCCACGCTGTACAACCCGAAGTGCAACGACCTGGTCAAGGAGCACATGGAGACGCTGGCCCGCAAGGTGATGGGCGCCCCTCCCCCCCCCCACCCCGCCTCTGGTCCAACTGAAGCTGACCCTGTCCGGCCCCCCCAGATCACGGACGTCTGCGTATCCCTAGGCGAATATCCCAAGATTCGGTACTACAGGCCCAACGCAGCCCTACACGACGCACAGGTCCTCTGCTACCACTTTGCCAACCTCCTCCAGCAGGAGCTTGACAATTACGCGCGGAGACACCAGGAATACCCGCCGCCGTCGTCGCGGCCACAGAGCGTGCTCCTCATAACGGACAGGTCCATGGACCTGATGGCACCCTGCTACACGAGTTCACCTACCAGGCCATGGCACACGACCTGCTGCCCATCAAGGAGGGGGGACAAGGTGACCTACCACATCAAGATCAACGACGGGGAGGAAGAGCATGACATGGAGCTGCAGGAGAAGGACGAGACGTGGGTGGAGAACAGGCACCGGCATATGAAGGACACAATCGACACGCTCATGTCCAAATTTCAGAAATTCGTGGCCGAGAACCCGGGTGCCACAGACGACGGGAACCCGGCCAACCTGAATATGATCAAGGACATGCTGGCCAACATGCCGAAGTACCAGCAGCTGAAGGACGCCTACACCCTGCACCTGGCGATGGCGGAGGACTGCATGAATGCGTTCCAGGCACGCAAGCTCCCAGAGATCCAGTCCGTCGAGCAGTCGCTGGCGACCGGGCTGGACGAGGACCTCCGCAAGGCAAAGAACCTCCTGCCGGCAGTCGTGAGGCTGCTCGACGACGAGTCTGTCCTGCCCATAGACAGGGAGCGGCTGATCATCGCGTGGCTGATATACCGGTACGGCGTGGTCGACGAGGACATCAAGAGGCTCCTGGCCCACGCGCAGCTCTACGGGGGCGAGCCGAAGAGCGACAAGCTGGACACGATCTACAACCTACAGCTCCTCGGAGCCCGGATACTCGCGCCCCTCAAGGACGAGAGAAAGGCGCCGGAGCCCTTGTTCCCGGTCGATACCAGACAAGAGCTGAACGAAGAGTACGGCCTGGTACGGTATCACCCAAACGTGAAGCACATGCTGGAGTACTTCTGCGAGGGCCGGCTGCAGCACGACGTGTTCCCGTACACGAAGCAGGAGGACCAAGAGAACATGGAGGTAGGGCAGGTGCAGAGCTCGCTGCGGGCCGCCAAGCCGAGCTGGGCGAGCCGCACCGGGGCCGGAGCCGCGCGCCGACAGGACAACCGCCAGCGGATTATCGTCTTCATGGCTGGCGGCGCGACCTTTTCGGAGTCCAGGGCGTGCTATGAGGTCGCGGAGAAGCACAACCGCGAGGTCTTCCTGGTCACCAGCCACATGGTCTCGCCCAAGATGTTCCTCCGCCAGGTCCAAGACCTCGACCTCGACAGGAACAGGCTGGACCTGCCGATGCTCCGCAGACCAGGGCTTCCCAAGTGGGTGACGGAGCCCGAGCGGCCCACGCCACCTCCTGCGATGTACTCCCAAGGCGGGCCGGCTCCGCCCCCTAAGGGAGGAAGCCTGCCGGCGGTCTGCCTCCGGGCCCACGGGGAGGTCTCCCGGGCCGACCAGGACCCATGATGGCGCCGACACAACAAATGTCGGCCATGTCGATAGCCAGCGCACCGCCTCGCCCCTCGCCCGCCCCGCCGGCGGCGGCCAACGGCGGGGCCAGTAGTGCCAGCTACCACTCGCCGACCGCGAGCTCCGACAGCAACAAGCTGGACAAGGAGAAGAAGAAGAAGCGCAACATCTTTGGCATCAAGAAGTAGGGATTCTGAGATGCGTGGACCTGTTGAGCCGGCCTCGGACCTCACGCCTCGACCCGTCTCCCTGTCGCTGTTGGTCCACCGGATCGCCGCTTTAGGAGATGACTGGGGGGGGGGGGCGGAGTGGGCGGTTTTGGACATAGATCGGAGGACAAGGCTGTCTGGCTTGGCTGGCTTTTGGATGGAATCTGGATGTTGGGGGCTGGGTGGGTCAGGTTGGTGGGTATCTTGTCTTGGGATTATATCTCCTTTTCGAAGCAACATCAGCATCGATCAAGCATCATCAGCATGGCGTTTCTTGAGGGAGAGAAAGAGGGAGAGAGAAGAAGAGGGGGAAAAGAGAGGGGGGGGGGTTGCAGACGCCCTACTGTAGATACTGCTCTGGTAACTTCAAATCTCCCTCAACGGTCGTGCATCGAGGCGGGAAACAGAGGACGGAAAGAGAGGGGGGCGGCTAGAACAGGCTGTCTGTCCTAGAGGATTTAATGTCGATAACTTTTGTGGTCACTTGATGGAATCTCGTTTCCCCACGACGCATATCCCCAGGGCGTTTTGTCGCAGTCCGCGCAGCAAGATGTGTTGTTCATTCGTACATTCATTACTATCTCTTGTAGACACGTGCCTTGGAATATGGGTAGTCCAGTCGTCCGGTTTGCGCTCGTTCCCCCTTTTTGGCCCGCAGAGACGTTTGAAAAAGAGAAGGAAGAGCCCACGACCAACCAAGCCCAAAAACCAGGCCCAAGGCTCCAGGCGCCAGCCACCACCCCCTCCCGCCATCATCACCACCTGTGCAGATCGGCGGTCGTGCCTTTGTGGGCCATGTCATCAAATAGAGAACAAAAAAGAATAGCAAGAACTGCGCATCTCACCCTCTTCCAGAGCCCAAGGGGCCAGCTGTTCCGCGTGCTGGGGTGGGGAGGCTCGATATCGCCTTGTTGATCTGATCAGGTCCCAAAAAAAAAAAAAAAGAAGACAACGACGACCAGATCGAAACAGCTCAGTGTCCCTTCAGCTGTCCAAGGAACCCCCAACCCCCCCCTTTCCTCCGTCTTGTATCTGTTCTATCTGCGGAAGGGCGCTGCGCCAGGTGGTGGCATGCCGCCGCGGCCGTCGAAGGGGCCAGGGAACAGCATACCGTCCGGCCCGGGAAAAGCACCTCCCATACCCGGAGGCCCAGGCATGAAGCCTGGTCCAGGAGGCGGGCCGCCGGGGAAGAAGCCTGGAGGGGGCTGCACCCGCTGACCGCCTGGTATGTTTTCAGGAGGCGAGAACATCGCTGGAGGCATGGCGGCGGGGTTGAACATGCCAGGTGGCATGGGGCCGTTGGGAGGCCGGCCACCCTGGAAGCCCGGGGGCAGTATCATCGGGGGTTGGCGCTGCCCGCCTGGGGGTCCCTGCTGGCCTGGCCATAGCTGCTGCTGCTGTCCTGGCATGCCTTCCAGACCAGGGGGTGCCATGGCCTGGCGCTGTAGTATCTGAGGGGGCTGCATCAGCCGGCCGGGGTCCTCGGCGCGGCGGAACTGCTCCTCTGGGAAGCCAGCTGGAGGTTGCGGTGGGCGCATCGCCCGCTGCTGCTGCTGCTGCTGCGTAGGAATGCGGTCGCGCAGGAACTCTGGCTCGCGCTCTTGGAAGTGGGGGGGATCGCAGCCTGTCTCTGGGGCTGCGGGTGGCGCATGATCTGTTCGATCGGCCGTGGGTCCTGAGGGATCCGGTTCTGCATGAGCTGCATGAGGAAGGCCGCCTGAGGCTCGGAGGCGTACTCTGCCCGGCCGCTGCCTTGGCTCTGGGCGTTATGGCGCTGGCTGACAAGGTCTTGTAACATCTGATCAGGCCGGGCAGACGGCGGCTGGCTCGGCGGGGGAACAGGGCGTGGAGCCAATATCTCTGGTCCGTTTGGTGGCACGGAGCGCAGGCGGGGCTCTCGACGCGGCCCATGCCGTAGGAGCCTGCGGCCTCGGGTGACCCGAGCTGCATCTTCTGTACCAGGGTCTGTTCCAGGTCTCGGATGGGATCATGCGGCGTCTTTTGTGCCTGGGGAGGCGGCGGTGGCTGGGGATATGCGTTGACGTTGGGCGGCGTCGGTGTGCTCTGTTCGGCTGGGCGCGGTAGCTGCAGCTTAGAGAGGAGCGCCTGGAACGCCTGCTTGTCCGCATCAGACTGCTGGCCATCCGCGAACCCACCGCCCATCATGGGCGGCACGGCAGCAGGCGTGGGCGGTTCGGTCTGCCCGCGCGGCTCGACCGTCTGGGCCGAGAACAGGTTGGCGAACCTCGACGACTTCGCGGCTGGCACCTTGGCCGCCTCTGGCTTGTCACCCGCAGCAGGAGAGGCCGCGGCCAGCTGCGTCTCGCCAAAGGCAGCAAAGAACCTGTCTGGCCCCTTCTCCACGGCCGGCGCCGACTTGACAGCTGGAGGGTCGGCAGCAAAGAAAGAGGGCAGGCCAGGTGGTCCCTCGGGGGCATCACCCGGCCCATCACCGGCCTTGGGGCCGGCCCTCGCCTTCATGTTCTCCATGAACTTCTTGAGATCTGCCTCAGTATGCCCGGCGCCCTTCTCTTCCAGAGGCTCATCCAGCCACTCGGGCTCCCGTTCAGCCGGCCGTTGTTGGTCACGGTCTCTATCCCAGCGCCGTTCGTAGCGCTCATTATTCCCGCGGTCGGTACGCGGGTTGCCCGGCTTGTCGTCAGCATCCTGGACGCGCCAGCTCTTTGCCTTCTCGATGCGCTCGCGGTTCGATGTTCGCTCGCTCGCGTCAGCCGGCCTGGGGGGTTCTCCTTGAACCACGGGTCTGTCCTGCCCCTGTTGAGGCCATTCCTGCGGGGCGCATCTCCCTCCCTCGCCGTCGGTATCAAAGGTGCGGCGCCGGTCCTTGACGCCATCATGCTCGTCGCGCTCCTTGAGCCCGCGGTCACTGTGTCGGTTGTCGCCGCCCATGCGCCCGGTAAACCGCTCTGCGCCCTCCTGGCCGAAGCTCTTGCGGGGCTTGACCGTGCTCCATCCCTCGGTATCTCGATCCTCGCCGCGCGCACGGAAATTGGTACTTCTCCCGCCGCGGAAATCGCCGTCACCACCTCCACCGCCGATCTTGCCACGCGAGAAGCGGTCGCGGAACTCAGAGTCGCGCGGGGTCCTGTCGCTGCGGTCGGCGTCGCCAAAGGCGCTGGTTCGTGCGCTGCTGGAGAGGAAGTTTGTGCGAGTGGGACCAAGCGTGATGCCATCTACGCCTTGAGATGTACTGTCAGCAGACTTGCACCTCCGGGTCACTCTGTTGCTGGCATACACATACTGCTTCCGTTGCGAGACCCATGCCGGTCGGCGCCAGGACGGCGACCGCCCTGATCGGGCAGTGAGGTTTCCGTCTTAAACCGATCTGTTGTGGCCTTGGCCTGCGTGCGGATTGATTCTGGAGGAGGACTGCCTTCCGGTTAGCATGGAGGCAGAATCCTGAGCGCCGCAGCAATCTGGAAGGGGAAGAGGGGGGGCGGAAGGAGTAGGCTCACCCCATCCAGTCCTCCCGCGGTGGGAGGTCCTTGGGCTTGAGGCATAAGGGCGATTCCTTCAGATGGAGTAAAAAATCGAGCTCGTATCGTATTGCCATGGCTGTGGCAGCATTGGCGGTTGTTGTTGTTGGTATGTCTAGGGAAGAAAACGTGGCCTGTGTTGCCGCGAGCGACACGTACTCTGGCGACGAGGGCTGGCTGGTGAGCTAGGGAGAGGACGGTGCGGCCGAGTGCGATCGAGAGGACGTTGATCACCGGGCAGGTGGTACTATGATGGTAGGTAGCGCGAGTAGTGGAGTTGGTGGCGGTCAGTCGAGGGGGCGAAGGCAGTCCGTGGTCGGGGCGTGCGAATTGGATGAGATGTCGAGTCAGAGGGCACGCAGCTGGGCCTCCTGGCAGGGCGCGGAGGTATGATGAGCTGTTGCTTCCCCTGATTGACCTGTCGCTGTGGCTTGCTGGCGGTTCTGGGCAGTAGCAGCTGGTGAGGTTGTCTGGCAGGAGGTCCTTGGGTGTGGGGAGGCTTTTGTGCGACAGATCAGGTCGCAAAGACAGATGTAGTGGGCAGATCAATACAGGGTTGGTCGAGAGCAGGGGTGGTACAAAAATAGAACGAAGAAGGCCCTGGAAGGATTCGGCAGCAGCTATGGGTCCTGTTGAAGATATCCTCGCTGTCTGTCGCTTGTGACGGCTGGGCTGGGTGATGGATGAGGTTGTTTCTGTGTGTGTCGGTGGTGAAGAAATTGGTCTATGCTGGTGCTTGCCTGGCTGGCTTTGGAGAAGGGGTCCACGACAGCCGCGGGCAGGCTAGCAGCAACCACCCTGTTATCTCTATCCTCCCCCACATTACCTCAGTGCAGCCGCCAGCTGTTGCGCAAGTCCACTCAGCACCCACACCCACACACAGAGTAGCTGCCCAGGTAACCTGGCAGTGTGAGCCTAGGCGGAGCCAATGACCCAACACCATACACCTCCTCCTTCCATCCAGGATGAGTGAGAATACAGCCTTTTCTTTCCCTTTTTTTCTTCTTTCTTCTGTTATTACTCTGGCAGCAGCGGAATGATCAGGTCGTCATCCTCTTCTAGGGTGGGTTACAAGATAGCACTGCCATGTTTACCTCGTCTCTCTCTCTCTCTCTCTCTCTCTCGGGTGTTTTTCTTGAGCTACCTCTACTATGATTTGGTGCAGGTGATGTTGATACTCGCTTCCTACTCATCCAGATCACAGCTCCTGCATCGGCCCCTCTCACCAGGACTGTGCTTGGATGCAGACCATGCCACAACAGCTTGTTAATTACTAGTCGCTATGAGTGGTATCATATCCTCGCCAGCAGATCAGAAATGC
This sequence comes from Celoporthe dispersa, assembly GCA_016584495.1. Taxonomy (NCBI): domain Eukaryota; kingdom Fungi; phylum Ascomycota; class Sordariomycetes; order Diaporthales; family Cryphonectriaceae; genus Celoporthe; species Celoporthe dispersa. The sequence goes on from WAID01000004.1 coordinate 1,725,385, forward strand.
CTTCCTTGCTCCACTCTTGTGCTCGCCCCTGATCAGCAGTGTCCCATATCCTCATGAGGAGTGCCTTGTAGACATCACCCCCAGGAGCTGTGCCCTGGGCTGCATACTGCGCCTCGAGCCAGCTGACGATGCCAAACCTTGTGACCAGGGTTGTGCTGCCCCCCTCAATGCACGTCGCCCGGTATATGATCTTCAGAGCTGACGTTCTCAGATTTTGGCGCATGTACGGGTTGCCGATCAGGGATAGCACCCGCTCGAACAGGCGCATGCTGTGATATGTCGACATGTCTGCCTTGTCCTGGAGACCGTCCAGCAGGTAGGAGAACAGCCAGCTGAGCTCTGCGTAGTACGTATCATCAAGCTCCGGGCCCTCCTGGAGGACGTCGTGGACGAGGGGCAGCCGCTCGAGCCTCCACACCGGTCCCCTAAGCAGGAACGAGCTGACCTTGCCGTACATGCAGTGCAGCGGGTCCCTGAGCGCCGTCAGGGCGTGACGGGCAAACGCCACGATACCGTTTGGCACCGGGCCTGCATCCACCTGGGACCTGCACGACTCCACGAGCTCGGAGAGGAGCAGCCATATCTGCTGCTTCTCCTCGTATGACGAGTCGTTGATCTTGGCCGCCACCTTCGAGATGCTGACGAGCGCTTCTTTCCGGATGCTGGTGTGTTCTGAGGCCAGCAGCGACACTACAGATGCGGCGTAGCCCCTCCTCGACAAGCTCATCCGCCTCCTTGTTCGCCCACCTCGAGATGGCTGAGGTGTCCCTGTCTGAGACAGGCGCGGCAGAGAGCAGCTCCGCGAGCGCTTCTTGTGACATGGTGTTGTCGTCATGTTTGCCTCCCGACTCAGAGGCCTCATCGACCTTGCCAGCGGAGAAAGAGGCGCCCCATCTCGATAGCTCGTGCGAGACATGTGACATCTTCGTGTGTTTCTTCAGCAGCTTGGCCGCAGAAGGCTTCGCGGAGAAGGCCGACTCGGCCCTCTCAAGCAGCCGGCCGAAATCGCCGTCGCCCTGGTGGTCGCCGCGCGAGTAGTTCAGGTAGTCGGCAACAAAACGTGCCAGGATGGCAAGATCGTCGTCGCTTGCCGACTTGACGGTAAACCCAAGTTGTTCTATGAAGGCAAGCGTGAATGGGCTTATTGAACCTGGACCATCTTGCCCCTCGCTGCCTGCTTCGTCGTAGAATTCTTGGATCATCTCGAGGTACTTGACCGGGGCTGTTGCACACCTTGATGCACTGTTGTCGAGCAGCGTCCAGAGGGCATTGCAGGACGATATTTCGCCCGAGTCCTTGAAGGACTGCAGTGTGTCCAGAAGCGGCAGCGGGCTGTCGTTCGCAGACTGGATGAGCTGGTGCTCTTCTGCAACGGCACCAAGCGCGCCCCTGAGCCCCTCCAACGAGACCCCCGCGGGAGCAGTGATGAGGACTTTGAGTAGGGCCACAAAGGGGGACACCGGCAGACCATGGGATTTGGCGAACCATCTCATGCCGGGGGAATATCCAGCTATTGCAAGCAGATTGTCCAGTTCCACCAGCCGGAGCCTGCGGTCCTCGTCGCTCTTTTGCTCCTCGTCCAGAGATTTGATGGCTTGGACAAGAAGCGGTGACACATCAAACTTGGCCATCAGGGCCACCTGTGGGATGACCTCGTAGTACAGCCTCAGCAGCCGGCTCGCCGCCTCACGCTGCAGCAGATCCGAGTCTCCTACCCCTCTGTAGCACGCGATGACCTCTTTCGTACCTGGAGCACGCTGACAAAATTCATCAATGAGTCTCCGCGCAGAGTCATCCCATATCGACCGGCCCTGGGCCTTTGCTGCTCTTCTGTGGAGCTCGAGAGCTGTCTGCAGCTTCTGCATTGCGATCACCAGCAGCCGCATGACGATGAAAGGGATGACGTCTGAGCTCTGCGCCAGACACTTGACGAGGATCTTCTGGCTCATGGGAAGTGGCAGGATGTTATCAATAATGATGGATGTCGGCGGAGGAACGCGAGCAAATCCGTTCACGTGGCCAAAGTAGTCTGGGATGGGTTGTTCAACTGCCTTGTACAGGAAGGCAGAGTAGCCTATCCATGTGGCGGACAGCTTGGGATCAAACGTAAAGGACTGCCTGTCGATGAAATATCGAGCTACCAGCTCCGGGGCGGCTCGGAAGATGGCGAGGAGCAGCTCGCTTTGCTTGGCATCTGAGTGGGGCTTCAAGCACTTGACGAAGTCGGCAAGAAGAATATTGCGCACTGGGATGTCGTCGCGGAATTTGTTCATCCATGTGACGCTTTCCAGACCAGGCTCGATCTCATCCTCGGCAGAGGGCAGCGCAACGTCATCCGGGTCGACATGCCTAGGGTAATATCCGGATTGCGGCCTCAAGATACCTGCCGCCGGGGAGGTGCACGCCACCAGAAGAAATGTGTGGACAGCATCTTCCACTGTCGCTTTCCCGTCTTCCTTGGAGGCGTTGTGCTCGTAGTGGTAGAGAGACGCGAACCGGCTCAGGGCCATGGAGTTGAGGAGCTTGCCCTTGATCTGCCCGGGGAGCTTCTCGTCCTTGAGGACGTGGTTCCGCAGCGTATCGAGGATCTCGATGATGAGGTAGGGCGGGTCGTCCTTTAGGGATCTTGTCAGGGCCAGGGGGATCTCCTTCTGCGACAGCAACTCCACCTTGGCCTCTGCGTGCAAGAACTTGAGCGCACTCAGGAAGAGCCGGATGGCGTTCGTGCGTGCCGACGGCCTCTTCACGTCCTCGAGGCCCTCGCCGAGATATCGAATGCCCATATTCCGGGCCAGGGACTTGAATGTGAGGTTCCTCGCGCGGAACATCGGTTTCGCCAGGGCGCCGCCGTCAAGACAGATCACCTCCCTCAGCAGCCTCAGAGTCGGGGATATTATAAACTCCTTGCTCTTGTCCATCGACAGGTTCCGGGCGATGAGTTCCTGCTGCCGCTTGTGGAGGAGGGTTCGGCCAATACCCAGGCCGTGTGCCGTGAGCTCGAGTCTCTGTGATATGAACTTTAACAGCAAGGCCATGGTCACCGCTACGGCTGACATGACGTTATCGTTGTTGGCGTGGGCAGCATAGCTCCATGTCTCCATAATGTCCGGGAAGTACGTCGTCTCGGACTCGCCATCTTGTCGTTTCGCGGATTCGAGGTAGTCTCTTAAGATCTGGACCTGCTCGTCGTTGTTGGCGCCCTCTTCTGTTAGTATCCCGTCGAGAAATACTTTGAATGATTGCAACCCTGTTTGCGTCAAGTGTTAACAGGAAGGGTTGTCCACAAGAGGTCGACGCGGCCGTGACGCACCATGTCTCGCTTTCTGCAGGTCCTGCTCAAATGCCAGGAGCTGCTGAAGCTGCCGGCTGGTATGAATCTCCTCGCTTGTCGGAGCCTCGTGAACAATCTTGACCCTCTTGTTGCGCGGGTTCGCATCGGCTCCCCGAGAAGGCCTCTTCCCCATCTTGTCGGTATCAGCGTGATAGCGAATCTGTGTACTTGTCCAGAGGCACTGTCCCTCCCATCGTCGTCGCAATGCCCACCTTGGACGGACGGAAAGTTGCGATATTCTGCCGATTCTTCGTGTCACCGCCAAACTTTTGACTTATCTTATCAGCTACAAGGCTGCTACTTGTGCTTGGTGGTTTTGGCAGCTATTGGTCGCGACGGGCGCTAGTCTCATTGTGGCTATAGCCTGTTTAGTCTCCACGGACTTCCACTGTCACAAGCAGGCAACACTCGTTACTTTCTTCAACTATCATCACCGCACATTATCAACGTTGCTTGCGCACACACAAAAGACACACGCACGCACACACACAAACACACACCCATCACCGCCATGGGCTCCGTCGTCCTCCCCCACCTCGAATCCGGCTGGCACGTCGACCAGGCCATTCTGTCCGAAGACGAGCGCCTCGTCGTGATCCGCTTCGGCCGCGACCACGACCCAGATTGCATGCGCCAGGACGAGGTCCTCTACAAGATCGCCGAGCGCGTCAAGAACTTCGCCGTCATCTACGTCTGCGATATCGACCGCGTGCCCGACTTCAACACCATGTACGAGCTGTACGACCCGTGCACCGTCATGTTCTTCTTCGTCAGTTCCGCCGCCCCCTTCCCCCCCCCCTTCCCCCCTCGCAGGAACCCTTCCGTTTCCTCCTTCTTGTCAGGGTCTATCCTCTTAACTATATGGCCTACAATGAGGAGGCTGTTTACTGACTTGAATCAAATCTGCCTAGAGAAATAAACACATCATGTGCGATCTCGGCACCGGTAACAACAATAAGCTGTCCTTCGTCCTTGAGGATAAACAGGAGCTCATCGACATCATCGAAACCATCTACAGAGGCGCCAAGAAGGGTCGTGGTCTGGTTGTCAGTCCCAAGGACTATTCCACGAGATATCGTTACTAGGTGATGAGAGCCTGTTGGTGATCTGTCACCGTGTTCTACGGGAGCCTGCCTCCCCCTCCTCCTCCTCCCCCGGAATTCGTCATCCCTGCGACAGGAAACTATCGTAACGGGGGATGATATCTCATGTGCAGCATGAGTTCACCTCATGAAGAGCTTGTTACCCCAAGAGAAGGGAGTGATCCGACAAGAGGTCATTGGGCCGTCTGAGCGATCTTGGTCCAGATAAAGAGACAGGCACAAGGTGATTGGAATATCCCGGTTGGTCTCACGAAATCAAACACATATACTACACCCATTGAGTCATGCTAATGCTCGCCGCGAGAAGATGTGATCATGTCCGCAAGAGGTACGCCTCCACCCGTTCACGTCAGTCGTCTATCGGACTCAAGAAGTTCGAGGACAAGTGCAAGCATGCCCTCGGTGGTGCTGTCTCCCAGTGAGAGCTATACTGTACATCCGTTGTATCAAGTAGTGCCATACATACAATTATCTACACAGACCAGCAAACACATATTCCATACATCTGTATGCACATCTTTCTCCTCCCGTTTGGATATCATAATGCTAGGTAGCATCAAACCCTCCAAGATAGACTTCAGGTTTAAGAAGTCTTTCCGTCTTTGTAATTTCAAAGCATATCACTGTGCGGCGCGTTTTGCGCGTAAGGATTGGGCATTCGAGGGATCGGGTCGCCACCACCGGGTCTCCCCCACTCCGGCAGGGCCTCCAGAGACCTTCCGCCCGTCAGGCCCCGCACACGAGACCGACTCTGGTTCGGCGGCCGCCTGACTATATTCTCCAGGAAAAAACTGCCCTCGCTGGGACCGGGCATGCCGGCGCTGTCTTCCGCATCAGAGAAGACGTCCTCAAGGAGGTCGTCATCAGATGCGAAGTTGGGCTGGTATGAAGCCGGCGCCGACGGCGAGGTGATGGACCGCGAGTGAAGGCCGGGACGGGTTGGTGAGGCAAAGGCCCCGGGGTTCATCGTGTTGTTCGTGCCCTCGCGCACACCCAGCACCGGCCTGTTGTCGGCGAAGCCGTTCTGGAAGGAAGTGTTGTTCTCGTTGCCGGCCATGCTGAGGATGGGCAGGACCTGCTCGTCGTACAGCGAGCGCGACTCGAAGGAGTCGGGCGCGTACTCCGTGATGGTGCGAGATGAGCGCCCATCGCTCGGCGGGCTGTGGGGGATGTCGTCGAAGAAATCATCGAGACTGTCGAGCTTTGACACCAGGTCACCGTCCCCACGGCCCTCGTCAGACATCATCGTGTCTGTCCGATCCGAGGCAGGGAAGTATCCGTAGGGGAACTCATCTGCGTGGAACTCCACGTCTGGCGTCGGTGTCGCCTCGACGATCATGCCGCCGTCGGTCTGGCACATGTAGAAGGCGGCATGTATGTTGGCACGGGTGGAGTCTGTCTTCTTAGCAGGCACCGGTATCGCCCATCCGGAATCCTCAGGTATGCCGAACAGACTCTGGGTGCGCTCATACTCTTTGCGGACGGCCTTGGAGGTCGGGCGGGTCATGCTCATGCGCAGGTGGTGCTTGTCCATCGACGAGCCGGACATGGTCATGATGTTGTCGAGGACGCTGAGGGCCTCCATGCAGAACTCGCTTTGTAAGAGGCGCAGAAGGGGCGAGATAAGATCAGAGCCGTGGCCAGCCATCTCCGGTTTTCGCATGTCGATCTCGGGGATGATGACGCGGAGGACGTGCATGGTGTTGGTCTTGACCCAGGCTAGTCTGTTGGTGAGCATGCCCATCAGGGTTGTTATCATTGCGAAGTTGAGCTGTGGCAGGAATGGCTCTTGAAGGGCGGCAAGTGTCTGCATGGTGAAGTCCTTTGGTGTCTCGTGATGTCGTGAGAGATATCCGCCGAGCACCATGGCCAAGCTTGACAGACCCTGTGCTAGAGCGACTTGCAGCAGATTCTCGGCCGTCTGGACCACATCCTCGGCCAGGATGCTCTGTTCCATCGCGTAGAGGAATCGAGGCAGGTTCGCTATAACAGCAAAGAAGATGCGGTCGTCGCCGCCCACCAGCGAGTCACTGGGCAGACAGACGATCCTGTCGATAGTCTTGAGGGTGGCGTCCAGACAGACAGAAGACCGGAGGCCCTTGTACAGAAGGGGCTGTAGTCCGTCAAACTGGCCGTCCCATTTGGCAGGCTGGCCGTCGATCAGCAGTCGCCTCGTGGAAACTTGCTGCAGGTCAACCTTGTCCATGTACTCGTTCAGCATCTCTACCGACTCTAGGAATTCCAGCTCGTTGATTGACTCCATGCAGGCGCATGTAGTCCAGAAGAGCTGTGGGAAGCTGGTCAGCTGCTCGGCGTCCAGCTTCGCGATAAGCGTCTTCAGCGTCGTCAATATCTCCATCGCGAAAGACTGTATCTCGGCATCTTCATCAGCCACCGTGTTCGACAGCCTAGCAAGCATATCGCCCAGCATATACTGGTCCAGAGAAGTCAGGATGCACCGGAATATCTGGAAGGAGCGGCAGGCCAGATGGCGGACAGGGCATGTCGTGGCCCAGGTAAGGGACAAGCGACCCCACTGTTCCTTGATGCCGGGAAAGGTAAGCTCGAAAGTCTCTACGACTCTAGTGGCGAGGAACTCCATGCTCGGTGGAACTTTGGTATCGTGGTCGATGACTTTGCCATTGCTGTCTTCATAGCTCCAGACGACGGAGCGATCATGCCGTCGGATCAGCTCAATGAGATCCTCGATGGGCTTCTTGGTCTCCTCGGGAGTGTCATCATCAAGGTTCGAGATGACCAACTCGTGGATGAGGTGGACCAGCATCTCCCGCGCTTGATCCTGGACCAGAGGCGTGTAGTGATCCCACAGAACAGTGACTACTTGCAGGAGGACCGGTATACTCTCGTTCTGCAGGTTGACAGGAGACACCATGAGGTCAACGAGTAAGATCAATGAGAGTTGACCTAACGAGAAGCCGGCTTGCTTGGTCCCGACCGGCAGAGCATCGCCCAAGTCTGCACAGTACGGGAAGTGATTGGCGTCTGGAGGAGGAGCCATGGCCTCCCGTCTTTCATGTGGTACCATTGCCTTGGGATTGATCCGCAGGAGCAGGAATTCCACGACCTTGTGACCCGGGTTGCTGCTTGTGCTAGCCAGGAACACCACAATTTGCTTGGCATACTCGACGAAATTCTGCTCTCGGCGCTCGAGACACAATTGAATGATGAAGTCCAACACGAGACGAACGTTGCCGGGGTAAGGGCCTGTTGCAAGAGCTTGCCAGAGGGCTTGCACTTCGTTGTGAAGCGCTGCACTTGACTTGATTGTGATCTCGAGCAAGTTTGCTAATAGAACGTAGGACTGCCCTGTCGGACCGCCGTTGGGGTCGACCTTGAGCTCGACCGATTGTATCCAAGGCAGGATGACGGCAATGACGCTCCTCTGGTTGACAGGCTGCAGGTCCTTGAAATAAAATGTGAATTCGGAGAAGAGATAGAATGCCAATTCCGCATGTTGTTTCGAGAGCCTCTCGGATATCTTGAACTGGGCGAGCTTGTAGACAGCCTTGGTCTTGTCGGAGATGCTGATATCAAAGTCTCGGATCTTAGAGGGCTTGGCCTGCAAGTGACGTTCCTCAATGCCCTGAAGTACCTGTGCAGACCTGGATCTGATCTCGCTCTGATCATTACCAAGTGTGAAAAGGCAAAGGCCAAGAAGTTTCCAGTAGGGTGAGGGAAAATCCTTGTAGTCCAGGAGAACCTCTGTAACCACGGTGAAGTAGCTCTCGAGTACCTTGGGAACATCGGTCAGATAGCACCGGGAGACGCAGTGCTCTAAAAGGTAGGGGAAGTCCTGATTATAGATGATCACGTTCTTCAGGGCACGTCTGCCAATCAGCTTCGCGCGGTCGTTGCCGTTGCTGAAAATCGTCTCGATCCAGGCAAGCATTCGACGAACGTCAAACTGCAAGACGGCACCACTTTCGGTTGTGACGCTAATGGGGCCTGCACAGAGCGCAGCCATGGCACTCAGGGCCGCCTGCCTTAGGTTGCGCTTCTCGATCTCCATCGCTGCCGACGTGGTGTTTCTCTCGCCCATGTTTTGCTGGTTCATTACGGAGCGAGCCATACTGTCTTGTCTCTGGGCGATCTGAGGTTGGTTGGGAGAAAATCCGCACCACTCTTCCATCAGAGCGAATGAGGATTTGCGAGCTTCAAAGGAAACCCATCTCGACGGGTCGGCTGTTGTGTTGAGGCCCTCAAACAGCTCCTCCATCAGGCCACAGTAATGCCGCCGCAGCTTTTGAAAGTCCCAGTCCATCTGGACGTTCTCGTCCATGAGGAATATTTTCAAGTCTTTGGCATACGTGACGATATTGTTGACTAGCCAGTCGTCTTGGTTCGCCTCGGGCTCTTTCAAAAAGTGCGCCGTGAGTTTGTACACGTGCGTGATCTGGGTCCTCAACAGATCCAACCTCCGATTCCGACGAGGACTGCTAGTCGTCCGCTGGTGGATGCGAGCTCTGGCTTCGTCGTTGCAGCGGGCAGTGTGACCCTGGAGTTCCTCGAGCAAGGTGCGGAAGACGTGGATGTTGATCGAGCCCAGTGCAGTGACCACAGCCTCCCTGACAGACACAGAGGAGACGGACAGGAGGGGGTTGAGGTACTTAAACAAGGTCCGCGCCGAGAGGATCTTGTCGGTTGAGACAACGAATGAGCCATTGTGCAGGTGCGAATTCCCGTAGAAGGGATCAGCCCGTGGGTTCTCAGGGTCCGCCAGCGTGGTGCAGGCAAAAATTAAGAACAGCTTCCACTGCTCGACTAAGACATCAGGTTGAGTTGTGGGTGTGCGTCCAACGAAGCGGGAACTGCCAGGATCGGATCCGTAATACAAGCCCCTGGAAGGTTCCGAAAGCACCGTGATTGCTTTGTACATCTGAAGGATGCGGTTGCAGACCAAATGACGCCCGATTGTGACCGTGGTCCGGCATTGCTTGTAAGCAAGACGGATGAGGTTAGAAACAATTGAAACCACAGGGTTGTGTCGTAGGAAGCGTCGCTTGTGCAAAGCTCGATCAGCGCGCCCTGGTTATTGTTGTGCTGTATGCCCCTCTGTATACGACTGCGCTCGGCTACCGACAGCTGATCATCTTTGAAGCTCATAACCTGCATGGAATCATTCTCAAGGATGTCGATCAGCCTCAAAGTGTCCTTCTCCTCACTCGTCGACTTGCCGAGTACCGTATCAAATTCTGTAATCAGCCGCAGGACGGTGATAGCGAAGTAACGGACGGTCCGAGTCTGAGAGCAGAGAAAAAACAGGCCATGCGCCTCGATCTGACTGACGTCCTCCCAGATGCTAGGCCTGCCGAGATGGAAGCCCCTCTTGTCAGCTCCATTGATCTCCCCCGGTTCTGCAACGCCTTGCTGGTGTCTCCGCTGGATCTCCTCAATCCAGATCTCAAGCAACTCGACGTAGAGCCTCAGGGTGTTCTCGATGTGGCCCGGCCCTAGCATCCCCCCGTCTGACATTGTGGCATATCTGTCGTCAAAATTGAAGATGAAGCGAGAGAAACCCGTGGTCACCGCCTGTGCGTGAGACTGTCGTGCAATGGCCTTGAGAGATCGCGCTGAGGACTCAGCGATGTTGTACTGCAGGTGAGCCGTCCCCGTGCATAGGAGGTTGATGAGGGGATCAAAAGGTGTGTCGGTTGACAGACAGCGCGGCAGTGCTTGGACGGCCACGTGAAGGAGCTCGTAGAAAGCCTGTTTCAGTTCATGGGGGCTCTGATGGTCATCTCTGCGGAAGTTGAAGGTATCTGATATCGGGGTCTTGGGCCCTGGACTGCCGAACTTTTCGTCGAGTGTGGCTTGTCCGCCAAAGGTGTTATCGCAGATGATGGTGATCTTGCCCAAAATCTCACAAAATTTGTTGTAGTACTCTCGCACGGTATCACTCAGCTTGTGGCTGACAACAGGGCCTGTCAAACCCCCCTCTATCAGAGGACGCCGCAGTCGGGCTCGCTAAGAGACCGACCGTAGGTGATGCTATGATCGGTGATGTAGGCATGCGGTCCGGTGGCGGTGGTGGGGCAGGATAAAATAGCGGAAACGGAGGGCAGCCCTCATCTCCCTTCTCCAGATCCGAGATGATGGCCAGAAAAGCCCTAATGCCGATCACCATCTTGTCCGGATCTAAATTGTCGACCTTCAGGTCTTTGCCAGAGTTGAACTGGTCAGCGTTGACGAGGGGAAAGATGATGTTCTTGAAACAATACTCTGGCTGCTTGAAGCCGATGATCCTGATGATCTGTATGAGGGGGTCTGCCACCAGGGGATCACTGGCGAGGACAGACCGCCTTGTTGGGGGCAGAATCAGCTTGACGACCTCGTCAAGTTTCCTTGCTGTCCCGGCTGCGCTATCGGTCGTGCGCATCAAATACGTCCAGACGAGCCGCGATAAAACTTGCAGGCACAGGGGCTTCGAATAACGGTCCTTGAATTTCGTCTGCAAGGGATATACCAGCTGCAGCCACTGCTGTCCAAAGGTTTCTGGATTCGAGACACAAAGCAGAGTCGCTGTCAGCGGAAAGGCGAAAGTCCAGTGTCGCGGCTTGACAAATATCTGCCCAAGACGCGGACTGACGTGGCCGAGGACTTCAGTCCACTTCGGATTGTTGAGATCATTGTTGCTCGCCTTCGCGGCGATGGGGAGCAAGAGCATCTCCAGCATCTGACAGAATGCCGACTTGACCTTCTGCCCATGCGACCTGGCAAACAACTTGCCCATTCCTACCATGAAGTTGCACGTTCGATCCCATGCCTCAGGGGTGCTGATCTTCAACCTCAGGTGTTTCATTCCGCCCAAGACGAGCTCGATTTTGCCCTCGGTGGCATCACGGTTGGCAGATATCGGGCTCTTCAGAACGCCATGCTCTTGGAGAGAACGGTCGAGATCGGTGATGAAACGTTCAGTAACGCTGACGAAATTGATCTCGCTCATGACTCCCAGCAGCTGTGCAAACAGATTCCAATTTGCCAGTTTCAGGGGCGAAAGCATCAGCTGCTCCGTGTCCGCGATCTTCAGCTGGCTGAAGATGATGCCTTCCAGCTTATCCTCCATCTCGGGCGTGATGGAAGCCAATGTGCTCTGACGTATCACTTCCAGCAGCACCCGGCACAAGATGTAGATCGACACCAGAGACCGACGTTCGGCCTGGGCGACGTATTCCTGCTTGGATGCAAAAGACTGCCCGTTGATCTGGAAGTGTTCTCCCATGCCGTTGTGCTGTACGGGCTCGGTGTTCCTTCTCTGCAGCGAGGCGCCAGGATGAGGCATTTGGCCTTTAGACGCCATGCGGGCTTCGTTCGCTGCGTCGCTCTTGCTTTTTCTCCAGAGCATCATGGAGTCGATAAGGGCCTTGGGCTTGAGGCTCGCGATGTGACCTAGTGCAGAGATGCTCTGGTCGAAAGCTGGATCTACGCCTGGGCCACATATCTGCTCGATCTGCGGCTCGGGATCGAAGGGCACGGTGATGGAGTCGTTCAGCTTCTCCTCCGCCTGCGCAATGAACTGTACCCAGATTTAGTATGCGCCCTGTCACGCCACCAGAACCGCACCATCATCATCACCACCGACACCACTACCACCTACCGAGGTGAAGAGAACATGTAAAGCATACTCCCCAACAGTCTTCTGATCGTCCTTGTGATGCCTCGAGTGGGAATGGTGATGCGAATGGTCGCGCCTCCGACCACTATGGATTCGCTCCAGCTTCCGGCTGTTGGTGCTCGCCTCCGTCGCAGACGATGTCCTCTCGGGCAGCTGACCCGGGCCCAGCGTCGTGCCCAACGTCGTACCTGACATGGCTGTAGGCGGGCGGGACGCCGGGGCACTATCGGTCTCGCCACGACCGTAGGGAAGCATTTCAGCTCGTTCCGGGGTGAGCCCGGCTCCAGCAGCGGCAATGATCTCTGGGCTCAGCGGGTTGGACGAGGTACTGGCGTGGCTCCCATTCCTCGAGTGTTGTATGCCATGCACGATAGAGGTCTGTCTGTGGTGGCCATAGGAAGAAGCAGCCTTCAAGTCGATCGTCCGCTCAAAGATGGCCCCGGCGGCCGTGCGAGGCGCTTCCGTACCTAGGCGCGAAGGCGAGTGGGACTGTGACGAAGGTTTCGCGACAAGCCCGCCTGACTGTAGCGCCTCCAAGGAGGAGTCTCTCGAGTGTGCAATGCGCCGTGCCGCCTGTGAATCTAGCTCTCCGATCCGCACCGTCCTGTCCCAGTCTTCTTCCTCCTCGTGAATTGGCGACCGGGGCGAGAACTTCAAGGTGTCGTAGGCATGGTCGGGCAGCGTCGAGGAGGGAGCTGCGTATGGGAAGGGTTCACGTCAGCAATGCGATAGGTTTGACAGCAATCGGCTCTGGGAGGGCGGCAAGTAACCTCGACGGTCAGGGGGGATCTGTAGCCTAGGCGGACTGTCGGGACGACTAAGGGGGGGAGAGAACGAGGGAAAGAAAACAGAAGAGGCAAAAAAAAACCCAACAACGGGAAAACAGTCCGAGGGGCATAGGCAGAGTGGGTAGACAGAGGACGGTGAGGAGCCAAACGCGACGAGTCCCCTCTTCCCTCGGCGTTTGTGAAACAGATGAGGCTCGAGGCGCACACAGACGGGTTCCACTGCCCTGGTCAAAACCATAGGATATAATGCCCTGCCCTGCCGTGTAGCGTGTGTGGCATGCGGTCCTGGTGGAATATGCCGACGAATAGGTGTTTCATCCCCAGAGAAGCCAGAGAGGGAGCGACTTGGACTTACCCATGTTGTACTCTCAAGCAGCAGCAGCCCTCTGCTAGACTATCGAGGCCGGGCACAGCACCCCATGACAGGGCGTCAGATCCGTCCAAGTGGACCGAGTTGGAGAGCGGTGCAGGTGGCCAGATCGCATGAGAGGTGGCCCTGGTTGCCCCTATCGTCCTTGCCTCGCTCGGGACCAACGCTGTCGTGTCACCAAGATGCGTATCGTCGCGTTGGCGCTTACAGCTGGCTGAGAGAGGAAGAGAGAGAGAGGGACGCGACCCCAAGAGGTGAAGTAGATGGGGTAGGTCCGTGACCGTCAGGCACTATGTCACATTGATGCGGCCCACCCTGACCCATGAGCAGCGCCGCCGGTTTGGGGTCATCAATGGACAAAACAGCCCAGAGCGACTGGCAAGGTTCTCAGGGTCTCTGCAAGGGGTCTCCAGCCAGAAGCTGCGGTCGCGCCTCGGGATGGGCGGTCAAGTAATGGCGATCTGATCCAGGGAGAAGGCAGAATCGCGAGAAGCAAGAGCTTTGAACGGGAGGGGTCGCGGGAGAGAGGGTCGCCAGGTGATGTCTTCAGTCGAGGGCCTGTAAAAGCTTTCTGACGGTATCATCCCTACCCAACCACGCCAACCTCTGTTATTTCTAGCAAGGTAGGCAAGGTAGGTCAAGGGCAAACCCGCCTAGGCCTTTCTAGACAGGCATATGCAAGGAACCCAGCCAATCGGCAATGGGACGACCCCAAGATTCCAAGAGGCATCCCCACCCCTCCCGGGCGCCCTAAGGTCGACGTCTGAGACAAGCGAGGTTCATACAGAGCCAGCGCCAGCATGCGCGCCAGCGGGTTGGTCAACCATCAAGCCAGTGGCCGACGCTGCGTAGAATGTTTTCGCCTTGTCTGTGCCACAACATCATGTACAGAATGGTTGTGGGAGGCATCTGTTGCGGCTTACATGATAGCGATGCCTGCCAGATCGCCATGATCCCCCATGTACTATGTACTATAGTCTTTGGCGCATAGACCATGCATGACAGGGAGGACGGCGGACTGCCGCCGGTCACCGGTCAACGATAGACGGAAAACGGCCAGCAGGGACAATTTCGACCCTATACAGACCCGAGAGACCGGCCCTTGGAATGGAGATGGCCACCACCCCACATTTCCCAGAGCCGGGATTCGCGGAGCGCCCGCAGCGCAACCACACAGAAGTAGATGCAATATTACTATGGTAGGTGTGATTACTCGAAGCTGCAGGCATGGTGCTCGCTCTCGCGTTCATGACAATGCCCCATACTTGTGCGCGCGCGGAGCTATGAGTCGAGCCGAACTTCTCGCCCGCCCTTTCTCTCTCCCTCCCTCCCTTCCTCCCCTCCTCTGGCTGGGCTGTGTGACTCGGGTCCGTCATCTCGCGCCTGTCCGCGCAAGTGCTGTAAAGTAAATAAGGTTGGGCGACAAAAAGGGGCTCACACAGAAGCCTGCTACCTGCTTAGGGGAAAGCATGTGAAAATGTCATCCAGCCGAGCTAGTACATAGGGTACCCAAGTAGGCATGTCTCTACGGGGTAGTCGTCATCTTTATCGCTGCCAGCAGAAGCGCAAGTGCAGGGCCGCTCAGGGCAAAACCCAGAGGATGTTAGCTATAGAATAAGCCTACTCCACCAAGCGTCCGCCCAGACAGAAACCCGCTACTCTCTCCAGGGGCCCCTAATAAGGCTTTCAGCTCGGAGGGTTTTTCTAGCTTATAGGCGGACGGATTATTTTGATGCGCTATTGCCTGCTCCACGGTCTCTGACAGACGTAAAATAGACAAAGAAGATGAAGGAACAATCTCAGGGACCTGGGTGGGATGCTAGCATTGTTGACAAAATTCCCTTGACTGCAGAAATTTCCTAAAAGAAAAAAAAGTCTCACCAACACGCGGCTCAGACCACCGCGGCCCAGTGCTACCCGGGCCTTTGGACCCCTAAGAGCCGCCGCCGCCAACGGGTCTTTTTACCACCGCGTATTCGTACATACGGGGGACAGCAAGTACTGTGGCAGTGGGTAGGCGCAGAGGTGGTCATAGCACCATACTTACTTTAGGCACGGAGTTGGCGAAAGTGGAACAAAAGTTGACCCAGCGCAAACCGGAATGCACCCAAGACCCCGAGCCGTTATCGCTCCGGATCTTATCGTCTGATGCCAACTCCTTCGACTCGGGCGCCACGTCGTTGACTTTCTGCTTTCCAAATTAATAGCCATCCCCTACCAACAAGTTTCCTTTTCCTATCTTCACCCTCACTCCTTTTCCACGCCCTTTTAAACCGGCTGCGGCAGTCTTGCTACGGCCTGGGTGACTCCATTTTCTTCTTCTGTTTTTTTTTTCTCACCTGGACCAAGTCTGTTTCTTGCCAGTTCTCCGAATCTGTTCTCCCCGGAAAAGTCCGCGAGCCCCGTCCTTGGAAACTTCGGAGAAGGAAAGGAAGAAAAAAAAAAAGGTAAGGTCCCGCCTGCTTCCTTTGAGGTTGTCCCACCTCTGCGACATTCTGAATGCAGCTCGCGACAGCACCAGAGCACGAATTCTCTTTATCGCGCGCTGGAATCCCCACGCCATCAGGCCATCCATCACTGGTTCTCGCAGCTCTCGCTAACGCAGGAAGGCCCCGCAGTGTCCGATATATCTTGACGACGACAGACCACTCTCGCGCGCGCTCCTCAGCACCCATCGCCACCATGGCAGAACTAGACACTCTGGACATCCTCGTCCTGGGGCTGATCCTCCTCGGTACTGTTGCGTACTTCACCAAAGGCAAGCTGTGGGCCGTCGCAAAGGATCCCTACGCGACCTCCTTTGCCAACGGGAGTGCGGCCCAGGCCGGAAGGACCAGGAGCATCTTGGAGAAGCTGGAGGAGAGTGGGAAGAACTGCGTCATCTTCTATGGATCTCAGACCGGAACCGCCGAGGACTACGCCTCGAGACTCGCAAAGGAGGGCAAGAGCAGGTTCGGTCTAGAGACTATGGTGGCCGACCTGGAGGATTACGACTTTGACAACCTGGACATCATCCCCAGCGACAAGATCGTCATGTTCGTCCTTGCGACCTACGGCGAGGGCGAGCCCACGGACAACGCTGTTGACTTCTACGAGTTCATCACCGGCGAGGACGTGCAGTTCTCCGAGAGCAAGGAGCCCGCACTGGAGAACCTCAACTACGTCGCATTCGGTCTCGGCAACAATACCTACGAGCACTACAACTCCATGGTTCGCAACGTGGACAAGGCCCTCGAGAAGCTCGGCGCACACAGGATCGGAGAGGCCGGCGAGGGTGACGATGGCGCCGGCACCATGGAAGAGGATTTCTTGGCCTGGAAGGAGCCCATGTGGACCGCGCTGTCCCAGAAGATGGGCTTGGAAGAACGCGAGGCTGTCTATGAGCCCATCTTCAGCATCACCGAGCGCGAGGGTCTCACAAAGGACTCGCACGAGGTCTACGTCGGAGAGCCGAACAAGATGCACCTGGAGGGCACCGCCAAGGGTCCTTTCAACGCGCACAACCCTTACATTGCCCCCATCGCCGAGTCCCACGAACTGTTTTCTGTCGCGAACCGCAACTGTCTGCACATGGAGGTCGACGTCAGCGGCACCAACCTGTCCTACCAGACCGGCGATCACATCGCCGTGTGGCCTACCAACCCTGGCGCAGAGGTCGATCGCCTCTTGACCGTCCTCGGCCTCTCTGACAAGCGCGACACCGTCATCAGCGTCAAGGCGCTGGAGCCTACCGCCAAGGTGCCCTTTCCCACGCCTACGACCTTCGATGCCATTCTTCGCTACCACATGGAGATAAACGCCCCTGTCTCGCGTCAGTTCCTGGATACTCTCAAGGCCTTCGCCCCGGATGAGGAGTCAAAGGACGAGATGACAAAGCTCGGCGGTGACAAGGACTACTTCCATGACAAGGTCAGCACGCAGAACCTCAACATCGCTCGCGTGCTGGAGCGTGTGGCCAAGGGCAAGCAGTGGACCAGTATCCCCTTCTCAGCTTTCATCGAAGGTCTCAACAAGCTACAGCCCCGCTACTACTCCATCTCCTCGTCCTCGCTGGTCCAGCCCAAGAAGATCTCCATCACTGCTGTTGTCGAGGTGCAGGAGCTCCCCGGCCGAGAGGATCCATTCCGCGGCATTGCCACCAACTATCTCCTGGCTCTGAAGCAGAAGCAGAACGGCGACCCCAACCCGGAGCCTTTCGGGCAGTCATACGAGCTCCACGGTCCTCGCAACAAGTACGACGGCATTCACGTTCCGGTCCACGTCCGCCACTCCAACTTCAAGCTCCCCTCTGATCCTTCCAAGCCCATCATCATGATCGGACCCGGTACTGGTGTCGCTCCCTTCCGTGGTTTTGTACAGGAGAGGGCTAAAGAGGTCGAGGATGGTGCCGAAGTCGGCAAGACGATTCTCTTCTTCGGTTGTCGGAAACGTTCTGAGGACTTTATGTATGAGTCCGAGTGGGAGGTAAGCCGCCGAATCTCCCTAGGACCCCAGTCATCGACTTCCAATGCTAACAATCTCCACAGCAACGTAAACAGACCATGGGTGACAAGTTCGAGATGCACTGCGCATTCTCGAGAGAGGGCCCCAACAAGGTCTACGTGCAACACCTACTCAAGCAACAGGGCAAGATGATCAACGACCTCCTAGAACAGAAGGCCTATTTCTACGTGTGCGGTGATGCCGCCAACATGGCTCGTGAAGTAAATGCCGTCCTGGTCCAGATCATTGCCGAACACAGGGGCAAGTCGGAGGCCAAGGCAGAGGAGATTGTGAAGAACATGAGAGCTGCAAACCAGTACCAGGTACGCTCCCACCGGCATCCTTTTTTCTTTTGGAGGGGGGGAAGGGGGGGTTGGAAGTGATCACATGCTAACAATCTCATCTCTAGGAGGACGTTTGGTCATAGAGGAGAACGTTTTCGTTCCCTAGTCCTTAGCTGCAGCCCAGCGAAAAGGAGTTCGTGCAGAGGCAACAGCGACACGTTTTGCGTGCATGGAAGGGGGGGGGGTGGGGGTTGTCACTTTTGGAATACAGGAGTCCTGGCGGGCAATAAGTGCTACTCTTGAGGTTTTATTAGAAGGATATTCATCCCATTTTTGGCTGGGGCCCTGCTCAATATACTGCAGTACAATGTCTATAATAAGTAGATCAGGTGTTGTCAGCGCGCGGCCTGTCTACGAAGCGACGGAAATCTTATCGAGGAAATTTAGACATTGTTTCGCGAACCATAGCCAGCAATGCCTCCTCTTCCTCCTCCAGCCCGCCCAAGCGGTGATGGCGGGGAATAACGGTTCTGTGGCTCCATTCATCCAAGACCACGGCATATACCCTGTCCTGTGATTCGGGTCCTGGTGTTCCGAACGGTGCTCCACCACAGGACAGCAGGGAGCCTCGGGTCGAGCGATGAGCAGCATATCTGTCTTTCTTTTCTAGCTCGCTTAGTGGAAAAGAACAGATGAATTTAATTTCAAAAGGGGCAAAAAAGAAAAGCAATGAAAGAAGGAGAAAATCTATGCCCTTGTGCCCTGGATCCTTTCCCTCTCCACTTCACCTTGCATCTGAGACCAATATTGCTGCTCTGTCTCGCTCCTTTTCCAACTCGGGAGTGTAGCATTCAGGCACTTACTTATCCGCTCTGTTTTTTCGATTCAGCTGTAGGCTAGGTGCCCTGCCCTCTTTGGAGACAGCGGTTGTAGGGTGCAGAGAGCTCTCCCGGGAAAAGGAAGAGAAAAAAGTTTGTCGTCTTGTATCTGAACGAAAGTAAGGGAGGCATCGATGCTGAGCTCTCTTCAATATAGTGTCTGTGTAGCCAGGCAGTATGCTCAGGCTGCGAGCCCTGGTTGTTCCATCATTTCGGAGCTGAAGGCTTCGGGCCGCGGTTTTGGGGGCAGAGGAGCTCCGCCGACTTTCTTCTGCCCGGATAGCCCTGTCATGAGCACAAGCAAGCAAGTCGTCAACCATCCATCTGCATACAATACCCTCCAATGATCTCTTCCTCCGGTCCCTGAGAGTTCGTTCTGCCGCTGCATCTGCCCACTATCGCAAGGATGTACCGATCCATGCACCTCGAGACGAATGGGGCATAGCTTGCTATTTCCTCTCCCGTCCCACAGACGAGGCGTTAACCAGCCGGGTCTGCAAGTGTAGGTACCAGAAAAGGTGGTCTGAGACGTGGTTCCTGTCTGCGATGGCTTGAGCGGGACGCTTGATCGCAACTGTCTTCTTGTCCATATGACCAGACGATTTACCGTCTGGTGTCGATGGGCCGCAGGATCAGATTGGTGACCCCGTCACGTCACCTGGGGAGCAGCTCACCAAGGCTTCCGAATTCTACCATGCTGAGAGATCGTCACCCAGGCTTCGAGCGGTGGAGCTGGGCAAGACACCTCAAGCCACTCGGAGACGCATGTCTAAGACAGCTTCATCCCGAGATGCACGAGGCAAGATCTTGTGCATGGCTATTTCAAGCCTCACGCGCAGTCTACCCGTGTGTGGACTTCGCCGCTGGCGCTGCGGCTCAGGGTCCCCCTTGGCAGGTAGGGCAGGCTCCTTCAGACCGATATGTCACCTCTCGAGTTATGTGGAAGCCACACCGGACGCCGCAGGATGCTATTGGGTCCTGGCTGCAGCAGGTCGATCCCAGAGGTGGTTGTTTCTGCCCTCTTGGCCTGATCCCTCCTGCCGCGCTGATCTCTGGAGAGGTCCGTGGGCTTTTGTCATGAAGCCACACGCCTTTTCTTTTTTCTTTCTTTCCCTGCATCCGGTCTGCAGGGCCTGAGTGGATGGACTAACGTGCGAGACGGATCTCTACTGGTTCAACAAAAAAAAAATCCGTGCTTGTGGCTCGTCTTGCGTCGCTGGGACGGGGATATACGTGAGAGGCGCTCTTGACCGCTTCTGTATTTGTGTGTGTGTGCGATCACCCATAAAGGCCCTGTCTTCCCCTCGGTCCATCTGCTTCACTTAATGTCCAGTCCCTGTTGTCATTTGGAGGTCCTCGACGGAAAATCCGACCGAGTATTGTTATGAGAGCACTGTCCCCGCATCGTTGTCTTCGTTCTTCGTCCTGCCTCCCTCGGCCGCATCTTTAGAAAGAGCTCTAGAGTTGGTCTTGGACTTGGCAGGTATATCAATCTTGGTCCGTCCGTTTTTGGGTCGATATCGACATCTTGCGCAGGCGCCCGTCGCTTGGCTGCAGTCCCTGGTTCGCAAGATTGTTCGACTCCTGGAAGGAGCCACGGTCCCAGGCAACGAGGAGGCTGAATTAGGCTGGAAGTCCTCGACCTTCTTGAGAATCGCCAGGGTCCAGGAACACGCAGGCAACGCGAGAGGAAAGAGCTGTGCGGGAGCTAGGAGGCACCCCCGACACAGTGTTCGTGGTGGCCCAAGCTCTTCAGGTATATTGTTGGTGCGAGGAAGGCTGCATCCTCGTTGCTCGAGTTCAAGCAGGGACCGTGTCTGACACCCCTCAGCTCCGTTCAGGGCCGCAACAGGACGAAACGGAAGTGAAATCTCAGAGGCGCAGGAGTTTCGACAGCCTCCGACTGGGTCGAGGGGTCTTGTGGAAGAGACAAGAGCAGCTTGTATGTGACAGGCACCGTTTATCGTCAGTCTAACTGGTCAGACTTCATCCACCGTCACCAGGTCTTGGACCTAGTGGTGGTCTTGTGAACTGCAAGTGCAATCGACAGCTGCCAGCTGCCAGCACCTTTGCAACTGTGAGCCAGCCCACCTCGTCCCTTCCTGCACCGATTCTACTTTGAGCCTCCAGGCAGCTGCTCTTTCTTTCACCCCGCCGCCTCCTTCTTCCAGCTGCCACCTCGACCTTACTGGCATCCCTCAACATCCTCTTGTGGAAGGAGTTACTGTTGACTGGCTGGGCACCTGCACCATCGCAACTCCCTTGATACATTCTTATTCTTGAGCATTGTTGTCGTCCATCTTGTCCAAAAGGTATTTTCTTCCTTCTTCTCCTCCAACCCATCCTCACATCTCCCCTCCCTTCCCCTCCCCTCCGCCAAACATCACAGCCATTGTCACAATCACTTCAACAATCTTGCTTCATAGCTTGATCAGTTCAGTCCATCTTAACCCCCACTGCACTCGCTTCATCACAGCGTCTCATTACCAGGTTCCCTCTGCCCTCAGACATACAATCTTCCTCCCTCGAGGTGTGAGCTCTGCTGTTCCACTTCTGCCTTCTGCTCGAGCCCAGGAGATCTCGAACCTTCTGTTCACGTCAACAGCTCTGCACAAAGAGCACCGCGGCGGCAAGGTGAGCAGCATCTGATCAGTGTGCCTCCTTCGACTCACAGTCTCCTCACCTGGGAACCAGAGCCATTTGCATACTTTGCCTGCTTTCCTTCGCTGCCCAGCTTCACTCCCACCCTGCCATCCCAAATCCCCTCCACCACCACCCACACCCAGCTATCTGACGCGCTGCTGGGCGCGTTCCCAAAACAAACAACAGCCTGTCTTCCACCATCCCAACTTTGACCATCTGCTTTCCTCCTTTACCCATCCATGCACCTTGGTCCATATTCCTTCCTGCACGCTTTCTCTCCATCTACTCTTCCTCCGTCTGTCCTTTCTCTCTCTACCCTTCGTCAATCTCTAACCAAGGGACCCTGCACATTTTATCTTGTACTGATTGCCAACGTTCATCATCATCAACACTGACAGAATTCTACAGCTTTGATAACATCCTCATCGATACATTCAAGGTTTGTGCTCAAATGGCCCCACCCCCATCGCCATCACCATCTCCATCGCTTGCATCACACAGCGCATTTCTATCAAGATGCACTGGGCTTAGGCTGATTATCCTCCACAATTCCACCACCTGAGCTTCCAATCATCAACTGGGTGTTTGGCAGTGATGGCATCTTGCCCCCAAGACACCTCAGCAGCCTGTTGTTACATTATCACCTCACTCATCTCCTCATCACTCCCAAAAGCCAGCAGCTAACTGTCGACTCACCTCACAGGGAACTGACCATGTCTTACCACAACCCTTCAGTCATGGTCTCCGACGGCAACAACCAGGGACACCCTGGTGTCGGCCCTGCATACGTCCCTCCCCAAGGCGTCGTGGGCCAGGCTGGTGGCCAGTGTGCTGTGGACAGTGGTGCTGCTGCTCGAGGCATGCACTACCAAGCTGCCAACCCTGATGCCCTTGGTGGCCTTGTCAATCACTTCAATACCCTTGGCATGGCGAATGCCAACATTCATCAGGACCCCGCTGCTCTTGGTCTACCTCCCACCAGCTACCTGCCTGCTGATAACCCCCCTGTTGTCTACTCTGGCTTTGGTGGACACAACTACAACCTGACCGTGCCCCAGCTCACCGAGACCTTCCCTCCCGGTGGTCAGTTCCTGCCTCAGGGCAACGTTCCTGGTACCTATGGTCCTTTTATGGTCCCCTACACCCCTAATCGGCCAGTCACTTACAATGATCGAGTCGACCGCGGTGGACTGCGTGATGTTCCAGGTCTCGACAACCGCCGTGCCTCCTACTCCACGACCGCGACTGAGTCCACTCCCGGTACTCCCTTCTTCGGAGCCACGTCGGACCGTCACAACATTCCTCGCGTCATTTCCGCGGACCGCTCCAGCTATACCACTCCTTCCCCTCAGCAGTTTGCTGTGTCCGGAGTCATTGGTCCTGTCACTACCAAGGGTAAGCGTGTTGCCGAGGCTGAGCTGCAGGCTCTCGTTGAGCAGGACCCTCCCGTCCCTTCTGCCGTCCCGGCCGTCTTCACTACTCCAGAGCAGCGCAAGACTCTTGAGCAGTGCCTCGAGAACCGCATCGAGGGCAACAAGAACGTCTACATCCGCGGCCTGCACCCCACCACCGATGATGAGCTGCTGTCCAAGTATGCCGCCCGCTTCGGAGAGGTCGAGCAGAGCAAGGCCATCATTGATACCGCTACTGGAGCCTGCAAGGGGTAAGACTCTCTCCCCTCATGCCACGATGGCTCTCGTTCCTCGCCCCGCTGACATTGTATAGCTTCGGATTCGCCAAGTTCAAGGACGTCCGTGACTCAGAGAAGTGCATCCAGGGCTTCTACCTCCTCGGCTACGAGGTTGGTTTTGCTCGGGTGAGAATCAGATGTCAAGCGAACTCATGACGATTGACTAACACCACGCACAGGAGAGCTTCAATGCCCGACTCAAGGCCGAGGGTGACGAGGGTTCTACGAACCTGTACATTTCCAACCTTCCCAAGTCCATTACTGAGGCTGTGAGTACCCTGCCCTCAAAAGCCACCATCCTACCCAAGACTAATTGTCTCCAGCAACTGGTCGCCATCTTCGAGCCCTACCAGATCCTGTCTAGCAAGATCCTGCGCGACAGCATGGGCAATAGCCGTGGTGTCGGATTCGCTCGGTGAGTCGCCCAATTTACTGCTCTTTCTATTTCAGGCGACTAACAGGTGTTGCCAGTTTCGAGTCTCGTGACGTTTGTGAGGAGATCATCAAGCGCTTCCACGGCCAAGCCATCGGCGATGAGTGCTTCCTGATGCAGGTCCGCTATGCCGACACTCCTGCCCAGAAGGAGCTGAAGCGTATCACTGCTGAGCGCCGCCAGTACCGTACCAACGAGTACAACATCGGTGCTTATGGAACCATGGCCGTCGGCATCAGCCCGTCCATCTACAACACGCAGGGAAACTGGAACCGTTCTCCTCGCTTCTCTGAGTAAGCCAATCTCACCTGGGATGTACTTCTCATAGGCTGTCCTCTGTTCCGCTTCTAGCTGACAATTTGTAGGCGCGCCGACCGCACCCACTACAGGAACGTTCTTGCTACCAAGAGCGGAAATGCCCACCTGATCCCCGGCCTTCAGCAAGAGTATGTTGCTACCAATTCTTTGTTCTCGGCGAGTGGCCAGGGTGCTGACTACTATCTGCAGGCAGGGTGCGGTTCCCACTTCCTCCAATGATGGATCTGCCGATGAGGGCGTGACGGTCGCTGGCACCCCCACCGACCGCAAGCCTCACTCGTCTCCCGTCGCCAAGAAGGAGGCTGCCTAGAAGAACACGACTCTTTCTGGCCATCATCCTTCACGTTCTGTGAACCACGCTCTCTCGACGACAGCACTCCAGGCATAATTTTCAGCATCAACAACAGCCTTATTCTCAAAGACTTGTGGAGGTCGTTCGATGTCAGCTGGGTTCGAAATTTTGGTGTCCTCTCTTACACACACTCTGGTTTTATCGTCGGAAAGTATGTCGGTTAACACACGCCAGAGCGGGCCTGTCCAAATGGTACGGAAGAATCCTTTCTTCGGCAAATAGAGCAGGGAAGTTGAGTGCATACATCATCACCAGTTTCGTCCTTTGTACCATAGCACTTTTCTCCGTTGTTTGTACCTTGTGTGCTGCAGCAAGGATCGTCAGGCAAGGGTAATATAGATTCATGGAAGTTGTCATAGCAATCCCACTTTTTCTTCCAAATCTCCTGATTGATGTTGTCGTCAATAGTCACAGGTTGGCACAGGATGCAGTAGTTCTTTAGGGGTGTGAAGTCTGCCGTCTTCATCAAGGCTTGCGATATCTGAATTGATGCATCACTGAGATCACGATGCAGCCGTGATCGCTAACCTCTCTAGTGTATCAGTTGTCTCATCTGTGTCTCCATGTTGGTCCTCGGCCGTGGCAGCGGGATCGTTTGAAAGACTGACTTCTCCATCGGCGCTCTCCGCATCATCCTCTTCTTCTCCTGAGTCGAAATCTTGCCCATCTGCGTCTGATGAGTCCTCGTCGCCTTCGCCGTCCTCACCTTTGGACCCTGCTTGCTCTCTGATAGCGGCCTCCAGATCCTTGGTCATCTTCTTTGTAAAACCAGAAGCTTCTACAGCAACGTCTATCCTCCTGGCACCGTCCTTGCCTACAGTCTTCTTGGCGTCCTTATAAAATGGGCCTGGTGCCGTGTCGACGAAGTGGAACTTTCTCTCAAAGAACCTCTTCACGCAATTAACGTCCCTGTCGAAGTACATCTCCGCATTCTGATGGTCCATCGAGACCATCTGGGGGAAATCGATGAGAATGGGTGTCAGGACTACTGCCCCGCTTGTCTCTGCGTCTTCGTCCTCGCCCTTGTTTTCTTCTGACACCGCAGCAGCCTTCTCCTCCTTGATCAGAATGTTGAACTCGTTGAAGTCGCCATGAATCAGTCCGTGTTTCGCAAGTCGTAATATCAGCGCAATCAGATCCGCGTACAGGTTCGCAGGGTCGGGGACCGCTGATATTTGTCGCAGGGGATACGAATCGATAAACGACATGACAACAGTATGTCTCGACTGAGCCACAGGTTCCGGCACAGGGAAGCCTTCCTCCGCCAGCGCCTGCATGAACGCATACTCTTTCATGGCCGACAGTCGTGACAGGTACATCCAGGAGCCGCCCTGCCTCTTTTTCAAGTAGTCCCGATTTGTCTTGACAGTCCGGAACGAGATTCGTCCCAGTCTGTGAATCTTCAGCACCTTCTGCCGCCCCTTGTCGTCTGCCACCATCATGATGTCGCTCTCCTTGCCCACGCCGATGCGGCTGCCGACGCTGTAGACTTCCTTGCGGGAGGAGTATGTGTGTAGGGCGAGATAGTCGAGTCCGCCGTAGGTTAGGCGGTAGCCGTCGTATTTGGCCTCTTTGATACGACCTATCAGCCCGGTCTTGGCCAGGTTGCTAATGGACTTGTGTACGCCGCTACTACCCCCGCGGAGGCGGGCGATCTTTTCAATGAGGGGTGTCGGGACGATTTCGTGGTTCTTGGAGCCCATTTCTACCTGGAAGAATAGCGGTCAGTATGAATAGGGTGAGAGTCATCTCTCGGGGACACGTACTGCGGTGAGGACCCGCCAGTCCTCAGAAGTGAGGTGGCGCATAGCCTTGGTGTCCAACTTCATTATGCCGGTCTTGTATGGTCGTCAAGGGTATTTGTCGAGAGTTCGAGGGCCACCTGCGCAAGATAGGGTTTGCACCGTTGCAACGTGGTTTCAGAGTACCAGCTGTCTTCTCTTCGGTACGGCTGATGTGCGATTTGTCCAGGAACCCTTCAGCAGTATGTGTTTACAATATCAAAACAAGTCCTGGAAATGCTGGTGTGAACCCCTCCAAAATTTCCAGACCACACGGAGAGTTGAACCAGGGTTCTATCTTATCGAGATTAGATAGGCGTGCTGACTCAGCGGGGAGATCCCTGACACCTGTGACTTGCTTTCCGTCTCTAGGCGGCAAGGCCTCGCGTAAACCAGTCTACCTAAGTCTCGGGTGAAAGCTAAGCTGCGGCTGGTTTACAAAGCTTCTACCCAGCACCAACAACATCACCGCCAAATCCAACAAACTCTCGACTCCGGCCTGAAATCCACAACCTGAGCGCTGCTCTCTGACAATTTCTTCTCGCCCTCCTCTTCGGACCTCGGACTCCTGACTCTTTGCTCGCCACCAAACAAGGCAGAGCGTAACCACGGCCTGCACGACCCACCACTCACGAGTGCCTCTGAGCCCGCCACAGATCAATCATGGCCCAGGACGAACTGCCCAGCGCTGACAAGGGCAAGGGCAAGGCGGTCGAGAATGGCAAGCCCGAGGAAGCCAAGAAGGACAAGGACGGCAAGCCCATAGCAAATGGCAAGAAGGAAGATGAGAAGGATGAGTGTATGCGCTGCCGTCCTCGCCATCCTGACCGCAAGCTAACGTATCGCCGTTATAGCCACGGAAGAGCTCAGCGAGGAGGATCAGCAGCTGAAGAGCGAGCTTGACATGCTCGTCGAGAGGTTGACAGTACGGACTGGCCCTTGGCTACGTACCCCTATAGGAGTGTGCTGACCCGTCGCGACAGGAATCCGACTCCTCCCTCTACAAACCGGCCTTGGAAGCCATGAAGAATTTCATCAAGACGTCTACATCCTCAATGACCGCTGTGCCAAAACCATTGAAGTTCCTCCGACCACACTACGAAACAATGACCCAGCTGTACGAAGAGTGGCCCGCGGGCGATGACAAGGTTTCGCTGGCGGACGTGCTCTCGGTGATTGGAATGACCTTCTCAGACGAGGACCGGCAAGACACTCTGAAGTATCGACTGTTGGCGCCTACACAAGACATCGGCTCTTGGGGCCACGAGTACGTCCGGCACCTGGCTCTGGAGATCGGCGAGGTCTATGCAAAGAGGATCACGGCAGAGGAGTCAACTGACGACCTCGTTGATCTTGCGCTGCTCCTGGTCCCCCTCTTCCTTAAGAGCAATGCGGAGGCCGATGCAGTTGACCTGATGAGCGAGCTGGAGATCATAGAGAGGCTCCCGGAATTCGTGGACGACAACACCTATTCCCGGGTCTGCCTGTACATGGTCTCCATGGTCAACCTCCTCACGTACCCCGACAACGAGGTCTTCCTGCGTGTAGCTTATGACATATATAAGGACTTTGGTCAAGCCACCCAGGCTATGGTCTTGGCCATCCGGCTCAACGATACCGAGCTCATCGAGAAGCAATTTGAGGCGACCACGGACTCCACCTTAAAGAAACAGCTCGCCTTCCTAATCTCAAGGCAGGGGATATCGCTCGAGTGCGAGGAAGACGACGCAGAAGTGCAGGAGTGTCTCAGCAATCTGCGCATGTCGGAGCACTTCAAGACTCTTGGCAAGGAGCTCAACATCCTCGACCCCAAGACCACCGACGACATCTACAAGAGCCACCTGGAGAGCAGCCGCGTGGCTGGCATGACCAACCTTGACTCGGCCCGCCACAACCTCGCCTCAGGCTTCGTCAACGCCTTCGTTAATGCTGGGTTCGGCCGGGACAAGATGATGTTGGTCGACAAGGACTCAAACAGCTGGGTGTGGAAGACCAAGGACGAGGGCATGACGTCGACGGTAGCATCCCTCGGGACTCTGCTCCTGTGGGACGTCGAGAATGGTCTGGACAAGATCGACAAGTACACCTACGCCGACGAGCCGCAGATTGTGGCCGGTGCCATGCTGGCGATCGGTATCATGAACGCCGGCGTCAAGATGGACTCGGAGCCGGTGATGGCCCTGCTTGCAGAGCCCGAAAAGCTGGAGCACTCGAACCCCTTGATCCGGGTCACCTCGATAATGGGTCTCGGTCTCACCTACGCCGGTTCCAACAAGGAGGAACTGCTTGCCGACAAGCTGTTGCCCATCATCACCGACACTACCCAGGACATGCAAGTGTCAGCCATGGCTGCGCTTGCCTGCGGTCTGATCTTTGTCGGCTCGTCACACTCAGATGTAACCGAGGCCATAATAACCACTCTGATGGATGACGAGCGCCAGAGCCAGCTAAAGGACAAGTGGACTCGCTTTATGGCCCTTGGGCTTGGACTTCTCTACTTTGGGAAGCAAGAAGAGGTGGACGTAGTCCTCGAACTGCTCAAGGTCATAGAGAACCCTGCGGCCAAGGCGACTGCCGTTCTGGTGGAGATCTGCGCCTGGGCCGGGACTGGCGCTGTGCTCAAGATCCAGGAGCTTCTGCACATGTGCAACGAGCACATGGAAGACTCTGATGAGAAGAAGGGAGACGAGCTGCTGCAGTCATATGCAGTCCTGGGCATTGGTCTGATCGCGATGGGCGAGGAGGTCGGCCAAGAGATGGTCCTCCGCCAATTCGGTCATCTAATGCATTACGGCGAGGCCAACATCCGACGAGCGGTGCCTCTCGCAATGGGCTTGATCAGCCCCAGTAACCCCCAGATGAAGGTCTACGACACCCTCTCACGCTACAGCCACGACAACGACAACGATGTCGCGATCAACGCCATCTTCGCCATGGGTCTCCTCGGCGCCGGCACCAACAACGCACGGCTGGCACAGCTGCTACGCCAGCTGGCAAGCTACTACCACCGCGAGAAGGACTCGCTGTTCATGGTGCGGATCGCACAGGGCCTGCTGCACATGGGCAAGGGCACGATGTCCCTCAGCCCCTTCCATACCGACCGCCAGATTCTGTCACGGGTCTCCGCCGCTGGTCTGTTGGCAGTCATCGTGGCCATGATCGACGCCAAGCTGTTCATCACCAAGGACTCGCACTACCTGCTCTACTTCCTGGTGACAGCCATGCACCCGCGGTTCCTCGTCACCCTGGATGAGAATCTCAAGCCACTGACTGTGAACGTGCGCGTCGGCCAGGCCGTCGATGTCGTCGGCCAGGCTGGTCGACCCAAGACCATCACTGGCTGGCAGACACAGAGCACCCCGGTCCTCCTGGGCTATGGAGAGCGCGCTGAGCTTGAGGATGAGGAGTACATCAGCGTGAGCAATGTGCTTGAGGGTCTTGTCATTCTCAAGAAGGTATGTCCGACCGACTGTTGCTCGGGTCCAACGCCGGACAATATGCTAATCCAGATATTCACAGAACCCCGACTGGGAAGATGGCAAATAGGCTCCGCTAGTATGAGACGGTCGGCTGGGTATCAGGCAGAGGGCAGAAGGGAAAGGAGACAATTGTACAGTATCATGGCCTCTCGGGCCTGTAGAGAAGAGAACCTCCTCTGAGAGAGAGAGAAAACATTCATATGGACCCCCATAGACGAAATGAAAATGACCCATCAGATTGAATGTCTCGTCTGAAATTTTGGGGACTGTCAATGGCTCTCTATACACAAGCCGAGACCGACGACAAAGTTGCCATTAAACGGATCGGAGGCGTAGTAGATACAGAGCAGCAACAACACCGACGACGCTGCTTGCGCCCGTCTAGACTGCCAACCTCGCATTTTCAGCAGATATGGTCTTCTGATATTCCAGCCCAGCGCGCCATGCAGCAAGCACCGGAAAGAGACGGCTCAGCATCTCTCAAACACCCTGTACAAGCCCTTCAGATTAGCAACCTCCAGGACCCCGCCCTTCATCAACGACCTGGTCGCCACCAGCCTGGCCTTGAACGCAGGGAAGAACACATGCTCCACCGCCCAGCGCACGTGCCTTCTCCGCGCCCTCAGCTCGTCGTCGATCTGCTCCGCTGCCGCCTCCTCCGCGGTGCCCGGCGTAGGGGGCAGCATCTCGGGCACGTAGAACGACGCCAGCTCCCTGAGGAACGTGTCGAAGCAGGGCTTCTCGTCCGTCCAGTCCACGTGTGGGCCGAGCCGGAGGAGGAACCGGGGCAGCTTCGCCATCGAGGGGTTGTAGCCCCTGACGAGCAGCGGGATGCTGATGAGCTCGCCCGTCGGCGAGATCTCGAGCGAGAAGTACTCCAGGAGCATCTCGCGGCGCTCAATGAGCTGTGCCGAGACCAGCCCGACGACCTCCTCGACGTCGAACTCGTCGCTCGCGCCTGCCGCGGCAGATTGTCTGCTCTTCTCGTGTTCGGCGGCTACGCGCAGCACGGTGCGCAGGTCGAGAGACGGGCTGAAGCGGATGACGCCAAGGTTCCCAAAGTCGGTCAGGCCGATTTGGTACAGGTACTCGAAGCAGGCGCGGCCGTAGTCTATTAGGTACAGCTTGACACCGCCCTGTATAGACGCGAGGCGCCGCCGCTCGTCGACGATGCCTACGAAGGTATGGGCTGCGAACACCTCGGTGAGCTCGTGGTGCATCTCGTCGCGGACCTCAGAGCGCAGCTCGCGCACGCTGGCGAGCCGGCAGGGGTTCTGCTCGCGGTCATTGGTCTCGTAGTCGATTCTCTCTGGGGGTGGGCATCAGGAGCTTCGAGGTCCGATATCGTCCTGTCACCCGCTGCGGACGCAGGGCCTCCGCCGGAGGGCGCGAGCATGCTCGTGATCTTGCGGAGGCTGGCGTCTGTTCTGACGAGGTTGTTCTCGTATGGGCGTGTGGTCTTCCTGCTGGAGGCTTGGGCTCTCGATGGAGGGGCCGTGCCCTCGTCAGCCTGGTTTGGCGAGGCCGCCCAGTCAGCACCTGGGAGGAGGGTCTGTGTCATGAAGGTGCGGCTCTGGTCCACGGCTGCGAGCTTGCTGCGGATGTGCTCGCATATTGCTTGTATGATCTCGTCCTCGTTGAGGAAATTGACCTCCCGCTTCGTAGGATGGACGTTGACGTCGACCCGCCGGGGGTCGATCTCGAGGCTGAGATAGACAAAGGGGTGGCCGTTCTTGGGTAAGAAAGCTGCGTATGTCTGCTCGATGGCTCTCTTGATGTTGGTAGACTCGACACAGCGGTGGTTGATAAATAACAGCAGGGTAGTCTTCTTGATGTGGTAGTTGGCATTGGTCGCGTGGCCCTCTGCCTTGAAGCCCCAGCGGCCGTCAGATGTAGAGTATTCCACCAGCTCGTTGGCGACGCTGCCCCCGTAGATCTGACGAATGCGGTCGGCTACCGACGCCGTTGCGGGCACGGAGATGCTTGTGGAGGACTCTCCTTGCTTCTTGCAGGAGAAGGCAACATGGCTGCAGTGGACGGCATATCTGCCGACCATGTCTATGATCTTGTTGTACTCGTCCGAGGCGGAACGGAATGCACGCCGTCTGGTCGGGACATTGTAGAACAGGTCCTCGACGGTGATGGTCGTACCGTTCCTGCCCGCCACAGGCTTAGGGTCAGGGCTCTGGCCCGGTTTGGACGGAGCGGGCTTGCCGCCATCGTAGTGAGCTCGCCAGGCACAGTGGGAGTCCTTGGTCTTGGTGGTGACGGTCAGGTGGGCGATATGGCTGATGCTTGCCAGGGCCTCCCCGCGAAACCCATATGTGGCGATGGAGGACAGGTCCTCGAACCTCTGGAGCTTGGAGGTGGTGAACCGCTCGCACAAGATGGGCAGGTCTTCTCTCTAGCGCACATTCAGCACCTGCACGTCAGCGGTGCGGAGGGGGGGGAGGGGGGAGGGGGGGAGGGCGAGGGTAATCTGCCTACGTCGATGCCGCTGCCGTTGTCTGCAATCTGGAGGAGCTTCAGGCCACCGTCCTTGGCCAGGACCTCGAGAGAAGTCGAGCCGGCATCGACGGCATTCTCGATGAGCTCCTTGAGCGCATGCACGGGCGCGACGATGATCTCGCCAGCCGCGATCTTGTTCACGACGTCTGGGTCCAGCGCCTTGATCCGCCCTGTCGTCTTCAGGTCTGGGCCGCCGAGATCGTCCGCCTTTCTCTTTGTCCCGCGGGGACTATCGATGTCCATATTCTCAGCCATGGCGCATAGTTCCTGACATTCACTGCGCGGGGGCAGTGTACGCCTCACAGCCAGGGGCAGCACGAGGATCTGTCAGCTGCCAGCGAATCACGAGACGGAGGGGGAGGAGTCACGATCTGGCTGATCCCAGCCCAGTCGTGTCTCGATGTCGCGTTCCTGCCGCAACACCTGCAAGGAAAGCGCGTTTGCAAACGTGACTTACGCGACCAGCTTCGAGATTACGTAACACGGCCCAGGGTGTCATCCTGCCTCTTCACGTTCAGTATGCAAATAGTCAACATGCATGCTAGATAACTCAGTGCTCGCGACACCGACGGCCTTGTCTCGGTTGGCAATGACACAAGACACACACTATGGCTTCACAGCCTCAGAAAGGACCCCATCTCAGCAGACACGCCTTCTCCACACCCCCAGGCCTGCAGTGCTGCGAAAGAGGAACCGCGCTGGGAAGCTCCGGTAGACAGATGCGTCTGCAGGAGGATCTAGACTAACGTATCTGCCAAGGCTGTGGCTGCATCTGACGTGACCATACTCCCTCCCCAAGGAGTAAGAGGTGCCGCCGTCAATTTCGAGGAGGTGGTCGTCCCGTGTCACACGCCCAGGCACACACACCCATACAAATTCCAGACCATGCGTGGTGGAGAGGGTGTTGTGTCTCATCACGAGGGTTCGCACCCAAAGATCGTCCGCTGGTGTCCCAAGTCATGTGTTTTTTTGCATTTCTTTTTTTCTCCTTCAAACGCGAAGCTGCGCTAGATCCTGTCTACCTTGGTGATGTCTGCCAAAGACAGCCCAGGCAGATCCAGCGGGCCTCTGCTCTGGTGGCACTGTGCATGCATGCATCGGTCGTGCGCTCCTAAAAAAAAGCCTAGAAAAAAAAAAGAAGAAGAAAAAAGAAGGGGGAGAGAGAGAGAGAGGGAGAGAAAACAACAACAACAAGAGCCTGGGGCTGGAGGACCAAGACAGGACGGCAGCTGGTCAGTGACCATCCATTGCATCTCCGCCGGGTCCCATCGAGCTCCTGCACAAAGCCCGTCTTAGCAAGATAAAATGTGCGTACTCGTATCGCCTGCAGGTCCTCTCGAGTCGGTGAGCCTCTGGGAGCTGAGAGAAAACGGCAACGATCAGCAGCTGAAAGAGAGCCGAGGTGCCAGCTACGCTGCTCTAAGGACAATGGTCGACGCCAATTCTGGTACGCAGTGGTTGATCCACAGGCTAGAACACCCTCCCACAAGACCAACCAGATGAGACAACCAACAGCGCGAGAAAAGGGCCAGGCAGCATGACCTCGGGAGGGATTCTCGACACGGATTCTCTCCCCCCTCCCCCCCGTGGCGGAAATAACGAGCCCCAGCGAAATCTGGAGAATGCCACGACAGGCTTTGCCCTCTGCAGAAAGCCACTCATTAAATTACAGCCCAGACTATTTCCGGATCCGACCAGCCGATCGACCACTCTTGAGGACGTGCAATCTTATCCTCCAAAGTAGCGCCGTCCTCTCCCAAGCCAGTCCTTTTCCATCATTGCCCTCAAGTTATTAGGGGCGGAGGGCGACCAGGACGGGCGGGCGGACGGACGGACGGACAGTTTGGGGGGGGTTGGTAGGCAGGTAGGGTAGGCTTGTCTCTTGGGGCCGTGTCCCACCCAGAACACCCTCCCTCCCTCCCCCTCTGTCTGTCCCCCCCCCCCCCAAAAATGGGTATCGGGACAATTCTTTTGACAGGTCGCAACAACCTGGCCTGCCCCCTGAAGCTGCTAGTGCTCCAGGCCCCTCAGCACCAGAGCTGGGCGGGCGGGAGGTGCCGTCGCTAGCAGCTGATGCGGCTGGGCAGGTCGCACGCGCCTCGGAAATTTTTATGCATGCCCTACCACCCGGGCTGATCGTCAGCTGTCCCGCCGCCATCTCAGCAGATCGACCAGGGTGACCTGAACAGGGCCCCTCCCCTCCCCCCCCCCAATTGCGGCCCCCCGGGAGGCCTACCTGGCCAAGCCGGGGACACGGTGAGCAGCGGTGATCCTCACGGGGGTATTTTGTTGGAAGGGAAATTCACAGGACGGTTGGTGTGTGGACTGGGTTACCAGACATTATAATATAGGTTATGAAAAAATAATAATAATAAGGAAACATAAAGAGAGATGAAGGGGAGGAGGAGAGACAAGATTAGGAGACAAGGGGGGTGGGCACTTTTTTTTTTTCTCTTTTTTTTTCTCTTCCCTACCATGGACGGGTCGATCATGGCGGGGGTCTGTGTGCTGATATGGGTAGGGAACAGGGCACTAAATATCGCCCGTATACCAAGCTCGATATTATTACATAGCAGCAGCAGGTTCCAGTTCCAGTCCAGCCCCGGGAGGTTACCGTTTTCTGCAAAAGGGACAAGCTCCCCTCCTCTTCCCTCCCCCTCCCCCTCTGCTCACCTCACCTCCCTCTGGGACACACACCCAGGGTAGCCTTCGACATGCAGTGATCTGGACAAAAACCTGTGCATCAAGTTTATGCACTGGCTTGCTCCCTCTGCTGATATCTTTTTCTGGCCCGCCCCCTCCTCCTCCACCTCCCCTCCTCCTGTTGCTCTCTCCTCTCTCTCTCTCTCTCTCTCTCTCTCTTTCTACCTTCTATGTCCTCCCCCCTCCTACCATCCTGCCCTCCTGGATCGTTATACCCAGCAGCCGGTTCCCTCGGATGGCCATGATTCTCAGCAACCACCCATCGTCAGGTATCGAGAGGACATCATCCTATCCAAGAGCGCCGCCCTCCCCACCTCCCTGTACGACACGGCTCCTTCTGCGGGAAGACGCACTGTTCCCGCGCTGGGACGGGCGCCTGATCTCCCTCCTCGCCCCCAGCACACAAGCTTAGTGGACCCTGGGGAAAGCAAGGTGGAATGTCGACTCGAGGATC
Organism: Celoporthe dispersa; assembly: GCA_016584495.1. Lineage (NCBI taxonomy): Eukaryota > Fungi > Ascomycota > Sordariomycetes > Diaporthales > Cryphonectriaceae > Celoporthe > Celoporthe dispersa. Next base: position 1,760,615 of record WAID01000004.1, read on the forward strand.
ACCATCAAGGACAGGGGGGCAGGCAAGGGATTGAACGACGGCGACGACAACTGCACGGAATTGTACGAACGAAAAAAGGTCATCTACGGGCTAAAAGCTACTTCACCGCCGCCACCAACAAGATAACAGCGAGCTGCCAACGACGCCAAGAGGTAAAAAGAGAGAGAGGGAGGAAAATGGACGACAGATGTCTCGAGACCACCTTGCCAGAACTTTCATCGCTCAGCTCCACAAGTCAACTCCGAGAAAACAGGACCTACAGCAGCAACAAGAACAAAAGCATCCTTGAGAAATAGCCTTCCATGCTTGGCTCACATTTCAATGCCATCTACACCAGATCGCTAATGCCAGAATATACACATGGCCAGAAGAAAGTAGCCAACAAGAAGAGCGGTGGAAGCCGCCCTCCCACAGAAACCCGCCATCTACCAGGAACATCGCACAGTGGTATCTCCGCGATTGCGACCCAAAGACCATGGACGAGATGCCTCCCTAGGAAGAGAGAGAAAAAAAAAAAGAGAAAAAAGAAGAACAAGAAGAAGAAGAAGAAGAACAAATCAGGCCAGCACAAAATAACAACAATAATAATACAAATTCGACATCCGGGTTCCCTTGTCATGTGCGACAAGGACGGGCCGTCGATGCTGAAGCGAAGAACTGGTTGCCAAGAGGCGAGGAAGGGGGACCTGAGAGGCGCGAGGCCACCCGGTATGCGCCACCCATCTCGCTCAGCCATGGTGTCGTTGAGGAGGGTCCGGCCTGTCAATCAGACCCCCGATATCGACCCTCTGCCGATCATCACGTAGCCACCCTTGTTCGGGAGGGATACTCTGCTGCTGTGCGTGCTGCTGTGCATGCTGCTGTGGTGGTGGATACTGGGCATGCTGCAGCTGAGATGGAGGCTGGGGCGCGAACTGCGCCGGCTGCTGGCTCCGGATCGGCGGCAACTGGTATCCTGGCTGCTGAGAGGAGCGGGCCGCAGTCGACAGCTCACTCCTGGGGATGTATGCAGACGGGCCAGGCGGGAAGTCTGGTCGACTAGGCGACGCCGCGTATGATGATGAGAGCCGCGGGCTCAAGCCTGGCATGACCTGACCCGAAGTCCCAGGCTGTCTCGGGAGGTATGACAGGTCGCTCACTGATCTCCCCCGTCCCTCAAACGTGGCTGAGACTGGCGTCGGCTGGCCGTATGGGTTTTGCGGCCCCGGAGGGTACGAGTACCCAAGCTCACGCGAATCTCGGCTCTGGGGCGACGGCGTCGGGAAGGGTCTGAAGCTAGTGTTGAGGACCATGATGACGAAGAAGACGGAGCCGAACTTCGCGAGACCAAGTCGCACAGAGTGGCTTCTGATCTGGCCGTTCGAATCCGTGAAGCGGAGGTTCTCCATGGTGTCCAGATGATATGGGGCCAGCTCCTCCCTACTGAACCCGAGCGTCCGAAAGACTTTTCTCTTCCTCTTGTTTCCAGGAACATAGGTGGTAGGTAGTTGGGCTCCCTCCTCAGCTGGTCATCCTGGATCTGACGCTGCAGCATCATGATCCTGGCGTGCTCTTCGATGGACAGGATCTCCGCAACCGCCAGGTTCTGCACGCCCTGCCGGCCAATGGCATCCAGGAAGGTGGTAGATGCCTTGGCGATGACCATATCCATCGTCAGAAAGGCGGCCGGCTCTGGCGGTCTCGTCGAGATCTGGAGCGGGGGAGGAAAGATGTCTGCACCACCTACGGACGCTCGTTCGAGCAGCCGGGGCGCTAAAGGCTCTGGTGGTTGTGATTTCAACACTCGATATGGCTGCGTCCTCCGCAGGTGGTCCTCACCGTACCCAATGGGGCCATGCGTGCTGAACAGGGACATAGGTCGACGCATATTCGGATCCTGACTGTGTCCGAGTCTCGGGTCAAAGCCCGCTCCGCGGTGGTGGTCATCCCGAAGCCGTGGACGGCCGCGCTTCTTATGCTGTACGTCCACGCAAGAGTCTTCCTTATTGTTCTGGACGCATCGGTTGCACGGTCTTTGAGCTGTGGCACCAGGAAGTCAGCCTTCGTTCTCTCGAGTGCGGTCCCTGGCTGCAAGGGCCTAACAACACACGACAGAGAGCCAGTGTCCTCTGTCTCCCTAGCTTGCTCGAAAGCACTCGTCATTCCATGGACGACAGCCGCAAAGGTCTCCGACGTGGTTTGCCGGGTGATCTCTAGGGAAGAAAAGCCGGGGCAGGAGGGGTTGGGGGGAGGGGTGGGTGGGGGTTGAGATGAGCTAGGTTTCCTCGCACTTGCGGATACTCCTCACGTGCCGTCTCGAGGGCATCGTCTGCTCGCGCAGCATGTCTACACCTAGCCCGCCACCGTCCCAACCTTATCATCATCGCCCCAGGAGTCGTTCTGCGCCAAAGGGGTCCAGGATTTCTTCAAGGAAAATGCTACGTACCATCGCACCTGTTTCGTATTAGCACTATCTTCGACTGGCGGCATCAAGTGATGTGGAGTGGGTTTCCTGGCACGTACCTGAGATGCGCCTTCTTACATGGAACACACGCCGCGGCAACATGTCCCTTTGTCTTTCTCTGCGACTTGGGAGAGGCGAAGGACTGCTGACTTTCCTGTGTCGGTGGCCGGGAGGTGACAGCGCTGTACGCCGGCACAGGTCCAGAGGTAGGTATTGTGGCTGGAGTCGGAAGGTATGGGTGTTGGGACAGGATCTGGCTGTGTTGCGATGCATATGACGACAGCGGTCTCTGCATGGGGTCCTCTGGGCGGGGGTAAGCATATGGCATGCGCTCGAGGGGCTCCGGCTGGTAGGGCCGGAAGGGAGCCGACAGCCCCGGCAACATTCTCGAATCTGCTTGTGTCGTGGTTGCTGCGCTTGCGCGATAGACATCGTGGCTGGCGGCCGCCTGGTAGATGGGGAGGAGTCGGTCATCGGCCTCCTGGGTTCCTTTGGGCGGAATCGGTGGAGACCCTGACATGGGCGGAGATGGGTAGTCTCCAGCTGACCCGAGAGAAGCACCCTCGCAGCCTGCTCGCGGCCACGGTAGGTCGAGAGAGAAGCGAGCCAGGTCTGAATAACCTCGGCGTTGGCCGAGCGAGCTGAGGGATGTGTCTAGGCGATGGGATAGGGCTTGCATGGGAATGACCCTACAGACAGAGCCAGGAGATCGCAGGTCCTCGAGGGCGGGGCCGAGGCAGGGGGAACTCTGCTCAGGCCCTTCTCCCCTACTGTCCACGGAAGATTAATAAGGAGTGCCTGCCGATGCCGTCTCACACGCGGTGGACCGAATCGCCTTCCAGGGTGATGCTTCACGGCAGGCTCGGGCTTCGATGGACCACAGGAGGCGAGGATTTGTGTTTGTGGTCTCTCTGGTATTTTGTGTGCGTACGATGATGGGGGGGAGGGGGGTTTCCGGTCGTGCGTGCCGAGTCGTTGTCGATGGTTCACAGGCCCACGTGTTCCTTATGGGCTGTTGTCCTGTCTAGAGAGGGAGTGAGGAGGAGCCAGCTGGTCAGCTGCCGCTCGATGGCAAGGCGCCGGCTCTGCGAACCAATGTATCTTGCCACAGGGTGAACGGTGGCAACCAAACAGCCTCAGGCAGGGCTGGAGGTGACGAGAGCTGGACAACAGACCCCAGCACCCCGCCAGTTCAAACGTGCACCGTGATACTAAAAGGACGACAAGATCCGAGGTCTCAGTAGTACGGCATGCGGAGGTGGTCGTTGGCTGCTGCTGGGAGGTGTCGGAGGACTGCAGAGGAGGGACCAACAGGCCGCTTTGATGTCATTGACGGTGGAGAAGGGGTATTCTGAGAGAGACAGAAAGTGAGAGAGGCTGAAGAGGAAGAGAGAGAAGAAGAACACACGAGCGAGCGCGAACGAAGAGGAGACGTCGCGAGGGGCCAGCTGCAGTTCTTCTGTATAATGCTTTCTGGATATCCTCGGGGAGGAGACAAGAGCTCGCGGTCAGGGAGGAGGGGGAGAATAGAAGCCCAGGAACAAGAAATCCAAGAGAGATGTACTGGTCGTCGGAGGTTTTGTGCGACTTAAAGAGGACGGAGTGTGTCGAGATGGAGCCCAGATGAAGACAAGGATCCGGCCAGGGTAGAGCTGGCCTTGAGAATAGTGGGTGCCAGGGGTGCTCCCTGGCCCTCCATCAGTCCTGATGTGTGGCTGCTAATTCCAGGGTAGACTCAATGCCTGTATCCCACAAGCAGTCGGCCCCTGCACCCTGCCTCCTCTCTCTCTCTCTCTCTCTCTCTCTCTCTCCCTCCCCCTCCCTGACCTCCCAAGAAGTCTTGTGTGTGTAAGTGGGAGGAGCCCCATGGTACCGGCCGGGGGGTAAGAGAGGGACCGGGGAGGGAGGGGGGGCCACCACCGCCAAGGGTCAGCGGCAGGCCTGCTAGGGAACTCAGGCTCCTTGTGACCAAACCCTGATTATAATCGACATGCAGAGGATGCAGGACGCCTCTGGCGAGCCGTACGGAATTTTTCCGGCTACTTGTGTCCGAAGGGGGCCGGAGTCGAAGATATTAGATCCACAGAGTCGAGATATCTCCCCGACCAAGACCGTCGCGAGGCTGCTTGAGGGGCCCCAGCAGAAAAGGAACGTCTGACAGCGCGCATGTGTTCTGCCTCGAGGACCCGCCGTCTCCTTGGCCTGGCCGCCAGCCAGCCAGCCGGCCGGCCAAACCAGCAGGGGCGCAAGGTCACCTGGGCCCCATGAGGCAAGGCACGGCACGGCACGGCATGGCACGGTATGGCATGGCATGCATGGCTGTGGAAATACATAGTGCAGGTTTAGTTAAATCTCAAGGGGCACAGAGGGCCAGGTGTCAGGGCGCCAGGCGTCGTCAAGGTACCGAGCCAGACCAGACTCGGGCGTGACAGCGAAGAAAGGTACCTGGTACGACGGGAGGGCGTCAACGAGGCCAAGACAAGAGTCGAGCAGAGGACTCTGCTGATAGGCAGGGTAGGCCGAGAGAGCGTGGGGCCATGTCTATTACGGACTGCGCAAAATTCTCCGGCGGGTTTCGTCGTGGGTTATGGGCAGTAACTTGTGAAGATAGACCGACCAGAAACAGTAAGACAGGTTCTCAGCGCAATTTGCTCGGTTGAGGATGGTACAAGGACGGTGAGTGTCTCGCCTGTCGGGTGCGGTGGTAGCCCAGCGACCGGAGGGGGGGAGGGCATGTCTCTGAACTTGTCAACGGCCACCGCCAACCCCAAAAAAATGTCGACTCAGGCGGGGGGGTGGAGGGGAGGGGGAGGGGAGCCGGGGGAGGTCTGGTCTGAACCAAAAGCTGAACCCCTGTCCAGGGCGCTGCCCGCTGGTGCCGCTGCCACCTGCACATTTGCAGCATCGTGCGGCGTGCCCCAGTGGAGATCCTGCCGAGGGACGGGGGACGACATGGGCACCCGATCCACCCGCTGGCCGAAGGAGCCTCAACATAACCTATCGGGGGTGTAAACCAGTCGAGCAGCACCTTACTACGCTCCATAGTGGCAATACGTACCATAGCAGTAACAGACATGGCAGGGCATGAACTGCAAACCCGGGCAGCTGCTCCGAGAGCGCACGCACGGCCAGAACCGACCCGCCGGCTACACCATGTCGCCATAAGGATTTAGCCAAAGACGGATACATATAAAAGGAAGAGACAGAGAGAGAGAGGGAGGGAGAGAGAGGGGCAGGCGGCTATGGAGCGTCTCTTGCTCCTTACGACCGTCCGACCTGGGGCCCCATTGCCCACCATATGGCCCAGCCTGTCCTTAGATGGGCTAGGACGGCGCCCTGCTCTCCACAGATTCTCGTAGACTGAAGATATGATGTGTGTTGAAAAGAAAGAGAAAAAAAAAAAGAAGAAGGGGAGGGGGTCTGCTCAGAGCCTGAGAGTGTCGTGTGATCGATGACCCCTCCCTGGAGAGTTAGAGGGTTCAGGCGGAAACGATGAGCGAGTTCTCGAGACGAGACGAGACAAGACGAGACGAGACGAGACGAGACGATAGCTTCTGGGGAACAGCATTAAACGCCAAGGTGATTGGACGCCAAAAAGATAGCGTGCAGACGCTCGAGGAGGATCGACAGAGTCCAGTTGGGACGGAAACTGATCCTAGATCTCTTTGAGGAGAGAGGGGGGGGAGGGGCAATGATCAGACGGCAGCAGCTTGTCATGTCAGTCTCGAGCCCCATTGATGCGCAAGTGGGTGGGTGGGCAGTCTTGAGGCCAAACCACGTCGCGGGGCCCTGCCTCCCTGGTTCCCGTAGAGCTATGTAAAGAAAGAGAGAGAGAAAGAAGAAGAAGAAGAAGAAGCGCATGACGTTTCGTCCCGTCAGGCCGATGGGGTTTGGGGAGGGGGAGGGGCGGGGTTAGAAGGCGTAACGCGTGTGCCGGAGAAGGTACTCAAACAATTCATCACTACGCGGCTCGCCCCTGACCTACATTGTTATGTAGAATCGAGCAGCCAAGGAAAGATGCCACTCTTGCGGGGGGCGTTTTGGGGAGGGGGGGTGGGCGCCTTCCTTCTCTTCCTCCTCCTTAACCCCTCTACAGAATCTTCGAGACCCACGTATCGAGCGGAGGCGGCCGTGATCGCGCTTTCCTCCTGCTACCTGAGTAATAATAACGAGGGGGGGGCAGCTACGTGTGGCCATGCGCACTAGTGTCAACAGTGGGGACTGCGAGGCAAAGAGAGCTGATGGAGAAGAGACCCAGAAAAAGAGGAGAAAAAAAGAGAGAGAGAGAGAGTGTGTGTGTGTGTGTGTGTGTGTGAGGGTGAGCAAGAGATAGCAAGGGCCAGTCAGCCTGCTGACAATATTACAAGAGATGAACGCCTGCGATATCTTCAACGGTTGGTTGGGTAGGCGCTACAGGAGGTAGCAGTGGACAAGGAACGGTCTGGCCCGTGGGGAGGCGCTTTCCGAAGAACCGAGGGGGCGCCACTGCAGAGAATAAGACCTGGACTGATCAGGGATGACAGTCGGTACTTCGGTACTTGGCCTATAGTACCCGTGGGCTGGTACCGGCCTAGCCTTTTCAGGACCCTAGAGCCAAGGTTAACGTCCGTAAATTTGCAAAACTCACCCGGCCTGAATACCCTAAGCAGACATACTAAATAGTCATGGTAGTATGGAGATGATGGTGATGATAAAATGATGGCGGCGTAGGTGCGATGCTGGCGCTGGCACACTGGCACGGGTGCGTGTAGTCAGCGGGCCCGCCGTCGGGCAGGGTAAGTAGATAGAAAAAAAGCCTCCCTCTCCTGGTGTGTGTGTGTGTGCTCGTCGCTGCTTGCCGGTGGCCGCCGCGTACCTCGGCCAGCTCGGTTATCTGAGGCTGTCCAGGCTGGGCAGGCCGGTCCATGCATGAACCCTGTCAGGGAGGATGAGTGTTCGGAATACCATGGCTCTTCAGGTATAGTGGTAGCGATGCGGTACAGATCCAGTTGTTTTGGGAGGGGGGGGGAGGAGAAAAAGTAATGCAAGGGCTTAAATGGCTTGGTCCACGCACCAGATGTATGCACCATCTGGGTCCCAGGACCCGTCAAGTCATTAGCGCTGACGTGCGTCGTCTGAAGTTCACACGCTTCTTCGCAGATGGGGCCTGCAAACCCCCCGCCCCCCAGCCACATTTACTTGCAGGTGGTGCATGCTCCCTGTTGCATAGCGCCTCCATATTATAGCAAAGCAGCCCACACACACACACACACACGCTTACACACACACAGAGAGAGAGGGGGGGGGGCGCGAGTATACATAGTAAGTAGTACTACAGTGGTAGCTGGGCCAGGGCCCTGGCCTCCCCATGACGTGCACCGCGCCGCAGCTGTGACCGGTGCAACGATACAGTACAGCCGCCCTCCTTGTGTTGTAATTCCGTCGTCGCGTCCAGACTGGGTCACGGAGCTGCTAGCTGCATGCGACGTGCAGTGTAGCGAGGGCTGCCGAGGGTAACCTCCTTCGGCGGTGCCACCACTGGGTTCCTTGTTCATTAAACTTCACAAACGCCAGGCCCTTGACTGGATGCGTGGTGGTGGGTGGTGTCAGTTTTCTTCTTCTTCTTCTTCTTCTTCTTCTCTAGTGTGGGAGATCGTGGACGTTGCCGCCGACAGCGAAACAAGCGTCAACCCCCCTCCCTCCGTCCCTCCCTCTTCCCCTCTCTTTCTCTCTCACCCTCTTTTACTTCTCGATCTGGGTTCATCTTCCGAATACACTTCTCCTCCGAGGCCCGAGCCCCGGATCCGAGACAATCGTGAGGTGGCTGTGCCGACGAGGCGGGGGGAGGGGCGTTTTGTGGTGGGGCCTGGTCGCCTTAGATCGTCCAAGCATGACCTTGCCTTCCCGCCTGGAAATGGGCTCAAAGAGACCAGAATAGTACGTGGAAACACACAAGAGACGTCGGTGGTTGGGGGGGAGGGAGGGGGGCGCAGGCGGGCCATGTCTCGCTAAACAAGTTTACACCACAGCCAGGACAAGGAGATTCCGGGCTCTGAGAGGGGATCGTGACGGTTTGCATGCATGAACTCGTCTGACGTTGCCACCCTTGGTACGTGGTGATGCGGCTCAACCCATGTGGTCCAAACCCCCCCCCCCCTCCCAACCAAAAAGACCAAAAACCCCTACCTGGAATGATGATGTGCGACGATGTCAGATGTGTATGTAAGGGGGCTGGCCCATAGGACGCCCTCTTATTAACCACCACATGGGCGCCCTGTCGATCTTTTTTTTCCTTTTATTTTTTTTTCTTTTATTTTTTTTTTCCATCCCAAGTTTCCCCTCCAGCCGGCACGCTCAGGGTACTAGGGTACAATCTTACGGCCCTTGGCACAGAGGACCACCCAGCCTTAGCACCTGGAGCTTATTTATCGTTTGCGACGTCGATCCATTATGCCGCCTTACGCCCAAGTATCCAATCTCTGGGTCACCAAGACAGCCCGCCCCTCGCGCCCGCTGCAACGCTATGCTCAGCCAGGTAATCATGCGGGATCGGGTCCCATGGAGCACTTATGCGCCTTTGATAGGCTGATGTGCATGTTACTATGATATGTATGTATGTTGTATGTAACGCAAACAGTCACGATTATCCAGGTTGTGAGCGTGGGGACGTTGCTGCCTGCCATAGGATTCATGTGTGGGCTGCTGGACCAGTCGGGGGGAAGAGAGAAAGAACGAGAAAGAAAAAAAAAAACGGCAGCAACTTTGCTTGTGAGAGAGGATCGAGATTGGACGTGAGCACGAAGAGAGAGTTAAGCGTAACCATATTTTCCCGTCCGCAATTTCTAGTGGCTTTTTCGCCAACCCGCTGTGGCTTGGCTATAGGAAGACCCCCCTCACCTTCTAAGCCTTACCAGGCAAAGCCTAGTATACCCTCTCTTCCATCTTGGAAAGGGTCTTTTTTTTTTCTTCTTTTCTCTTTCTCTCTCACTCTTCTTCTCAAACGCCAACAAGCAAGGATGCTGACTAGATTGAGCAGTCCACGATGGATTAGGCAGAACGCAGGGAACCGGCGTGTCAGTTGCCGCCTCAATCTCTCCCGGATGGCTGCTCTAACAGCATGGCGCGCAGCAGACACCATGCCGCGTCGACATGCGCATCGAATTCGCAGGCCAGGCTGGTCACGGTCCGCTGCATTCTCGTCTATGTTTCAGGCGGAGGAGCGACTCGATGCCGATGGGCTCCTTTCCGTCTCGACCTCCCCCTCCTCTCCTCGTCCTCTCCGCCCCAGAAGAGCCTCACCGCTTCTTGCAATACAAGTACTGACTAACGACGCATCCTTTTTTTTTTCTTTCTTCTTTCTTTTCTTGAAACTCGGAGACGGCGAAAATGGTCATGACGAGTTGCGGGTGAGATCCACAGTCAAAAGCCATCCGTTGTTTTGGAGGAGGATTCTCGTGGCTCCACCACGAGAGAGATACCCGAGTAGAATGTACCGCTCACCGTAAAGCCCCGGCCGGTCCAGACGTCATGCTCCGTGCCAGGATTTTTTCTTTTTGCCAACGTGGGGTGGTGGATTGGTAGTTGTGGCTTTTTCTCTCCCCCCCCCCCTTCTCTTGTCTCTATTTTGATTAATGGCAAAATCATGAGGCGCAAAAAGAAACAAGGGACCTACTTGGCACTGGCCAGAGTGTGGCCCTTCCAGACCCTGCAGGCCCTCTTATTATGATTATTATTATTTGAATCATTTTCCTTCTTCTTCTCCTCTACTCCTCCTCCTCCTCCTTTCCCTCCCCCCCTAGGCGGTTGTAGTGACCACGGAGATTTGATCCGGGATCTCGTGCCGCACGCGTAAACAGAGGCCCTTGAGGGGGACACCTGCCAGGCCAGCAGAGGTGACAGTGGATGAGTAGCAACGGCAATCAATCCCGTGCGGCTAGACTGGCTAGCACAGGCGACCCGGAGATTCGAGGTGAGCTGGTGGCCCGCTAAGCCTCCAAGCGGCCACCTGAGGCAAATGAACCTCACGTCCCATAGATCCTGACATCTCGCTGACCCACAGAACATTCCAAGACCCGCAGAAATGTTCTGCTCGATCAGGAGCTCCGGGCTAGCATGCTTGGTACGGAGCTGCTAGCTCGTATCGTCATCGCCTGCGATCTTCCCTCACACCGTTTGTCCCCCACCGGCCCGCCAAGCCTCCTCCCGAACCTTACAGGCTTTCCCTCCCCCCCCCCCGAAAAATCTTGTTTCTGTCCATGGTGGTGTTGGGTGTATGCTTTAGTCCCGATGTCTGTGTAGGACAGGCATCGTCGAGATCAGCCAGGCCGGCTGTACAGGTGTGCTGGGTGGGGAGGCCCGGAGCGCGGAGGGCAAGGTCGGGGGCCCTGTCGTGTCCTGGCATGTTCACGTGTCAGCACCAGGGCCAAATATCGGAGCATTTTCGTCGCATGATGTTGACAGCGGGAGAGAGACGCACGCAAGATGGGATGGGAAATGGCGTCAAACCCGGCGCCGGGTGCCGCGGACGCGCAGAAATGATAAGACAGCCACACCTGTGCCACGTGTGTGCCAGAGGCGGAGGGCCCTCCTCTGACAGACTCCTGTCCTTGGCCCCAGGGCTAGCCACGCTGGGCACCTCGTCATCGGCAAGGTATATCGGGGCCGACATATAGGGGCCTGTCGTGCCCAGAAGGCCCTGCGAGGCCGAGGCTATCGCAGGTTTGAGAGCTGTGCTGCGGTGTGCATAGTACGTATACTGCGGTACCGTGGCCGCCCAGAGGAGGAGACCCCCGGTCGCTCGCAAGATCCCTGCCTCTGTCCCTTCCCCATTCGGCCGCTGGGAGGACACATGGGACAATGGCACGGCAGGAGCATCCCTGTCCTCTTGATCCCTGCCCAAATTAATTCTTCCGTGGGAAGCCACCACCACGACGGGCCACCTCGCGGTTGCTACACGATACCGTGGTAGAGCAGCTGTGGTACTATCCTCTGTTGTACCTGGACTGCTGTGGTTCTCTGTGCATCCATCCAGGCGGCTGGCTGTGCATGAATGTCCTGTGCATCGCTGTCATGGATCGTTTGAAACACTCTTTCTCGAGGGTTTAATCTTACCAACCTCGACGTGGCCAGCCAGGGAATCGTGTGAGGCTGCTCGTACGTGATGCTGTCAGTACAACCCCTCCTCCCCCTTTTTTTTTTTCCCCCTTCTCTTCTTCTTTTCTCACTTGCACTTGCATGGCATCATCATGATGACCATATCACACCAGGCAAGATGAAAGGCCGAACGATACGGTAGCGTCGACATGTCCAGGCCCGTCGGAGACTTTTCTCCCCCTCCTCTCATGAGTGCTGCTGATGTGTGCCACAGGCGCCACAGCAAGCGATCACCTCAGGATGACGCCGTAGCTGTTTCTCGTCCCTGTCTGCCAACATGACCAACGCCGCACCTGCACCACGCCCACACCCCCCTCCTCCCTCGTCGCTGGCCTACCTCGTCAGACTCGATCCGAGGATCCTGCAGTGGGAGCGCTTCGTCACACCCAGCAATCTCGGGCCCTGTGCAGGCTGTCTAGCCGAACCTGACCCTGGCCTGGCCTGTTCTGTGGCGGTGGAACTTGTCCGATCCGTATGTAAATCCTTGGCCCCATGCCGCCTACAACCTCGACAGCCCTACGGGTCACCGCCATGCATGCCTACTCTGGTACATACTACACACTACATACAGTACTATCTATCTATGTAGTAGGTATGTGCGTACATTCTCAGCTTGCTGGCGCTGAGTCAGCGTCACCGCCGCGCGGCGATGGTCTGCTCGGGGCTCATGACAGAGGGCTGTTGACCTCGTCGACGAGTAAGGAGGTAAGGGCCGGCCGTCGATCGATCCTCCGACCGTGTGAAGGGCCTGGCCGGTGTTGCGTCCCTCGCGATCGCCAGGTACAGTAGCTAGCATCTCGAGAGGGGGAGGCATACCCAGCGGGCGGCAGCACCTACTGACTGCTTACCACTGTACACCATCCTCTCGCTGGGTTTCAGCAGCCTCGCCTGTGACCCCTCAGGTCCACATCGGGATTACCGCTGGACCGACCCCGTCCCCGCGTGGAGCGGCGATGAGGGTGCTGGAGCGGGAGGCGCGGAGTATTTTGTCGACTCAGAACATCAGACGATGCTATTTTCCCGGTCCACCCCTTCCTGCTGCTCCCGCAGCAGCCAACTCGCCCAGCTGAGCACCCTTGGGCAGATCCATCTGATCCATGCTGCTCTGTAGGCCCCTTGCAATCTTCCTGGGCAGTAGCTGGGACAATCCTGCTCGGCACGAACTGCACGTCGACCCTGGACTGGATCACTGCCCCCCTCTCGGCATGACGAGGCGATCTAATGTATCTGACCATGCCACCCTGACCACCGCTGCATCAGATGACAAAGAGGGAGGGAAAGGGGGTCTTGATTGATACACCATCATCGCCGGCGGCCCTGTCGAGGTCGGCAGCGGTAAGCACCAGGCGGAGATTTTGTCCAGCGTCCCGACTCGGCATGAGCCTGACGCGCGGACCAGCAGCAGATCAGGTCCCCTTAATTTTCCCTCATCCCTGCTCCTGTCACGCCGCAGCCTCGCTTGTCCCCGGCCAGGGTGCATGCAGCTCAACTTCAGACGAAATGGTCAATGCACTCGGTGTCTCGAGTTGCTCGAGGCCATCTTTCCACACGCCCATGGCCTGCTTGCTCAACTTGTGGGTGTATACACCGTGTGCTGTGGGCTCTTCCTCTGGAGACGAGGCGGGGACCAGGAATGCGCACAGATGGCGGCGCTACCGTCCAACTGGGTCCCTGGAGTGGAAGACGCACCGGTGTTCCGTCGCCACAGCACGGCCGTCGGCTGGGCGGCTGGCCTAGCTGTCTGCTGTCTACCGGTCTCTCCCCCCCCCCTCTCTCTCTATCTCGAACATGCCATGGCATACAGAAGCCAGGACAGAAGAATGTGGCCTATCTGTCATGAGCGGTAGCGCTGCGCCGGCAGGGTTCTTCCCCACAGGCATGAAGTCCCAGGACTCGGGGCCGGGGGGGCTTGGGTGGGAGGACCTTGGAAGAGATGGGACGAAATAATTTGCTCACTCGGCGTTGGGCAACCCTTAAGCTTTTCTCTGCCTCTTTTTTTTATTTTCTTTCTTTTTTTGGTCTTTCTGGCCTTGCCGTTCCGCACCACCCTTAGGAGACGTCGCGTGTCTCCGTCTGGAGCGGCAACGCGAGATCAGTACTACGACTTGCTGGGCTGCAGAGCTGCAGGAGTCCCCCGTCCAGGCGAGGTACCTCGTGCTCCCGCCTCGGAATCTCGATATAGGCGCCCTGGCAATATCGCGGACAATTGTGAGGTCAGAACCTTGCAGGTTCCCGCAGTCTTGACACTCTCCGACGTCTCGGTTCGCGATCTTGGGAGCTGATGAGCCCAGATCTCCTTACTGCCACAAAGGGAAACGATGGGCTCCCCCCCAAATCCTGCTGGTCAATCCTCCCAGCGTTAGCTGTTCCACTTGTGGCTCTTCTTCACACGATACCGTGAGCCGGCCGCCCTGTGGCTAAATGTGGTTAAAATCGCGAATGGATAAGAGTGAAGAAAGAAGAGATGAGATGGCCTGGGCAACCCTGTGGCTCGCACCCGTTTTCGTGTTTATGCGCGGCAGACAATGCTCTGTCAAGGAAGCCATCGTCCAGCGTATCTATACCGAGGCGCAAAACGCATATTGACGACGTTTCCTCACGGCCAGCCAGGTTCCACAGGCGTGCTCAGTCTGCGGCGGTGTGCGGACGAGGCAGCAGCACCTGGAACGTGCACGCTCAGGCTGGGACACAAACGGTTGCATCAGCGATGCAGATTCCATGAATTCGCGCGGTTGGCTAGCTTGTTGCAGGACCGCCCCGGCGCTGTATCCTAAATCGGAGGGGGAGGGGGGGCGCGGCGCGAGTCTGTTCAGGACAGGGCTGCCGACAAGGCTGTCCCCAGAGCTTCGAAGGGAACGGCAGCTCCGATTATTATCAGACCAACCAGGCGCTGGTCACATTGACGATCTTCGGGAAAATACCAAACTCCCCCTCCCCCCCACCCCGCGGGCCTGGGATGATGACCAGCCAGCCGTGCATAATCCGAACGCGAGGTCCAAATCTGAACTCGGATCCGGGATGATGCAATCCGACGAACTCAAGATTTGCATCTTGAACTTTAGTTTGTTGCGATCCCAGCCCAGCCTCAGACAAGACTGCCTGCTGCTTGGGTTACTACCGCGCTCTCCTTGGGGGGAGGGGCCCAAACGGAGAAAAGGGCATCTGGGGGCAGTTCATCCCTGTGTTGGTTGGTGACGAATCTGATCACTTTTACCTGGACGAGGGACCTTTCGCCTCGGGATTCTGACACCCGTGGGCGTGGGGCAGGGCAGAGCTGCCACACACAGCCTGACGAGGTTCTCTCTCATCCTTCTCTGTGTGTCTGTCTCTCTCTGCCTGTCTCCCTGTCTCTCTTCCTCTACCTCTTCTCTTGATTATACTCCAGATAGCTGGGTACTTTGGCGACGGGCCGCCCCGGCTAGGGGCTCTCGGTAGCTGCTAACCGAGAACGTGACCACCGCGGCCTATACCGCCGGCCCAGCCTGGGCGGACGACCAGATATCTGCACTCTCACGCACCCGATGAAGCCGTGTTCCTCTAATGGCCAAGTAAAACTTCATCCTCGGTGTCTGACCCCGCTCCCCCCCCCCATCTCATGCGACGGAGGACCACTCGGACATGTGTGCTGGCCTCCGGATGGCGTGCGCATAAATCAAGGCGATGCGAGGTGACGACTGGTCAATCTTGATGGAACACACTCTGAGTTTCACGATACCCGAGGTCCACACCCAGGACACACGCGCTCGCTCAAGATCTACACGCCGTAGTTCTGTACCACAAAGAGGCAGGGCCTGTGGCGGTCTTGATACAGAGGCGGACGCCTCCAGCGGCCGGCCAAAACCAGACGTGGCTTCGGCTCCCGCTGGTCAATGTCTGGTTTCATCGTCCTCGAACAGGTGCGGAAGTGGCTTTTCTTTTGTTCGACCACCCACCCGCCACCCGCCTCCATAGCAGCTCATGCCCGCAGTGAATAGTTGGTCATGGACAACCGCTCCTCCCCTCGTCTCCTTTATTTCCCCTCTGAGCCTGGCTGATCCTCGTACAAGTGTCACCAGAAGCAAAGACAGGGTCGGCTAGGAGGTGAGAGGGGGATCTACGAGGGACTCATCCTACGACGATGGTATCAACATCGTTGGCCACCCTCCAACCGACCTGGCCGAAGTGCCTGGTATGAGGCATGAACGGCTGTGGGGTTGCGTCGTCTGGTGCTCACCAGGCCTTCCCCCTCCCCCCCACCTCACCCTTCTTCCCTCAGATGGTCTTCTAAGATGTGACCAAAGAAGACTTGAGCTGGCACCTGGAGCAAGATTGTGATAACAGGCTATTTGATGATGAGTTTATAAAAATAAGCACGCATGAAGATAACGCGTGGTCATGACTTCAGGAAAACACAACCAGGAGACCACACCGGAGCGGAAAGAGGAGGTGTGGATGATTTGGACGGGGAGGGGAGATGGACAGGATGACGCTGTTACTTGTCACTTTCCCACCCCGTTCCCCCTTTCCCCTTGTCATGGCGGTGAGCGCTTGTCCCTTCTACCGGCCGGGATATTTCGCACGCACCGCAGCCGGCGTGCCTGCATCTCTGTTCTCGTCCGAGGTCCCAGAGACATGGACACGGGCACGGCAGCGGAAACCGTTGGACGGGCTACATAGCAGCAGCAGTAGCAGCAGGAGGCGGCGGCGGCGGCGGCGGCGCAGGAAATGCTCTGACCAAGGCCTGCCCACTAACTGGTATTCGCAGGTTGAGCCGAGGCGCAGTAGTAACGGTAGACAGCCTGGAACCTAAGCCACAAGGTAGGACATGTACGACGCAGGCCCACGTCGGACGGACGAGTACTAGGCTGGGGAGGGGGGACGAGCGGCGATCTCTGGGGCGCCCGTGTCACAATGTCCTACGTAGTGCGGGTTGGAAATGATGATGATGATGATGATGATGATGATGGGCGGGTTGTCCGCAGGGCCCTACAACGACCGACCTCAGTTCCGTTCCCCAACCTCCCTCCCTCCCCTTTTCTGTTATCCTTTTGTGCTAGGTTCCGTCCAAAGATCTCGCAATTAAACGATGCTGTTGAACCGGACATATAAAATGGGGCTGACAGTGCGGCACCTCATGTGAAGTGAGACTTGCATTGCAGGATAAGGGCCAAAAAAAAAAAAAGAGAGAGACATACATGCAGCACAAAGAAAAAGGAGAAAGAAGTATGGTGAATGCGCCTACGCCTGCTGCTCCCGCTTCTTTCTCCTCCGGGTCTTGCTCGTGTTTCTGCTGAGCAGAGCAGCGACCTTGATTCTCCTCTGGCCGGGTCTCCCTCTCCTCCCTTTCCCTGTCCCGTCCCTTGGTCTGCAACAACATATTCTTGCTTCTTTTCTTTCCTGCCTGATGTGTCCCTCCCATACCCCCCTCAACCAACAGAGAGAGCAGAAAGAGGGGGGGGACAGAAAGCCAAAAAAAAAAAAAAAAAGGGGGGGGGATTGGACCATCATCGGTCGCCTGCTGCAGGTTTGCTTATTACACAAAGATCTCATCTCAGAATTTTAGACGAGAGACCACTGTATCCGCGACCTGCCCGACGCAGGTAAGTGCCGACGCTGCTGCTGCGTCACCCCGCGTCCTCGCATGGCGCGCAACGTGGATTCTCGATACTCGTCCCTCCGTACCAGCCCCCCTCCTCCTAGCGGCCAGTAACACGTAAGTGACCCGTGGACCAACTAGACCAATGAGAGGAGATGCAGCAGGCCCCGGTGCTGCGAAATGTTTTCTTTTTCAATTTTTTTTTTTTTGGAGAGAGAGAGGGGGGCGTTGCCTTGCCCTTGTCCATGTGAACAGTGAGTTGTGTCTCGGTATCGTTGGTTGTGACAACGTGCGGGAGCGACGAGCTCACAGACGGCTGTGCAGACCTGGCAGCTCGTGCTCACTGGGCCAGTGGACATCAGGCCAGACATAGCGGACTGCCTCCCAGATGTGACTTTATTTTTGTTGGGTTAGTAAAAGGTGACTATGGACAGCAGTACCAGTGTGATCAGCTGGGGCTTGACATACCTGACATGAACAATCTGCAGTCCGTCCTTGACCTCCTGAGGTAGCTCTTTGACGTCTTTGCGGTTTGACGCAGGAAGCAGCACGGTTCGTACCCCTGCCCTCAGGGCCCCGATCAGTTTCTCCTTGATTCCGCCGACAGGTAAGACTTTGCCTCGAAGTGATATCTCGCCCTGGCAGTAGGACCTCGTGTTAGTCTCCAGTCTCGTGGTGCGCGTAAGCTTGCGAGGGTGGGAGTGCTCACCGTCATGGCGATGGTGGGCGGCACAGCTCGGCCCGAGAACAGAGAGATCAGGGCGATCGTCTGGGCTATGCCCGAGCTGGGACCGTCTTTGGGGATGGCGCCGCTGGGGCAGTGCACGTGGAGCGATCGGTCTTTCATGATGTTCTGCGAGGGCTCATGGACCAAGCCGAGCTCGAAGGCGTGCGCCTTCACCCACTATGCGAGAATTAGTCTGCTGGGGGACATAAACACCGAAATCTGCGGGTGATGGGAGGAGCACTTACGGTGAGGGCCACTTCAACACTCTCCTTCAACACGTTTTGGAGGTTGCCAGTGAGTTGAACCGTGCCAGAGCCGGGGAAGTCCTGCACCTCGATGAAGAGGATGCTGCCGTTGCCACCCGAGCTGTAAGCCACCAGGCCGGTGACGATGCCGGGTCGGCTGGTCTTCTCGGCGATCTCCTCCTCGAATTTTTCAATGCCAAGGATATTTTCGACATCCTCGACGGTAAGCTGCGGTTTGTAGGCGTCCAGCCGTCCGTTATCTTTGGCGTCGGCATACTCGACCGCTTTGGCTCGGCAGCATGAGCCGATCTCGCGCTCCAGATTGCGTACGCCGGCCTCACGGGTATACGCGTCGATGATCTTGGCAACGACCTCCTCGGAGAACTTGATCTGCTCCTCCTCTAGCCCGTTGACGCGGATCTGCTTGGGGATCAGATGCTCGGTCGCGATGTGTCGCTTTTCGACTGTCGTGTAGCCAGGCAGGTAAATCATTTCCATGCGGTCCAGCAGGGGGGCTGGGATCGTGTCCAGGCTGTTCGCCGTCGCAATGAACAGCGCCTTGCTTAGGTCCAAGGGCGTGTTCACGTAATGGTCCGTGAACGTGTGGTTCTGCTCTGGGTCCAGGACCTCCAGCATCGCTGCCGAGGGGTCGCCTTGGAAGTTCGCGTGGCCCAGCTTGTCGATCTCGTCAAGAAGGAACACGGGGTTCGCGACGCCGACCTTTCGCAGCCCCTGGACGATCAGCCCAGGCATGGCCGCGACGTATGTCCTGCGGTGCCCGCGGATCTCCGCCTCGTCCCTCACACCGCCGAGGGAGATTCGGTGGAACTTCCTGCCTAGGGCGTGCGCCAAGGATCGGGCGATGCTCGTTTTGCCGACGCCCGGAGGGCCTACGAGAAGCAGGATGGGCGACTTGTCCATCATGCGCTTGCCCTTCAGCAGCTCGAGCTTGGCGGTGCTGGCCCTCACCTGCTCCTCCGCGTCGCCAGAGCTGGGCACGCCCTCCTTACCAGCTCTGCTCAGCTCCGTGCTGGCGGCTTCTTCCTGCGCCTGCTTGATCTTGGCGTCGATGTCCTCATTGATGGACTGCTTGAGCCGGAGCACCGCAAGGTACTCCAACAATCGCTTCTTCACCTTCTCCAGGCCGTAGTGGTCGTCATCCAGCTGTTTTCTGGCGACGGTCAGAGTCGTAGGGCCCAGCCGGTCCTCGGTCACGGTGGTCCAAGGGATCTCTGCCAGGGTCTCCAGGTACGTCCTTGTAACCGCGTAGTCTGCCTGGGCGGGGTTCATCTTCTTGAGCCTCTTGATCTCTTTCCCGGCGACCTTGGCTGCCTCTGGTGACAGCTTGGCCGCCTCGAGCCTCTTCTGCAGCTCCTCGATCTCGTTGGGCTCGTCGTCACCATCACCGCCGCCGCCGCCAGGCTGACTCCCTGCCTCTCTGGGCTGAGAATGGTATCGCGAAGCCGCTCGAGGGGGTGCGGACCGGAGCGCGTGACCTCCTCGGGGCCTGGTCGTGCTCGCTGTCCTCATCGTCGGTGTCAATGATGATAGGGATTGCGGACGTGGTGAGGCTGGTGATCTTGACGTTGTTCTTGATGTTCCCGACCTGCCGGTCGAGCAGGTCCATCACGTAGCGCATCCTCTCCTTTACGTCGAACAGCGACAGGACCTTGAGCTTCTCCTGGAAGTCTGTCTCGCAGACGTTGGCCATGAAGTCGGCGAGGAAGCCCGCCTCATCCAGGGTCTTCTGGTTGATGAACCAGTCCAGCCTCCTCGCGAGGATCGGTGACAGGGACGGGGAGCCGGATGGTCGCGGCAGGAGAGCGGCCACCCGGAGTATAGCCACAAGCTCTCGGGATAACAGCCTCAGCGTGGTAAACATCTCCTGCACCGAGCTGTCGTTGGAGAGCACCTCATCCTTGTGGTAGGTTACCTTGCCCTCAAAGTAAGGCTGTGTCTGGTAGATCTTGTCCACCTTGACTCTTGCGACGCCCTTGACGAGCAGTGAGAACTCCCCGTGCCGCGGCCCTCCACGCCCGTGATCTTTGCGGCCACGCCGGAACCGAACAGGTCAGCCTTGGTCACCGCAGCAGTGTCAGGGCTGCCGGAGTCACTGCCGGTGTGGTCCTTGGCCCCGTTCTCGATGAGGAGCTGGCCGTTGGGGCCCATCAGCGACAGAACTCGAGCCTGGGGTACACATGCTATAGGCACGCTCTCTATCCTGCCCTTTGAGGTCCTGGAGCCGGCACGGCTGTAGACCGTGGAGAGGAGTGCTGGTATGTCGGGCCGGGCTGACGACACAGGAATGCGGTTGACGATGCCGGGCAGGAGGACCATGCCCTGCGGGAGGGGGGATGATAGGCAAGGTTGCCGAATGTGACCGAGGCATGGTGAAGAAAATGATGATGACAATGGCGGGTCTCGTCTGGACGGAAATGTGTCTGAGGAAAGTCAAGACCGAAGCGGGTGTGCAAGTAATTCGAGAAGATGTTTGAGCTGTGAAAAGGAAATCAGAATAGAATTGAGCGTGAGTGGTTGACGTGGGGGAAACGGCGTGAGGTTCTCATGACAAGCTAAGCGGTACTTAGTCAAAAGTATGCACGCTGGAGGATACGGTTGACTGGTCTGCCTGAGCCGAGGCTAAACTATTCCGCGGCGGTCCCCCTTCCCTTGTGTGGGCGCATGTCACCTCGATGTTGTCGCCACATGCCGCATGGAATACCATCGAATCTCCCAACCTGAACAGCATTTCCTCCCCCAAGATACGGCCCGACGCCTTTGCTGCCAAGCACATTCGTAAATTGATGTGTGCGAGTGGTGTGTGCAAGTCGCAATCTGGGCACAAATTCCTGTCTCGGCCACCAGCAGGCAGCTCGACTCTCGGTAGCTATGAGGCGGCAGACAATGGAACATTTATACATCAGATGTACTGGGCTGAACATTATGTTGTATAGTACATGTTGTGGCCCATAAGTGACCATCCCCTCTGGACCGCCTGCGGGAGAGCATCGCTAGAGGCCCTTCAGGGTCGCTCGCTACAGCGGCAAGTGGGTGTGGGCACGACTCACACGGCGGTGCCACACCCCCCCCCCCAAGGCACCCCTGCCACTAAATCTCCAGGCTGTAAAGTGGTCTGGTCCAGGTCGCGTCATCCAGATTTCCCAAGACGCGTCTCCGGCACCCCGCCAATCTTTCTTCTTGCCAATACCAACACCAACCAGACATCGACACAACCGCTTCTCTGGCCCGCTCCCCCTTTCTCACCTTCCTCAGCTCTGGAGTCCATCATGAGTATGCGCTCGTCATATGTCCTCCAAGCCTGGCCCCCCTCGTGCTAACAATCACGGCAGACAAATATCACAGCAAGACCTCATACGGCGCTCAGGGCGGCGAGGACGGAGGAGGCTTCGTCTATGGCGGGTCCCAGCAAGGCAGTCAAGGTGCGCAGGGCGCACAGAAGGTATGCGCAGATCCCACTCACCATGGTCATCACTACACGATACTGACACGTTCCCCTCCCCCCTTCTCTCTCCTGCAGGGTTTCGCCGACGAGTCCCTCCGCCCTGTGACCATCAAGCAGCTGCTCGACCTCGAGGAGGCCTACCCGGGTGCCGACTTCCAGATCGACGGCCACCAGATCACACAGGTGACCATCGTCGGGCAGGTGCGAAACATCAACCCGCAGCCGACCAACATCACGTACCGCCTGGACGACGGCACAGGCACCATCGACGTCAAGAAGTGGGTCGACGCCGACAAGCAGGAGGACGCGGACCCCAAGTACGAGCCCGACCAGTACGTGCGCGTGTGGGGGCGCCTCAAGTCCTTCAACGGCAAGCGCCACATCGGCGCCCACTTCATCCGCGGCGTCGACAACTTCAACGAGGTCAACTACCACCAGCTGGAGGCCACCTACGTGCACCTTTACTTCACCAAGGGCCCGCTGGGCGGTGCTGACGGGCAGAACGGGAACGCGAATGGCGACGGCAGCGCGGGTGCGGGCGACAGCATGTTTGTGGACCAGCACGGCGGGCAGAACGGCAGGAGCGAGGAGACGGCCAAGCTGGGCTCCTGTGGGCCGAGCGCGAGGAAGGTGTACCAGTTCCTGTCCAAAACCCCGGGCGGAAACGAGGGTGTGCACCTGAACCTCATCGCGAGCAGCACAGGACTGGCGACCCGAGACATCTTGGGCGCGGCGGATGAGCTGCTTACCCAGGGCCTGGTCTACACTACTGTCGACGACGAGACGTGGGCAATACTTGATTATTGATCGGCAAAAGCTCATATGGCTTTCATGTAGTGTCTCGGGGGCCATGGGAAGCTCACGTTCTACCAGTTCTAACATGTCTTGGTGGTCTGGACGGCGTTTTTTTTTCTTTTTCTTTTTCAATTGTCATTGTAATGATTTCTGTGTGAGGTAAGGACTGGCTGGACTGTTTGGTATGCCAAGGTAACGAAACCCAAGTAGAAGAAAGAAAAAAACTTGTAGCCCAAAGGGCTTGTTAGGTGCTATAAAAGCGATGCCGGTAACGACTGTTAGTGAAGAAGACCCTGTGATGGTTGTTGAAACCTCTCACATCGACTGAGACATGGCAGTAAAACGGTGCAAGATGTCTCTCTCTCCCCCTCTCACGACAAACAGAATGGCTCTCACGCACTCTCTTCCTCTCCTCTTTTCCCATTTTCCACGAAGCAAACTCATGCGGTGGTTGTTGAAACCTCCGCCGACACCCGAGACTCTGCAGTAAAAACCGGTGCAAAATCCCACACAGGCACGATCGATGTCTCACTCATTGTTCCACGGCGACACGACCCGAAAGAAGGAAAATAAAAAAGGCGAGAAAAGACATAAGACACACACACACGCACACACGAATTGCACACACGTCACGCTGGGAAGCACGCATCAAGGAACAAGACGAGCTACAGCAGGCCGGGAATCGTCGGACGCCCGGCCGTGCCACTCACTGTCAAGGATCCGACGGTGATCCAGCAGCCACCACCTCTTCTTCTTCATCTTCTTCTTCTGCTTGAGCCACGAACCCCCCCAGCTGGCGTTGGTGGATGGACCACGCCCGCCGGCAAGGGGCCCAGGCTTGCAGGAGAAGACCCTCCCCCTCTTTCCCACGGGCTGCTCTCCTACACCATCTTGATGGCGGTAGTCGCCTTAGACTTGAGGCCATTGATGGCCGTGGCGGCGCTGTTAGCAAACCTGGTGGGGGCGGGCTGAGGCTCACGGACCATAATCGACAGCTGGACCGGCGCAGGTCCACGCTTGAGGAAGATCTCCTTCTTAACCACGAAGCCAAACTTTTCGTAGTAGGCGTTGTTGGCAAGGGAACTCGACTCAAGGTACACAGGTCTGTTCTCTGCATCAGCCTGTAGAGGGACAAGATTGTTAATAGAATCCTTTCAGATAGATACACATACACCACGAGAAGGGCGGGAGGGGAAGAGTTGAGAGGGAAAAAAGGAAGGAGAAAGAA
Organism: Celoporthe dispersa; assembly: GCA_016584495.1. Lineage (NCBI taxonomy): Eukaryota > Fungi > Ascomycota > Sordariomycetes > Diaporthales > Cryphonectriaceae > Celoporthe > Celoporthe dispersa. Next base: position 1,784,223 of record WAID01000004.1, read on the forward strand.
AGAAACAAGATGGTTGTTTGTGTGAGACACGTACTCTCTCAATCATGGTCTGGAGGAGCCTGCGGGCATAGCCACGACCTCGAGCATGGGGCTTGGTGCCCAGGTACACGAGATAATAGGCGTTGTTGTCCCGCTCGCCGAGGACCTCCAACTTGGTGTCGTGCAGGAGCGGCATGAGCTCGCTGTAGTAGCGCGCCCTGCCCTCGGCGGAGAGCTGGAAGTAGAGGCGCCACATGCCGCTCCGGAGCGTGGTCCACCAGTCGTCCATGTCGCAGCCCGGCGGCATCCAAAGGGCGACCCCTCGTACTCGGGACCGATGACATGGACCTCCCCACGGAGGCAGTGGGCCGCGACGAGGTAGTTGAAGATGTCGACGTGCAGCCGCCACTTCTCCTCCTGCGACAGGCTGGCCATGTCATCCGAGTTGAGCAGGTAGTAGGACAGGTCGTCCGCCGCGAAGGCGTGCGCCAGCGAGAGGGCCACCTCCTTGCACTCTGTCATGTTGATGACCCGGACGGCCTCGCCCCACTTCTTGGGCACGAGCGAGTGCTTCAGCTCAACATAGGTCACGGTAGAATTGCTTACGTTCGCCATGCTGGGCAGTCTGCTCGGGACGGAGGAAAGGTTTGGCGGAATGATCAGCCATCACGCTGACTGCTTTGGAACGTAGACGAATAGAAATAACATAAAAAAAAGAAGAAAAAAAAAGGGGGCGGCGGCTCACCTGTTCCAATCTAGGTACTGCGTTTATTTAAGTTACTGTCGCCCGTGTGGTCTTTCGAGAGCTGAGACCTCGAGACGGGCATAAAGCGAGAGGGGTGGTCAAGGCAGTAAAGTGAGGTGCGTTTATCAACAGACATCAAGGCGTAGGCTTGACGAGGAATCCTCAAAGTGGGTTTGTAGGGTGTGTAGGTGAGATTGAGGTAACCCGTGGCTACCGGTCAGAATCTCAAGAGGCTTTGTGGTTTGGTTTTTTTTGTTGCTGTTCACGATGCTGTTGATGTGACGGTTGGCGAGAGGACGAAGGGTGAGCTGGGGAGTGCTGTGATACGCCGCAGGATAGTCCGTGGAGGAGCAACTCCGTACAGAGATTTGGGCTCTGGGGTATTTATCTGGATGTCATGCAAGGTGGGTGTGTAGTGCTAAGATGTCCTGGATCCAAAAGAGGTGATAGAGAAGGCTGCAGCTCGAGGGAAGGGAGAAACAAATACGCCGGTGGGAATGCGGGAGTGCTAGGGGGGTTAAATAGGCGCGGCCTACCAAGGTTTAGGTCCCACTCCGAGGTGCGCCATCTCGCCATGGTGCCGGGTTATTGCTGAGATCAAGTGCCACGGGGTCCGGGATGCTCGCCTGTAACCGTCTTGAATAGGAAAGATCCATTGGAGGATGCCATCGCGGTAAGCCGCAGGGTGAAACCTGCCGAACGAGCCGGGTTTGCCGGAGCCCTCGCGGCCGCCCAGCCATATCTGCTTGCATCTCAGGCTTAGACAGAGGGAGAAATATGGGCCTTTGGAGTTAGGCCAGTGGAGCACGGTTCCAGAGGAAGATAAGTCGAGGCTATTGACCTGCTGGGGCTGGGGGGACCAGAGATAGACGATCTTGAGACAGTACATATTACCTAGCACGCCTGGGTTGTCGAACCCACAAATACGACAGAGGTGCATGTGCGACGCAGTGCTGGCTGCTGTGCTGGGTAATCATGGGTGCAAATCGCTGGACACGGCGCAAGCCATGCCCAATCAATTACACGCAGCGGAGGTCTCGTGCTCATCCTTCGGCCTGTTGCCCTTTTCCCCAACCAAGCACGCCTGACATGCCTCGGAGGTGACGGCACTGGCTTGAGATGTGAGACGGGCGGCAGAGGAGATCGCAACAGTATGCCACATGCAGGTCATGCCAGCTGGCACAGAGACAGGCTCTTGCAGAAGAGTGGGTGCCACAGGGTTTGGGTCTCAGGCCCATGCGGTAGCAGCCTCCTTTCCAATTGGTGTATTAGCACTCGACTCGAAAAGCAGATAACGCCCAGCTTTCCTAACTTGCTGGGGAGGGATATCTTGCGGGTGACCCGAGTCACAAAACCCTCTCATGCTCCAGGTGAAGAAACCAGTGCGCCCCCTCCATCGTCTTTCATTACGTCCCTTCCCGGCCGAGACAAGAGCAGAACGAAGTCAACCGTAGTGCGTGCGTCTACATCCGCCTGATCTGCTGTTCGTTGGTGTAAGCCTCCAGTCCCGAGTCGAGATGCGACCACCACTCAAAGAGCATCGAGTTGCAGATGAGCTTGAACCAGGGCGTGAACTTGAGCGCCGGGTCCTCAAACTTCTTCTTCAGGGCGTCCGCGGTGACGTATTGTGTGGCCTGCACCTCGTTCTCGTTGATGTTCAGGTCGACATTGGCCTTGATGAACAGGATGTAGTCGACTGGGGCAGACAGTCAGCAATATGTTTCCTCTCCGTACGGGGGGGTCGGCACAGCTGCAGGGTGCAGACATACTCTCGTGCTCGCCCCATTTACCATCACTTGGCGCCTTGTAGTGGATACGCGTAAGGAAGTGGAAGTCCTCCAGGGGCACCTGCTCCTTCTTGATACCCAGCTCGTGGTCCAGTTTCCTCTGCGCCGCCCTCTTGACGCCTTCGACACACTCTGCCAGGTTGTTGCCGGTCTCGCCAGGAATCATGAGCGGGTGAGAGCAGCAGGTGTTGGTCCACATGTCTGGGAAGGTGATCTTCTCGGTGGCGCGCTGCTGCAGGAGCAGCTCGTTCTTGTCGTTGAAGAGGAAGACGGAGAAGGCCCGGTGGAGGAGGCCCTTGTCGATGTTGGTCATGAGGTGGCCTGCGCGCGCGGCGGTCAGTCGGTCAGAGTCTGCTTCGGAGGGCTGCCGAGCAGCAGGCGCGAGGCCAACACGTACAGATCTTCTTGCTGGCCGTGCCAATCGCCTGGTCATTGTCATCGAGGACGATGCACACCTCATCCATGAGGCGGATCTGCTCCTCATCGTGACCGTCAAGCTCGGAGGTGCTGCTCGTGTCTATATCGGGGAATAGGCGCAGTATGGTCTCGGCGGAGATGGAGGTGGCTTGAGGTGCCTCGACCACGGTAGTTGTTGTCGACATATTGACGCGATAAGTACGGAAATGGTCACGAGGCCAAAGGTCGACGAGGTGAACGATGCAGGATGCAGAACGGAAATCCAGTCGGCTGGAATTGGATTCCTCCCGCTACTTATTCTTGTTAGGTACGCCCTGTGTGTGTGCAAGAACAAAGTCCCGGCACGGGCCCAATTCAGCGGGGCAATTTAGGGGGTTCTTCTCAATTAGCCGGCGCCGGCGATGGCGACTGCCCTGTGCCGGTTCGGCCCCGATCTGAGATCCTAACGGCAGTACCCGTCGACTTTCCAGCTTCCTGGAGTCATACTACTTACTACTGCCAGTGACTGCCTCCCTCGGCGCATCCCGTCCTGCACTGATACGTACTAAGGCACAAGGCTACGACCAAGGCATGCCATGAATCCGTAGCTCTCCGTCGGCCCCATATGTTGAGCTCTGACGAAGAAGAGGGCCCTCCAAGGCTGACGTGTATCAGCCGAGCCAACGCAGTACAGTTTATCGAACTTGAGGTTGCTAGAGTTCACACTTCCAGCGCTACAGGCTTGACAACAGTCTCGTCTGGGGGGATATACACTCGTGGCACATTGTAGGAGTCTCCACTTGAATGCCCTGTCCCAGTCGATGTTTCCCTCAAGGGCGGGCTGGACCACCGTCCCGTCCAGGCCCAGTCAGGTCTTACCGACACGGAATTTGATAGTCCAGCCGAAGAACAAGAAAGGGAGGCTTCGGCAGGATCAGTGAGACAAGAGACGCCGAGCCTCCAGTAATAATCAAGCCTGCCTACATTGCGCGTATCGGTCATGTGCTGTGTTCTTGTCCTACATATTTGCCACTCTATGGCGGATTGTCTGGAGTCTCTCGAGGAAGCAGGATCAGTAAGCAGTTTCAGAAACCCTCTCCCGATACCTCCAAATTGCTGTCTTGTGTTGCCATAAGCTTATTGCGTGTATACCGCTCCCTAGTAGCCTTCTTGTGGCCGGGAGACACTGCACCGCCTCGCCTTGTTAGCTAGCAAGCCAAGATCCCTCCTGAGTCCGGCTCCATAGATCAGCACTGGACCCATCCAAGGCGGCATCTGCTTTTCTTCAGATGCGAAGCTCGGACTCTCTTTCTCCAGGAGCAGGTCGCGTTCGGTTCTGCCGTAACATTCCGATTCTACTGCCCGCTGTGGCTGATCCTTCTGGGCGAGATCAGCTATTCTACTCCTACAGGGACAAAATCGTGCAGCCATAGTTAGTCTGAAGGGAAGATAGCCGTCTGATGTATTTATAACTTCACAGGCTCCAGTGTAGGGGGCGGGAGGCGGGGGGCAGGCTTGCTGCAGCATGGCTTGGTAAACTGCTGTAAGATATTCGTCGGCCCAGACGCCTTCGAAATCGGTCAAGAAATGTCTAGTAAATTCAAAGGCTTATTAAGAAGCTAGGTAGAAACAAGAGACTCTGGCCTAGCAAAAGATCAAAATTATGCTTCTAATAAGGAATTTCGGGGTTCTCCAGAACATCAACCATAGTGAGAGTCAAGGCTGAGATTTTGTAGTATCGCTATGGTAAATTTTTCAGAAATCCCAACTCAAACTGAATGTGATTTGAATTTCACAACATATTTAACAAAATCTCAGCTTCGATTCTTCCTGTTCTCTCCTTTTGCTATGGATAACGACTCCTGTTGCGCACTCCGCTTTGGCTTTCTAGTCTTAAAAACTCAACCCACTCATGAATGAAAACTAGAATCTCTAGAGTCTACAAACATATTCCTAAATAGTCATTCTAATCTCAATAAGAATCTTACACGTATAGAACAGGATTGACAAGCCTCTATACCGGGCATGAGATGGAACGCGCTCGGCATTCTCTGACGGAAAAAAAAAAAATCAAGTTTCACATGCAACATGCTCATATAGTGATGCTAGTCAGAGCCACACGACCTGCTTAACAGTTACCATGTAACTAGATCCAATGTGCAAAACTATTGCTATGTATATCCTACCGACTTCAGAAGTTCGAAAAACCATGCAGGAAAGAGGTACATACATTCGAGGTTCTTACAAAACACAGTACGCTAATCACTTCAACTATTGGGAGAACGCTTTTTTATCATTGAGATGAGGCTACCATCGGTCAAGCGTTGTGACCATGTCTCAGAATTTATAATCTAGTACTTGTGTGTGCTGTAGCTATTGCCTCACTTTGGCTGCCTCTGTTATATAGCATAGTATAAGGCCAACCAATAACTGAATGTTACAGATTCAAGTACTACATGCCTCCCAAGACGGTAGTGCTTGTTATGAAGCTAGGAGACCAGTATCTTTGTGTGTGTGTGTGTGTGTGTGTGTGTCTGTGTGTTGGGAAGAAAGTCGAGCAGATGATCAAGTCCTTCGCCTGTGCATCTCAGATGGCTGATCTCAGTTCAGAGAGAAATACTTTCTTCAGGCCCGCGATTTGGCGCCTCAGCGAGGGCCTCTAATACGCAACACTTCCCGTCGGACGAGCTCCAAGTTGGTATTCCAGAACCCTGGAAAGAGAGAAGAGATGGAGGAAGGGAGGGGGCCGGGGGCGGGGGCGCAGGCAAGACATGGCCAGCTTCCTTCGTCGATACCTCCACCACGTACACCAGATGGGCAACCAAGCGCCCATCTCCCCCACACCACATCAATATCGAAGACTGCCCGAGCACACAGAAGAGCACCGGCATGACAGGGCACCGATTGGGAATAGCGGCCAGTTCTGAAACGCGTCTCGAGGCGCAGGGAAGAGAAAGGGTTGGAGACGCGGATACGAGCTTGTCTCCCGCATGTGCAGCTCATGCTGCACGACAAGGGGATGTACCAGAGCTCGCCTCTATGCATTGCGACACTTATGCAGATGAGCATGATGGGATGGTCGCATCACGTGAGAAGAACACACCACATGCTCTTCCATAGAACATTGCGAAGGGTATAAATGAGATTGTTGATTTTTTTCTTTTCTTCAACCAACCGCACGCAGGACGCCGTGAACCTATTCGAGGAGACATGAGACGAGAAAAGTCAAGAATTATGATGGTAGTTGAGGACCAAAGGTGAAGAAAGAAAGAAGAAAAAGGTTGCTAGAAAACCCTGGGTAGTAGTAAATAAAGTTCTGTAAAGTGTCCATAATCCTCGGGGTTGGCGAGTCAGAGAGGTGTGGAAATCAGAGCGAGGCCATAGTCTGGTCATGTCCATAAAGGGTCCGAATTTCCACCGCGAACTCCCCCAGAAATGCAGGCCCCTGATGTCCGTCCTTATCATCTGGGAGAAAGAGAACTCGGCTCCCCCCGACGGATGCAAAATGTGTCGTATAAAATCTAGGCGTCCAAGGCGACCCGTCGAGTCTCGGAGACCCGGGGCTTTTCTGCCTAGCTTCATCCCAAGCCATGCTCTTGGGCGGACTTCTCTTGAGGTCTCGCCCCTCGCGATTCCAACACCTCTCACATTATCACGCACTTGGAGCAGCATCCGGCCTCAGTATCGTTGTCGCTAACCTCCATCGGCTTGACGGCACCTGGTCCGTTGGACATGCCACTGCCCTGTGAGTAGCCCTGCATCTCGCGGTTGTACCGTCGGATCTCGCGGACGATGTCGTAGAATGCCTTGTCGACGTTGATTCGGGATTTCGCGGACGTCTCGATGAACTTGCATCCGAACGACCTCGCCAGGTTCTCACCCTCTGCAGGATAGACAGTTAGCCAACGAGCCGAGCATGACAGGGGGCCCATCTAGACAGCCGGCGTACCTTGCCTGGTGACCTCCCGCTCGCCCTCCAGATCGCACTTGTTGCCCACAACGACCATGGGGAAGTAGTCCTTGTCCTTGACCCGCAGGATCTGCTGTTGGAATGTGGTGATCTCCTCGAAGCTCTGGCGGGATGTGATGGAGTATACGAGCAAGAAGCCCTCGCCCGTCCGCATGTACTGCTCCCGCATGGCGGAGTACTCTTCTTGACCGGCGGTATCGAGAACGTCGAGCAGGGCAACCTCCTCGTCAATGACACACTGCTTCCGGTACGAATCTGACCGACGACCGAGTTAGCACCGAGGCGCTTATGCCTGCTGATGGAGGCTGTCGGTAACATACCTTCAATCGTGGGATCGTACTCGTCGACGAAATGGCTTTGGATCAATTGAATCGTAAGACATGATTTACCGACACCTCCTCCACCAACCACCACCAGCTTGTATTCTCTCAGGAACTGCTGGGGACGACGGTCAGCACGGGTCCGGCCGTGGTATGGACTGATAAGGGATGGATAGATGGATGGACGGATGCCAGGTTTCAGTATACGATTGTGTGAGGGTAGCTTACCTTGGAAGCCATTGTGTTCTGGAATCTCTGCAATCACAATGAAATGGGGGCGACCCGAGCCTGTATTGATTTGACAAACAAATTCCAAACGGACAAGACCAGCGCAGAGAAAAGGGTATCGAGGGAATTTCGACCAGAGGAGCCGTTCTGGAGCCGTGCGTCGACGAGAACGCAGTCGGGAGGGAAGAAGTCTGGATGCTTGTCTGGAGAAGAGGAGATGGCGGGACCCGGTTTGTTGTAGTTTCCCAACTCCTCAGTAGCCGCCAAGCAGAGTGAAGTCGAAACACGCCCAAGAGTCAAGTCACCACCAGGGAGAGGCAGTCGGCGCGAGATCGAACCAATCGATCAATTGAAATAAAAGCAGAAATGCCCAGGGCGCTGAGTCACGAAGACAGTTGTTGTCGGCGCGACGCACAGAGTGATCGCAAGACTCGTTCGCTAATGGGCACAGGAGCGAGGGATGGGAACTGCGATGCGCAGGAAAGAAAGAGGTGGGATCTGGCCGTGTAAGGTGACAGAGTCGAGGTACGGGCAGGGTAAGGAGGGAGAGGAGGGAAATGGCGCGGATGGGCGAGATGGGGGTGGGTAGGACGAGTAGAAACCTGGGCCCCATCACCCAAGGACTGGGGGGGAGAGGCCACGCTAGACTGTAAAACGCTTTGTCCACCGGGGGGAGTGTGGTAGCCTCTTCCTGCCTGATGCCTGATCAGTGCAAGGTGAGTGTGAGAGTCCAGAGGCGAGGAGCAGCGGCAGGAGGAGGAGGTACATAGGTACAGGGGCGAGGGGGTACATCTCAAGAGGTATCTGACTGGGGTCAACAGCACGATACCACCATAGCCTGCAGTGGGCAGAGAGGCCCTGTGGTTGTAGGGCCCCAGGCCTCCCAGAATTTGATAATTGGCCGACGAGGAGCTAGCGGCACAAGTATACAGTGCGAGTCTGCTCAGTTCTTTCGCTGAGGAGCTGGTCTTACTCCGCATTCCGTCAAGACCTCTGGACCTTCCTGTCCTCCTCGTCATCCTCTATACAGGTCGATGCTGGGGAAGACAATATCTTTATTTAGCCCTGCCACTGGCAGTCCTCTGTAAAGCACTGCCCTGCCCCCTCCACAGGTGTCGAGGGGAGATCAGGCAATCAGGTGACAGGATGCTGCACCTGAAGGGCCTTAAGGGTAGGGACAGGGGCTCTAAGCATAGGGGTCTAAGGCGTGTGCGTACCAATTTTTTATCTGAATACTATGTAGTACCATATCGTCTCGGCCCACCATCAATCGACAGCAAGCCACATACCCATAGTACATAGAGATAGCAGGTGCTAGTGAGCAGAGAGGGTGTGGAGGTGGGTCTCATGGTAGGGTTTATCATGTGTAATCATCCTCGGGGAAAGAGAAGAGAAGGAGGGAGGGAGCGAGGGAGGGGAGGAGAGGGGGTTGTGCCTTTGGGCTGGGGTGAACCAACTACGTACATTGGTACCATAATAGTATGCAGTACTGTACAGGCCGAGTTGTGCTGCCAAACGTCGCCCACGGACAGCCAGAACAGCCATGGGGCCGGCCCCCTTGAGCTATGCCGCATCAGCACCAAAGTGCGTGAAAGGATCGCGATCCGTTCCCCATATTTGCACCCGGTCATGCCCTGCACCTGAATGTCTTTTTGAGCCTCAGAGGGGTTGCTGACCACAAAGTACATGGTACCATTCATTGCGTTTGTATGCATGCATCCCTTCTCTCCAGATGTGCCCTCCACCACAGCAGCGGGCGCAGCAGCGGGCGTCGCCTGGCTATTTCTGACCTCGACTTGGAGGGAGGAATCTCCCACATCGACACGCAGTCAGCAATCCTGCAAGACTCGAGCCTGTGGCTCTGGCAGAAACGACAAGAGAGAGGCCCCCCCAAACCTGCCTACCATTCATCCCCCCCCCTTCTCCTTCCCCTCCCGCCGGTGGGCGAGAGGGCGACGGCCAGGAATGGAAACGTTCTGGAGTCACACCTTCTCAGACACATGCCGGCGGCTTTTGCGACAGTCCAGACTAGCCAGGTCTCTGCAGATGTGCTCGCCCGCGGTGTGCGGTGTCTTGCCCAGGAGCACTCAGCTTGCACAGCTAGGTCTCGCCGCAATATAAATAGGCTCCACGCAGGTCGAGGTGCATCTAGAGTATCACCAGACACAGCCCGTACCGCGATAACTGCCAGCCCGCAGATCCGGATTTCTTGTTCAGCCGCCCGAATTACCGTACGAACAGATCCTAACACTCTCCCCCCCCCCCTCTCTCACCCCCAAAACTCATGGCGACAATTGAGTCTTGACAGCGACGAATCGACAGGCGCGAGGTGACATGATGCAACAAGAGATCCTTAAGAATGGGAGAGTATTGCTTTTTGATCAACAGCGAGGGGAAGGAAAAGTTGTCCTATCTTCTGCGCTGCAATCCACACTGTGCAGTATCCGAAAAGATATACATATATACATGCATATGTACAGACGGCACAATTATGTTATGCTGTAGCCGTCCAAGTTGATGTCTGTGCTGCCCCCCTGCCCCCCGGGCATTCAATATCCGGACGGACATACGTTGTCAATACCGAATCTCGATTACCCAAATTCGCAATCTAAGCGCAGTTCGCGATATTTTATCGTTGTACGCCCTCGTAAGAAGTCTTGATAATGTGGACGGTGACGCCCGACGGTAGGTCATGTCTAATAGCGGGCCACGTAAACATCCTCCGCCCTGAATGGGGGGCCACAAACGTCAACAAGAAAGAAAGCATGGTCTTCAGCAAGGTTTCGGATCCCAACCCGGGGCAAAATCTGGATCACATCCTCATCAGAAGTTTCGAAGACGACGTCAGTCACTGGCTTGGCAGGCTGAGCGAGCCCTGGGGGAGGAACAAGGCACCTGCAGCAGAGACCCAGTCCAGTCAGGGCTGGTTGGTGCCCCTTGTGCGCTCTAAAGCGATGAGATTCTCAATCGTGTATCCGACTATTCCTGAGCAGAGGGATATGAATGGATGTCGAGGTAAACAGATAAGTCAAATTGTCGACCAACCAACCAACGCCCCCCCCCCTTTTTTTTTCCCTTTTTTTTTTTCTCTCTCTATTCCCGTGCAGGCCTTGACGCCCACTCGAGCCGCCGGGCTGGAGTTGCTGCGTGACATGGAAATGAAAGCGGGAACAAGGCAATCTTACGCGCCGGCCAATTGTGGACGACGCAGTACCACACCGCTTGCGCTCGGCCTCTCTCCATGGTCCAGTACTATGGTAGCACCCGTCAAGGGTTTAGGCGAGAGAACAAGGAAGGAAAACCAAGGTTCTGGCTCGGGGCCATTCGACGACAACGGCAGTGATGTTGGAGAAAAAAGCTCGTGTCTGGGGGGTGTCCGCGATGTGCGATCTGGAGGCCTTGGGATATTGTAACAACAGACACCGACTGTAGATTTCTGGGACCACACTGTAGTTCATTGGTATTACTGTGTATGGTGACTGGTAGGTAGATTTAGCGTTTACGGGTGCGCGGGTGAGTGGACTCTCTCTTTTCTCTTTCTCTTCTTCTTTTTTTTTTTTAAGGTTGACAGTTGGGCAGTGTGTCACTGCCCGACTCGAGGCTATCCGGAAACCCCCTCCTGCCTTCACCCACGTGGCCCGCACCCAGGTCTAGCCACGTACTTATCTGCATGGATGGCGGCACCTGCAAGAGACCTTGCTCTGCATGCCCTTCTTCTGGTGCGTAGGCCACACTGACGGGTCGCGACTTAAGCCTCTGGCCCGAGCTAAAGTCGACCAGGGAAAAAAGTATAGCCCGCAGCAGCCTTATGGCTTGGCCACCGGGGCTCGCCATCGAATTAGCTGGCAGAAGAACACTCGAACTCTTTCTTCCATGCCAGATCCACGCGAGCCCCTGCGAGCTGACTACTTCCAAACATGCCTAGAGAAAAGAACCGCTAGAAAACATAGAAGTCCGGGAGCACGGCCTGGGTCCAGGGTCCTGAGACCCCCGTTCTTCCCCCTCCGTCCCGAGCAACACCGACCAGGAGGAGCCCTTTTCTCTAGAAAAAAAAAGAAAAGAAGAATAGAATATTAATTTAAAAAAAAAAATCCAAGAGGTCCGTGCCTAGCAATCTTACCTGAGATGCCCGTTTTTCCAGCCACCGCTCTCCTCTCGCCAAGATGAGAGGCAAATATTTGATTCCATATGTACAAAGTATCCGTACATGTGACTGCTCTGGTAGGTCAAATGCCTGTCTCATCGCCCGAGTCAGCCAGGGTCCCATCGTTCAGGGAGCCCACGCCTCCTCCCCCGAGCGTATAGGGATCGACTGGGGGATGTGGTCTTGGGGGTCTCCCTCTCATCCCCGAGACTCTCTGTCCCTGATCAAGTTCGTCATCATCCACTTCCTGCAGTCGGTTGATCACAGTGCACCCACTACGATGATCACTATCTTAGAGATCCCTTAGGGATGATGTCGCTTCTTCTACAAGGCAGAGAGGCCATCTCTACGCCCAAGCAATTTTCCACGCAAGACTAGGCTGGTACTTACTTGACCATGGTCCATCCTGCCATGTCTCACTCACCTTGTCCACTTGCCCTCCCCTCCCCCCCCAAAATCGGTAGTATTACCCACCACGATTTCTGCGCAGGACGCCGAACGCTCAGATCGCAGCATGGCAGCTTTGACTCCCTGCCCGGGCTCCCGTTCGCGCCGCCTGGGCCTTGATCATCATTTCCATCCAGAAAGGTGCTGTGTATTGCTCTTCGCGAATACAAGAGGAGCTAACTTTTTCTCCCTTTTCTCCTTGAAAAAATCAAGAAGAAGAGAAACAAGAAGAAAAGTAGGGGGAAAAAATCATTCTGCTGGCCCCCAGGAGTCCCCTCTATCTCAGGGGCCATGATTTGCGCACATGGGTCCAAGGTGGTTTGCCAGAACTTCACTTCCACGGAACAGAATACCTCCCTGTCTCACGCAGGAGGTGCAGACTAAGAAGAAGAAAAAAAAAGTGGCGGCACAAGCAGTAATGATTATTCCATGCTGCTAATTCATACCTACCATCAGCCCTAGACCCACTCACTAGCCGTTATCTACATTCAGCAGCCTCAAAGCAGAAAGCACCACGAGATTGGGACAAGCCAAATATGACCCCTCCCCCCTTTTTCTTTCCCTCCCTCCCCCCAAATCCGAACGCCTTCGGCAGCACAAACTACAGGCTGTCAACTGTCAAGCTTTTAGGCTCTCGAGCCGGACGGTTTCAGGAGCCTGGGCCAGTGCTGCCACGATCATCTCGCGTGCGGCTCGCGCTGCCGATCGTGTTGTGCTCCGCTGCCATGAGGGGCGGGTGTGCTTCCATCACCAGCTAGGTAAAGTAGGTTTTGTTGCAAGACTTAATACACCTGGGAAAGTCTAACCTGTGTGGACAAAGTACCGTACATATACATACCACTCAACCGAGAATCATTGAATGCATAGCAGGGATCCTGACAACAACAACACCCGGGCCCCCATTTGACTTTACACACATGTACATCGGGGCGCTGTTGAGGCTGATATGCTCTGATGCCGGCTGAACGGGGGTGGCTCGGCGCGCGGAGCATACATCACCTGCATGCAGGACGGACGCGGCTCATACTTTGCAGCAGTCAAGTGGGCTTGATTGGTTCCGCGGTGGCAGCCATCGGCAAGTGCTTACCGAACTTTGCACATGAACATGGGGTTTTCTTATTGCCCGGAACGCGCAGACTGGTCTACAGGGGAAGGAAGGGAGCCAACCATCACGGGATACGCAGTACAGTACTGACTGGGTGTGTATATATGGGCTCTAGGTCCATTCGTGTAGTGTACCCAGAAGATGGTATCGAAGCCAAATCTCTTCTTTTTTTTTTTTTGGGAGAAAAAAAAGAACAAGTTGCTCTCTCAAAAGATATATCATCCGCAGATGAATGGATATAACAGACGAAATTTAATGAGCTACGGAGCGACAAGTAGCTTATAGAGAGAGATTCACGCTGCTGAGGCTTCATGGCAAAAGAGAACAGGAAGTCTTTTGGCGGCTAATGATCCAGGGACCGTGCTATATTCACCGCTACCGTCCTCTCGCCTTCCCGCCAATATCCTAAATTTCCCGACTCTTCCAGGCCAATCGTGTCCGCTCCACGTTCTTACCTCTGACATGTAACAGCAACAAGATGCCCCTATGCGGCATCTGGCATCTCATCGTCCTCTCCCTCGATCTTGACCACGCGGCCCTTGATATTCTGTGCAACGTCGGGGGCAAGGCTATCCAGGAAAGCCTGATCTCTCCCGACCAGCGTGACGGTGTTCCTCGTCTTGCCCCACCGAGGGTAGCTGCCCACCTTCACACCCTGCGGCTCAACCTTCTTGGCTAATTCGGTGAGGTACGCCGCCACGGCGCTCTCGCCCATGGGCGTCGAGATGAGGACGCGGCACGTGCCCTTGCCTTCAGGGTCAACTAACCGTGGCATGAGATGCGGCTTCAGGCTGTCCAGGAGGGCCTCGACTGCGTGGTAGCGATCTAGTTAAAAAAAAAAAAAATACGTCTCCAGCATACACGAAACAGGATGAGTAGTAGGATGACTTACAAAGGCGGGGCACGCCAGGGAGGATGTGCACGTTTCCGTTCACAACAGCCACCGGCACCCAGAGATCCTCTCGCGGGAAGAGGAACTGCTTCTCGAGCGGGATGGAGCCGTCTGTCGGCAGCTCGACCATCCTGAGCTTGGCGGTCTTTGCCGGGGACTCCTCGTCCCAGTCGAAGGGCGCCTCTCCCGGGCGGGGCTTGGAGAGCTTCCTCATCCGCTGGTAGGCCTCCTCGTAGAGCTCGACCTTGAGATCGAAGGCCTTTGCTATGGACTGGTACGTGATATCATCGTGTCTACCCTGGATGTCAGCCCAGGACAGCAGAGATCTTGCCTGAAATCTTGGCAGGTAGTATAATGTGCTTACGTCGGTCCAATGCCGCCACTATCTCAAGGCACACCACCAGTATCAGTAAGACCATCGTTTATGGAGAATGTGGCTCTCAAGTCTCACCTTGTAACGACAAAGTCATATCGATCGCTCATCCGTCGGACGGCCTCTATGATCTCGGACTCGTCATCCTCAATGACTTCTACCCTCTTAAGTTGCTGCTCGGAAGGATCAGCTCATGGTTCGAGCAGCGGAGACCTCGGTGCAGGAATATGGTGTAGCGCTTTTTCGCAAGCGAATAGGCGAAGCTCTGTTGGGATAAAACTTACAATTCCCAGAGAAAAGCAGAATGTTGCCATATAGTTGGAATTGCTCTTCCCGGTGGAATTTTTTTTGGTCAGACCCTCAGCTTCTTCCCTTGCACAACAAAACCACTCACATCTCTTGTCTACTCGATGCAAGTCAGTATTCAGTCTGGGTAGTTATAAGGCCTCGTGGCCAGGTGGAAGACTTGCCTTTCCCCCAAGAACTTCATCACCAATCACCAGGCATGCTGCCGTGTGGATTGTCCGGGCAGAGTTCTGCTCCGCTGTCGAAGAGGCCATGGCTCCTGCCAGCAGACGTGATCCGACAGATGACGAGGACGGCGCGGCGTGAAGGTGCGCAGAAGCCGGCTTCGACAGATGGCGGGCGATCTGAGACAGGCGGGAGAACATGAAGGGTACTCTCTGTTCAGAGCTATTTTTACTGCAGCAAGTCAATAGGCAATCGGTGAGCAGGCAATACGTGACACAATCGCTCGACTCTGTCAGTGCAATCGTCCGAGGTTTCCCTGGACAAGACAGTATCTCTGTTGAGGTGCCGTCATCGAAGGTCTCCAGGCTCTTGCGGGCGATGCTTCAGGGGTTCTCCCTGGGCGCGGGGCCAACTTAGCGGGGCTCTCTGCTGCAGTGATGTGGCACCCCGACCCTAGGTGTTGGCCTGAACCGACAGCTTCCAAGTGAGCGAGGCGTAGGCTTGCTCATCTACATGCCTTAGTCAACAGCACATTCGGCTCGCACTACTCATCCCTTGAAGCTAGATACAGCGTGCATGCGATCGCTGCAGGTATTGCACTGAGGCAGACACCCAACAAAGAGACGCAGTTGTCGCATAGCCAATATGGTACGAACAAAGCCTTCAGACTATGATCGCCGCAACCCCCCTCCCCCCCGCGTTGGTTGTCCCAGAGGCATCCGTCCCCTGCTCAGGCAGTACAGTAGAGCTTCAACTGACTTGTGACGACGCGCAGAGTTCCGAAGCGAGGCTGTACACCTTCTCCCAGGAGACCAAGGACCATCTGCGCAAGTTCCGCCTCGGGACTTCGAGGGCCAATGACCCGCAAGCCGTCATCTGTATGCATGTCGTTCCTGTCGCACTCGATTCCTCCCACGCGTTGCCACCGCCGGCGGCTGCATCGACCTGGCACAATAGGCATGCACACAAACAAGCAAGCAATCAAGCAAGGCTGACCATGCTCGCCTTTCCCTCCCAGACATGATCGATAAGACGACCAAGGAGATCAGGCAGGATGAGGACAAGACCGTCTACAAGAGCCTCGAGGAGATCGGCGATGACCTGCCCGACCACTCGCCCAGATTTGTGCTTCTGAGCTACCCAATGACCTTGGTAAGAGCGTGATATAACGCCGGAGCATCAAGCGTCGTCGCGCCACCATGGCTAATCGTGTGTGGTCGTCTGCAGGACTCCGGACGAGTATCGGTGCCCTACGTCCTGCTCTTCTATCTCCCCGTCACATGCAACAGTGAGCTCCGAATGTTGTACGCGGGTGCCAAGGAGCTCTTCCGGAATACGGCGGAAGTGAATAAGGTCATTGACATCACGTCGGCCGATGACTTGGAAGAAATTCCGGAGAAGCTCGGCGCCGCCTGAAAAGAGGTGCTGTTGGGAGCACGCACATTTACTGGAGCTGAAATTGCGCTCTGACGAGGAGGGTGCAATGGACATTCTCCCCTGTTTCTCCCTTCCAGGGCTCTGCGGAGGCACATCTGTACGGCGCATGGTTGCTCATGGGTATCTCGCGCTGATTTGCTTGACCTGCATCTACTCCTCAGGTAAAGAATCCTGAAAATCCAGCCCTATTTGGGCTCCAACACTCCTGGCCACCCTCTTGAGAGCCTTGCATGCCGGGCTGTCAGGGAAAGAGTCGAAAAAGCTCTCGCCATAGTCGCAAGCCATGCCGATCCGAGGATCTAACGGCACACCTCCTAGGAACGGGATGCCAATTTCTTTCGCTAATGCCTCGCCTCCTCCCGTAGTGGCCTCGAAGACCTGGCTCTGATGTTTGCAACTCGGGCAGACGAACCCGCTCATGTTGTCAACGAGCCCGAGAATCTTGATACCGGCTTTGCGACAGAAATCAATCTCCTTTTGTACGTCCAGCAGTGACACCTCGTTTGGCGTAGTCACCACAACGGCCCCGTCAATGCCGCTTGCCTTCAGGAATGAGTTCACGCTCAAATGCTCGTCGCTTGTCCCGGGCGGTGTATCAACAAGGAGCAGGTCGAGGTCACCCCAATCGACATCCTTCAAGAATTGTTTAATCAAGCCGTTCTTCTTGGGGCCTCTCCATATTATCGCGTCGTCTTTGTTGGGCAGCATGAATTGTATACTCATCACGCCGAGATTATCCATGACCCATACCGGCGACCAGCCTGAATTGCTAACATGTATCGTCTCGGTTTCAGCACCCATCATCTTGGGGATGGACGGGCCGCATATGTCTGTGTCCATGATTCCGATCGTGCTGTCAGGGTTGAGGGCGAATGCGTGGGCTAGCATGCTCGTGAATGTGGACTCTGAAACACAAGGGTTAGCAGTGATTCCCATGGGCTGTCTGGCATAGAAATTCCTAGGACATACTGCCAACACCTCCTTTGCCACTCAGTACCAGCACGCGGTGCTTGACTCCTGCCAGCCGCTGGGATATTAACGGTATATCAGGATCAGGACCCTTGGGCGCCGAGGCGCATATCTGCTGGTTTGGACAGCCGGCACACGAGTCTGCCGTCCCTGCTTTCTCAGACTCTGGGCCAGGGCAATGTTCTGGTTCGGGCGCCACCAGTTGCGGCTTCGCTTTGAGGGGTTGCTGATGACGTCCTGTATGGACTCGGGCTCTTCTAATGAGGGCGCCATGGTGAAAGGAACGGCGATAGGTGGTCAGCTATGGGGGATGGAATGTCTGGTCGAATTCCGCAGACGAAGGAAATCGGATGCTGGTGATGTTTTACCGCGTGGGTTAAAGTTGATCAGGTAGAAAGTTGATTGCTAATGCGCTGCAAACCGGTGCGTAGGAAACTGTATCGTACCCGAAATCGGCCCCGCCCAAGAGCGACAGGGATCCTTACATATGCAGACCGTGGCATCCTAGCAGTACCTAAGTGCTGGCTCCATCTATGTATGTACTGAAGTACCACAGTACTCGAATGGCAGGCGGTAGACCCTTGCGCACCTTGAATCGTCAGGGTTCTGGGCGAAGGCACGACGCGCCGCGTCGAGCTCGTACATGCCGTTTATTGCTGAAAGCCAAAGGAGCAGCCCGAAATCCAGCTCTCCTTCTCATTCTGCATCTGCAAGACTCTGGACGCAATCCTCTGGCCTTTCTTACTCTATTCTTCACCTCCGACTGATACGCCGAACTCGTGTGTTTCATTGTATGTGTGTGTGTCCTTCGTGAGAAGATCTTTGGCTCAGCCCAGCCTTCTCATTCAAGGCTCGTCCCCCCAATCCGGTCACCAGGTGTCGAGGATCCGCCTCGGGCATTTCTCACGATGATGGTGCCCACCGCAAAGAAGAAACTGCAGAACTTCATCACCCAGCATGAGAGCACGCCGGAGATCAATGCTCATGGACCGGGCAGCCCGCCTCTCCCAATCGTCACTGCTACCGCTGGTGCTTCTGCACCCTCACCTCTAGGCCCGAAGCCTAATAAAGAGGTCTTGGAGGCTATGAAGATACCTCTTAACATGTCGAAGCCTGCAAGGCCAGAGAACGGCGGTTCGGGCACACCTCAGGTTAGGGACCCGACCTTTCGACCCCAAGATGAATTTCTTGGAGCACGTCCTGGCTGGGAGTCGGCGCCTCCGTTGTCATCCAGGTCTGAAGATGAGAATGTCGGCGGGCTGCGGGAGCTCTGGGAGGAGCAATCAAATGTTCACTCCTTGTTTTCAGAGAGTGTACCCACACGGCCCGTATCAGTCCAAGATGATGGCGACTACGACGACACCAAGTCAGATATTCTCGTCGATCGCCCACCTCCGAGAAGACGGCGGCGATCACACCACAGAGCTTCAGAAAGCGCACCGTTCATCGGGCGATACAAGGGCGAAAGACAGGACCTCGAAAGTGTTCCCTACTTTACAGTAAAGAATGGGTTACTTGGTGTCGGTAAAAAGGATGCGAAAGGCTTCAGCACGAGCATGATCACCCACCCGCCCAAGAACACCATGCCAGAGGCACCTCATTTCCGAGCAGACCCCTTTGCTACGACATCAGAGGAGATGAGTCCGCAGCCAGAGCGAGGTGGCGCTTTCCTACACTCTAGCTTCCCCTACCGCGGAAGTGAGGCGGCTAAGGGCCTTACTCACGTCGAGCGTGCAGCTTTTCACATGGATGCTGCCATGAAGCTTTCGCCGGAGAAGTACGACGGCATGACGGATCCTATCCATCCACAGATATTTGCGAAGCCGGACAGGATCAATAGCATCAGCGACCAACGTCCAACGGTGGGACACCGCCCGAATATACTACAGAGCATCGAGGATGGTCCTGTAGCGGACTCAGACGCTGACGAGAGTGACGGCCTTCCCCAAGAGGACGAGTTTGAACAACACCGGGCTAGGACCAAGAAGCTCAAGCAGAAGGTCGTACCAAACGATGCCACGGTTGTCTTCAATCCTCAGAAACTTACCATGCCACCAAAGCCTTCGAAGACGGTCGTCGTGCAAGATGAGGTCTTGCAATCCAGCCCGATGTCTCGCTTCATCGGCCAGCATTCTTCAACGAAGAAGCGCCACCGTGACATCGACTACGACGATGCAGTTCTCGAGAAGATGAGCTTCGCAGACCTTCAGAATGAACCCTTCGACCACGATCCCACCAAGCAGGTTGTCCAGTCGCCTGCCAAACCTCCAGCAGACAACCTTAGCGACAGACTCCAGTTCTATAGAGACAAGGGTGAGGACACGCAGGCCCAATTCTTCACTCAGATGTCGGTCCGAGACTGGGAGGACAGCGGCGATTGGTTTCTGGAGCAGTTTGGGGACATTATCCAGAAGATGAGGGAGGCGCGCCAGGACAAGCGCAAGATAGTAGAGCGGTATGAGACGGAGATCTCGAATCGCGAGGAGGCTGTGCGGCATAAGAAGGAGAGTATCGATCGCAAGCTCTCGAAGCTAAAACATGACGGCAAGGCGATGATGGAGGGCAAAGAGCTGGATGACTAGGTGTGGGCAATTTCAGATGGCCGGTAGGGCCTGCGCAGTTATATCCATGGGAACAAGGGAGTATGCCTGAGATTTTGGTCCGAGGAGCTTTTGTGGGAAAAAAGTTGGTGGCATTTGCGAAGGGACACCTGCTCGGATGACGGCATCAGCAGACCTCGGCGAGCGAGTGGCCCTGTCTTGATGCATGATCCTTTTATTGCTTCATATGATATACCCAAGGCGTCGCTGCGAGGTACAATAACCGGTATGGTTCACGAGGAGTTGCACGGAAAAGGATGAATAGGAGCGATGGCGTCTAGATCGAGATTTTCCCAGATTCCATGTCTTCTCTGGCTTGCGCTATCCAGAAGAAAAGAAGAAGAAAAAGAAATATTTCCCGAGGCGGTCCGAGTCTTGTGCCGAGGACATCAAATGACAATCTTGTCGATGACCATCCTATCCTTGCCAACAATGAGGCGCAACTGATGACCCTTGCGGTTGAGGAAAATCCCGTCCCTCACGCCGTCCGAGAAGAGCTCGTACGCAGGATAATAAGCGTCCACAAACCTGACGACCTGCTCATCCGTCATGCCTATGCCCCTCTCCCTCCTCATCTGCTGCTCCTGCTGCAGCCTCCAGTCGTAAACAAACTGGGTATCCTCGGCGTCGATGTGGATGAATGCATCAAAAAGATCCGTGATTATATCATACCCTCTCAGCTGGTCATTGATAAAGCACAGATCCTCCAGCTTGTGTAGCGCCAACGTCCGGCTCGGCGCCATCCACTTGGCCTCGACAGCCTCGTGGGAGATGCTCCTGAAGCCCACACACCAACCCTCCAACAGGACAACCTGCACCTTGGGCTGCCCCTCCTGGTTCACAGCCGTCCACCGGGACTCCGGAAGCCGGTCGCCCAGCCCATCGAAAGCCCCCTTGTCGTATGAGGGGACCAGCGTGGGCTGGCCCGCGCAGAGAGACCGGAAGACATCCCGCAGCAGCGTGACGTCGTGGGTTCCGGGCTCGCCGCGCACCTGCACCAGCGCGTTGTCCGGGTGGGCGGTGGCGAGGGCGAGCTGGTCGCTGTGCCGCAGGTAGAAGTCGTCGATGCTGATGACCAGCGTCTGCAGGCGCTCGCGCTCCTGTAGGGTCTCGGCGAGGGCGCGGACGAGGGTGGTCTTGCCGACGCCCTGGACGCCGTTTAGGCCGATGATGAATGGTCTCCTAGCGCCTTCGCTGGAGGCCTGGTGTGCCCTGAGGCGCTCGAGGACTGACAGACGGGGGCATTGTTAGAGGCCTCTTGTGGTTCTTTTTTCCTTCATCTTTTTTTTTGGTTGGGGGAGGGGGGTTGGCACGAGGAATCGGGTTTCAGGGAGAGCGGGAGGGGAAGGAGAGGGGGTTGGCCTTACTGAAGGGGATGCATTTGGGTGACTTGTCGTCTACTATGCGAGACTGCAAGGGGACGTCAGGGGTGGTGGCCATCCTGAATAATTTAGCTGAGTAGTGTTTGTGCACCTCAAAACTGAAGCTGGACGGTTCGTTGCTGGCTGCTCTAATAAAGTTTCAGGTACGGCCAAAGGAAACCCCGGTATTCATGATGACTTCATGGGCCAGCGCCTTACGCCCTTGCATATCCCGCTTTTGTGGGGAGGGGGGGGCACTCCTGCCATAGTAGTCACGGTATGTACATACTAGATGTACCCTCGCGTTATTCGCTCTTTCCCAACCAAGGACAACAACCTTCCACCAGAATATCACCAGGCTCTTTTCAGATGATGATATGTTTTGGCCATGCACCGGGGTTATTCTGCAGGGTTCATGTACATTTATGAATAACTGTTCCACCTCGATGGAGACTGTGGCACATGACCTCACTCACCAAGGCCACCGCCCGCTGTGAGGCATGTGAAAGCGAAGATTCCAGGAAGCTGCCCAGAACAGTTAGCCGCCTACCGGGGAGTTAGTTTCCCCACAGGCCCCTCGGCAACTCAGGTCTGGGGATTTGGCCTGGTGAGCAGGGGGACTTTGAGCCGAGGCTCGAGTGACAGTTTGCCGATCGAACTGACATTGTAGCTGTGATCGAATTCCGCGGCTCTCTCGACCTATTCTCTCTCTCTCTCTCACGCCCCATAAAGCATCAAAGCATCTTCCCTCGCCTTGCTCGTCAAGCCAGTCCACATTTCTTGTCTACTTACTGCTCATTTCTCTTGCTATTCACACCCTTAATCTGATCCCGAGTGCAAGTCTCAAAGGAGCATATTCTTCTTCGTCCAGACATGGCAGGTCAGCTAAGGTTCGACGGCCAGGTTGTCGTCGTCACTGGTGCTGGTGGTGGTCTCGGAAAAGCCTATGCCACATTCTTTGGATCAAGAGGAGCCAGCGTTGTGGTCAACGACCTGGGAGGGTCGTTCAAGGGCGAAGGCAACTCAACAAGGGTCAGTAACGCAGCGTGCACTCTACCCATGGCGCGCTGGGAAGCAGCGGTCGCTATTTGCATCTCAGGGTTGGTTACTGACAGGTGTTTTCTTCCGCCCACCGGATAGGCCGCCGACGTCGTGGTTGAAGAGATCAAGAAGGCGGGCGGCAAGGCTGTTGCCAACTACAACTCCGTCGAGGATGGCGACAAGATTATCGAGACGGCCATCCAGGCATTTGGCCGAGTCGATGTCCTGATCAACAACGCCGGCATCCTGCGTGATGTCAGCTTCAAGAACATCAAGGACGAGGACTGGGACCTGATCTTCAAGGTTCACGTCAGGGGTGCCTACAAGTGTGCCAGGGCGGCATGGCCACACTTCAGGAAACAAAAATACGGTCGTGTTATCAACACCGCATCAGCTGCTGGTCTGTTTGGCAACTTCGGGCAGACGAATTACTCTGGTGAGTCCCGGCCACGCCCTCCAGCTCTGAAGCCAAGCCAGCTGGCCCGCCCTCCCCCGTACTGACAGCACGCAGCCGCCAAGCTCGCCCAGGTGGGCTTCACGGAGACCCTGGCCAAGGAGGGCATCAAATACAACATCCTCTGCAATGTGATCGCTCCCATCGCGGCTAGCCGCATGACCGAGACCGTTATGCCCCCGGACATCCTGGAGCTGATGAAGCCCGAGTGGGTCGTGCCTCTGGTGGCTGTGCTCGTCCACAAGGACAACACGACCGAGACCGGAGGCATCTTCGAGGTCGGTGGCGGCCACATGGCCAAGCTGAGGTGGGAGCGGTCCAGCGGCCAGCTGCTCAAGTGTGACGACAGCTACACCCCCGGTGCCATCCTGAAGAACTGGGACCAGATCGTCGACTTCTCCAGGCCACAGTACCCGACCGGCCCGAATGACTTCCTCTCGCTCCTAGAGCAGTCGCAGAAGCTGGGCCCCAACCCACCAGGGGAGAAGCTTGACTTTTCTGGCCGCGTTGCTCTTGTCACCGGCGGTGGTGCTGGTATCGGCCGGGCATATGCCTTGGCGTTCGCCAAGTACGGTGCTGCCATTGTTGTCAACGATCTTGCCAACCCTGACGGTGTCGTCGACGAGATCAAGAAGATGGGCGGCAAGGCCGTGGGCGTCAAGGCTTCGGCCGAGGATGGCGATACAGTCGTCAAGGCCGCTATTGACGCCTTTGGCCGGATCGACATTGTCATCAACAATGCAGGCATCCTGAGGGACAAGTCCTTCCACAACATGGATGATAGCCTGTGGGACCCGGTCATGAACGTACACGCTCGTGGCACATACAAGGTGACCAAGGCTGCATGGCCGTACATGCTCAAGCAAAAGTATGGTCGCATCATCAACACCACCTCTACGTCCGGCGTGTACGGCAACTTTGGTCAGGCAAACTACTCAGCCGCCGTAAGTTTCACCCGCAGATATTGCATCGCCGTACGGATGGCAGAGCTAACTGGAGTGATCTCAGAAATGCGCTATCCTCGGCCTGTCGCGTGCTCTGGCACTCGAGGGTGTCAAGTACAACATCTATGTCAACACCATCGCGCCCAATGCCGGTACTGCCATGACGAGGACGATCCTCCCGGAGGAGCTCGTCCAGGCTTTCAAGCCCGACTACATTGCACCTGTGGTCGTCGCCCTCTGCAGCGACAAGGTGCCCAAGAACCCAACCGGCGGCCTGTACGAGGTCGGCAGCGGCTGGGTCGGCGCCACCAGGTGGCAGCGCACTGGAGGCCACGGCTTCCCGACTGATGTCCCGTTGGCACCCGAGGAGGTGCTCAAGAACTGGAAGGACATCGTCACCTTCGACGGCCGCGCCGACCACCCCGAAAAAGACCCAGGCGAGCCTGGAGAAGATCATGGCGAACGCAGGAAACAAGCGGGGTGGGAGTGCCAAGGTATGAGCTCTGCGCCCCCCTGCCTTTCAAGCCTTGCCCTTTACCGTCGTTAGCCCTTTGAAGAATAGCAATAGTCCAGACAAATATAGCTTCGCCGCACATTGATCTAATACTCTTCTCTCTCTCTCTCTCTCTCTCTCTCCAGAACGATGCTCCTGCCGGTGGAAATCAATACCTGGACGCTATCCAAGACGCCCTGAAGAAGGAAGGAAACCCCACAGAGTTCACTTACGCCGAGCGTGATGTGATGCTCTACAATCTCGGCGTGGGCGCCAAGAGGACGGATCTGCGCTACGTCTTGTAAGTCAAAACCCGAGATATCTTCTTGCCATCCTCCAGAATGAATACACGCGCTGTCGTCTCTCTCCCTCTCTCTCTGTCTCTGTCTCTAACGCTCTGCTATAGCGAGGGAGATGAGGACTTCCAAGTGCTCCCCACCTTCGGCGTCATCCCACCCTTCGACGCGGAATCGCCCTTCAGCTACGACGAGATAGTCCCCAACTTTAGCCCCATGATGCTGCTCCACGGCGAGCAGTACCTCGAGGTCCGAAAATACCCCATCCCGACCTCGGGCAGGCTCCTGTCCAAGGCCAAGCTCATCGAGGTCGTCGACAAGGGCAACGCCGCCATCGCCAAGCACGGCGTGACCACCACCAACGCCGACACGGGCGAGGAGCTGTTCTACAACGAGATGACCGTCTTCCTCAGGGGCTGCGGTGGCTTCGGCGGGCAGAAGAAGCCGGCTGACAGGGGCGCCAGCACGGCTGCGAACAAGCCGCCGGGCCGCGCGCCGGATGTGGTCGTCGAGGAGAAGACGACGGAGGAGCAGGCCTGTGTCTATCGGCTGAGCGGGGACTACAAGTAAGGCTTTTGTGACTATTCGGGTTCTCCCCCCCCCCTCCTCTAAAAAAAAACGCAAGAGAGAAGAGAAGGAGAGAAAGAATATATGCTAACGCATTCCCTTCCGCCACAGCCCCCTCCATGTCGACCCTGCCTTCGCTAAGATGGGCGGCTTCAAGGTGCCTATCCTCCACGGCCTCTGCTTCTTCGGCATCGCCAGCAAGGCCGTGTACGAGAAGTGAGTTCTCATTCCCCTCCCCAGAGCGCAGTCGTCATGCCACCGCCCTTGCTCCCCGTACTGACCAGGAACTCTTTCCCTTTGAAAAGGTTCGGCCCCTTCAAGAACGTCAAGGTGCGTTTCGCCGGCACCGTGCTGCCGGGCGAGACGCTTGTGACCGAGATGTGGAAGGAGGGCGACAAGGTCGTCTTCCAGACCAAGGTCAAGGAGACGGGCAAGCTGGCCATTGGTGGCGGTGCGGCTGAGCTGGTTGGTGGCTCCAAGGGCAAACTCTAAAGGGGGAACAGAGGCAGAGCCGAAAAGATTGATCGACATGTAGGACTGTATCTCGCACTTTCTTTCTCTCTTCTTTTTCTGAATATCGTATCGGTGTATTATTATGTGCAGCAGTTCGACCTTGCTTGGCTTGATCTTCTGCTGCAACTCGTTTGTTTATAACGTTCATTAAAGGATCGACTCTATTACTTCATCTCGTATCGATGATTGAACTTGTAAGAAGGAGGGTATAAGCTATTTCAACGCAATGCTCACAACGTGTTGTTGGTTCCTGGACCTCATGATCTGTGCCCCCCCTGGGCCATGCCGCAACGCCGAACAAACCTATGCAATAACCAAAAAAAAAAAAAAAGTCAAACCTATTTCCGCCAGCCCTGATCCAGTACGCCGAATATCGAGAGATCCCGCCGTTGTTTGTCGTGCCAACGTCCTGTGCTGTCTGTCCTTGGGAGTAGCCACTGATGCTGCCCGCTGTTTGAGAAAGAGAAAGAAAAAAAAGAAACACCAAAACCCGCCAGAAATGGAGGAAAAGAGAAAAGGACAAGGAAGAGTAGCGAAAGGGTCGCATCGTGTCACTTCCGTCGGAGGGCAGCTGTTTACCCAAAGAGGTTCCCGACAACCATATCGCACATCTCGGCGATGGTTGGGAACCTCCCATGAGCTAGAGCGGCCTCGAGTCCCTGGTCTTTTCCCTTGACAGCGACGCCTGTCTCGAGGAACGCCATCTCAGCCCCGCTCAGCTCGCGGTTCTCCGTCTTCTTCCACTTCCGCTCCACCTCCTCCTTCGCTTGCTGCAGTACGGCGTCGGTATCCTCCTTCTCCCAGAGGTTGCACTTATTGCAGCTCGTACACGGCCGCCCGTCGCCCTGCGGCCTAAAGTGCTGGCAAAAGTGCTGGTAGCCCGCGTCTTCCCCCTCCTGCCCGCCGATATCCCGGCGACAGACGTAGCACATCTTGTACCCGCACTGGCAGGTCATCTTGTTGCAACCCGCGGTCTTCACAAAGGAGGCATTGCAGCGCGGACACACCCGCTTGACGGCCATGCTCATGGCCTGTTCGACCTGTGTGCGCAGCGCGACGAGGCTGGACTCGTGGCACACGTGAATATCCACCCATGCTTTTCCACAGCTGAGACACGACTCCCTCCCACACGACGGAGACTGGCATGTGAACCGGAGCCCGCGCTGGCGGCGCCGGTGCCTTGCGACGCTCGCGTAGAATTCCGCCATCACCCGGTCCCCGAATGTCTGCTCTGAGCTAAAGAGCAGCGCAAGGAAGAGCGAGAGCAGCGTCACAGCCAGCAGGAAGGGCGTAAAGGCAAGTACGAGGCAGATGAGGACGACGTTGTGCAGGTTCTCGATCTTGAGGCGGAGGCGGCCCTCGACGTAGATGTCGTCCACCTCGGCGTAGTCGCAGAAGGGACAGCGGATGACGGGGAGGCCCGACGCGGAGAGGCTGTGGTCGGCGAGCCGCTGTTCGAGTTTGAGCATGATGGAGGCACCCTTCTTCACGCCAAGCATCGCGCGGTGCATCTGGTCTGAGGGGATCCAGCCATCGCAGGGGTCGGCACTGGTGGTAGTGGGTACTGCCGGACACCTGAGCGTACCAGTCTGCGGGATGATCGATTTTGCCCAGCCCTGTCCGAAGATGGCCTCGTTGATGGAAAGATGCACGCATCTGACGCATATCATGTGTCCGCTGGTACTGCAAGCAGTGAAGTCTTCGAAAGGGCTGTCGGCGAAGCAACAACAACACTCATGGGTCTGGTTTTCTGCTTCTGCCTCCTTCATATTCATGGCTGCGGCGCACTTCAGGTCCTCTTCCTCCAGCTTCTCTCGGGCAGCCCTCTTCAGGGGCAACACTAGTTCCTGAAACAGCTCGCGATCGAGATCCGCGTTGCCAGTGGATCTCAGAGAGGGCACGATCGACCCTTGGCCGGTAGATTTCCATACGACTAGAGGGTGGCCTTCTGCTTCGGTCGATGTGACGGGTTTCCTCCGGTACACAAAAGAGGACAACGTGAACCTCCATGACCTCTGTGATAGATCCACGAGGGTTCGTCTCGCCTCGAGGTACGAGTAGTTGGACTCGGCCAGGACAGCGTTAATTGTTGACCGGGACAGGCCCTTGAACTCGTGCAAGGCCAGGCCTTGAGTCGCTGCTATGTACTCGGGGCTCCTGAACGCCTCAGCAGGGGGGCACAAGAGTGGTCCTTTGGCCTGCCAGAGATGTCGACGTGGACTTTGTAGGACCAACGTTGCTCCTCCAGCGGCCCTTGACCCACACAATCCTGTTCTTGAGCAGAGCGTCTGCAACCACGGCGAGCCTGGACTCCTGGTCGAAGCTGGAGAGCATCTCCCGAAACACCTCGATCTGCACATCGGGGAACACGGCGGTGAGAGCCTCGAGGCTGTTGTTCAGGTCACGAAGGTCTGGAGGCTGCGGAGAAGCCGGCGGGAGCTGCGAGTCATCGTAGACATACTCGACAGGTCTGTCGGTGTCCGGGGCGGGCGAGCTCGTCGTCCGCTTCTTGCCGGGGCGTGGTGCTGGGCTCGGGAGCCTCCTCGATCCTCCCTCTCTCGGCGGAACCATGAAACAGGGCCGAGAAGATCATGTTGAGCGAGTGTGGTGCTGAGGCGCCGAGAAGATCGAGCGTCACCGCGGCGGGGGGTTCATGCTGCTGTTGGGGTGGTGGTCTGTCCGCCGCCTCTGGTGGGGACCACTTGTCGCAATGGTGAGCTCTGCCTGCTGACCTGTGGTGATGAGAAGAGAATCGAGCCGTGGACAACAGGTCTTCAAGTCCGGTCTGCCATCTGTGACTGATGACCCTTGGCCAGGTTGGTTGGTTCTTGTGGGAAGGCCCAGCGGAAGAAGCGATCACCGCGCGCTTTGGTTGTTGGTTGTTGAGGGAAGAGGTAGGTCTAAGTACCTTCGTACTGGGACCCGAGGACCCCGGCACACGGACAACACTATAATTACATTAGTGCCTAGGCCATTCCGTACACTGTCACTGGCTGTTATCGATAACCAGCCCTAGCGACCGTCTGACCCACACTACTAATAAGTACCGGCTTGGTCGTTCCGCAGGCGATTTCCAGCAGCATTTCCGTATGTACTGTGAAAATCACCACTCTCGAGTAGCAGTAGCCTATTTATCTCCCAAGTCTCCAGAAAGAAAAAGAAAAAAAATCCGATTTCCTCTCGCGCCCTCTAATCGGTAAAAAAAAAAAAAAAAAAAAAAAAAAAAGAGCAGGAGGGGGGAGAGAGAGAGGGAGAGAGAAAGAAATAAAGAAATAAATAAACCCCCCGACTACTACTATGGGAAGGAACCTCCACCGCAGTGCCGTGGTAGCAAGCAGGTACGATTTCAGGGATCGTATCGCACCACGTGTGCGCACCTGCTCCCTCAAGGATACCTGCTACATATAGCATATTCAGGCTCACCCAATCGCTTCCCTTGTAACCAGGTTGTCCCTCTCCAATTATCACTGACCATCCGCGGTCTGTGAGCTTGCCATGTTTGCCTATGGGGAGACGGCACACACGCTGGCATGGGCTACGACACCAACACTCGACGTCGACGAGTTCGTGTCCAAAAAAAAAAAAAAAAACTCGCGAGTCTTCTCATCATCATTTGGAAGGCTTCGAGGCAAGGCCCGCAACTGTTTCACGAGAGCCAATAGGCTGGCAGGGCGTATACCATCCAAGACCACAGGCGCTCGAGCAACGCTGGGTGATCGCACCCTGACCTGAAGCACAGCTGCCGGCGTCTGGCCACCTGCTGGATCCAGCCTGTTTCTGTTTGTTGGGCAGTGGACCACACTTGTGTGTTCCAGCCTCAACCAGCCTGCCCAGTCGACAGGCCAGTAAACCCCATCTTCCTCCGGGCCATCCGGCTCGAATGTACCATAGAAGAAGGGGCCAGCTCTGCTGCAGAAGCTGCTTATCACGCTCGCTGGCCCCGGCCTACCATCTCAACTGTCGCGTGGCGTCGATGGCTTTCTCGCGGTGTGATGCACATACCACATCCGGCCCCCCCCCCTCGCCTCCCCCCCAACCAGCGCTGTTCATCCTACAGCGCTCACCGTCTGACCATCAACTTGGGTCACACGATCGACGGGTGCTGTGTATTGGCCCACCTGTACCTGACGCTTACCGCACTCGAGTCGGTGAGGCTGTGGCCGGATCCAGCCTTACTGAGAGGCCCCCTCGTGGTTGTGGAGTGCCTCGTGCAGAGAAGTGGACCCGAGCTTCTCGAACCCAAGTGAGTTTCGGGTTGCAACATAACCCTTCCGGTCCCTTCAGCTAATGCTAGTACATGGCGGTTGTACAGGAGTACTGACTGGTGGCCCTGTCTCGCGTCTAGCTGTCAGGTCGATGGACAGAGACAGAGACAGAGACAGGGGCGGGGGCAGAGAGAGACAGAAAGAGAGAGAGAGAGAGAGGATTCGTGCTCGGAATTGAACCTCGCCAGAACCAATGTCCTGGCTGGGCTTTCTGACTGATCTGCTCAGGTAGAAAGACATCCATCAGGCTGCAAGATTCCAAAGGTTGTCGGAAGACCTTTTTTTTTTTTCCTTTTTTTTTCTTTTCTTGTTGCAGCCTGATGGACCTCTTGCCGGCTAGGAAATTTTCTGACCCCAGAAAGTTCTGCGGTTCCCTGGACACCTCGATCCTGGGCACCTGCGGGTCCAGCTTCCGGGAGCCTGCCTGCTCGCTCCCAGCGCTCGGTCCGCTGGCTCTCTGACAAGGTAGGTTGGCACGCTGGCAAGGCTGCTGACAGGCCACAGCCCTACGTGCCATACGTATGGTGCTGTGCGTGTGCGCAGGGAAGCAGCAGCGCTCTGCTGCTGCTTGGTGACGATGGCTGAACAGGTTCGCAGGAAGGTGCAGGAAGCTGGTGGACCGAGTTTCGGGGCCCAGCAGAGACATTGGTATCACCAATATGCGAGAGGTCATCGCGGCTCGTGCGGAAAAGGCGTCCAACCCCTCCCTCCCTCCCCCCTCTGTACCGGATGGAGAGTACCTCGCACCGGGCCCATTTCATTGGCAAAGAGGCCTAGTCACCACAACCACACCTCTTATGCAAGATCCCTGTCCCCGCCTTTTCAGGAGTGGCCCACGGTGACTACTCCATCGCCAAGGGTTCCCTCATGTATCGCCGGCTTCTTTCCCCGTCCTCTCTTACAAGCGAACAAGCAGAGAGGCCCCTCGATTTTGCCTCTGCAGAGGTCAGTGCTCGTCGCGAAGGCTGTCACGCACAGCTGGCCGGGATGGCAACAAAAGAAACTTTTTTTCTTTCTGATCCTGAGCCAAGAGGCTTACCACAACCAACCAGGTAAGCCAGCACATTGGTTAGGAGAGGACCTCTGGTGTGACCTTGATGGGGCTAGGGGCCGGTGGGCGGTCGGTTGTGTCTTAGCAGGCTCACCGCCCATCTTGTGCAGAAGTTTCGGTCAACTCTACACACGCCCGGGGGGGGGGGGGCAGGTTCGTTTTGGGTTTTTTCCTTCTTTTTTTTCCTTTCCTTCTTGTGATTTTCCTTTGTCGGTGCTTCCCTAGCCCGTTTAGAACTGCGCAGCCATGCTCCCAGCTCGGCCCGGCGGTGCACTCCTATAGCTACTGAGCTGTCCCTCGCGCTTGGTCTAGCGCTCCACGGCTTGAGGGTCCCCTGTGACACTGGCTGGCAGCAGGACGAGGACGGTCGATGATCTGGTCCCCATCCACGCCTGTCCTTTATGTAGCTACACCCGCCCGCGCTGGTCAAGGTCTTCACACACGCACGCACACACACACACACACCCACACACACACATCTCCCTCTCCCTCTCTTTCTCTTTCTCTTTCTCTTACCACTCCTGCTCCGTCTTGTGTCTATCTGGACCTGCCGTCCTCCTACCCCCCCTGTCTCGATCCCACCACGCCTTGGGTTGCGCCGCCTAGCTCAGGTTCCTGATCGTCCCATGCGAGCTGCAGCCCGGTCAGGCATGGTCCGTCCTCCATCATGGAGTCCCTTCCTGTAGAGCTGGTGCGGCTCGTGTATGGATACTGCGACTCGGACAGCATCAAAGCCCTGCGTCTTCAGTCTCGGGTCCTTGGGGCCATCGGCCTAGAGTACCTGGTCGGCGAGCATGTCAATGTCCTCGGCTGGAAGATCTCGAGGCTGCATGCCATCTCGAAACACGAGCAGCTCAGGACCCATGTCACGTCCGTCACGCTCAACTTCACCGAGGTCGACGAGTACACGGCCAGGCATGCCTCTTTCTTCCAACATTACCTCGAGGAGCCCACAGAGCGCAACGACCGGCTTGCCCACTCCTGGGCGAAGTACTACGAGGCCGACAAGCGCCGAAAGGCGTCGACCACGTTTGACAGCCGGCCAGAGCTGGTGTTGGAGTCGTTCAGGAACCTCCCAAACTTCACAGACCTCGAGGTCACCTTCACCAAGTGCCCCTTCAACATCGACGTGCTGCAGCAGGTATTCAACGGGCTGCCAAGCTGCAGGAAGATGGACCGGGAGCAGGCGGCCAAGAACCTGGCCCTCATCGCCGCCGCGCTGAAAGAGACGAGCCTGTCCTCGCTCACGATCGACCGTTTCCCCCTCGAGATCCTGAGGCTGCCGGACGAGAGACGCCGCTGGTTCGACTGCGTCTCGACGTCCTTCTCGCAGCTGTCGTCCCTCCACCTCACGGTCGACCCGTCGGCCCTGAGGCTGCCGGCCCAGCGCTTCAAGGCCATCAAGGGTCTTGGCAGCATCCTCCGCTGTGCCACCAACATCACCAGCCTCAGCCTGGCGTTCCACACATACGGCATGCCCAAGCATAAATTCATCATCTGGTTCGACACTCTGCTGGAGGGCTTCACCTTCGAGAAGCTCAGCGACCTCAAGCTGGAGGGCGTCTCGTGCGACGAAGACGACCTGCGGGACTTCATCCTCCGCCACGCATCCACGCTCGAACGACTCCGGCTCGGCGGACGGGGCCTTGCCAAAGCCTTCGAGGGCGGGCTGGGCGGCATCCACCTCTGCCGGGGGAGCTTCCGGGGCCTCTTTGCCGGGCTGCGGAACAAGCTGCCCAAGCTGGAGCGCGTCCACCTCGAGGGCGACTTCGAGTGCGTGGGCGTCGAGAGGTCGGCCAAGGAGGCCTACAGCTTCCACGGGATCACCGACGACAACTGGGAGGCCATGGAGGACGAGTGGCGCATGCGACGAGCCGCGGCGTCGTCGGGCAGGACGACACGGGACTGTCTCGACTTCGAGCGGTACCTCCTACAGGGAGGAAAATACCCGGGCTCGACTACGAGCTCGCCTGCTGTTGTCGCGCCAGCTCAGTGATCAATGCTTTGGAATAACACCCCCAACCCCCCCGGGAAAAAAAAAACAAGGAGGAGAAGAAAAAAAGAAGGAAAAAGAAAAGCATCATCAGACTCTTGTTTCTTAGAATCCTTTCCTACACTTCTACACTAGACCTCAGCTCGGGCTACCTAACGACTCAACTTCTCTTTGGTGTACTGGAGTATCTTTATGCGGTCGTCGTTGCATCGGCTTCTTTCTTTCTTTTTCTTTGCTTCTTATATAGAGATGCATGCCATCATGGCGCCACACCCAGTATGTATGTTACATGAATGAATGATGAGAACAGAATATCTCGGTTCCGTGCTTCTGCTCCGTCCCTGCCGCTCCGCCAGCAGCACCTGTTCCTCTTGTCTTTCTTCTGCTGTCTCTGTAGGATCTACTTCCTGCCGTTCCCAGCGCAAAACTCTCCTCACCACAAACCAAGTAACAAGTCACAGGAGCAAACCAAGTCACTAAGATCATGCTATAGTAGGGCCCGCCAGACCTACAGCGCATACCGCCATGTGAACAAGCTCACTGCAGGACCCACGCGCACGGCCGAGAGGAGGTTCATGCCGCTACTATCTTGTACCGACAAAGTCCTACGTGTCGGCCGGCCATGTCAAGCCTCTGGGAGGCGGGGTGGTGCGATCCTCAAGCCAGCGCTCGCGAGATTTCTTGCTGGACACTCATAATCATTCTCCACACTACATTGTCCGTCATTTTTTGTGGGCAGCGCTGATATAATCTATAGTCGACCTGCAGGACTTTGCATATACGGGTTTTCGTGTCTTGTTCTTGTTCTTGTCTATTCTTTTCTTCTTCTTTTTTTGCCACAGCCTAAGTAAACCTGCTTTTCAGCGTGCCGTGAACCAGGAAATAGTGACAACATTGATGGGGCTGCAGGGCACTGGGCGGGAAGAGACGTCATCGCAGATCGGCATGCCCCCCCCCCCTTCTCCCGCGCGAAATCGACCATCATAAAAACCGCTGGATGGTATGTATACAGCGATGGGAAGAGGATACAAAAAGAATTCATCAGGACATCTTCAAGCATATTTGAGAACTCTTACGATATTATTTCCTCTGGGTGTTTTTACAAGCTCTGCACCACAATCACAGCTTATCCTGCTGCGCAATACCTCGCATCCTTTACTATATCCCCCCCCCCTCTTTTTTTTTTTCTTAATAAAAAAAAGGTATAGCACCAAGATGGAGACCACCTACCAATTCCTCGTCGCTCTCCTCACCGTCGCCATTCTCATGGCCGCATCCGTGTATGCCTACAACGAGGGCTACATGGACCCTCTGATTGAGAAAATCGGGTAGGTTCTTTGTTTTTCATCCTTGTCCAAAGCGCCTGGGACAGGCCTGTCAAAGCGGTGGCCAGCCTGCTAATCACGATGAACCTCATCCAGGGTCTACTTCATGAAGGCCGAGGCCGAGGCTGAGGCTAAAAAGATGGAAGCCGAGGGCTTGAAGAGGGGAGAGGACTTCCTCGACTGTGAGTAGTTGGGCCCCTCGACACTTTGCTCCTGGTCCCTCCTCTCCTGCCGTAGACTGTATTATCAGCGCGTGAGATTCGTACCGGAGTCAGCGCAGCGACGGACCCCCTCCCCTTTCCCACCTTTCTTACGGGGAAAAGCAAAAAGAAAAGGAGAAGAGAAAGAAAGGAAAGGAAAAAAAAAAACACAGAAAACCTCGAACAAGATCTGCAAAATCCCCGACCAGCCTAGGATGATTGATGGAGGGGGGGAAAGGGCCAAGGCAAGAGAAGGGGGAGGGAGGGAGCCTCAAATTTCCTGAAACTACTTTCGCACACTCCGAAGTACAGCATTGGCGCATTGACGCTGACATGAATGAGCAGCCGAGTTAAAGGGTAACCAGCAGGCCGAGGAGATCGTGGCTGGCGTTGGTTCCTTCGGCAAGCTGAAGAAGAACATCTAAGATCTTTCCCATAACAAGGGGGGAGGGGTGTGGGAGGAAGGGGGGGAAAGGGAGGGGGGGCCCAGGACACGGCACGGGAGCCATCCCAATTTGTTCGGCAGAAGAACGGGCTTGATGCACGGCGGGCAATCTTGCGGAAGAAGGAGGAGGGGTTGCGTGTGTGTGTGTGGCAATCATGCTGGACGAATCGCTTCAGCCGGCGGCGTCTTTTAGGCTCGAATAGGGACGTCGGAGGCTGAAACACGGATCTTGCAGGTTGCAGGTGGCAGAATCGTGTGTGTGTGTGTATATGTGTGTTTATTTTTCGTGCCGTGTTGGTCGGCGGCGCAATTCGGTTCTGCACGCGCGGGACATTTCCCGAGAGGCGAGAAGGAGGGGGGGGGCGGGCTTTTAAGGCTGCTGTAATTAGCTAGACCTTGGCTTGTGTAGCCAGGAGGACATGAGATGAAATGAAATGAATGAATGGTCATGTATGTGTATGCAACGACAAAAGGAGAGAGAGAGAGAGAGAGAGAGAGAGAGAGAGAGCCTGTGATAGGAAACACTTTGCGAGAGTGTTGGTGGTGCATTGTTAGGATGGGATGGGATGCGTGGCTGGATGAGACTGTGACACACACAAACACACCACCACACACTACCATACGGAGTAGAAAGTAGATGGCCAGCCCTGCCAGCCCTCCTCCCTCCCTCCCTCCCTCTCTCTCCTCCTCTGTTCTGGCCTCTGTGTTCAGGCGGTCTATTTTTAGTGTGTCATTCAAAAAATGTTGGCCGCCGCGCGCGGGTTGGTATTTATCAATACGCGAGCGCGTGCAATCAAATAAGATTGGACCCTGTGGCCCGCTTTGCATATGCAGATCGTTTTTGGAACTTTGTCGTGATTGTCTCGCATCCGGAGCCTGTTCCGGTAAATTCGACGTCCGTGAGTGGTCCCCGCCCCGCCCCCTCCCTTCCAATCTCTAATCTCTTGTCTTGAGAAAAAAGCAACAAGAAGAAAAAAAAACCAAAAAAAACCAAAAAAAAATCAAATCAAATCAGATCGCGCCAGTGTGCCATAACAAATATTGTGGAACATGGAGAGAAATGTCCGAGGACTCATGCGGGCTGTCGGCAGAACAGCCCACATCCGTGCCGGGGAGACAAAACACAAAGGGACATGAAAACACACGTCTGTTTTGTCTTCAGACGGGCTTCCTGAGACTCGGCGGGAAGACGAGCTTCTCCATGGGGACAAGCCCCCTTCCTCTCTGCTGGGCGGTGAAATGCCCGAGTGCTTGTCTCTCGACGGGGAATGAGTGAATGGGACGAAGAGACGGTTTGGGGGCTAGCTTGTGAGGGCGCCCCCATGGTGGCAGTGTGCTTTTGGCCTGAGGCGTCCTGGCCCTGCCGCAGATCCGTGGCTACCTGAAGGAGGGTCCGAACGGCGTCTCAGCGCTGTGAAAGTCATAATTGGTTCTAACTGAGCTTGACTAACACATGTCTGGGCATCAGCCCATAGACCTCCATGCTGCTCTTGCATACTGTTCCAGGTCTTGAACACCGACAACAACATCGCTCTCTCCAGGGCCTGGATCCCGTAGGAAAAGAAGTCTGAAGGGTAATACCAGCGCGCTACTAACGATATTGAATGTTGGTGGGATTGTCGGATTCTTGGTGATGGTGATAGTCTGCTGCAGCTCTGGTACTGGTGATCCTGTGGACCGGGTATTTGTTGCTCCAGATCGTTGGACTGGTATGTTCTCTCCCCATCTCTCGATAATAATTTCTGATTGTCTCCGGTCCCAATTGATAAGAAGCACAATCTTCACATCGTGGTCCGATGCAGCGAACCACCATCTCATATCTTGGCGCGAATATTGCTGGGATTTAGAGTAACCAGCTTCGATGACGAGTGTTGGCCAGGCCTTTGATCCATCGCGCTCTGGAGATGGGCCTCCCGAAGAATCGCCCTCTCCGCTTCCATTATCAATTCCAGTATTTGGTTTGGTATAATGTGTACTAGCTCCCATATCATTCCATATATCCTCCATGCCTATATTGATCATCTTGATACAGATTCTCCGGTATAGGCGTATATGCAAAGCTTCGTGTAGTATACTAGGGATTGTAATGAAGAGTATTCGCGATTTGGCATTATATCGGCGCAAGCGGATCTTCGGTCGTCGAGTTTCGCGATTGATGAGATCGAAATCCATAGGATCGATACCTAATCAGATAGTCAATATCAGATTAGACCAGGGAAAAATAAAACAATATACCTGTGACAATGATCAAGTCCTTGGGACCAATGCGGGCCATCTCCTGGTTGAATCGCTCGATAGTCGTGAATTGCATCTTTAGTATATTATCATCATCGTCTGACATCATAGAAGTCGGGGGGTCAGAAATCGACATGGACAGAGGCGATGCGGCCATCGTGGACATGGAAGAGTTGAGACTTCAGAAGTTGGAGTGTTATAGTGTTGTGGTGGCCAGTGGAGTGGACCTCGGGACATAGAGTGCAGGTGGGCCCTGAGGATGCTCAGATATAAGGGCACAATCCCCTTCGTTTTGTTTCCCCTTCGCCTAGACAGGAATGACAATTATCTTTCCCTTCTTTTCCTCATTTGAGCTTTCTGGACAGGTCTAAGGCAGGCTTTCCGCTCTGACCTTGTGCACGTGTGGCCTTCGTTTCTTGTCATCCTTGTGAAGGGTTCAGCACGCTTGGGTTGCACGAGCCCTTGCCCGTTGCCTTGACGTTCGTCCTCTCGTGCGATGCGACGGCGCCCGAAGTTCTGGTTCAATAATCGAGGTATTTGTTGATGGCAGAAGGAAGAAAAGAAACGCGATCTGGGAAGGTAAGAGCTCTTTGTTTGTCCAAGTTTGCCTGTCGCGGGACACTTAGTCAGCACTGGAGCTACCAAAAAGGCCCCTATGGCGAAGCGATTTTAGGCCTTAATAGCGGTCTGAGATACATTGACTTGGCTGCCTACTCGGTGGTCTTCCCACACATGAGAGAGAGAGAGAGAGCCTCGCCATGCCAGGTGATGGGTAGGCCGAGGTTATCTTGAACCCTATCTCTTTTTCCCCTTTGCTCTCTCTCTCCGACTGCGACTTAATTTCCACCCAGCCACCCTACAACACCCCTTAGTAACGTATGTACTAGCTACCGAAGTCATAGGATATATAGTACGTGATACCACGGCAGGTATCACCAATGGAACGGTCTCAACGGTCTTGGGGGCTATAATGTACCCTACCATAGGCCGGGGGTGGAATTTTGTTGGTCGGGAGTCGATTGGCACAGAGCGCGGGATCCGAGATTGGGTAGAACATGTGCATGGCCCCGCACGGTCCTGCAATGTACTCGAGGTACTGTACATAGTACATGTGTGAACTCTGGTGATTCAGCCCTCAGGCTGTGGACCCCTAAGGCAGGAGACGCTGCTTCTGGGGCCGGACGGTGATTGCTGCTGCTGCTTGTTCACTGGAGAGACGCACAGCTGATCATGGTAGGCGGAGGGAAAGCAGGGTCTTTTTTGGTTTCTCTCTTGGCCCCAGCACCCATGAATGTTTGGTTCAGCACGGAGCTGAGACCGGTAGAGATCGTCGCCGCAGCGGAACGGGATCGTGGATCGTCCGAGATCGTGAGGTGCAGTATGGAGTACATGACATACCTTACCACAAGTTACCATGGTACCATGATTCTACAGGAACGGCAGTAGCCAGCAACCAGGCAGAAAAGAAGGGGGCGGAGGGACAGAGCGATAGAGAAATGGAGAGAGAGAGAGAGAGAGAAACGGGGTGGGTGCAAGGATAGGTGACGTGCATACAGGCATGAAAGGAGGCTCCACTCTCATATGAGATGAATGGGCCTCTCGGCAGACGAGGAAGAGAGAGAGAGAGGCTGAGTAGAGGGCCCAGGTCCCTTGCTATGATTTGCCTTTTTTTTTCTTTCTTTTTTTTTTTAAAACAGGTGTAAATGAGTTTGGGGGGACGGGAGGAATGCAGAACGCGAGGGCTCTACATAGCAACGAGTCTCGAGAGAAACCCGTGTCTGGAATAGGGAATGAATTTTTCAACGCATTATAGTATTTTCCTTTTCTTCCCCACAGTAAGAGGACCTCTCCCCCCCCCTCTCTCCCTCTCTCCTTCTTCCCTTCTCTTCCTTGTTTTTTTTTCTTCTTCCCAAGACTTGCACTGATCCCTACTGTTCCCTGTATCGCCCATCATATCCGGGTCGGGTCTCGTTTCCCGTCTCCTCCTCCTCCTCATCTTCCTCCTCACCCTGTCCATCATCTTTCTCCTCACTGTAACTTGCTTGCTTTTTTCTCTTCCTTTTCTTTCTTTCTCTTTTTCATCTCCCCTTCTTACTTATTCTTTTTTCCTGGCTGTGTGCGTCTTTTGTGGTTGGCTCCCCCCCCCCCAATTTTCCTCCACAGACCTCCCCTACAGCCAGTCATCCCGACATACGCAGGTGCTCACTCGAACACCACACACACACACACACACACACACAGCCCCCAGGCAGAGCTGAGGAGGTGGAACGATCGATACGAAAGCGGGGGCAGGCAGAACGACACGACGACACCCTCTCTTGCGCCCGGGTACCCGATGCATCCTACGCGTTGCCTCCCTGTCAGGAACGACGCCCACTAATCCTCCCTCGCACCAACAAGCGGCGGCGGCTGCGGGTCTGACCAGCTAGCGCCTACCACCTATACGCTGTGCTGCCAACCACCACACCACCTACCTACCATACAGGCATAGCACCTGCACACCCGCAGCACACCAGCACCAGCAGCCCAGCAACAGGGGTGGGGGGCAGCACACGCACTACCCATCTCCTTCCCTCTCCCTCTCTCTCCACACGACCTGATCGACGTCAGCCGACAGGAACACCTGGGCTGTCCGGCTGCCAGGACAGGACCTCTTTTCTGTCCAGCCTGCGCTGTAATACCATCATGAAGATCATGCCAACAACAGCCTGACACGAATCAGACCAACCGACCAAATAGTTTCCGGGCGAGCCGATGACCAAACGCCTCATTCACTTCTCATCCTTACAAGAACACCCTCTCCCTCTCTACACTATCTTCTGTCTTTTATCCTCCTCTATCCTCGCTTCCGCCCGGGGGAACCATCACAACCACCACCAGAGTCAAGTACCTGGTCTCCACGGCTAGTCATCATCTAGACCCAGGCAGCGCAAGCACCAGCCGAACCCGAACCGCTCCCGACGACCCAAGAAAAAGAGAGACAGAGAGAGAGCCTTTTCACTAATACTGTGAAAGATTTTCTCTTTTTTTCACTCTGGCTTACCAGAAATAACCTTCGTGGCTGACCTGATTCCGGTCTCACAACTCTCACACTCTTTTGCTCACCCAAAACTCAGTCGCTCGCTCGCAGCCAATCCACCTGTGGCCACCTCGCAATCTCCCTCTCGCGCCTTGGTGTTTCGTACGACTGGAATCCTCGACGACTCATCCTTATCCTCTGCTACTCATCCTCCCGCCCCCCTTCCCCCACCGACCACCCCTCCCCCCCCCGAAAAAAGGGTGGTTAACGGGTATCGACCTGCAGCTATACTACATACAAAACAAGGGCACCGCCCCTGGTCTAATTTCCGTACCAACGCAACATTCTTTACGCCTTGGGCCTGACGCCGCGGCGCTTGGCCTCGGAGGACGACTTGAATCAGACGACACTAGAGATAGCCGTCCAATTCCCAACCAGAGAAAGAGAGAGAGAGAAAGAGAAAGAGAAAGAGACGGACCCAGAGGCTAGGCCATCTTACTCACAGACCCAGTGGCGTTGCGGGGAAAAAAGGCTGCTGTGTCCCTCTCATCCTCGGCCCCCCGGCGGAAAGAGAGAGCGCCTCAAACTGTACGACCTGCAGCTGCAAGTGTGCAGCTCCTCCCGGTGCAACCTACATTGCTCCTGCATTGTCCTGCGCGCTGCGCTGCGCTGCACTGCCTTGCCTCGCCTTCTACGATTTGGGGTCCTAGCGGGACAAGAGCAATAGAGAGAGAAGGGAAAGGCAACCAGGAGGGAGATACACACACGCCTTGCCCTTCTTCTTCCTCCTCCTCTTCTTCTTCTTCTCCTCCTTCCATCACAACCACTCCACCCTCTCATGTTCCCCCACCCCAAACCCTCCTAGTTCTCCTCACATGGCCTGAGCAGCCAAATCTGCACGGACACGCTCCGCAACCATGCAGCGCATTTCTGCCTTTTGGTCATCGCGGGACAAGACCCGGAGAGGTTCAGGACCCACCATCCCCGTCCCCGCCAAGGGCGCCGACCCCGTTTCCCGTCAACATGTTCGAGAGGATTACTGGCCGGCTTGTCTGGATCGAGAGACCGAGAAAGCCGCCCGTATCTTGCACTCATTTTGCAGTACGTACGCCTTTTTTTCCCTTCCCCCGTCTTTCTTTCCTTCTTTTCTTGTTCAGGACAGCCCCTCTCGTCCGCGGCCCTGCCGCAGAGACCCCCTTCCCGAGCATCCTCCAGCTGACCAGGCCGAACAGCCGAAGGTTATATAGCCCATCATGACGACTTCCCTGGCTCGCCCCGGTCTTCCATATCGTCAGTACAGATCAAGAAGAAGATACCTCCCAGGATAGTCCAGAACGCTGTCGGTATTGCGATCTTCTCTTGCATGAGATCCGGCCTGTGGAAGAGCGGGAGTGGTGGCAGCGGTATCCTGATTGCCAGGAAGTCGGACGGGAGATGGAGTCCTCCCTCGGGGCTTCTGCTGCACACGGCCGCACTCGGCTTCGTCATCGGCGTCGATGTCTACGACTGCGTCCTGGTCATTAATACCATGTCAGACCTGGAGACGTTCACCCGGTCGAGTACGACCCTCGGGGCTGATGTCGAGCTGGCCGTCGGCCCCGTCATGGCAGCCAGCCACCTAGAGAACGACGCTCAGAGCCGGGACGCGGGGCACATGGTCCTGACGTACGTCAAGGCCAGAGGCGAGCACCGGGCTGTTAACATCGACGGCTCGCTGGTCACAGAGCGCGTCTCTGAGAACCACCGATTCTACGGCCGCGCCGCCTCCGTCCTCGACATTCTTGCCGGACACGTCCCGCACAATGATTCTGTGGAGCTACAGACACTATACGAAGTGATCAAGTCGGCGGAGGGCAGGGTAGACTTCGACGCCCCGATGCTCGAGAAGCTCGCGCTGCAGCCAGCCCCGGGCGACGCGCTCATAGAGAACCCGACGGCGGCGCCATCACCTCTGTCGCCAGGACTGCCTCTGTTTGGCGTGCCAGATGTCGAGGACCCGGATCCGTTCGGTGTCAAGGCGCTTGAGATGGCAGGGCTTGAGATTAGGGAGGCTGGCTCCAGACTGAGGCCTTCCAGCAGCAACTTCGAGTACAACCCTAGCCCGACGAGCCCGCTGTTTGGCCAGTTCAACCAGCGGCAGAGCTCGGATACCTTTGTCACCCAGAGCAACAGCAACAGAGCTAGTTACATGTCCACCAGGTCAAACAGGACGACCTTCAGCCGCATGACAGATGCTTTCACCCAGACAACAGTCGACACCCGCGGGACGACGCCGACCTCGGACGACGGTCGCGATCGGGCTTCTGTCGAGAAGCTGCCGGTGGTCTTCGAGCCCGAGGAGGTTGATTACACCAAGGTAGACGACAGCGCCATCAAGCGCTGGAGCCAGGAGGACCACATGGTGCCGCATCGGCCCGCGCCGACCAAGGAGCACAGACCGTCCAGACCGACAGA
Source organism: Celoporthe dispersa (assembly GCA_016584495.1). Taxonomy (NCBI): domain Eukaryota; kingdom Fungi; phylum Ascomycota; class Sordariomycetes; order Diaporthales; family Cryphonectriaceae; genus Celoporthe; species Celoporthe dispersa. Next base: position 1,826,742 of record WAID01000004.1, read on the forward strand.
ATCGAGACCGTCGAGGAGGTTCCAGAAACAAGCGAGGACGTTGCCGCCGAGGCTGCCAGCAGAGAACTGACGGGCAGCCCCGTTGATGAGCGGGACGAGGATGCGGATGACGAGGACGACGAGGAGGAGGACGACGAGGAGGACCCGATTGTCTATGAGGTCTATGAGGCCAAGGCGATCCAGCCAGCTCGTACCGCCATCATGCCGTCCAAGGTCACACAGATCACCCACGCCAAGGGGGCGCTCGTCAACATCCCAAGGCGCATCGCGCCGCCAGTACCCCTGAGAAGCCCAGCCCGGTCCAGCAGGAGTGACTTTGGCGATATCCCGGCCAAGAGCCCCCTGAGAGACTCGTTCCAGTCGTTCCAGTCGACACGATCAGGCTCGAGCGCTGAGGTCAAGAGCATGGACGGGGTCGTCAGCTTCGCCAAGACGGAAATTGCAGCCCACGTAACACCAGCAAGCCCCCTGGGACACGAGGAGGCGGAGACACCAGAGTCAGAGAAGCCCCTCTCCGAAGACAGTCGGCAAGACGCCTCCGTCTTTGATAGGGTCATCGACAACCGCCTGAGCATGGATGACATCCCGAAGACGCCGTCTACGATGCAGACTTCGGGGCAGACATCCTCGGGAGACGAGCGAGAGCCTCACACCCCAAAGCCCGAGGACGAGATCGCTGCAGCCGAGGAAGATACAACCACCGAGAAGCTCTCCTACGCGGAGGCCAGGGGAGGCCTCGTCGTGGAATCTAACTGATTGAAGATGGGGGGGAGTTGTGTATTTGAAACGAACATGGCGCCGGAATCTTGCTTGAAGGAAAATTTTGGGATGGCTGCAATCCATGGTCGTCGGCACCGGGTCTCATACTGGCGTTGGCGTTTTATATGACGGTCGGCGACTCTGCCATGGAGTCTCCCCCTCTCCAAAAGGGGAAACCGTTGTCATGGGCTTCTCAGGCGATGGAACAGATGGTAAAGGGCAGCGTTTATGTGTAATGTTTTTATGTCTTTGCATCACTACAGGGCATTCCTCCCTTTTTTTGGTTCTTTTCTCTTTTCTTTTTTTTTTTTTTTTTTGGTAGCCGGCTATTATACCCACACAAGAATCTTTCCACCCTCAGAGTAAAAAAGTACAGACCCAGCAGATAAGGCGAGTGTACTATGAATCAATGGGAACCAAGTACGATCTTGACTCGTTTAACAAGATGGAGCACTCAAGAAAAACTGGGTAGACGGCGACCTGGTGGAGACAGAGGACAGTACAAAGGACAGGATAGCAGGTGGGCTGGCCGGGAGGGAAGCGAGGTCCGAGGAATAACTAGCACAGAAAGAGAAGAAAGAAAAGAAAAGGAAGAAAAAAAAAAAAGGGGGGGGGGGTTACCAAGGTTTTTTGTTTTTTTCTTTCTTTTTTTCTTTTTTGGGAGAACTCAGAATTTCCAATCAAGGGTTCGGGTTGATTATGTAAGCTGGAGCTGGAGCTCTCCATCCGCCTCCAAAATTCCCCAGCCCAGAATCGCGACGCGGTATCGCACCCAAGGAGCATCCCGAGCTCTTCCCCCCCTCCCCCAACCCACGACGCTTCACGACCACCAACAGGCCCCAATCACACGATGTCGTCCTCTACCAAATGGAGGGAGGAGCAGGTCCTCGTGATCTGCCCCGGGTCCTCCACCACCATGGCCCAGCTAGGCTGCAGCGAGCTCACGCCGCCGTCGCAGCGGTTCCCGACGCGCATGTTCAAGGACGAAGAGACGGGGGAGTGGAGGCCCTACCACACGTACAAGAGGAAGAAGAGGGTGCTGGCGATGACGGCAGTCGCGGGCGGCGAAGACGGTCCTGATGGGCCCGCTGTTGCGAATGGCGAGGCGAAGCAGGAGGAGGAGGAGGAGGAGGAGGAGTATGAATATGAGACTGTCGAGGATCCTGATTCTGCCGAGGGCGCGACCTACCCTATGCAAGGTATGTTGTCACTCTTATCCTGGTGATGCTACGTTCTGCGTATGGGACGCGCAGGCTGACACGCGTAACCCCTCCCCCCCCTCTTCTCTCCATAAAGGCGGCTGCATAGTGCACATGGACGCCTTCCTGGCCTTCCCTCGACCACGTCCACAGCATGCTCACAACCACCTACCACAACACCCCCATCGTCCTCATGGCATCTCCTCAGTGGACCCGCCCGCACTGCGAGGCGATCGCAAGGTACATCTTCGAGAAGACACGCACCCCGGCGCTCTGCCTCATCCACTCCGGCGTGGCGACACAGTACGGCCTGCGCTGGCCCAACATGACGGTGGTCGACATCGGGTACGAGAAGGTCGACGTCACGTGTCTCCACGAGAACCGGGTGGTCAGCCACAGGGACGTGCTCGACGCCGCGGGCGAGGGCGCCATCTCGGGCGGAGAGGTGTTCACGAGGAGGCTGCTGGAGCTGCTGAGGGAGAAGGAGGCGGGGTTCACGCACGAGATGGCCGAGCAGCTGAAGCGGAGCCAGATCTGCGAGGTGCTGCCGTACGCGGCGGACCAGCCCGAGCTGATGGAACTGCCGACCGCATCCACATCGCAGGCGGGCGCGCCAACGTCGGGTTCTGCGGCTGCGGCTGCGGCTGCGGCGGCGGCGGCGGCGGCGACGGCACCTGCGGCTGCTGCGTCGGGGACGACGGTGGGCGATGCGCCTGCGCTGGTGGACGGCGAGGACGACGACGACAAGAACAAGAACGGCGATACCGATGGTGTCCTTGACATTGCAAACATCGTCACGAGCGGCCAGACCAAGGAGTTCCTGGCGAGGAAGGAGAAGGAGAAGGCGGAGAAGGCCAAGGCCGGGAAGAAGGGCAAGGGTGCGGAGGCTGCCGACGCGAACAAGCCCACGCGGCTGCCAAATGCCAGGAGGCTGAAGAATACATTCCACTACGAGGAGATTATCCAGGAAGAGCCGTCTGCGCCGGCGCCCAGGGCCAACGGCGCCTCGAAGGAGGAAGAGCAGCAACAGGAGGCCGCAGCCCAGTCAACCCCCGGCGAGGAGCCCAAGCCAGGCGCCGCACCACCAGCACCAGCAGCAGCCGCAGCCACGGAAGAGGCGAAGCCCAAGGAGCAGGAGGCAAGCAGCGAGGCTGTCAAGTTCGACAACTTCCTGCCGCCTCCCGAAGCGGCGCCCGCGGCCGCGGCCTCGTCAGAACCACTGGCCCGGCGCGTCCGTCGCGACATCGAAGTCGGCCTGGAGCGCTTCACCTTTGCGGACCGCAAGGAGATCGACCGCATCGCCGCCGCCATCTACGAGGCCGTCCAGAACATCGGCGACATGTACATGCGGCCTTCATGCTGGGAAAACCTTGTGTTTGTGGGCAACGGCAGCCGCATCCGCGGCCTAAAGGACAACATCGTGCAGACCCTGACCTCGCGGTACCTGGTCTCGCCTAGTAGCGCGACCATGTTCACGTCGGAGCTACCGTCCAACATGGCCACGCCCACGGGCACGGGCAGCCAGACGCCCACGGGCAGCTTCTCGGGCCCGCCGCACACGATGCCGGTGGGGGCCGGCCCGTCGTCCAGCGTCAACCCGCTGCTCCAGGCCGCCACCACGGCATCGCTGCAGCAGGCCCAGCAGCACCCGGGGATGATGACACCGGGCGGGGCACCGGGCTCACAGGCGGGCGAGCCGATGCCGTCGCATCACTTCCACAGCCAGACGCCGACGTCGATCAGGATCGCACCCACGCCGACGTACCTGGCCGAGTGGACCAAGCACGGGTTCGAGGAGGCCATGTTCCTGGGGTCGCTGGTCGCCGCGAGGCTGGCGTTCTGCGTGCACAACATCGACGCGCACGGTCTGGAGGCGCAGAGGCTGATGAGCCTGAACCGGGTTGATTACAAGTAAGTTGCTTTTTTTCCCCCTCCCATCTCCTGCACAAGCAAGACATATACATATATGTATACATATATATATGATATATATGTATGCAGAGAGGAAGTGATGTCGATGGCTGACCTGCTTGTTACCCTCAGCGAGCTTGGTCCCAAGGGCATCCGGACGCATTCGATGCTGGGCTAGGAGGCCCAGGACAGAGGCGACTGGTTTTTAACCTGGGCGGAGTGAGAGAGAAAAAAAAAGAGTCGATGTTGGTGCGCGGCCGGAGTTTATTACGTCCTCGGTATACCATTCCCAGGATTTTGGGAGCAGGAGTTCAGGCGGGTGACGGGAATCGCTCTATATGATTTTTTTCCCTTTTTCCTTCTTGGGACGGATGATGTGTGTGTGTATGTGTGTGTGTGAGAGAGAGAGAGAGAGAGAGAGAAAACACTGCCTGTGGTTACGGAGCACATGTCCTCTGTGCAGATGGCAGTATACAAGGGGGTTTTTCAAGGTAAAGGTGGTCCTCCATACAGGACCGCATGTATCACAACCACCAGCGAGCTTCACCAGGTGAAGCACGGTATAATTTTTATGTTTGTAAGAAATGAGAGCGGGCCAATGCCAGTGAAATGCATGTCAACACGATCGATCCATGTGTATCTCTCTCCCCCCTCCTGGGTCTGTGAGTCAACGGTTGCCGGTATCCCGGGTGATAATGGGCTGGGCGTGCAGCAGCGGCAAGACCTGACTGAACTGCCAGTAATAGACAAATTCAAAGAGTCATCAGCCAGTCCCAAGCTAAAAGCTAGAAAACTCTCTCTCTCTCTTTTTCTGACCATCGTCAAGTTTGAACCTTTTTGAGTCCGACCAAGAAAAGGAAGAGAAAGAAAAAAAAAACACAAATTAATAAAAGACCCTCGTCGCAATGTCGTCCTCCAACACCTCGTCCCGAAGACTGATCAGCTCGGGCAGTCTCTTTGAGCAGCAGATTGGGTACTCCAGGGCAGTAGTTGATGGGGACCTGATCTTTGTCTCGGGATGCACAGGGTAAGTTTTTGACCACCCTGCCGACCACCGACCGCCCTCCTCGGCTGACCGCTACCGCCCAACAGCTACGACTACGAGGCCCAGACCATCTCGGCCGACGTGGCAGAGCAGGCAGAGCAGTGCATGCGCAACATAGCCTCGGCGCTGCGGGAGGCCGGGGCCGAGATGGGCGACATCGTGCGGGTGCGGTACATCCTGCCGGACCGCGGGGACTTTGCCAAGACGTGGGGCGTCCTGGGGCGGTGGCTTGGGCAGGTGCGGCCGGCGGCGACGATGATGGTGGCGGGGCTGATGGAGGAGGTCATGCGGATCGAGGTTGAGGTTACGGCGGTGAAGAGGAAGGCGTAGGTGGGAGGGGGCGGGGAAAGGCACGACACGGTACGGGAAGGGGAGGGAAGGAGGGGTCCTGCAGGCCTGACAGCTGCATGTGAGATGGGTTGTTTCACACCTTTTTTTTTTTTTTAAAGTTGTTTCTTTTTTTCTTTTTCTTCTTTTCTTTCCTTTCTTTCCTTTCTTTCCGGGTTGTGGTTGGTCAGCAGCCGAGGAGATAGGAAGAGGGGAGCCCCGAAGAGAGTCAGGTAGTGTCATATAGTATTACGGGCATGTGTAATACAGCCCGGCAGTACGTACTGGGGCAGATTAGTGGTTAGGTCGCCGAATGGAAAACACCTCTCTGGGCCTGGTCCTTGTTCAGATGGATGGGAGCGGTCGCCGAATTGCTGGGTCCAGCATGGGTGGAGGGGGAGAGAGAGAGGAGAGAAACTGTTTGCTGTTTGTTGATTATTATTTTTTTTCTCTCTCTCTCTCTCGCTCTCGGTCGTCTCTTGTCTCTGGTTTTCCCCTCCCCCTCCTCACATCTGAGACACGGCCCCTAGATGGTAGGTTACTATGATGACTTGTGGTCCCGGCGGGACGGTAACGACGTGAACTACTACTGTACGTCAATGCTATGAAAAGAGTATCTTGGTCCTCTACACATACACACACACACACACACACATATATATATATATATTATAGTTCCCTTCTTCTCCTTCCTAGGAAGCAGCAGAGGCAGGTGGCAACAAATAATGGAAAGGAAATAAAAGGCCCCAACAAGACCAAACAAGCGGTTCACCCTCCTCGAGATCCTCCTCGGCGTCCATCAAGGCCCCCCCCCCCTCTTCCCTCTTCCCACCCCACACAGCAGCCGCCGGCTTTGACTGCTGGAAAAGGCTTTAGCATGGGCCCCATCGAAAGGGATAGTCGTCTTCCCCATCATTCACCGCGGGACCCACGCCTCGTTTCTGCCTTTTTTTATGACCGGCGAACTCTCTCTCTCCCAAAAGAGGATGATAAATAATCAATCTCTTGTCAGGGTGAATTTGTAATCTTTTCAGCTGGAAGCCGATATTTAAATAAAGAAAAGTTTGGCGTCCGTCTGCTGCATAAGTCCTCTGGGTCTCTCTGTCTCTCTCTGTCTCTCTGTGTCTCCCCCCTCTTCTTGCAACAGCGACCTCTTTCCCCGAGCGAACCCTATCTCCATCCCACGGCAGCCATCCTTTCTCTGTAAATATTTTGTTCGTTTGTCTTGTTCGGCATATATGAGTTGTGTGTGAGAGAGAGAGAAGACCTGGGGGACAATACCAAGGGTCAAAAATAAAAGAAAAGAAAAATAAGAGACGAGAGAGGACAGAGAAAGCATGGACACAATCATCACAGGCTCGGTCTTTGGGGCTACCCTCGTCGCCTCGGGCATGCATCAGCCGTACCTGATAGCCTCGCAGCTCACGTTCCAGAAGTGGAACATGGTCCAGACGTTTTTGACGGCCACGGGCTGTAGTGCGTAAGTTGCACACACACACACACACACACACACAAAAGAGACAAAGAGAGAGAGAGACAGACCTCTGACGATGGTCCTCCTCCTGCCCCTCACGCACACTCCAACTTCATCTGCCCCACCCCCAACATCAGCTCCCCTTCTTCCACCAACCCTGGGCCCTGACAAGAGTGTGTGCCTGAAATTTAGTCTCGCCATCGAACTCCTCCGTCGGCTGGGCCAGCCAGTGCCAGCGCCCCGGCCCTGGTCCGCAACCGGCATCACTGGGTCCCCCATCGACGGCAACGTGCTCGGCGGCCTGCTCCTCGGCGCAGGCATGTCCCTCTCGTCGTCCTGCCCGGGCATGGTCTTCCCGCAGATCGCCCTGGGCATCCCGTCGGCGCCCGCCATCATAGCCGGGGCCGCGGTGGGCGGCATCTGCTGGTCCGCCGTGCTCCGGCCCTGGATCGCCGCCCGGAGGAAACAGGTCATCACCACACCGCCGCCCGAGATGAGCCTGGAAGGGGCCCTGGGCGCGCGGCACACCACCGCGCTCCTGGCCTACGAGACCGCCATCGCGGCCGTCGTCACCCTGGCGGCCCTGCGCATGCCCTCGGCCCCATCACCGCTGCACCCTGTCGCGGGAGGTCTGCTCATCGGCGCCGCGCAGGCCGTCTCCCCTGCTGCTGAGGGGGTCGGCCCTGGGGGCGTCGACGGCCTACGAGCAGCTGGGCGACTGGATCGTGTGGCTGGCGCGCGGTCGGAGGCAGAACCGGCCGGCTTCGTCCGCGGTGCTCTTCACGGCGGCCATGGCGGCGGGCGCGTGGCTGCTGGCTCGCCTGGTGCCAGGCCTGGTGCTCACAGAGGCGGCAGTCATGATGAGCCCCGCGAGGGCATTTGCTGGGGGGTTCCTGATGGCTGTCGGGTCGAGGACGGCTGGGGGCTGCCCTCAGGACACGGAATCAGCGGTATGGCGTTGATGTCCATGTCGAGTCTTGTGACAATGGCGTGTGTCTTTGCGGCGGCCATGGGCGTTTCTAGCGTGACGAGCGGGTGAGGAGAAGCTTTTCTCTCTATTTCGGGTCAGGAAGATTCATAACATAAATGATGAGAACTAGAAGTGCCACTCTCTTCCGCTTTTTTGGCGTCAAGACGTGAGAAGACATGCTGCTGACATTGCAGCTGTCAAAATAATGTCCGACTCCGGCTCCGGGCGGCTGCAGGTTGGGAAGGCGCCCCCCCCCCCGGTCCCGAGGGTCTCCACCACATCCCGCATGCGAAGCGCTGCCTCGGCTCTTCTTCTCCCTCCTCCTCCTCCATAATTAAATATTGACAGTGTTCCATTGAACCTTTGTTTACCTGAGACCGTACATGATGAAGATGAACTTGTTCTTCTCCACACATACACACACATAAATACATAGTCGTGTCCACGTTTCGTATCAGCAAAAATATAAAAAAGACATCCTCACATCTTTTTCTCTCCCACTGCTCGATACATCTTCAGACCGTTCATTGTCTCTCTGTCTCGGGTCGGACGGCCAAGAAACCAAGATGCCTGTGGCCTTGACCATAAAGAAGGTCGATGGGAAGCCTGGAAAGGTGTACTATCCGTGAGCTGCCTCCTCCTCCTCCTCCTCCTCCTCCACGTGGATCATGACCCACCACGACACCACCTCCATGGCTGACACACCATCGCCCATACCCCCCAGCCTCCAGCTCAAGGAGGTGGCCAGGCCCACGCCGGGCCCGGGCGAGGTCCTCATCCGCCTCAACGCCGCCGCCCTGAACCACAGAGACCTCTTCATCCGCCAGCACCTCTACCCAGGCATCTCCTTCGACCACCCCATGCTGGCCGACGGCCAGGGCACCATCGTCGCCAGCGGGCCCGGCTGTAAACGCAGCAGCCTCCAGCCCGGCACCGACGTCGTCCTCCTGCCCCTGCGCGGCTGGGACGCCGACCCAGACGGGCCCGAGGACATTCAGCGGTACAGCGTCATCGGCTCGACCCTGCTGTGCGACGCAGGCACCGCGCAGGAGTTCGTCGTGTGCGCCGAGGCTGACGTCGAGCCCGCCCCGCCGCACCTCTCGGCCGCCGAGGCCGCTGCCCTGCCGCTGGTCGGGCTCACGGCGTGGCGCGCCCTGGTCACCAAGGCCGCGGTGCGCCCTGGCTGGAACGTCCTGGTCACGGGCGTCGGCGGGGGTGTGGCGCTGCAGGCGCTGCAGTTCGCCGTCGCGATGGGGTGTGCCGTGTACGTCACCAGCGGGGACGCGGCCAAGGTCGCCAGGGCCGTCTCCATGGGCGCCAGGGGCGGTGTCTCGTACCGGGACCGGGGGTGGGACAAGCAGCTGGCAGAGCTGCTGCCCGAGGACAGGCCTTTCCTGGACGCGGTCATCGACGGCGCCGGGGGCGATATCGTCGGCAAGACGGTGAAGCTGCTCAGGCCGGGCGGGATCATCTCGCAGTACGGGATGACGGTGTCGCCCAGGATGGAGTGGTCCATGCCGGCGGTGCTCAAGAATATCGAGCTGAGGGGGAGCACGATGGGGTCCGGCCGGGAGTTTAGGGAGATGATCAGCTTCGTGCGGGAGAAGCAGATCCACCCCGTCGTCAGCCGCGTCGTGAGGGGGCTGACGAACCTGGACGAGATCGACGGGCTCTTTGCCGAGATGAAGGACGGGAGGCAGTTTGGCAAGCTGGTGATTGAGATCGCGCCGGGGACCGGGCCGTCCTCGAAGCTGTAAGCCCGGGCTGACTGCACAAGTGGCACGCGTATCAAGTCATAGACACACACATACACACAGTATTGGGACGCCAAGAAAACAACGATATTTTTTTGGCCTGTATAGTTGACCGGGTATCGAAACGGCTCGTGCGAGATCGACTAGATAGGGAGACGGAGGGAGAGAGAGAGAGAAAGAGAGAGAGAGAAGAGATCCTCTCAGCTCGTGGCCTCCCCCTTGTTCTTCTTTCTCTTCTTCGCCTTGTGTCCTGGCTCTTCTGGCGGCATAAACTCCTGCTCCCGCTCCCGCTTCTTCTCCTCCTTCCTCTGCCTCGCCTTCTCCTCCCGCTCCTCCCTCGCCGCCCGCTCCTTGGCCTGCTTGCCCAAAAAGTACTCGCCGCTCTCGATCTGGAGGTCCACCTTGCTCTTCTCGGGCGCCGGCGGGAACGCCGTGTACGCCTTCCTGCTCTTGTCCGTGACCTTGTGCGGCACCCGCCGCCTGCTCAGGTTCTTCTTGAAGTGCGGCAGGAACCGGTCCCAGCTCTCGCCCGCCAGCTCCGGGTCCTTGGCCAGCTCCCTCTTGATCATCAGCTCCTTGATCAGGTAGATCGGGTGCACGTTGTGCATGCAGTCTTCCACCACCCGCCTGACCTCCTTGAGCGACCTGTAGGGCCCCATGATGCTGACCGTGTTGCCGTGCACCAGGATGTACGTCTCCGTCAGCAGCTCCAGCGCCTTGAGCGTCGACCCGTTCGGCCCCAGGATCCTCTGCCGCCGCTTCGCAAACTTCTCCTTGTTCCCCACCAGGTTCCGGATCTTGACGATGTCGCACGCCACACCGTCCTCGAGGATCTTGACCGCCTGGGGCGCCGGCACGCTGCGGGCTAGTAGTTTTATGAGGTCACGGGCGTTGAGGATCGCCGCCGGGTCGAACGTCTTCCGCGTCGTCTTGACCGTCATCATGCCTTCGACCAGGTCCAGCGTGCAGGCGATGCCGTGCTTCTCGAGAGATCGTGTCACGAGGGGCCACTGTCAGGGATGATGTCCCGGTGTCAGTCTCTTTTCTGTCGCCCCGGGGGGGTGGGGTGTGGATTCTCTCTCTCTCTCTTTATCATAGAGGGCAGACGATGGGGGTGGGCTTACTGCTTCTTTGAGGTAGACCTCGCGGTACTTTGGGAACAGGACTGTGAACGTAGACTCCTCTGCGAAGGTGCCACCAGCGTTGTCCTCCCGCTTGAAGACTGGGATTTCCCACTTGTTGATGTCGTCCGTGTCCCAGCTGTGCCGAGTAAGAAAGTTAGCAAAAGAAGGCTGAGGCTGGCTATGCACAGCAGAGGGGGTAGGAGGAGGGGGAATGGTACGCACGGCTTGTCCTTGTCGTGTTTGGTCGACATGGTGAGAGAAGGATGACTCTAGAAACAACAAGATGGGGCTGGCTGTTCTGAGTGTCGAGATGTGAACTGAAGCGCAGGCGAGGGCGGGGAGAGGAAAAGCTGCTCTTGCTGCGCGCTGGAAAATAAATTTTGGCCGTCTCGGCAGGCAGGGCTGTCGACAGCAGTTTGCCGGGGCGGAGGGCGGGGCCTGGACCACTGGCTTAGGTAAGGCCCCTCTAGCTCTGTGGCCTGTACTGTGTACTGTGTAGCGACCCTGCACTGCGGTGACCGTGGAGCGGTAGGACCCTGTAGAGAGAGACCTGGCCCCCATCACAGCCAGTCGGGGCCGCTACCGCCTACAGCGATGGTTCCCCCTTGTCTGATAGTCTCATTTCTCTCCTGACTCCCAATACCCCTGGGTACAGACCTGTTACCGGAAACACTTTCCAAGAATTGTTCTGCTCCTCTGGGCTCTCCTCTGTGGATGTCCTTCTACTTCATCTCAACCTGTTCTTTGCCCAGGCAGAAGCTTTCTTCTTCCTCTTCCTCTTCAATACTGCATATACATGCAAGTACATATTATGGTAGCGCAGGCAGGGGCAAGAGATTCCATGGGTCCTAAAAATATCTAGCGGTTGAAATAAGCTTCTCGATCCGCAGATGATCTGCATCCACCGAATCTGTCCTGACATTGGCAGCGAGCAAGGAGCGCCAACAAGAAGGAGCGTGTTTGAATCTATCCTTAGTTATTTGTGGCTGCTGCACGATCTATAACGGAAACATGCCATTCATGATGGATATGAGAGTTTTGTAGAATGAGATCGTATAGCTGTGTTGCCTTTGATGTGTTGGATTTTTGGGGGGGTTTCTTTGGGGGGGGAGGGGGGTTTGTTGTGTATTATGCATAGAGGGAATAAGGAATACTCGTACCACATCAGCACACGTACAGACAGTCTTTAAAGTACTTACACTAAATAGTGCCTTGCATATGCACAGACGCCCTCAGAATCGCCTTAATACTCATTCCCACCCCGTGGCTCACACCCCCTTCCCCCCTCCCCCTGATCGAGAGGTACGTACCATAATACCCACTAACCCAGTTACGTAGCAACTGGGCCCAAGGGAAGGAGCGAGGCCGCGCTGTAATACTGTACATTCATGATCCAGGCCAGGTATTGAATGAGCAATGAGCCAGAGAGAGATCTGTCCCCTCACATAGGGCTGGCCGTCTTGTCCCCGTCGGCAATTATCAGATTGTAGATAATCCACGCGGGAGGGTCCTCCGCGGTAGATTATCGCAATATGCCAAGTTCCCCCCACAAGGTCCCGTATTCGGGCGTAGGGCGGGATTGGGAGAGAGGAGGGAGTACGCGAGGCGGGGTGAGAATCCCCTCGCTCGCCAGGCCCGTATTCGATCAGTCACCTTTTTTTTTCTTCTTTTTTTTGTTGCCTTTTCCTTCTTACGCGACAAAGTCAGGGGCACGCAGGAACTGGGGGCCCTTTTTCTCGGCAGCCTCGTCATAATTTGCCCAACGAGATCGATCGCTTCGTCTCCTGTCCGCTGCATCCGTCTTTTTGGTTTTTGTTCCTTTCCAATCGCTATACTCGCTCCTTTCCTCTTGTTTGTTGTTCATCTGCCGTTATCTGTTAATTATCTGAAGCTTCAGGACACAGAGAGAGAAAAAATAGAGAGAAGAGAAGAGAAACAAGGTCCTGCCCTGAGTCGCTGTTTGTTTACTTCATTACTTCTGCGTTAATCTTCGAGTCACTCTTTTGACCTCTTGTGTTTTAATATTTTCTTTTCGAACCCAACACCTCAGAATCCCACAGCCTTTCTCTGTCGAGTGTTCTCTTCTTGCTTGGTTTTTCCCACCCTTCCTTTCTGAAGACTGCGATCGACCCCTTACCGATCTTCGAACGGTGCACGACATACCGAATTTCTCCACCGTCTGCAGGCCGTCCCGTCCCGGCCTCGAATACCAACGAATACCGTTAGGATAGAGACATCCACCTCCCAAAGACGACCTGGGTCTCTCTTCCACGACCACGACCTCCTCCTCCTCCCTGCCCTCTTTACCGGGCACCCACGCGATCAATCCTCCCCGTCTCCCCCCCCTCAAGCCGTCAAGCTGGCTCCTCCACGGTCTCCGCTGCTGCCACCGCCAGTGCCCTATTTGGCCTTGACGCCGCCGCCAGACCATCCGTGCCAGCTCGCGCCCCTCCACCTCCCGATCATCAAGATGGAAGACATTGGGCAGGCCACCCTGCCACCTCCCCCACCCCTTGAGCCGACATCTCGACCGAGTTCGGCATCGACAACTGCCTCACAGAAAGACCAGCTGCCTGGTATATCGTCAATAGCTGCAGCTGCAGCTGCTGCGGCTGCGGCTGCGACTGCAAGCTCTGCAACGAGCTCGCCTCAGTTAGGGTAGGTGGACAGATCCCCTGCCATGGTTGGCTGGACCTGTGAATGCGAACACTTCGGGCTTCTTCACCTTCACATTAGGACTGCCGGTGTGAAAAAAAAAAAAGGGCACCACCTGTCTGCTATGTATATACAGGCAGTGAATGTGGGCAGACTGCCAAAACCTCAATCCCCCACCTATTAATACACCAACAAGTTGATTTTATCTTCTTTCCGCGTCGATTCCCTGCAACCCCCCCTCCCCCCCCAAAAAAAGAAAGAGAAAAGAAAAAAAGAAAAACAAACGAAAAGCCCACACAGTCCTGCTCCTTACGAGACCAATCAGCTGATACATCCACGATGGATAGAACAAACACAATGAGTACACCTGCAGTCATGTACTCTACACCAGCTTCGGCTCCGGCTGCCACCAGCGCTGGCCCGGGAGGCAACTTGGTAAGTGAACATTGTGCTTTCTACCCTGCCCTGCTGCGTCTCTACCTACCTACCTAGCCACCAACACAAATGCCACTACACCCTGCCCCCTTTGACTCGATCCAGGCACAAGCCATCCATCCCTGAACCATCACTCGGAGTCGAGCCGGTCAATCCTTAGCACATGCATCCCAGCCCCAAGAGGGTTCTGGTGTGGTGCTCCACGGCAGGGATCACCTTCTAGATCTGTGCTCGTCAGGAAAGGCCCATATGGGTATGACAGCCTCCGGCAGTTAGTCTCTGCAGTCTCTTCAAGAATACTACAAGAGGAGTACACCAGTCAGGACTCGTCGAGTTCTGGAACAAAGAACAGGAGCGGGAATTGACTACTGTTATCGCCTACCCTGCCGGGGGTGGACACTAATAAGCGGGACTCATCGGCCTGTTGCATAATTTGCCTCGAGGTGATTGGCAGCGGGGCTCCCGCCCAGCCAGTCAAGAAAATCTCTTATCAGAGATACCATCCCTATCTAATCTTTCCCATCCACCCCCATCCCCATCAAACACATTGTCGCAGTCCATCTTCCCGAGTCTCTTCATCTTGACGGCAGAGTGCGGCCTCGAGGCTGCACCTCTCACACACACAAACTAGGGACAATGGCCTCCATGGCAGCTAACAGCGATCAACACCCTCAACAGCCCACCTGTCAGAACTGTGGAACCTCCACCACTCCTCTCTGGCGCCGCGATGAGTCCGGTGCCGTTCTCTGCAACGCCTGCGGCTTGTTCCTCAAGCTGCACGGCCGGCCTCGTCCCATCTCCCTCAAGACCGATGTCATCAAGAGCCGCAACCGCGTCAAGACCATGCGTCCTGGCATGGAGATGAAGAAGAAGGTGAGTGCGCGCGCGGGAAACAATGACCCTCGGCCAAGCTGGCTGGCCACAAGCCGGAAGAACACCAAAAAGTCCATCGAGGCTAATAATCTTCTTTCGTCCCGGTCAGAACCAGGCTATCACAACTGATGCCAATGTCGCTGATATCCAGGCCCAGAATGCCGCCGCCGCCGCCCTCAGCGTTCGGCGCACCGCCCAGAAAACCTGGCAACGGCCACATCGACGACACCAATTCGCCCATCTCCCGAACCACGACCCCCAACATGTACGCAGGCCATATGCTCTACCACGGCATGGACGACCACCACCTGCAGCAGCCTCTGGCTGGCTTTGGTATGGGTGGCCCGGGAAACGGTCGCACGCCCTCGCCCCTGAACGGGGAGGGTGTTCCCCAGACACAGGAGGAGCTGCTCGCCCTCAACTCGGGCCTGAAGACGCGCGTTGATGAGCTGGAAGTTATCAACGACCTAATCCAGCGCCGTCTCCAGCACTACGAGGCCTTCGGTGCAGGTGCAGCCGCCGCCGGCGGTCTTGTCGACGGCAGCCACGAGAACGAGGTGCAGCTGAGGGCCCAGCTCGACGCCCTCGCCGCCTCCGAGGCCCAGCTCCGCTCTCAGCTGGACGAGAGCCACCGCCGCGAGAACAACCTGAAGCGGCGTCTGGACGAGGTGGAGCTCGAGCTCAGAGACGTCAAGGAGTCCCTGGAGACCCACGAGAACGGCCGTGCCAAGAAGATCCGGCTTGATGAGCCCCAGTCCCTCGACGGCGGAGAGCAGATGCACCAGGAGGTCTCTACAGAGCTGAAGCTGGATGCTGCCCTCGAGCTCCCTGCCCCCGAGGCTCCTCCTGCCGCTGAGCCTCCTGTGGACCCTGCTGTCGAGCTTACTGTCGAGGCCCCAGTTGAGACCCCCGTCGAGGTTCCCTCCGAGGCCCCGGCAATGGAGGGCCAGGCAGAGGCGCCATTGCTGGAGGAGGCCCTGCAGGCGACCGCATAGTCTGCCGGCCTGCTGTCTGGCGTTCTGTGATTCGACGAAAGCGCGCTGGGCTTGTAGCGGCTGCTCTTGCATTGCTTTGGGCGCTGTATAGATATGCACTGATTTGCTGTGGGAACCTCACCACGCGGTACTTCATCTGAAGGTGGCCCGAGAGGGACCTCTTCAACAACCACGCTTGAACAGGGCCTGGGCGATCATGACAGGCGGTAGCGTTCTCTACCTTTCGCGTTGGGTGTGTTTCTGGGAAGGCAGCGTTTGCGCTATCATGATAGGAGTTCGAAATATCATCCTGGAACGGATGATACGAACCGGAAGAAGGGAGACTAGGCGGTGTCTCATGACTTTTTTTTTTCCTATTTTTTTCTTTTTTTTTTCTCCCTTCATTCCGAGGCAATCACTAATTTCGAGTCTCGGGAACGGGAGTCGGACGGGGAGATCCTGAAGCGACAGGACGGGTTTGTGTGGAGTTGCAGGAGTACACTCGGGAACGCTTTTGTCTCTACCTTCGATTACGGCAAATGGAACAAAAAAGTTCATGTTTTCCAGGTGGCGGCATCTTTTTTATTTTGTGAGATGACGGGACCGCAGGCTGTAGTGTTGTGCCCTTTCTTGATCATAGGTTGATAAGAGCAATAGGGTCAGCCTGCGCCTTGTACGCTGTCGTCGTCGTCGTCGTCGTCGTCGTCGTCGTCGCCGCCTCTATTCATAACACGTCTACTTTCTCAGCGACTGGCCCCGTCTGTCTGTGCGGGTACCGATCCAGGCTCTCATAAAGACGGATCCAGCACCCGTTTCGCGTTCATGATATCTTGGCCGTCAGGATCGACGCCCCGGGCATGTAGATGAGAGTAGTGCCTAGGTTTTACCAATCCAAACTCTCGGATCTTTTTGGCATAAACCTGATATTATGACGGGTTTGGAGGAGAAGAAGAAAAGGAGGAGCAGGAGAGAAGAAGAAAAGAGCCCAAGAAGTCATATTCACGTGGCCCTTGAGATGAGGAGGCGCGCCCGAGACGGCAGCATCATCTTTCTCACCAGCACCGGCCACCTGTTTAAGGGGGGGGGAGTTCACGGTACGCATCTTCTTCATGGTGTGCAGGAGACCATGGCATACGTGAAATACTTGTTACCTCTCGGGGGTCTTATCTGGGCAGTTTGGATGGTAGCGCCTCGTCAAGATCAGAGTGACGGATCTGTGTCTAGTATGGCAACGTGTAATGCCTTGTGCTAAGGGCATCCACACAATCCGGCCTGTCCAAACGACCCGTCTATCTATCCCGATCATCTCTTGTAGCTCATAGCCCATATGTGGAATGATGGCGGTCCAGATGAAAGAGGCCGCCGATCTGACAGAGTTTGTATCTGATCATGCGTATCAAACAACCGTGTGTCTATATATGTACAGATGTGCTGCCCGGGACAGATTGAGGTTATGATCAGAGCACAACATCGAGAAGGGGGCAGATTGATTCTCTGTTATAATCACAAAAGTGACCAAAAAAATCCCATAAAGCATTACTGGTGTTTCTATTTATTTGGACGATGAACCGCTGTGAGAATGTTGGCGCAGTCAGCCTTGCCAGTGGATGCGTCTGAGGGTCGCAGGAATCCGGGGTGCATGTCTGCCAACAAATAGTTACTGCACATAATTAGTTGATTCTGCGAAATCTATTTAGCAACTTTCGAAGCCTAAATGATCCTTCGACCGAGGGAGAGACCCCCGGAACGCCTTGTAGAGATTGTGCCAACCTTGACTGCACAGGTGATTGCAGTGTGCTTCTTCACGTTTCGCTGCAGCAGTGGCACAAGCGAACTCGTCAGCGACACGCATGGCTGAAACAGCAGGACGTGACAGTAGATACTCGGGCCTTCCAGCCAAGATGCGAGCGTAAGGAATATGGATTCCGAAATGAAGAATGTGCAGCACGCGGCAGGGAAAATATTCCTGATCCACATGATCCAGGCCGGCCGTGGCCTGGCTGCGGAAATGAGGAATACTGCGGGCTGGCGGCAGCTTACAGTACTCTTATTTTATTTTTTTCATAGTCGCGCTGGCCTGCGCTCTGGGCTGGCTCGCTGAGAAGAGACCAGGCCAGGCCAGAACGTCCTCCCGCCCACCTCGCAAATTAAGACACACAAACACAGAGAGCTTCTCAGCAGCACAGCCGATGCTTTGTGTACGAGAACGTGTTACCTTGTGCTGCCAGCAGCCAGCGGCCTACTCGATCGGCGCAGGTCAGCTGTGGCATTAATGGGCTGCGACAGGCTCCAGATTCCGAGTTTCGCTGTCCCTCGCAGGAGACAAGCGAGGGAGGACAGCCGAGGCGGGAAAAAAAAAAACAAGGCGTTTTGATCGTTACAGACCGAGACCACCGAAAGATAAGGGCCGGGGTGAGGAAGGAAAGAAAGAGAGAAAAAAAGACGGCCAGACATGCGTGAGCCGCGTGCCTGCTTTTTTAGATTCCACAGGTGCGACATGTCATCGTGAGATGTCTCATATCCCGCGTTAACCTTCTCGCCGCCCCCATCTCAGCATCCCTCGGATCCTGCCGTGCTAAACAGGGCAGCCCGTTCCCCTTCAGCTTCTGCCTTTATGTAGCCGCATCCTCTGCAGAAGGAAATGAAAACACCAAAAAAAAAAAATTTATTCAAGACAATGCACTTTGGTCACGAGGTGTTGTCGCACTCATATCGCCGTCAAGAAATGGAGCAGATATCACACGTTAGCAGCCCAAGGAGGACGCCACAGCATGGAGCCAGCGAGAGCCTCCTCTGTGCCCTGCTCGCGGCAGCCGCAAAACAGCACATTCCGATTGCCTCGTCGCCGCTGAACCCGGATTTACGCGAGAGCGACCTGAGGTTTGGACGACAGATCCGCCGCATGAGGAAGCCAAGGCCAGTGACGAGGAAGGCCCCAGAGGTATCACCCGGCCTGTGGCTACTCCGTCGAAAAGCAGCACTCGCGCACCAGCGCACCAAGCAGTCCTCGCCTCCCCCCCAAGAAGACCACGCAGTCATCGTCTCTGATATATGCGAACCGTTGACGTACATGGAGGAGGGCGACATCACCGACACCCTCAAGGACGCCATGCCGGCCTTCGTCGTGGAGTCGGGGCCCCTGACACACATCGTCTATGCGCAATATGTCCAACACGACGTGACGGCCGATCTGGAGAAACAGGCACAGGGAGATCTCTTGCTGGCTGGGCCGTCACGAGGGAGCGCCAGCGCCAGCGCCTCCGGGTTTTCCTCATCCTGTGCGTGCTGAGCGCCTGCGCCACGTTGGTCACTGTATTCATCTTCGGAACGCCGAGGAGCGGTCACTATTTTGCGCGTTAGACACCAACGAGCGGCTGTGTCGGAACTTGCTTCATCATAAGAGAGTCGAATTCTTCTGTGCGGCAGTGATCGCCCGAGTATCTCGGGCCACTGTAGAGATCTGAGTGGAATTAAACCGGCTCAACTCCAACCTCATTGTTACTTGCACCATCTTCAGACATGTTGCCGGGCCCCGTATATCATACATCATCTCTCATCGACTCTTTTCTTCGTCATTGCGACTTTGGGTCGTCTTCCTTCTTGGCGGCAGCGTCGCGCTCAGCGTTCTGTTTCTGGATGGCTTGTTGGACCTGCCATATTGCTCGCTCTAGCTCCACCTCCAGCTGTGGCAGGCCCAAGGCCTGGGTCATCTTCTTTCCATTTCTCTGGTCCAACAACATCATTTCTCCATTCGGCTGGGCGTCTTGGGGCATTTTTGGGTTGGCGTTTTTGGGTTCTCCGGGTTCGACCGTGGTTTCTGGCGTCGAGGGAAGCGGGGGTCCTGCCTAAGGTAGGCCTCATCAAGAATTGGGGAGGGCTTATGGATGAGTAGTCGATTCTTGAGGAGGAACTGTATGTGTTTACCGCCTGAGAGGGCACGCCAATGCGACCACGCTCGGTAAACGAGATAAAAGAAGGGTATGTTCGGGATTCTAGCCGGACATAAATTAGCATATATTCAAGACCAAGAGGCATACCACTGCACTGACACCGGGACCAACGCGAATGGTGCACTGATAGGCATCCCTATGAAGCACCAGAAAAGCCTCCTTCGGTGAAGACCCTCCCGCTCCGTGCTCAGCCTCTGCAGCACATCTTCAACCTGGCTGGACTGTATCAAGGTCTTGGGGAAGTAGACCTCCACCTGGTCGCTGCCCTTGAGCTCGTCGTCTGCACGCTTCGTGGACAGCGGCGGGACGGACTTGAGCCCCCACTCCTCATATGGTATCTGCCGGAGCGCCTGGTTTCCATATTTGACAATGGTCTTTTGCCAGCCCGACTCCTTCTGCTCCCAGCCTGCCCAGGTTGCCGCGGCCTTGAGCTGGATCTTGTCCATCCATCCCGAGCTCTGGTGCGCAGCGTCGTTGAGCCGATGCGCGTATAGAAGCGTTCGGCGCGTCGATATGGGGAGGAGGAAGACGCGCATTTTTGCTGGAGACCCGTCTTGTGACAGCTCTGAGGGCCCTGCTGAGGTGCGCGAGGAGTGCGCGAGGACGACTAGGCAGTGAATGACTCGAGATACGGACGAGAGAGGGGGGAGGGAGGGGGGAGGGGAGCTCTGGAAGCTACTGGCGAGTGAGGATAACGCCGCTATTCAGAACGAGGATCTGATTCTGCCGTCCATGACTGTGCGCTGGGAGACAGAGACAGGGCCGGGGGCGAACTGAAGAGAAGGTAAGAAGAGAGGCAGCCGGGCCAGGCCTGAAGCTGCTGTCGTGATAAGCTTAAAGCAAGGTGTAGTAGGGTGTACATAGTATTTTCCAAGATCGGAGTTTTTTGCGCGTTGCAGGTCAAGGCAATGACGCACGCGGGACTTCCCAGTGGCTCTGAGTGGACATTGGCCTGCAGGTTAGTGCGCTACCTGTCCGCTCTGGATGCAGGCACTCAGGTTGCAGTGGGCCTGCAGCGTCAGACCCGCACGTGTTCAGAGCGGAAAGTTCGCTCTGGGGGCCGGGGGCCCGGGGGAAATGCCCTGAGGCAGCGGGAGCATCTCCAAGTACCTCTCTATCTCGGGCCCTCCCATGCAAGCTGCTGTGGGTCACTGAAGTGATCTGCTCTGCTGATCCCTACAGGCATGTACCTTGACCTATTATGGCACATACATCGATGACCTTTCAAGCAAGAGAGGGAAAAAGAAAGAGAAGAAAAAGAAATACCAAGGGAGAGCAGAGCAGTAAGGAACCGAAAATTTTTCTTGTCAGTTGGTCAGATATCTAGTCTCTTCTCCCAGCCTCACGAGCATATGTTGGTAGAGAAGAGAGAGAAAAAAGACAAGCAGGGTATCGTCTCAACGCTGCTGTGGCTGGTGGCTGGGAGTCCAAATGGTCAAATACGTACTGTATGCAATAGTACACTCTAGAGACACTCCGCCTTAGCCGGTGACGTCCCTTGCTGGGAGCTTGCACCCCCCTGGTCTCCCATGAACGGTCCCGAGACAACCTTGATTCCCAATTCAACTTCGTGAAATTAAGCGTCATCTCTTTCTGTGTTCTTTTCTTCTCGCCTCCCATCAACCTCGTCGCGGCGCGGGCCTGTGCTGCGGTCGCCAGGTCGCTCACTGTTGACGAATTAATGAGGCCCGCCTTGCCTGCCCACTGCTGCTGATCGTGATCACACAAGCGCGCTCTCTCTCTGCCTGCCTGCCTGTCACATGAAGAAAGGCCTGGACCTGGCACTATTACTTGTCTAGCCAACACAAACACGCCGGATTGTCCTAGCTATACTGTACATTACATAGGGCTGATCGATCGTCTCGCGCCCCCCCCCCCCGGGCCTCTTGCTCGTTCTACGTCGCGCCCTTCTGCCAATTTTCTGGCCAAAGAAATAATACTCCTCTCACCTTGTCGACACACCCTGTTGCTGCTCACTTTGCAGCCGCGCATCATCCTAACCGGCTCTGACCCAACAACATCATCCCAATACCGCCTCATTCGTATGAGCGCAGGCCCCGACGGCTGGCAAGCTCGGAATATCCACCAGATTTACCTGGCGAAGCCTTGAGATTCATCAGGGTGCTCTGTCGAAACGTCGCTAAGGTCGTCCAGCTGCTCTCCGTGTTTCAACCACCGCGGGCCGCCCTGAGGGGAGGTAGGCCTACCCATTGAGCCTCTCTTCTTTTGGGAACCAGCCATTCTTTGCTAGGGATTCATTTTTTTTTAAATAAAAGGAATCAAATCCTGGGCATTGAGGAGGCTGTATCTAGGCTCATCTTCATGGATCACCCGCGCCCTAGCACCGGAAGCACTGCGGTCGAAGCCAATGCTCACCGGAAAATACGTACCATACCGCGTGAGTCCCACACGAGCCTGTCCTGTGTCGTCCGACGGGGCGTTCTGCTGACGTCTTTATAGCTTGGATCGCGTCTTGGGAAGACAGGAATGGCCCACCACCGCCAGAGATCCAGCAAGTCGTGCCGCGCCGACCGTCTGGGACCGTTCGCCCCGAGCACAACAGCACCCCTGCGCCGCCGCAGAGGAGGGTGTCCAGAGACGGCTTCGTGAACTGGACCTCTGAGGCACCAGTTAATAATGTTTCAAAGAATCTGATCGCCAAGAAGAGGCAGAAGAGGCGGGTGCAGCGGGGGCAGAAATGGGACCATCTCCGAACAAGAGAGCCGATCATTATCCCGAATTACCTGATGCGCGATCAAGAGTCGCCATGGAGGAACTTTGTGCAGGCCAGCAGGTACGGACACGCCGCCGACGAGAATGCGGAGAGGGTCGACCCCGAGAAACTGGACGAGTTGATGCCCGGCTTCAACGACACCAGCCCCCTGCGCTTCACAGATGATGCGGTGCGTCGCAGGAGCAGGAGGGCGGCATTTCACGAACATGCCTGGCGCATTCTCCTCAAACACCCCCTCGTCCCCGCTATCCTCAGATTCTCGGTCTTGCTGGTGTCCATCATCTCGCTTGCCCTGTCGGCCAATTTATGGAAGCTATACGCGGACGCGGGAGACGGGTCCTCGAACAAAGCAGGCAACTCCCTCCGCTCGCAGTGGCTCGTGGCCATCGTCGTTGACTGCGTCGTCACGCCCTACGTGTTCTACATGACCTGGGATGAGTGGACCGGGCCGCAGTTGGGTCTGAGGTCCCCAATGCACAAAGTCTCCCTGACGCTGCTCGACCTGTTCTTCATCATCTTCAAGTCCGCGAGCGCTACGCTTGCGTTTGACTCGCTATACCTCAAGAACAACCCGTACGGCGAGATGGCCAAGATGAAGGCCCTGGCTTCCTTCCTGCTGCTGGGTCTCATCGGCTGGATAATGAACTTCACGGTCAATGTGTTCAGGCTAGTGCAGAGGCTTGGGACTGGAGCAGGAGAGGAAGACCGAAGATTGGTGTCCCACGTCTGAAAGGTTAGTCAGAGCACAACAAAAATCTACATCTACATAAACTTCGTATGCCGTAGTCCTCCAAATGACAGCTGATGTTGGTTTGGCTGTCCTATTCCAAAGGGCTCGACCCCGCAACAGACATGTTGACCAAGTAGCTGATTGTAGCCAAAGGCCCAGCCAGCATTACCAGTGGGCTGTGTTTTCTTTTTTTCTTTTTTTCCTTCCTTTTCCTTCCCCTTCCCTTCCCTTTTCTTTTCTTTTCCCTCTAGTTTCTTCCTTCGCGCGTTTTAGCAGATTTGAAAATCTCGAGAGGGCTCCTGTGAAACGCGGCCAGTCTCGCTCTGTGCAGACACCGGCGTCTCAGTAAACTGGGCATAGGGACAAGACAGTATTGATATCAAAGCGACATGCGATTGTCGAAGAAGATTTCAAGAAATGCCAGTCCGTGACGGGGTTGTTAGGCACCTCCGGGTTAATAAAAAGTGGGCTCTTCAAGCCGGTGGCACAGACCCCGCCATTACCATCCACCCAAGTCAGCCTGCAACCCTTGTCAGCAAGTTGGCTTGCTTTCGACCTTCCGCTCCAGCAGCCTGCAGCCTTGACCTCCAAACCACTCCTGCCTTCTGTCCAGAGCCTTACTTCTTTCTCCCTTCGTACCAACGACGATCAGGGACAATAGACGGCGCAGCTGGTTGTCGCTCTCGCATCCTTTTATCGTCCTTTTTTTCTTTCTTTCTCCTTGTCTTCCTGTTGGCGGGATTCTTGGCCACCTCTAGTACCCCTCGCAGACGCGCCTGACCATCGAGCGGTTAGGCCCTCATCCGCCCGCCCCCCCCCCCCCCGAGACTCTCACTCCGCCACACGCAACCAGTCATACCAGCTCCTGTCAACATCGTCAACGTCTGTTGATCCCAAAGTGCCCCATCTAGCCCAAGCCCACACCTACACCATTCGGTCGTTCCTCGAGCGCGTCTACTTTCACGGTCTTCGTCCTCACCGTCTCGTTCGCCTCGTCTAAACCCAGCGTCCAACTACAATCCTTGCCACGTTCAACATGCCTCCAGGTGGCTCCAGCACGGCCACGATGCGGCCGTCCCTGACGATGCCCAAGGGGCCTGATCGTGATAGCATTACAGATACCTGGGAGTACCTCGCTGGCGGTATTACCAAGATTATGGACGATCTTCAGAGGGGCATGACCATGGACGACGTGAGCCTTAATTCCCAACCCTCGTGGTCTAAATAACCCTCCCTTCTCCCCCCTCTGACCCGAACGACACTGACGTCAAATTCTCACGATAGTACATGGGAATTTACACCGCGGTTCACAACTTCTGCACATCGCAGAAGGCGCATCCCTCACCGCCAGTGCGCCTTCAGCTGGCATCGGCCAGGGTCATCACAGGGGCGCCCACCTGCTTGGTGAAGACCTGTACAAGAAGCTCCTCGACTACCTTGAGCAGCACCTCAAGATTCTTCTCGACAGGGCCGAACAGCATACCGATGAGGCCCTCCTCACTTATTACATCAAGGAGTGGGAGCGATTCACCAACGCCGGAAAATACGTCCACCACTTGTTCCGATACCTGAACCGTCACTGGGTCAAGCGTGAGATGGACGAGGGCAAGAAGAATATATACGATGTGTACACCATGCACCTGGTGCAATGGCGGGCGGTGTTGTTCGAGAAGATCGACAAGAAGGTTATGGCCGCAGTGCTGAAGCTGGTCGAGAAGCAACGAAATGGCGAGACCATCGAACACGGTCAGATCAAGCAAGTCGTCGACTCCTTTGTTGCCCTCGGTCTCGACCCATCCGATCCCAGTAAAACTACCCTCGACTGCTACCGGTATCACTTCGAGAGGCCATTCCTCGAGGCGACCAGACTGTTCTACCAGACCGAGAGCACGCAGTTCCTGGCCGAGAACAGCGTTGTCGAGTATATGAAGAAGGCTGTCGCCCGTCTGGACGAGGAGGAGGAGCGTGTCAAGCTCTACTTACACCCCGACATCGCCATCTCTTTGAAGGCGTGTTGTAACGACGCTCTCATCCGGGACCACCAAAACTTGCTCCGCGACGAGTTCCAGGTTCTGCTGGAGAACGACCGAGAGGAGGACATGGCCCGTATGTACGACCTGCTGTCGAGGATCCCGAACGGCCTGGACCCTCTGCGCGCCCGATTCGAAGCCCACGTCCGTAAGGCGGGCTTGGCAGCGGTTGCCAAGGTTGCGCAGGATGCCGAGAAGCTCGAGCCCAAGGTCTACGTGGATGCTCTTCTCGAGATCCACGCACAGTATCAAGGTCTTGTCAAGCGCGCGTTCAACGACGAGCCCGAGTTCACGAGATCGCTCGACAATGCCTGCAGGGAGTTTGTCAACCGCAACGACATGTGCAAGTCCGGGTCCAACAAGTCCCCCGAGCTCCTTGCCAAGTATACCGACGTGCTGCTGCGCAAGAGCGGTACTGGTGTTGAGGAGTCTCAGCTGGAGGAGACTCTGTCACAGATCATGACCGTCTTCAAGTATATTGAGGACAAGGACGTCTTCCAGAAGTTCTACTCTCGCATGCTGGCCCGGCGCCTCGTCCACAGCAACTCGAGCAGCGACGATGCCGAGACGTCCATGATCAGCAAGCTGAAGGAGGCCTGCGGTTTCGAGTACACCAACAAGTTGCAGCGCATGTTCCAGGACATGCAGATTTCCAAGGATCTGAACACCGGCTTCAAGGAACACACCAACGGCCTGGACGAGGGCTCCCTGCTGGACTCTCAGTACTTCATCCTGGGCACTGGCTTCTGGCCTCTGAACCCCCCCTCGACGACGTACAACCCGCCCACGGAGATTAGCGCCGATCTGGAGCGGTTCACGAGGTTCTATAAGCACAAGCACGAGGGTCGCAAGCTCACATGGCTGTGGCAGCTGTGCAAAGGCGAACTGAAGGCCAACTACTGCAAGAACAGCAAGACGCCCTACACTTTCCAAGTCTCACTATACCAGATGGCTGTGCTGCTTCTGTTCAACGAGACTGACAAGAATACATACGAGGATATCGCGGGGACTACCCAAATGAACGCGGAGACTCTGGACCCTGCTCTCGGCATCCTCCTGAAGGCCAAGGTTCTCACTATGTCACCCGAGGGCGATAAGCCAGGTGCTGGCAAGACGTTCAGCCTCAACTACAACTTCAAGAGCAAGAAGATCCGTGTCAACCTCAACCTCGGCACAAAGACGGAGGCAAAGCAGGAGGAGGTTGAGACCAACAAGACGATCGAGGAGGACCGTAAACTTTTACTCCAGGTAGGCTGCCCTCCAACCCCCCCCCCTCCTTCTTCTCTGGTTCTATGCGTAACTGGCTATATGCTAACAGCTCTCTTGTAGTCTGCTATCGTCCGTATCATGAAGGCGCGGAAGAAGATGAAGCACCAGCAGCTGGTGAGCGAGACCATCAACCAGATCCGTCAGCGTTTCGTTCCGAAGGTTGCGGATATCAAGAAGTGCATCGAGATACTTCTGGACAAGGAGTACCTCGAGCGCCTCGATGATGACGAGCTTGGCTACCTAGCATAGGTGGGCCCACTTGTCAGCATTTACATCCATTGATGTGTATGAGTATATGACACGCTCTCTACACCTCAGCCTCCATACTCATCATGGGCTTGACATTGCCTTCCTACTACAGCGACTCGGGGACTTGTCATTTGATCAACCCGTCACGATGGGGATGATTTAGATCTGTTTGCATGGGTTGCTTTGACTGTTTGGTGCATGGAAAGGCGCGCCGTCGAGGCGTACCGCGTTGGCCTCGTAAATAATGGCTGGGGAAATGAGCACACTAGGAGAGTCGGGCGCAAGGATACCAGGCGTGCTCACGGAAGATCAAGGGCCCTTTTAGTCTGGCCAGCAGATGAAGCGAAAAAGTGTCCAGTGACACGGACAGGCTCGCTCCGCCGCACAATAAGCCTGCCAGAATAGAATGGGTCAGGTAGCATAGGTCTGGTGAAATCAAATAACATCTTTTTAGATATACCGGTTCAGCCAAATTGTTGGGACCTAATTATGCTATGCTATGTTGGTGAGTGTGGTGGTGGGGAAGATGGTGACTCTGTGCTGCCTCGTCTGCCTCGTACGTCGAGCAGCAAGATGAGGGCAAAAACTTCATCAGCAGTGCGGCCTCCCAGCCCTGCTGCGGTGATAGACCAACTCCACGACATGGCCTTTCTCCGGACTCAAAACTCAGCTTTGGGTCTATGAGGACCAGGTCAAGGGCGGGTACCATGGTAAATGCACAGCACGACAGCTGACTCGAGACAGTTCTACAGTGATCTATTCCTCACCACCTCTCTCTACAGCAGAAAGCCAGACCAGAGAGAGAGACCCCTTGCCTGCTCATTAGATCTCACGGACTAGGCAGAGGACAAGGTCCGCCACTACCCTCCCGTCCGGCTATACAAGGTTCGCCGCGGGAGAGCCGGGAGCTGAAGCAAGTCATCCAGCCGGGCTATCATAATCAGCTGGAACGGGGGAGGGGGGCATATCCCGGTCACCAGAGAAAGCGCCGCGGGTTGTAAAAATAGTAGTTTATTTCGGGGTACGAGGTCCCTGGTGGTAAATAAGTGTATATTTGACTGTGCAAGACAGGGAGGGCATGGCTGGGCACTGTAGTTCTGCGCGGTAGCATCAGACAGACGCCTGCCACGATAGAGAGGGTAGGCAGGTCGAGCTATAAGTAAGCGTGTGCAGTCGAGATGATGGTGTGCCTTGCGTGAACTCCCGAAAGTCACACCATGGTCAGCTTGTTTCTCTTTTTGATGTTGTATATAGTGCTTTTTTCTTCTTTTTCTTCCCCCCTTCAGCAAGGTTTCTCGGAACATCAGGTAATTCATCTCGGTTCAAAATCAAAACACCCGGGAGGGGATTGGCCCTGGAGGTCGGACCGCTTCTACTCTTACTGTATAAATATGGTGATCCGCTTACAAGTTGAAATATCCTTTCTGTAACAGCCTCGTCCCTGTACCGAAGTGGGGTGTGTTATTGTTTTGGAAGTGAAGTCGTCGCAGAGGTATGTTTCCTCAAGGGGTTGGTGCTTCAGATCAAAGGGTCCGTGGCTTTTTTTAAAATAAAAAAAATTAATTTTTTTAAAATCAAATTCACGCCAGAGACACACGGAGGATGGACTGGCATGACATCGCCACTCCCTCGAGAGCCCGGGTCTTGGGCCGTCTAGAGGTCGAGGCCTAGCCCCGAGGCCCCACTGATGTGTCGTGATGGCGGGTATTGGCCCTCTTTTATCAGGGGGGAGAGCCATGCCGCGGCGTGGGTGAAGCACGTGGCTCGGGGGGTCGAATCAGTTTGGGTTTCTTTTTTTGGTGTTCCTGTTTTTATTGTCGCCAGTAGGATGTCCCACAAGCCATAGAGACAGATGGCAGGGAGATAAATTAAATAACGGGAAAGGGGGGGGGGGGCAGGGGACATGTTCCGGCTAGGGAACACGGGTGGTCCTCGTGAGAGGACATTGGCCTTCTGTGTACAGGGTGTTGTTGTTGGGCAAGGTTGTGGTAAACCTTGCGAGGTTCTCAGTCTGGTGTCAGGCCACGGCTGTGGCAAAGAGTTGAGAGTACTGTACCTCTGATGACCGTACCTGTGGGGATGATAGTTCGGAGATCATGGTTCGGCTACGGCATCTTATCTCGCTGGCTGCAGGCCGGGTCGGCCAGCTGGGCCAAAGGGGAAGAGGAGGGGAAGGGGTTCCGGTGGCAATGTGTAGCCCGCCAGCCAGGAACAGGTTTGAGGGAGTCCGCGGGCTGCTGCTGGAGCAGGAGGGGTGAGAAAAAGAAAGAAGAAAAAACAACGCCCCCCTCCCCCCGGCCCCCCTCCAAAAGAGAGACACTTAGATCATGTGCCTCGTGAGAGCCGTGCTGGCGCTGGCGGGAGGAGAGTGGGGGGGGGGGGGGGAAGGGTAGTGATGGCGATCTGGAGATGAGGGACCGGAGATTCGTACGTTTTCGGGCGCCGTGGCGCACTCTGGGAAATGGACGGGGGCAGCAGAGAGCATAGGTCCTCGACCGTCTAGGTCCAGACAAGGCTGTGACAGACCACAATCAGATGCTGCTCTTGCTGCTTGCTGGTTGGTAGTGGTGCTGCTGCTGCTGCTGCTGCTACTTGCTGGTGTGGCGTTATGGTGATGGCATGCAAAGTCCAAGGTTGTGTGGTGGTCTTCATGAAGCCTTGACTGAAGGTTGCTCCTCCCTGCCTCCCACACGAATGTCATCTCAGGTTGCACGAGTGATCTCGAGAATCCTCGCTTCCCGGGCGGAGGACCTCCAAGCGGTTATGGGCACCTGCGGGACTAGAGGCCCTTGTCTGTTGCTCTGCTGCAGCCTCTCATTTGTCGATAGGGTGCAAAAGAGGTCCTCGGCAGGTTCGGGGATTGATGGGATCAGATCGGAGGTTCGTGCATGATAGCTGGGGCTGAGGCTGGGCTCCAGGGACCTTGTCGCTTACAGGTCATATCATTGGATCTGGCCTGACAGGATGGGTACGTTCAACCCGGACGCGCGGAGAATTAACAATGTCGGTAAGTGAGCAAAGAGAGCTGATAGCGCGCTGGACAAGGGAGACTGACTGGAGACAGAGAGAGAGAGAGAGAGAGAGAGAGAGAAGAGAAAAGAAAAAGAAGAAAAGATAAAAGGCACAAAGAAAATCAAGAAAGAAGGTAATAATAATAATAATAATAATAATAATAATAATAAACCCTCGAGACAAAGCCAGAGAAACGTGGGGGAGGACGGGGGGAGGGGGGTAGGTTTAGGCCGCCCAGAGGGGGAATTCTGATGACATGTATTGCGTGATGACTATGGCTGAAGGCTGGTGCCAGGTTTGGGATGGGCCAACACGGATTATTGCGAGCCTGTTATCAAAGCAGCTTCCATCTTCGGCGAGAGCTGCAGGCGGCGAGGAGCTGTAGCGGAATTAGACCTGATGAAGCAATGCTGTGGGCGGGAAGAGAAGAAAGGGAGGGGGGGCAAAGGAGGGGTAATGAGATATGTCCAGGGGAAAAAAAAAAGAAAGAAAGAAAAAAGAAGTCTAGCTGCCATGTGGCAAGCAGCAGCCTTGCTATCAGAGCTGGGGGAAGGGACCTCCAGTGAGGGGGCTCCTTCCTGACGATGTTTTCCCAAAGATATGCCCAACTCCTGGAATCCGGGATACAGGCCGAGGCGCAAAACCCGGGTTCCCAGAGAACCAAGAGGCATGTGATGAGCCCTATGCAGTTACAGGCTAGGTCTGGCCTGGCTGAGTTGTCTACTGCTGTTTTCGTACACAACAGCGCCTGCTCTTGGCTGGCTCACGTTTTTCTTTTTCTTTTTTCTTTTAATTCTTTTTATAAATCCCCCCCCCATAAAAAAAAAACAAAGGTCAGGTAGGGCTGTGATTTGCATTGTGTGCCAACACAAACGAGAAATACCGTTCTGCGCCTAGCAGCGGTGTGTTCGAGGCCAACAGACAGGTAACCAGGGGCCCCCTAGTACAGAGAGGTGGGGACCTGAGGCTCGCACTCTGACATGGCCACCGCTCACCCCGTGTGGCCCGTTCCCCATTCATCCACAGTGGACAGTAGCCAGCTAGGTAAGCAGTGGGCAGGTCTACCATAGTACATGGGGGGGGGTGCGCCGCCAGGTGCTCCCTGTGACAGGGCTCCCGCAGCTGGTAGCGACAGTGACAGTGGCAGCGGCAGCGGCAGCGACAGCCACAGGCTACCGGCCACACAGCTAAAGATCTCGTCTGGTGGGCGACTGCTGTGGTGCTAATCACCATGCTGCATCTACCAGGCAGCAAGGTACTACTTTGACAAATACTGCATACCACTATGTGCTAACACGCTGATATCTTGACGTCTCGTAGCAGTGGGACCTGGAGCAGGTACTTGAGCAGGTAGCTAAGGTGAAGGCCGGGGACCAACTCCCGTGGGTTCTGCGCTTTCCCCACGCATGATGACCCATCCCCTCTGCCATCAATCGCTCTCCTCCATTCCCCCCCCCCATGCCCACCTGCACCTGCAACCCACACCCTTAGTACACGTATCTGTACACCTGTTCCTGCACCTGCACCTGCGTCCTGCACCTTGGCGGCTATCACTAGATTGACTACGTCAATGGTCAATAACCCTTTTTTTTTCTTTCTTCTTTCTTCTTCTCTTGCGATCGGCTCCCGCTGGCAGCTGTGGAATCCTACGTCTGCTCTTCGAAGAGACAAAAGAATCCCCCCACGACAACACATCCTGCATGCACATGAATGGGCCGGACGGGTTCGACAACACACGCATACACACAGGCTCTGACAGTAGTAGTGTCGCCGCTGCTGTCAGCCAGACCTGCACAGACCATACAGGCCCCGACTGATCTCTGGCTCTGCCGGTGCGTGTAGGGCCTCTCTGTGCCGCCCCGCCTTGCCTCGCCCTGCCCTGCCCTGCCCTTGTCTGGCCTGGCCTTTGCCTTGCCAGGCGCCTCCCATGATTCTCAACTGCCATCTGACCTAGCAGCCGCCAGCCAGCCTTCGGCAATCAGGAGCCAGGGTTGTCAATTACCAGATCCAGAAAAAAAAACACACATTCAATCAGACCTGCGGTGTGGTGTCCCTCCCGTTCGGTCCGGTCCCGTTCGGTTTGGTCTGGTCTGGTTTTATCCTTTTTTTTTTTTAATCCCCCTTCTTTTCTCTCTCTCTCTCAAATCCCGCCCACCCATTCGCGCCAACCTGATTCAACCGATCAACCCTCCAGCTAGCCCGCGCCACTGTTAACCACCCGCCTCGCTCGCTCGCTACCACGCCCCGACGACTACGACCACAAACCACAACCACGACCCAACGGCACAACACACCACACCACACCACCCCGTCACCGTCGCTAACACTTTCGTCTACTCCTCGCCCATCTCGTCGCCCTCCCTCGCTGCTCGCTGGTCACATCTCTTGCCGCCGGGAAGGACGTGCCGTCGTACTTCCCCTGCCTGCCCCCAGCCCACCATCAGGTCTCCCTCCACGACCCGGCAGCCCTGAGCTATAATTTCCCAGGAGCGAGCTCCTGATCGCTTTCGGTATAACCCCTTAGGTATGTAAGGGCACGCCACGCCCCGGGCCTGGGCTTCTTCTAACATTAGAACCCGTCGATTGCAGTTCAGCTGCGCTTTCCCCTTGCATTGTGTATACAGTACCTGCTCAGGACAGAGAACCACACTCAACAACACCCGAACGACCGGCCCAGGGCTCAACGGTCCTCCACCCACCCCCCACCCCCCAACAGAGGAAAGAGAGAAGGAAGAGGAAGAAAAAAACCACCCCTTCCTGTGTTCTCTTGTCGTTACAACACGAATCCGCTACGTCGAGCCCACCTGGTTGGCCGAAGCCCATCTCGTCTTGATACGTCAGCGCAGTCCACGCCCAGGAGTACCCACACACCCTACCCTGCGCGCAGCCTGGCGTTGCGGTCAAGACCGACAAGACAGCTCACTGACAGCAAGACAACCTGTCCGCCCCTCTCCCCCCCTGCAGCTTAAAAAGACTGTCGAGCTCCTACCTCTACCCAGAGGCGTCGGGTCGCCTTCGATCTGGCTGTGAGCTTCCCAGACTCACGGTCTGATCACTTTAGGAGGATTCCAGGTGTCAATTGCGACAACCCCCCCCCTTACCTTGGTCCCTTATCCGGTCAGCAACCACCGTCAATTGCTACGAGAGGCGGTGCAATCGAGCCGAGACACCTTGTCCGCCTGGGGAGGACAAGCTTCCGCCGAGTGCAAGCACCCAAGCCTCTGACGCCCCGAAGCTCCCGGCACCCCGTCACCTTCGCCATCAACCGATCCGCCCAAACGCGCACCCCATGGGCGCCTAGCTTGGCTTGTCAAGGCGACCTCGACCTCAAATCTCCGGCCTGGGTCGCACCGTCTCAGCGTCCCTCCCGCCTTGTCCTCCGTGAGCGCGGCTCCCTCGAGGGCCAGCGGGATCAGTCAGGATGGGTGCCTGCATGAGCTCGAGCAGTGAAGAGACGGAGCAGAAGAAGAGGAGCCAGAAGATCGACAAGGACCTAGAGGAGGATTCAAAGCGGTTGAGGAGAGAATGCAAGATCCTCCTGCTGGGTATGTTGCCTGTGGTGGGCGCTTCATGCGCGGCGCCCTGGGGCTCGGGGCAAGCTGTTGAACAAGGACACTAACACCCGGTCGCGTAGGATCCGGCGAGAGCGGCAAGTCCACGATCGTGAAGCAGATGAAAATCATTCATCTCAAGGGATATTCGGACGATGAGCTCCGCCACTACCGCCCGACCGTGTTCAAGAACCTGATAGAATGCGCGAAGGCCGTTGTGAATGCGATGCGGCAGTTCGACATCGAACCGGAGAAGGAAGAAACAAAGGCTCTCTGCGACTTTCTCCTCGAATACAGCGTCGACTCCGGGCCGCAGGCCATGATCGACACGAGAGTTGGAGAGGCAATACAGGCAATCTGGAACGACCCTGCGAGGAAGCAGCTCATGGACCGACAAACCGAGTTCTACCTCATGGACTCGGCCGAATAGTGCGTCTGTGATCTATACAGCGGGCGTTGAATCCCTGGCTGACCTGATTGTCACTAGTTTCTTTGAGCAAGCACAGCGAATCGTGCGCCAGGACTACCTGCCGGTCGAGATGGATATCCTTCGGGCAAGAACAAAAACGACGGGAATATACGAGACCCGTTTCCAGATGGGCCAGCTCAGCATCCAGTAAGTACTGCCATACGCCAGTACCCTTTGGGCGAGAGTGGCCGCAGGCTAACCTTGTTTCTCCTCTTTTTTTCTTCTTCTCCAGCATGTTCGACGTTGGTGGACAACGAAGCGAGCGGAAAAAGTGGATTCACTGTTTTGAGAACGTGACATCCATCATCTTTTGTGTGGCCCTTAGCGAATACGACCAGGTGCTGCTGGAGGAGAGCAGTCAGGTACAGCTGAAATGTGGTTCCCTACAGACAACACATCGCTGACAGTTAGCAGAACCGCATGATGGAGAGCCTGCTGTTGTTCGACTCCGTGGTCAACTCGAGATGGTTCGTGCGGACCAGCATAATATTGTTCCTGAACAAGGTCGACATCTTCAAGCAGAAGCTCGGCAGGTCGTCGTTGAGCAACTACTTCCCCGACTACTCCGGCGGCAATGATGTGAACAAGGCCGCCAAGTATCTTTTGTGGAGGTTCAACCAGGTCAACCGGGCACATCTGAACCTGTATCCTCAGTAAGGCCTCACCCCCGACTGTCTCTTGCCCAGCTCTGTTCTAACCCGACCCCTTCAGTCTGACCCAGGCAACGGACACATCAAATATCCGGCTGGTCTTCGCTGCCGTGAAGGAGACCATCCTCAACAACGCCCTGAAAGATTCGGGCATTCTGTGACCACGAGGCGGGTAATGGAATGATTTGCTATGTAATGGGTGTGGCGTGTTGTCTGATTATTCTCAAAGAGCGGTCTCCACCAAACAGTGCATCAGTCTGGCGTTTGGGGCGGCGTTTTTCTTTTCCTTGCTTTGGTCCTTTTTTTTCCTTCTCTTTCTTTCTCTCTTCTATTTTCTTCTCTTTTCTTCTCACACGGATCGGCGGCGTTGTGGAGATGGTCATGACTACAACCAAGGGCCCATGGAATTCGCCCTCTCATTGTCCCAGCCGTTTCGATCTTGTTTTGACTACAGCTGGCTCGGTTCTATTTTGTGCAAAGGGATGGATTTGATGCAGAGTCGGATAGCTATGTTACAGCCGTGTGGTTGCTCGGCATGATGATTCTAAACTGTCCTCCGTGGCGAGGCAAGACAAATGGGCTTCTGGATGCTTTCAGGGCATGGAGTTATGGTGGTCGGCCCTCAGGACATGGCCCCGAGAAACGGAGGCGAGGGAGACCACAGCGTCTGAGCGCTCTCGCTCACAGCCGCCAATGCCCAGGCCAGAAGAAAGAAAAAAAAGAAAAAAGAGGGCCAAATGCGAACGGCCCAAGGGTAGCATGTCTTTGAGAGAAAGCACAGTTCAGCCATAGTTAGTTGGTGGAAAGACTAAAGAAAATACTGAAAATCATCGACTGTATTGGAGCCTGTACATCCGCGATCTGAAAGGGAAGACAGCTGACACTACAGAGAGAATCATGACGATCTTGGGACCGGCGATCTTGGACATGGGAATATACCAACAGCGAGGCCCAGATGATACACGAGAGCACCACTGCAGCTGGCAGCAGCCCGGCCGAGCTCTACTTGTGCTATCCTCTCAGCACTTTGAGAATGTTTCGATTCCTATCGAGGCAGATGGAACCACACAACCCGCTCCCCCCCCCCTCCCCCCCCACACACAAACACGTCGGTAGAAGGACGGACGGACAGGCCGGTGCTTCGCTGTTGTTTGTGACCCACAACTCGGCCGGGCCCAGCCCCGGATCAACCTTACCTCTCTCCACGTTTGGCTGTGCTCCACTTTGTTCGACGTCTCGACAGCGTGGAGGCGGACGTTGGGGGGTTGACAGCCAACGCGGGCAGTGGACCTCACTGAGAGGAAGATTGTGTTCTGGACCGAACCTCTCTCTCTTTTTTTCTTCTTCTTCTTTTCCCCCTTCCTTTCTAAATTTTCTACTTGTCAACGAGAGAGTGGTAAGAAGAATGAAACGATGAGAAAGAAGGAAAGACAAGAAGGAGAGAGAGAGAGAGAGAGAGAGAGAGAGAGAGAGAGAGAAAAGAAGAGTTCTCGATATGCAAGCCGCGGCAATGCTGTTATTCACTGCACCATCTTTTTCAAGCACGCCGTAAGCCTGCAGCGACCTCTTACAAGGTGTTGTCGGCAGCTGGGTACGTGGGTATGCAGGTAGGTGGCATCTGTACGATGACATGGGCTTGCAGGAAGACAACCGACAACTGTCAACACAGGCCCGGGGGGGGAGGGGGAGGGAGAAAAGCTCAATCAAATGACAGCAGCAGGATCAACAGCGCAAGGCATGTCGAGGTGGCACCGTCGCAGCCAGAGACAAGAGCGGGGCCTCTAGCCTTTGGAAGGAGGGGAGGAGGGGAGAGGAAGGGGGGAGAGAGAAGGTGGGTGTGTTTCAATATGTTCCTGATCCCTTCTGTCTCTGTCGTTCTTGTTTCTCGGCCTCTGCTTCGTTGTGTGTGTGTGTGTGTGTGTGTATCGGCGATGATGTGCATCGCGGGGCGGAACACGACGTGGAAGGATTCCTGGGTCGTACGAGCGAGCGAGTGCTGGCCGGGAGGGGCCAGACTGTACGGAGTTGTCCGTGTCGTCGATCTTTTTTTTCTAGTGGCTCCGGCGGGGTGAGCTTTTGTTCCAACTTTTTCTTTTCGTCTTGCTCTTCTCTGACTGATGATCCCTCCCCTCCCCCACCCCACCCCTCTCTCTCTCTCAGAAGTTGAGATCTGCCTGCTGGTGATCTTGTCTTGGAGTTGTTAAGATGCTCCTGGTCTATAGCTCTTTGGCTGAGCTCTGGCCCCTCTTGGGCAGGATACTATGCAATACATACTGTGCTAAATAGTGCAGCACCAGCTTTAGGGACGGGCTGGGGTAGTGGGGACGCTAGGTTGGTGTCAGGTAGGCTTGTTGCGGTACACTGCGGGGCTGTCCAAGAAAAGGATCTGAGCTTGAGGGCTCGGACTCGCGACCTGTGTGTCGAGATAGACAAGCCAGCCAGTCCGTGTCTGGCTCCAGCCAGAGGACTGCAACATACCATGCACACTGCCGTCAGCAATACGGGCGGCAGATGCATGACAGCATTCAATGGCCAGCCATCCATCCCAATTTTTTTTCTTCTCCTTCTCTTGTCTTCTTCCTCCCTTTTGCCTACTCGTCTTCCTTCTCCTCCTTCCTTCCGCAAGTACTCATGAAGGTCGGGATGGCGTGGTGACAAGTGTGTGCGTACATATGGGACGAGGCGGGCAGTCTAATTTTGGTCCAGTCCCAGGTGCGAGCCCAGGCAGATCCTACAGCTCACTGCCGCTCCCTG
The DNA here is from genome assembly GCA_016584495.1 of Celoporthe dispersa. Classification (NCBI taxonomy): domain Eukaryota; kingdom Fungi; phylum Ascomycota; class Sordariomycetes; order Diaporthales; family Cryphonectriaceae; genus Celoporthe; species Celoporthe dispersa. The sequence continues at coordinate 1,863,640 of WAID01000004.1, forward strand.
CAGCCTCTATTCTCGTCGTCACGGCTGGCTGCTTGGTTGGAAGGAAGCTTTCAAAGGATGACAGCATTTGGTAGCAGTGATGTGATGGTGGTGTGCAGCGCCCCCCCTCCCTCTCTCTACCTGGAGGAGGGTAGCTCCCCCTCCTGGTGAGATGAGATCACATCGCTCGGGCAGGAGCAGGAACAGGAAACGAGGGCCTCTACATAAAAGGTCGAGCCGGTGGCCTCCTCCCTGTAGCCCCCCCTCCGTCCGTCTTCGATCTACCATCCACTTTCTTGACCGTATCAGCCGTACGATATACAGCCCTTCTCCGCCGAGCTGACCGCTCCCGTCCGATCGACAGCCCCTAGTGCGGCGAGCGGAGGCTGCTCTCACCTGACAACATCGTCGTCGTTCCTGACGTGCCTATAGTAGGGCAGGTCTCCTTGCCGCCACACGATACGACAACCCGCGAGCATTACACCGGATCGTCCCAGCAATCCGGCCCGTTTCTCGCCCACTCAACCCAGACAGACGTTATAGGCTTCAGCCGCCACTTCCGAGCTAACCTTGGAATCGAGTACTCTAGACCCGAAATCTCCTTGGCCCAACTCAAACACCACACCACAACCCACCTGCGCCCCCCCCCGGTGCCCTGTAGCTAGTGCCATAGCTCCCTTACCCCTCCCCCCGGTGCTACCCCGCCAAAACACGAACCATAGTAGAGCTCCTTCCCCACCCCCTCCCTCTGCTTTCTGGTGCAACTGTAGGCGAGCTGGGCTCTTGCATCCCGCCAAGGTCAACCAAGAAAGAAGAGAAAGGTACATACTTAGTAGCATGTCTCATCTTTATCTCACTACTGCCCTCCGGTCCTCCTCACCCCTTCTCCTCTCTCCCAGTCCCTCTCTCTCCTCCTGTCTGGAATCCCGCTGATAACGGTCCTCCGGCCACTCTGTCTCAAAGCTAGCAACCTCCAGCTCTCTGCCGCGATCGTGAATCCCCTCGCACCACGCCACAATGGCTACTCCTCAGACCCCGCCCCAGCGGATGGCGACGAGGGAGCGCCGCCCCTCCATGGGCGCCCCAATCGTCGACATACAGGGCTCTGTTTCGCCCGCCGGTGTCACCAGGCCTAAGCACAAGCGTACCTTTACTGGTTTTGGTGCTGGCGATATCAAGAGCGTCGAAGGTGAGGATGCCCCCCTCCCCCCTCCCAGCTATTGTCCCTTCACTCTTGAGCGAGAACCGTGGACAGGATACGCTGGAGAGCGGCCCAGTATACACCTAGTATCCGCCAGCACCTTTGTGGGTGTATGACACGATCGATCCCCCCCCCCCTTCCTTTTTTTTTTCTCTCTTTCTATCAGTTCTCTCCAGAGTGGTAAAAAGCTGGTCCTGTTACCCAGAAGCAATTCTCTGTTCGGGACTTGAGAAGAAAGGGCTCACCTCGAAAGCTCGCCTGATTAATGACATTCTTTGCTAACGCTATGCATCTCGATAGCCTCCATCCCGGAGCCCCAGCGTGCGGCATGGACCAAGCACCAGATCAAGACCTTCAAGGACAAGGACACCTTCGAGAACGAGGTCGTCCGGCACGTCGAGACGACCCTGGCCCGTAGCATGTTTAACTGCGACGAGTCGGCCGCCTACGCCGCCACCAGTCTGGCCTTCCGCGACCGTCTGATCCTGGAGTGGAACAAGACCCAACAGCGCCAGACGTTCGCCGACAGCAAGCGTGTCTACTACCTGTCCCTCGAGTTCCTCATGGGCCGCGCCCTTGACAACGCCATGCTGAATATCGGTCAGAAGGACGTTGCCAAGGCCGGCCTGGGTGACCTCGGCTTCCGCATCGAGGACATCATCCAGCAGGAGCATGACGCTGCTCTTGGTAATGGTGGCCTGGGCCGGCTGGCGGCATGCTTCCTGGACAGCCTCGCGTCCCTCAACTACCCTGCGTGGGGCTATGGTCTGAGATACCGCTATGGTATCTTCAAGCAAGAGAGTGCGTTACAAAGGGCCTCCCTTGCATCCAAAATCTTCTCATCACGGGGCTAACACTTATCAGTCATTGATGGGTACCAGGTCGAGGTACCGGATTACTGGCTAGACTTTGTAGGTCCAGATCCGCTCTCCTCATCCGGCACGTGTAGCTGATAACAGCGTTAGAACCCTTGGGAGTTTCCTCGCCACGATGTGACTGTGGATGTAAGTGCAGGCTCGATTCTGATCTCGCTGCATGACGCTGACCCCGGGCCAGATCCAATTCTACGGTAATGTTACCAAGACACAGGACGAGTCTGGCAAGACCCGCGCCCACTGGGAGGGAGGAGACCACGTCACGGCCATTGCCTACGATGTGCCGATCCCTGGTTATGACACCCCCTCGACAAACAACCTCAGGCTGTGGTCCAGCAAGGCAGCCAGCGGGGAGTTTGACTTCCAGAAGTTCAACTCTGGAGAGTACGAGAGCTCCGTTGCTGACCAGCAGCGCGCCGAGACCATCAGCGCTGTCCTGTACCCCAACGACAACCTGGAGCGTGGCAAGGAGCTCCGGCTGAAGCAGCAGTACTTCTGGGTTGCCGCATCGCTTCACGACATTGTCCGCCGCTTCAAGAAGTCGAAGCGCCCCTGGAGTGAGTTCTCCGACCAGGTCGCCATCCAGCTCAACGACACGCACCCCACCCTCGCCATCGTAGAGCTCCAGCGTATCTTCATCGACGTCGAGGGCCTGGAGTGGGATGAGGCCTGGGGCATCGTCACTCAGACCTTCGGCTACACCAACCACACTGTCCTTCCCGAGGCCCTGGAGAAGTGGAGCGTGCCCCTGGTCCAGAACCTGCTGCCCCGTCACCTACAGATCATCTACGACATCAACCTCTTCTTCCTGCAGAGTGTCGAGAAGGCGCACCCGGGTGACCGCGACCTCCTGAACCGCGTCAGCATCATCGAGGAGTCACAGCCCAAGATGGTGCGCATGGCCTTTTGGCCATTGTCGGGTCCCACAAGGTCAACGGCGTCGCGGAGCTGCACTCCGACCTCATCAAGACCACAATCTTCAAGGACTTTGTCGAGATCTACGGCCCAGACAAGTTTACCAACGTCACAAACGGTATCACGCCTCGCCGGTGGCTGCACCAGGCCAACCCGCGCCTTTCTGAGCTCATCGCCAGCAAGACCGGCAGCTACAACTTCCTGAAGGATCTCTCTGAGCTCAACAAGATTGAGCTCTCCGTCAATGACGAGGGCTTCCGCAAGGAGTGGCAGGAGATCAAGTACGCCAACAAGGTCCGCCTCGCCAAGCACATCAAGAACAGCACGGGTGTGACCGTCAACCCTGCCTCCCTGTTCGACGTGCAAGTGAAGCGGATCCACGAATACAAGCGCCAGCAGCTGAACATCTTCGGTACCATTCACCGGTACCTCACCCTCAAGGCGATGTCGCCCGAGGAGAGGAAGAAGGCCCAGCCGCGCGTGACTATCTTCGGAGGAAAGGCGGCTCCTGGCTACTGGATGGCTAAACAGATCATTCACCTGGTCAACAATGTCGGGGCTGTGGTCAACAAGGATGAGGACATCGGCGACCTGCTCAAGGTGGTCTTCCTGGAGGATTACAACGTCAGCAAGGCCGAGATCATCACCCCCGCCTCAGACATCAGCGAGCACATCTCTACTGCCGGTACCGAGGCTTCGGGCACCAGCAACATGAAATTTGTGCTGAACGGTGGACTCATCATCGGAACCTGCGACGGTGCGAACGTAAGTCATCCTCTTGTCTATCCTGTCGTCCTCACCACCTCAAGTCTAGATTGAAGCTGCCTCTCTCAGCCCGTAATCCTCCCTCTTGACCAACGCCGGCTAACTCCTTCACAGATCGAGATCACTCGTGAGATTGGCGAGGAAAACATCTTTCTCTTCGGCAACCTGGCGGAGGATGTTGAGGACCTCCGGCACGCGCACACGTACGGCTCGCACAGCATCGATCCTGACCTGGCCAAGGTCTTCAAGGCCATCGAGGACGGCATGTTTGGGCAGCCCCACGACTTCCTGGCCATGATCTCCGCGGTGCGCGACCACGGCGACTACTACCTGGTGTCGGACGACTTCCACAGCTACATCGAGACGCACGCGGTCATCGATGAGGCGTACAAGAACCAAGACCAGTGGCTGACCAAGTCCATCACCAGCGTGGCGCGCATGGGCTTCTTCAGCTCCGACAGGTGCATCAACGAGTATGCCGAGGAGATCTGGAACATCGAGCCGCTCGCGGCGGACAGGCCCGAGGGAACCAACAACGGGGAATTGTAAGGCGTCATTCCTTGGCCGCATACAGGAAGAAGACAAGAAAAAAAAGAAAAGGTAGAACGAAGGGGGGGCTGGGAATCAGCCAAGGCTCACTGGTGTGGCTGGGTAGGGTCGTTTTCCTTATGGTTTTGAGGACTATAGCAGCTGAGACACGCATCACCTATACAGTCGTAGCAACAGCAGTATCAATTAACGAGACATGAGTTTTCTGGCCTTACCATGTTTCCTGATGATTGACATATAATTCGTAGTGGGAAGACTTTAGGCTGGTAATGGTAGCACTTACTACTCTTGTCTTTACAGTCCAAAAATTCGCCTTCTCATGGAGGCTCCTCCTCTCAACAGGATAGTCGCCTCCCTACCTCTGAAGTCTAGCGCGAGAAACATTCTCATCTCTGTTCTGCTATCGGCTTACCGAAGACACTGCTCACAAGTGATACCAGGAACAGGCTTCCTGATGCTATGCAGCACCGGGCCCAGAAGTGCTCAGTGCCAGCGCCAAACCGCCAGGGCAGACCCCGGGTGGAGAGGAACAGACATGGAGCGTCCAAAAAGCTGTCGCCCGCCTTCTGCCTCCTGGTGCTTCTCCGTCTACTGTGTAAACACAACTGCCCTGCGGAATCGTCGGGTCTTCAGTAGGTGTTGTGCGTGTGCACAGCCTCGACGATCGATGCCAACCATCGTGAGCCCCAGAGACCCAATTACGACCAGCTCGTGTTGAAGGAATCCTATCTACTAATCCTGTCCTGCGTCTTTTCTCTTACCGTCTCATCTCTGGTGAGCTCTTCTTCAGAAACTATATCCTGTTCCACCGATGATCCGCAGGGTTTACCATCCGCTTTTGAGGGGGCCCCACAGACAAGAGCACTTCCTGCTAGCCTCCATGGACCCTGAATCTGAAGAGACAGTCTCTGGCGACGGCATCCGGCGTGGAAGCCGGAGAACAGCCTGACGGCTCGAGGTGCCATAAAGAGGGAAAGGAAGAACAGAGGAGGGAGCAGGAAACACCCCGCTGAGGGACCCCTCCATCCCCGCTAGCGCACGCGACGAGAACGCTCTCTCTCTCTCTTTCTCGGGTGGAGGGTTACCTCGCTGATGTCATTGTTCCGCCTGTCAAGCCGGAGAGTGATTGTGGGTCGACATGTCGTCATCACTATCGCTCGTTCAAAAGGGAAAGGGGAAGGGGAGGAAGGGGAAGGTGAGCTTGGGTCTGTCGTAGCTGGCCTGACTGGATGAGAGGTAATCCGACCTGGCAAAGGAAAAAAAAACCAAAAAAAAAACCTTTCCTGTCGAGTCGTAAGAGGGGTAGGGACATATATCTGGGCATAAAAGCTAAAAAGTTAAATGTGTACATAGTAAGGGAGGGGAGGGGAGGGAGATCAGGAGGAATGGAACAATAGAGGGCAGTGGCAGTGGTATCGGATCTGCAGTGGTCCATTTTGGTAATGATGGTCAGGGCCAAGGAGAACAGATCTTCAGCGGTGGTGGTAGTGGTAGTAGCGGCGACGGGCAGGTCTGACGGGCAGAGCCGCGCGCGTGGGAGCCATGACCAGCCGGACCTGTTACTATGCCCAAGTTGGGAGTAAGGTGGCAGTCTCCGTCGTCTTTTCCCCCCTGTCTATGGGATTGTCTGGTACTATAGGATGGTTCTGTAAACTAGCCCTCCAGACTGTCAGGTGTTCTGGACTCTGGTTTGGATGCCGGGACAAAAGGTCCGCCCCTAGGAGGTCCAGGCCAACCACTCAGGTGCTGAATGTGCAGATGCGCAGCGGGCGTGCTACGCTCTGGTCTGATCTCCAGCTAAATCGTCGATGGGCGGGAGGGGTCCAGAAGGTGGGGCGACTCCCGAGGGGCAGGGGCTGGGGTTAAGTCTAGCTTACCACCCCCCGGGCCCCCCTCCCCCCTGCCCGACAGCAAAGCAGAAGCCTGTGTGGCCTGTGGCGCGTTGGCACAACCTGAGCACCAACCATTCCACCTGCCAGCCTTGGGGGTGCTGGGTGCTTTTCACCTTACCGCTATTCTAGGTCCCCTCCAATGGTTTCAGGTCCCTGGTCTCGTGAGCATGGTAGATGCGCACCATCCCGGCCAGCCCTGGCTGTATCGTGAGCTTTATGGTAGACATCGTAACTATTACTATTACAGCCTTCCAGCGAGTGGAGCTGCCACATACAGTCAGGCTTGTCAGGAAGAGAGGGCAGGTGGGCCGACTGACGTCATATGCAAGCAATTCTGGAGGAGCCCTGGGAAAGGCCATCATCGAAAACACGATCCTGCAAGGGGGGGGGGGCCGAGGAAGAGCATTTTCCACGACGGGAAGACTTGAGAGAGAGAGATGAGATAGATCACTCAAGGAGGTCCCTGTTGATCAGCAGCCCAGCTACCTAGCGTGTGTAGAGATTTCAAGAGAGGAGAGAAAGAAGAAGAAGAGGAAAAAAAAAAGCGATGATGGAAATGTCCATGATCGCTTACATGGGAAAGTGAAAGTGGGATGTCTGACCCAGATGGAGGGGTAGTAGGTAGTCTTACACCACCACCAGACCTGCATCTCGTCTTCTCTCTGCCCTCACTGCAGCCAATCCCTTATATTTGCATACACTTTTGAAATCTTCAACTGTTGTTTTAGTCAGAAATATTATCACTGTCAACTCATATATAGGGTTTCTGAATAGCCAGCCTCGATTGCGAGTACTATGCAGCACATAGGGACCTGGTGAGAGAGAGAGGGGGGGGGGCCGCAATATCCATTTGGGAAAGGGCTCCCTGACGGAGTCTCCAACAAACAGGGTCCCAGCGCATGCCCCTTCGTCTATAGCACTAGAGCTACCTTGCCGAGCTTGCCTGCTGGCCTACCTACTACCTTACCTATCTTATCGCGCCTCCCTCCTCCTCGCTCTTCCTAAATATCCAGCAGCCCTTCCCCCCTTCCAACTTTATCCCGTCTGTTCCAGCTTCCATAGTACTCTGTCCTTCCCGTCTTCCTGGGCTGTGCTGCCAAAGCTACGCTCACGACCAACCATCTCGTCAGCCATTGCAACAGGACAGGAGCCCCAGTTACCCAACGACCTCAACCGTAGCAGACTAGAGGGGCCAGAGAAGGACACGCTGATCCAAGAATCTGGGCAGGAAGGCGGAGAAGCGCTACCACTCACCCAACCCAACCCGACGTGCCAACCCAGCAGCCCGCAGATCGCTACAGCGCTTGATCCAGGCCCACACCTGCCGCTAAACACGACGAGATCGAGATCTGCCGCGGAAATCCCCCCAAGCAAATCCTGCCTCGCCTGCCTCGACCCGGCTTCTGGCAAAACCGCGACTCTTCCCTCTCTCTCTACTCTCTGCTGTTTCGTGACCCCTCGAGAGCTGCAAATCCCCTTCTTCTCTGTCTCTCAAAAGAACCGCTGTACAGTCCTTGGACGCAGGAACCCCGTCAGCACTCGTTCGTAAGTCATGACACGCCACAGACGCCGACATTGACGCTCTCCCTCTTTTGCCTGCCTCGAGGATGCTCGCATTTTTGCCGCATCAGGTCCCTATCCCGCAGTGTGCCGAGTCCCAAGTCCCCTCCGGCTCGTCCAAGGTGTCCAATGGTGCCTGGTCTGCCTGCCAGAGTTTCTAGTCATGAGCGCTCCCGGTGGGCAGATGACTGGGACCGGAGGGGAAGACATACATGATGGCAGACTCGAGTGAATCGCATCAGCTTGCCACTGGGCCACTGGGCCACTAGGTCGCAACTCGCCAAGTGCGCCGTTGTGGTCGCCGTTGTGCTGCTTCGTCGCCCACCGGCTAGGCTGGACTCTCGAGGCTAATTCACCGACTTTCCAGCGCCCTCTCAACCACCCCCAACACACTTGAACGAACCAGACCCCCGGGCTCTCAGCGCCTTCTTCCAGCCTCGACTCCGGAGCCCCGCCCCGCTACAACTCGTTGGCCCCGCCTCACACAACGCCCAAAGCTGCTGCTGTCTCGTACACGGACAGCAACCCAACACTCAATAGTTGCCTTGACTTCCGACGAACCTGACTAGCGCCACGCCGCCTATTGATTGCCTGCCCGCTAGACAACATCGAGGCTGCCCTCCCTCAGCAATTCCTGGCCTAATCACCCCGCCGACTTGGCCATCCCACCCCCCGAACGAGCCCGAGACGCTCTAGCAACTCTCCCTCGCCGCACATACCGAACAGACCAAACCACCACCACCATCATGGCTGAATTCGTGCGAGCCCAGATCTTTGGGACCACCTTCGAGATCACCTCCAGGTACTCGGACCTCCAGCCTGTCGGCATGGGGAGCCTTTGGTCTGGTCTGCTCGGCTAGGGACCAGCTCACCAACCAGAATGTTGCCATCAAGAAGATCATGAAACCCTTCAGCACCCCCGTCCTGGCCAAGAGGACCTACCGCGAGCTGAAGCTGCTCAAGCACCTCAGACACGAGAACATCATCTCGCTCAGCGACATCTTCATCTCGCCGCTGGAGGACATCTACTTCGTCACCGAGCTGCTCGGCACCGACCTGCACCGCCTGCTCACCTCGAGACCTCTGGAGAAGCAGTTCATCCAGTACTTCCTCTACCAGATCATGCGCGGCCTGAAATACGTCCACTCTGCCGGCGTTGTGCACCGTGACCTGAAGCCTAGCAACATTCTGGTCAACGAGAACTGCGATCTCAAGATTTGCGACTTCGGCCTGGCCCGTATCCAGGACCCCCAGATGACCGGCTACGTCTCGACCAGGTACTACCGCGCTCCCGAGATCATGCTCACATGGCAAAAGTACGATGTGGAGGTCGATATCTGGAGTGCGGGCTGCATCTTCGCCGAGATGCTCGAGGGCAAGCCTCTTTTCCCGGGCAAGGACCACGTCAACCAGTTCTCCATCATCACCGAGCTCCTGGGAACCCCACCCGATGATGTGATCAACACGATCGCGAGCGAGAACGTGAGTCTGGCCATGTCTGACAAGAAACACTGCTGGTTCGGACTGCTTACTTTTGTCGCAGACCCTGAGATTCGTCAAATCCCTGCCCAAGCGAGAGCGGCAACCCCTGGCGAGCAAATTCAAGAATGCTGACGAGCAAGGTCTGTACCAACTATCCAGGGGAGAGAGACTGAAGGTGTGCCGTTCTGACCAGAAGTAGCGGTCGATCTGCTGGAGCGTATGCTGGTCTTCGACCCAAAGAAGCGGATCACGGCCTCTGATGCGCTGGCCCACGGGTACCTCGCTCCCTACCATGACCCGACGGACGAGCCCGTTGCCGAGGAGAAGTTCGACTGGAGCTTCAACGATGCCGACCTCCCCGTCGACACATGGAAGATCATGATGTGAGTGACCACAGGCCTGCCACAACACTGAGGCTCAGCTCCGGCCGACCAGGTGAAACTAACGAGATCATAATCCTAGGTACTCGGAGATCCTCGACTACCATAATGTAGACGCAAACGGTGCCCCGGCGGCTAACATGGAGGAGTTCAATGGCCAACAATAGAGACGACCAGTCGAGGGAGGATCAGAGGCGTTTTGGAAGCTACTAGTGGTACACAACACCCGGCGATGACATTCACCATTGATACCAGAAAGAAAGAACAAGGGCAGGTGTATATTGACGGCAGAGGGGTGCAAGAGAAATACACGATTGAATGCATCACAGGTGCAAGTACATGTTTTGTGGATCGCGCAGATGCATTGAGGGTCTGGCAGAGCTTTTCAGTCCAGACTGTGGATGGGGCAGCCCATTTTTCCCTCTGCCGGTTCGCTTCGTGCGATGTTCACAAAGAAGCAAGAGCAGAGATGCAGAAGACGGGATCCCGCCCAGTCGCAACAGCATATACTTTCAACACAAAGAGGCAAGGCGTTTCCCCAGATGAAGAAGAGGCGGAGTGTTCACTTGCCATGAGCCTAGTGATTGGATATGGGGGGAAAAAGAAGAGAAAAAAAAAAGCCAGTATTGAGTCGATAATTCGGTCTCGGCTGTATACAAGACTCACACATCCAAGCCTGGTGCATCATTGCTGTGTGCCGGCGGACCGGAGTAAATAGAATTTTTTTCTTTCTTTCTCTTTCAATCATCTCTGGATACGATGGGCTTCCGGAGCATTATTGACAGGCCACAGGATAGCTCGACGGGTGACCGTTGTAAAGAGGAGGAATGATATCAGGGGCTCTCTCTCTGGTTCTCTTCTCCCAACATCGGATGTCTCTTGTCTCTGGAAATACATAGTTGCGAAGGGGGGGGGGGGAGGACAGGGCAACCGACCACGAGGGAGAGGTAGAGGAAGTCTCACGGGTAGACCAGTCAACTACTAGATGCTCTCAAGGTTCTTTCTTGCGTTAATGAAATTCTCATATCATTTGTTTTTTTTCTCTTTCTTTCCCTTCCCCCTCCTCCTTTTTTAAGTTCTGGACTTGTCGTCGATGCAGCCTATAGCCGTTGTTGTGCGATGCCGTTCCGTGTGCTATGCTTTCAGTGGTATGTACTATGATCAAACTTCATGTTGGAACCACGCCCGGTTTTCCTTCCGCCGTCCACCACACACGGGGGGGGGGGGAGGGGGAGGACGCTGTTTTGCTGAATCGATGCAACAATTTCCCATTGAACCATGTCCTGTTCTCCCCACGCGCCACCCACCCCCCACACCCCCCAAACACACACTCAATGCTGCGTGAGACCTCACGCCCTTGCCTTCTCAGTCCTCCTCGTATGGTGCTTGATCTGCGCAGTGCTCACGCCCAACGCCTTTCTTCTGTCGGCCCAGGGGGGAGCGGCAGGAGCGGCATCCTCCTCGGCCCCCGCGTCATCGCGCGCCCGTCCCCCGGCGAGCGGTCAGCGTTCTATGCCAGCTTGTGCTCGTGGGACGCGGCCGGCGAGAGGTCGTCGTTCCAGACGCCGTTCTCGTGCTGCATGAAGTCGAGCCTCGGCCTGGCGGGCGACTGCTCGGGCGACGAGGAGATGGTGCCGCCCTCGGAGCCGAGGATGCTCTCGCTGTACGAGCCGTGCGTCTCGTGCCGCGACAGCTCCTCCGGCGACGCCACCGGCGCGGCGACCTCCCTGTCGCTGCCGAGCCCGCGGAAGATGGACGATGAGGTCGACATGCGCGGGCTCTTGGGCTCCTTCTCCGAGCTCGAGCGCAGCGACGTGGGCGTGCTGCTCCCGTCCTTCTTGCTCTTGCTCCGGCCGAGGCTGATGCCCCAGCCGCTGGCACCGCCGCCGCTGCCGCCGCTGCTCCCGTTGCTGATCCCTGAGGACCGTGAGCCCGCCAGCGCCTTGCGCTTCTCGCCCGCCCAGGATGTCCAGCTGCTCAGGTAGGACTGCTGCGCGCTGCCGTTCTTAACGGAGGGGCTGGCGGGCTCAGAGCTCAGCGACAGCCTGTTCTCTCCTGCCTTCTTCCGCTGGGCCTCCCGGTAGGCCTCGAGTTCGGAGTAGAACTTGTTGATCACGGACCCGCCCTTCTCCCTCGCCACGGCCCAGTTCCTGGCGGCGGCCTCCCTGCCCTGCGCGATCTTCTCGTCGAGGTGCAGGTCCTGGACCTGCTGCGACACGCGCCTCGACACGTCGTCTATGCTTAACCCTCCGGCGCAGAGGTGCCTCGGCTCGACGATGTCGAAGAGGTGGTTGTCCGTCTTGCTGTTCCAGATGCGGTAATTCTCGGTCTTGGCCCAGGCCTCCACCCAGTCCATGTTGAAGTCGGTGGCCGGGTCGCCCTCCACGTGTGGGAGCAGCATCTTTGGGTTGCCGGCGTGCTTGACCATGAAGGTGTGGTACTTCACAGAGGCCAGCAGCGCATTGATGTAGTCCTCAAACTGCAGCCGGATGAACTCCTCGCTCCCCATGAAGCCCATCGTCTTTGGCCGGCTCGGATTGGCTTCATCCCAGGTATCGTTGACGGTCTGCGTGATGAAGTCGATCCACCGCCTGTCTGGCGTAGAGAGCTGTAATGCTTGTTTGAGGGAGGGCGAGGTGATATTAATGAAGTCTTCGTCCAGGTTGATGAGTATATCGCTGTACCTGTCCTTCTGCTGAAGCAAGAGTGAATTCGTGCTCCCGACGATGTATGACTTTGTGCCGACATCCGCCAGGAGATCGAGCTGTTGCAACGGCGTGTAAGGGCCGAATAAACTCCCCCTGCGCGTTCTGTTAGCACAGTACGCACAGCATCTGAGTGTGTATGAGACAGAAAGAGAGAGAGAAAGAGAGCGGGGAGCATACCTTGCCAAAGATCTGAAGGGGAAGGCCCATATAGGCCTGTAATGACCTTCGATCGCTGGTCCGTAGGTTCGTGGGTACAGTCAGCTGCTTCTCGTAGCTGTTCAGCTCCGGGTCCGCGCAGTCCTGGAGCTTCTGGATGAGGCCGGGAATCAACGAGATCAAGGAGAACTGCATCATGCAGAGGCGCTCGCAGCGGGAGCCGAAGAACAGCATCTGTTGGGGGCACGCGTCAGCCTGGTGCGTCTTTGGAACGGATACGCCACCCAGCCCCTGGCAAGTCCGGGGGGGTGGGGGGTGGTTCAATACCTTTGGCTGGAGCAGACAGCACTTCAGGAGGACGAGAGTCTGCCACCGGAACTCATGGATCATCTCCCTCAGGCTCATGCCCAGGTATGCATCCCGATTGTCCTCCCCGGCCAGCAGGCCTCGCTCTTTCTCGTCCGCCAGGCTCTCCTGGAACCTCCGCAGGATCTCCGTCTCTGTGAACTCCCGCTGGTCGAACCACGCATGCGTCACAACGCTCAGCCGCTCCTTCAGCGTCCCGAAGCTCTGTGGGTTGTCCGCAATGACGACTACCGCCTTTTGTACGGTTGACCGGGTCACCTCTGGGGGCCGGTGCAGGAGCTGCGACGCGTCCATCTGCCTGGTACAAGCTATCCCGAAGAGAGAGGTGGCCGGCTCGGCTTCCGTCGCAGGCCGTAGGAGTGTGAAGTAGGAGAAGTCCTCGGTCGACCTGCCAGGAGGAAAGGTCAGCCCGGGCCTAGTCTCTGGCGGTGAGGCCACGCACCACCGGAGCAGCCGCGACAGAGAGGAAGAAACAAAGAAGAGAGAGAGAGAAGGAGAAAACATCACGCCTGGGAGGGGGGGGGGGGGGGAGAGAGACGCCGAGACTCACGCGTGCGCACCGTCGCTGAGGGCCATGAACGGCAGCAGAGACCACCCATAGTCCACAGCAGGATCTGTGCCCTCGGCAGCGCCAAACCACGACTCGACCTCCGGCCCTCTCTGGTGGTGGAAGTCAATGACCGAGACCAAGGGTATGAAGTTGCCGCTGGTCGCGCTCCCGGGAGTGGACGTGCCTGAGCCTGCGCGCGGCGTTCCGTCGCCGGTCGGCGTGGGCGTGTCCATCGTGCTGGTGCTCCGGGCTCTGCCCGCCCCTGCCTCCTGCCCCTACCGAGAAGACGAGTGCGGCGGATCGGAATGGTGACACTCCCATCGGGAGCCCTGAGGCCAGCTGAGGGGGGAGGAGTAAGAGAGAGAGAGGGGGGGCACTCGCGAGGACGCCCCGGTGCTGCAGCGCGGGAAGAAGGGACGGACGGGCGGGCGGGCTGGTTTCGCGGGACGCTCAGCGGGATCGTCAGACAGCCATAGACCCACGAGACGAGGCTCTGATCGAATGGGCGGCAATGACCCGGGGGGGGGGGTGGTATGGTGGACGCTGGTCGGGCGATGGTGCTCGGAGGAGAAGCTCGCGGCAAGAGGAGATCGGGGAAGAAACTCGTCGTCGGGTGGACTGGCGGCCCTCGAGGTGTCCAGGGTCGGGGAGCCTGGAGGCTGTTTCGTGAACAGCCGAGAGGTGTGGTGGCCGCGGCCGTGCGACGGTCCACACCGAGAGTCTCACCTCGAGGGGAGGAGGAGGGAGGACGTGGGTCCCGCTTCGCTGGGGCCGAGATGAGAATGGAGATGGAGCAGAGCTGAGCAGTGTGCTGCGCTGCGCTGCGACTCGTCGTCAACGATAGACCCTGGAGGTCTGTTTCTTCTGGGGTGGGAGGCGCACGTCTCAGCTCGTGAGCCGAGAGAGCCAGTCCTGTCCCTCCCTCTCTCTCCCTCTCTCTCTCTCTCTTTCTCTCTCTTTTTCTCTTTTTCTAGCCTGGGGGGGTGGGGAGCAAAAGGCGGGCGGTCGAGAGAGGTGCGCGCGTGGTCGAGCGGTTAAGTCTCAAACCCAGGCGGCAGTCGGGCTGAGTCGAGACTTTGGTTTGCCTGTGAGGAATGAGGTGACGTCTGTGGAGCCGGTCAGATGGAACACCACAGAGCAGTCTATGTATGTATAGTATTGTAGCTGGCGATGGGCAGTCTTCTGTCCCTCTTCTTGTTCTCTTTCCTTCGAGGAGGACCGAGGCGGGGGGCTCCTCTTGTCCTGCGGTCAGAAAACAGTGTCCCCCATTACTTGGCACCCGCATGTCAATTGGCTGCTGTCGGTCGTCGTCTCGTCTCATAGTACAGTAGGCGTCTCTCCAGGGCAGGGGGAGCTGGAGAGGACCCTGGAGATTAGTGGATGACATGGGATCATAGTGCGTAGACATGCATCACTGTAGCTCTACCTGGTTACTATCTGCCGTGTACCGAGTTTGGCAGGCAGTACTGCTAGTGAGGTACCCAGCCCCGAGCCCCGAGCTAACAACCATCGGTGGTCTCTGGTTAGCGGTCCCGTCCTGTTGTTTGCTTGATGTTCCTTGACGTCTCGATCTGCCTGTCTCTCCGTCCCATCTCCCAGGCCCGGTGTGTGAACCGCGCAGCATCCATCTCACCTGGGACAGCACATATGTACACAAACACACACACATACACACACACACACACACACACACACACACACACACCGTGACCCATGAATCTCGCCCAGACATGTGGTGGCCAGGTCGTAATCTCTTCTTTTCCCCTACATAACTATATTGGTCCCCAGATGAGGGTGGGGTGGTTTTTTTTTTTCACTTCTTTTTTTCTTCTTCTTTGGTTTTGGTATTGTCTTGTTCTTCCCTCAGGCCGCAGGAAGATCATCTGGCTCGCCCGTGTCGTCCGTGACGCTGGGTACGCCCTCGGCGCCCTCCCCCTCGATCATCTTGCCGGCCTCGTAGGTGACGCGCCTCCAGCCGCACTCGACAGACGGGTCCTTGATCCACTCCACGGTCGGGAAGTAGTGCTCGTTCTTCTTCATCGTCACCACCCACGGGACGCTGTCGAACGTCACCGCCTTCAGCCGGAAGTATGTGTTGTCGGGGATCTCGATCACGGCCTGCAGGAACGACTCGAGGTCCGGCGTGGGCTTGTTGTTGACATGCGTGATGAAGTTGGTGGGCGCCAGGCCGTACTGGTACGCAGGTGACCCGCGCGTCCTGGCCGACACGTAGACCTCGCTGAACAGCTTGCTGATCTGCTGCCGCACGGCGTGGTGTGGCCTGTGGAGGATGGCGCCGCAGAAGCTGACGGCCCGGTCCGTCTCCACATCGTCCGCGGCGACCGTCGGCAGCCGGACGTGCATCTCCTGGCAGTCGCGGACGACCACGGCGTCCAGGAACTCGTTGTCGTACATGACGTCGAGCTCCGATATGCGGGTGATGAGCTTGCCGTTCAGCGTCAGCAGGATGTCGCCCTCGAGGAGCGCCTCCTTGGTCTCGTTCCGCTCGAACGTCCTCTTCGTCACCATGAAGAGCTGGTGGTGCGACGTGTTCACCTTGGACACCTGCTGGATCCACTCCTCCGACACGCCCATCAGCCGGGCCTGGGACATCGCGATCGACCGGAACTCGACCGACAGCATCCGCAGGTTCGGGACCACCCCCGCTTGTATCTGTGAGACCACCGGCAACAGCGTCGGGGTGGCGAGGCCGAGGTGATATTCCTCGTCCCGGTGGGTCGACGGGGATCGCTCGCCGAGGTATGTGAGCCAGAGCGCCTGCACGGTCCCGTCCGGGGCGACGAGGACGCCGCTGCCACACTGGCCGCTCAGGCTCGTGTCTACCGTGATGGCATCGACGTTGACCGCCCGGTAGCGCGGCGCCCCAGAGTTCGCCGGGATGGCGACAGCAAAGATCTCGGTGACGCTGGTGGCCGTGTGGACCACGCGCCCGATGCGGTTGTACCCGATGAAGTAAGTCGACGCCCCCTGGGTGATCTCCTCGGTTGAGAGCCTCGCGCTCTGCACCGGGGCCTCGACGAGTTTGGGGTCGTACTGTATGATGGCGTAGTTCTGCAGGGGGTGCAGGAAGACCACCTTGCCTTCGACGACGATCGAGTCGGCAATGGTGATGGAGATATCACAGAGGTCATCTAGAAACCGTCAGGGTCAGCACGTGTACATGCGCAAGAGAAAGAGCCAGCCGCCGAGAGGGAGAGAAGCAAGAAAGGAACGAAAAGAAAAGAAGAAAAAAACATATAGGGTGACGTACAAGGCACAATCGCCCGTGAGATGACCACCAGCCCCTTGTCGGCATCGATGACCAGGCCCATCCCCCACTTCCGGTTCTTGGGGAACCCGTCCAGCTTGACCGGCATGGTGCAGTTGACATGGACGAAGCTCTTCACGAGCTCGGCCACGGCAGGGTGGGACGTGTGCTCGAGCTGGATGAAGGATGCCTTCCTAGGCACGGGGGGCACCGGTGGCAGCGGGTCGGCCAGGTCAATGAAGTCCCACAGGCCTCGCTGCTCGGCCTTGGAGCTCTTCGACGGCGCACTGTTGTGCAGGACGAGGTGATCGTGACGGAGGTACAGCTGGTCCTGATCCACGCGGAACCCGAACCATTCAGTCTCCTCCTCCTCGAGAATGACGCCCCTGATTGAGTGGTTGCGGACCGCAGGACACTTCTTCTTCATGGCGATCTTGCGTGTGAGAAGCGTGGGAATCTCCTCCAGGTCGCCACATATGGTTGCACGTAGCTGAGGTGTCGAGACCTTCACCAGCTCACTAGGAGTCGACATGTACTCCATCGTCGTAACATTGAAGCCCAAGGACCGCGCAAGCGCCACGGTATCCCAGAAGAGCCTCTTGTGCCAGGTCGCGCTCTGGCTGAACCTGAAATATCCAGCCCCATTTGTGAACTGATAACATCCATCAGTGTCAAGAAGCCCGGCGAGAACTTCCAGGCGGACCTCGCGAGAATTCTTCATGTAGTGCTCCGGGATATGCTTTGTATCGCCAGCTGGGCCTGAAGAGCCTCTGTATATGAGATGGAGGCGGTCCATCTCACGGAGGAGGGTGTTCACATTGGGTTTGCTGTTCTCCTCTGCAGGCATAATCTGCTCGATGAGGATTTCCTCTTCCTCGCTGCTGAGGTCACCATATACTCGCTGACCACTGCGCAGCCGATATTCTCGGGTAGGCTGAGATTCGCTGTGCTCATCAGACTCACTCTCAGAGCCTGAGTCTGTTCCCAGGGGTGTGAAATTCTCATCTGCGATGTCCTTAGCGTCGAAAGTGATCATGTCCAACACCAAGCCAGCCTCTTCCTCCTCCTGAGATCGAGACTCCACCGGGATAGCAGGGCTGCCGATCTGGGACATGAACTCCGCATCCTCCTGGAGCTGGGAGAGGGGGTCTTCAGGAATGGCCTCAGATCTCTGCGACTCATGCTCGGGCTGTCCCAATCCGTGTCCTAATCCTGGTGTGGACTGCTCCTGGGAACCATCGCCAGTGAGATCAGTAACTTGCTGTTGTGCATGGCCCACGACTGGCTGTTCAGGCTGACTGCTCATGGTAAGATCCATGGTCTCCTGAGGCACTGGAGTTGGTGATTTCGTGCTCACCCGAGGCTTGGGAATAGCCTCAGGTTCCGGGATAGACTTAGGAATAGGCTGGGAGGATAGGAACGGAGATGTGTCTTCAGAGTCAAATATAACGCTGTCGCTGCGGTGCTTGCGCACTTCAGGCTGTTCCACGCTGGCATTACCGGAGCGTATGACAATTGCAGAGGCGGCACTTTCGGGCTGAACATCGTGAGGTGAACTCTGGATATGTGTGTCCATATCTCCGCGCGGGCGTTGCCAGGTAAAATTAGCTGTACCATCCTCACTGGGGACGATATTCCAGCCTGAATGGAGTCGTCGATCAAGGATTGTAGAGCGACGAGACGATGCCTCTCGCCGTGATCCCGTGAGAGGTATTGTGACGTCCGGCATTGGACGATGTCCAAAGTGTAGATCGAGCTCCGCAGCATAGGCAGCAAGAAAGTCGCGAATCTCCTGTTCGTGGTTGCTGATGGCTTCTGTGTTTCGGCGATTTCCGTGACCCAGCCAGATTCCAAGAAAGCGAGTATTCACGGTGATTTTCTGCTCGGGATACTCGAACGGAGCAGGGTGATAGAGTTGATATTCTGATTTGTCGTGTACTGTGGCGAACTCCTCAGCTGTCATCTCAATATCGGTCCAGAAAGAGACGGCTTTGACTCCAGGCGCGCCCTCCATGTCGACAGTATCGCCAAGTCCCTGAATTGGGAACGATGGAGATTTGAAAGTTCGCGAGACCACGTCACCGTCCTTTCTTGTAGCCTCGACGAAGAATCTCAAACTTCCATCTTGTGACCATTTGAGGTATAGACCTGGCAGACTCTCGTCAACCGTCAATCTTCCAGATTTACCCTCCGCGAACCGCTCGAGGTAGCGATTCCTGAGATTGTAGATTGTTGTCTCTCCAGATCTGTGGACCTCGCGAGATTTCACGACAGCGGCAGCGAAGGCGGCATCTTGAGTAGGATAGTAGACTGGCGGGTGGTCCCTATGGCCTCTAAGATTCATGGTTTTCGAAGGATTGCCCCAGGCAAAGGTCTCCCACTCATCGTCGCGACCCAGCTTGACTTCGTAGGATTCAAGATGTTGAACGACAGCCGCCGTACCATTTAGAAGATCTCGGACTCTCTGATTGCCTCTCTCTCCGCGTTCAACTTCGAGCATCCATACTAGGGCTTTCTTGAGCGCACTCATGAAGTCGGGCGCTTCGTGGGTTTTATTCTGAGGCCTGTCAGCAGCGCCAGCTGGGGAGTCAGGATTTGGAAGCTGGCCAGATCGAGCTTCGAGGCGGGCGCGGTGATCGTTCAAGGAGGGCCCATCATGAGCATTGGTATTGTTCATGGTCTTGTGCATGGCCAAGATATGATTGGGTGTCACCACCAGATCGTCAAGGCCATTGCCCAGCTTGATACGGTAAAGGCGATCTTTTCCACTCACGATGTGAGAGGCCTCGCGAGGTCCGCCATCGGGTCCAAGGAGAAGATCACCCTTCTTGACATCCTCGACCTTGATCTGAGAGCCGTCGTACTTGGCGAGGAGTGTGCCCTTGGCAAGACAGGCCCGCTTGTGGTCAGGGGTCTCACTCAGCCAGTCGTAGTCGTTCCGCACGGCGAGCTTCATCTTGGAGGACCAGTGCCTGTCGACGTAGATGATGGTCGTGTTGAGCGTGTGCAGGTCCCTAAGGTGCTTGTACGTCACGACAACCCTCGCCTTGTCGGGGATGGTCTTGGCCACCTCGATGAAGGTCTCCAGGTCGGGTACCCTCTTGTGATCCAGGGTCTGGATTAATATGCCGTTCTCGGTGTTATCGAAACGGAAGGAGCCCGTGCCCTCACAGAGATACACGCCGCTGCAGGCCACGCCATACAGGCGGGCCTGCTGGTAGGAGAGGGTGTGGAAGCTTCCGCCGGCCACCGAGACAAAGCGGTCAGGGGTGATGTCGTGCAGGTCGCCGACGTCGACGTCCACCTCCACATCCTCGCCGCCCCTCTGGAGGAGCAGCTTGATGGTCTTGCCGACGCTCGAGTCCATGATGTCGTCGAGGGCCGTGAACTGCGTGATCAGCTGGCTGTTCACCTTGACGAGGACGTCGCCCTCCTCGATCTTGTTGTGGGAGGGGCCCTGGGGGAGGACGATCTCGGCCACGAGCATGTTGGTCTCCTTGGGGAACTGCTTGCGCATCTGCGCCTCCCACTGCGAGGGAGAGGCCGAGCCGCCTGCACTCGTCGAAGGGCTTCAGGAGGAACTGGCACTGTATGTCGCCCCTCGTGATGGGCTGGCCCTCCTGGAGGCACCTCAGCGCTCGCAACGGCCGGTCCAGGGGGAGGAAGTAGTCCGTGGAGGCACCATCCGCCCGACCACCGGCCTGGAGGGCGACGGCGTAGCCGTCAATGTCGACGACCGGGCTGCCGGACGAGCCTCCGCTGGCGGCAGCACTGGCCTGGTAGTAGGAAGTGTTGAAGTCGCTGTAGCCTTCGCCGTACTCGGGGGCGTTGCGGTCAAGACGGCTGATGACGCCGGAGAGGATGCTGAGCTTCTCGCCAGCATCGTTGCCGACGACACGGATCTCGGTACCAACTACGAGGTCCCCCCGTCAGCATGAGCCGCAGAAGGGGTGGGAGAAGGAGGTGGGGGAGGGGGAGGGGGAAGACGTCGAGACGTACCTTTGGCCAGGTCAGGCCGAAGGGTGAGGGCCCTGACGGGCATGTATTTGATAGCATTGGGGTCGAACTTCAGGATGCCGAAGTCGTGGACCGGGTCCCTGTACACGGGATAGGCGTCCACCTCCTCATGGTTATCGAAGATGCAGTAGCCCCAGAACGGCCCCGAGCCCACCACGTGCCTGTTGGTGAGGATGTAGCCGCGCTCGGCGTCGACGACAAAGCCCGTGGCCTCGGAGTTCAGGGCCGGGTCGGTGTCGAAGCTGCAGGTCTGGCAGAAGCGTATGGAGACGACGTTGCGCACCACGCTCTCGATGGTCGCCTGCCACTCCTGGCTGTCGGGCCCGAGGGCGGGCAGGGCCTGCAGGGCGGCGTCGTCGATGAAGTCGTGCTCGCGCATCTCAAAGTCCTCGGCCTCGACATCGGGGGTGTTGTCGCCGGCGGACTGCTTGCCGTTCAGCGAGGAGCGGAGGTGCTTCGGGGGCCGGCCGCTCTCGATCATCTCGAAGGGGGAGGGCTTGCGCTTGGCGCGCGGGGAGGTGTTGGGTCCGTTCATCGCGGTCGCGGGGGGAGAGGACGAGGAGGATGAGGGGGGAACAGCTGCCCGCTCCAGGAGGTTCGGGCTGGGGCGGCGCTGGGGATGGCACGTGTCCGGCGGGTGGTCGTGCAGCCGAGCTTGATGCTGCGGCGGCAGCGGCGGCGGCGGCGGGAGCAGCAGCAGCAGCAGCAGCAGTGGACGCTGTCGAGTGCGAGGAGATGGCCCGGGCGAGGCCGGCCCGAGGTGTGGCTGTGATGGTCGAGCAGCGAGATGCCGTGGGCCAGGAGCAGTCAGGTAAGAGGGCAGGGCGACAACAGCGCCTTGCAGTATGAACACAGCGAGAGATGCTCGTGGACCGTAGCGGTGATGATGTTGCAAGTCTGCCGAGTCCGCTGCAGAACGAAGAGGCCGAGACCGTCTGCATTCAGCAGTTTTCTCCTCCGCCTCGTACAACGGCGTGCTGAGGTCAGGCTGGGGGCAACCGTCTTCCGGAGGATGGGTGACAACAGGAGGCGTTGGGACGGACAAGACACGAAAAGGAGAAAAGGAAAGAAGAGGAGGTGGTGGTGGTTAAAAAGAAGAAGAAAAAAATCAAAAAAAAAATCCTGATGAGGACAATGTACCAGAGAGGCGGCAGGGCTGAGAGACAAGGCGCAAGCTCGGCCTGTAGGCAGAGAGAGGTCTACTATGGTATAGCAGGTTTGACCTGGCCTCGGAGCTGAGCTTGACCAAGAACAGTGAGTTGACCCACTGGGGCCAGCCCACCCTGCCCACCACCAGGGCCCAGTTTTCCTCCCGTCCTGCCGGTGACACCCCTGCATAGCTGTTTCTCACAGGGGTCCAAGTCACTATTACGTATCCCTGTATGAAGTCCATACTATGGTACATCGTAGTAGAAGAGTCACTATGTATGTAAGTATTCAGTCGTATTGTTTATATCAGACCCTACAAGCCACCTCGATCACTTGTAGGGTCGACTCAGGCCCCAGACCTGGTGACACACACACACACACACACACACACATACA
Source organism: Celoporthe dispersa (assembly GCA_016584495.1). Taxonomy (NCBI): domain Eukaryota; kingdom Fungi; phylum Ascomycota; class Sordariomycetes; order Diaporthales; family Cryphonectriaceae; genus Celoporthe; species Celoporthe dispersa. The sequence continues at coordinate 1,885,848 of WAID01000004.1, forward strand.
CAAAAAGAAAAAGGACAACAGCACACACGAGTGAACCTCTCTCGATATGTTCACTGTGTGCTGGCGGTTATTCTCCACCGGCCCCTCCGTCTTCCCTACCAATGCGATGCTGGCACGGCATATAAGAGAACACGACGACAGCACAGGAGCGATACGTAACAGCTTGTTGGACGGGCTGTATGATGTAACAGGAAGAAGGGAAAAAGAGATTGTAAAAAAGAAGAAAAAAAAAGAAAAGCAGGCAGCTGACTAGGCCTGATAGGGGTATACTGTTCGTCCCTCATCTCGTCGTGTTTCCTAGTCCTCGCACCAGCACTCTCCTGTTCCACCCTCCTCCTCTCAAAGTCCAGATCAATCCATGTACATATATGTGTAGCGTACGCATCACGACCCCGTACCCTGCTGCTCACCCGCCTCCGCACCCACCCCCTCCCCTCCCCTCTTCTTCTGCTCCTCCTCCTCCTCCTCCTTCTTCCTCCCTTCCACAGCCGCAGCCTTCTTCTTCCGCGCCGCCTCAGCCTGCGCCGCCTCCTCCCTCGCCCTCTTGGCCTCCCCTGACCCTCTCCTCCCCCGCAGCCTTCTCCCCCACCACCTGGCCACAAACGTAGCCAGCACCATCTCCAGCAGCCCCCGCCGCTCCTCCTCGTCCCCCATCTCAGGGACATCCACTTCCATATCCCCCAGCTTTCCCTGCCAGAACCAGGGCCCCGCCACTCGCGCCACCACCCGCCCGTCCCTGTCCCTCCTCAGCAGACCCTTGCCGCTCCACGTGTATCCTTCCTCCCTGAATGTGACCGCGTGCCTGTCCCCGCCCGCCAGCGGCACCCACGACGACGTCTTCTTGATCCTCAGCCTCGTCGACGCCTGCTCTGCGCTGCTGCTGCTGCTGCTGCTCCCGTCCGGCTTCACGTGGTGCATCTCGAGCGTCTCATCCCGGCCGGCGCTGTCGCCTGAGGGCTCGTCCAGCGTGGCCACGCACACACCTCCATCCGTCTCGCCGGGCGGCCCGCGGAAGAGCTGTTTCTTGTTCTTACTCTTGGTGCCCAGCGTCAGTAGGCCGCCGGATGGTGTCGCGGTGCTGTAGATGATCGCGTGTGAGGACGGTTCCCTGAAGACCAGCTCGTTGCCGTTCTTGCCGTAGATCTTGCCTGGGGCATTTTCGATGCAGTAAGTGATCTTGGGCATGGTGAAGGTTATTATCGAGATATTTACATGGCATGGAAATGAAGAAGAAGAAAATGTTAGGTTCGATATGAACAAAGGTTCATAGTAAGAAGGGGGGAAAGGAAAAGAAAAGGGAGAGAAGAAAGAAAAAGGAAAGAAAAAAAAACATAGAAGGGGGGAAAGGGGATACAGATTGGTATAGAGAGTTACTTGCAAGATAGGCCCAATGACATGGTAACAGGTGATGTCATGGGGAGAAGAACTACACAGCCAAGATATTATACACCTAACCACATCGTTCTAACCCTCCCCCCCTCCTTCTCCCAAGGGCATAGTGAGAATCATCATCAGGAAATAGCGAAATCTATTGCAAAGTGGAATTCGCAAATAGACGACCAGAAGCTTATGTCGGTGGCTCGTTTGATCAAAGAGTGAGTGGGATGACCAACAGCAACAGCCAGCGACAGGCAAAGCCTCCTCCCCTGGAATCCACGGGTGGAACAGGCACACCGGAGGGCCATCTCTCCCGAAAAAGCTATAAATCTCTACCTGATGGTGTGAAAGGGTATGTATGGTATGTACTATCAAAGAATACACGCTTGCCATATGAACACCAGGCCATGCGACTTTATCCCAACCATCCCTTTCCCTTCCTTTCCCTGTCCTTTCCTTTCCTTTCCTTCCCTTCCGATGTCCCCAGCGCTCGTTATCCCGTGAATTTTTAATTTTTAAATTTTTTTGGGGGGTCCCTACAAACCCCTGCCCAGAGACACATCGTGGGGCCCGTTGACAGCTTCGAATCTCTAGGGCTGGATTTCATCACACGCTGGTGATAGCGGAGATGTCCCTGGATCGAGCATGACCGAGGGACGGTCTCCGATAGTGTTTGGCTACCGCCGTCGTGTATGACGATGAGATCCCCGCAGGTACTCGTGCCCATCGACAAGACAACGCAGGCGGGCCGAGTGAATACCCAGATCAGAAAAATCAATACGTCTCCCTACAGGGCAGACCGAGCCAGTGACAATTCCTGCCTTTGGATCCGCCGCAGGAAGCCACAGGTATCATAGGAAGCGCTCCTGGACAAAGAAGCCCTTCCGTGCCAGAGGCCACAGGCGAGAGGCCTATCTTCCACACACTAGGGTGGGAGCGGGTCGCTCACTTCATCATCTTCTCTCGATGAGCGGCAAACAGCCGGACGTTCATTTCGTGTTCGATGCAAGCATCAGTCCACTTCTTCCGAACCTCGCGGTCCTCCTCAGCCCAGGTCATGTATTCCTGGACACCGGCGCCGTCCCGCAGCTCGAGCCAAGCAGCGCTGCCAAGTTTCTGGTGGATCTGAACCCTGCGGGCCGAGAAGTGGTCGATGAACTTGGTGTTATAGGCGTGAAACTCTCCTAGGTACGTGTAGAAAGCCTCCACGTACTGCTTCCAGGCGACCGGCGAGGGCTTCAGCCCGGAACCGCCAGCGCTGGTGGCGCGCTGGGCGGTTTGGGCGGCTCTGGCAGGGCTTCCTGAATGTTCTGAGACCTCGACACGGGCTTTCGGATGGGGACGTGCCCTGCTGCGGCACTTGGGAATGGAAGATTCGACTTCAAGTCGCCAAAGGACTCGAGGCCAGATGCGCGTTCGGAAAACGGCTCGACGTTCCTGATGTCGGAAAAGCTGGCTCGAAACTCCTCACTGTCTTCCGACCCACCGGCTGCGGCTGCTGCTGCTGGGGCAAACGCGGGCTGCGGGGGCGGCTTCGCATCACCTTTGATACCTAGGCCCACGTCTCCGGCTCGCCACTCGGGACGCGACGGCGTGACAGGGATATTCCGCGCCCCGTTACCGCCCGACTGACCTGCAGGAGGATCGACGTCCATAGCCATGGGACTGGGGGTCCCATCGACGCTTGGTCCCCGCCCCCCGGCGGCCGCTGAGCCCTTGGGGAGCTCCTCCAGCCCGCTGCTGCTCTCGTCCGACTCGACCATGCCGGCCGTTCCCGCCGTCATACGTACAGGTTTCGGCTTCTTGCTAGAGTTGCGAATCGTGCGACCGCCTGCGACGGATGTCTTGTGCGCCACGGGCGCCTCGAAGATCTGAGGGTTAATCTTCTCAGACCACTCTTCAGCGTTGAAGGCACCAGAGTGGGGCGATTTCTCTCCCACGGGAGGACCGGTGAAGTGTGGCTGCTGTGAGCCGTCTGTCGTTGTGAAGGGAGACCTACGACCTAGGCGACTGCCTGACTTGGACCGGGGCATAGCTGGCCGTCCGGCCTCGTCGACTGGAGATCCCGCATTGAACTGCCAGCTGGTAGCATCTTCCTCAGCAACAAATCTAGTGTTGATGTTATCAGTGCTATTCCGCGTGAACCGATGCGAGTCGGCGACGAACTGCTCGCCGGTAAACTGTGAACCGAAGCTGGTGTTGAAGTTAGCATCATATGCGCTGTCACGAACCTGCTGAAGGTCCACTGGTGGGGGTTGGGCTCCGTCCTGAGCAGGCCTAGGCTGCTGCTGCTGCTGCTGCTGGTGCCCATACTTTCTGGCAGAGAGCTGTCTGAGGAGCTGAGACATCTTCTGCTCGAAAGAATTCAGGCCGCCCTTCTGCGGAGGAGGCTTATCTTCACTCGAAGACTCTGTGTACTGCTGAGTACGCGGCACCTCTGGCTTCGGGGGCCGGCTGAGTGTGTTCTTCTTGCTGCAGAAGTCCCCATCGCCCGCACGGCCTGTCGCTTGCTGGGCTTGTTGAGGAACTTGGTGGTGCTGGGGAGGGCTTGACTTAGAATGAGACTGATCGCCATACAATTTGGAGCTGTTCTTGCCGTTATCACCAGCCCCGTCCTTGGGACCTTCCGAGGAAGACCGGTATTCGCTGCTGGCCGACGTGGTGCCTGAGCTCCGCTGACCGTTGAGCCCTGCCCTTCCGTTCTGCCCACCTCGCGGTACGTTGTCCGAGTCGTCGGGCACACTAGAGCTTCTCTGGCGGGGACCGGCGGTAGAAGCGGCGTCCTCCCTCATCGTTGTAAGGCCTGCGGTTGGGCTCTCGCGTGCTACGGGATCGTCCAATATTGCTCGCGCCGTTCCAGGGATCGAACTTCTCGCCGCCGTGTGTCTGGTACGGGGTGCTCTGGCGTGGGTCCGTGAACGTGCTGTCGCGGTCGCGGTCGCGGTCGGGGACAGGGTTAGACGGCGCCCGGCGCCTGGCTCGTGCCGCTGAAGAGGTCTCGTTGAATAGGTTAGAGTGAGACCGCGTGGTAAAGTAGTTGTTGCCTGACACCGCCGGCTCATCGCCCGGGGACTCAGGCACATAGCCTCCTCGCTGGACACGAGCGCCAAAAGAGCCCTTGGGCTGCTTCTGGGGCGGGGCACGCGGAGGGACAGGAGGTGGCTGCTGCTGCTGCTGGGGCGGCGGCGGCGGCGGCTGCTGCTGCTGTTGCTGCTGCTGGTAGCTCGACGGCCTGCTGCCGCTGGGGGTCCTACTCGACGGGCCGCTTGCAGTAGGGCCTCGGGCGGCCGCCTTGCCCTTGGACCCATTTCTCATGTCCTCCCATGCCTGCCAGTGTTGCCATGTATTCGTCGAGTCGGTCTTCTTTGCCTGTGTCCGGCGGGGTGCGCTCGCCGTGAACTCGGCGTACTTGTCTGCGTTCGTCGAGGCCGACTGGCGTTTCTGCGCGGAGGCGGCGGTCCTCTGGGGGAAGTTGGGCGGACGAGGAGGAGGAGCCCACTCCTTGCCGGCATTCGCCCAAGGGTTGCCTCTTACCCCAGAGGCATACGTTGCCCTGGCACGGCGGCCCTCCGCATCGTACTTGCGCTTCTTCTCGGGATCAGTGAGGATGGCATGGGCGTGGTTGATGATGTTGAAGGCCTCGTTTGATCCGCCAGGGCGGTCGGGGTGTTTCTTGAGTGCTGCACGACAGCTCCCGTTAGCTCTTGGCCACGACGACGCGGGACCCGACCCAACATACAAAGTTTCCTGTACTGTTTCCTGACGAGATCGATATCCTCCGTAGGCCCAGCTAGCTCGAGATCGGCATACAAGTCGCGTCGAGGTTCCTTGTCCATGATGGGCCTGCTTCGAGGCAGAGCGCCCAGGTCGCGTTGGGAAACAGATCAGGAACGGAGAGCGGAAGGGTGTCGAGAGGAGTCAATAGCGACTACATCGGAGGAAGGCGGCCAGTCGTTTCTCAAGGGCGCAAGTGGTGCTGGGCAGGACGCGTCCCTTCGGAGGCGAGGGGCGGGGGCAGGGCGGGGCAGTTCTGCAGGAAGAAGAAGGGATGAAGAAAGGGTTTCACCTCGGGGGCCCTCCAAGGAAACAGTCTGCCTGCTTATCAATAAGATACGAGCCAAATAGGAAGAAAGAAGCAGTAAGCTTGTACAAGGTAGGCTTACCAGAGCAGTCGTTGCGGTCTGCTGAGCTAGGGATCAGCCGCAGGAGCAGTGCATGTGGTGAGGGTGAGGACCACAGAGGAGCCTGGGAACAAGTGATGCCTAGAAGCTGTGACAAATGCTATTGTGCTGTGCAGGGAAAGATCCAAACAAGGTGCTCCGCAGGAAAGCAAGATATCTTGGTGCACAAGGGTGCTGGTGACTGTCGCGATGTTGGGCCGGCGTGTGTGCCCTTGGGCTCTGTGGAGATAGCTGGCTGTGACGTGTTGTGATTGGACCTGACCTTGGGCCAAGTAGGCAGGAGAGGATCGGGTCAAGAAGAAGAAGAAGAAAAAAAGAGAGAGAGAAAACAAAACAGAAGAGAAGGAGGTAAAGCTCGGGCTCAAACAATGCTGCTGTTGACAAGAGCAAGAGTCCTGGTGACAAGAGCTCCTACAGAGAAGGCCTGAAGCCTAGAGACTGCTGGTTGTTGTGGTGGCCAGGCTGGTTGCCAGTCCCAAGAGATGAAATGGGAGGTTGGAATGTGAGCATCTTCAGTGGGGCGGTGGGGGGTAGTGCCAAGGCGCAGGCAGGGTCCCAGTTCCAGGGCCTGTGTGGTGTATGCATCTGATCTGCTCTCGGGTTGGAGCCTGACATCTGACTACACTGTTGACTGGCTGTCCGGGTGAAATACCTGCTAATGACGTAAAGAGACAGAGAGAGAGGGAGCGCGCAGGCCACCCCAGTAAATACATAGCCTGTGCACACGGACTTGCTCCCCACAGGGCTGAGAGCCTCACACCTGTGGCCATCAGGGCAGACAGCAGCCCAAACCTCCTCCCGCTGTATTATACTTACTACATTGTACATCACTAGACAGGAACTTGAGTCCTTCTCTCAGCTCACAAGGAGCACACAGCCACTCTGAGTGTGCGTGGCCTTGCTGTCACTTGACACGGGCCAGACTCAGCCAGCAGGCCTCACATCTGCACACACAAAGAGGGTCACCTGTGGTAGAGACATGATGGTCAGTCTTTAGACCTCCTCTTTCAGCTGTGTGGCAAGCATCAAGAACGTCCTCTCTTGTTTTCCTGAACTCCATTTGCTGTGACTACCGTTTCACCGCAAGCCTTGGTACTTGTACACTCTGAAAGCAACAAATTTCTGCAAGTATTCCAATACCGGCCCATAGTTTATTCCATGCAGCCTCCGTTTCCTCTCCGATCGTGGGTGGACCCAGAACTCCAGACGGCAGTGTTATAAGCATACCAAGTCAGCTACAGCCTCTAGGCCCCGAGACAATGCCAGAGAAACGTGCATCCGCCGTCCAGGAAGCGGTCGGTGCCCAGCGCCGGCCATCACTGGATGTCCTTGCTGAGCTCATACGACCATCCTCCGTCACGCCTCATCTTCTCTCGCGCTGCAAGGTCTTTTGCGGATCTCGTCCTCGGTGAGCCGGTCACCTCCATTCCAGTTGGCACTGCTTCCCCGTGCGCGGAACTTGCTCCACCTGTCCTTGTTCTTGAACACCTCCTCTAACCTCAGCGGCGCAGGAGGGCCAAACACCTGGAGAGGGTCGATGGACTCCTGCTTCATGAGCTCACGCCGAAGCTCGGGCGTGTCCGCCCATGATGCTATCCCCAGTCCCTTGGCCTCGTCATCGTCATCGTCGTCATCGTCATCGTCTGTCTGGATCTCGGGGAGCTCAATATTTTCTCCGTTCTGGAAGCGCGGCGAGGACCTTGTCGCTGACTTGGCAGCAGACTTGGCAGCCATGACGCCAGCAGGTCTGGCCGGAGTCTTGTGAGATGGGCCAGCGCCATGCTGACTGGACGCAAAAGGAATAGGGCCCTTGGAGACTTGGGCCATATCCAGAGGATGGCCGCTCTTGCTGTGATGCGCCGCGACTGGTGGTGCTTTGAAAATATCCTTCGTAACCCCCTGGGGACCAGGTGCATACCCGCTAGAGAAGAGTGACTTGTGCTGCTGATCCTGAGAGAGAACAATCAGTAAATATGCCGAGGGGACACCAGGAATCTACGGCTTGCAGCTTACCTTCTTGAGCCCAGCTGATGGTCCCACCTGAGGGCCCTTGATGCCGGTTCCGTACGACTGAATCTCCATCTCCTCCTCCGCGTCAAACTCATCATCCGAGATTCGCATGCGCTTAACCTCTTTCTGCGGAGGCGGGCCATTTCGGGCTGTAGTGGGTCGCTGCATCGTATCCTCCGCGCCCTCTTGCTGGAGCGGCCTCTTCATAGACATCTTGGCAGTGCTCGACAAGACTGCGTTGACAGGCCGGCCGATGTCTTCTTGCGATCGGTACATGGTGGACTGCTGTAAGCGAGACGGAGGTCTCGGCATAGCTGCCTTCCCCCCGGACAGTGTTGTAATCCGGCGGACCACCCGGTTGAGACCGAACTGCTGGGGGCGGGGCTTTTGTCTTCTTGGCCTTTTCGATCGCAGCTTGACGGGCTGCCTGCTTCTTGGCCTCTTCCTCGGCAGCAGCTCGCTGGCGTTCCCGTTCTCGCCGCTCTGCCTCCTGTTGTTGCTCTTTCTCGCGCTTCCGCTCCAGTTCTGCCTTGAACTCGCGCTTCCGCTGAGTTTTCTTCTCCTCTTCTTGTCGTCGCTTCTCTGCAAGTTCAAGTGCCTTGGGGCGACCAGTCGTTGAGTTGACAGAGCTCTTGAGATTCTGCAACGATGACTTTGCCTGCAGAGAAGGCTGGCCGGCCTTGCCCTTGACCTGTTGTTGAGAGCTGCTGAGGGTGTCTTGGAGGCTTGATGCAAGTGTACTGTTAGAAGGGTACAATCCAGTGTGCTGGGAAGACGTGTTGACGCGGATCAAAGTCGGCGCCTGCTTCGGTTTGACGGCAGTCTCCCTTGTTGGTTTCGTTGGTCGCTTGATCTCACGATTCTTCAGGCCCTGGCCAGGTGTGAGCCGGGGGATCGAAGGAGGCACGGGTCTTGCCGCCGGGGCATCAGCCATTTCCGTATCCTGATCAGCGATACCGAGTTCATCCATCTCGGCGACTGCCCTGCCTCCGGTCTCGGGCTGTGCCTTTTCTTTGCGTGGACTTGTCCGTGTTGGCCTGTTGACCTCTTTGGGAGCTGGGGTGCGCATAGCCTGTCTAAGCTCTTGCTGCACGCCGTCGGGTTCCTCGGGAGACACCTTCTCCTGTTTTTCCTTGATGAGGACGCGAGCCTTCTCCCGCTCCTTCTCCCGAGCCTTCTGTAGCTTTTCCATCTGCTCGGCAAGGCGCTGTGCCTCTTTTTCCTCCTTGTCTTTCTGTTTCTGATCCCTCCTCTCTCGCTCAGCGGACGCCCGGGTCTTGCGGGTAGTTGACTTCAACGGACTGGGGGCCCTGGGGGCATGGTGAGACTCAGACATGTGCTTTGTTAGATCCGGGTAGAGAGCTTTCTCCTCCTGTTCTGGCTGCAGAGACTCAGTAGACATGTCGTCTTGCTTTTGTAGTTTGGCAGCAGATGGCGAGTTCATAAGTGACGCCTTGCCATCTGCACTGAGCGCGGCACTGCTTGCTAGAAGACCCTTCGAGCCCTTCAATATGGAAGAAAACTTGTTCTTGACCTGTTTCAAGGTGTTCTGCCTGAAGGGGCTTTCACGGAAACTTCTGGACGGTGATTTCGGGGGTTCGACTCCTTGAGCATCCTTATTGTCGTCTCCTAATGGATTGGATGCAGATACGACCTTTTTGAGATCTTGCCCTGTAGTATCTCCGAAGATGTTATGCTGGCCCAGATCAGGTACCGAGACAGATTTGCCATGACCAAAGACGGGCCTTGCCTGGCTGGATAGCGCTGGCTTCCGAGGCGAGTGGTAGGCAGGGTTGGGGCTCGACTCTTGAAGCTGGTCCCCAGGTGGGTTCGAGTCGACACCACTGACCGTGTCGCTGCGGTGGACGCCCTCCATGATGTCCGCAGTGTAGCTCTTCTCTAGCGCGGGACGAGGACTTTGGGTGACAGCTTGGTTTGCAGGAGGCGGAGCAATCCAGTCGTCTTCGTCATCCTCGGGAAACGCGCCTGGCGTCCTTGCTGACTGCTGAGGTCTGGGAGGCGATTGAGGCTTCTCTTCCGCGGCCGCTTGGGGCTGTTGCGGGATCTGCGGATGAGAGCTATGCAGTGGCTGTTGAGTGCCAGAAAGGGTCGCAGTCGACTTTGATGGCCTTGGCCCACCTGCTTGTGACTTGCCGAGCATGCTAATCTGGTCCTGCAGCCTCTGCGTGTAAGATTTGTTGTGCGTAGCGAACGCGCTGTCTTTCTTGTCCTCCACAGCATTGGCGGCGTCGTCGTCGTTGTCAATGTCCATGACATCGTCATCGGCCTCTAGAGCATCTTGCCGCACACCAAGACTCTTGCCTCCGGTCGGTCTCGGGTAGTAGCTTGTTCGGGCCGGTTCGACGTGGCTGGTCCGCGACATCCGCGCACCGATACTCTTGTTAGAAGTCAAGGGTTCGCGAGCGGGCAACGATGCGAAGTTAAGGCTGCTCTTGCGCACCAGGGGGCGTATGGGGCTCGATCCATCGGATGGCGACCGCGTCACGTCTGCACCATCGTCATCTGCATTTTCGTCTCCGGGTATGGGTTCGGCAAGGGCTTGCTGGGGAGAATTTGGTAACTCTGACTGCTGTGGCTGCGGTTCTGGCGTCGGGGATCTGGTCGACAATTTCTGCGGACTATCGTGACCGAGTAATTGCATCGGCGATGAAGCTTGGACGATCGGCGTGTCGAGGTCGTCAGGCACCGACAGTCCGGCTGACAATGTGCTCGATGTCTTGACGACTTGTTCCTCCGTGGGATGCAAGTAATCCTCTGAAGACCCGGTGGCCAGAGCCGGACTCTCGTGGCCCACATCCTCCACCGTCTCAGCCAGCGGTTGCCTGGGCTCCTCTGCTACCGGCTCATGATCTTGTGGCTGTGTCGATTCGACATCCTCCATGACCTCATCGAAATCTACTGCGATATCATGGCTCTGGCTCCCATAATAACCGGAGTCAGCAAGGACACGCTGATCTTGAGGCGCGGGTTCGACAGGGACAGGTTTTCGCGTTATCGATGTGGGCCTTGCTGGGCTGCCTGGCTCGTCCTCGGCGATCTTGAAATTCGGCGTCCTAGCATGAAGCAAATTTGATGATGTTGTGAAAGGATTAGGGGCGCCCTTCGGCGTTGCGGAAAAGATGTCAGATAGTGGCTATCACCCATATTAGTCTGGTCATTATGACCAGCCACGCCCCAGGGGGGGGGGGAGTCCTCACCACTCTGTTTTCATTGTGATACAGCTTGCGCGCGGTGTGAGGGGTCTTGCCACGAAGCTTTCCTGGGGTTTTGAAGATCTCGGCCACGTTGCTAGGAACAGGGTCAGCAGTGATGAAAAGCCCAAGTCGGACGCGCCCGACACGTACATCTGGTTCTCCGAGAAGATATCGGCCATGTGCTCATTCAGCCACTCGACCTCGTTCCTTGCCGAGTAGCCAAACTCTTCTACCTCGGATTGTGTAATGTCGAGGGCGGAGGACCTCTCATCAGCGCACCATGCCGAGGACCCGACAGGCGGACGCGACGAAGGACGCATCGCCATGGCTAGATCGCGCGACTTCGGGATCAAGGAAGGCGTAGCAGGCCAAGGCAGGGCGTGGCGTCGCGGGGAAGAAGAGGAATCAATTCGAACAACGGCGCTTGTCAGGGAATATCAAGCATGTCTGGGCGCTGGACATAGACGACGCAGGGGTGGGCGAAATAGTTGTAGTGTTTGCATGGACGATGGAGTGCGCGCAGAACCAGAACCGAGGTGCTCGGTTTGTGCTGACGACTGAGGTGTGCAGCAGGAAACGTGGGAAGGCGGCTGGCTGCGTGCCTTTCCTAGTTCTGGCGCGAAGTAAACAAAAGGCTGGCGGATACCTGAGACATTCGTTCATTGGTCGAGTCTGAGCCCGGAAGCCCCACCCCCTTTCTATTCTCACACCTGCTGGAATGACGTCCGCAGCCCGTCCCGGCTGCGAAGTTCGGATCCGATAGGCAAGACAATCATCGGAAGGACCGGCAGGCAGCATTCATTTCATCAACTGCCAAGTAAATAGATTTCTTAGCACAGTAAAACCTGCCACTACATGCTTAGAAACCTTAAAAAGGATTGGGCAGATAGCTTTTTTGGGGGGGGTGAGAGAGGGGGGGCGGGGTGGTTGGTAGGTATGGCTCTCTACCGCCCGTTGTTCGATACGGCGTGCTGTCTCCATGACCCCTTCCCCTCGTACTTTTCCTCATAATGCAACTCGATCAATCAAGACGAAGGTGCATCCCCCTCCTCTTCTCCCCCTCCCTCCCCCTCCTCTTACAGACAACTTGGCTAGTGTCTGCTCGACCGGTAGCCGGTCATAGTAGATAGCGCCATGCAAGTTTTTCCTGGCCAGAGAGTGCTTTTTCTCATCTCTTGCTCACTTGCGTATACCCTGGCTCTGTTCACGAGCTGAGTCTTACGACGGTAGCTATTCAAGACGGCTCGACCATGCAAGGTGGTTAAGGGCAACTGGGCATGAGTGTCTCGAGATGCACCAATCTTGAGACCGCGAATGGATGATCAGAAACCTTGTCGGATCAGAGACGACTCGTCTCTTTCGAGCGACCGGTGACGGGCGACACCATCAAAACCAATATTCTTCCCCTCTCTTGCGCAGTTATCTTGTCCCACCTGCCTCTTTCTTCCGGCCTGAGGGTGTGCTGGACAGCAGTCCGGAGTCTGGACGGCTCCAATGGCTGCCGCCCTCGCTGATCTGACCCTGTTTCAAAGGCTGCCTCGTATTAGTCCTCAGGATACATACATACACCCCTTGCTATGCACGTCAGGGCACAGCGACGGATTGATTGTCTTACCCTGACCGACGGACCAACGGCATGCCATAATTCCAGGCCTGATGAATCATGGAACTGCTGAGATGGGCTGATCCGGCCCTGCTTCCTGTCCAGATCACCAAATGGTTGGCATCGCCTGCAGTGGACCGCGTTCCTCGCACGGCCAGCCCGCATCGGGATGTGGCACGGCCGGCAGCTGACGAATGGCAAGAGCCCTGGCTGTGAGCATCTTGCTACCCCGACATCACACTCTGGCCAGTCGAGCCACACCCACGAAGGAGCCGCGACAGCCCGGCAAGAAGCAATGTCTCGTGATGTGTCCTGTGGAGCCCGAAGGAGCAGAAGAACAAGCTGTCGGAGGATGGATGGCGCATGCTTCCACTATCTCTCAAGCGAGCAAGGGAGCTGGATCCCAGGCCATAGTAGGATCTCAAGATGACAACTTCGCGAGGCAGGCTGCGGGACTGCCTCAACGTCCCGTGTGCTATGTGATATGGCTCTGGGAGAATCCATCATGAGTCGTGCCAGCTTCGACGGGATGCTCGTGGAGTCCTATTGGGAAGCTTCATTCCGACTAGATCACAAGTGGAAGGATAGCCGACCGTGCAGACCGCCATCTTCGATTAGTACGCGGGATCTGAAGGGAATCCATGCAGGCGATATCATCGATGCATGCTCGGCGAGTGGTACAGCTCCTGGAGCTGCTGGTCCCGAGATCGGGAAGCCGAGATGGACCCTACCGGCAAGGGCGCGGAGCCACCCTGAAACCAAGCCAGGCCGTGGGGACGCTACGTGAAAGCACAGCTCAGCGCCCCCGCCCTGATGGCATCACCTGGACCTCGTAATGGGCCTCAAACGCTTGGTCCTGTCCAGCAAGAGAAGTTCAAGCTGCCCCAGCGGCCCACCTCAAGAAAACAGACCAAGTCTGCCGATATGAGAGGCGTTGCCGTTCGTCCCGGATCCATCTTCGAGGTGGGCTCGACAATGGGCCGTCCCGATCTTGGGATGCGCTTCAAACATTTGCCTGACGGTGTGTTTGCTAGCGCTCAGGGGTGTGCGAAGTATTGAGAACGAATCAAAGCACATGTGCCGGTCTCCACCGCATTTAACATCCGCACGTTGAGCGGCCACCACGTCCCTTGGCACTGTGACCTTGACCTCGTTCCGGTCCAACGGCCACAGGGTCTGGATGCGTCGTTCCGACGCCGGGTCCTTCTTATGGCAGGCGAATGCGAGTGCCCTACTTAGTCCGACCTTAGGGCCCGCGTGCACGTGTATATATATATATATGTGTGTGTGTGTGTGTATAAGGAGGAGAGGATGATGGTGAGGCTTCGCGGTGTTTCTGGCTTCTCTGTCTGGCAACACTTCTCAGCCTTTCTGGTCATTCCTGCATGACAGTATCAGATAGCAAGAACGACAATGGCCATCTTCCAGGAGATGAACTGCGGCGAGGGTGTCAACCGCACCGAGAAAGCTGACGTCGCCAAGCATGCAGTCGTCGTCCAGAAATCTGCTGTCCTTCACCGCGACCTTCGTCACGACTTCCTCGAGCTGGCTAAAGGCGAGGGCCACTATCTCGTCCTGAAGGATGGTCGTAAGATCTTCGATGCCTCGGGCGGTGCGGCCGTTGCATGTGTGGGGGTAAGCTCTCCCCCTCTCCCTCTGGCTGTGCCAAGCATCCCTTGACATGTCCCGGGCCGGGCACGTGAGGTTAAATTGGATATACAGCATGGCAACAGCAAGGTCAACCAGGCCATGGTTGACCAGATCAGCAAGGTGAGCTATTGCACATCAACCTTCTTCAAGGCGCCAATCGTGGAGGAGGCCGCAAGGGTTCTGGTCGACACTACCGATGGACACATGACACGAGCGTACTTTGTCCAGTCTGGTTCGTCAAATTCCTCGATGCCATTGACAAGACCAGTGTTGACGCGCAGCAGGATCGGAGGCGATGGAGGCGGCGATGAAGCTGGCTCGCCAGTACTACCTCGAGAAGGAAACCCCGGAGCCCCAGAGGGTCCGCTTCATCGCTCGGAGGCAGTCTTATCATGGAACGACACTCGGGTCCCTGGCCATGGGCGGGCATGTGGCTCGACGGGCCAAGTTTGAGCCCATGCTCATGGACAACATCTCCAAGGTCTCGCCGTGCTTCTCGTATCGAGGCAAGGTCAAGGATGAGACCGACGAGCAGTACGTCCAGAGGCTGGCTGCTGAGCTCGACAGCGAGTTTCAGAGGGTCGGCCCCAAGACGGTCTGCGCCTTCGTCGCCGAACCAGTCGTTGGTGCTGCTCTAGGGTGCGTGCCGGCCGTCCCCGGCTACTTCAGGGCCATGCAGGCGGTGTGCCGCAAGCATGGTGCCCTCCTGATCTTGGATGAGGTCATGTCCGGAATGGGTCGTACCGGGAGCTACCACGCCTGGCAGCAGGAAGGGGTTGTCCCTGATATCCAGACAGTCGGCAAGGGGCTAAGTGGGGGTATCAGCCTGTGGCTGCGGTCCTCATCCACAGGGACGTCGTGGACACCCTCGAGAAGGGCACCGCGTAGGTTAGCCAAGCTCCGTCTCCCTAGTGTTGCCTATTAACCTCGTGGTGGTAGGGCATTCGTGCATGGTCACACGTACCAGGCACACGCTGTTGGCTGCGCCGCAGTCGTGGCTATCCAGAAGATCATCCAAGAGGACAGCCTCATCATGAACGTTCGTTCCATGGGAGCGCTTCTCGAGAGGAGGCTGCACGAGAGCATTGGCGGGCACCCCAACGTGGGCAACATCAGGGGCCGCGGCCTGTTCTGGGCTGTCGAGTTTGTCGAGGACAGGCTGACAAAGACACCCTTCTCCGCAAGCGAACAAGTGGCAGCGAGCATCAACAGCCTCGGGTTGACGGCACCCTACTCGATCGTGGTGTATCCTGGCAGTGGTACTGCCGACGGGCTCTCTGGAGACCACGTCATTCTCGCACCTCCGTATACGGTGACCGCTGTTGATGTCGAGAGCCTTGTTCGGACGTTTAAGAGCTTGATCGAGGATTTTTTCGCAGCTCGGACTGCTTCCAATGGACGCTCGGGCTAGAGGAAAGTATCAATCAGGTGTGTGTTCCAGAGCGTCAACAAGGCAAGTGGCGCCAAATTGGGACAGGGACGTCGCGATAGCTGCAAGAAGCAGATGCAAACTCTAGGGCTCCTGCTGTGGATTTATTCGGGAGTGAGGGGGCAAGGGAGAGTACGTAATATGAAGAGAAGAAATGTCCCAGTTCCTACATAGCATCATCAGACACCAGAAGAAATCCAGCAGCTGTGATGACGATTCCCACAATCGAGGCCATGTCTATGCTTAAGCTGCATAGCGTTGGAAGATGGCCTGATTAATCTGGCCCTGCTGCTTTTTGTTATTTTAAAAAAAAAATTCCCACAATCAGTACCAATAAAAAAGCAAGGAGGGAAAGTGATATGCCGGACTGTGTGTGTGGTATAACGGATGGACCATGCCGCCGTTCGCGATGTATCCATCACCTACTGTACAGCTGTGGCATGGACGAGCTCTGGTAAAATTATTTCTAGCTGTTCTTGTTCTTCTCGTAGCCTCTGGCTCACATTAAGTCGAAATTGTCGTCTGCAGTCGGGTGGTCGTTTGGCCAGAAGGAGGCTCCCTGCCCCTTCTTCTCCTTCTCCTTCCCTTCCACGCAACACGGCCCTTTTATCAGGATCAAGGAACGGGGCGCATAGTGCTAGACGCAGAGCCATTGCAGCACGTCTCACTCATCATGCGATCTAATTGGAGATCTCACGCCTTGTCACCCCCGGCAATCCTGTTTTTGAGGCGGCATGCCGAGCCTTGGACGCTGCGGGCTATCCCGAACCAATACTGTCTGATTTTAGCCGTCCCAGAGCAGTATAACACAGAAATCCTGCTACACCTCAGCTGCACTGTTGCGCAACTATGACGGATCAAAGTTGTCTTCCCGCCCTGCATGAAATCCGAACTGACCCTCTCTTCACTCCCTCCCTGGAGACTTTGGCCTCTAGGCTTCATTTTATGCTAAGATTTCTCCCCCCCGTCGACCCTTGATTCCTATTCGCAGCCGGCCGGCTCTTGTTTGTTTCCTTTCTTTTTTCTTTTTTCTTTTTTCTTTTTCTTTTCCTTCTTTCCTTCTCCTTTCCTTTCTCTCCTTTTCAGGTTTGTTTCTTATTGAGAAGTGAGGGGTAGAAAAGAGAGGGAGGAGGGAGGGTGAAGCGAGTCAACTTGAAACTTACCAAAATTCACTTTATGCTATGCACTGTACCTGCAGGAAGAGATGGGAGGACTGACTCTGAGAGCATGCATGTCGAGATTGAGGCTCTTGGGGGAAAAGCGGGCTTACGTCAGACCCTTGGCTGGGCTGCACCTCCTGGACCCCGTAGCCCCCGGAACGCCTCGTCCACCCACTGCAACGTGCTTCCGTCCCACCTCCCACCTCCCTGGGATCTGTCTGGCACTCTGGCTTGTTATAGTGGTGAAGATCCAAGATCCACCCAACCCTCCATGCCCCCTTTCTATTCAACATTGCACATTTCATATGGTCCGCTGCTATCCTCCTGTCGTCCACTGGTATTGGCCCCCGCCTCGCGTCCACGCGGCCTCGCCGTCCTTCTCTCACTGTTCCTCCGAGTCTGCGTCACTGCTCCTCGAGCTTCGGCCGCACAGCTCTCGTCATGGCTGTGCGCAGCAGCATCAGCCGGCAGGCTGCTGAGGAGGAGGCCGAAGTCGACGTGATCAGGTCTCATCTGGAGACTAGGGCACAGATGACCAAAAAGATCGAGGCAGCCCTGGTCAAGGTGGTGAATAACGGAAACACCCTGGATGGCGCCGTGCAGTCGCTGGGGACGGAGACCAAGAAGCTGCAGGAATTGATCCAGAGTGCGTGGTTGTGCGCGAGACGAGACGATCGCCAGCCTGGACGCCCCCGTTTTCCGGCTGACAAGCTCTCTCCCTACAGACATCAGGTCCACGCGCGCCGAACTCGAGAGGATCTCCCAGCAGGCCGACAGCAAGAACGATGACGAGAAGATCATCCGCATGGGCCCGGAGAAGGCCGGGCTGACACAGTACATCAACGCGCTGAAGCGGCTGTACAAGACCCTGAGCGCCTCCAAGACGTCGAGCCTGCGGACCACACAGGACGCGGTAGCAGATCTGCAGAGGCTGATCAAGTCTGGGAATACGCAACTCGAGGCTTACTTTGACAAGCTCCTGCGAAGCGACACGCCGCGGTCCATCGAGCCGCTCCGCTACATCACGAAGAACGAACCTTTCCCCGTCCTCTCCGAGGATAAGAACTCCAAAGCTGGGCGTGCTGAACGACTACATCGCCAAAGCACACCGGGAGAGCGGTGTCGGCGAGGAGTCGCCAGCAGCTAAGATCTACGCCGAGGTCCGAGGGCCTTACATCCAATTCACACTGGCGAACCTGGCATCTGCTAGCATCACCACGGTGAAGAAGAAAAATCCGACGGATATCTACCGGGCTGGACCCATGAGCGGCATTGCCATGTATGCCCAGGCGATCGAGGGTCTCTTGCGCGCCGAGTACGAGAGCATATGCCGAGTCTTCTCGCGCGAGGACTGGGGCCCCGTCTTCTTGTCGACCAGCCAAGGCCCCATCACGGAGCTGGCTAGGACGTTACGAGAGCTAAATATGCACATCAAACAGCACCTGGCCGTGGACTGTTTCCTCGCGTATGAGATAGTGGAGGCCATCTCGACCGTCTCCAGCAACCTGGAACAGGCGACCGGAGAGCTGAAGATGCCGCTCACGTCGGCGCTCAAGCCTGTCAAGGAGACGGCAAAGTCATCTCTGGCTGAGCTGCTTGAGCTCATGAAGCAGAGGATCAGCGGCCTGCAGACTCTACCTCCGGACGGCGCTCCCATCCCGATTGTCTCGGAGTCTATACGATCCCTACAGGGCATGGTTGCCTTCATACGTCCCGTGTCGAATATCATGATATCTCTGGGAGACGGCGGCTGGAAGTCTGCGGCAGCGGCCAGGGGCGGGACCGACAGCACTCCAAACCTCTCCTCGTTCGATGTGACTGCAGACGGCCAGCAGATCTTCGCAAACTACTGTATCGACACGATCGAGACGCTCTTCTCCTCGCTGGACGCCAAGGCGAGGATGCTCTTTGGCAAGAAACCAGTGGTCGGCGTCTTCATGGCCAACAACATCACAATCGTCGACCGGATGGTCCGCGAGTCCGAGCTCTGGGCACTACTGGAGCAGAAGCTACCCTTTGCCATCGACACGTGGCGCAAGAAGTCCAAGGGCCTATACCTGGACATGTGCAAGGACGTATCGGTGCACCTGCTCGACACGATCCACACGTCGAGGGCGCAGCGGCCAACCTCGGGCCAGGGCGCTGTCGACTCGGCGTCCATCATGAAGGCCCTGTCATCCAAGGACCGCGACAATATCAAGGGCAAGTTTGTGGCCTTCAACGCCAGCTTCGACGAGATGGTCAGGAGTCACAAGTCGTTCAACATGGAGCCCGAGGTGCGGCGCATGTTTGCGCGGGACGTGCAGCAGACGGTCGAGCCGCTGTATAACCGCTTCTTTGACAGGTACCATGAGGTCGACAAGGGCAAGGGCAAGTATGTCAAGTACGACAAGTCGACCATGTCCGGTGTCTTCCATTCACTGTACTAGCCTGTCCCGGCAGCCTGGCTCGCTCTGCGCCCTCCCCCTTCTTCCTCTTTTTCTGAGATACCCTCTGTCCTCTGGACCATTCAGCTGTGCATCACATATTATTCAGCCACCAGAACGGGCACCTACCTTTCTGCAGTGTAGTATATAGTCATATTATGCACCCACCACCCACCACCGCCACCACCTTTGGCCTGAAATGAAATGTGCCTACCACGTGGGGAATTGTCTGGGTGAAGTAGTTCGGGGAGCCACAGAGAATGGGCGGTGCACTGGTGGGCGGAAGGTATGACAAGAATAGCCGTATTCTCACGTCTCGACGATGACCGCAGACGGACACCCACACCACGACGGCGGTCAGGTGGTCTGCCCGGCCTGGTTTATCTCGTCTCTCCTCTTTTCGGCGCCAATCAATAAGGTACGCCTGGCCATGCCGTCAGCTTACTATGGCACTTGACCACGGTCCGTTGCTTCGTCGTCTAACCCTTCAAGAGAGAGAGAGAGAGAGAGAGAGAGAGAGAGAGAGAGAGAGATGATGATGATGATGATGATGATGATGATCACCCGCCCATGGCCGCAATTGTGCCTCCGCCCCTCTCCAGGTTACGCAGTTCCCAAACAAACCCCAGAGGAGGGAAAAGGAAGGGTAAAAAGCCTCACACGACCCCGCCGCGGCGCCTGTCCCCTCCCAACCTTTGCCCGGGGGCCAAGCCCCTCCTCCTCCTCCTCCTCCTCCCTCCCCTGATGGCGTTTTGGCGGGGACAGACACACAAGAGAGAGAGAGAAAAGAAGGACGGAAAGTTCCGTTTGGGCCCTGACAATATACATAGGAATAGAATCCCTTCAAGTGGCTGAACCACTTTGTACGGATCGCGCCCGGGCGCTCGAGATTGCATACATGACGGAAGGATGCAGTCCTTGTGACCCTCATACATTCATGCCAGGCCTCTGGGGCGGACCCGCTCCAAGAGCTCCAGAACTACCACATGTGCTCCGTACTCCTCCTCCCCCCCCCCCTCCCGTCCCCCCTCCCATGCACGCACGCACGCACATACTATGTACACACAGGGTGAGAGAGGTTCGACACATTGCTGCGGTCCTCGCCCGATAGGGAATGGTTTGTTTCCCAGGACCCTGGGTCACCCTCCCTCCACCGCATGGGTCGGGACATAATAGCCCACCCCCACCTCCTTCCCCTCCCACCTTACCATAGTACGATTTGCAATGGTAGATGATGCACCCTAGAGGAGACCATTCTTTCCCCCCTCTCCATGATCTACAATGCTGCTGCCCCACTTGGCAATATATCGAGTATCTCTCACACATGCTCTCTTTTTTCTTTTTTCCCTTTTTTTGTGGACAGTTCACCTTGGGGGTTTGTATACTGTACTGTGCTGCTGCTATTGTTGACTCACCCTATAGAAACATGCTATGACAAATCATCTGCACTGCTTTGGGGATTTTCAACAGAAGCAGAACAGAAGTAGAACAGGAGGAGGAAGGGAAATGAAGGAAGGGAAAAGAAGAGGAAAGGGAAAAAAAAGGGAAGCTTCATCGAGATACCAAGTAAAATCTGTCCCGTCTCAATTGATGCTACGCTACATAGTACCCAGCAGTCACCTTGATGGCCTGGCAGCCAGACCGTGTGTTTTCACCAGGGTAAAAGGGGTGGGAGGGGGGCTTAGGAAAGCTTGTTGACCAATTGGGATATATGTACTACGGTACAATGTTCTCGTGAGCTCTGTGCTCCCTGAAAGGAGGACAGCGAGCAACCTTGCTAGAAGCATAAAACGTAGTACCATACAATAGGTAGTAGTAGTATACGTACTCTGATGTATGTGACATGGAAAAATATTGAAAGAAAGAAGGGACCAAAGAAAAAAAAATCGGCCCAGCCTTGCATGGTAAACTCTTGCAGGTAAGTGTGGGGGTGGTCGGGGGGGAGGGGTGTCTCTTGGGGGGGGGCGGTTGTGTGGAGAGGTGTGTGTGTCCGGGTGGCTTATGCATGATTTCGGCGCTCGTAGGTACGGTAGCAGTGAAGGACGACAAGGGGTAGAGGGACAACAAGTAGATACTATGCCGGACTGGAGATGGTCGGCGCCTTGTTGGAGGGGTTTGACTGCATAAGATGAATTGTGGACGTAAAGGCGTCGTGCTGGTGCTTGGCGATGCACCCTGCAGAGGGCCGTTCCCGTGACATGTTTTTAGGCAGTCGAGGTCGTTGGACAGGTTTGAGACCAAGCTACTATTACATACTATCACTCCTCTCGCACGAGCAGTCAGTCAGTCAAAGAGACGTATCAGATTTGCTAGGGACCGTTGCGGTGATGATCTCTTCCTAAAGTATGCTCGAGAGTGCCCCTGGGCTTTCGTGTATACATTGCCAATCCTCCAGCTCGGATTCTGCCCGAGCAACCCTTCCCCCTCCTTCGACCGGTGCACCTTTCTCTGGTTCCCGTGGCATCTTTTTTGGAGTCAAATCCGTGGTCTCTGGGTACCATGGTGTTTGTCCTGTCGCTTCGGCTAAGAGGAGGGGAGAAAACAAGAAAAGAGAAAGAGAGGGGGAAAAAACAAGCCAGAATGAGGGCGGGGGAAGATAACAGTTGATCCACCCCCACGATGTGGTCATGACCCTTCTCACACAAGACTCCCGGCGCCGAATACCCATCCAATAAAGATAATCAGAAAGAAAATAGAAACTCCAAGTCGCGTCGTGGTGCCCACATGACCTAGGTACACACACTCGCACGCAAACAAAAGCCGCCCAAGCCGAGAAACTCCGCGCCAAGCGATGGTAATTGTACAAAGCGTACAAGCCAATAAAAAAGAATTGGAAAAAAAAAATCGGGAAAGGGGAAAAAACGTGTCCTCGGCTACTACAGTAGGTGGGCAGTAAAGCAAAAATGAGAAGCTCGTGGGGCTGGAGGGCGACCAACCCCCTCCCCCTGCTGCCGCCGTGTCTGCAGTCGTATCTGCACGCGGCGGGCGTAGTACATGGTACCATTGTACATAGGTAGCATGGGGGCCGGGTCCCCGTGTAAGTCCAGAACTGCAGGCCGGGCGCCCGAGACGGCATAGTGTAGCGGGAAAAAAAAAATGATAACGCTGCCTTCGGGGCGGGTTGACAGACGAAAAGCGGCGGTGAGGCGGGTCTGGCCTCCCAAGAGAAGCTGATCGAAAGGACAAAGAGGGAATCATTCAAAGGACGGGCGACCGAAAAGAAGAGGAGAGAACGTATGCTCGTGTATCGACGGTGGTGGTGGAGCCCTGGAGAGAGAGAGAGCGACACCAGGGTTCACCACCCCCTCCCCTGGCGACCTCCCTCTATCCCACTGTGACGACTTGTCGCCGCATCGCAGTGGAGGGAGGGGCAAGGTGGGAACACATACAGAGGAGGACTGTCCACAGATCGACGAACTCGCAGATGCGGCGAGCATGGCCGGGAAGATCGGGACCAGCAGGAGGCTCACGAACCAGATGCAGGCTAATGTATGTAGGTGAGCATGGCTGTGAGGATGCGGCTGGCCCAAAAGGGTAGAATTCGTGCGGCGCAGAACGTGGGTGTTGTGACCAGGGGGGGTGGGAGGGAGGGTTGGGTGGTTGTACACGGAGGGGCCTGTTTGATTTTGGTTGCTTTTTGCTTTTTTTCTTTTTGGGTGGGGGGGGGGTTTTTTTGGTGCTTCGTTATGAGTCCGGGCAGCGAGGACAGTAGTAGGAGCTGCCAGAGCAGTAATCGTGGGTACCTGAGCCGATTTCTTCAAGTCAGCCTGCTGCTCTCGGGGAGCACAAAGGTCGAAGAGAGGGGGGGGGGCAGGGCAGGGCGGGACAAGGCTACGCACCAAAGTCGGCCGCCTTGCAGCAGGTCGAGCAGCACTCGTTGACGAGGGGCTGGCGATCCTTGACGCACATTTTGCGGCGGGGGTGTTGTTTACGTGCGTAGGTGGGGCTTGAGGTGAGATGCGAGTGTATAGGCTCTGGATCGAGGTGGGAGGACCTCGAGAGACAGACAGTGATGAGCGGTGCTGGGAGGCTTTCTCTTCCGAGGCAGACGTGCTAGGAGAAGGTAGGAGTCAGGGCTTAAGAGGTGAGGGCTTGGGCCGGTGTAAGTGTGCTTCTGATATCGAGTGTGTTGTGGTAGCTGTGGTGTTGCAGGTGAGGATGGGGAAAACAAAGGAGGATCGAGGGTGGCGAGGATGGGGCCCAGGAGAGAGAGAAGGCCTATTATATACGCTTCTTTAGAAATGAGACGAGGCGTGACGATCTCTAGTTGATAGCTGATGCCAGCACGCCCGACCACAGAGGGGGGTTGGAAGGAGGCAGAGAGACGGAGGAGGAAAGAAAAAAAATTGACAAGAGCCAGGGCCGACCGGGGACTGTTTTAGTGAATACAAAAATTTTGGTGCAGCGCTGGCCGTGAGGAGCGTATCTTTTTTGGAGATGTACTACTGTACAGCCCAGTACTATGTACATGCAGTACTTGTGATTTTGTACAGGCTCGGCCAGGGCCGGGGTTCAGGCTCTAGACCGGGGGATAAGTCAACGTCTAAATTTACACAAGTACATCGGGAAGAGGAGAGAGAGAGAGAAGGGCCGGGGGGGGGAGGGAGTACAAGGCCAAAGGAAAGGTAGCGAAAGAGTGAAAAAGGAGAGAAGGGGAGAAAAAAAAAGAAGGAAAAAAAAACCAAACCCAGAGCACATGCACACAATACATGGGCGGGACGTACAAGGACAAAATGCAACGGTACCTGGCCCTACTGCACCTGGTCACTGCTACTGCTGCTCCTGCTACCACCACAGTCCTATGGTACTACTGTGGTGTCGTTGACGGACGGGGCCGGGGCTAGGGGTCCATAGGCACAACCTTGACCTACTCTGCTGCTCCTGAACCGGCCTATCCCGTTTTCGTCCTCATTGTTGTTGGTACGACGGCAGGTGCTGCTGTTGTTTTGCTGCTCCTGCCCTGTGTGACTGAGCCTCTCCCTCTATGCCAGGTGCCCTGTGCCTGCCCCCTGTACCTTGTTGCCCTGGTGCCTTGTTGCCCTAGTCAGGGACGAACAACAAGGGACTTTTTTTTCCCCTTCTCTCTTTCCTTTTTTATTTTATTTTATTCTCACCCCAGGGGAGATTGCAGCCGGGTTGTGGGCGACTAGAGCCATCAGCCGATCCAGTCTACCCTCCGTACTCGGAATTTGCTTTTAAAATAGGGCGCTGAAACCTTGGCGGCAGATGCCGTCAATACGAATTCCCGAAAATCTCCTGGCGGTGAAGGCAGGCATGCATTGTGCATGCATGCCTGCTGCTGCTGGGCAAGGGCTCATCAGAATCAGCTCAGCCTGTCGTAGCACCGACTGACGCGGTACCCAACCCCTGATGATCTGAACCAACCCGGATCGGTGGTCTCTCTGGTTCTCTCCCTCTCGCCTTTCTCCTTGCCTCCTCGCGCTCACCGGTGCGGCATGTCCAACACCTGAGGCTCAAGCCACATCGAGGACGAGGCAAGGTCATTGGTCGGGCGACGAGACAAGGCAAACTTTCTTGTGTCATCCTAATCTCATCTCATCTTACGACCACGGAGGAGGCAGCAGCGAGGAATGGGACACGGCACCACGGCGGTGAGAGGGGGGAGGGGAGGGGGAGACACAAGGAAGAAGGGCTGGCCGGTGATTGAATGATCACAAGACCGGTGCAGACCTGACCTGCTGGTATCAGTAAGAAAATGTGGTCAGCCAGCCTCCCTTCTCCTCTTCCCTCCCCGTCCTCCCTCCCTGGCCTCCCGGGGCCACGCACCCCGGGGTATAGCTACTCTGGTACAGGGACTACGGGATGCGGTCAGCTTTGCAATATAGCCCAGCCAGCCGCCACTGCAGGTGACGGGATGTGTTGACTGGACCGACTGGATCAGACCAGCCTGAGCACCTCGCCGACTTACCATAGTAGCCCTAGCCCTCTATACTATGTACAAGGAAGCGGGCAGCGAGGCCTGACATGTCATCTCGACAACAGCGCGAATATTTCTCCCCTTCTCGTGGATCCCGGTCCAGCGTCTCCAGTTCCCGTGCCCGTACCTATCTCATGCCTGTCTGTGCCAGCGCCCAGCGCCAAGCGGTGCCTTGAAGCTCCCAAGGTCCTCGGTCCCGTCTTACGCAATCCTCCGTTACGCCCTCGTGCCGGCCTCATCTGGTCTTTCGATTATCATGTACAATGGCGTCAACTCGATAGTCTCAGTGTGACGATCCTCGGCGACCGATCTATCCACTTCTCTGCAGCAGTTTCACAGCGTCAGTCCAGCGGTGGGGAGGGGGGAGGGAGGGGAGAGGAAGGGGAGCGCCGACCCCTTCGCCCACACACGCACAATCCCCCCCCCCCTTGGTGCTCTCTCTCTCTCACTCTGTGCAGTTAGCCTCCAGGGTCCAGAGGCTCGTCTTTCGTACGTAGTACATTAGTAGTCATGAGTGGGTGCTATTGGCAAAATATTACCATGTACTACATACGTATGTAGTAGCATAGCCTTGTAAGCTGAGAGATCCCTAACATGCTATGCATGTAGATCATCAATCCTCTGCCGCCCCAGCGTCAGAGCGAACAAAATTTGACTGTTCTATCTGCAGTCTGATATCTCCCTCCGAGATATCCATCATCCTGGAGCTTAATTACTGCACCTGCACGCCCTTCGCACACAATCCTCGCACCCGGGGTTCACATGACCTCTTCTCGCAGTCTCGAGCCCGCTCGACGACATGATGTGGGATCCTCTCTCAGCTCCGGATCCTTTCCCTCCTCGACCAGGTCGGGGGTGCAGTGTTCCCAGTGTGCCTGTCCTGTGTCTGTGTCTGTGGTGGGCGGAGGAGATACTGCCCGAGGCGATACCTGCCGTGGTAGATAGCTCGAGCACAAGCAGCCAAAGCCCGCAGCAGGCAGTCGTCTCGCTTAAGGCAGGAACAATCCCCCCCCCCGGCCTTCTCGAACAGCTCATCGCTCTTTCCCACACACACACACACACACACACACACACACACACACATACAACCCCCCCTCCCCATCCGTCTTTCCTCTCTCAGCTACCTCGTGGATCGCGCCTGCAAGGTCTTCGGTGCGTGTGATCACCACGTAGCCCTCCTTCGACCTGGCTGCCTCCTCCTCCTCCTCCTCCTCCTCCTCCTCCTCCCCCTCCTCCCTCCCCGGTGTCATGATGATGATGCCGACACCATCCCACCTCGAACGGCACCGCTGCTCCCGTCGGATCGTCCATCCAAACATTCCCTCAACTCCACCCCACCTCTCCTTTTTCTCCGCGCCCCCCCCCCGGGCGCGTCCTTTTCCATCGCATTTCTGTCTTGGTCTCACCCAACGCCTTCTCCCCCCGTTCCACATGTCTTCATCCGCTTTCAATGCGGCTGGGATCGGCCGTGGCCAGCCCGTTCGAAAAGAAGGTAAAAAAACCCTACTGCAGTGCTCTTGCGGCTCCACTCCGGAGCCCAGGATCGGGGACGTCTCATTCTGCCTAGGATGAGGATATCACCCGGGGGGGGGGGGGACGCAAAGACACCAACCAAGCGAAGAACGAGGGTCCTGCCGGTACTCCACGGTACCTAGATAATTTTTTTTTTCATTCCTAAGGGTTCATCCCGGAAGGAGACAGCTCGGGACCCCGGGCCTCACTCTATCCAAGCACCTTGTCCTCGTTCCGTACAATCAATCAGAAACCGACTAGCTTTAGTCACCATCCCACGGGCTTCGATCTGTCACCAATCGAGACAGAGACAGCGGAGCGGTGCAGTGCAGTGCCATAACCTCCTCTCTCTCTGTGTCCCTCTCCCTCTACAGAGGTCTCTCACCCGTCTGTGAGGGGACAGTCTTCAGTCATAGGCATCTCATCCCCCACAGGGCCCGTCGATCAGTCCGTCGAGAGCCGAGCGAGCGCGAGACCCTTCGCGAACATGACAAATATACCGCCCCGGGATGCGGAAATGTACTCATCATGCATGCACCTCTTGTGCGCCTGTGCCGCACTGGCGCCTTGCATACGCTGATCATTCTCTTGTCTTAATACTCCACTCATCCAAACCGCGCCCTGGCCAGCCTTAAAACCCCAAGTCTGGAGGCATATGCATGCATTGCCCGCCCCTCTCCCCCCTCCCCCCCTCTCGTCTCCTCTAGGAGGTGTTATGCTCGGGTGGCTGGATGGCTGATCGACCGATCTTAGGGCAATTTCTTGATGATCGGATATGGGTCGACTTTCGTGGAGGTTGAACAGGAGGTACGCACTGAACGGGTCGAGATCGGCTCACCACGTGGTCTGTGGCTAGTGGCCATGGC
The DNA here is from genome assembly GCA_016584495.1 of Celoporthe dispersa. Taxonomy (NCBI): domain Eukaryota; kingdom Fungi; phylum Ascomycota; class Sordariomycetes; order Diaporthales; family Cryphonectriaceae; genus Celoporthe; species Celoporthe dispersa. The sequence goes on from WAID01000004.1 coordinate 1,913,215, forward strand.
GATGACTCTCTCTCAAACGCGACGGGATATCCCGCAGACCAGAGGGCGCCATCGAGATTCGCAGTATCTGAGGACTTTTCTTGCACGGTACGGTACGGTAACGCTGGAACGTCAGTCTACGGTGCCAGCAGCTGGTCAGGCCGGGCCCCTGGGGGTTGGCCCGAACCTCTCGGTGTTCTTCTCGTTCTTCTTCTCCTCACGGAGACATGCCTGCAGCCGCACAAGGCGGTTGCGTCCCAGCAGGCAACGGACACCACCATTGTCCGCGGCGCCCCGGCAGATATGTCCATCGCTCGACCTGTGTGGGGTGGCCCTGAGACCATCCGTGGCGGGGGGAGTCCTCTCCGTCGTGACTATCATTCATCCGTCATTTGTCGTCACGAGCTGGAGAGTGTGCAGGTTTGTCTCTCTCTTTCTGTATCACCAGTTACCCCTTACATGATGTGTTGTTCCACAGGCGGCAGAATGTCTCTCTCTATCTCTATGTCACGCCAGATGAGCCGGTCCACCGGCCTCAGAAGCCGCTCGAAAGTGGCAATGTTTCGTCTCGAAAGTAGTACTCCATCTGGATGTTCCGTGTACTTGTTCCTACCTTCCTTCCTTCCGGAGCCATACGTGGCGTGGTTCCCAAGAGGGGGCTCGGTCGGAAGGTTTCTGGATAGAATCACGAGGGATTAAGATCAAGACTTTTTCCCAAGCACTGTATGCTCCACCTCCCGAGTGGCAATGCGTGGTATTAGGAATCTCATCTCTGCATGGCAACAGACCAACGGGTCACAGGACCCCCTCAGCTTCCGGAATCGCTCGAGGGTCCAGACACCGGCGCTGGGTTAGGCCATCACAGATAGGCATGATGGGATTCTCTCCGTGCTCCAGAAGCCTTCCAGATGACCTCTCTCAGGTATCAAGTGTCTGCAGGCCAGGGACCTGCATCGTCTCACTCGCTTCTCACCTTCCTTTCTGCTCCAGTGAGGTAAGCTGACCGTGCCCACTTGGCTTGATGTCCATCTCGCCAAATAAATTAGCTCCCTGTAAGCCTTTTGTTGTCCCCCCTGGTCGTCTCAGGCCCATATGATAGTCGAAGGGCTAGCATACTCGGCAGTTCCTTTTCTGCCCACGTTTGCCAAGGAGGGCTGCGGCGGGTTTATCAGCAACCTGGGCAGTGTCGTCTGGATTTGCAAAGCTCGATCAGGGCAGGCTACATGATATTCACCTGTTGTACTCCTCTGGGAAAGAGTATACATTCTCAGCTGACAACGGGATCTGGGTGTAGGCCCTTCTCAAATGGACCTTCAAAGCAGACAAAAATTGTGAAAAAAGTATACTGGTCACGTAGCCTTCTGCCTAACTCTGAGAATGTCACCGGCCGGTATGAGTTATCCACAATCCCACCTGACTGCTCCCAGTCCCCTCCTCTTATGTACGACAAGGTTTGATATCTGGATGTCTAGTCGCCGTTGTAATATCTATTCACTCGGAAGAGGAGAAGAGAGGGTTGGGGTGGGGGACACATATGTATTGTGAAGCGTGACTATAAACACTGTACAGCCTCTCCGAAAATTTCATGCCACGAGGACTTCATCTTTGCTAACTTCCATTAACAATGCACCTGTCTGATATTTGTCTTGTTTCAAGCCTGCGAAGGGGGAAGCCTGGGTTTATCGCAAAACCCGTGTATTATTAGCACAAAGAGATTTGCTATATAATATGATCAGGCAGTTGAATCTCCCCAAGATGCTACTTAGCCCTAGACTGGCTCAATTGATCAGTGCTAATTAACACTCACCCACGACCAAGCGGTATGATGAGCATCTTAGCCAACAGAGACAGAAGGGGGCCTATCCAATGAGGCCTCGGATATATACCACCGGGGTCGCGGAGCAGTCAACGGACCGGGCTACGGGGCGAACTAGAACCTACGGGAAATAGAATAAAGCCCCGCATGCTGGGCGTCCTTCTTTGGCGGCACCCTTCCTAAGTCCATTATACCCCCCTCTGGATTGTTTCACGGCATATTGCTACGTCTAAGAGACAGTAGGCAGCAAGAAGCTAGAGCCTCGCGAGCCTGCTCGTGTGTGTGTTGCATTGCAGTCTGACCTCTTACCTATTGGCTGCGCGCGATGGCAGCACGTGAGGAAGCTGAAACAGGCCCGAAGGGCCCTTACAAGCTCATGTCATGCAACACGAACCCGGAGCGCGCGAGGAGACTGGTGGGGCAGGTGGTTGGTCGGCTGACGGACGAGTATGCCATCGTACACGTTGCGAATCTTACGAGTGAGTTTCAGGGTGCTGCTGAGTGCATCTTTTTTCTCGAGGGGGGCTGAATTTGAGAAATCTAGAGATCGATGAGGTTCGGGGCATGGTTGAGGAGCACAGGCCAGATATCCTGGTGAGAACAAAACACCTCTCACCTTTTTTTTTCCCTCTTCTCTCTCTTTGCTGTCCGGCTAAGGAGGTAGCTAAGGGTTCTCAGATCACGGCATCCATGTGGTCGCCGGACGAATCACAGCAAATCGTGGCTATCGCAAAAGAGGTGGTTCCAGACCTGAAGACGATGTCCGTTCCGCAGGGCCTACGTGTTGAACAGGGACCCGACGCAGTCGTGAAATATGCAGAGGATCACTTGCGCAAACTTCTTGGCTAGAACGGAATATGTGCGAGTCCGACCGTCACGCAGCTATACAGACCGCCATCATTTCCAGCCAGCTGGGAGTGGTCACTACTTTTAGCTGTGCATAGAATAAGTTTCAGGATTTCTAGATCTGTGCTATTATGTCAACTGATGAGAGGACGAGCCTACAGAGAGGCTTCATACGGGCGATAGTTACTTTGCTGCACTGAGGACGTCTAATCAAAGGTTGGTTGGTAGACATACACCAGACGGGACGGAAGGCTGTGCTAGAACTCGGTGTACTGGGAAAATGTCTATATGATGCCGTCGGCGCGGACGCGTTGGGCGGGCCAGAGACTATCCATGAAGGCGCGATCACTTTTCTTCCTCCATCACATTATGCAGACTCCCGATGTGAGGCAGAATCTCGACAACAAACTCATCACCGCCGTGCATCGTCAGCTTGGGCTTGCGGCCCCATCCGATGCCTGCAGGCGTGCCGGTGATTCTGCGTGAAGAGCCATGTGAGGACTTGTCTTCTAAGGATTGTGCAGGTACTGCGGGGAAGAAGCTGAACTCACATGATGGTCCCGGGAAGAAGAGTGGTGCCCTGCGAGCAGTAACTGACCAGTGTGGGTACGTCAAAGATGAGATCGCTGTTGTTTCGAAATAGGTCAGCAAGACGTGCTTCAGCTCCCGGACCGGCTGCGTGTTGTTATTCCCCACAAAACTTACTCAAGCCCGCTCTCCTGCACGACCTTGCCGTTCAGCAGCCCTCTCATCTTCAGCTTGGACGGGTCCTTGATGACCTTGGACGACACCAAGGTAGGACCGATGGGACACGCCTTGTCGAAGCCCTTGGAGAAACACCACTGGCTCTGGTTCAGCTGGCTCACGCGGCTCGAGATGTCATTCGAGGCGGTGTAGCCGAGCACGTAGCCCATGGCTTCCTCCTTGCTGACGTTCTTGCATGTCTTGCCGATGACCACGGCAAGCTCGGACTCGTAGTCCGCGCAGTCGTCCTTGAGAGTGTGCTTGGGGATCACGGTCGGGGCAGGCCAGGGGTCGGCCAGAGATGTATGCGGCTTCCTGTCATGTATTGTCTCTATCAGAACATCACGCCTCGCCGGAGAGTGTGGGGAGGGGACCACAGGAAAATTCGGACGAACAGAAAAATGATGGGTATATCAGGCAGTGCCATGCCGACCTCCTGTGCGTGGCCCTTGTAGTTCAAGCCGATACATCGGATCGTGCCCACCTCCTCCTGGGTGAGGGGGGACAGCACCCGGTCGATGACCTCAACTTTATCCGTCGGGGAGCCCGGGTCCAGGACGGACGTGCCGCTAAAGACCTTGACCTTGACCTCCTGTCCCAGGCGAAGGGCCGCGCCGACGTCAACATTGGGGTCCACGGGCTCACCAATGACGATGGTATCACCGCTGCCCTTTGCGACGAACCGGACAACTTATCACATAGCGTTAGCCGCGGGTCAATAAAGTACCATGAGATACCGAGAAAAGTTTCACCCACGGCGCTCAAAAGACATCTTCTCTTATCTGTATCTGCCGCCAGGGAGGGAGGAAAAAAAAAGAGAAAGAGAGAGAGAGAGAGTAGGACGGGCTTGAGGGGGGGGATGAGTCAGAGCTTGAGATTGGATGAAGGAGACGATGGGAACAACGGTCGCGGTCCGGCCACGAAACCCTTTGAATGGAGTCAAGATATAGTTATAGATGGATCGCTTCGCGCCAGGGGTCACGGATATTCCCTCAGCGCAGGATAAAAGTCCAGCCCAGGGAAAACGGTAAAGAGAGGGAACGGCTTGGCAGGAGGATGTCAAATCATTGACCGATGCTTAATACTCCAGATCTGCAGCAAATTACCCCGCGCGAGAAAACCCCACGGAGATATTACCGCGGCGGATATCCGGATCGGAACTGTCCACTGGCGGGCCGGCCCCCGTCAGATCGAATTGCTTACTGGTGCTGTATTGCGGCAGGTGCCTCGTCAGTCATGCCGTGCAGCGCTCGGTGGTTTCTTGCGGGGGTGCACCGACCTGTCAAAGATCTCTTGGTGCGTTCATATTGCTGATACTTTTCCTACAGGTATTTTCAGGCTGCGTTTCATGCATGAAAGAGGCTTGTGAGCATGTCCGCATCTGCCGAGCAGCAAGGATATCATTTAACTAGATGTGCCGCGTAGGACGGAACAAGGGAGAGAGGAAGAGGAGAGGAAAGGAAAAAGGACAAGACAAGTTTGGAAAGCAAGCCCGGAACATAGTCAATACTGATTGTGGGGCGCTTCCAAGGTAAGACTTGGATTTCTCTTGATGATGTCCGTCTTCTACAGGAGCCAGGGAAAACAAAAGATTAACTGTGTTTTCGAAAAATCGCCTATTACATAAGAAACTTATAAGCTTATTACACAGATATTTAGTATATAGGCGTCTTTCTCGCCGCAACATGGCCATAAGTGTCATTGGGTGGCTTAGGTACCGGGGCGCGTACTTTAGGTAATAGTAACTAATTACTACTGTATCGCCTTAGGGGATCACCGAGAAGCTCCGTGTCTCTTTTGGCTGTAGCAGCGAGTTTCCTGACATAGGAGAGACGATCTTGTGAATCACCCTTGTGGCAGGTAGTGTAGGCATAAACGTAACCCTCTGAGGACATATGAGCTGCAGGTGCCAGGATGGTCCGAGGGGGACCAAGATGAACGGGACAGAGATCGGCATGCTAGAGAGACAACTCAATTTCAGCGGGCACGGCGTTTCAATTGGGTTGGAGGGGCTTCCCGTTTCTTTCAAGACCTTGGCATGAGATGGCTTCGGTTGTTGAAAATGAGTATTCGAAAATGTTTCAGATCCATTCCCAAGGCCTGCGAGCTTGTGGCATGCCGGTTTCCCTTCCGAGAATCCGACCGCAGGAGAATGCTGCCGGCCTGGCTAGTTTTGTGATATGCACCTGCACCGCACGTACTGTAGATCGGCTTCTGCATGTTACAAGCACCCCCGGCTTGGGAACCGGCGATGGGCCGAGAGGCTATACCCAAGCTGGCCGCATCCGCGCTCGACCATAGGACAGCAGCGCACGCTTATCCACCACTCATGTCGTCCAAGTGGCGCTGACGCTCCTCACTGGTCGCTGCCTGCATGTGAGTGTGACGGCCGTGTCAGGCGACAGCAGACCGCCCTGTGCAGGTTCCTTGCACCGGCACGTTACGGTAGGTTGCTCCGGTGCACTAGAACTGCTAGCGGAGCATTGGCCTGTGTCGAGAAGTGCCATACATAGTACGCCGCGCAGGTGTGAGAGATACCGAATGGAGAGACAAAGAAGAAGAAGGAAGGAAGGAAAAGAGAAAGAAAAAAACCACCAAAAACCCAGAAAACTAATGACGTGGTTGGTGGACAGTAGGCGCGGACAGGACAAGGAGATGTTCGTCGAGATGGTGTGGACCTATTGGGGGGGTTGAAGGCATCGTGGGTGTGGGAAGGTGTGGTTGTTTGGTCGAAAAAGACCAGGACATGAGGTTACGTTGGCGGCTATTCAGGACATGCCAGGCCCTACAAGGCCCCTGCCAGGTGCACCCCAGCAGCACAAGGGAAGTCCCGAGCACGCTGCTGATAGCGCTGTCCCTCATCACCACGTGAGCTCGTCGTTTCGTGGCACCGCTGGGCGGCTATGGACCTCTCGACGTCTCCTGCTGTGAGCTGTTCCGTGGATGAATGACTCTTGTGAGGCCACACATGTTGGAATTCGACGTGCCGGGTAACGATGAAGCAGGCCGCAAGCAGCTTATCACAGCCAGTCGCGGCCCGTCTACTGCAGTAGTAGGTGCCTAAGCCCTGTGTCTCCACACTCAGCTTGCGGCCAGGGTACACCAGGTACGTATACCGGTACCCCTACTAACGTTGCTGCCAAGCAGTCAGCGGGCGGTGGGTTGCGTACTGGAGCTACATCATCAACACAGCATCCCACAATCTCCTGGCCCCCCCCCCCCCCAGCCACAACCGCCAGCGATCTCGCCGCCGTGATGAGCTGGAACATAGCACCCTCTCGCGACGACTATCTGGGCTGAAGCCTCTCCCACCGATCCTCGAGACTGCGACTTTTGCCTCACATCCCGAACAACCCCCTGCAAGCTGCGTCTCGCAAAGCCGACGACCCCGCCTACTGCCATCATGGCCCAGATTCCCATGATATCCGTGCCGCTCAAGGCCACCAACGAGATCGACTGGATTACCCCTCTGAAATACTACATACAAAACACATACGGCGACGACCCGGAGAGGTACGCCGAGGAGTGTGCCACGCTGAACCGCCTCAGGCAGGACATGCGAGGAGCCGGCAAGGACAGCACGGCCGGGCGGGACCTCCTCTATAGGTACTATGGTCAGCTGGAGCTCCTCGACCTGCGCTTCCCCGTCGACGAGCAACACATCAAGATCTCATTTACGTGGTGCGTGTGACGACATAAGAGACACCAGCCCGCTGTATGCCCAAGGTCGGGTGGGAAACAGCTGCTGACACCGCTACAGGTTCGATGCCTTCACCCACAAGCCGACATCGCAGTACTCGCTTGCCTTCGAGAAAGCCTCCATTATCTTCAACATCTCCGCCGTGCTCTCCTGCCATGCAGCAAACCAACCGAGGTCCGAGGACACGGGTCTCAAGACCGCCTACCACTCCTTCCAGGCATCGGCCGGCATGTTTACCTACATCAACGAGAACTTCCTCCATGCGCCGTCCGTGGACCTGAGTCGTGATACTGTCAAGACTCTCATAAGCATAACGCTGGCCCAGGCCCAGGAGGTCTTCCTGGAGAAGCAGGTTGCGGACCAGAAGAAGGTCGCGCTGTTGGCGAAGCTCGCCAGCCAGGCCGGCACTCTCTACAGCCAGGCTATTGAGGGCGTCCAGGAGAATGTCACCAAGGCTATCTTTGAGAAAGTGTGGTTGCTGATGGTTCAGGTAGGCATCTGGCAGTGATGGGTTTTTGATTTTTTTTTGCGTCGCGAAAGGGGTCCGGGTGCATGAATTCGGGTTCTAACTTCAGGCACAGATCAAGGCAAATCTCCTGAATTCCATGGCTCAGTACTATCAGGCCCTAGCAGACGAAGAGGCAAATGCTCACGGCACAGCTGTTGGGAGGCTGCAGGCGGCGGAGACTCTCGCAAAGGAGGCCAACAAGGGTGCATCCAGCTTTCCTGGTTTTGTGCCACCGAGCTCAAACCTTCAGGCAGATTGCGGCGGTATCCTTGTTGAACACACAAAGCGCCATCTTACTACCGTTTCAGAGAAGCTGAAGGAGCTGGCCAAGGACAATGACTATATCTATCACCAGACCGTCCCACCAGAGGCCAGTCTTGCTCCCGTGGCAAAATTGCCAGCCGCGAAGCCAATACCGGTCAGCGAGCTCTATGCGGGCCAGGATATTCAACGGATAACCGGCCCTGATCTGTTCTCCAAGATCGTACCACTGGCGGTGACGGAATCGGCGAGTCTCTACGACGAGGAGAAGGCGAAGCTCATCCGAGCCGAGACCGAGCGGGTCGAGCTGGCCAACAGCGAGATGGCCGCGAGCTTGGACTATCTGAGACTTCCTGGCGCATTGCAGGTATTGAAAGGCGGTTTCGATCAAGATATCCTTCCCGATGAAGATTTCAGGACGTGGTGTGATGATGTTGCAGGGCACGAGGACCCCGGAGTCATATTCGATTCGCTACGATCCCAGAGAGATAGGATCATCTCGTCATTGGATAAGAGCTCGCAGCAGTTGGATACGGAGGAAGGTGTCTGCGAGAAGATGCGGTCTAAGTATGAGGGAGATTGGACACAACAGCCTAGTGCACGGCTCACCACGACTTTACGAAGCGACATCAGGAATTACCGCGAGGCACTAGCCGAGGCATCAAAGAGCGATGGGCAGCTTTCCTCCAAGCTGCACCAGAGCCAGGACGTGTTTGACGAGATGCGAGACGCAGCCCAGAATGGCGGCGTGGATTCGCTATTCCAGGGGGCCGTAAGCAAGGTCAGAGGAAGGGGCAGCGGGGTGGGAAGCCCTGCCATCGAGCCAAATCTCTTGGATGCAGATTTCGAGGAGAGCGGCCCTAGCGTTATGGACCAGATCAAGAAGGTGGAAGATACACTGAAGAAGCTGAATCTCATCAAGAGAGAGCGGAATCAGGTTCTCAAGGACCTGAAAGACAAGGTATTTTATCTTTCTTTCTGTGAGATGCTGCCCTGGTGCTGGGACTTACTGACCGGCGACAGGTTCACAATGACGATATCTCCCAGATATTGATCTTGAACAAGAAGTCAATTGCCAACTACGAGCAGCAACTCTTCCAGCAGGAGCTAGAGAAGTTCCGGCCTCACACGACCCGGATACTGCAGGCCAACCACAAGCAGTCAGCCCTGATGAAAGAGCTGACCATCTTGTTCAACAACCTCCTACAGGACAAACGAGTCAGGTCAGAGCAGAGCAAGTACGAGGCAATCCAACGCCAGCGTGGATCCGCCATTAGCAAGTATAAGCGCGCATACCAGGAGTTCCTGGATCTTGAGGCTGGGCTCCAGAGCGCCAAGAGGTGGTACACGGAGATGAAGGAGACAGTCGAGAGCCTCGAGAAGAACGTGGAGACCTTTGTCAACAACCGCCGGTCTGAGGGTGCCCAGCTGTTGAATCAAATCGAGCAGGACAGGGCCGCAGAAAAGAGTGCAAGGGCCGCGCTCGAACAGGAACGGCTCCGAGGGCTGATGGAACGGATGTCGATGGAACCCCCTGCGACGTCGCCGAAGCCTGCGAACACACAACAACGCACCACGCCAGCGCCTCTGGACTTCCAAAATTCCGTACCCAGATACCCGCAGACCAACTTCGCAGGCCAATACCGCGTGCCAACCTCGCCCCCGCCCAATCAGGCCCAGGTGCCACAGTATCAGGCCGCGTACAACCCCAGCACATACGGTCGCAACCCCGGACCGACCTCACCTCCTCCGACACGAACGAGCTTCAGCGGACAATCTGGGTTCAGGCCAGGGCCCGCCTCCCCCCCGCCCACGCAAACGACATTTGGGCAGCCTTCCTCTCGCCCCCACAGCACCTATGGCAATCCCCACGCTGCACCCACAACTGTCCCCCAGACATACGTCCCTCCCGGGTTCGTCCCCCTCCACCACCACCAGGCCCACCTCCCCTGGGCCCTCAGCAGACTGTGCACTACGGCAATGATTACTACTCCGGCCAGCAACAACAGCAAAAATCTCCTTCTGCACATCAGCAGCCTCCTAACACGGCTGACCCTTGGGCCGGACTGAATGCATGGAAATGAGACTTGAATGGCAGGCATGGACAAACAGGCATACCGGCTGACCTCTAAGAGGGAGGCACGCAAAAAAAAAAAAAAAGGGTGGTCTGCCTGTAACTAGGAAACGATGATTGGTCGCGACTGAGCAAAATGAAACAAGCCAACGAGGACGCAATGAGATAGAGTATTGGGTTACTCGATCAACGGTTATGGGATTTGGTTTTGTTTTTTTTTTTTTTGTTATATATGACGGGTCAGGTGTTGATGCCAGATGATCACCCAAGTCAATCCTGTCCAGAATCCTGAATGCGACCGGCGTGGACGCGCAACCTGATCCACCAAGATGTCCAATACAAGTAGACTTTGCATCTTCACAGAGCGAGGCGAACAATCTGATGTTGTTGGGCCAAAGGCTGTCAAGCTATCTCACAGCCCAACAAGAACCACCGAGTAAAGAGGCATCTTGAGGCTCAGCCTTCATACGTACTTAAGTAATTAGTCTCTCAAGTCCCGAGGTTGTGCCACTGGGCGAACTCATTAAGATCCCTGCAAGTTGGTGTGAGATGATTGGCTAGCTGGTGGTTCAGGCGCGACCCACGACGCGTCGAATCCCCCACTGCCGATTTACGCGTGTCTCGAGCCTTTCTCGCGTTGACCTTACTTCATATCAACTTTGCGGCAGCTTTCCCCCTCCCCCCCAAATACGGCTCAATTCACCTTCTCCTGTCCTTTCCAGCCATCTCTTGACCTTGCATAACCTGCTGTATCCAGGTACCCCTTACAGACGGTACCATGGATACTTTTATGCTGCGCGATGAAGCCACGCGCGAGCGTGTGCGCAAGGCTCAGGAATTCCTTGACCCACGTTCGTGAAGCTACCCTCTGCGAGCCTGCCACCCGCTCCCAAGGACAGGAGAAGACTGACCGCGTGCAACAGATGACCAGAGTGTCCGCAGCTACAGGTCCGACATCATTCTTATGCTCCAGAGGAATAATCGGCGACTCGTAGTCAACATCGACCATGTGCGCGACCACGATCCCGAGATGGCGGAGGGACTTCTCCTCACGCCCTTCGACTACACGCTCGCCTTTAACCAGGCCCTCAAGGAGATCATCTGCGCGCTCCCACCAAACCAGGTTCGGCCCGACCAGACGGACGACGAGGTCATGTACTACTGCGCGTGGGCAGGTAGCTTTGGTCTGCATGCGTGCAACCCCCGCACACTGTCGGCGCAGCACCTGAATCATATGGTGTCGGTCGAGGGTATCGTCACGCGATGCTCGCTCATCAGACCCAAGATCATCAAGAGCGTGCACTACAACGAGATGGAAAACAAGTTCCACTTCCGGGAGTATCGGGACCAGACCATGACGAATGGACAGACGACGAATAGTGTGTACCCGCAGGAGGACGACAAGGGGAACCCGCTTGTGACGGAGTACGGTTGGTGCACGTACAGAGACCACCAGACCATCTCGATACAGGAGATGCCTGAGCGGGCGCCCGCAGGACAGCTGCCGAGGGGCGTCGACGTCATCCTCGACGATGACCTGGTGGACAAAAGTCAAGCCTGGTGACCGCATACAGATGGTGGGCATCTACAGGACCCTGGGAAACAGGAACACCAACCACAACAGTGCGCTGTTCAAGACAGTCATCCTCGCCAACAACGTGGTCCTCCTCTCCTCCAAGTCAGGTGGTGGCGTGGCCACTGCCACGATTACCGACACGGATCTGCGGAACATCAACAAGGTCGCGAAGAAGAGGAACCTCTTTGAGCTGCTCTCGCAGTCCCTGGCTCCCAGTATCTACGGCCATGACTACATCAAGAAAGCCATCCTGCTGATGCTCCTCGGTGGTATGGAGAAGAATCTGGAGAACGGCACCCACCTGCGTGGTGACATCAACATCCTCATGGTTGGTGATCCCTCGACTGCCAAGTCGCAGCTTCTGCGGTTCGTTCTCAATACTGCTCCTTTGGCCATCGCTACGACCGGTCGTGGCTCTTCAGGCGTCGGTCTGACGGCTGCCGTCACCTCTGATAAAGAGACCGGCGAGAGGCGCCTGGAGGCAGGTGCCATGGTCATGGCCGACCGTGGTGTGGTCTGTATCGACGAGTTCGACAAGATGTCCGACATTGACCGTGTGGCCATCCACGAAGTCATGGAGCAGCAGACCGTCACCATTGCCAAGGCAGGCATTCACACCTCGCTCAACGCCCGCTGCAGCGTTGTGGCAGCCGCCAACCCGATCTTCGGCCAGTACGACCCGCACAAGGACCCTCACAAGAACATCGCCCTGCCGGACTCCCTACTCTCGCGTTTCGATCTTTCTCTTTGTCGTCACTGACGACATCGAGGACACCCGTGACCGACAGGTTTCGGAGCACGTCCTGCGCATGCACAGGTACCGCCAACCAGGGACCGAGGAGGGTGCTCCGGTGCGCGAGAACACTCAGCAATCCCTCAGTGTCGGTGGCCAAGCACGAAACGAGGCCGAGAAGCCCACGGAGATGTTTGAGAAGTACGACGCCATGCTCCACGCCGGCGTGACACGGCGAAGCGGCTCCTCCAGCGCGCCCAAGGTCCTCAGCATCCCCTTCATGAAGAAGTACATTCAGTATGCCAAGAACCGTATCAGGCCTGTCCTCACGCAGGACGCTGCAGACCGCATCGCAGATATCTATGTGGGCCTCCGCAACGACGACCTGGAGGGCAACCAGCGCAGAACTTCACCCATGACGGTGCGTACCCTAGAGACGCTCATTCGTCTGGCTACCGCACACGCCAAGTCCCGGCTATCGAACCGCATCGATGAGCGTGATGCCCTAGCGGCCGAGTCTATACTGCGCTTCGCCCTGTTCAAGGAGGTTGTTGAGGATGAGTCCCGCAAGAAGAGGCGGCGCACGACGGCGCAGCCTGCATTAAGCTCCGATGAGGACAGCGATGACTCGAGCGATGACGATGGCGAGGCTGCCTACCGCGCATCTGTGGCGAGAACCAGCCGGTCGGCAAGGGCGTCAGCTCGGGCGAACCGGAGTAACGGACGGCGGAGTGGTGCCAATGGCAGCAGTGGTACCGCGAACAGGGCCAACGGGGCGCGCCACTCGGACGAGGAGGAAGAGGCGGAGGACGAGGACGAGGATGCGCCAGCTGACATGGATAACTCCGCACCTCGTCGGTCCAACCGCACAGGGGCGTCATCGGGACATGCCCAGACGCAAGAGTCCTTCGCCTCGTCTCTCCCCGCGTCACAGCTTGAGTCCCAGAGCGCGGGCGAGTCGCAGCAAGATTCACAGCTTGCCAGCAGCGCGGCTGGCCTCAGCCTGGACGCCCCGATCAGCGACCAGAGGCTGGCTGCGTTCAGGTCTGCTCTGGGTCCACTGATGAACACCGACCTGTTTGAGGAGGATGCTGCCGAGGTGGACCAGCTGATCGAGCGCGTCAACGGACGGCTGGGCTCGAGAAGCGGTGGTGCCTTTGGCAGGGAAGAGGCGCTGAAGGCGCTGAAGAAGATGGATCAGCTTAATGAGATCATGTGAGCCCCTCCTCCCACCCCTTTGACATGCAGGACAAGAATCAAGACAGTAGCTAACTATCTGCCTAGGTACGCTGATGGCAACCTTGTCTACAAGATCTGACCTCTCACTGGAGAGAGGTACGCAATTTTGCTCTGAGTTTGACCGGTCGAGGAAGCAAGGGCTGGCTGTTCGACGAACGCTGACTGGTATAATCCCTGGCGTTCGGGCGGGAGCCGATACGACTTATTTTATGTAACGATTGAGATGGAGCACATGGCTAATCACGCATCCGTGCTCGTGGTAAAATAGGAATGCATTCTATCGTGACGAGTCCTGTTAACAATGCCATGTAAACCCCTCTGGATCCAGACCAGGTTCCTGTCCCAAAAGACCGCGCCGGTCTATGCCTCAATCCACTATGCTCTCCATTCCAGGCCAATGATTTTTTCTTCTTTTTCTTCTTTTTAGTTCTTGAGTCGCAAAATGGCCCCATGTAACAATGCATCCCAAAGCAGTAGTGTATGCCTCATCTAGTCCTCGGTCCACCCGATCCTCTCGCGAAACGCCCTCAGCCTGTCCTCTACCGGGACGCCATTCCACGCCTCCCCGCCCTCTTCGGTCTCGCCCAGCGAAGGCACGCCGACCTGCTCGATGGCGAAGCTCGCCGCGACGGTGCCCCAGCACGCACCCTCCTCGAGGCTCTTCCCCTCGCGAGCGCGACGGCCAGCCCGCCGAGGAACGTGTTCCCTCCCCCCGTAGGGTCGACCACCTTCTCGGCGTGCTCCTCGGTCCAGTACGCGGGGAGCCACCGGTCCAGGCCCGGGTCGATCTCGACCTCGTTGTCCTCCTCGCGTATGAAGCTGTACGTCTCGCCGCCGCCGCCGCCATCACCACCACCACCACCGCCGTCACCCTCGCCGTCACCAGGACCAGAGGACTGCTGCAGCAGGCCCGCAAACAGGCTCATCATGTCGGTGTCGGGCTGCAGCCCGCCGTGGTGGCCAATCTCCTTGCGCCGCCTCCGGCGCCCGGCGCCAGCACCACCTCCTTTTGCTTCCTTGGCCGGGGTCTTGCGCCGGCCGCCGTTCTTGGCGAGGTAGCAGCCCTTCTCGCCGGCGCGGATGACGAGGGCGAAGCTGGACAGCGGCATGCTCCCGAGGAGCTGCTCGCAGGCCCTCTCGACGGCGGCGGTGCTGATCTCGCCCGTGTCCGGATCGACGGCGGTGTCGCCCATGAAGGAGGCGAGCTCGGTGTGGTTGGGGCTGCACACGTCGACGAGCGGGAGGCAGTTGGTGAGGTTCAGCAGCTCGTCGGGCGTGCACAGGTCGGGCACGGGCTCCCAGATGATGATGGGGCGTGTGTACCCGCCGCCGCCGCCTTGGCCCTCACCCTCTGGCTCCTCGGGTTCTTCAGGCGGCGCCTGCTCCTTGCGCAGGGTGAGGAGCTCCGTGACGAGCTCGCGGCACCGCGAGGGGCTGCAGAGGATGTGGAAAGCCTTAGCCTGCAGGAGCGCGGTGCCGGAGAGGTCGGACGCCACGACGCGCTTCTTGGGCGTGGTGTACCTGAAGGCACGGGTCCCGTTGTCGTCCACGTAGCCGTTCCAGCCCCTGGTGGTGAGGCGGTCCGGGTCGTGCCGGACCAGTGCTGAGGTCGACCAGGACTCGATGAGGGCTGAGACGGAGGGCGGGAAGTCTGAGCCCTGGTCGACGACCCAGCCGACGGTCTGGGACTCGGTCGGGGCCGGTGAGAAGAGGCGGGCGCCGAGTGCGGCGTATGAGCCTCCGCCGCCGAGAACGTCCTTTTCTGCGGGGCGTGGTGGGCGGTATTCGATATCATCTTGGGCCAGGGCGTCAGCATGCCCCGGGTTCTCAGCTGCCCTGGGGTTTCTGTCCCAGCGGAAGGAGGGGAAAAAAGGGGCGAGCCGGGATAGCAGTGGTGAGAGCTTGGACTGGTGGAGATATAGGATGGAGAAGGCTCCCAAGCCCAACAGTGCGTGCAACAAGAGCCTTTCGATCATGAGGAGAGAGAGAGAGAGAGAGAGAGGAAGAAAGAAGAGGGATTGGAGGCGACAGGGAGATGAACACGGGCGTGGAGGAGAGAATCGATAGCGAGAGCTATGCTTCAGCCTCAACGACATAGAGACAAAGCTGCAGAGGGAGCAGGTAAACAGGATGAGGACTTGGGCAGGCACGTGATGACAGTCCAACAGGTCAATGTGAGATACAGCAGGTAGACAGTGGTGAAGCGAGGGAGGAGGAGACATGAAACAAGACAGACAACCTACCAATTATGAACATTCCCAGCGTGACAAAGTCAATCTCCTGGGCTAGCTCCACCACCGCATGGGCGGCCGTGGTGGTGGGCTGCTCATCAGGCTCAGGCTCAGGCGCCATGTTTTGGTTGGAGGTCGTGGTCAGGTTGCAATTCTCTGCAGGCACTCTCTCTGCACTCTGGCATGTTAGTGCTTCATGCAATGCAGGTCCGGGTCAATCAATCCCATTGGGCTGGCAGGGGGCGGGATTCACCAGGGGGGAATGAATGCTACACACCAGGCAGAACCAAGCAAACACTGCGAGGAGCAGAAGCAACAGGAGGGCCAGACTTCTGCTGGCACCAGCCTCCTAGCCTGCTTGGCAGGTGGTGATGATGATGGTGACCCTGACCTCTGGAGGCTGAACAAGAGAGAGAGAGAGAGAAAAAAAAGAGGCCTGCCTGAGGTCATCCGGGTCAGTTCATGCAGCGTTGGTTGTTGAGGTGGTACTGCCACCGATAAGGTATCGCTGGAGGGGTGTCCAGCCTGCCAGCCTTACCTGCTGGGATGGTGCCTGTCTCAGCCTCTAAACAGCCACACGGAGCAGTGCCGCTAGTGCCGCTAGTGCCTAGCTGGAGGGCATGGGCACCCCCTGGTCACTGCTTGCTTTTCACAACCTCACCTCGCCCATTCAACTTGGTGATCTTTTTGGTAGGAATGGTTTTTGCAGGTTACCAAGAGGACTTCCTCCCTCTTCTCTCCCAAGGCCTTCCACACACAGCTTCCATGTCCTCTTCTACGTCTTCTCATGGTGTCCAGCAGTGCAGCCGAGTACCCCCATCCTTGGCAGGTTCAGCTCGCCCCTCCAAAGGGTCCATCAACCTTGGCTGAAGACAAGAGCATTGCGATATTACCACTCTTTCTGTCAGCTCACCCGTCTCTTCTCTTCTCGAGAGCCCTCATTCGGTCTCGATGTATCTCAGGCCCTAGGCGAACCTGAGATGGGTGAATGGCCATGGGTGAGTGTGGTAATTAGTGGGCTGGATTCCCGACTGTGGCCGGAGGGTTGGTTGCGTGCGGTTTATATACACCGTCAGAGACTAAGTTGATGCATAGACTGAATTGTGAGCCGAATTTCGCACAAGCCTTCATCTCAACTCAAGAGGGCCGGGTGCCAGGCGTTCCAATGTCCACAAAAAGACGTCCGGGGGAGGGGGGTCCCGCAGGCCCGACGCCCTCCTTGCATGCCCTCGCTCAGCCCCCTTGTGTCTGCCAGGCCCCTCCTACCTCCACAGTGGCGCATCTTGCACAGTGAGTCTCCTCATTATTCATACATGCATCGAGACGGATCGACAGGCTGCGGTTGTCACATGTCACGTGCAGTTTAGACCCATGAACGGTTATCCGCTCCCCCCAGATTCGGAAGAAGGAAGGTTCTAAGAGTGGATGTCATGTCGTGTGATAGACCGGCCTCGGCAGGGTGGTGCATGCATCAGCACGCGCTTAAGGGTAGCAGCACTGGTATTATGATAGGCGAGTCCACGGGAGAAGCCGCTTGGAAGACAAAAAGAGTAGAGCCCGCGGGGGTAGGAAGTTGCCGGGCTGTCAAGCCTCCCGCCTGCATTAGCCTCTCACGCTCGGGGTGCTTGGCTGGATCCAGACCGAGAGATGGACCCGCCCCCGGGGGGAGGGGAGGGGGGGGTGTGAGGATTGTGCGTAGAGCCATTGTGAAGCTTTATGCTGTGCATAAATCTCTTGGTCGTATGCTGCGGCCTGACGAGTTCCTCTCTCTCTCTCTCTCTCTCTCTCTCCTCTTCTAGTGTACCATAGTACCTGTGCTTACTCCCCGCGGTTGCGATCCACAGTGGTGTCATGTAGTCGCAGATCCACCACCGCGTCAAAAACTTCCTCCATCGCTGTCAGGTGCTCTCGCTGCCTTGATGTGTCACTTCTGTTCCGCTCGTCTGCAAAGGCCCGGACGCTTTGCAGTATGGGGGTGAAGCCCCGGTCGTTCGGAAGCCACCAGCGGATGATCGTCTCATCGTCAAAGAGCTGCATCATCCGGGCTCGAAAGGGGGCGGGGAAGATGTAGCTATAGCAGACCAGGATAGTAATTAGCAGACTTGTCCATTTCATGGTTCGTTAATCTCGAGAATCGCTGTATCGTGATTGGGCCGTCATACCCCCCCGTCCAATGAAAATTTGTGAAACAATACTAAACAGCTTGACGTAGAAACAAGGCTAAGTGATACTTACCCGCAGTGCTCCAGATAAGCAAGCTTTTCCCTCAGCCATGCATAGCGGCGGTCGCTTTTCATGAGGTACAGAGCAGCAATGGCAAGGGAAGGATGAAGCATTGTAAGTAGGCCCTTGGGGATAGTCGTCCACTGCTCGGCCGCTTCGATGATCTGGCAGATAGCCTCTGCATGATGGGCCATGTCCCCGAGGATCGCTGATGTGCTTGCTAGGAGGTCGCCGGCTGCCTGTGTCATGTGCATTAGACTCATCGAATGCCATTCTGTGAGCAGGACAGTCGTGTGGGCTAGCGGTCCTTCGTATAGCGGCGCATCATCTGGAAAGTAGTGGAAGAGCCGGGTCTGGTCGCTTTGCTTGGACGGCTTGAAACGTCGGGAAGGGTCTGTTAGTATCGGATCCAAGTGCTCTCTCCATTGTTTCAGCCGGAAAGAGAGCCTCCTGTGCTCTGCGATGAACTCTTCCTCTGTAAGTTCGCCTGTCTTCCGTCTCGCGGTGATATAACACATATCCATGGATAAGAGCCGCAGTTGGCTCTCAGTACTTTCACAGATCCACTCCAAGTTCCGGGGGATCAACGGAGAGTTGTGATTGACACTGCGCGCTGAGGCTCTCTTCCCACTGGCGTGGGAGGCTCGGCTCGATGCTGCCCATTGATGCCACGAAGATGTCGAAGCGCAGATACCACACCAACAGTATACGGCCAACAGGTGTCTGAGGGATGGTATCAACCTGGAATAAGTTCTTCAGGATGGCGAGGGCTGCTTTCTGGTGGCCCATCAGGTTGACCCAGTCACCGAAATACTCCTGATGATCTTGGGTCAGCTTACCATCCAACAACACCAGGCATAAGAGGGAAGACAGTTTGCGAATACGACACACCTCGATTGTAGCCAATTGGAAAATTGTCAAAAGGGTTGCCAGGTCATGTTTGGCATCCCTTTTCTTCAGGAATCCGAGTAGCAGCGTTACGGCATGAGTATAATACTTCAGGAAGTCTTCAATCTTGCCGTTCGGATCCCTGAGCGTTCGTTGGTATGCGGAGAAGCCAACTACTGCGTTGAGCAAAGCCTCGTGTCGAAGTGCCAGGTTCAGGAACGTGGTCTGGAAGAAGTTGCTGAAGTCTTTGTGGACGCCATAGTTCCAGTGGGTGATGTTTGCTCTAAAGTAGTCGAGCGCCGCGCGAAGGTCGTTCGGGAGATGCGACCAGTCTGGCTCGGCCGTAGATAAAAGGTCAGGTATCGAGGCGCTGGTAGGGGTGGAAGTGACTGAAGTGCAATTGGAAACAATTGGAGACGGGCTTTGGAAGTCGTCTAGCGAAGGTGTCTCTGAAGACTGCCGAGTGCGGTTGATCATGCGCTGCTTCAGGCTCAGCGATGAACTGGTGTTGATGCGCCGAAGGCTCCTCTTGGGCTGAGTAGGCTGTTGGGAGGTGTTCATGGGCAGTTCGAAGTCCTCGTCGGGTATAGGCGTCAACCCAGAATCGTCTGTATCTTCCTCCTCCTCACTGGGCCCAACATTCTTTGCGTCTTGTGACGAAGCCGACTTGTGGAGGGGGGTCGGGTCCGGATAGACGCAATCCCTCTTCCCCTTCCGACATCGCTCACATGTAGGCCGTGCCTCATCGCACTTGACCCGCCGGCTGCGACAAGTGAAGCACCCACTTCGCGTTCGACGGTGCTTGATGTGATCTGGGGCTGGTGCCGACTTGCGCCTGTGTCGTGAGCTGGAGCTCTTCGGCGGCTGATAGTCGACGAGATGTTCCGAGAAGCCACTGTAGTACAGCGCGCTCTGTGAGGGATCCGATGTGATGTTCTCACCGAGGTTGGGAGTGCTGGAGGAAGATCCTGAGGGGGTCGTGACTTGTTGGTAGGGCCCAGGACTGCTGCCAGAACCCGGCCTGGAGGACAGGAAGTTGTTGTAATAATCGCTCATGACTAAGTTTCTGGGCGAAGACTGCTTTTCGGGATCGTTCTTTTTCTTGAATAGATTCGTTTAGAAGACAGCTGATGTCGTCGTCCAATGGGGAATAAAAAAAAAGCCTGCTGTTCTCTAGCCAGCTAGACATTTATTAGAACAGGTATCGTGACATTGGATCGTAGAGTTGCCAGTTAGGTGGATGAAAAGTCACAGCTGGCCTTATATTCAGGCTGAAGAGGCTCGTCTTCGAGGACAAGTGCATGTGACGATGTGGTTTCCATGGAAAGAGAAGTGTCAGTGTGAGGGGTGTTGCGGGTCCGAAGGCTCGCCGTCAGTGCCCTTGGAATGTACGGCGTCGAGGTGACCTTCGCAGAATCTGTTGGATATGGCGCTTGCCAGGATCCTCAGCAG
Source organism: Celoporthe dispersa (assembly GCA_016584495.1). Taxonomy (NCBI): domain Eukaryota; kingdom Fungi; phylum Ascomycota; class Sordariomycetes; order Diaporthales; family Cryphonectriaceae; genus Celoporthe; species Celoporthe dispersa. The sequence goes on from WAID01000004.1 coordinate 1,933,485, forward strand.
CTGGACTGTACCACCGGGTCGTTGCGCTCAGGCTCTCGATCTGCTGGTCAAGCATTTTGGGACATTTCGAGGTGTGCTCAAGATCTTGTCTTATGTCAAGGAGAAAGTGTGGTGAGGGGCCCAGGCCTTCTTGGACTTGATATCAGCCTGTCTGCGGGGCTTGCGTACCGAATAGGGATGCTCTCCGGCTCGACCTTCTTTCCCCGGAGGATTACGCAGTACGGGAGGGCTGCTGCAAGGAAGTAAAAACTTGAGATCAGGCGGGTCCTCTACACCAACCAGGAGCCCAACGGGATGACCCAGCGGCTACAAATGTCAGCCGTACAGCCCCAACAGGTGTGGTAGCAGAGCCATCACAATGCTGGTAGTTCCTATTTGGCCAATATTTGGCTCTCGCAAGCTGCAGATGACTAGATTTGTGGGAAAGTGAATCATACCTGGACACAAAGATGGATGTAGTCTCGAGCCTGAGAGGAGCAAGGGCTCCCACCCTGGCAGATAGCGGAAGAGCCCTAGGCTATAGGATACTATTCGTTCCCGTGAGCTGTGGAAGCGTCAATGGATGTTGAAGTATCTTTGCCGACCGTAGTGTTGCGATTCGCTGTCAGTGCAGGGTTCAGTGGCGTTATAGATGGTCTTGAAGACACCGTCAGTCTTGAAGCCTCCAGACAGCGCTGCCTCAGATCTCGAAAAGACTACGTAGGTCTGGTCATCTGAACTCTCTTCAAGTCGGTGAGACGATCTCTGTGCGACGCAGCGTTGGTTATTTGGAGGGGGATAGCCTCGGTGCGAACAAGCCCGACACGAATCACACCGCGTAAGCTTAATCTGGGCAGAGCCGAGCGCGTCGTGTCTGCCTCTGAGGGAATGTAGGAGGAATGAGACGATTCGAGTCAGTGTGCGGGGGAGAAGAAAGCTCTTTGGTGGTCAACAAAGATGACAGCACAGTCCTGGCAAACGGAGATCACAGCCGTGAGATACGGCGCCGGATAACTTCTTCGAGACCACGGTGAAGATAGAGACGGGACAGGTTGTGATGACAGATATTCTCCCGAACTTATGGCGATACCCATGACCCTGTCCTTTCCATCGTGGGGTAAAGACTTGAAATAGCTGTGGGCTTCAGGGATGACCGGGTTCGTGGAGGTCTGCAAACACTGTACAGAACAGGGTCAGCACGAGGACCTGGAATCTGTATTGGCCGAGGCCTCCACACTGTGATTAAGGTTGTTCAGGTACAGAGCACGTATCGCCCGCCGTTGCAGATCGCCTCGAGTCTTTGCAGGGCACACTGCCCAGATGGATATCGAGGTTCTGGGGTGACCACGGACCTTGCTGGCTCACTGTTAACGATCTACTCCAGATAAAGGAGGAGCAGTCTGGGCTCGTCGTCCTGAGGGAAGGAGGCCGACCAGGCGATGCCAGTTTTGTGTAAGTGGATGTTTGGGATTGTGACTGAGAACGTGTCGGGATTGTGTGAGAGCTTGGAGGACAATGTACACCCGAGGAGCATGTAACTAAGCCTAGGATGTGCCGCAGCTTGGGAGAAAGCCGTGCCTGAGGATGCCTATTATTGTCGAGTGATGTCAATACCATAGACCCAGGGGAGCCTTCGGAGCAGTATGGCAAAGCATACCCGGGCGCTTTGTGAGGACCGCGGCCAGGGATGGACGCGCGCAGCATGCCTTGCCGGGCCACCAATGACCGTGCCTGGCCGCGCGAGTCTTTGTACTACTGTACGTATCGACCATCGTAATATCGGGATCACAGTGCGTCCACCAGAGGCCATCCCTGGGGTGGGGATCTACTATGGTACTGAAATGACATGTCGGGGCGGCTGAAGGCGTGACTTGGATCCTTGCGGCCCGGTCCACGAGGTACGTAAAACTTAGGAGGGTCCTCGAGCGGGAACCATTCCTGTCATCTTGTCGTGTTGAATGGTGTGCTGAAGTGGGACCCGCGCACCCTGTCACGGAGATATGGGTAAGCACTCTGAGGCGATGCCGGGCCCGACGCCAGCCATCACAGTCATAACAGGTTCCTGCCTCCACAGGGTTGGCCGGCCAGGACACTACCGCCCGCCTTGCCTCGTCGCCCATCATGATGCGGTCTAGATGCTGCAGGAGGCGCGCCGGCCCTCCCGAGGTCCTAGAGCCTGTCTTATCGTGTGTGTGTTGGGGAGCCCACCGCAGCCGCCCGGATAATGGCAATGGCGAGACACCGCCACGCCTGGAGCTCACGGAAGGTTGATGTGGCCAAGGCCAGGCCGGCCAGTAGCAGACACACATCCTGGTCACGTCCAGCGTGCAGAGTTCGGAAGACCGATCCTTCGCCAAGAAGAAAGGGGCATGGCCATCTCTCCCTAGCACACGCCGCCCGAGGGCCATCCCCAAGGTCCTCGGGGCCCAGTCGCATGCAATGAGACGTGGATCATTAAGCGTGATTGATATAGGTTTACCGGCTCCTGACACTTATGGGCTGTCTCATGAATTTCCCGAGGAGGGCCATATTGGGATATGAGAGAGAGCTTGGAGCTCAACTCGAGGGGAGCAGCCGGCCGTCGAGGCTCTCTCCCATATGGCGATTGGCGCCGCCAACAGGGTCCCTTTGGCTGCGGGCCCTGGTTTGAAAGAGGGCAGACCATGTCAGGGACGTGGTAGTGGTGTCGGTACCATAGTATGCGTACATAGTGGTGACTGTAGGATGAAGAGAGGGCAGAGGGGCCGCCCACGCAGGGACCAGAATGCGACGTGGGCGCGTGGATCAAGCCTCTTGGAGCATGTCGGCGAGGGTTCGACTTGGGACGGATCAGTCAAGGGCCTCCCAGGCCTGGACACGCTTTCGGACGACTGCGGGGCCCTGTCGGCGGGGGTGAGATTTTTGTGGGCGGAAGCAAGGCTGGCCATGTCGACCGGCTCGTGTCGAGTGGGTTGTCAGAGGTGGTCAAGAGGGAAGAAGACCTTGCCCTACCACGCGATGTGGTTACCAAGTGCGTTCCAGAAAGGGCAACGGTCGTTCTCCGTCCTGGAGCCAAACCCTCTCTCTTGGGACCTGGAACCTGGATCTGGAACCTGGGCTCACAGGCGTTGTGGGGCATGGCAGGAACCTAGATACCTGCACCTGCTGCAGTTAAGTGAGTGCAGTGCAAGTTAGTACGGATTCGTACGGTGCCGCCTGCCCTGTACATGATGATCGACGCCCCAGTCAGCCACGTCCTGGTGGCGCCCCGGAGCTAACCGGCATCTCCTGATTGGCTGTACACTACCCTGGTGGATACCTTGGTAGTTCTCTCGACGACTTCCCCATAATACTACATAGTACGTACTATGTAGTAGTAATAATCCCAGGACGCTGGCACCTGCTGGGAAGCAGCCAAGGAGCCCGGTCTTGCCCCCCCCCCTTCTTCATCCCCTCTTTCCCTACACCATTACGCAGACCCCGAGCTTTGCAACCACCTTCGTCCTCTTACTCCTCCAGCCCATCGACGATCTGGATAGGAGAGGGGCAGGGAGAGAAAGAGAGAGAAGGAAAAAAAAAAAAAATCTGTCCCTTGGAAGAGGACCACTGCGACTCGGCAAGGGGCCAACGCGTGTGGAGTTTTTGCAATCTTGCTGACGACGTTAGACATCACACGACGATGCCTTCGCAACCCCTTTAATCTCTGCTCTCTCACATTTTGCCTGCCCGTTCTTGAGGCATCCTGAGTCTCATGGCCACAGCACCTAGGATCTTCCGCCTGCATCTGGACCTGGATCTGGGCCTGGCTCTGGGCCTCGCATGCATCCGGGAGGACGGCATCCTGTCATTCCTACAGCTGACCGGATGCCTCTTACAGACACACCCTCCTTCTCGGTCGAGCGATCATGTTGCCTCCATCCAGAGAGCCTAGTGTCGTCTCATTATCGATCGTCAACACACACACACACACACACACACACACACACATCAGACGAACTCATCATGACCCAGAGCCCGGACCACACCCCCCTCTCCTCACCCCAACCCGATCGGGTCCAGTCGATCCCAACTTCTGAGCTGGAGATCATGGCCGAGCTTTCGCCGGGGCTTATGCCGGTGGTGATGGAGGGCTGGCGCTGCGTGATGACACTCTCTGCTGCAAGATGCAAGGCCCCAACATGCCGGGCAGGAGATCTCGAGCTAGCTACGAGGGATTTTATGAAGCACGTGGTCCTCCCATCCGCCCATCCGCCGCGTAGAGACAGACTGCCGGGTCCCTCGAGGAGATCCTGCAAGAAAGGTTTGAGATCCCCAACCGCCGCCGCTACCGCCGAGGTCTCCCACAGATTCTTGACCGTTGAAGACCATCATCCATGTAGTTACTGACTCCGCGACAGAGAATGATATTTCAACTTGATATACGGTACTCAGCTGGCCCCGGGGCCTGTCGGACACTGTACTATGTACTACTAACTGCTCCAGGGACCACTTCCGATCTGATCCACTAGGAAATCGTACGATACCTGCAGATCTGGCAGCCATTGGCGTGGCGCCAATTAGCCTGTATCGTTACGGCGGGGGAGGACCACACTCTCAGCGGCAAGATCTGGAATCAAAAGTACCAGAATGTCTCTGCGAGGCGCGTCAATATCTGACAGATGATCTGCAGGGCATCGAGAACACCATGCGCGGATTTTCTTTGTGCTGACATCGCATTATAGTATTGCTCACCATCTGCCATAGTAGGCCATGATCAGCGCCGATCTCTGATCTGCGCGGTGACCAGCCCACGCAGCTGGTACCAGGTCGCTGACCGGGTTGCCATGGTCGTCGACGACAGGATACTCGACGACTGCCTACATGGTACCATCGCATGTGTAGATGCCCGACTGCTGCATGCCTCCCTCCTGGGTACCTACTATAGTACATAATATAAGACGCACAGGGTGACACCGCGGCCCGCAGCGCAGGAATATCGGGCTCACCTGCATTGGTGTATGGCTACCTGACTGCTAGCTCCACCATGTGTGGGAAATGGAATGATGATCAGGAAGAGTGTACCATGCAGGGGACGTTGCATCTTCGAATTCCTAGTGCTGAATTTCCGTCAATCAGCAGCTCTTGGTTGCACATCTGTGAGGGTCCTTTTGATCTTTGCCTGCGCCCCGGACACAACAACACGGGGTGTGAAAACCAGTCTTGTCGACCGTGTCTCAGTCGGACCTCAACGATGTTGCTCCCATGACCTCACGCATCCTACGGTGGCGACAGTTTCCGTATCGAAAACACCCACACACACAGAGAGAGAGAGAGAGCGAGTGGGTGTGATATAGTGGAACAAGATATGGGAATTAGCCGCCCTACCATCCTGAGTTGACGCGTGAGCCGAGGAACCTATCGGAATAGTACCAAATGAGCTCATCGGTACTTCGTTCATAGTCTCCGGGTGACCAAGTCTCATTACACGCCGTCAAGGCCCCACGGCTTCAGCCAATACCTGACTTGTCTTTGATGCAGGACAAAGTGCAGTCCCCGTCACTAATATACTGGCACTAGGCACGATCCCAAGAAGAACCGTGCACATACTGTGTGCGTGGTGGGCGTTGCCAGAATCCCTATAGAAAATGATCTCATCAAACACATCGCAGCGCTTCGTATTCCTTCTCCAGACAATCTAACGACAGCTGCAGCTCCTGACCGAAGTATAGCTCACAGCTACGTTACACGCATAAGTATCTGCCGTCCACTTTCTAATAGTGACTTATCTTATTCGGAAAGACGGTAGTTATATCACAACCAGGAAGACTATGTAGTACTGGAGAGCACCAGAGACCACCAGGTCACCAGAGGTTTCAAGCTGACTCACCGGTCTCTATGTGTGTGTGTCCCAAGATGAGACACGACTGCAACGCCAAGATTCATCCCATGTGGGATGCTGATGTATGTACTATATACATAGCAGCCAGTGCAGATCCGAAAATGCAATGTGACCATACTTCAGACGGAAGGTGTCCATTTTTCTCTCTCCCTACAGGGCTGCCGATGTATTTGCCGCGACAGTGGGCATTGTGTGGGGGGAGGGGGAGGATGAGGAGAGAAAGAGAAACTTCAGAGGCGCGTGTCGTGCGGGAAGCTGACTGCTTCTGCTGAAGTTGTTTTTCCAATGCAGCTAGAAGAATCCTTTAGGTTGTTGAAACTTATGCCAGGCTAGATAATGACCATGTCTAATTCCACTAATCACCCAAAAGCACTATATCGTACCAAAGAATCGAACCCAATCCCTACATATACGTGTAGAAAAGTTTGAAGATCTGAATATTGTAGAAATGTTATAGACAGTACCATGGTAGGTTCCACCCTGGAATCTGGGGAAGGGAGATCTTATCTTATCCAGATCTTATCTGACGGTCCTCGTATATAGCAGAAGGGGAATATATATACAGTTCAAGCCTTGAGAAAAGAAATGCCATGATGCCCGACATGCACATCTGATCTATTTACCGTATTCCAACAATTGCCGTCAGACAGACTACAACCACCCTTAATCCCGGATCGGCATGCATAGGACTACCCGCTCTGCCTGCCTACACACCGAGAGAGATAGTGACACACTCGCCTGACTTCCCGGCGCCCCGGCAAGCTGACTGACTCGCGATGGTGCCTCTTGCTTCAGGAGAGGGGGACGCAAGTGGTGGAAAGGCACTTCTCAGGCACATGCCTACAGTAGGTGGTGGTATCGCGCTGGTTGGGTTTGTGGGCCGTAGGACCATCAAGTGAGACAGATGCCAGTGGGTCTGCCTTTTTTCCCCTCGGCCCTGTCTTTTTTTCCTCTTCCCATCACCTCTTTTTTTTTCTTTCTCTTCTTTTCTTTTCTTTTTTTCCCCCCGCCTATTGCTCTAGACCTTTCCATTGGGAGAGGTCGTAAGCAGCCACGAGTCTGCTGAGGCCCGTGATGGCCCCCAACTTCCCTTTTTTTCTTTCGTCTTTTCTTTTTCTCCCGCCTTCCTTGCTCCTCTACTATTATGCTTGCCTATCGAGATACCGACCAAGTCTAGCTCTTGGAACCCCCTCCCCCTGCCGCCCCCGTCGTCACGGAAAAGACGGTCCTGTGGCCGAGTGAGGATCTTTTCAGCACGGATGATACCCATCTCCACGTCGCGGCATGAGACTGAGGGGGTAACCCTGAAGGGAGGGAGGGATCACTGGGAAGCAACTGCCCAAAAAAAACAAATAAAAATAAATAAATAAAAAATACAGGGCGCCGGCAGCGGAATGGGTAGGTTAGAGTCCTTGCTGTCTATTCCGGGTGGGCCAGTCTCTCAAGCGCGTCACTCGGGTTGCCTCTCCTCCTACGTATGTCGGTCTCTCTCTCTTTTTCTCAATACGCCGGTCCTATCGAAGCATGTGTGATGACAATTGCTGTATTATCGGCTGGGCGGCTTCCGCTGTGGAGTCCTGGCTTGTCTGACGGCAGCACGCCACTTGGGCTTACTTGGTTGGCCCTCGACGGCCGTCGTGGTGTTGCTTTTCCTATGTGAGACCGGGCTCTTTCCCTTCCTCCTCCCACCCTTCCGTCCCTTTTTTCTTTTTCTTGTTTTTTTTGTTTTTGTTTTTTGTGAACCCCCTCTCTCTCCCGTGCCGTTCAGCCAACAGGATGCATGTATGTATCCAGTGCCCTGGTCCATCCTGGTCGTTTGGTACGCCACCGTGCCGAGACAGGGAAGAGCAATGCCCATCACTTCAGGAAAAAGCAGACTGTGGATTGTCAAAGAAAGCATGGTACACAATCCTGTCACAGTGTGTGTCTCTGCTGGCGCCGTTACATACTAATTTTCCCCACAGGGGGAGTTTCCTTTGATTCACCTACAGATAGATAGATGGTGGTAGTGTTACTACTATGTAATATCGCAGAGTACTACATCCATTAACTTCAATCTGCGCTGTAGGAACCGGAAAGGCAATCCGTAGGGACAAGCAGAAACAACAACCCTGTGGCGCATCAGGCGCGGTTGGAGCTTCGGGGGGGAGGGGGTTGGGAGGGGGAAGGGGACACGCCAGGGCCTGGGCCTTGTCCAGTGAATGTCGTTCGATGCGTGCGGTTCCGCATCCGCACGGGACGTTCCTACTATCTCGATACGGTTTCACCTTGATGCGGCGAGGTGGCAATGGTGACACCAGCTTGCTTTGATATGGCACAGGAAGAAAGAGAGGGGGAAAAGCAGGGCGAAAAGCTATCAACCAACCAACCAAAAGAACGCAATACGTTATTTATTGGGTTTTACTCGGCAAGTTATCGGAGAATGGATCGGCAAAGAGAGAAAAAAAAAAGGAGAAGGAGGAGGAGGAGAAGGTACTGGTACCTCCAGGGACAGAGGTAGTGCCCACACCTCTTTTTTCTCTCTTTTTTTCGTCTTCTCTCTCTCTCTTTCCCTTCTTCTCTTCTGGTGTTGGGGGTGGATTTTCTTTTGGCTTGTGGATACCTGCTCTCGGCTGTCGCTCATGGGTTCTGAACCGGGCAAGGGGGGTTTCTGCCTTTTTCTTGGACGGTTTGACGGGCCATCGACATCATCGAGCACAAATGATACATCGGAACGAGGAGAATGAGCGGCCCACACAGGAGAGCACAGGCCATTACGAGGCAACGGAAAACAAGTTCGTCTGGTGCCAGAGATTTCATATGACGACTGGCTCTTCTTAGGTGAATAATATACTATAGTATAGCAGGGCGGAGAAGGGGGCAAGGGCCTCGCTCCGGTCCTGGAGGCGCTTTGAGACAAGCGCTGGCTTGTAAAACTACCTTTTGCTTTTTGTACCATAGTATAACCGTAATTCAAGGGTGATGGGGGTGTTATGGGGCGTGTCTCAACACATCCCTGGGCTCGCAGCAAGCCACAGTGGGAACTCTAAGACATGCCACTCTGGTTTGGTTCACGCACAGCTTGGCACGCATCCCCCACGCTCGATTCGACTCGCCCTTTTCTCTCAACACACACGTGTCGGATATGCCTCCGTGACCCGACCAGGCGGTGTTTTGATTATTTCCGTGTCTCCAGCTTACTCAGCTCGCAGCGTACCTACCTACACAGTATGCACACTACACACATCTTGAGTCGGGATCAGTCTTTCCAGGACGATGTTTGATGGGATTTTTTCCTTTTTTTTTTCTTTTCTTTTTTTCCCTTTGTTCTTGTTTCTCTCTCTCTCTCTTTCTCTCTCTCCTTTCTTTAGTTTTCTGGCTGGAGAGGGATCTCCAAGAAAGTATGGTCTCAGTTCAGTTCAGGGTGCTTGGGCTGACGCGAGCACGGGCAGAAAGCAGCGTAGGAATTGGAAGAGCTGCGAAACACCACGACTCCTTTTAGTGTCGCAAGATGAACTCCTGACAGCCTGGACTCGACGCCCCTCAACCACAGCTCAAGCTCATACCAACCTGTCCATCAACCAAAAGTGTAGAGTTATTTATTTATTTATTTTTATTAAAAAATAGAGAGACAAGAGAAAACTGTTTCAACCCTTTCTTTCTTATTTTTGCACGCATAGAAAACAAATTTGAAAGAGAGAGAGAAAAAAAAACCCCCCACCCACCAAAACCAACCAAAACACCCAGCCATACATGCCTCAGCCAAGCTGATGCAGACCCGTTGAAACGCTGCTGCAAACAACACACGAACATACCCTAATCAGCATCCCACCACCCCGCCGGACCGATGGACGCCCTGATCAACGTCCACAACACCACCGCCACCCCAGAAGGCGGACGGCCTGCCCTCCCCACCGACGCAGGCTCCATCTTCGTCCTCATCACGACCCTCATCGTCTTCTTTGGGCCCCTCTTCGTGCTCTTCCCGCCCTTCCCGCCGTCCAAGAGCGATGCCCTGACCGAGACGCACAACAAGCTCGGCCTCGAGCCCGCCAGGTCCAACCTGAGGAAGAAGAAGAAGAAGGAGGAGGAGGCGGAGGGCAGGACCGCAGTGGCCGCAGCATCAGGTCCCTCTTCGTCTACCCCGTCGAGCCGTGCGGCGGCGTCGAGCTCGCCCGCGCAAAGGTCACCGCCACAGGCCTCGAGTTCGACCGCCTGTTCACCCTCGCCCAGCTCCGCAGCCCCTTCCCCGTGTCCACATCCACCGAGGACGACGACGGCGACGACCACCAAGGGGGCCTCAGCAGGCCGCCACCGCTGGGAGGCCATCACCCCCCGCCAGTTCCCCCTCCTCGCCACCGTCGAGGTCGAGCTGTGGCGCCCGGACCTGGCCAAGATCAAGGGCTTCCGCGATGTCACCGCCGGGTCCTCGAGGGAGGTCTTCCTCATCCTGCGGTTCCCCTGGCGCGCCGATGGGCTGTTCACGGGGCTGTGGGACGTGTTTTCCGCCAAGTGCAGCCGCGGCTGGCGGGCGCAGCCTGTCGTCGAGGTGATGCTTCCCGTGGCGTGTCCGAGCGCTGCGGAGATTGCGGAGAAGGGGTATACCTTTGAGGAGGTGAGGTTGTCGCGCAGCGGGGAGGAGGCCACGGCGTTGAACATGGGGTGTGAGCTGCCCGAGGAGCTGAGGTTGTACCTGGGCGTGAGCAACAAGCTGGCGCTGTTCAGAGTCGACCCGGTCGGCTTGAGGGAGGTATACGACAAGGCCGTGCCGCAAGGTGAGGACGCTGGAGCCCGGCCTGCTGTGGGCTTTCAGGACCCGGTGAGTGCAGTCGTTGGAGACGTAGAGCTGAGGAGGGTTTGCCGTTGTGCTGACAAGCGCGCGCAGCATCCGGTTCGTGTCACGAGTCTGGCCAGTCTGCGGGGCCTGGAGTCCAGGGAGACGAAGGAGGAGAAGCTGCAGGAGCTGAGCCTAGGGCGATCACGGGCCAACATATTCGGTAAGCTGTCTTCCTGAATAGGACACGATCGATTCTTCGTGGGAGGAGACGGACTAATTGTATATACAAAAAGTGTCTGGACTGCCTCCTTGCGATGAGCACAGCTGGAGGAAGATCAAGGTCAAGCCAGAGGGCGCACAAGCGCTGGACGAGGCAACATTCCAAGTCTCGAGCCCGGCTACCAGGTAAGAATATCTGCAGCTTAGGACCCAAAGGCAATAGATGGGGGAGAAGGGCTTCTGCTGACACCAAGACCCTTTAGATCTGAGCCAAACATGGACGAGGGCGCCCTCAAGACGAGTCATCTTGAAGTGCAGATGGTGCCTCTCTTTAAGGACACGGACTCGCCCGACACTTTCATAGAGGTAGGAATGTCGATAGAGGTCTTGGACTAGGACTAGCACGTGTACAGGAGATAATAGCGCAAGCTATCCTAGCAGGTTGATGCCATAGAGAGACTGGCGGATATGAAGAGAAAAAAAAAGGATACCCAACAGCACATGGAGAAACACCCTCATCCAATCATAAAACCACTAATTCCACCAAACTTGCCCATCAGAACCGTCTGTATGTCGTCACACATGTACGTGATCCCAAGGAAAACGCTTGAAGGTGCTGCCCACGCCACGTTTCTTGTGCTCAACTGCAGCCAGACGGTAACCACCCAGACCCAAACTCCGGAAACAATAGTCAAGAGACAATCCCATACCTTACTTCACATCTGCAGGTGTCAGCGCCTGTACCATGCTCGTGCCCTCGCTGAACCTTGTCTTGAAGATGCGGTTGGCATTCTGGAACATGCCGTCCTTCAGACTGACGACGATAAACTGGGAGCCCTTGAAACGGCTCTTGATGAGCCGGCCGATGTTCTGGGTATGCGACAGGTCAAGCGCGGCGTCGACTTCGTCCAGGATGTACATGGGTGCTGGCTTGAACTGCAGCAGGGCCATGATGAGCGAAAGGGCGATGAGTGATCTGTAAAAAGCGCTGTCAATACCTAACCGCCTCGAGAGGGTGGGTAGCATTCGGGAAGGGGCGTACCTCTGGCCGCCACTCAGCTCTGTGAGGCTTTGCTTCCAGACCTTGCCGAGACAGACCTTGACCTCCAGGCCCTCGTTGATGGTCTTGCCCTCTGGCGGGTCCAGCTTGGCAAACGAGCCTCCAGGTAGCAGCTCCGAGAAGATCTCACCAAAGTCAGCGTTGACCTTCTGCCACGTCTCATATAGCGCCTTCTTCTTGTAGTCGTCTAGGCTCACGATGGTCTCCTCGATCTTCTTCTTGTCTCGGATGACCGTCTTCATCATGTGCTTGAGCGCGACTTCTTTCTTCTCGACGCTGTCGATCATGTTCATGACCTTCGGGTTGATCTTCTTCTTCATCCCCTGGAACCGGTCTGTCAGGTTCCGCAGCGTGGACTTGCACTCGGCTATGTTGTGGTTCTTGAAATCGTACGGGGTGCCAGCGCGGCCAAAGTTGTCCTTCTCGTCGGCAATCCATTCGTGTTCCTTCTCCATGTGTTCGACAGCCTGCCGAGCGCTCTGCTGCTCCTTGTTGAACTTCTCGACCTGGTGGCCGAGCTTCTGCATCTCTAGGCCCTCCTCGGTGATCCGAGCGTTCTTGCTGCGCATCGCGTCCTCGAGGGCACGGAGCTCATCATCGAAGATGCTGAGCTTGGCTCGTTCCGCATCGAGATCGGCTTGAGCTTTGTCATGAGTCTCCTGAAGATCGTCCCGCTCCTTCAAGGTCTTGGCAATCTCATCCTGCTGGGCTCCGATGGCCTGGTCAATCTCCTGCAGCTGTTCACGGGCAGCTGCAAGATCGCCAGACACCTGTTCGGAGTCGAGCTGAGCGTTCTGTAGCTCCTTCTGTAGCGTCTTGACCGACGCCCGGTGCTTCTCGAGGGAAGCCCGCAGCTTGTCCAGGGAAGCTTGCAATTCGACGAGCTTTCCGTCCTTGTTGCTGTCGAAGTCCTTCATGTCCTTCTCAATCCGTTTTGCGTCCGCCGTGGCCTCCGCGTGGCGCTTCTTGGCTTCTTGGCTGTTCTCCTTCAGTTGGCCGATCTGCTCCTTCATGTTCTCCACATCCTGGATGATGGAAGAGGACGAGTTGCTGCCAATCTGCTCCTCCGCAAGCTTGATCTCGTGGCTCTTCAGGTCAAAGTCCTGCTTGATCCTCCGGGCTTGATCGAGCTTCGACTTCTCGCCCGCGATCCTGGCCTGTAGGTCGCGGAGGGATGCTTCGGCTTCCCTGATCTGCCGGTTCAGCTCGTTGAGCTTTTGCATCGTCACCAAGACCCCGCTGGAATTGGGTGCACTGCCGCCGGACAGTGTGCCAGAGGGATCGTACGAATCCCCTTGAAGAGTAATGCTCCTCATCCTCACGCTGGGGTCGAAGGTGACCCTCTTGGCAGTCTCCGCATCATCGCAGATCAGGGTGTTGCCGAAGACGTATTGCATGGCAGCCGAGACCTCATCATCGTAGCCCACCAGCGAAAGGGCCAAGTTGACCTTCCCCGGGGCTATCCTTTGGGCAGTCGCAATGGTCTGTGCAGAGGCCTTGAAAGCAGAGATCTTGTTGAGCGGGATGATCGTGACGCGCTTGCGCAATCTGCCGCCCTTGAGCAGCTGAGTACCGGTGACCTCAGTGTCGACGACGACGTTGTAGAGACGTCCTCCAGCGCATATCTCGAGTGCAGTCCCCGCCTGTGTGTTCTCCTTATCGAGCGTGAAAAGCTGGGCGACGAGGCCCTTCACCTTTGATCTGTCGAAATTGGGCATCGGATCGGCATAGTTGAAGTCAATGTTGGCCACCTTGCGTTTGAGGGCATCAGACTCTTGCCTGAGACTGCGTATCCTCTGCTGGAGGCTGCTCTCTTCCTTGTACAGCTCCTCCTCGGCACCAGGGCTGAAGCCAAGCTTGCCGAGCTCCTTCTCCAGCCGTTGCGCCTGGGACCTGAGGCCTTCGAGCTCCTTAAGCAAGCCGGCATTCTGCTCCTTTGCTTTCTTGGCGCGCGGCTCCTCCTCTTTGATGCGCTTCTCAAGATGTGCAATCTTGATCTTGGCCTGCTCCTGCTCTGTCACCGCGGCGGAGGCGCGGTGCCTCGCGTCTTGCAGCTGGGCCTGGTAGCCGTTCTCCTGGCCCTCCTTGGATGCGACACCTGTCTGCAGGGTCTGCAGCAGTTCCTCCTTGGACTCTGCCTCCTGGCTCTGCCTCTCGAGTTCTTCTTTCGCTGAGTCGTGTTTGGCCTTGGTTTTCTCGTATGCCTTTGTCTTGTCCTTCAGCGATGCCTCGAGCTCGGCAACATTCTTCTCTCCGGCTATCCTGCGATCTTGCTCCTCGGTCAAGCTCGACTTCTTCAGGTCCATCACGGTCGCCAGGCGCACAAGCTCGTTCGAAAGCTTCTTGACGGAGTCTTGCAGGGCCCCGGCCTTGGCCCCCTTCCGAAGCTCCTTGTCACGTTGGCCCTTGACCCTCTGGACGTCTTCCTCTAGATGAGAAATCTCGCTCTTCAGCCTCACGGCTGAGTCCTCCAGATCCTTTTGCCTCTGCTTCTTGCCTCCCAGGTCTGCTGCTGACTGCTCGAGCTTCTCCTTGTATCGCACGTAGTCATGGGAGACCACCAGCCTCGTCAGGCGCTCAAGATCGTTTTGTGTCTGTTGGAAGTCAAGGAATGCTCTCTTCTCCCCGCGCAGCTTCTCGAGCTTCGGTTCTATCTCCTCGCGAAGGAGCTCTGTGATCTCTTGCAGCTTCAGGTCCTTCTTCGCCATGGTCTTGAACGCCTTGTCACGGCGATCCTCGAACATCCTCGTGCCGGCCGCCTCCTCAATCATGGCCAGGATCTCGACGGACTTCATGTTCAGCACCTTTGTGATCTTGCCCTGCATGATGAGAAAGTTGGGGTTGTTGATGTTCAGACCGACGGACTGGAAAAGGTTCTGGACCGTTTGCTGCTGGGCGCGGTGGCCGTTGATCAGGTACTTGGAGGTGCCGCCGAGGACGATCTGGCGGGTGACGCTGATCGTCGCATATTCCTCGAACCCGATAGGTGACTTCTTCTTGTCTTTATTGTCGAAGACGATCGTGACGCTGGCCTTTGTGACTCCGGCTTGTCCGCGCTTGTAGATTAGGTCCTATCGACGCGAGAGAAGAAAAAACAAGGTCAGAAAAGCAGGATGGGTGCGGTGGGAAGAAGCTCTGGACCTGATCGCACCTGTAGGTTTTGCGCGCGCACTGTCGACATGTTGGTGATGCCCAAAACGAAACAGATGGAGTCCAGGATGTTGGACTTTCCACTGCCGTTGAGGCCGGTGATGGAGTTGAAGCTCTCGTCCCTGCATCGGTCAGCGGACAGTTGCACTCTCGATCGACACTGCGGAGGTCTTGTTTACCATCCTGAAATCACCGTCCGGACGGCGTACGACTTGAAGCCCTGCGAAATTGTCAGAAAGCAGAGTGAGACGTGGCTGAGGGTGGCGACATACGTCTACTATGATCTCGGTGACCCTCATGGCGGCGGGCTCTGGCGTGTCGTCGTGGTCGACGTGAACATCGAGGTTGAGGTGCGAGGTGGGACCTGCGATGTTGGCTGCCGACGCGGGTCGTAAACAACAAATTCAATCGCGCATGGCAACGGATCCCCGCTAAGCTGGCGGCCGCCACGTTTGAGAAACCCTAACCCTGTTTACCTGCACGGTGTAAGCCTTACTCACCTTTGAGCCTCGGGGTCTTCTTGTTGTTGCTTTTTCTGCGTGTCTGACGGTTTTATGGGCTGCGGG
This sequence comes from Celoporthe dispersa, assembly GCA_016584495.1. Lineage (NCBI taxonomy): Eukaryota > Fungi > Ascomycota > Sordariomycetes > Diaporthales > Cryphonectriaceae > Celoporthe > Celoporthe dispersa. Next base: position 1,949,072 of record WAID01000004.1, read on the forward strand.
TATAGATTTGTCATGTTTCTATGCATGTGATAATAGCCTTAGTGATTGCTAAAATAGAGCTGCCCATCTTCTTTAGAGTCCTGTCCTGTCCTGTCCTGGATTGTCCGCTGGTCCTGGACGCTCGGCTTCGATTCTGCTCTCTCTCCAAGGCCCGCTGGAAGACTCTGGGCAAATAGAAAACAAAAGGACTGCAAGGGTTGTGTCTTGAAGATTCGCTGTGAGCATAGGTATTATTAGTACGTGAGCTCCATAACCACGACCAGTGCGCTGATCATATGTGGCCAATACAACGCGTTCGGGACGTAGTAATCGAAAGTCTAGTGGTGGATGGACATGGCCAGCCATATTCGGAGTAGCGAAAAGGCCATGGCCACCAACAGATGCGTCCTCATTAGAGCCCTGAGGAGTTCGCTCACAACACTCAGACCAGGTCGTTCTCAGGACCAGGTGGCCTGCACCGATGTTCAGACCGTGCCATGAGCGGGAGTGCGATCAAGCCAGGCCTGGGATGTGGACAAACTGCTCAGGAATCTCATAGACGTCGCCTGTGATGCGGTTACGCGTAACATGAGCAGGCCGGGTCCAAAAGTGCTGCGGTCGTTGGGCGGGGGAGAACATGCGGAAGCTGGTCGTCGACAATGATTCCTCGCGAGAACGCAGCCGTAAACTAAAGCGTCCATGTTTCGATTGTTCGGCGGCGAAGGAGAATAGGGTTTCCGCGTTATCCATGTCTAATTTTTTTCTTTTCTTCTTGGATATTAAAATGTAAGGAAAATGAAATCTGTTTTGGTGTTCTATTAAAGTACGCCGAGCTGGCACTGGAGGTTCAGTCTTGCTGACTTAGCAGACTGTATTAGTGGACTAAAGTCAACTAGAGCCGACTGCATTAGCACAGCGTAGGGTGACTGGTTATTTTGGGACGGTGCCCCAGGCTGCTGCTACAGGGCCAACACGGCTGCCGTACTACCTCCCGTAGTGCGTACCATGGTACCTGAAGCACCGCCCCATCAGCCTGTGTTTCCCCCCAAGCACAGCACTGGGGGGCCGTCTAATTCGGGGTACGTATCCGCTCGCCGCCAATTCCACTTCCTCCTGTACTTGGACTCCCCGTATCAGACCTCCGCCATCAAGCGACCCGAGCACATCTGTCCAATTTGTCCCTCAAGACCTCCACGACGCCCTCACACGGGAGCACAACACGCAACGACGACTCGAAGCGACAGATTCGGAGCACGCCGTCGCTCGAGTACGCAATCAACCCCGCTGTTGCATTGCTCCACGATCCCCAATCCCCCAACGTGTCTTCGGCGTCCCTCTCCCGTATCTGATCCCTTTGTTTCAACGACGAGCCCTGGGCGGACTGTTCTCCCTCGCCCCCCCCCCCTTCTCTCTCTCCAACCCCTATAGCTCCAGTCAAGACCTCAAAGGAGCGAACCCGTCCCATCACAAGACTCAGCCGACGCCCATTGTTCCCCGCGTCGCCGAGCCGCGTCCCGATCTGATGGTTGCGATCCACTCCGGCGACTGCAGCGCGCCGAGGTCCCAGGCCTCGTCGTGATGTCGACCACTGCCCGGCTCTCGACACCCGCTCACGATGCCGAAGCCCGCCCAAGGAACCGTCGTCTCGGCACGGCAGCTGGTGACTCTGGCACCTCGTCCCCGAGGTCGAGCTCGCTGCTCAGAGCGTCGAGCCGCTCGCCGACCAGGGGCGCGAGCCCCATCCCGGCCGCGCGAATAGGGCCCCCATCGAGGTCATCCAGCAGGGCTGCGCCCGCGCACTCATCATACAACGGCAACCCCTCAAGCTACGCCGGGAAGGGCTGGTTCGACAGTTCATGGTCTACGGGCTGGACCTCGGTCCAGGACCTCGCCACGTCCTTCCTGAGCGGTGAGACGCATCGCGGGGCCAGCCCCGGGAGGCCGACGGTTAAGACGTCCGACAGCGCATTGAGGAACAAGCAGCCGAGTGCCTGGGGCCCACAACCTCCAGAGACCCCTCGCCCGGGGATCGACGATGTCGCCGCAGGCACGTTGGCCGAGCGAGAGGCGGCGTACAAGACCAGAAAGACGGCAAGCGTCCTGGAGAGCCATGAAGGCGTGAATGGAGGGCTGGACGTGACGGGCAAATTCAAGAGGCGGAATTCCGACGAGGACTCCCGGACCACCCCGACCAACCCCGAGATCCAGGACCAATTGGTCTATATACACCATGTCCAATCCAATGATACCTACGCGGGGGTCATCCTGAAGTACAGGTGCCAAGAGGACGCGTTTAGGAAGGCCAATGGATTGTGGTCGAGGGACAACATCCAGATACGGAAATGGTTGGCGCTGCCAGTGGATGCCTGCGAAGTGAGAGGCAGGCCGTGCGATGGTCCGTCGTACTACTCGAAGGAGGTGGATCTTCTCGCGACGACGCCAGGGGCGACGACACCTGGGCCGTCCCCCCTGCGAAACTCAACCACACAAAACTCCTACAATGACTTCTTCGCAGCAGCGCAGAACGGCAAGGCGCACGAGGAACCCGCAGCAGAGGAGGAGAAGCCGTGGACACATGTTAGGTGGGCCAGACTCGACCATTGCAAGGAGCCCGTGGAGATCGCGAGGGTGTCTAGGAGGGCAATGGGATACTTCCCGCCGAGGAGGAAGAAGAGCGTGCGCACCACATCTTCACTAAGCACGCCGAGGGCTTCTTTCGACGTGCCCAGCATGGCCCTCAGCTCTGATGTTGGCGACAGCGAAGTGGGCTTCTCCGACCGCCGGCAGAGTATGCTCGCCAGCCGCCCCCACATCCCCTCGGCATACGCCTCATCAGCACCAACGCCGTCTCGGAGCAGGGTAGGCAGCGGCAACGATGATCTCAGGCCAGCATGGATGAGGAGGCCGGGCGGCGTCGGTACACTGAGCAGGAATGTGCGAGCGCCGGGCCCGGAAAAGGATTATTTCAACACCTGGACGAGGAAACACCTACCCAGCCTCAACATTGACACGCTCCCGTCGATGGCGATCATGGGATCCGAGAGCGCTCATTTTGGTTTCAACAGCGACGAGGGCGCTGCCATCGTCGAAAGCCCCTTCGAGGAAGGCCGCGATCTGACGTCTACGAGCAGGCAGGGCTCGGGGCTCGACAAGGCTGCTGCGGCCATCGAGACATGGCTGCGCGGCGCGTGGGCCAAGAGACCAAACACCCCTATCCTGGGGCCGAGCCGACCTCGAGGGGGGAGACGGGGACCTGATCGAGCTTGAGGACACCAACAGCGAGGACGGGCGGATCAGCGGCCTCCTGGAACAAGGCGACTCGAGTCTGCTGAACTCGAATTACGGCTCGTCCAGCCGGAGCGACGGGGAGAGCAGCCTCCTGAGAGGCCGCATGCCTTCACGCAGCAACTTCGGGCTGTCCAAGGACAACAAGAAGGCTGACTAGGGAGGCGTGCCTCCGGGCTGACCAAGGCTGGGAACATGTAATACGCAGCATCCAAGGCGGCGTTGGTGCTAAATCGAATCTGGAGTCTTTATTTATTTAGGTATCTGCGAGCGTGGGGCAAATCTGATCATGTTTATAAGGTAAGCGCTGAGGCGACCAGTTCTTGGTGTTATCGGAATAGACTATCCTCTTACGAAAGGGGGTTTAGAATTTATATGTGCTACCTACCTACTTAGGTAGCCTGCATGCCTGCCAATTCATGATGGCACATGACACTCGAGAAGAGAGCGTCTCCCAAACAAGACTTCCACACGCCCACACCACAACAAGCTCCCCTAGAATCCCTTATTGACGCCTTCCCACCCAGGGTTCTCCTCGGCCGCCCTGAAGAGATCACCCGGCCACGAGCCGCCCGGCGCCTTCGACCTCGTAGTCCTGGCCTGGCACACCACAGCATCTCCCAGCTCCTTCTCCACGCCCAGCCTCGGCAGCAAACCCTCGACCTCGTCCACATACGCCCGGCTGAGCACCGTCCTCATCCCCTCCGACACCGACCCAAAATCCGCCAGCACGGCCAGCCGCACCAGCCTCACCAGGCCGCCTGCACCCTCCGCCACATGAGGACTGTCGTGCATCGCGATGGCGAGCCAGCTCTCGCGGACGGCCACCGGATCAGACCCGTGCCTGCCGAGGAGGGCCGCGGCATAGTCTGCGCCTGCAACCTCAAAGCGTCTTGGGTCTGAGGCCAGGAGGTCGGAGGCGCCGATGTCGTGGAGGATGCAGCTTACGAAGAGGACGCTCTGGTCTACGGCGGGTGCCGCGGGGAGGAGGTCCGTGGAGTCCGGTGGTGCGAGGTGCAGGGCGCTCAGGGCGTAGAGGTAGACGCGAAAGCTGTGGTTGAAGATGGAGAGTGGAAGGAGGGACTGGGCCTTGGAGAGAGCCTCGAGGCAGGCTGGATGCTCTGGGACTCGTGCGAGGAGCTGCTCCGAGATGGCTTGGGAAGGTGGTCCAACTTCGGGATGGAGTTGTTGTGAGGTGGTGGACGAGTGGCACATATTTTTTTTTTTTTCCTTCTTTCTTTTTTTCTTCCCTTGGTATTATTTTATTGAAGCTGCGCTAGAATGACTAGATAATCTTGTTGAGAAGATTTTGTATATAGAAGTTCGCAGTCCTGTTGAGTCGCCATGCGCTCGCTGCTGACATGCGTTGCAGGCCGATCCGCGGCGGCTACCAAAATAAATAGGCCATCTCCAAACATCCATCACCCTGCCTGCTCGTTGCATCCCCCCCCCCCCAACCACCGACTCTAAACCTTCCAACTCCCCAACGCATAGCGCGACGCGTCTTACGGCGCCTAGCGAGCTCAAACCTAGAGACGACAAAAATGTCATACCCTCGCTGAGGAAAGAAAAAAGAAAGAAACAAAAGGATCGGATAGAACGAGACGATGCCGATCTGCATAGAGTGTCGCCATCCGGTCAAGACACTATGGACGAAATATTCCGGCGCAGGTGACAAGTCGAGCGGCCACAACATCCGCCTGACGGTCTGCAAGAACTGCGGCCGGTTCTGCGACAAATATGTCGAGCACGACTACATTGTCCTGTTTATCGATCTGGTCCTGATCAAGCCACAGGTGTGTCTCTGTGTGTTCTTGCACGCCGGGCGCGTTGAGGACGGAGCCGGGAGGGAAAAGGGACAATGGAGGCTGACGCGACAAAAAAACATCTGCTTGCTTAGGTGTATCGGCACTTGCTGCACAATACGTTGATGCGAGATCGAGACCAGTTTGATGTATGTTGTTGCTCCTCGCATGGGAGGGCGATCGTCGTGAGAAAAGAAACAGAAGAGCAACCACACTAACCGGGGCGAAACAAAGCCATCCATCATCCGCCTCGGGGTCCTGCTGCTCCTCTTCGACGTCTACCTTACCTGGGCGCGCATCGAGAAGCACTCCGTCCCTGGAGACTCCGGCCTCTTGTCCGACAGCAACTTCGGCCGGCTTGCGCAGCAACCCATCGTGTTCCAGTACATGTTCTTCCGTGAGCCTCTCTGCATCCCTTCTACTATAGAACCTCCTACATGCAGCAGCACAAGGGCAAGAAGCTGACAAAAAGGAGCCAGTGATCCTCTGCACCGCCTCCACACTCGCCTTCCACCTCTCGATCCGCTTCCTCACCTCCTCGCCCTACTCCCCCCTCGGCCTCCTCGGCGTCCTGCCGCGGTACTCCCGCCCCAATTCCGTCTCGACCGCCCTCCTCGTGTCCAGCAGCACAAAGCTCTTCCCCATACTGATGGTGATCTGGGAGTACGACGTGCCCGCCGCGGCGCGGTCGCTCGGCTGGGCTGTGGTGGCGGCCAACGTGGAGGCCCTCAAGATCCTCCTTGACTGTGGCTACGGCGTTGCGGCGCTGTTGACCACGGCAGGTGCCCTTAGCAGGTGGCTGGTCGGGCGGGGGATCCTGTGGGCGGCGGGCCTGGACGGGGTGGACAGCCAGGGCGAGGGGAGCGTTGCGGAGGAGGGAAAGGCGCTCTGGGCGCTGATCGTCTTTGTTAGAGACTGGGTGGGCCAGTTGGCCATATAATAATCAATCAACCAGCAAGCGTGCCAGGCGAGTTATAGATGGGAGAGATCATGTTTGAACCCTGGTCTATCCGGCACAGCTGTGCTTCCGCCTGCTTCCAGGACTGCAGCTCGAGTGCTCCGCCCGTCAGCATGCCAACCGTAGGTGGACAGCAGTGCCCACCAACCATACCACCACCGGGACCGCTCCCCTTGTCTCTCTTGACACAAAGAATGCCTTCCTCCCTCCACCTGTCGAATGTATCATGGCAGAATATAGCTCAGTGCATGCACTAGTCTGGACCCCCAAAATAGTCCCTCCCCCCCAAACGCCGGCAATGTGAATGATGAACAGGTGTTTTGTACAATCCAGAACGTTCTCGATATTCCTCGTCCCCACCCGCCCCGTGCGTGACGACCTTCCCTCCTCCTCCCCCTTCCCGTCTTCCGAGACCGCCGCCCGCCGGATTTACTCGTACACGAACTTCTCCCTGAGGTCCGATCGCTTCGGCTCGATCAAGGGGTGTAGTTGGGCGAGGAATGTGATGGCCCACATGAGGTAGCAGCAGACGAACGCGAGGATGACAGATGACCGCCAGAGACTAAACGGACGGAGGAGGGAAGAGGCCTCAGGGTCAGCACATATCGCACCTACAGACAGACTAGCCGGCGAAGCGATGATGCCGGGGAGGAGGGTTGGTGGTGTCGACGAAGAAGAAGAGGACAAACTAACACTTGGTTTCTCCCCCTTGGGCGCCAGGAACCAGGCGCCGACGCACATGGCGGCGACGATGAAGAGGCCGATGAAGATGCTCCACCTGTGGTTGTGCGCGAACGGCATGGTCAGCCAGCCTGTTCCTCCTGTCTCAATTATCACCCTCGAGAGAGTGCTCTCTTCATGCTCGCACTCGCGCTGGTTTCGACCAAGAGTGGTGTTGACACGACTCACCCGTTAGCCATATTTTTTTTTCTGTTTTTTCTTTGGGGAGGGTTGGTCGGTCGGTCCGCGCGTGGGATGGAATGCAGTCGGAGGTGGGCTTGGAGGTTGGGAGGGTGGTGGCTTTTGGGCGGTGCTGCTTTGCTTGAGGAGTGACGACGGGTGTGCCTGGTGAGCTTCCCAGCAGCATCTCGCACTGCTTTGGTTGCAGTCTGCTTAGTCAGCCGCTCACCTGGGAATCCTTCGCCTGGCTGGATCCAGGGTGCCAGGGTCTCTCCTTCGCTCGTCTCTACTTCTTCGGGTCGAGAGCTTATGATTCTTTTTCTGTTTTCTACATCACAGGTGACCTTTTTTTCTTTCTTTTTTGGTTTTTTTGCGACTTTATTTAGCCCAGGCTGAAAAGTCTGGTGGCATTCAGCAGATTTTAGATATGAATACATGTTTCCGATCCTTTCATCTTCAACACCTCAAACATCGTTTTCGAACTTGAGTCCAGCCTCCTGTCTTATCACTCCATAAATCCCAGCAATATCACCGTTCTTGGTGTGTCTCTGGACCGCCTCCAGGTGCCTGTCCGCCGCCTCGACGTTTGGCAGATGGCAACCAGCATCCTTGGCGATCCTCAGCACATGACCCGCGTCCTTCCTCGCCAGGTCTGCGTGGAAGAGAGGCTCCTCCCGCTTCCAGTAGTCGCCGGTGAGCATCCTTGAGCTGTACGGCGGATAGAGGCCCGGCAGCATGTGCTCGATGAGCTTGTGCGAGTACTCTGTCCCCAGCCCGCTCTTCTCGGCCAGCACGTGGGCCTCGGCGATCTGCTCGACCATGTTGAGAACGAACGAGTTGCCGACCAGCTTCAGCTGGGAGGCCTTGCGGTACGGCTCGTCCGACATGTCGATGATCGCGCGGGAGGTGACGCCCACGAGGTATGGCTTCACCCTGTCTACTGCGCTCTTGGGGCCGGCGGGTACCGGCACGAGCTTTCCGGCGTCCGCCATAGGGCCTGCCCCGAATACCGGGCAGGCGACGAACTCAGCACCCCCCGAGGTGAGTATCTGGGCGATGGCCTCGGTGGTGTCCGGGTGGATGGTCGAGCAGTCCACGACGACCTTCCCCTTGAGGTCGTCGGACTTGGCCAGCGAGTGGACAGTCTCGGTGACGGCCTTGTCATTTGACAGGCAGACGAAGATAACATCGGCCCGAGACGCGCCAGACTCGAGGGAGTCCGCCACCTCAGACCTGCCCGGCGCGATCTTGGCGCTCAGGTCGGTCGCCCGCTGCCTGGTGCGATTGAAGATGAGCAGTGGCGAGTCGAGCCCGGCCTTTTCTGCGATATTCTTGGCCATTCCCTAGGTGGTGTGAGTAAGTAAGTATTTACGAGGTTGGGTTGGAGGTGCACCGTAATGTGAGCGCACTTACCCGACCAATATTGCCCAACCCGATGTAGAGGACCTTGGGAGCCATGATTGCCTTCTGGTGTATAAGATCTCAGGTGGTATGAATGGGATTGTATCGGGAAGAACCATGTGAATCCCACCCAGAGCAACACCTGGATGAATGCGAAGCCATGATGCTTATATATCCACAAGATTAGCGCCCCACAATGTGTGGTAGACGCAGCGACTCCCAGCAGAGGCCAGTGTAGTAGTATACATAGTGCTTAAAAGGCGGCGGCGAGCTCTGGAATATCCGTTCCGGCGATTCGGAGTAAAATCGCTGCACCGTCCCCGATGAGTCAGGGAGCACAGGCTGGCCGAAGCCTGGCTATGTTTATTTCCTAGATTTCCTTCCTAAGTGCCAGACCTTTTTCCATACTGCACGCCATAGGAATACTTCCATGCCTGTTCTTTTGGTGTTGGAAGCAGAAAGGTATCACAGTCTTAGCCCTGCATCTGCGGCCGGAAGCCCAAGGGCTGGTGCATGATCTCGCACTTGCGCCTATGTGAATCTACCGAGGCTAGGGTAGTTGGCAGGGTGTACACAAATCGTCTTGCAGGATGGCAGGGCGAGTACCCAATCTGCTCGCATTTCTGGTGCATGAATCGAAGGATATTGCTCTTCTCTTCAACTTTGTGAGGGTAGGATGCCGCTGGGAGAGACTGCAGCGTCCGAATTCTGACCAAGTTCGCACATAGATCTTCTGAATGCTCAACGCTTAAAGACCGCAACTCCGCCACGTAAAGTCTGCAGACGCCGCATTTATAGTTTATAATGCTAGAGACCAGACCTCAAATTCCCTTAATATACCTTTTTGCTGTGCCAGTCGATGCGTTTGTAGCGTTGGCGGGCACCCAACTGCAGGCGAAGGGCGGCTAACCCGATCTAGCTAATGCGGTAGGCCGATCTGATTACCATATAAAATTCCAACAAGTGAGGACCCTTGCAAGTCCAAACTTTTCCATACCACCACAAAGTCTCTATCGACATCGCAAACAGCAGCCACTATGCCTCAGAACGAGTACATGGAAGATGGCAACGCCTTAACGGCAAACGGTAAATAAGGTCCAATACCCTCTCTCCTCTCTTGTTCGAGAACTGACCCGCGCTCTTGATGAATGCAGCCTCGACCACGATGAGCGCGCCCGCAAGCGCGCTGCCCGCGCGGGCCACGAGGCCTCTGAGAAGGCTCAGAACCTGCGCGGCCTGCGCGCCAAGCTGCACGCCCAGCAGCGCCACAAGGAGAAGATTCAGATGCGCAAGCAGATCAAGGCCCACGAGGAGCGTAACGTCAAGTCCGCCGCCCCCTCTGGCAAGGAGCCCGCCGAGCCTCTGCCCGCCTACCTGCTCGACCGCAACAACAACAACCCCACCTCTGCGAAGGCTCTCAGCTCGGCCATCAAGAACAAGCGCGCCGAGAAGGCCGCGCGCTTCGCAGTGCCCTTACCAAAGGTCCGCGGGATCTCCGAGGAAGAAATGTTCAAGGTTGTGAGCACGGGAAAGAAGACACAGAAGAAAGGCTGGAAGCGCATGATTACCAAGCCCACCTTCGTCGGCCAGGACTTCACACGTAAGTACCCTTCCCCCGCCCCCGTTTCTTTCCGCTACGGTGCTCCTACTGTGGTGATACCGGCTGATTGATTATTTTATAGGGAGGCCCGTCAAATACGAGCGGTTCATACGCCCCATGGGACTACGCCACAAATACGTCAACCTCACGCACCCAACACTCGGAGTTACGATTCGAGCACCCATCCTCGGCGTCAAGAAGAATCCGCAGAACCCTCTGTACACCCAGCTCGGCGTACTTACAAAAGGCACAGTTGTGGAGGTGAATGTGAGCGAGTTGGGCATAACAACCACCTCTGGCAAGGTTGTCTGGGGCCGCTGGGCGCAGATCACGAATAATCCCGAGAACGATGGCTGCGTAAACGCTCTTCTTCTCATCTGAAGCCCTAGCACCTGCCGTGTGACGGACAAGACGCCCTGGCTGTTCTGCGATACCGCTTCCGAGATTACACATGACTGTTCCGACGCGGAGGCAGAGGTGCTGGCGGAGAAGAACGTGCCTCTGGGGACCTGGAGTATCTGTCGGGATACTATCGAGGACCGACACCAGGGCGAGAGACTGCAGAAGGCTCTACGAAAGAGTCGATACCGCCCACAAGTACATGCTTGTTCGGGGATATCACTGGACTTATGGATATCCAGGGGTATCCCAAGTCCAACCAGAGGACCCGGGAGGAGCGGCCACAGGGCGTCGGCGCGCCCAAGAATAGAAGGCATATCGCGATGATGATGGTCCTTGGTGATGGTTTTTCTAGGTATCTAAAAGCTGATGGTTTCTGGGCCGAGAGGAGGAACCAAAGTGGGATACGCATTATTATGCCTTCCTCCTGTGGACACATATAGATACGCACTGGAAGTATAGTGCAAATGGCTGGGAAACGGTCTGCCAAGTAAGGGCCTAGCAGAACGGTGAACCCTAGGGTTCTACAGCTCCCTCATCAGGACAAGCAAAGAAGCGCAGTCTTTCCAATCATTATTTCCATGACCAAGCTGGGACAAATATATCTTCCTCAAAAGGGGGGGAAAAGCGAATGTCATGGGCCAATTCTGATTCATGTCTCCAACCCTAACCCTATCACCGGGACCTTATCAGCCCGTTATCGAGCCTCAGAGACAGGTCTGTGAGGGCTGCAATGGGGTTTGCCTGGTTGACTCGAGCAGCTGGGCCCCCTACCACTTACACCGATGGCCGGAGATCAATTTGGGTTTCTATAAATCATCCGACAACGCCTCTTGCAAACCTTGGAGAGATTGTGCTCTCCGACGCCTCCTCTGAGAACCCTCAAGTATGCTTTTGAGATCATGATCCTGCGACGCACTGCCTGGAGGAAGGCGACGGTCATCGCGGAGGTGAGTTGAGTCCACAGACACATACAATATGAACCGGCATCGCTCTTTTCGCATGCACGCAACGCCCCTTGCCCCAAAAATCCACTCAGATCCTGCAAAGCCTCCCCTCCTCCTCCTTCCTCCTCCCCCAAACAACGTCACAGATATTTCTGACAGAGACAACCAACAAATCACAGTCATCAGCAAGGACGAAATGCAGTAGCTCAAATGGCTCGGCGGCGGCATCTGCTGCCACTCAGAACTTCCGCGTGGCGTCCCCAAAAGACGAGATCTCGCAGGGCTACCTCAAGGAACACTACGCCTCCATCTCCAGGAAGGCCCAGCAGGAGAGATCACGGGACAGGGTGAGATATTTCAGCGTCATCAGGTTTATGTGGTGTTTCTGCGGCTGAACGGTTGTCGTCAAGGATTTTTACGTCTCCGTCCTGGAGTCTTCATCAGCCACGAAGCGAGACGCGAAGCTGTATCTCCAGACATTCGGACCAACGGTGACAAAGAACCCTTCTCAGCTCTCACCAGGAGGGACGGGTGGGGGTGGTGCCCTGTCGAGCTCAGCCATCCGCGTGGACCCGTTGACCAACGGGACTCGGTCTATCTACGAGACGCCTCGGTTCGTCCAGGGATCCGACACGGCAAAACAAGCCGCCGTGGGCGCTCTGCCGCACGTCGCCATCATCAAATTCAGACTCCCGCAGGACGTCGATGACGCCACCTTGAGAGGTGTCGCAAAGACGATCGCCCAGCTCAGGGCCCTCGGGCTCCTCAGCGTGGTTGTCCTGGACTGCGAGCTCAGGCCTGACGACACGCAGTGGTCGCGCCGCCTGAACAAGCAGATCTACCGGCTCGCTGGCGCCGTTGATGAATATGGAGAGCCCTGGACGACCATCGTCGACGCGGCACTTACGACACGGCCTGATTCCTCACCGGACCTGCAGCCCTTGTTGAGTTCTCGCGGGGTGCTTGTCGACGAGGACAGATCCCTCTTGTTGTCGTTGCTCAAGGGCTCCGCCGCCATCGTTCCACCTGTCGTTCAAGGGGAGGATGGAAAGTCCCGTCCCGTTGATCCCAATGATGCTGTTGTTTCTATCACACGTTACCTATCTGGGTTGCAGTTTGCGGGCAGCCCTGCGGCTGGAGCTGACACCAAAGGCATCGCACCGCCCTCCAAGAAGGCTTTCGTCGACCGCATTATCGTATTGGATCCCCTCGGTGGCATTCCTGCCAAGAATCGCTGGAACAACGCCCATGTCTTTCTGAACCTGGAGGACGAGCTTGAGACGGCCAAGGCACACCTGGAGTCTATGGCCTCGGCCACGACTTACCCTCACCAGGCGAGTGTGAAAAGGGTGGTGGAAAGCACTAAGCCCCTGGAAGCCCATCTTAAGAATCTCGACTTGACCAAGAAAACCTTGGCCATCCTGCCTCCCACGTCATCAGCTCTCATCACAACCCCCAGAGAAGCTGCCAACCTACAGCCTCAGGTGGAGGAAGCGAGCACCATAGACCTCGTTGGCTCGGTGGGAACCAGGAGGAGCCACAACCCGTTGATCCACAACCTCCTCACAGACAGACCGTCGCACTCATCATCCTTACCTCTCGGGCGTATCAAGCCCATCCTCCGGAATACGAACCCTGCATCGAGCCCTGTCATGTCACCCACCACACTGGCAAAGAGGGGCATGCCCGTGACCATATATCCGGAACCATCCTCGCGAGGATGGACCCCGCCCAGGCCTGGCGAGCCCAGGCTCAAGCTCACTGACACGTGCATCGACCTGCCGCGGCTTGTCCACCTCATCGACGACTCCTTCAATCGAAAGCTGGACGTCCAAGACTACCTCAAGAGGGTAGAGAAGAGCCTGGCGGGGATCATCATCGCAGGCGAGTACGAAGGCGGCGCCATCTTGACGTGGGAGCGTCCCTTCGGCATGGACGAACAGGAACTCTACGAGAGCGGCCGCCTCGTACCATATCTCGATAAGTTCGCCGTGCTGAAGAAGAGCCAGGGCGCCGGAGGCGTGGCAGATATTGTCTTCAACGCCATGGTGCGGGACTGCTTCCCCGAGGGAGTCTGCTGGCGGAGCAGGAAGAACAACCCCGTGAATAAGTGGTATTTCGAGCGCTCGAGGGGGACTATGAAGCTGCCAGGATCCAACTGGTCCATGTTCTGGACAACCCCGAATGTGGTCCTGCAGGATCAGCGGATCAGAGATTATGAGGATGTGTGTCGGCACATACAGCCGTCGTGGGCTGACAACAAACATGTTGTTGACTAGAGAGAATCAAAAATCAAGGAGAGGGAAAAAAAAATGCGAGGAACAGAAAGCTTCTCGTGCTGTCTCCTTTGGCTGTTGTCCACCCTAGGTTTGTGGATATCAGGCTTCTTCCAGTCCAATTACGATGTGGGGGGTACGTGCCCACGTCACGGCCTCCTCATGTGGTTCTCCATACGAGCTCCCACGAGCGTCGGGGTTGCAGCGTCACTCTAGTATCTGTCGTACCTTTTGTGTGATTTTCATGTCCAGCAGTGTGCCGTAGTCACCTAGGTTTGATCGAGCCCTCGCTTTCAGCCGGCTTTGCTCGCCTGGTCATTGTAGACTCGCAGGCAGTGCTAAAAGCTAGACCCTCTGGGAGTGGCGGCCCAGGGTCCCACGGTGGCTATACAGCCACTTGGGACGGCGTTTATGTCCTCGGGAGATTTCAAGGCCAGCATGATACAATGACGAGGACAAGAGAACAGGAGTATCATCAAGGTCGTGCAGCCTGGCGGGGCAGGACCGACGACCTCGGGCACGCCACTGCGGCGTTCAGGCCGCTCTCATCGTAGCGTGAAGTAGAAGAACAAGATGCACTGTTGATACATGAGATAATGCAGTGCCACTCGCTGTCGCTGCTTAGCTGAGGAGTATAGGCCAGGGGGAGGGGGCGCAGCCCGGGGAGGAGTTCCGGCGTCAAATGACTGGCCCTCCTCGTTCCTGCGACTTGCAGACAGGCAAGACAGGAAGGGCAGGAAGCAAGAGAGAGAGAGAGAGCAGGGGCAAATTCCAATACGTTCTGTAGACACCATGGTGGGCGTGCAAGATGTCCTGCAGGTACGGCCGTGGCGAGGAACTACGCCTCGGTTTAAGAAGCCATCGCAATCAGCCTAGCACGGGTGGTGAGGTGTGTGGAGGGGTGCTGTCTAGTGATTGGTCCGCAGCTCAAGATCAGCTTAGGCCTGTGCAAGATGGGGTCACGGGCCAGCTGACCTACCTGCAGGAGCGGGCGGCAGGTTTCAGGAGCGAGTTCTCCAGTGAGGCTTGCTGCTGATCGAGATGCTGAGGCAGGACCTAACCCACGTGCTAACCCAGCTTGCTGCAGCAGTCGAGGTGCCGCCACCTTGCATCAGCAAGACGGATTGGACTAGATTGGCCGTTCTGCGGGGAGATGTGAGTCGACCAATCTCTCTCTCTCTCCCTCTCCCTCCCTCATAGCTTTGTGGTCCCGTAGTGGTACCAGCTGTACTCGTCGATTGTGCCGAATCGAGTGATCGGGGCAGTACGAAGCAAGGATGGACTCTGAGGTTCTTCTTATTCTTGTTGAGCAGAGAGGGAGTACTTTACTGCTGGCTAGGCCGTCTGCACCTGTGGTGGGGTTCTGTCAAGCCACAATGGCGGGGGATCGTGTGGACCTGTGCTGCTGTAAAGGTCAGGGGGCCCACCAAAACCCACTAGACGCTACGTCACCCGTCCGCCCAAGCTCCCTCGAACCCCCCTGCTGAGAACCTTGATGCCTGCTGCTGCCGCTGCAAGTAGAGTAGACTGAACAGGCCTGGGTAGGTGTGCTGCCGCCATGCCATCAACCTGAGGGAGCTGCAATGCTGTGCTCATATTGCCCCCCAGGGGTGAGGGAGGCACCAGGCCGTCCTGCAGTGCCACGGTTGAGTCCGAGCTCAGCTCGTATAGGTCTGATGACATGCAACAAGGCAATCTCTTGATATATGGCCAGTGTCCATCGGTATGTACTATGGTATATATACATGCTGGCGTGGTTCGGTTGGACAAGAGACCGACCGCCTCCTCTTTTTCCAGCCCTCACTTCTTTCTCAGACCACCTGCACAGCCATCTGATAGGTCAGTCTACCTCCCCCATTCTTTATAATTTTTGATCCCCCTTACTATTTCTGCTGCAGCAGAGCGGGCAGGGGAACAAGGATCTTTGCCGCATACGCGGGTGCTGTGCTGCCAATTGCGGTGGGAGAACGGACGACCAGGATCGTACACGGCAGATGCTTAGACAGACCAGGTGCCCCAGGACGTATAGCTCCTTACAGCTAGCTAGCTACATCAAGTACTGAAAGTACACAGGACTGTGTAGCAGGTGCTGCTCGTAAGAGGTGGCAGGCTGGGCAGGCTGCAACGCGTCGTCTCGTCTTGTCCTCCCGTCGCCTCCCTTTTAAAAAGATCCGCTGGTTCCGACCTCTCGGTTCCTCTGTTTCTCGCTCTCTCTCTCTCTCTCTCTCTCGACCTTTCCTTCCTCAGAGCGATTAACCGTCTCCCATTCCACTTGTGGGAATTCGACAAGCTTCCCCGCAGATATCCTGTGACATTGTATAGCCCACCCACACCCATCATTGACCTCTTTTCATCCTTCTATTACATAAGCGCTTGGCCCAAGGTCCCCCCTTCCAAGGTCTATCATCCTTGCGTCTCTGTGTTCCTCTCTGTTTCTCTTCAAACAAATCTCCTGATAGTCGACCACCCAAGCCTTCATCGCCACCACCCCCCCCACCCCCCAAGAAAACAACAAGATGGATCACTTCAACCGGAGTATGCTGTTCTGCCTTCCCTCCCTATGGATGATGTCCTGACCCCAACCGCAATCTGACCAGCTCTAACCGCCCTATAGTGAACCCATTCTCCAAGAGGGACTCCCATAGCCCTTCGGCCGTCATCACCTACAAGGTCTTGACCCTGCTCACATGGCTTCTCTCCGTCGTTGTTTCCATCTACTATTCGGTCGCCTCGCCTGCCGACGACCTTGAGCATGGCCGGACCATTCCGGGCCAGAATGTCCTGCACCCGTCTGGCTTCAGCCTCGACTTCCCGCTCGTGGATGCATACTTGTAGGTACCACTGCGTAGGCATCTCAGACATGTCTCTCGTGCTAAAAGAGAGAACCACCAGTATCGTCCTCTTCATACTGCAGCTCGGCTACATCTTCCACCTCTTCTCGAGCGATGTCGAGAAGGTCAACGCCGCCTGCGCCTGCGGCTCCCACTTCATCCTGAACAACCTCCTCCACTTCGCCTTCGTCATGCTCTTCGTGCGGGGTCACTTCGTCTGGGCCGAGGTCATCCTCATCGTCAACTTCTTCAACCTCTCTTCTCTCGCCTTCCGCCACCATGCGTACCCGCGCTTCATCCACGCCCCCGTGGTCTCGGGCCCCACGGCGTGGACCTTTGTAGCCATCTACTGGAACGGCGCCATCATGGTGCCTCATGAGGACAGCCTAGTCGCGAGGATCTTCGCCAACATCTTCGTCTGGTCCATCCTCGCGTACGGCCTCTTCTTCATCGTCGCCTACAAGGACTACACGATGGGTTTCTGGCTCAGCGTTCTTGCCGCCTCTCTGGGCGCCGCTCAGTTCCAGCGCCAGATCATTGCGCTCCAGTGGATCTTTGCGTTTGTCATCCTGGCCATCCTCTTCATCTTGTCTTTTGTCGTGGCCATCGCCGCCTGGACGGGCCGTGAGCTGGGCTGGGGCAAGAAGAACCAGGATGCTGCTGATGCCGAGCGTGCTCCGCTGCTGGCCGACAGCTAGGCTGAGCTCAGGTCTGGGAGAAGCCGCTGTCCAGGCTGACCTCGTATGATCTGGCCGGTTGTGAGCAGCGGCATTGGTATCAGCTGCGTGTTGGCAGGGACTAATGGCGGGGATCTGGGCTGAACAGGCTTGGAGAAGAGGCGTGTCTCTCTCGACATCGAGACTCAAAAATGCAGAGATGTGTGGGCACCAGGCTCTGGACGGCAGTTTTCAGCACATGTGCTCTCAAAAGAAAAAAAAAATAAGAAGGAGGCAGCCCAAAGCTAGGCAAAACCATATCTCATCCGGATGGGTAGGCAGCGGCGGTTTGGAAAATAAGGTGGTGTAAGATGCGGGCCAGAAAGTGTTGTCTTTTTATTCTTTTTTCTTCTTCTCTTTCCTTCATCTCTCTGATAGCTTACTGACGGTCTCTTGAGCCCAAAATGGACAGTGGGAAATGTCTTTTTGTGATGCTGCCACATAAATAGCCTGCCAGTCTGCACCACAGTGTGCTTACATAATCAATTTGAGCCTAGGACAGTGGTTGATCCCTTCCTGCCGCTGCTGCGCTCATGCCCCCGAAACTTTATAATGACGACCACCGTTCTCGCGACAGCAATCCCTGCGACGTATGGCAACGTCAAGAGTATTGAAGAGGTTCCCCTTGAACCTGAATATCGGGACCGACATTTGTCATGTGGTCAGAATTCGGCAGATCCTGGAGTCAACCAGAGGCACACGGTTCATCGAGAGGATCCTAAACCAAGACGAAAGACGCCATCTTAAGGTCCAGCCACTCCTCCTTTCGAAGCAGACCACACCGCCCCTCCCCGCCCATGACACCGCTCATTTCACCTCGCGCCGAGCCTCGAGCCCGCACAAGCGCGCGGCAGACCAGGCGGCAGACAGTGCATGCCCCATTGGCCCCAGCGCCCACGACCTCCAGGTCGCTGCTACCTTTATGGCGGGCAGGTATGCATGTTTCCTTCCGGCCCCCCTTCCCCTGCATCCTGGAGAAAAAAAAAAAAGAATTTTTTGTCTCGCGACCCAATCTCACTCGCTGCTCCACCCCAATCACGATGGCTGAACCTGCAGTGACCACCAGATTCGCCGCCAAGGAGGCCGTCATCAAGGCCCATCCTCACAGGGCGCTCACCTGGCACGACATCACCGTCCGAAGCCAGACCTCGGTGCACCCAGACAGGAAAGGGGCTCCAGTTGCTATCATAAGGGGCGAGGTGGAGGACCAGGAAGCCCTCATCAGCATCAGTCATGATGGTGATTACGCGACGGCCGTCTGCCTCGGGTATGGAGCTGAGACATGAGCGCATATGCCGCTTTTCCGTACCGCCGACGCTTGGCTTTGAGACTGCGTCTTCGAGCAACCGGAGTTGCTGGGATCCGTCCCATGATTACTTGGCCTGTCGGCGGCAGCCGAACCAGCATGTCCCTGAAGGCGGTCTACGTGGAGAACGGAAGTGGTTGAGACATGAGCTTACCCGCGGGCTTTACATATCGAATGTTCCGGTCTGAAACGAATGGTCAGCATACCTCATATGCACAGCGCAGCCCAATGGCCCTGGGGCAGCCCCAGAAATTTCCGAAAACCGGCAGTCATCTGCAGCTGCCGTGGTTGCATTCGCGCCGTCTGCCTCTTATGGGCCTCTAGAGGCCTCGAATGTCACACAACATGGATGCAGAGGGCAGCTGAAAGCCCGGCAGAAGCAGTGTGGCCCCGTGAATACGAAGTGCAAGGCAGCAGTGCATCTTGCAAGTCGCTCGGACCGGGCCCGAATTAGCACAAGACTCTATGCGTGTCTTGCCTTGTTTTTGTTTTTTTTCCTTCTTTTTTTCCCGGGTCCCCCAGGATGTTGATCAGCACTTGAAGAGACGAGCGCTGGCTAATCGCTGCCGAGTCGCTACACCCACATGTCGGCTTTCCCCTTCCGAGGTAGAGCGAAGAAGATCGCTGATGACTCGGGAGATACACAAGCGGCTGACCTGCAACGGGATTCCCCTGGTCGGCGAGCAGAGTTGAGAGATGGTGATCGGCTGCGCTGGCGCGCTAGGCTGGCCAATGGGCTTGTGCCATTGGTGTGAGTTGTTCATCAAAGGTCCACAAGGCTATCATCACCTACATCATGCAGGACCACTTTCTGGTACTAAAAAGAAGTTTCGACTTTTGCTGTGGTAATTCTTGAGCCATTTTTGTCTTTTTTTTTTCTTATTTGTTGCCTATTAATATCCAGCCACTCGCTTTTTTTTCTTCTTTGGATACTCGTAAGTGCTTGTCTGTCTGCTCGTTCACAAGTACGCTCATTTTTTTCTTTCTTTCTGGTCTATTTGACCATTTCTTTCGTTTACCACAGCAGTTTTTGTTCACGGCCCAGAATAGGGGCTCATACACTCGCTCGTCTGTCTGTCTTTTCCTGTTCCTTTTTCTTTCGTTTCCAACTGTCTTTCAAGTCTTTATTTCCCCCCCTCGCTCTTGACCTACAAGATGAGGCATCTTGGTCTGCCAATTTCAGGCGCCGCAGTTTCGGCTTTTATACTCCCACTCTCGAATTGCTTGTACCTACCGCCTAGTGCACTAAATACTTCTCTGCAAAGCGAATATGACTATATTGTCGTCGGTGGTGGACCCTCTGGGCTCGTCGTCGCAAATAGACTAACCGAGGATGCTGATGGTTAGTCTTCCATTAATTTAAATCTTCACTTTCGAAAATTTTAGTAGCCCTAACCGGGCGTTGGCTGACTTTCCTTTTTTTTTTTTCAGTCACGGTTTTGTTGCTCGAAGCCGGAACTCTGTAAGTAGGAATTACTTAATCATATGCACTTCTCCTGAAGATCACGTCCTGACGAGATGACAGGGACACGGAGGGCTACACCGTCATGGTGCCTTCTGAAGTCGGCGCAGACCTCAACACGAATTACGATTGGAATCTGAGAACCGTGGGACAAGAGTACCTCGACGGCCAGGCTGTTGTTTTCAACCAAGGAAAAGTCGTTGGAGGCGGGACCGTCTTGAACGGGATGGTCTGGACCCGCGGGTCTGCGCAGGACTACGATGCATGGGACAATCTGAACAACAACGGATCCGACGACCCTACGTATGGCTGGGGCTGGATGGATCTCCTGCCGTACTTTGAGAAGGTTAGAGAGAACAACAAAAAAAAAAAAAAAAAGCAATAGGTGGCTGAGAGGAGGGCGCGCTGACACCGATTATGGGAACAGAGCGAGACCTTCGTTATGGACGTTGATGCCGCGACCGCCCAGGAGTTTGGCATAGAGTCCCAGGCGGACATTCACGGCGAGACAGGTCCTGTGCAGGTTACCTACCCGCACTTCCTCTATCCGCAATCCGGTATGGCCTCCGCGAAACAGTCCTTGTACATGATTTGTAGGTCTGAGTCCGCTGACAAGACACCACAGCCAACGTCCTGCGGGGTATTGAGCAGCTGGGAGTGCCTGCGCTTGCGGACCCGAACAACGGTACCGGAGGCGGCGCTTTCATCAACCCCTCGAGCATGTCCGCGTCAAACCAGTCCCGCTGTGATGCTCGGGTGGCCTACCTCGATCCGGTGATGAACCGCGCGAACTTGCACGTCGCGACAGAGCAGATGGTGACGAGGCTCCTCTTGGAGCAGGACCCGGACGGCACATCGCAAAGAGCCGTCGGAGTGGAGGTTAGCGAAACCGTTTCATCTTCGGCCTCCAGATGGTCGCCTGTGAGGGAAAAAATAGCTGACCGTACTCCTTCGTCAGTTTGCCCAATCGGCCTCAAGTGCTAGGGTCAATGTCACTTGTACGAACGAGGTGATCCTGGCAGCGGGAGCCATCTTCTCGCCGACGCTGTTGCAGATCTCAGGCATCGGCCCCAGCGACACCCTCGAGCCCCTGGGCGTCCCTGTCGTGATCGATCTTCCAGGCGTCGGAGCGAACCTGCAGGATCACGGGATGAACCACCCCAAGTACTTGTGTAAGCAGTAGCGGCTGTATCCCCACCGCCCACCTGCGCACTGCAGACATGCTGATATTGAGGACCCGCAGTTGAAAACAGCTCCTTGCTCACGGCAGACAGGGTCACCTCCAACGCCGACACCCTGGATGCGGCGACAGAGCAGTACTACACAAACCGCACGGGACCCCTGACGGCACCCCTGATCAGCACGATCGCATTTCCGTCCATGGAGCTGATCGCCGACGACTGGGCGGAGCTGCTCCAGAACGCGAGCCAGAGCGACGTCGACACCACGCTGCCGCCCGGCACGGCGTCGACCGTCCGGCAGGGCTACCTCGCGCAGCGCCAGCAGCAGCTCCCGCTCCTCCGCGACCCGGCCGAGGGCGCCGTCGAGATCCTGGCCGACTCGATCGGCACCATCTCCACCGCCATGCAGCGCCCGCTGTCGCGCGGCACGGTGCGCCCCTCGTCCGCCAGCATCTTCGACCCGCCCCTCATCGACCCGCGCTACTGCTCCGAGCCCTTCGACTGCCTCGCCATGGCGCGCGCCCTCCTCTTCAACTGCGAGCTCATCAGCACCGCCCCCGTCGCCGAGCTCCAGCCCGCCGTCCAGTCGCCGTACTTTTGCCCGGCCACCGCATCCAGCGACACCAACGCGCAGATGCTCGCCCTCGTGAAGGAGAACATCGCCACCGAGTTCCACCCCTCGGGGACGACGGCCATGCTGCCGCTCGAGCTGGGCGGCGTGGTCGACTCCGAGCTGATCGTCTACGGCACCACGAACCTGCGGGTCGTGAACGCGGGGATCATGCCCGTCCTGGTCGGAGCGCACCTGCAGGCGCCGGTGTATGCGGTCGCCGAGAGGGCCGCGGATATCATCAAGGCGGCGAACCAGTAATCTTGGGGGACTGGCAACTGGGCCTGCTTAATGTATCAATCCAATATTGACCGTGAGTGAAAAGAGGGGGATGACTTTGATGACATGTCAAGATAATTATGTGGGCGCTTGTATAAAAAGAAAAGATCTTCAGATAACGGCGTTGAAGGTCACAAGGGCGTCCGTTTGGATATAGATAGAGAGGAAGGGAAGGCTATAGATTTAGGGAATTGATGGTTGGGCTTTGATTTTACATATATATATACACACACATGTATATGTATACACTTAGTATATATAGTAATGGATTACATGTCATATATAGTATGAGCATTGGAGACATTATAGTAAAAGCACACTACTTCAAAAGGTGGCTAGGTGATTGATGGTACATCTTGAGTGCATTGCTCTACAAGTCTAGACGAATATGTGACAAAAAGAAAAAGAAAAAGAAAGAAAGACAAAAAAAAAGGGCATCGACCTGCCATAGTGACTGAAGGGTATCTGCACTAAACACAAAACCATAATGAAGTGAGGTCCCCCCATCCAGTTGTTGTCCCATACGCCACCACACTCTAGAGACCCGAAAACTGTAAAAAGAAAGACATCGCCCGTCTTTGCCTGCTTAGAGGTAAAAGCAGCCTGTCCATCCTGCCAATGCCAACCCACACGTCATTCGGGCTGCCCATCTAGGCGGCCTGTGCAGCCTCCGTCATCACCTGCTCGCTCTCATCCAACAGGTCCGAGACCTTCCTCAAGTTCTGGATCATCCTCTTGCCGAGCCCGACAAGCAGGAGCTTCTCGGCATTGGCAGGCAGGCCCAGGTACGTGGGCGGCTCACGCTCGGGGAGCTTCTGGACCCAGCTCATAAAGTCCTGCATGGACGTGCCCGAGGGCACCTCGAGACTGCCCTCCTTGTCACCGCTCTCGACGAGTTTGTGGCCAATGTCGTAGGCGGCAGGCGTCAGGAACGAGTGGACGAGTTGGTTGAGGAGCTTGAAGTCGCCCTCGTCGTCGATCTTGCCACCGTAGGTCTCCGTGACGAGGTAGCGGATCATATCCCAGGGGATGTTCTGCGGCGCGATGTTCGTCCTGTTTTGGGCAACCGTCTCGACCCACGTGTCGATGACAAAGGCAGAGCATTCGTACTGTCCCAGAGTTAGCGCACGTTAGAGTCGAGCCTGTAGGCAACATGAACTTACATCACTGTCGTTGAACTCCCAGAAGCCTTTCCACCCGAGGCTTGGTGCGTATCGCAGCCGCTCCTGAACCACAGCGTGCAAGAAAGATAGCAGAAGGTACAGCCTCTGCCTCTCCACAGGGCTCTTGGAAGGCCTGGTAGAGAGCGAAGACATAGAGTCCTTCATATTGGCCCTCACGCCAGCAGGCTGCTCGTACATGAGCACGCGAGAGGCGCGAAGCAGGTTGACAGGGATCTTCGGGCTTGACTCCATGGAGAGGAACAGCCTGAACTCCGGATTGGGGTTGAGTGATTCCATGCGCTTCTCCAGACTCTGGAGCCAGGTCGGCGCAAGGTGGACGTTCTTGACAAGTACCCAGGAGCCAACTTGGGCAGCGTGGCTTACGGCCTTGTCTGCGCTGGCAAGACCCTCGTTGGATCCCATGGCAATGTTGGTGCACCGGACGCGCATTCTTTCGACAAGGCTGTCGACCTTGTAGCTGGCGTCGAAGCCTGGGCTCGACACTAGGGCGATTGGCCTGGTGGCAGGAACTTCTGTGACCGTGGCCTTGAGATCCTCAACAATGTCGAACAGGTCACTGCCGAAGACAAGAGCCACGAAGCGCTCAGCCGCGGGGACAAAGCGGTCAAGGCGGAAGAGCTTGACCAAAAGCAGGGACGACAGGGCCTGATCAATCGGCTCAGCCTCGTCGTTCCAGATCTTGGGCACGCAGTTTTCAGCAAGCTCCTCGGAGAGGAAGCGATCCCACTCGTCCCGAGGCACCTGGTCGATCTTGTCCTTCAGCGCGGGCAGCTTCCTGGCGCTGGCGAATGCATCATCCTTGGCGTCCACCTCAGTCGATACATCCATGCCCGGCACCTTCTCGTCGAGGATGATGTCGATCAGGTCCTTGTCCATCTTATACGGCGACGCCTGGGCTAGCAACATGGCAAGAGTAATGCGGTCCTTCTGAAGCAGACCAAGGGCAGTCCTCTTGAAGGTGGTAATGAACAGGTCCTTGACGATGATGTCGCGACGTACTTTGTGGTCGGTCTCCTTGGACAAGTTCGGGTTGTTGTGTAGCACGCGATGGAAGATGTCGAGGAAGTACTGCAGCGAGAACTGGTAGAAGTGGTTCAGGTAGTGCAGCTGCTCAAGAACCGTGAAGACGGCACTACAAGACTTGGCGATGACATCGTACTCCAGGGTGATTTGCTCGACCTCAGCCATGACACCCTCAGTGTTGCTCATCTTGGCCGAGATCTCAGCCGCCTCAGTCTTCAGCGTCTCCAAGGTCTCGATGACGTTGTCGTCGTCTAGAATATTGCCACGCGACTCATTGAGAGCCTGAAGCAGGCGTTTCTCAAGCTGGCGCAGATGGACCTTGAACTCGCCCTGCAGCTTGATAAGGTTGGACCGTCTCTCGTCAACATCGGGCCGCTCAGACTTGAGTGCATCGTTCAGTGACTGGGTCTGGAGACTGCTCTGGGTGACTGTGAAGTTCACGAAGGTGGTGCGACTGCAGATATCGGGCGCGAAGGTCGCAGAAGGATCTCTCGTGGACAAATAGATTTTGAACGATGGCGAGAAGTCGATTTGCTGCTTTCCGAGTTGGATGAGGACGCGACCACCCGTCTTCTGGTACTCCTTATTCAGGACATGGTTCAAAATAGGATCGAGGTATTCTGCGTCCTGGATGAGGATGGGGTTGCCGAAACGGAGCGAGCTCTCGAGCTGCTTGGTGAACGAATCGTCTAGGAAGCTAGTGATAGTCAAACGGCGGTCCTTGCACTCCTTTTGTAAGAACTCGTTGACTCGGCCGGACGGGTCGATGATCAACGGGTATCGGTTGAATCGCTGCAGGATGATGGCATTTTCAGTGCAGAGATCATCAACGGGCAGGCTGTTCTCCTGCCACTTCAAGCGCTCGTCTGCGGTCGACATGTACTCGGTGAAGGGGTTGTGTGGTTTAAACTGGATGCCGGACAGATGCAACTGGTGCAGCCAATCCTCCAACATTGACTTGCGGAAGGTCTGATCATACAGACCGCTGTAAGCGAGGAACGCTGCCGCAACGAGCACATCTCCCACCAGGGTGCTGATCTGTGTCTCAAAGGACTTGCTGCCCTCTTCCCAGCGAACGCGTTCGGATGAGAGGCTGTCGAGCAGCTTGACGGATCGATCGACCTTGAACTGCACCCTCTGCATCTCAGACTTGATGGCCTGAGTCTCGCTGATGAGGGCCGCGTATTCGGTCTTGTAGGTCGCAATGCTCTGCTCGAGATGAGCAATGTTGTTCTCAATAGCCTTGGCCTCGGCTTTCGTCTGCAGAGCCTGTTCCTCCAGCTGGTCGACCTCCGCCCTCAGTGGGCCAACCCGATCCAGAATCTCGGCGAAGTTGACTTGGGCCTCTACCCACTGGACCAGAGGACCACAAGCCTTACTGGCACGATTGACCTTCTCGAAGGTGAACTCGGGGTTTGACAAGAACTCATTCCGCATCTTGATGCGCAGCGCTTTGTCATCTGCCTCTCGTTGTCGAAATTGATGATGCTAGCGATGAAGTCGTCGCGTCGCACCACGGCCTGGATAGCTTTCCAATCATTGACCTTGTGGCCGATAAGAGTGCAGACGGAGTCGAGGGCGAGCCTGACACCTGAAGGCGGCGTGTTCATGGATCGGACTTCCGTGAGGTGTTGCCTCTTGATGTTGCTGACGCTGGCCTTGGCTGACTCAACCGCGGGTTCAGCCTTGGCCAAGTCCTCCAAGACAACCTTCTTTCGCGAAGCAACTTCTGCCTCTTGCTTCTCCAACGCGACTTGGATCTCCAGGGACGTGCTCTTCCGCTGCTCAGCTTCTCGCTGGTCAGCGACCATGCGCTGTAGCTTCTCGTTCGCCTCGATATCCTTCTGCTCTAGTTGGGCCTTCTTCTCCGCAAGGCTCTCACGCAGATCGCGGACCTTGTCCACGGTGTCTCGCAGCTTCTCAAGACCAACGTTCAGATGGCGCTGTTGTTCTTCGAGATCCTCACGCTTCTCATTGTACAGCTTGACGTATTGAGCCACGAAGTCGAGGAAGTGGCGCGGGGTGAGGAATGTGACCTTGCCCTGCTGCCTCCGCAGCTTCTCATTGAAGCGCGCCAGAGAGTAGTGCATGTATACCATCGAGTTGACAACTGTCTCTCGGTGCGAGGGAGGCAAGCTGAGAGCGCGGTACGCAACAGGAATCGTGTCGGGCGCCTGGAAATTGGAACGGTCGAGATCCACCGAGTGCGTGAGCTCGTGAGCAACCTGGAATAGGGCTTGATCGGACCAGTCGCCGAACCAATTAAGCACGCAACGGTTGAACAAGGCTGGACTGGTAGCTGCCTTGGACGAGAGGCCGTCCTCTGGCGGGTTCATGGTGAACACAACGTGTAGGTTCTTGACAATCTGCGATGTGAACCACTTGTAGAGCTCCTCTTGAGAGTCGAGAAGGAGGCCTTGGCGTTGGGCTCCCTCCTTGCAAGCCGTCATGAGCGCCGCAAATTCGTCGCCTTCAAACAGGCCAGGAACCTCGGCATTGGCGAGCAGCGTGTTCATCCTCTCGAGGAAGCCCGAGTCCAGGACATTCGACTCGTCCATGATGAAGCACATCTTTTCGCCCTTGCAGCCACAGCGTCGCAGGACCTCTCTCAGATCCTCGTCGAAGTCCTCGGCCGAGTATTTGCCGTGCACCTTGATCTGATAGACCTTCAAACCGTTCATCCAAGCAACGAAACGTGACAAGGTAGTCTTTCCCGATCCGCTAACACCAATCAGGATGAGATGACCCTGAGGTTGCCTGAAGACACGATCGATGCGAAGGACGTGTTCCAGGACATCATTGAACAAGATGAGCGGAACGTCGACCTCTTCCTCGCAAAATGTCCTGAGTCGAGCTTTGACGAAATCACGCAGCTGTTCGCGGTCGACCGGTATGTAGTTCTTCGACAGCCAGTTAGAGAACAGGATGGGCCCGCCGAGGGCCTGCTGGTCATCGATGTTGGGGAAGAAGTCCAAGGCGATTCTGCGGACAGCATCGTCCGTCCACTTCCTTTCATCATCCTCCACGAGACGATCCTGGAAAAGACGCAGAGCCTCGTGGGCCCAGATCCTGATCAAGCCCTCAACCGAGAGAGTCTCCAGGGGCCGGATTGCCTCGTATACGCCGCGGACCCACCGGGTCAGTTCACGAGGACTGTAGACGTAGTGCGGCTGGATCTTGGGCGTGAACCGCTGTTGAGATTCGAGGTAGAATCGCACCATCGACTGAGTGAGCGGCTCTGCATATCCACGGAGCGACGGAATGATCTTGAGAATTGCAGAATTGAAGGTGCCGTAGATCTGAAGGAGGGACTGCTCGCCAGGGTAGTCAACCATGATGAGAGGTGCATGCCTGAGGAAACGGTCGCCCATCGGCGTACGGCCGGCGTCTGTTGGGGGTTACAGGCACCAACGAATTGGATTCTGTCGAGCGTGACCCACGCCTTGTCGGAGGTTCTCCAGAATCCGTTGTGCTCGACAAGCTGACGCAGGAAGGAGATAGCTCTCTGTGTACCATACTTGTCTGGGGCTGGCAGGTTGATCTCATCACAGAAGATGACGAGCCACCTGCCAATCTGAGTAGGCGACAACATGACTCCATTCAGGGTCTTCTTGTATTCGCAGTACTGCTCGAACGTCTTGATGAGGAGGTCAGGCGTGGTGGCGCTCGAGAAGTTGAGACCCACAACCTCCATGTTCGGGAGCTTTCGAAGAGCGCTGAACAGCGTCATTGTCTTACCAGAGCCAGGAGGACCGCAGAGTAGGAGCGGCTTGTGCTCAGCCAACCAAGAGTATAGAACGTCTTCGTGGCGGACCGTGTCGAGCGTTGGGATGACGACATCGGTCTGTGTGATTGAGTGAGTGTTGACCTCGATTGTCGGTACCTGGTTCTGCCAGGGAGTCCACTCTGCTTGTGGTAGCGAGACGTCAAAGTCGATGAGAGCGCTGGTGCCGTCGAGCGGTGGCGACCCAAAGTCAGCCAGACCACATACTCTATCGCCGAATGTCTTCCGATCCGCCAGTGGGCAATCACCAGTCAATGCCCACACTAGAGCTAGCAGTAGTTTCTTGGAGATGAAAGCTTCCACTTGCTCTGGGTCCAGAGGAAAGTCCACGTGCTGGCCGTTGTATTCTATGATATCACGAACCGCCTTGTTGAGGAGAGAAAAGAGCGTGTTAAGCACTCTTGCAACCGTGAAATCCATAATGTGGTTGTACCCCTCAGCTTCTTTGAGAGCAGCTAGAATGAAACCATCAGTTTCCAGGTGGGCGTGTAACAGGTCCGCTGCCTGGGATTGAACAGCCAGCGCCTTGGCGGAGCTCTGACCGGTGGCGACCGCATCTTCGTCCAGGTCTTCGAAAGCGACAGTGCGCAGGGTGTTGAGGTAGTTGGCCACCATCATATTGGGCGAGACGGTGTCTTCGCTAAACCAGACCATACCGCATCGACTGACGGTGGCGAGCGTGGCATACTTGAGATTCTCCACCTCGAACATGATGCGAACGTTGGGCGGCAGGTTGAGACGCTCACCGTTTGGCAAGGTGAGCAGCTTGTTGTCGTCGAGCACACTGTTCAGGTTCTCAACCCACTCAGGATCGACATCACCATCAAAGACGATCCAATGTCGCTTTGAGTCTTCGCCACGGAGATTGTCCACAATCTTACGCAGAATGCTTGTGAAGAGTCCGTCCGTCCACTCTCGTGTGGTCGAGTCCAGGTTGCCGTAGAGCGCCTCCTTGGACATGACTTTGGAGTCAATCACATGCGACACGCCCTCAACTCCCT
This sequence comes from Celoporthe dispersa, assembly GCA_016584495.1. Taxonomy (NCBI): domain Eukaryota; kingdom Fungi; phylum Ascomycota; class Sordariomycetes; order Diaporthales; family Cryphonectriaceae; genus Celoporthe; species Celoporthe dispersa. Next base: position 1,977,999 of record WAID01000004.1, read on the forward strand.
CGACCTGGTGGAGAGCATCGAGCAGAAGTCTCCAAGCCGCCGATTTGCCAGTTCCAGAATTTCCAACCATCATGACACCATGGTGGATCTTTTGGATCTGGTAGAGCTGCAGGATCTTGGTCATCCAGAGGTCGGTCACCACGAGCTGCCTCTCGCCCGCTAGACGACGTATAGCCTCTTCCAGCTTGTGCAGATTCGCAGGTACGTATTTGACGTTGGGGAAGCAACCCCTCTCGATGTCCATCATGATGTCGACGTCAGATTTGATCAGCTTTGGAGCGATGGTCTCCCGGATGCTCTGGACAATGATCTCAGGCTCGACCACTTCCTCAGCGCCAAGCTTGCCATCATTCTCGATAAGTCGAGCACGCTTCAGGCCGCCGGAGCTGACCAGGACGCTCTTCAAGGCACGCAGACCGAAGTCGTAATGCGCTTGCTTCGACAGTCTAGCTGAACACTGGTCGAAGAATGGCACAGTGTGTTTGGAGAGCTGCTTGGCTTGGTTGAAGCCTTGAGAATACAGCATGACTTCGGCAATGAGTTCCTTGTCAGGCTTGGACATGGCCACACTCCGGAAGAGCTTCTTGAGGTTATCTGGCAAATTGGAACGGCCAGCATAACCAGGGTTCATAGTGATGAAGATGCCCGTGTTCTCGTTGACGTGTAGCTGACGACCAACAAGCTCGATTTGGGCCTTGTCGTCCTCGACACCCTGCTTGAGGCCAAGCTGGATGTTCTGAATCTGCTGAGACACAGCAGACAAGATGCGCTCTTCGAGCCGGTTGAACTCGTCGAAACAACCCCATGCACCAACTTGGCAGATACCGAGGAAGATGCGCCCCATGGCCTGGAAGTCGAAAGTATCGTCGCAGCAGAAGACTAAAGTGAACCTGCCAAGCTCGACGCCGAGCGCCTTGACAGATTCTGTCTTGCCAGTACCCGCAGGCCCGTATGGCGAGCCTCCAAGGCGCTGGCAGAGACCTTGAGTGAGCGTCAGGAAGCACCTGTCGGTCAGCGGTGTCCTGACAAGCCTGTCTGGGACACCTAGGTACTCGTAGCCGTAGTTGAGCTTGGCGTTTGCCATCTTGATGTGCAGACGGTCGAGGTACTCGCCCTGGGGACTGTAGACGTAGCGCATCTGCAGAAGCCACATGTAGTGAGTCGGGGTGTTCGCGTTGAGGTTCATCAGCTTCTCGATGGTATCGCGCTGGTGGACACACTCCGTGATGAGCTGTTCGCACTTCTTCCTCAGAAGCACCTCCAGGTCTCCCAGCACGGTCTCGGCGAGCAGCCGAAGCACCTGGACCTCACGCTCGAACAGTGACTGCAGATCCTTTCCGCCGTCCGCCAGGGCCTGGTCGACAGCTGTAGTCCAGACCGCCTGGGTAGCGAGGACCACAATCTGGCTCGGATATGTTTCGATGAACTCGGTCAGGGCTGCCTGCTCGATTTTTTCGCTGGAGAAGATCGGCATGTATTGTTCGACAGCCTCAGCCAACAGCTCAGCAAGCGTCGCCCTCATGCCGCCTTCCAGAAGAGCAAGCCAGTCGTTGATCTTGGGGGTCTGGATGACCGAGATTTGCTTCTTCAACCGCACGACTTCGCCTTCTTTGGACGTGAAGCCGGAGATGACACCTTCCTCGTCCATAACCAGGCCAGAGAGGCCCGCAAACATCTTTTTAAAGTGTTTGGCAATACGCAGGGTATCGTTGCTGTTGCCAATCATTTCCAGAAGATCTTCATCACCGACGAAGTAGAACCGCGGGAATGATACACGCTCCTTCTCGAGGTATTCACCAAGGGCCTTCTGGATCTTGTTGAGAAGCTCGGCCAGGCGTTCCAGAGACTTCTGCACATTCGGGATATTGAGGACATCCAGGACGGTAGGCTGCTTGTAGACCTTCTTCATGACTGCTGAGAACTCGCTGTTGATGTTCTGGAAGCGCGAGGACTCAATGGGCAGGAGATGCTTGATGTCTGCGTTCCCGGTGAAGACACCCTCGAGATACACCCACTGACGCTGAACATCAATCCACACATCAAAGAGGACATGGACGCGGTTGAGCCTATCCTCCCAGGTAGAGGCTTCCTCCTCAAATTCCTTGTAGTAAGGGGAATGCCTCATGGCTTGCAGGGAGTTGAGGTTTTCGCTGCATTTTGCAAAGAGCTCGTCCCAGCCGCGGATAAGACGACACTTGTTCTGGTAGTTGACGAGGTCGAGGTGATAATTGGTCCAGTCCTCCTTGACCTGCTTGAGGAACTCTTCCAGGGCCATCTCGCCCTGGGCCTGGGCGATGATGTCCTTGATGATGACCTCGGTCGCCACCAGGTTGAGATCCCAGACATCGCCCAAGGTCATGGAGACGGGCGAGTACCGCTTGCCAGGCTTGATCTGTTTCCAGATCTTGGTCCAATGCCGATCCCGCACCGCCTCGGACTTGAGATCACCGAGCAGGGAGTTGACCTTGAGGTATTGACGGAGGATGGTCTGGATGTGCTCAAAAGCAGCATACTGCCGCATCCTGCTGGGCATTTCCTTGGTCATCTTGATGAGATTGTCAATGGATGATCTGATCTTCCTTGGTTGCACGCTAGTCCAGAGCATCTCCCGGAGCTCGTTGAGACTCTTCCAGATCAGCGAGAGCGAGGCCCAGACAGACTTGAAGTCCTGGACCTCCTCCAGGATGACACCGAGGGATGAATCACCCGAGGCCGGAAGGTCGAGCGCCTCCTTGGCTTTCGCGACCATGGCGAACTCCTCTTGCAGCTGGGTGATCCTGGTCTCAAACGAGCTCAAGGTGGCATTGGCCTCGTCAGGAGGTATGGTGCCGGACACGGGCTTCTCTTCATTCCACTGCGACGCAACCTCTGTGATCTTGTCGGCCACGACCCTGTCTTCGGCGGTGATCTTGGCGCGCAGGGCATCTGTCTGGTCCTGCACGACCTTGGACTTGCGTGCGAGAAGCTCGTTGAGCGCATCCCACATGCCGTCGACCTGTTCTGCATGGAGCCAGTCGTTGGGGAACTGGTACCGCTGCCTCACGAGAGTCGACTCGCCCTGGCGGAAGATCTCCACCTCGGGTGCCCAGAGCTTGACCTGCCGCTTGCAGCTCTGGACGATCGTGATGAACTGCACGGCCTGGGCGGTTGATGACGCCTCCAGGCTCTGGCCCTCCAGATCCCGTCGGGCCTTCTCGAGCTCAGCATGTACGTCCCGCATGCGATTGCCGAGGCGGCTTGCGAACTTGAGGAGTATGTCGTGCTGCCACTGATCATACTTGGCATTGACCTTCGTCTGTACCTGATCATAATCGATCGTGATATGGCCAAAGGGACGGCTAACCTCCGAGGTGTCGAAAGTCTGACGTGTCTTCCGGATCTCTTGCAAGAGCTGGAGCCACCGAGAGAGCTGGTCGCCGAGAAGATCGTAGACTTGATCTGACTGCAGGTCCCAAAGAGATTGAAACTGGAGCCACTTGTCGACATATGACCCGACTTCCGACAGTTTCTTCTCAACGGAGCCATGGACGCGGGTCAGCATCTCCGTGCACTCAGCAGGCAGGTCGTTGAAGCGAGGCTCTTCGTAGGCTGTAGTGCTTAGGCTCATTTGATAGCGAGTAGCCTTGACCTTGTGCAGGTTGCAGATCACACCGAGCCAGTCCTGGAGCTGCAAGAACCAAGTAGCCCGCGCGTATTCTAGAGGCGGATCCAGATAGATGACTTGATTCCGCATAGTGATCTCGTGTACCGACCGCTTCATCGTCGGCCTGTCTGCTTTGGTCTCCGCTGCGCCCTCCGTGAACGTCCTGCGGCGGTTGTCCTCGCCTCCGAAATGGTCGTCCTCAAATGCTTCGATCCAGGTCTGAATGGCACGCTGGAGGCGGACGAGGAGCGTGTTCTTGATCTGGGTGTTCATGCCCTCGACCCAGTAGCCCAGGTTCACGTACTGCTCCAGGTTGAGCTGGTCAACGGCCTCCTGGATCGTCCTCAGCCTCGACTCGAATGCCGTGGCTTCGTAAGGGCAGGTGCCTAGCTCGGCGAGAGACTTTTGGATGGTGATGTTGATTGTCGCCAGCGTCATCGTCTTGGTCTGGAGAAGCGATACTTTTGATGCCAGCTCCTTGACGAAGGCGACGTGCTTGCTCTCGGTCTTTGATGAATCCGTCCTGAAATGCAGCTCGTACATGTTATTGAACGACTCCCATCGTAACGGTATACCCTTGAGGATGGCCGTCTGGACATCATTGCGGTAACCACTAAGCAGGACAGAGACATCTGGCATATCCGCAATCTGGCGGTCGGTCTGTGCGAAAGTTCGAACACTCTCCATGAGGCTGACAGCAAAGGGATAGACCCGCTTCGCCTCCTTGGATACGGTGTTGATGGCGTGGGGGACGGCGTAGTTCAGCCACAGGAGATTCCGGACTTCTTTGAAGAGGGCGATGACCTGGGCATCGAAGTTCACCTGCAGCTCCAAGATATTGCCGGCGGACCGGATCCTGCTCACCGTGAAAAGAAGCCCCGAGATTGTAATCTGCTTTCTCTGCACGTCGTGGAGCCAGGCATCGTAGATGGGTCGAGTGTCCAGCTTCTTCCGGAAGAGATCACCCTCGTTCTTGAGCTTTTCTCCTTCGGTGTGGATAGCCCAGTTGGCACCGAGGACATCCTCCACCTTTTTCATGTACCCGTCAAGCTGCCGCTCTATCTGGCGTGCCCAGATGATAGCTCCGGATACAGGAGGGAGGTCGTGGAGCTGTGCCATCGCATGGGCCTCGGAGTGGCCATATTGCTGCTTGAAGCGCTCGTGGAGCGAGTTGATGGCCTGCTTCACGTTGTCGATGAGCTGCGTCTGGTACTCAGCAATGGCACCTCGGATCTTAGGCCGCACAAACAGGGCGTTAAATTTCGAAAATACGCGGAACATCTCGTTGGCGTTCCTAGCCGTGGCCAGGCGGTCTCGCAGCCGAGCGATAATGGAGTTCTCGACACGAGACGTACGCTCGTTGTAGGTCTCTTCGGCCTTGACCCACCTCTGGGTTCCCTCGGGAGACACATCAAGCAAGTCCACATTTCGGAGGGCCTCCCAGGCCTGCTTGACCTCCTCGACTGCATCGACGTCACCCATTTCCTCGACAACGACACCGCCGGTGATCGCGGTGTCCGTTACCTCGGCGACAGTCTTTGGCCCGAGAACATCGACGATGGTCTTCTGCAGCTGCTCGTGGTTGTCACGAAAGTTGCTGACGTACTTGAGGCGGGACTGCAGCTCGGCATGCCTGGGGGTGATCTTGATGGGGATAAACTTCTCGTTCCTCCTCCGCGTGACGTCGCGCGCGACATCGGTGAAGGACTTGCGGTTATCATCCCAGGCTCTGAAGACCCTTTCTGTCATGCGCATGACGTTCCTGAACTCCTGGTAGTCAAGGTCGACGAGCTCGGTGCCGGGGAGCAGGCGATGCATGACCTCGTCCAGATCCGCAGATATGGCCTCCACCAGAGGGAGCGCCCTCCGGATAGGATAGGGACATATCCTGAGCTTCTTGTTCAGGTGTGTGAAGATCTGGTCGATGGCGTCCCGGACCTTGGGCAGGGATGTGGCCGAGAGGAGCTCGTCCAGGGGGAAGTCACGCATGAGCTGGTTGTACTTCTGGACTGTGTCCATGGCCTCCTTGAGGCCCGTGTCTGCGCCAAAGCTGACGGTGGCCTGGAACCGCTTCGCATGCTTCAGGATCTCCAGCGTCAGGCGCACGCCATCGCTGGAGAGCTGCCCTCGATGCCGCCCAGCGCCGCCTCCATAGACAGCCAGAAGTTGATCTCCTGGTTGGCGGTGCCGGTCGCAGGGTCGCGGTTCATCTTGGTGATGACCTGGATAGACTTGATCCAGTTGTTCACGATCGCCTGCAGCTTGTTCAGGAACTGACTGTCCGAGAGGAGCGCGGCGGGGATCAGATCGATGGAGGGCTTGGTGTGGCGGGCGGCGGCATCGTCGAGGGCGGTCTGTACTATCGGGTGGAAGGGCAGCAGAACCTCTGGGATCTCCACATTCTGCTGCAGGTGCGAGAGGCTCAACTCCAGCTCGGTCCACCTCTTCTTCGTGACAGGTATGCCGGTCTTGGCGTCGACATCAGCCCTGCCACGGCTTCCCCCTATCATCTGCTGGCTCTTGGTGCTCGCGTCGAAGTACGGCGCCAGACCATTGTGGAGGAAGAGCTGGAGGTACTCAAAAGGTGAGGCCGACGGGCCCTGCTCGCTGGCGGTGGCGGCAAGGTACGCCGGGCCTGGCAGGTTGAGGACCTGCAGCTGGGACGACAGGGGGACAGACGGCTCGAGAGGTTGAGGGCGCTTCAGGAGGACGAGGAAGGCGACGGTCGTCGCCGTCGAGGACAGGTCCGACGCGATGGTGTATGTATGAATAACTCGTCCTGCAGGAGCTCTATATTAGCCAAGACATGTGAACCAGGCGGGAGAGGGTCCGCGGTGTGTGTGTGTGTGCAGCGACATACTTGGCTCTCCGTCGCCGTTCTCCAGCTGGGGGCGCCGCAGGGAGGTCCTTCTGTATGTATAGGGACACCTGGGCATCACTGGTGAAGCGGGTACATCGCTGGAGGGTATCGGCGTGTCGGGACTTGGACAGCAGGCTGCCGGGGGCCTCGAGCTCCTCGCGTGTTGCGCCGAGCGCGGCCTCGAGCAGCTGGGCCAGATGGTCGACGACGCGGGCCGGGTCCATAGCAACGAGGGCGGTGCCGTTGACACCGTTGCTATCGCCGTTGAGAGGCGTCGGCGGCAGCTGTGGCGATGCCGCCATCTCCATGGCTGGGCGTGCGTGCTCGTGGTCAGGAGGGTGTTCTTGTCGGCGATAATGCTCTCACAAAATCGCCGTCATGTCTTCCCCCAAATTAGTCGGTCAAGGGGGTGGTGGTTTGGGGTCGCGAGTTCCAGGGAGAGACGCGCGAAGACAGCGACACACGAAAAAAAAAAAGGGAATCCAAACAACAACAAGCAAGACCGTTCGAAAAGGAAAAGAAAAAAGGGGGGTATCTCCGTGCTCTCTAAAATGCCGTGAATGCCGTTGATTTACTTCAAGAGTCGAAACGAGAGGACATGTAACAAGTGTCGCTGGTGTACAGCTGTTGATAAGTTGAGAAGAGTGTATGGAGATGAGGAACCCTTGTCATTCTTGGGGAGGCATACATAATGTGCAGCAGTAGTAGCATCAGCAGGGGGGGCACTGTTGACTTTCTCAGGTCCTGTCTGTCATGTCTCGTCCCCTCCACCCTCCACCCTCCCCCCCGGGGCGCGGCAGACAGCTCAAGCCAACGCGCACCTGCAGCAGCAGGTCTTGGATGTTCCACCCCTGTCCCGCGACTTGTGGCTGTCCCGCCCGAACGGTCGAGACTGATTGATTGGTCCAGGATCTCACATGGTTCATGCAGGTTGAAACCGATGTGTACTGTCGACAACCCGTCAACTTCACATGCCATACCGTTTATGATGGCCGTCGTCCCCTTGAGAAATGATTCTGCCTTCTCTTACTGCTTCTAGAAGAACGAGTGCCCCCAGGTCTCTACAGCCTGGGTGGACTGTGCTTGTGGGTATCACACCACCTTTTTTCCCCTTCTTTTTTTCCCTTCTTTTTACCCTTTTTCCCCCCAGGGAGTAGTCAGTCAAGGCAGATCAGACAGGCCAGACACACCAGGCGTGCTCTTTGGGTGGTTGTCTGAAGGGGTTCAAAGCCTGACCAGCTTCACCCAGATCTGGATTTTATTTTTCTTCTTCTTCAACATGTCTCTAAAGCATGCGGCAAAGCAGGCAATCCATCCCACAGGCGACCATCCCAACACAAAAACCTAGCCCCACCCCCCCCCCTCTTGCCAAGCGATTTGGTTTACATATAAAGAAAAAATACCCCATAACGCCCTGACTTCGCCTCCCACTCACGGAAAGAAGAACACCACCGCCACCACCACCACCGAGTCGTCCTGTTGGTTGACCCGCCAAGCCCCCCGCCCCCCAGAACCTGTCGTGCGTAAAGCCCATGAGCGTCGTAAAAACAGAAGAAAAAAATAAAGAAAGAAGAACGAAAAAGAAGAAAAAAAAACACAAGAGAAAGGGAGAGAGAGAATGTCTAGGCGGCCTCGTCTTGCTACTTTTTACGACCCGTTTCCGGCGGTGCTGTTGTCGTCGAGCCCCTTGAGCTTTTCCCGCTGAAACATGACGCGCTCGTTGCAGATGTCGACAAACATCTCGTACTTCTTGATCTGCTTGTCCTTTTCGCGTACCTTGTCCTCCAGCCCCTCGATCTCTTTCTGGTGGTCTTGCTTCAGCTTGTCCAGGTCCTCGTTCACCTTGGCGATCTCTTTACGGAGGTCGGTGATGATCCGCTCCTGAGCACTCGGGCGGGGTTTGCTGTATATTGCGGGCCGGTCCTCAGCCAGCCCATCGGTGACCTTTGCGGGGTTGCGGTTGATGGCTGCCCGCGCGTTGTAGATGTCCCGGGGCAGCAGCGGGACGGCAGGATTTTCGGACTGGAGGATCTCCAGCGTCTGGCTTACACCGATGCCTTTTGCCCGGGTCAGCTCTGGTTGGCGGTGGCCCCCCCTCCATATGTGTGCCTCCGGGGATGGTACATACCTTGCTCCTTCAGGTTCTTCACGGTGGCGACCATCTTGCTGTCGAGCTTGCGCGCTGCAGGGTGGAGCGAGGGGCTCTCGCTGGGGCCGTGGTTGTGCTGCAGGTGAGCCGGGTCTGGGCGGTACCGCACGGTCCACTGGGTCCTCTGCTCGATCGCGAAGAAGCCGAACTGGCAGTTGCACTTGCGCGATGTCGTCTTCCGCTTGCGCACCTCGGGGGTGATGCGGCTCGGCGGCTTTCCCGCGCGGTCGCAGACGAAGAGCACCTTCTTCAGGCCCGGCACCGTCTTCTTTGACCTCCCAATGACAATCGCGTAGCCGACGGAGGTGCAGTAGTCCAGAACAGCCTTGTGTACGGCATCGAGGGTCGGGTAGCTGCCGCCCTCCGGAGGGGCCGACATCATGGCACCCATGGGCGTCCGCGGTACGTACGGGGTTCCGTTGTCGGGGTTCTTGCCGTCGGCCCCACCATCTTCACCATCACCAGCCTCTGTCTGGCTGTCTATCTCCATAGTATCGTCTGTCTGGTGTTCGGAGAGCGGCGTGGGGCCATCTGGGTGCAGCGGCTGGGCCTGGGGCGGGGGCTGCGGGGTCTTGGGTTGTGCCTGCGCCGGCGGCTGAGGCGTCACGGCCGGATGGGGGTGCGAGGCGGGGGACTGGGACATGATCGAGCTGTCCTGGGCCATGGCCTGCTGGTGGTTGATGGCCTGCTGGCTGATGGCCTGCTGGTTGAGCGCCTGCTGGTTCATGGCCGGCTGGCCCAGGGGCGGCTGCCCCATCGGCTGCCCGCTCATGGGCGCCTGGTTGATCGGCTGGGCAGCTAGGTGCTGCTGGGGCATCGTGGTCGGTATGTAGCCGAGGGGATTGCCGTTGGGCTGCGGCGTCATCTGTCGGTGCTGGGGGGTGCCCCGAGGGCGCGAGCTCGGGACGGGCAGCTGGGCCTGGGGCTGCTGGGCCGGTCTGCTGCCATTCTGGACGGGGTTGTGGACGGGAGACGGGTTGGATGGCGCTGAGAAGAGCTGCGGAAATGTGCTGGACGGGGCCTGATGCGAGGGGAAGTGCTGGAAGGGCGCCGAGTGCTGTGGGAGGACTGCTGTGTTGACCGTCTTGCTGGGCGGCTGTGGCGGGAAACCCTGGGCGGCGGCTCGACCTGGACGGATGCCGTTACTGTTCATGCCTCCTCCAAACGACAGACCAGGGTGGCCTCCGTTTGTCGTCGACATGGCGGCGGGGGTTTGGCAGACGGAGCCAGTATCTTGGGAGGGGGCGCAAACGCCCGTCGCCGACGACAGCACACGGGGACTGATGAAAGGTGAAGCCAGGCCCGGCGGGTCCGAGAGCCCTTGATAAACTTGATGATCTCTGCGCAAATCGCGACGCGGAGGGATGGGGGTGGATGTAGTGTAGAGCCACAAGGAGGGCTGGCCGCCCCGGTGGGCTGCAGCATCGAAATCAAAAGCAACTCTGCGCACAGGCCATCGTTCCAGGGGCCCACCGCCGCTGTTGGTACTGTGGTACTAGTGGCCCTGCCCCGCACCCGGCCTGAGCTGAGGTAGCAGCTACGTTTTGGTGCCTGCAGCAGCGGCCCCTCTCAGGTACTTCTCCCCTCTCTGTTTGACTTCTGGAGACAAAGGCCCTACTATGACATTGTGTTGTGGTCTCGATGCCTTTTTTTGTCTGTCTTCTTCTTCTTCTTCTTCTCCCCCCTTGGAGCTACCAATGCACACTCCCAGCCTTTTCCCTGGATTTCTTCAGAAAAACTAAACTTCCTTCTTTCCTGATTTTTTTCCCCCTTAACGAGTCATTTGCAGACGAGATGAGCACCCATCCTCCCCCTCGGGTTGGGCAGCATCGACCTTTTTCTCTTTTGTTTTCTCTCAGCCTGCCCTGCAGCATACCAAGTAGAGTACTTGTATACCACTCGAGTTGTGTGGGTGACTAGAAGTATTTGGTATGCTTCCTTCCTCCCTCCCTCCTCCTCTTCCTCCTCCTCCTCCTCCATCTCTGCACTGCTACTGTTCCTTCTCGCAAGGTTCAGGCAGCCGATACGTTGGCATCTGGGAAGAACGAAGTCGTCTTCTCCCGCCTCTTGTTCCGCACCTACCACCCACACAACAAGTACACGGCACGGAGATCAAAAGTCACCACTCCCTCCCCCCCCCCCTGGTTCTCGTATCACCACCTCTTGCTGCATCACCCATGCAAGGTTGCTTCTGGTGGAGGGCCTGGGCTGGCTGTGGCGTCCGTTGCGTCACATAGCAGACGGCCTGGCCCTGCCGTGACCGCCTGCAGACAGACACTTACCGGGCAATTTGTTTTGATCCCAGGGTGTATCCCGCGTCTGCAGGCTCCCCATGCACATTCGTGCCGCTTCGCCTAGAGTTGGGCACATTGGCATATGTTTAACCGGCAGCCTGACACGGCAGACGTGGAGAAGAACGAGCCAAACGATCCTATCAACTTGTGCCAACACTTTGGCCGTTTGGTGGAAATCAATCTTTCTTTTGTCATGTCGCTATTAATAGCATACGCATAGTTTCTTTTCTCATTTATGCTGCGGCCGGCATTTTTCTATCCTCTCTCTCAGGTCCGCGGGAGGCTGTGTGGGGCATGTCTCACCGTCCATGTCACTGCGCTGCATGACAGCTGTCTAGGTCAGGTTGAGTGGCAGGTTGGGCTCGGGAGGCTTGAGGCACGAGGGAGGGAGGGGGAGGGGAGAGAAGGAGAGGACTGGGCATCCGTCAAACCTTGGCCCAGCAGGCTGGGCAGTGTCAAAGAGTATGGTCCCTGCCTGCCCTCAAAGCGGCTTGACAGGTCGAGCCTGATGAGATATTCGGGATGGTCCACTCACTTGTTCGCCTCGCTGCTCTTCACAGGCACACTGGCTGCGCCTTCAAGATTCTTTCTTTTCCAGACGTACGGTTTTGATTCTCCCAGGAGCTAGATCAGGTTACCGAGAGGCCCAGGCGCGAGGTTCTCTGTGGTTGGTCTTGTTTTCACCCTGCATGGGCTGTCTTAAACAAATGTGATGGCTCATTGGGTGCAGTGGGCCGTTGGAAGACGCCGTGCATATCCTGTGGTACCACCCCTAACGCTTCTTGTCACGATTCGAGCTGCACACTGGCACAGCACAAATCGGACTGTTTCCCGCAAGAATATTGTCAAATTGGCTTGGGCTAATTAACCTACGACAAAAGCCACCTCTGAGCGGTCATATCTGACTGAGCGTTGAACTAATTAGTAGCACCGGATGCTCTACATATATTGGCAGGCCCCAGAGCCGCCCACCAACCCCTCACCTACACGGTGGACAGAGCCTCGGAAGAGTAACACCTCTCTCTACCTACGAGGCAGGAGCCCATGCATCATTGTGCCTCACACTGGACTCGTGACCTCGGCCTCACACCAGCCACAATGCCGTCCCAAGAAGGAGTCAAAAGTTCGCCGACACTCGTCGAGGAGCTGGTTGCGGCCGGCGAAGGAGGTTGTGATGTGGGAGAGATCACACACACAGGCAGAGGCCGAGAGGGAAAGGGGAGCATTGGTCAGTATATGGATGATACTGAAGACGTCGACGTGCCATCGCGGCAGAAGGCTACTACTCGACGCAGGACACGATCTCTGCCACCATCCGTACCAACCTCATGGGTTAAGCAGGGCTCAATGGCGAGCATCACGGCGGCACCGGCCGATGCCCCCTCTTCCTCCCTCGCCGTTGGGAATACCAAGGCTTGCACCGGTGCAAGTCCACGCTGATAGCCCTGACAACCTGCGCAGTACGGGCGATTCAACGAGGGCATACTCCTTCTTGCACTTCCCTGCGGAGATCCGCAACATGATCTACTCATACCTCACGCACTATCCTCGCTGCACAGACCTGTACAGGTCATTCTACCGCACCGTCTCGTACGCGCCGAGCAGCACCAAGGGCAAGCCCCGCCAGCAGACCCTCTACACGCCCACCATCCTCCTCCTGTGCAAGCACATCACCGCCGAGTGCCTTCCCATGCTCCAGGCGCAGCCGCTGGTCATCGACCGCCTGCCGCCCTTCGAGGGTGCCGACACCATGCCTGACAGGTACCACCGCGGCTTCCTGACCATCTCAGACTTTGTCGGCCGGCGCACGATCCAGAATCTCCGCCATATCGACATCCGCATCGGCCTGGGTGAGGGCCCCCTCGGGAGCGGCTGGGCCTGGAAGAACATCGTGGACGAAATGATCCAGCTCCTCGGGCAGCGCAACGCGTTCATCAGCATGCGGCTGCTGATCCGGCTGTGCAACTGGACAGAGCAGTCGCCTATGGGGAGGGTGGAGTATGGTATCTATAGATACATAGAAAAGGTTCATTTCGTACCCTTTACTCTGCCCTTTGCTCTTATGTATAAACAAAGGCCGAGATTTGCTGATATAGATTTTTTTTTCTGGAGCAGGAAATGAAGTCCTTCGCCCACATGCAGTCAAGAATCTCCGAGCAGCACCGGATGGCCCTGGAGGTCTGGCGAATCGAGGGAGAACAGGCCATCTTTGAGACCTCGTGCCACTGGTACGACGTGGCAGGAGTCTGGGTCAAGGTTCTGAGCACCCGGGGCCCGGCGCTCGAGGAGGAGTTTCCGGCGTGCGTGAGGAGGTATCCGGACAGCGAGATGTTTCCTGGGTCTATTATGGACTTTGTGGAGCCCCTGCCTCCTCCTCCTGTTCCTTCTAGTGGTGCCTCTGATGATGAAGGTCACGAGTGATGGGGGCTGAGTTTATTTTTCCTTCTCTTTTTTCTTTCTTTTCTTTTTTTTTTTTCACATCATGGAAAAGACTAAAGATGTGAAGTCGATCATGTATGCTATAACGCAGTGACAATAATAGATGGTATCATTCCCTGTACACCCTCTGTCCCAACCAGATACATAGATATCCTTGCCCGTCCAACGCCATGCAAGAAAAGAAATGGAACCACAAGTCATGAACTCCGCGCAAGGCTATACCGGTGATCCTCAACATCCGCGCTCCCCTCTGGGTCGAACCAGCTCCCAAAGTCAAGCTTCATCAACAGGTGATCGACGCCTCCTACGCGCCGCGGCACGTACTGGCCGTCCTCCCTCAAGCCCCCTGCCCCACCCTCCTCACCGGTCTCGTCACCGGCCCAGGCGAGACCTTCATGGTCCGTCTCTAGATTCCTCAGCACGCCGATGACACTCTCGATACCGCCCTTGGTCTTGCGGATCGTCGCCTGGATCTGTCCCCTCACGTCCTTCTCCTCGCGCTCGAGATCCACAAACGCGTCGACCACGCCGACGTCCTCTTCGAGGTCGATTGCGTTCCAGACCTCCTGCAGGCGGTGGATGAGCGCGATCAGCTGGTCAATGTCGACCAGCAGGCTGTAGAGCGGGTCGGTGAAGGATCCCTGGGACAGCAAGATGCGTCGGACGAGTGTAGATAGGTAGAGCCGATGGGCAGCAGCCAGTGTCTGTGGATCGTGTGGAGACCTGGCTGGTTTGTGTAGCAGACTAGATGCCGTAGAGGCTTCGGCGAGCCACATGTCCTCCTCCTCCTCCCTCACCCGCATCCATCATATTTGTATCCCTTGTCGAGAGTCTAGACTGTGCTCGGGATGTGGCGCGAGATGGTGCCGCAGAGGCTGGCAGTCCGGCCGTGTCGCTGCCGGTTGTCAGCCACCGCTGGAACCCATCCCACAGCTCGGCGACCACCTCCACCTGGAGGTAGCCCTCCAGCTCCGCCAGGAAGAAGATAGCCGCGCTGCAGGTGGTCCATGTATTCCGCATGGCAAGCATGCGTCGGGCATGACGCTCCCGCAGTAAGATGACACGCGCCCGAACTGCTTTGCTGCTGCCGTATGCCGGCCTGGGCGGGGGCGGGTGGTGTCTCCTGAGAGGTGTGACCTTCCACAGGTCAGTAAGCCGGAGGTGAGCCCTGCGGATCGAGTGCAAGTAGGAGTTGATGGAGGTGTAGACCTGCATGTCTGAGGCGCCGAGGAAAAGGTCGAGAGGTGAAGGGACGCGGAGGGACAGGACGACAGGGACGGAAAACATCAGGTTGCGGAAAGGCGTGGTCGCGATCTGCATAGCTGAGCGTGACTGCACCGGTGTCTTTGATGTCGGCCTGGCAAGACTCAACCTGAGGAGATCTCGAGCCATCTCAAGGCCTTCATCCTCGCCGGCCTGCTGGCCTTGCATAGACCCCATCGCGGCCCAGGTTCTGGTCAGGACCGCGATGACCTCGCCTTCCTTGACCACGACACTGCTCAGGCCGTCGCGCTTCTCGTGCGCCAGGTTGTCTGCCCTGCGCCACCGGCTGCGAATCTTCTCATCGGCCTGCTGGGTAAGGGCCATCGCGAACTCGCCGCGGCCCAGGAGGAAGAAGTCCCGCAGGAGCTGGAGCGCCTCCAGGACCCTGGACAGGGGAAGCAGCTTCTGCAGAGTGCTCCTGGAGAGAAACAACCTGATGCCCGTGATCGTCCTCGAGAAGGTCGCGCTGTCGAGCGGATAGGTCAGCTGAGACAACTCTCTCAGCTGCGACGAGAGCTGGTCCACGCCCTGCATGCCGCTCTCGAGGCTGTTCTTGGCCCTGATGTAATTCAGAGACCGGCCGATGAAGAGCATCGACGCTGCTGTCGGAGCGGTGACGAAAGACGGCAGGAGATCGGGGACACAGATGAACTCCTGTGGAAGTGGTCAATTCGCTGTCCAGCTGGGAACGGGACTAGACCAACAACAACAAAGAAAAGAAAAAAGAAAACAATAAGAAAAGAAAGCTCACCTCGTCGACATCCTCAGCCTTCTGTATGAAGAAATCCTGCGCCCCAAAGCCGGGCAACCTCCCATACAGGATCCAGGCAGATACCTGCTTCAGCCACGCCGTCTCGGCCACCCTGACCAGACTCCTCGCCGCGTCCTCTAGGTCCTGATACCCGGTCTGCAGGTCCCCACGCAGGCGATTGATGACCCTGGCGCCCGTGCAGAGCACGTCCCTCCCGCCGTCGTCACCCCTCACGCTCTTCAGCATGAAATCGGTGACATCCCAGAGCCACTCCATGCGCCGCGTCCAGCCCTCAAACTCCCCTCACCACGGCCGTCAGCGGCACGATGTTATAGGCGCCGACCAGGGCGGCATCCCTGCGCAGGATGCCCTCCTCGACCTGGAGGACCTTGCGCTGGAAGGCCCCGAGGTGGGTGCCCTCGACCGCGGTGGCGACGGCGCGACAGATGGCGGAGGGATGGGACGCGGCGACCTGCGAGGAGAAGGTGAGCAGCCTGACGTGCAGGTCGCTCAGGCGGGCGACCCCAGCGAGAGCTCGCGCTCGGGCGGCGTGATCAGGGTGGTGTCACGGGCGGGGGGCGGCGCATGGGGGTCTGCGGTCGCGGCGGTTCGC
The DNA here is from genome assembly GCA_016584495.1 of Celoporthe dispersa. Lineage (NCBI taxonomy): Eukaryota > Fungi > Ascomycota > Sordariomycetes > Diaporthales > Cryphonectriaceae > Celoporthe > Celoporthe dispersa. The sequence goes on from WAID01000004.1 coordinate 1,994,011, forward strand.
AGCAGGGGCGAGGGGTGTCCCGAGAGGGAAAGGAGGATTTCGTGGAGCATCTCGAGACGAGGCGGTGCGCGCGCGGGGGAGGCCTATAAGAGCAGGGAGAAGGAGAGAAAGGCTTGATGTCAGAGAGCAAGACCCCCCAGCGGTTTAGAGACAGGGAGAGAGGTGTAGAGCATGGGCAGCGGGGACGGTGGTGGGATCTCTGACTCTGCCTCATCAGCGCCCCTCGCCGTCGTCTCCTGCTGCTTCGTCTTCGTCTCCTGCTGCCGCTGCCGCTGCCGCCTCGCAGTCTCTCCGTAGCTGTCGACAATGCTATGATAGAGCAGGATGGCGGTCCCACAGGGCTCCCAGCGACAACACATCTGTGCATGTGCAGTTCGAGATCAGAGCGCGTGTTGCTCGGGCAAGGACGTATAGGGAGTGAAAGGTGCCGCGGCGGAGCCTCTGTGGGGCGGGAAGCTGTTCCTTGTCGATCAGCCCAGTATTTAACCTGCTGTGTGTACTGTGCCGGGTGCCACCCAAGACTGGGGACGCGTCCCAGGTCGCTAGCGCTGGCCTGTGAGGAGGGATGTGATGTGACGTGGTAGGGTGTGTACCATAGTATCTACGTGATAGGCCGTCCAGAAACTGTGCAAAATCAAGCTGCATACCGCCATCTTGATGCGAGGCCGACCAGATAGAGATGGCCTCCCAGGCTCCCGGTTGGCCCCATTTTTCTGACTTTTCGAATCCCTCGGAGCTGAGAACTCTAGACTGAGAGAGAGGGGGGGGGCGGGCGGGCCTTGATGCAGGAGGTCCGAGACTGAAATAGTACCAACTACCACGGAGTCATACCAACGCGCTGTTAATTCCTCTTGATAGGACAGGATAGAAGTTGAGCCACAAGGAGTACCGTGTGAGGAGACATGCAACTGAGCTCCAGACCCACTGCTACGGCCTACATAGTACTGTGGTATGGTAGCTGGGCAGGATGGTAGGCTGGCAGGGCTGGTGCTGTAGGTACTCCGCCTCTGCCGCGCCGCAAGAGAAAAAAAGGAGAAAAAAAAAAGAAGAGGCCAGGTGAAAAGGAATCAAGAGCACAAGAGTAAATTGGAAACAATGGACGAGGTGGGTGAGACATGATTAGGTCCCTCGTCTTCTCTTTCCACCAATCTCAGACCTTTGCCCTTGCCGCTGGCCCCTGCTTCTTCCCTCTGCCGCTCGAGATGTCTTAGGTCTCTCTGGAATGTGGTTTCGAAAATGGAGTCTCATTCACGGTTTCTGAGATGTTAGGTGGGCGTATACTTAGATTGAAACCAGACAAAGATGAGAAGCATTTACACGTAAGCTCGTCCTTATATTATTCCTACCTTGTCCTGAGACATCGCACTCTTTCCAACATATAATCAGTACTTCACAGTCGCCGGTTTCTTTCCCTTAGCTCCCGCAAATGAGCTCGTTTCAGATCCAGCCTGTCCCTCGTCCAGTACGTGTTGTTGTTGCTGCTGCTGCTGCTGTTGTTCAGCGGGCAGAGCGCCAACCACACCCGGCGCATCACCACCATCCCCCCCGCCGACAATGACCTGGCCGCCACCGTCCGCGACGCGACCCACCACCATGCCCTTGGCCACTGACTTGAGGATCGCGCGTCTGGACACGCCCGTCACGTCGATATAGACCAGCCCGACGTTCTTCACGCCGCCGCTGAGGCTCCTCGAGATGTCGCCCGCCTCTGGGCCCCACCTATGCGTCACGACCTTGGTGGTGGCGCTGGAGCTGTTCTCGAGCAGGTTGCGGCCCGCCTTCTCCACGCCGTCGGCGATGGTGCTGAAGGCCATGAGGCTCTTGTTCAGCAGGCCCGGCTTGAAGTCCTCGAGTGGCCGGCCGTCCTTGTCGTAGCCCTTGGGCTGCCCGTCCTTGGTCTTGTTCCGGCCCAGGGTCGCGCCCAGGTTCTGCGCGACCTTGCCTATGGACCCGACCGTCTTGGAGGACAGCCCCGCCGCGCCCGAGGTGAACGTGTGCACCTTGCGGATGTGCTCCCTCGTCGTGGGCTTGAACGTGACGGGCTTGGCCGCGGGCTCCGTCTTCTGCGTGAAGCTGTCGGCGCCGTTCTGCATCGCCTTGGACACCATGTCCGAGGTGGTGACGATGAGCCGGGACGCAGCCATCGCGTTGGACACCAGGAACGACTTCTTGTAGGACGGGTGCAGGGCCATCTCCACATCCTCATCGCTCGCTGGTGCGATAGCGATCTGATGGGACCCGTCGGCGGGCAGGGTGATCTGCACGGGCTCTGTGGGTACACGCTTAGCTGCTTGACCTGCCGACAGGGGGGAGAGAGGGGGGAGGGGGAGGGGTCGCTAAGGAGCGACGATTGTGGTAGTGCCGCCTACCTTTTGATCCCGGCCGGAGGGCATCATCCTCGACGAGCTGGTAGTCCTCGCCCAGCTCACCAATGACACTACCATCCTCCTCGTCGATGAGGACGATCTGGCCGCCGGCCTTGGAGCTGTGGCTGCCCTTGGCATACGCCTCCCCGGGCTTGTAGTCGCCCGGGTTGTAGGCAGGGAGCTTGTCCTCCGCGGCCACCGCCTTTCTGGACCTGGAGGGGCTCTCCGGCGGGGCATCGCCCTTCTGCCTCCGGGGCTCGGGCGGCGGCGCCCTCTCTAGGAAGGCCGTACACTGCGCCAGGATCGTCTCGAACGTGTCGACATCATCCTGCACCCCCTTGCGGCCACCCAGCGCGGGGAACTCGATCCTCGTAAAGGAGCCGCTGTCCGGGCCGAGGTCCCACCGCGGGATCAGGTAGCTGGTGGGCGGCTGGTGGTAGATTTGCGTCGTCGCCGGCAGGGGCAGGTCCAGCTCCGGGGGGAGGTGCAGGTGCAGGTAGAAGTCCTCCTCGGCGGGGGCAGACTCGGGATCGACAAGCGAGGCATCAGCGAAAGGTGACGAGGTAGGCACCATCAGCAGGGACAGAGTCTGAGGGCCGGCCGGGGTGAGCGACTGCTCCTTGCCGTTGGCGATGTGGTAAGCTGATACGCCATTGATGGCGTACAGCAGCTTCGGATCCTGTGCTGGCGCATTAACATCCGAGACGGGCGCGCTCACACCCACCCACTTGTCCGGCGTCTGTCTGGACTCACGTTCTTGCCTGAAGCCATTTTTTTTGTCGTATGTCGCCTTGTCTCTTCTCTCGGGCCTACTACAGAAGATGGCCAGACAGCTAGCACCAGCAGAAGCAAGCCAGGTAGCCCCCAAGGTATCTTTTTTTTGTTTTGCAGGCCAGCCACGGCGCACACAGGTCGACCAGCAGCAGCGCCCAGCGGGGAAGAGAGAGAAAAGAAAAAGCACCAGGACCAAAAAAAAAAAGAAAAAAAAAAAGACGGGAGCTGTCACAAGCGGAAAAGAGGGGGGTGTCACAAGGGGAATTGAGGTTAAAAATAGAGACTGGTGCCCGGAGTATAGGTGCGGGTGTGAAGTGCGAACGTGAGCAAGAGATTCCAACATGTACACACTCCTCGGTTACTCCTTGCGTGTGTGCGTAGTAGCAGCAGTGTGGTTAGTAGTAGGAGGCTGTCAGTATCCTAATCTGTCGACACCACAAGCTGCAGCGGGAGGTGCACTCACGCGCAGGCCTGGCGCTTAGAGAGACACGCTGTATGGGTGGGATGTCGAGGGGGTTGCTGGGCTGGGTGGCAGGGTGGAACGTCGAGAGGCCTCAACCGGTGGTTCAGTGGTAAGCTACAGGGCGACGTCATTGGTGTGCCCCCTCCCGAGGGAAGGTTCCACGCCACGCCACTGGCCGACTGCGACTGCCAGGTCAAGGAGCAGCGGGTGGTGCAGTGCACTGTTGCCTCTTTCCCTCCTTCTGGTCTGCTCCTGCCTTGCAGAGTCGCGATGCCAAGACCCTTCCCAACCAAAATCCCGCGGCCAACTCGATCGACACATCAACCGCCGCTCAGTCGTCGTCACCGTTCTCGTCACGCCACCGCCCAGCTCTCGTGCTGCTGCTAAGAGGGGTGCTCTGGCTGTTGAGACCAACACCGAGACCTGTCTCAGGGAGAAAATTTATCAGGCATGCTGGCGATGGCCACACTTACCACGCTTACCGACCCTGGCCTCCGTGCGGGTCGCCTCTGCTTTTTCCCACCAGAGACCAGCCAATCCGGTCCCCTCGCCTCGATTGTTTCTTCTGACGCCCCCCCCCCCCTTTCTCGCTTGAGAGCTGAAATGCGACGGGCGGGAGCGCAAGGCCTGGTGTATGGCCAGGTGCGTGCCATTGCAGGCCGCCTTCTGCGGACCAAGACTCACTGCAGGCACTCGACGACGTACTCACTACCAGACTCCCTCTGTCTGGGTCTCGTGCCACGTCCTCGATGGCACTGTGTGTGTGGCCAAGGCCGATAACTCGAGATGGCCCTCTCCGACCACCCTTGTCCTACACCCTATCGCCTATCCTAGCTACTCTTCTCCCAGTCCCGAGAACCCGTGCCTGATAGGCCTTCTGACGACTTCCGGCCCGTCATCATACCAAGCCATCCTACCGGCACTTTGTGCCCGATGGCAGGCTGTCGGGAGGCGATACACCCCCTTCCTCCTTGTTGTCTCCTTTTCCCTCTTCTTTCTCCGCGGCGAGGCCACGAGGAGGAGTAGCGCCACGCGGTCGTCGGCTCTCGAAGCAGTCGGAGAAGCTTTTTTTTTTTTAGGGGAGCGAGAAGCTCGAGTCTTGAGACCTCCCCCCAAGAACAGCGGCACGGTGACGAGGTCCTTGCCTCATCAGGATCACAGAGGTCTCCACACAGGCTGCGACCTGGCTAGAACCGAGGAGCCGGCCTTGTCCTGTATTATTGCCCAGGTTCTGGAACGACGCCTCGCGTGTGGGCATCCCGCTCCAGACAGAACCAACTTGTCTGGTCCTCACCGGCTCCCGTGTCATGGTGTAAAAAAAAAAAAATGTTCTCACTTGCATATATCGCTTGCATACCAGACGCCCTCCTACCCTACAGTGCACCAGGGTGGTGGGTCAATTTCCGAACCAACATCCCCAAGAGATTAGGAGCCAGTCGGTCGACCACACACACGCGCGGATCACATCACATACCTTCGTGAGGACGACTTGCAGAAAGTTTTCAAATCTGGTCTAGGGGCTCGAGGAGGGGTTGGAGGGGTGTTGGTTGTTGGGTTCCAGGGTGTGTGGGGGGGGGGTTTCTTCGTGGAAGGGGTCCGGGTGATCCTTCAGCCAAGTCACACAGCCATTGACGTTCTATCCCGGGCACCTTGGGGGCTGTGAGATCCTTTCTCTCTGTCTCTCCCTGTGTGTGTGTGTGTGTGTGTGTGTGTGTTGCACCACAGTCGGCTTGTCCTCTGCAGCCTCGAGTCGGAACGATGGCTCCCGGCCTGACCCCCTCGGCCGGCCAGAGCCCGACTGGTCGTGGTGCACGGGGACCCTGCTTGTCGGCCCTGCAAGTATTTCCCCCCCCCTCCCCCCTCCACTCCTCCAAAATTTACAGCGAGCTGCCTTTTTACGTCCAGGAGACGGCTGGGCGAAACGGCTGTCGCGGCCAGCTTTCAATACACAACCAGGGCAGATCCTGTGCATACGGATAGTCCATGCTCATGACCTCGAGGCCGGCAAGCTCATGTCTGTCTTGTCGCCAGGGGCACTGCGGTCTGAGTCTAGCGCGCTCCCCAAGTGCCTCGGTGGCAGTGGGTATACTGACTATGGCACACAGTACTATGGCACGGCACGCTGCTGTGAAGCTTAACTCAGGTGGCCTGCCTGGACGGGTGGGCCTCGTGTTTGCTCGCCAGACCAGGCCCCCAGTGGGACATCGGCCGCAATCATGCTCCCCCAAAAGATCCCTCCCCCTTCTCCCACCCCCCCTTCCCTGCTAGGCAGGGAGCAAGGCTCTTGCCGAGCCGTTCTGGTAGTCTGGCCGTGTGCCCGCGTGCCGGGCACGGGAGCGCGCCACTTTGGCCTGGCAGGGCCTGGCGGGCTGACTTTGCCATTGCATTCCCTTGTTCTCTGGTGTGTTAGAGATCGGCGAGGGTCCAGGCTAGGGCTGTACACAGTACAAGGACACACTCACTCACGCACGCGCTCTCTCTCTCTCTCCATGTATTCATCCTCCTCTGCCAGGGAGGGCCGAGGGCGAGGGCGAGGGAGGCGTGCGCGCCAGGCATGAGAGGAGCTCGAGGCCCCGGGTGTACATTGCAGAACCACCACCGTTGTTCCTGCTGTTGCGTTCCTGCACCCGCCCTGCTCTACGGATCACTGTGCCGTCTGCAGGTCGGCGGGCCTATTGTGCGTGCGTGCGTGCGTGCAGCTGCACTCGAGCTATCTTGCTTGCCCTGTCGGCCCTCCTCCTCCTCCTCTCCTGGGGCCTCCTCATGCTTCCCACCCCCCCTTGCCGCCATGCTTGCACCCGCGGCTTGCCATTAAACCAAACTGCGCGCCACTAAATGCAACAAATCTCTTCCTTCCAACTTCCTGGCCATCTGTCACATTCGGGAAAGCCTCCTGCGAGCCTCATTCCTCAGATTTTTTTTCTCTTCCCCCCTCCCCCTTCTTCACCCCCCCTGCGTGCCGTCCAGTCAGTCGCGCGCCGCCTTCCCCAACAAACAAGAAGCCCCGCCCAGGCTGTCCATTCGTATACATACTTATATACCTTTACTCGCACTGGCCACTGCTCGCTGCTTACTGATTGCTGCTTGCTGCCTGCTACCTGAGAGCAACCCCCCCCCAGCTTCATGTTGTCAGACACACACACAACCTCCAGGCGTCCTCCTTCTCCCGACACCCAGACGGCTTAATTCGACGTTGTTTCTACCAGGATTCTCTCTTCTGCGTGCTCACCTCCTCCTGCTTCGCACCGGTGGTCTGCTCGTCCGAAAGGGGGTCCCAGCAGCTCTGTCCCCGCAACCGCACTCACCTTCGCTTCGGTGCGGCTCACCACTCCCTCCTCCGCGGCTACTTGCATCCCTTTTGATGCTGCCGTCACACACCGCGCAAGCAGGAAGACGGCACCCTCTCAGAAGGTCTTCCTAGAGACCGTGCTGTTGCGCCGGCTTAGACGTCTCACCGCCCCGGAGCTCCACGGTACCGCGAACCCGCTGCTCTCTGCGCGCCTGGCACGGCACGGTGGCCCCGACGACACTGTGAACAGGGTCCTTCTTCTGCGCTCTTGTTCCTGCATTACAGCCCCCTGCTTGCAGTTTGTAGTGCGAGGGCACACCTGCCCCCCTGCCTGGACCCTTCAGGAGTAGGGAGGAGAGAGATTGCTGTTGTGTGTTGTGTGTTGTGCGCTCGCGTGCGTGTGTGTGTGCGTGTGTGTGCACGTGTGTGTGAACACACCTCTCGTCCATAGGCCGCCTCGGGTTGCACCTAAAGCCATCACGGCTTGTGGTCGGGTCTGCCAAGGACCCAACCCGTCTTCACAATTACGTCTCTACAGGCCATCCTCTCCCCACCCGATCCCCCTGCCGATGAAGCGGCCAATACTCCGCCCTCCCCGTCCTCCACTTCCACCCCGAAGCGGACGTACGCAGAGGCCTTCACACCCGTCTACCTGGAACATACTAGACCCCCCTTGGCCCCGAGCTCAACGCCGGCCTACCAGCAGCACCAGCAGCTTCAGCAGCACCAGCAACAGCACCAGCAGCACCAGCAGCACCAGCAGCACCAGCACCAGCAGCAGCACCAGCACCAGCACCAGCACCAGCAGCCGTCGCCGGTGCCGCCGCCAGTACCTCCGCACCCGCCCGCCTACCACAGCCATTCGATCCAGGGCTTCCTGATTGCACGGGCCCCGGGACATAGCGATGAACGGCCAGCGTATACGATCGTGGGTGGGGTGGATGCCACCAAGGCTGCCATGAAACGGCAGCCGATGCGGTCGAGCATTGCGTGTCTTCGGTGCCGAAAGTCCAAGATCAAGTGTGAGAACGATGGAGGCACGTCACCCTGCGAGACATGCATAAAACAGGGAAAGGACTGCAAATACCCAGAGGCCACACCGGTGCAGCCGAAGCGGGCTGAGACCTCGGCGGCAAACAAACCCGAACGTGAGGCCGGATCCGACAGGAAGCGCCTGAAGAAGATCGAAGATGTCTCCCGGGCCGACGAGCAGTATGCCCCGCACGCCTACGCCGAAGACGTCCTCTCGGCTCACTACCTGACGTCGAGGCTGTGGGCCGAGGCCTTCGACCTGTACAAGCTTCACTTCTCCACCGAGCTGTCCTTCCTCCACATCCCGACCCTGAAGGAGGTCATGAACCCCAAGTTCATGATGAAGACCAAGGAGGCCCAGCATGAGCTCAACCTCGTGCTGCTGGGCGTCCTGGCGCTGACCGCGCGGTTTCATACGGACCTGTCCAAATATGCGGCCCACACGGCGTACGCCCTGCCCTGGTCCCAGAAGCTGCGGAACGCCTATGGCAAGAACGAGTCGCTGGTCGCATCTGAGTTCTTCGCGGAGGCCCTGCGGAAGTCCCTTGGCCCCCTCGGTGTCAGCATGACTATTGCTTCGGTCGAGCGCGTCCAGGCCTTCCTCATGCTGGGCCTGTACGAGTGGAGCCAGGTACAGCCGGACACAGGCGGCCTCGGTGCGTGGATGTACGTGGGATGTGCCATCCGCATGTCGCAGGCACTAGGGCTTGGGTTTGGGGACATGCCTGGACCGAAGCAGCCGACGCAGATCAAGCAGGTCACCTCAGGCCTGTACTCCTGGAGCCCCCTGACGGAGTCCGAGCTCAGGATCGTGAAGGAGATCCGGCGGAGGACAATGTACAGCTGCCTAATCCTCGACCGCCTCCTGTCGTGCGGAAAGGAGCGCGTCTCGACCATCCACTCCAACGACCTTCAGATCCAGCTGCCGTGCAACGAGTGGGCTTTCGACCTGTCGCAGGACGTCCGGACGGGTTTCCTGCATGACACCGTCCTCGACCCGTGCCAGCAAAAGGCCGAGGACGAGAGCGTACTCAGCAGGTTCGTGCGCTTGGTGGACCTCTGGGGCGAGATATCGGACTTTTCCTTCGCCGGTGGTCGGCTGGCTGAGGATTACCCCCCGTGGGACCAGCGGAACACATTTTGCAGGCTGAGACATAAGCTGGACAAATTCTATGCTGGCCTGCCCCCGAGTTTCATGCTGTCGCCGTCCAACTTTCACAGACATGAAAATCACCAGTCCGCCAGCGTATTCGTCTCGCTGCACATGCTAGGCGGCATCTGTGGGGTCATGCTGCATCGGTGAGTCATCTCCTGACGTCTTTATACCGGTCCGGCTACGATATACCTGACCCAACAAAGGCAACCGGGTGTGCTGACTATGATCCCAGCGAGTATGTCCCTTTCCTACCGCTTCGGTGTGATGAGCCAGTCGGCCCGCTCGATGAACCAACGTTCCCGGAGGGCAGGTTTGATGTCCCCCCTGGCTTCTGGAAGAAGAGCGCCGAGGCGCTTTTCAAGTCTGCCAAGGATATCGTTGATATGATCGAAATCAGCGGCGAGAAGCTCCCCATGTCAGGCCTGGTCCTGTTCGGAATCTGGATCGCAGCCTTCGTTGCCCAATATGCATGGCACTTTCCGCACATGGACATCGAATGTTCTATGCACCCAGCAGCCAATTTCGACGAGATTGGACTACCGATCGAGCCGGACATGACGAAGCTGGGCCCCACCGGTCTCTGCCATCGGACCCTCCAACGGATCTCGCACTGGCTGAAGATGGCGACTACCTACCTGCTTTACTAGTAAGTGAAAAGACTCCGCACCCGGTCCTCTTTCTACTGGCCGCAGCACTAACCTGATGAACTCGTACAGTAAGGAGATAGATAGGTTTGTCAATAGTGTCAAGCTTGAGTTTTTGGATTACAAGAGAATCCATGGTGGTAACGACGAAGGCGGGCCGATTGCTGCCGGGGGGCTTGACATGTGGAGACGACAGAACGACAGGATCATTAACAACGGCATGATCGTCATCGACGAAGACCTCAGATACTATAATGCCATGAACGGACCCCGACGCACCAGCACCAACAGCCTGCCCGGGAGCAACAGCACCAAGCACTCCATGTTCAGACAAATCAGCCGCTCCCAGGACACGTCCGAGCAGCCCCCAAGAATCGATGGCCTTCCTGGTCCCGATGCTACTCCTGGTCCTGGTCCTGGTCCTGCTTCTGGGCCTGTTTCTGGACCTGCTTCTGGGCCTGCTTCTGGTCCTGGCTCTGCTGCTGGTCCTGTTCCTGGCTCTTCTCACCCCTCGCCCGTGCAGAGCCAAAGCACCGTGCCTGACAGCGTCGACACCCCAGTGCAGCAATCGCCAATTCCGCTGCCAGACCAGTCGAAGCCGACTGTCGCGCAGAACCTGTCGGACCACGAATCAGCGCGCATAGCGCAATGTCTCGGTGATGTGGGAGGCGACATCCAGGGCTTCTCGTATGGAGAAGTCCCTGACACTGATGCGCTCCAGGAGAAGGCGCCACTGCTGTTGAGTATGGGGAACTTCTTCTAGTGCGATGGTGGGCGTCTTTTTTTCTTCTTCTTTGCTATACATGGTCTTTCTGGTCTGTCACAGCATCGTTATGGGGATGGGGTGGGATCTGGGAAGGAGTAAGGTCGGAGGAACAACGGGCTTGGATGGGGTTGGTGTTCTAAGGGGCAAATATGGGTTTCTATAATTTCTTGTTTTCGCGTCGCATATTCTATAAAAGTGCTATGGATGATGGTGTAGAAATCTCAATTTACCTAGCGAACAAACGATCGAGCGAGCGGAACCTAATCTGGGGGCATGTGAGTGAGCATCTAGTGATCCGACGCCAGAGATGTTACGAGAGAGTTATCAAGAGTGTTGGATACCGGGGTGTGTGACACGGAAGAGGCCTGGCCTGGATGAGGAGGGCGGAGAGCGAGTGATTGTGATGGACTTACAGCGGGAAAGACATGTCATGTCGTTGGTTCACCGTTTTTTTTTCTTCATATAAATATGCCACGCGACCAACGAATGATCTTTTGTTATCCTCGTTTTGGTATCCACTGATCACTGCTGGTGAGGGTTGTTGCTCATGAGAGATGGGTAGCATACCGGCCGGTCCACAAGTTCAGTCAGTTTACTTTTGCATCATGCCTAATTGAAGATGAAAGGTAAATATATATATATATATAAATATATATTTCCCCCTCCCTGGGACGAAGACAAAGAGAGAGGAAACGAAGAAAAAGGGGGAAGGAAAAGAAAACATCGCAAATATCTATCCCGCCGTCCGTCTCTTCTTGATTTATTTGATTCCTTATAAAAATAAAAAATTCAAAAAAGAATAACAAGAAAGTTGAAAGAGGGGGCAAAAAAATCGAAAGAGAGGTCGGTCATTCGTTTCAGACGGCATAAAGACAAACTAAAAACTCCCGGCGGGGCTCGAACCCGCAACCCCCAGATTCCGTGCAACAATACAGGATCGACACTGCCACTACAGGTAGAAGTCTGATGCGCTACCATTGCGCCACGGGAGCCGTTATGGATTTTGATGGTACGCTCAGTGATTCTTGGGTGGATTATATTCGCCTTTCTTTTTATTTTGGGGGGGGGGGCCGCCGACTGGGTAGATTTTTTTCTTTCCCATTTTGCTGTGTCATGACGATTTTTTCTCTCTTTTTTTTTTTCCTTTAGAAGAAAGTAGGTTAGTTTAGTGTACTAACTACATTTGTACTTTCTCACTGCTGCTACTCAAGTATTGATTTTTCTTCAGTCGTCTCCCCCCCTTTTCTTTCTTTCTCAAGCATCCTATTTTCTGCCTTGTTGGCATGGTGTGCCCCCACAGTTCTTGGGTGGTTGGTACACGCGTCGAGATGGTTCTTCTGAGGGTGTTCAAGGCTCATCCACCTCCCATCATGCAAGCGCGTGCAGTTATGAGACTGATGGAGAACTTTATGTAGCTGCAGGTACTGCCAGGACAAAGTGTCAGCGGGATGGTATTATCTCGACAATGAGTCACCGGGCTGACTGCTTGGGGCCATGCTCCACCAGGACGGGTTCACGCTTTTGTCCCTCCCTGCTGGGACTCGACGGTGCCCTAGGTAGGGAACTGGCTAGCTGGACTAACTAGTACCAAACCATGCCTATCCATTCAAACATATTTCATCAAGGTGTCCTACTGCTCCGGAGTATTAAAGGTTGAGACAAAGACATTGAAGGATTATTAGAGAAAAGCAGGTAGGCAAGTATATGTGTATATATATATATGTATGTCAAGAGCGAGAGTATATATATAAATCCACCATTCCATCCGAAAAAATGTTATATACAAGAACAGACTTCAGCTTATAGCATGGAGGACGACAAAATGATGACACGAGGGCAAGTAGCAGGGACAAGTGAATCCTTCCCCCTCTTCTTTCATACCACGCCTCCGTGTCTTTGGCTCCATCTCCTTCATGACACAAGCGTCTACCCAACAACAACATCCAGGAGAACCAGACATGAAGGGGCTTGATCCTCTCTTCAAGGATGCCTGGGGCCCCAAGACACCGTAATCTTCTTGGTGTGAGGACGGGACCTCGCCTAGACGGTGTAGGTCGAGTTGATGGCGCCGAACTTGATGTTGGAGTAGATGACCTTGGAGCTGGGGTCGGAGGCCTCGACGCTGGCGGGGACACCAGAGCTGGTGGAGCAGCTGCCGCGGACGGAGCCCGGGATGGTCGAGTCGACGGGGTAGGTGGAGTCGAGCCAGAGCATGTCGGCGTAGTAGTCGTCCCACAGGGACAGGACGAGAGACCATGGGGGCGGCCAGGGCCTCGCTCATGGCGGACCAGCCACCCTTGGAGGTGAAGGAGCCCTCGCTCTCAAAGGCGGTGATCTCGGCCTCGCAGTAGGCCTCGGTGAGCGAGTTGTAGGCGGTCAGGCCGGACACGGTGCCGTATGAGTTGGGGATCAGCTCGCCGTTCTGGACGTAGTAGCGGCGGATCTCGGACAGCGAGCCGCCGGACTCGATGAACTGGGTCACGACGGTGAAGACCTGCGAGGTGTCGACGGTCATGCCGTCGCCGTAGAAGGTGGTATCGCCGTTGCGGTAGCTGTTGTAGTCACAGCCGTCCGGGTCGCAGGTGCCGTCGTAGCGGTTGTCAGCGCCGCTGTAGGTGCCACCGCAGTCATCTCCGTCGCAGATTGTCTCGGTGATGCTCTCGCAAGGGTGGGCGGTGTAGGCTGTCGAGTACGAGTTGGCCTCCCAGATGTCCTGTTCCGGCGGCGAGCGGGCTCTTTGTCAGCGACGATGGCGGATCAGGGAGGCAAAGAGGCCTCTACACAGGTGTCTGTTGTAGAACCGAAAGCACTCACCATCTCGGGGCAGCAGGACCCGTGGTCACCAAGACCGGTGTTGGCGTTGTTGGTGGATGAAACCCAACCCTCAATGTTGGCCTGAAGATTTGGACAGTCAGTAAGATCCTCTGCCCGCTAGGGCACAATGTTTTTTATATAAAAAAAACACGAACCTCGCCGCCGATGAACTTCAGGTCACGAGGGCACTGGCTGTCGCAGTAGCCAGTCCCGTAGGAAGCGCCGGCCTTGTTGCCAGAGTACTCGGAGGTACCGCCGTCCGCAGGCATGGAGACGAAGTACAGAGCACCGTTCAGACCGCACTATGAATTTTGTTGGTTTTCTATTAGCATGGTAGTAGTATAGCCACCAGGACCACCCGACAAGAGGACATACCGGCAGCTGAGAGACATCCACATCAAAGGAGAACTCCTTGCCCAGGAGGGTGAACATCTCGTACTCGGTGTCAGACGCCATCAGGTACAGACGCGAGCCGACGTTCTCGCCATTGCTGTTGTCGGTAACAAAGTCCAGGGTGAGCGCGTCGCCGCTCGACGAGACACCGTATGTCGACGAGTAGTCGGCACCGTCGAGGCAGCAGTCCTCAGCGCAGGTCACGTCGGTGTCGCAGATGGAGGTGTCCCAGGTGTTGCCCGTGTAGCAGTTTGTGGAACTGTTGACGTCGTGGACCCATCGCCAGTTGGCGTCGATTGTTACAGAGCTCGTGGTGGTGGTGCAGCTCCCGGCGGACGTGCAGGTGGACCACTCCAGCGTGGGCTTGGTCTCGGTCGTCAAGGTACAGGCTTGCTGTGCCTTGGCCGCAGCCACGAGGGCGCTGATGGCAGCAAGCTTGCTGTGCATCTTTGCCGCTGTCCTGTTGTTGATAGAAACGAGACAAGGGAGTGAATCAAGGACCAGGAAAGTGAGAGGAAGAAGTGCCGAGACCAGGAGGAGTTGTCGTTGGTTGCGATAGATCAGCCCAGAACCTCCGATGAGAAGAGGTCAGGGTACTCTTTATATATGTCCTCCAGAAAGTGGCGCACGCGGTCTTTGCCTCCTTCTCGTGAATCCGGATGGCCTGGGAAACGCCAACGGAGGAACCTCCCGAGCCAACAGCAGAGCATAGTTCGATATTCTACTCGTGGGAAACACGGCCCAGCGAAGCGGACCACCAGAGCCGTAAGGGATGCGGAGCACTTCCACATCCTGCCAGTGACGATCGTCCCTCTCAGGCGGCCAGGTCAGGCCATCGATGATGATGAGCACAAGCGGGTGGCGGCCCGTCTAGACTAGATTTCCACCTCAGGGAGGCGGAGGAGAGGGAATGGTAAGTCGCGAGGGGTTGCCTCTCGAGCGCCCCTCCTCCGCCTTGGGCGACTGGAGAAACATCGGCCGTGGCCCACCGTGGCCCATGGAAATGACGGGTGTCGGTGGCCAGCATCGTCTTAGGGTGTGGGTCCTCAAGGTAGATGTGGCCAGCCTGGGACTCGAGCAGTACCGGCTGGCCATCCCGAGGATGCCTGGCTTCCCCAGCATTCCAAGATGCTCAGGGCGGTGCCCCATCTCGAACCACGTTTCAGGTCCATGGGCGGAGGGCAGAGTCGAGCCGAGAACTGCCTAGTCCACGATCCTTGGCCTGGTATAGGAGGGAAGGCCAATCGATCGCCCTCGAGAAGGGGGGGGGGATGCCGACGTCGTCCTCGATAGGAGCCGCATAATCATCATCCTGCTACACGCCTCAGCGCCGGATGAGTGCCGTGGAGAGAGCGTGCATCATGTGGCCAGCATGGTTGCACTGGAAAGCTGACCTGGTCAGCGGTACGTAAGAGGTGCGCTGTCTGGGATTGACATACCGTCTCGTCATCTGCGATTGGAGGGTTTTCCCAAGGCAGGGCCAGAAACAGTAATGCGGAGGTCTGCTTGCCGAGCGTGACATAATGTCGCGCCTCACAAGACACTCTTAGCCCGAAAGTGAAGGTGAAAGACCATCAGAAGAAGCGATGCGCAGGTCCTTGAATAGGTCTCTGAGACGTTCCGAGCTGCCATTCTCGGTACAAGGCAGGAGTTGGTTGTCCTGGTGTATGGGAAGATCGCAGGAAAAATTGCAGAGGTATTGTGTAGATTGCGGAGTGGCGGCAAGGTTTATTTGGGGGCCCTTGCGTCTCCTCCTGCAGGTTGTCGAGAGCAGCATATGCTTAGCCCGTCAAGGTCAAGCGAGATGTGGCGCGAACCCCGGGGTGCATTCGGCATGTGGCTCCCTCCTCATGGACCGCCACAACAGATGTGTTGACTGCCAGGTCCGGGTTTTGATGCTATCGTGTTCACTGTTCTGTCCTGTCTCAGGACCTGAAGCGCTCACGAGAGAACCGTCGCCTTCGAAACCGTCATGTTGCTCATGAGTTTAAATCGTCGAGCCCCGGTGGTTGATAGACGTCAGCCGTCTCGGCTGGTCCCGTCTAATGCAGGTCATATTAATAGGCTGGGTTGTGTAGTGGAAACCGGGCTCTTGGGGCCTGGAGTGCCTGAGTGCCCGGTCTGATTCATTTATATAAATTGCACCCTCGCGTGCCAAGATGTTAAGGTCCCAGAGTCGGGCGCTGGCTGCATGTGTCAAGGACGATCTTTCATCTAATCCACGTGGTGTACCAAGATGCGCGTCTCGATCCACTGAAACGCCTCAAGACCTCCATGTTTCGGCGCAGACTGCAAACGTGAAACACATGGGCATGATCTGCGCAAGGCGGCGGAAGCCATCCTCTGCAGTTGAGCATATATAACTCACAACCATCTTAATTTTGTCGTTGTCTGTCCGAGTGACTGATGCTGATCCTTTGCGCCTGGAAGGCTCGCGCGGGCGGTCTAGCAAAGGAGCTAGAAGCTCCTCGTGATGAGCCCCAGCGGCGCCTTTTCGATCATCGAGTCTGGTCTGGGACCGTTGGCTAGGCAGGATCCGAATCGGACATGTTTGGACGCTTTGCGCCAGGAGGACGGCGTCGTGTGGAGTCGTGTGAGAGCCCGCGCCTCAGCACCTATGCTCAGATAACGTCAACAAGAGCTCGACATTGACCAGCGTTTTCAGCTAGATGCACATTGGACACAGCTTCCCTGGGAGGGGTAGCCCTTGTTGGAATGCTTTGACCAGATATTTGCCCCTCAGATCCTGACGCGACCTCAAACAATCTATCAAATAAACTCAGCCATGAGCCAGACACGGGCGTCCTCTGGAGTGCGATAGCGTTTCTGGGCTGCTCGGGGAACCAAGAGCCCTTTGGCCAGGGCGAGACTGGGCGCCTAGAGAGCTTCTGATACCCGATCAGAGCAGGCGAGCAGCAGACCACCTGGAACGGCACCTCAGCTGTCAGTCGACGAGGTCGTGGAGGCGCGAACGATTGCAACCTGCCAGCTGGACATAGAGCCTGAGGAACGCCACAGTGCAGTGCTCCTTTGGGACAAGACCTATCCAAGCCACTGATGTGATGATGCTTCGTCTCAATTCTGGTTGTCAGGGATGATAGACCAGTCCGGGTTCCTTGCAGGAAGCAACCCACCGCAGGTTTGCTAGGGAGGCCAACAGAAACCACCACGTTTAGCAGGCAAACATAAGTTAGAGAGGACCAACTCGATAAAGCCCAGGCCTTGGGCTCGAAGCCGCCCCGAGAATGCCTATCAGCCTGAACCTGGCTTCTAGGACCCACCATAAGCGCTGCCATGCAGGAACCACTCAGCCGGCAGCTAGGAAGACGCGTACGAGCGAGGCCGTCACCATAAGAATCGGCGGCCCCAGTATGGGCACGAGACAGACGAAGGCCCTGGAAATTCGGCACGTCACTGCAGCTGCAGCCGCAGGCATCATGACGAACCGCCAAGAAAACGACAGTGCTGCCTATCAACGGGGAGCTTTGAGAAAGTATCCCATGTGAAGAGGTGTGACGGAAGTGGCTGCCGCCTGCACGTGCTGTCGTGCTGCAATGTCAGGGCAGCTGGAGGGGGGTGGGTGATGCACGAGAGGGTAAGGTTGCATGCATCTTGCTTTAGATCTGGGAGGCTACCTCGGATCGACGTCAGCGTTCAAGGTTAGAATAGACACTGATAGGGAATCGAGGCCCGATAGACATGACCAAAGACCCGACGTCTGCGGTGACAGCCTGGGACACATCTGAGTGTAGCAGTGAACCATGGTGTTTCCACCTGATCTACACGCCTCATCCGTGGCTGTATGGAACTGGAGCGGCATGGGCCCCCGCCCGCCCCTCCTCCTCCTTCTTCTCCCCCTCCCTTTCCTTTCTCTTCGTTTCCCTGCCAAGTCTTGCGTCAGACGAGCACGCGGGACTCAAGGTGGCTGCACCGACACGGTCACCATTTCGAGCTGGGCCTCGCTTACCCCTCACGGAGAACATGTATGCCAACGACCTTAGCCGAGTACGTACCCATGAGATGAGAGCTGCAGGATGCTGCAGCTTTCCGCCTCGCAGGCGCGCAAAAGGCGTGTGTGGGTCAAGAGGTGTTGCTGCCGGAGCAGCAGCCCGTCGCTGCCGACGATGCAGGGCGATGCATCAGCCAAGAAACCAGTATCCGCAGGTCAGAATGCAAGAGGATAAACACGTCTCCCATCTACGGGTCCACTTTAGACCCTCTGAAAGGAAGTCATCACTGCGTTGAGTGTTCAGAGGGTCTTTTCGGTGGAGGGGGGTCCAAAAGGCATGAAGGAGCTGTTGCGGGTTAGAAGAAGGAGAGGTTTGGACGAGATCCACAGCTTGTGCTCGGAGGCAGTTTCCCCTTATACTCTCAGTTTGTTTTAGCGTCTAAAGTTCGCCCCTGGACCTTGCACACATAGCCCATTATTACTGCTACCGCCACAGGGACTCCAGCCCAACAAGTAGGAATTATTTCACTGAGTCCAGCCAGGCTCCTCTCACGCACCACATCCCTTTCAAAAGTTAACTCGTCTCAATCGCTTGATGTTTGAGAGGATGCCCTATAAATTCATGTTTTTCAGACTACTCTCATGGTGATCCCTCCCAGGCCTCAAGATGACTTTTTTTTCCTCCAGGGTATCTCATTATTGCTGACCAGAAATCAATATGGAAAGAGTCTATCTCTAGTTCTATGTCTACTTAGGTACTTATAAGAAATTTCCAAACAGCCCCTCTGTTTCTATGTTCATATCTTAGTAAAAACCAAGATTAAAGAAGAAGAAGGAGAGAGAAAAGAAAAAGAAAAAAAAAAGACCTGTACCATCTAGTAGTCATACTCATAGCAAAGATAACCACCCTGCACGTTCATGACAGCCTCAACCTTGACGTCAGGCAGGATATCGTGAGAGCTGAGGGTATAGTCAAGCGTGGTGTTCAGGTTCACGGAAGCCGGCAGCGTGATGTCCTGCTCCTCAAGGTAGGTGTAGTTCCAGGCATTGCCAGACATGTCGAACAGGCGCGAGGACACATTGGCCGTCTGCCACTTCCACCACACACGGTCGACGTAGTTGTGGTGCATGAAGAACATTGGGTCACCAGCAGAGGCGTAGATGTCGGACATCTTGAAGAAGAAAAAAAGAGATGATGCTGGTCAGTATTTGTACGGCTTGTGGGATCTTCAATTTCCGGACTCGGGGAGAAAGGGGAGGAAGAAAGGAAAAGAAGCTCACAATGCCTCCACTGGAGTTGTGTCCAGCAACGTGTGGGCTCGTGTTGAAGTCCACCATGCAGTTGAAGAAAGAGTAGTAGTCATTGTGGACCCTGCAGGTGTCCAGCTTCTCCGTGCCCATGTACTGGATGTAATCGGACGTCCAGCCGCGGTCGAGGCAGTATTCGCTGTCCGTCAGTCCGGGTCCGATGTACATGGTGGTGTTGGCAAAGGCGCCGTCGACCAGACAGGCATCCGCACCGGTGCCGTTGCCACCAAAGGACTCAGCAGACCACATTTCGGAGCGGAACAGATCACCCGCGTTGGCGTCGGCCTCCTCGTCCCACCAGCTCATGGGGCCTGTGTAGCCGCACTCGGTGCGCAGGAGGGTCTCGTGTACGTGCATGTAGTACCGGTGCCAGGGAAGGAATTGTCCCTATGTAAGTGATCAATTAGTATGATGTGGCGACCGAGGTGCTTTTTTTTCATAAAGAAAAAGAATGTCAGGGTCGGGGGAAGAAGTTAGCCTCCAGACTTACAACATTGTGGATGATATCCTCGACATAGATGTCATCAAAGGTCGTGTTCTGAAAGTAGCGGTGCAGAGCCTGCAGGTCACTCCAGCGGCTGGTGACGCCGTCGAGGCTCGTCTTGGCTGGGGAGGTTGAACAGGCACTTCTCAGCAGTGAGGAAGGCCTTCTTCTCGGATGGGGTCAGGTTACGCCATTCCTTGCGGATGCGGACATTGTCTGCCGTGCAGGTCCCGTTGAAGTAAAAGGTCGTCTCGGTAGAGTTGGTCTGGCCAGACAGCTCGTTTGTCTGGGCAGCAAGCTGGTGGTTGGTCTGGACAGGTCGTGGGACGGAGGCTGCCTGGACGGAGGCTGCGGCAAGCAGGAGGCTGGCGATAAGAGAATGCATTGTGGTCAGAACAATAAGCCCTGGGTCATGTAATGAACGAATGAGTGAGTGGCGGCACAAGGGCTTGAGGCAATGAACGAGAGTCAGCTTCCTGCTTAATGGTTGTGAGGCTATCACGTCTAGTACCGGGCCGTCTTGGCAGGAGGAGGGTCCATCTTATATACATAACACTCTCCCTTTTCCTCTTGGGGTCTAGACGGCAGTGCTCATCCACTGCCCGGTGCCCGACGACGTTGACATTAACAAAATATCTCTCTTCCATCCTGACCCTGTGTGTGATCCCCGAAGCAAAATGGCCTGGGCTCAGCTGCATGCGGGCCAATCCGAAGCCCTTCTCTAGCCCTGGCACTAGGCATTTGCCCGACGTGGTGGTTTAAAAAGAGAAGAAAAAAAAAAGAACCTAGGAGAAAATATGCAAGACTCCACCCATTTGGACTGGATATTAGGCAAGTGCGTGGCTAAAAAAGAAAAAACACCCCCACGGCTGTGAGACTAGGTTGGTTCCCCCCTCCCCCTTCTTCCCACAACGACAAGGCCATGGTAGGAAGGTCAATGAGCCTCACACAACTCCTCCTCGAGGACCCACCCACAGTCAAGCGGCTCCGCGTGGTGGATATGCTTCGGAGCGGCGAAGTCGTCAACGCTCACGCAGCCACGCGCGCCAGGGGTTTCCAAGGCCCATACCCAGCACGCCTGGACAGCCACCCACGCAATTAATCGTCACTCCCTGAAATGTGCAGAGAGCATGAGGCGGCGGCGGCGGCGGCTGCAGCATCCTGTAGGGTGTGTTCCTTCGTTACGGACCGGAGTTAGAATGAGATAACGCGGAAATTGAGAGGATTCGAGACTGCATGGCTCACATGATGCTCGGGTGTTCCCGGGTTCCAATGTTGTCTTTAAAGGTGGGAGTTGATGCTTCCATGCAGATTTAGTCTACGACTACGGTAGAAGTCAACTGTTGGAGCTGATCTGGCGTGTGGGACTCCAGGTTGTCCCTGGGCCGCTGGTAGAAGTGCATCAATATACTATATACAGTACCTAAATTGTTTCCTAGGGCTACCATGGTACAATACAGTCGGCAGGGATCTGAATTTACCTCAAGGTTTTTCGCTACTAGATAGCATATATACTACGCGGCAGGAAAAGCTGGTCTTTTCCCACGTTGTCGGGGTGGCATCGTTCCAACGTTGTTATCAAAGACATCTGACCCACTCCTCCTTTACTTCAAAGAAGCTCAAAGGCAGCGCCTCCGTCCCAGGGGAGGAGGAACAGAGTGCGTGGCCCTGGGTGGGATCTGCAATGGATGGATCTGAACGGATCTATCCCGAGCATGCCGGTATCTGGGATTCCTGCGGACATAGTTACATGGATCTCGCTTGAATATCGGTTGACTAAGTCACTGTCTAAACGCTGAGCCGCGTACTCTGGTATCCGTTTCGAAACATTAAGGAGTGTGTACAAACCAGCTAGCGCCAGGGCCGCCTCACAACGTGCTTGACTCAGTACCAAGTAGCAGAAACAAATTTTCACAAATTAGCATCAGTAACATCCAGTCCAGAGAGCCTCCCACATCCCGGTAGCCACTGCATAATAGGAGGAGGCTCACCGGGTCTGATAGGGGAATTCCGTCCTCCTTCCTAAAGACTCGCCCTCTGACTAAATATCCACCCAAGGGCCCACCACAAAGCGCGAAGCCCAAAGGTGAACCCACCACCATGGATGGCCCTTTGGAAGCATCTCGCCTGGCTCCACTCGATCAGATAATGGGTGTTTTTGCGTCTCTTCTGTCCCCTTTCTTCTCTTCTTCTCTCTCTCTCCTCACAACGACATCCTTGAAGACCCGCCCCCACTGGCCGAAATCAACCCGGGGGGGTACACGTCATTCTTTTTGACATGTTAAGTCTATACAGACGGAACATGCCAGAGCCATTCATAAAGAAAACCACGTAAGTCCGGGTTTTCACTGGATCTCTTGCTATGCTATGATTGATTATAGCCGACGCTAACTTCCGAAACGTTGAGGCTTGCGGTGATGCGTGGTCTGGGTGCCCAGGTGTGGATGCTGTTCAGCTGCATGTGGTCCTCTCTCTTCTTACCATGAAATGAGTTCGGGCACCTGGCTAATGTGTCGACATGCCTGACAACGCTCCGATCGCGGAATGCTAATTTCGTACCGTTGAATGAAGAGAATTTCGAAACGTGCATGCCCAGACCTTTCTGCAAGTTGGGCGTAGCCGGTCATATTATTGTGTGCCTTTAGCGACCATAGCTTCAAGTCCTTTTTCTCAAGAGGCCCTGCAGCCATATGTACAGCATCGCCTCAGGGCCTACTTATAGAGGTGCTGGTAGGAACATTATTTCAAACAGGTACGGTCCGATCTCGACCGTTCCCGTGACAGGAAGCTACTCGGCAACATTTCTCTTTCTCTCAGGCACTCTCAACCCATCATTTTGATCGTTTAGAATTTTCTCATCTGATCCTATTTCTTGCACTCTGTGGAATTCACATATCGACACGGACCATGATTATGATCTTACAGCCCTCTTTTCACACCATCACATGTGAATTCCTGTGATGATGAAATGATCCGTCCTCCTCTTTTACCTGCCCTTTACAGGACAAACATTCAAGACGGGATGACCATGTTCTGTTGCTCAGGATTCGAACTTGGTGTTATGCGTCGGAACAGTCATCTGCAAGATCACTAGAGATCGAACAATAGCTTCACTCTGTCATAAAATTTTGCTGACCATCGTCAAGAAGCGGAATTGTGGTAATGACAAGGCATGCTCGGCATTTCGGAACAGGGACTACGCATCATACACCACTTACGTACTCAGCACCAGATATGAGGTTCTTGGGCATATCTCCCTTCATCTACAGGTATCAGAATTCGCTTCAGAATTTCTTCTGAGCCCCGAAGAGTTGGGCGGACTGACTGACTAATATCCCACAGATGCCTCTGCGAATAGCTCGAGACGGGGCAGGGGCAGCAGTCGACAAGAGTATCCACAATGTAGACGATGAACAGGTGCTGGTTCATTATGCTTATAGCAGTCATATTGAGCCACTCAATCTCAGTTCTATACTACTTGCGCAGGAGCTGCGATCGTGATCAGAACGGATCTCAGGCGTTCTGATCTCTCTCTGCCCGACAAGTGAGAGACCGTTCAGTAGAGGGTCCAAGCGCGACTTGGAGAGAGAGATTTCGAACAACATCCATCTGAAATATGCTATATAGTTGCCTGTTATGAGCTGCTCACATTGACACGAGCGATGCGGTTCGTGTTAGCAGCCGTAGCCTAGGGCGCTGCTCAAGAGCCTGTTGTGCTCATATTCGTCCTCCATTTGGCATGCAAGTATTCCATGAAATATGGCCGCCTACCAAAGACAATTACCTAGTGCCTCTGATGATCTTCATCAGGTCTTGGAAAATTATGAACATGAAAAATTCCACATTTAAACTTCTATACTTGTGCGGTCTTGTCATTCGTCTGACCCATGTAATTATCTCGCAGCCAAAAGAGGCAACTCAAAGCCAGCGGAGCCGCGGGTGGCAAAAGTGGAGATCACGCCGGTCCGACAACCCAATATCAACGTCTTTCCTCTCTGCCGGCATAGTATCGAGCACACTGTCGAGTCTCTCACCCTTCAAGATCTGAGGCAGCACTCGCGCAGCTTGCACCCCCTGTGGAATTTCAAACATCTCTTGAGAGCCTTAAGAGAGAAAGAAGGAAAAACAACAACATGAGGTATCAGGGTTTGCAGAGCATCCTGGGCTGCTTAGCCCTCGCCTCTGGATGCCATGCCTCGGCAGATGCCTCCAGGAGCCCTCAATTTCAGAGACTGCCTTCCCTACGAGAGCAAGATCAGATGGTCAATTCGTGGACAGAGGAGCGGAAACTCCTCATTCCGGGCATTCTGAGCAAGTATAATGTCGACGCATGGCTTGTCCGTACTACTCCTTCCCAGTGCTTCGGGACCTTGATCTAGCTGCTACTGGTACCTCCGCGCAGTGACCTATCCTTTTCTTTTGCGATGTGGCTGACACGGTGCACCACAGATAAGCCAGCGAGAGTATGGCGAGGATACAGTGTTCTGGGCCCTCAAGGACTTCACCCAGTTCTCCGCCCGCCGCCGCACTACGCAGCTCTTCCTGGCCAACGCTACGGAGGGTGGCCCCTCGGCATA
Organism: Celoporthe dispersa; assembly: GCA_016584495.1. Lineage (NCBI taxonomy): Eukaryota > Fungi > Ascomycota > Sordariomycetes > Diaporthales > Cryphonectriaceae > Celoporthe > Celoporthe dispersa. Next base: position 2,018,026 of record WAID01000004.1, read on the forward strand.
CTCCTGGATTGACAACACGCCCCTCGTATGGACCGAGCTGCGGTCCATCCTCGACGAGCAGCAGCCCCGCAGCATCGCGCTGAACACGCACTCCGAGCTTGCCTTCTCCGGCGGTCTGCACGCTGGCGAGAGGGATGCCATCGGCGCTGCCCTCGGCGAGGAGTGGAGCGATAAGTTCGTCCTCGAGCCCATGATCGCTGTTGAGCTGGTCGCCACCATGGTCGACGGGCGTCTTGATTGGTACCGCAGGATGATGGAGACGGCCTGGGCGATCATCGAGGAGGCATTCAGCAGCAGGGTGATCCGGCCCGGCGTGACGACTGCCCAGGACGTGGAGTGGTGGATGCGGGAGAAGATCCAGGCGCTCAACTATACGACGTGGTTCCAGCCTAGTGTTTCCATCATGACGGAGAATGATTGCAGCATGTGTTCTACGTCCCTCCAAGAGGAGCAGCAGCAGCGGCAGCAGGGGCAGATGAGTGTGCCCGATGAACCTGAGACCCCTGCACACCTAATTCGACATGGTGATATTATCCACTGTGATTTTGGCGTGACGGCTTTGGGACTGAACACGGATACCCAGCACCTTGGATACGTGTTGCATCCGGGAGATGACGAGGCTGCTGTGCCTGAAAGCATGCTGGAGGGGCTGCGGAAAGCCAACAGGCTGCAGGACATGACCCGGGAGCATATGAAGATCGGCATGAGCGGAAACGATATCCTCAGAAACATCCGTGCCCAGATGAGAGAAGAGGGCATTGAGGGTAAAATCTACTGCCATGCGACAGGAGAATTTGGTCACAGTGCTGGGACACTGATTGGTTAGTCCAGCCCAACCTCCCATCCCGAGGTCTTTGGAGAAATGTAGATGAGGGAAGGGACCTGTGATTAATTACTTGTTTTCGCAGGAATGACAAATCTCCAGGACGAGGTTCCATTCTTGGGCGACCTGCCTCTGCTCAAGAACACATACTATAGCATCGAGCTGTATGCCGAGCACTATGTCCCGGAGAAGAACATGACGGTCAAGTTTCCGCAGGAGGAGGATGTGTTCTGGAGCGAGGAGACTCAATCCTGGGAGTGGGTGTATGGTCGGCAGTCCAGGTATCTGTTCGTCCATCCTGGTAGTGACAACCCTCTGGTGTACGATCAGGCTGTGTTGGAGCTTTAGTACAGGTGGAGATAAAGTTTAAGACATGAACGGTCTTATGATAGTATGACAGTCTGAATATAGTGGTTATTATTACCTAAATTAGGCGAGAGAAAGAGACAAAGAAGAAAAGAAGAAGCGAGAGGGGGAAAAAATTGACCTTCATGTCTGAGTATGATGTGTGTATCGATTTCAGATGTGCCATGCTTCACAATTATGCGTATTGTCTATAATTTTGGACGGAATTGCTGAAGACTGTTTTCGATTTATCCTTCCTTCCTTTTCTGCTATAAGTCGCCAGCAAAGCTAAGATAGAAAGTCTTTCGATCATGGTATCTGTTACAAGGCTTACTTTTCCTAAAGCGAATTTCTTTTTAATCTTAGCTTGCTTCAATATCGAATTTAAATATTATAACTATTGAGAATATTGGCAGCTAGGTTCTGGAGCTAAAATCCACAATCATTATGCAGGAGAGAGTGTATCCGAAAAACTTCAGTCTCAAAAAGAGGTCAAAAAGGGTCTACGACGATGAATGCCAGGTCCATGTCGATATCAAAGCATGTTGGTGGCTGGAGGAATAGATTCAGGCTCATTAACTCTAAACTGAGTCAAACATCACCTGTCGTATATTTGCGAGTGTACCTAGTCCAGAATATCAGATGACTTGATCTTGATATCTATTCAGTTTATACTTACTCTTAAGATATACTATTAATAACTATAAGAAAGTATTATATTCTCAGATGATACTGATATTGTTTATTGCTTTAGCGCATCTTTCATAGTGCTCTTACTCAGGATAATATCGATAAGAAATATATACACTCGAGATGGGTTATGATTCCAACATGTAGATAAATATTGCTTTTTATATCTCAAAATATAAATCACATTATAGCTTGCTAAATCCTCTAAACATATCAAATTACATATATATTGGGCCATCTTTATGCTTTGTAATAAAAGTTGACCCTGTACTCTTCGATTGTTTGATTTCTAAAGTATTCATCAAGGTGTATTTATTATTCAAATCTCTGCGAGCTAGCTAGAGCTATTTAATAAGCTGAGAGTTTCTGATCAGATAGGGGACCATCATTGATCACGACACAGCAAGCGTCGCATTCAGTCTCAAATCCCGACTCGAAGCCCCAACACTAACGACAAAGTTCCCACTCGGGACAAGCCAGTTCTGACTGGCCACGTCCCAGTAGCTCAGGTCCTTCCTGCGCAGGTTAAACGTGGCCGTCCCCTCGGCCCCGGCCGCGAGCGAGAGCTTGTCGAACCCGCGGAGCTGCCTGGGCGGAGAGGCTGGGGCGCTGGCGGGCAGGCTGACGTATAGCTGTGCGGCCTCTGCGCCGGCGACGGAGCCAGTGTTGGTGATGGTTGCTGTTACTGTCGCGACGGTCTCGAAGAGGTCTGTTCGTCCGCCTGGGGCTGTCGTGCCTGTCGCGGGACCCGAGGTGGCGGTCGAGGTCACGGTGATGTCTGCGTAGGTGAAGGTCGTGTACGCTGATTGTGATGTGAGTAAAACCTCTCATTAATAGTGTTTATGATCCATTGTTCGTTACTCCCCCTCGATTAGATGCAGAGCGCACTTACACAATCCAAAGCCATATTCATACCGCGGGCTGATGTTACTCTCATCGAAATGCCGATAGTCGATGTACAGTCCCTCTGAAAAGCTGTCATCACCACTCACAATGGTCGAGGGGTAGTCAGAGGTGGCCTTGGCGATTGTGAAGGGAAGCTTCCCGGACGGGGTCGTGTCGCCGTACAGGATGTCCACCAGGGCGTTCCCGCTCTCCTGAGAGCCTAGGCCCGCCCAGACCACAGCTTTCACGCCAGGAAGGGCCAAGATGGTCTCCAGGATGACGGGGCCGACGCTCTGCACCACGACGATGGTATTGTTATTGGCCGCCGCCACAGCCTGGACGAGCTGGTTGCCGCTGTGCCAAGGGTCGAGGTTGTTCCTGTCGCCGGCATTGCCCTCGACCGTGATGTACCCCTCTCCCGAGTCCGAGGTGATGACAACAATAGCCACGTCGGCGCCAGAAACTGTGCTCGATACGCTACCCGTATCGTCGGTGCTGCTGACGGTCAAAGTTGTTCCGTCCGCGGCTGTCCTGTTCTTGAGGGCATCGTACGGGGCGACCAGGTAAGGATACTGGGCTGTGCCGCTGCCCCAGCCCATACCCAGAGTCCCGGTATCACAGCCCCGATCCGTGCAGGCATTGGCGCCCGCGGGATTAACGACGGCAGCAGAGCCGACCAGGGCAATCTCCTTGGGTGTCTGCAGGGGCAAAACAGAGCCTGTATTCTGCAGCAGGATGATGCCGTCCCTGGCGATGGCCCGAACGTTGTCGGCGTGGGTCGACTGCACACTGGCCTGCAGGTTGATAGACGGATACCTGGAGTCCTGGCCGACGAGATACCATGCGGCCAGGATCCTGGTGACCATGTCGTCCACCCGGCTCTCGGGCACCTCGCCGCTCTGCACGGCGCTCAGCAGCTGTGGTCCCCAGAGGATCGTGCCGCCGCTGTAGTCGCTTCCCGGCATGGTCATGTCTAGACCGTTCACGGCAGACGCCACGGTCGTGTGCTGGGCGTCCCAGTCGCTCATCACGTACCCCAGGAAGCCGAGCTCGTCCTTGAGCAGCGAGTTCATGGTGCCGTCGTTCTCACAGGCCCACGTCTCGTTGATCTTGTTGTAGGAGCACATGACGCTGGCCACACCGGCGTGCACCGCATCCGCAAAGGGCCACAGGTACAGCTCGTGCATGGTCCGGTCGGCCGCATTGCTCGACATGGTATCGCGGTTGAGCTCCTGCTCGTTGAGAATGTAGTGCTTTGCTGTCGCCTGCACGCCGCTGCCCTGCATCCCCGCGATGGTCTGCTCCATGGCGATGCCGGTGAAGTAGGGGTCGGGCCCGAAGCCTTCCCAGATCCGTCCTCCCTGTGCATTTTTGCCCAGCGGGCCGGCTACGGGCCCGAGGAGGACGTGGACGCCGCAGCCTTTGGCCTCGGCACCTAGGTATTGGCCCCTCTGGAGGATCAGGTCGACGTCCCAGGTGGCAGCTGCTTGGATCCCTGGCGTGAACGCGGTGACGCTGGTTGCATATCGGACACCTAGTGGTGAGTCCTGGAGGCAGAGCTCTGGGTAGCCGATAGAGGAGATGGCGGCGGTATTTCCTACACAGGGGCCGTCGTTCCAGCCTATGCCTGTCACTATGTTGATCTTGTCCTGGAGGGATAGTACGGCGAGCGACGCATTTGCTTTGGTGTATGCGGACGACCAGTCGAATGTTTGGGCGGAGGTGGGAGTCGTGAACAGGGACAGGGACCCGAGGGTCAGGGCGAGTCGAAGGAGGAGCATATTGAGTAATAGTGTGCAGGTTATCGTGTTCTAATTATCACCACATGCAGCCAGTGGTGCTCACGAACTGATAGGACTTGAACCTCAGAGACCAGCAAAAGTAAAAAGGCAGTCATTCCTTATACATGATCCTACAAGCGTCATAAGTTCATACGACGGTACCAGATGCAGGGAAAGAGATAATCTACTTTACCCTATGTGACCGCATTAATTAAAATATTAAATAATTCACCCGGAAGACGAATCCTGGTATTGTACCTTGGCAACACTCCCACGATGGATCGTCGCCGCCCAGTGTTAGATCGGGATTAATCTCTTTTCGAGAAGATCTACCTCTGGGGTAAAAAAAAAGAAGAAGAAAAAAACTTTGGTCACGTTCGCCCTTCCAGCAGCTGCAATGGTAAGTCGAGTCGGTAGTCATGGCCCCATTTGGTCTAGGCGAGGAGGTTGAGCGACCGCACCAAGGTTTTTTTTCCCCCTTCTTTTTTTTTCCCTTTCGCGTAGGCGGCCCGCATAGCCACTTGGAGATTTTAGCCAATATTCTTGGCAGGGCAGGGCAGGGCAGCAGGGGAGAGGCGAGGTATTGACGCGGGCGAAGAAAAGCCACGATAACTGTTGGTGTGTTGGCTGCGGAGGCGAGGAGGTATGTCGAGGGTGATCGACACTGCGTACTATATATGCAGGTAATAGCACTATTAGTTGAAACTGGGGGTTTGGTCCTATGTGAGAAGCCCGACAAGATTACACGGCATCTTGTGGCGTGCTGATCTCGGGATAGAAGAGAGGGGTAGAAGGAAAAAGGAAAAGAAAAAAAAAGTTTCCGGGGCTTTTTGAGAATCCGCCTTCCCGGCCCTCCTCGTGGCCTAGCAACGCTCATGACCTGCAGCCAAATGAGTTGCTACTGGAAAGGACAATTGATCTCTAGTCGCCTATTTCGTATTTTCAGATATGCAATAGATACTAATAGATGAAACAGTCTACATAGCCCCATGTATCCATCTCCTTCTACACTTTTGCTCTTTAATGCATATATATCAAGGTCCGTCCCTGAATGTTGTTTGGACGAGCAGGCAGTAGTATCTACATCCCTAGAGTGTGGTACTCGGTCTTATTTCCGACTTGGTAAATACTATAACGTTTTTTGTTTTTATTTACTTTTTTTTTGAAGAAAAAAAAAGTGTTGTACACCTTTCATGATCATATATCATGTTTAGCAGCAGCATGACAATGGCTAGCTTTCCTAGAATTGACCGATATGGCATTACTGTTCATAGTTCTATCTTGTAGCTTGTAAGAAATCAAGTGCATGGGAAGAAATGCGTTGATCTGAGCATTCAGAGACAACGGTGAGCATCTGAAACGGACTAGTGTAATCGCCTATAATTAGTCATTACTTGGGTAAAGCTGCAGCTGGGAATGAGGAGCAGCCTGCCCGACGGTGTTGGCTCTCTGGGAGCTTCATCACTCTCCATCCTTCTCTACCCCCACACCCTGCGACATTCCCTCCACGATGGCAGAGACCGCCGCAAATGACTTATCTCTGTCCAGTGCGGCGCGGCCTCCTGGCTTCCGCAGCCTGCGGCAGAGCGAGATGACGGATTTCTTTGCCCTTCTCGGCCCACCAAAGCCTGTCCCCCGGGTCACCTTCCTCGACCTGCCGCGGCACGTCCGTGAAAGAATCTACGACTGTGCCAACGTCGGCGGCAACAAGTTCATCGACCTCAACTTCTGGACCGCCAAGCATAACAACCACCAGCAGGACCACGACAGCCAGCAGCTGGACAGCCTGCCTGCACTCGTGGAGGAGCGCCGGTATGCCGCGGGCACCTCGCCCTATTCGGAGGAGCCCTTCCCTTCCGGTCTCTTGCGGGCGGGCTCCCGCCTCATCCACGACGAGGTCCAGGCCAAGTTATACTCCCAGAACACCTTTGCAGTAAGCCTGTTGGGACACGACGGCCTCCTCCCGCTCGAGGGGCTCAGCGATGCTGCGCTCAGGGAGCTGCGAGTGCTGATCGTGAGCCTGCGGCCCTGCAGGTGTCTCAATACCTCGTTCTGCACCGAGGTCGACTGGGAGCGCGGCAGGGGCGACTTTTGGGCCAGGCCCCAGGGCGTCTATTTCTGCACCGCTCTGGAGAGCCTGTCCCACAAACCCCGGCCGCTCGGACGAGTGAGCCGGACGGACAAGCTGACCTTGGCCCGATGGCAGCGGATATGTGCACGCCTGGCGGTACATCTCCGACCGGACCAGCTCAAGCTGTACCTCCTGGCCGACATCGCTGATGACCAGACCGCCCACGCTATCCTCGACCCGCTACGAGGCATGCCTGTGCTCAGAGAGGTGGCCATTACCCTTGGCGACCGCTGGAAGGGTCCGGGACCCGGGTCGCGACTATCAGTACGAGTTACCGCGCTCGCACTGATGGACAAGCCGGCGGGTGACCCCCGTTCCGCTTTCCAGACCTGCCGCTGGAGGTGCAGCTGCTGGTCCTCCAGCACTCCGACCTGGTAGGCCGGCCTTATATGGACTGGTGCCGATTTGAGGGATTCCGCACAGGGCCCTATGGGGCAAGCTGCCCTCGGGGCTCCGAGACATCCTCTTTCAACTGGGATATGTTCTGCTCGCGGGAGCACAGCCATGCTACCACCTTCAGCCCCCGGTGTAGGTGCTCCCCCCGCAGCTCCGCTACTTCCTGGTCAGCAAGAGCTTCGCGGCGGCTGCTCGTGTCGTGTTCTACCGGAGCAACGCGTTCAGGCTGTTCCCTGGCCGCCGGGGCGTCTTCACGAAAACCGCCGGGGACAACGCCCCCCCGGAGGTGCCTAGCGACGTTTACCGGATCCCCATACCGTCCTTCCTGCGCAGCATTCCGCACGGGTACATCTCGAGCCTCAGACACCTCATCCTGCTCTTCCCGCCCCTCACGCCGACGTATCTGTCGCCGGGCAAGCCCGTCTGGGAAGAATGGATGCTCTCCGTCGGGCACCTGGCGAAGCTCGTGCGCACAGGCCGGCCCCGCCTCAGGCTCGAAGTCCACTTCAGCCCTTTCGCGCCCCCATGCGGCGAGCCGCCCATGGTCGGGACCCTGCAGTACCAGTTCATGCGGGCGGACGAGAGACGGGACAAGTTGCTGGAGCTGAGCATGCTGGTCGCGTACAGGCGTATCCTCCGGCCGCTGAGCGGACTGAGACCAGGGCTGCGTGCTTTTCTGGTCCGCGTGAAGCGGCCGCCGCATTATAGCATGCGAGAGGACTGCATGAGGCACGAGAGAATGCTTGAGACGATGATTATGGGTAGGAAATATGACTCGACAGAGTTGCGGAGAGAGACTGAGGCTTGGTCTGAACTACAGCCGACCCGCTCCGTGCTTGTTTGGGATGGTGAGGTGTGGGCATATGGACTCGATCCTTGCATAGTTCGATCGAGGACTACCGAAGTATCAAGACTTGGATATCATCTTGCAGGCAATGGATAGGCACCCATTATTATGAGTTGTTAGTGGGGGTTTGAGAGAATCCCAACGACATGACACAGCATCTTGTGGCGTGGAGATCTCATGGAAGAAGAAAGAAAAGGTAAAAGAAAAAAAAGGAAAAGAAGGGAGAGAGCAGGATCTGATTGCGTCCAAGATCTGTGCTGGAATACTTGCCCAAGTGAGTGATTAGTTGATCACTCAAGTAAATACTTGGGTAGGTGGAGGCGATTTGTAGGGCGGTGTTGTTCAAGGCTCATGATCTTCAAAAAGAGAGAGAGAGAGATATAAAAAAAAAAAAGATACCTTCGTTCTCAATGAGGGTCAAGTATTGTTATCATCCGACAGTGGTCTCCTTAGATCTTGACTCACCCTCCTCTATACATATCTTAATCGCAGATGCGCACTGCGAACCGCGCCCTTGGCGGCCGTGTGTCATAGCAGGAAATTGTCACTTATCTCGACAAGACGAAGTGCCCAGGTGGAGCCGGCCCCGGGATATGCTGCACGCTGCCCCCTCATGAAGTCGCCGGGAATCCATTACTTGCTTGGTTATGACTCTCTTCCGATCCCGAAGCCGCTTGCGACGGCATCGGCACTTCTGAAGACTCACCTCCTCACAGGCTCGTTCTACTTATTATCCCGCAACACACACACACACACACCACACGATTGACACAGCCTAGCTGGACTAGAATCGAGCTATTAGTCTCGCGGCCTCCTCTTCTGGATCGGTGATAGCTGTTGAGCAAACGGCCAAGTTCTAAGGTCGACGCTGGACCATACTGTACAACCGATCACAAGCCAACAAGATGGGGTCGTGTAATAGTAAACTATTTTCAGGCCCGTCCAGGTTGCTTAAACACAACGGAAGCACCCAGTCCACGGTTGTCGGCGATCAACGTCAGCAGCCAGACACGACTGGTGATATCAGCAAGCCAGATCCGGACGAACTGCCGCTGGCCTTTGGCAAGAGTCTGCGGAGGTTCTTCCTGCTGGATGATGACTACCACAACCTCAACCATGGTATGGAAACGATGCAACCACTCAGAATCCTCTCTCTCTCTCTCTCCTGACAAGTCAACGCGTTGATCTCTAACAGGAACACCCAGGCTCCTTTGGCACGCACCCCCTTGCCATCCAACAGCGCCGCCAGCACTATCTGTCCCTCTACGAGCGCACCCCCGACCCCTTCATCCGCTACACCTACCCGGACCTCCTCGACGAGAACCGCAGGGCCATCGCCGCCCTCCTCAACGCCCCCTCCGCCAACGAGGTTGTCTTCGTCAGCAATGCCACCGTCGGCGTCAACACCGTCCTGCGCGCCCTGGCCGAGTTCTGGACGGACGACGCGCGGGACGAGGTCCTCTTCTTCAGCACCATCTACGGCGGCTGCGGCAAGACGGTCGACTACGTCTCCGACTCGACCCGGGGCCTCGTGCGCGGCCGCGCCGTCGAGCTGACCTACCCCGTCTCTGACGCCGAGATCCTGGCCCGGTTCCGTGCCGCCGTGGAGGCTTCCCGCGCAGCAGGCCGCCGCCCCCGCGTAGCCGTTATCGACGCCGTCTCCTCGCTCCCCGGCGTGCCTTTCCCCTACGAGGCCGTCGTGGCCGCCTGCCGCGAGCAGGGCATCCTCAGCCTCGTCGACGCCGCCCAGGGCGTGGGCCTCATCCCGCTCGACCTGTCCGCCCTCGACCCGGACTTTCTCGTCACCAACTGCCACAAGTGGCTGTTCGTCCCGCGCGGCTGTGCCGCCTTCTACGTGGCCTCGAGGAACCAGCACCTCATCCGCTCCACGCTGCCGACCTCGCACGGGTACGTCCCGCGGGACCCGCCGTCGGCGGCGCCACGGGCGAATCCTCTGCCGCCCAGCAGCAAGAGCGCCTTTGTCGCCATGTTTGAGTTTGTGGGCACGCTGGACAACTCGCCCTACCTGTGCGTCAAGGACGCCATCGAGTGGAGGGAGAAGATGCTGGGCGGGGAGGAGAGGATCAGGAGCTACCTGTGGGCGCTGGCCTCGGAGGGGGGCGAGCAGGTTGCGAGGTTTCTGGGCACGAGGGTCATGCAGAACGAGGAGGGCACGCTGACCAGGAGCGCCATGGTGAATGTGGCCCTGCCCGTGATCGTGGAGCCTAGACCCGAGGACGTCCTGGGCAGGGAGGATGGGGCCACGACCGCCTCAGCCGGAGAAGGCGAGACGGTGATCCCGCACGAGGACTCCAAGAGGATCTGGGCATGGATGACCAAGGTTCTTGTCGATGAGTACAAGACCTTCATCCCGATATACTCCCACGCCGGTCGGTTCTGGGTTCGCCTGAGCGCGCAGGTCTACCTCGACATGGATGACTTCGAATGGGCCGGCAGGACACTGAAGGAGCTGTGTGACCGGGTAGCCAGGAAGGACTATGACGGATGATCTTGCCAGAGGAGGGAGTCTGCGCAGGAGGGGTAGAGCCGGTGGCTGCGGACCCGGAGATTTGAGGAATCTTGTTTACACCCCTGACATTTTGTAGTACGCCAATAACTCTTGAGAACGAATGCCGACGCTCATGCACATACATCCTCGTTCCATGCTGCCTTGGGGAGTCACCAGGGTAGGGAGAACACACTAGCTAGAACACATTGTGAGATTCATCATCCGCCGCTCACGCATTGCCCTGCATGTGCAATAATTTGGTCATGTGTTGCCTCAACACCTCCCTCCTCTCTCTCTCTCTCTCTCTCTCGTCTTGTGTCCCGATCCCACCCACTACCACTTGGCCTCCTTGCTGTCCATGAAGGGCTTGAGGATGCCGACGATCTTCTCCAGGCCCGCCAGCCAGGGGCTCATCTGGCCCTGGAACTTCTCGGGTGGTGTGTCCTTGCCGACCTCCTTGTAGAAGTCATCACGCTTGGGGCAGAAGCCCATGGCCGCGGAGAAGACCTTCTTGACGATGAAGCCGTGGTGGGGCTTCAGGGTCTCGCCGTAGGCGTTGGTGAAGGAGACGGAGAGCTCCTCGCTGGCGTTCTTGTTGTTGGCGCTCAGGGCCTGGTACATGAAGTCGAGGCCGCTGCCGGAGAGCGATACGTGTCAGGAACAGGTATTCGCCGCGGTGGGGTCTGGGCATCAGGGAGAAGGAGGAGGAGGAGGAGGAGCGTACCGTGTCAGCCAGAGGAGGCCCTCCGTGGCAGTGTGCTTCTTGCTCTTGAGCTCGTTCCTAACGAGGTCCTGCAGGGTGCCAGACTCGGCGGGAGCCTCCTTGAAGCGGGTGTCGATTTTCTATCGGCGGGACGGCATCCGGGCAATGGGTCAGTCCGTCGGCTCTTGACGTTTTACCTCAGGCTGGCAGAGGGGATTCGCATACCGTAGCGTTGCCGCTGATGTCGCTCTTGACGGGGGCAAAGGCTGAGGCCTTGAGGTAGTCTGCAGCGGTGGGTGGCCAGTCAGCTTCTCTCCGTCCCGACTGCACTCGGGGAGATAAGGCGCGGGCATACCAAAGATGACGACCAGCGACTCGGTGGCCTCGATGAACTCCTTGGTGGAGATGTTGTTGTCGGCATCAATTGGCACGTCGGCGAAGGACTTCTTGAACGCCGGGTTCTCAAAGTACGGGACGGAGGTATCAGCCATGGTGATGAGCTTGGGACGGGGGAAGACGGTCAGGGCACAAAGATCAGCTTGTTGTCTGTGGTCGTCTGGGGGAGGAAGAGGAAGTGCAGAGGGGGAAGAGAAAGAGAGAGAGGAGACAAGCTGGAGCTGGAGCCAGAGAGCAGTCGAGAGGGAGGGCGAGGCGGTCAACAGGCACGAGTGGCATTGACAGCTCACTGCGCGCTGCATGCTGCTTGCCAGCTCTGGACCCCCTTCCCTGGCGCCCCTGCGTCGTGCTGCCGATTGCCCCTCCATCGTTTCCGCCTGTACCAGCAGGTCAGGTGTGGGGGTGGTCTCCACGGCCTAGGCTCACCGTAACGTTGATGAGGGGTCGGGCTGCGTTAACATGGACCGGCCGTGTGTGTACTATATCCTGTTAGTGCCACACAGACGGTGTAGCGAACGCGTGTGCTGTACAGACAGCCAGTCCCTCCTCCCTTATAACCTCCCATTTTTTAAGAAAAGAAAAAGAAAAAGAAAAAAAGAAGAAGAAAAAGAAGAAAAAAGACTCATGCTTGCCTGTGAGTGATTTCACAGGTGTGCTGCATCAGATGATATAGTACCTTTCTGACATTGGTAGCAATACATTACGGCACATGCTATTTCTGTGTCTGTTTTATTAGTCTCATTGTCGAGACATCCTCTTCTTCTGCTACATCACCAATCATTGTCACTAAACCATGTGATCCTCTCCTCTTCCTGTTCGTAGCCGGCTGTCAAGAGATGGCCGAGCCCACAGGGAGACTCTTTGCAATGAGATCACGACTTTGGGAGAGTGTAAATGCACATTTCTTTTTTTTCTTCTTTCCTTCTTTCTTTCTCTTTCTACTAAATATGACGAGTGCCAAGCGGATTCCCCTCTACTATGTATAGTGGTGGTACGTGGGATTCCGCAGGGGCAGCTCACCAACAGCTCTCGTGTTAAGCAGTTTCACATAGTGCTATATATGGTTCGATACTACTGCCTAGTACCTGATTTTTAGTGAACGGTCCAGCGCCCTTCGTCCCTGTTAGAGCTCAGCCAGGGGGGGTCCATAGGCCGTGCTTGACGTCATATCTTGGCGCCTCGGTCCGCTGTACAAGGGGGCACAGCCAGCAGAAATATACAGGCTGGACGTTACACTCACGATGGGCGCTGTGCCAGCAGAACGCCAAGAAGCATGGGCTCCATCTACCGTGTCGAGCCTGGGTAGATGTGATTTTTTTTTCGGGAAGGAGAGGGGGAGAGGGGGGGGGCACTGCCCTTCCTGTATGGGGCGAGGGGAGGAGGCGGTAATTCAGTCTGACCGGCTGATGTGCTTGTCCTTCCATCCTGGCGCCCGGTATCGCTACGTACCTTCTTCCCTGAAACTTCACCCTTCCTTCTCAATTACACGGCCTTGTGCTGTCATAGTTCTTAAGAAGACAAGGCTGCCCACCACACCACCCCACCCTCAGCTCCAGGAGCCGCCGGCCTGCAGCAGTTGAAGCTGAACCTCCCCGTCTGACCTGACCAGCCTACCTTTCCGTTCTTTTCTGAGATACTCAACGGCGGATCGGCACTGCGCATCATGTCTCAATCTCACGAGGACGGCGAGAGCACCAAGGACAAGCTCATGCACCCCTTTCACGAGCTCAAGGAGAAGCTCGAGGGCACCCACCTCCACGACCTCAAGGTCAACCTGATACACAAAAAGTTGGCCGTCCTGTAAACCCCCGCTCGGCGGCCACGGCCAGGAGATGCTGACAGACGCGTGCCCAGGCATCAGATCGGCAAGTTTGCCAACCTGGTGAGGACATCATGAGACCTTTTCTTCTGCTGCCCAGAGAGGCTGGCCGCTCCTCTTTCCTGTGTCGTGTCTGACAGCTGCCAGTTCAACCCCCAACACCGTCACGACGAGGAGCACGAGAAGGCCACCGATGAGAAGCGCCACAAGATCCGCGAGTCTCATCGGTTTGAGTCCTACTTCCCGGAGCATGACGGTAACCTGATCAAGTGGTATGTCGACGGCCGCGACTACTTCTGGGCCGTGTCTGAGGCCCTCGACAAGGCCAAGGAGATCATCTACATCGAGGACTGGTGGCTGTCCCCAGAGCTGTTCCTCCGCAGGCCGCCCTACTATAACCAGGAGTGGAGGCTCGACCAGGTGCTCAAGCGCCGGGCTGAGGCCGGTGTCAAGATCTACGTGATCGTCTACCGCGAGGTAGAGGCTGCCATCACCTGCAACTCCGCCCATACCAAACATGCTCTCCAGGCCCTCTGCCCCGAGGGGTCGCCCGGCTACGGCAACATCAGGATCATGCGCCACCCGGACCATAACGTCCTGGAGAATGCCGCCGACATGACCTTCTACTGGGCCCATCACGAGAAGTTCATCGTCATCGACTACGAGCTGGCCTTCATCGGCGGCCTGGACCTGTGCTTCGGGCGCTGGGACAACCACCAGCACCAGCTGTCTGACCTGCACCCCGAGGGTATCCAGAACGAGATCTGGCCGGGCCAGGACTTCAACAACAACCGCGTCATGGACTTCCAGAACGTGAACGACTGGAAGCAGAACGAGCTGAGCAAGGCAGACTACGGGCGCATGCCCTGGCACGATGTAGCCATGGGCGTGATCGGGCCTTGTGTCTACGACATCGCCGAGCACTTTGTCCTGCGGTGGAACTTTGTGAAGCGCGACAAGTACAAGCGCGACAACCGGTTCGACTGGCTGGAGCTCCGCGGGCGGCAGGAGGAGAGCGAGGACCTGGTCGGCGTGCAGAGGCCCAAGCACCCCGTCGGTGACTATGTCGTGCACCCCTTCACGCCTCTCGAGACCAAGAACCTTGCCAACCGCGGTACCGTCCACGCCCAGATCGTCCGTTCCAGTGCCGACTGGTCCAGCGGTGTCCTCACGGACCACTCCATCCAGAACGCCTACTCCGACATCATCCGCAGGGCGGAGCATTTCGTCTACATCGAGAACCAGTTCTTCATCACCGCGACCGGTGACAAGCAGGCGCCCATCGTGAACACCATAGGCCGGGCCATCGTGGACGCGGTTGTGCGCGCAGGCAAGGAGGGGCGCAAGTTCCGCGTCATCATCATGATCCCCGCCATCCCTGGGTTCGCAGGCGACCTGCGGCTGCCGGCTGCGACGGGAACAAGAGCCATCATGGACTACCAGTACAAGTCCATCTGCCGAGGCGAGCACTCCATCTTCGAGCAGATCCGCAAGGAGGGCGTCGACCCCACGAAGCACATCTTCATCTTCAACCTGCGCAGCTATGACCGGCTTAACAAGACGACCGCGATCAGGAAGCAGGAGGAACAGTCCGGGCTCAAGTACCAGGACGTGCAGCGCGCGGAGGCAGAGGAGATCATGGGCAGCGGCATCTACGGGTCCACGGACGTCGAGGGAGGAAAGGACAAGCACATGGGCCAGAAGGGTCGCTTTGACATTTTCAGGTCCAGGGGCGAGAAGCACAGCAAGGAGATGGCGGATAATATCAGGGACGAGCGCAAATCAGATTCCGACGAGAAGAAGACGGACATCAAGCGCCGCTTCCAGGCCGCCATGCAGGAGGGCCAGAGCGAGTCTAAATCCAGCGCGAGCGTGTCGGCCTGTGCCATGGCAGGAACTGGCAAGGTTGAGGACGAGGTGTGGGAGGGCGACGCCGAGGATGAGATCAACAACTGGATCCAGGAGGAGCTGTACATCCACGCCAAGCTGCTCATCGTGGACGACCGGATCGTGGTGTGTGGCTCGTCGAACCTCAACGACCGCAGCCAGCTGGGCTACCACGACAGCGAGCTGAGCATCGTCATGGAGGATACGCATCGCATCCCGAGTATGATGAACGGCCAGCCCTTCGAGGCGGGATACCACGCCGCGACGCTGCGGAGGTACCTGTGGCGTGAGCACCTGGGCCTGCTGCCCCCACAGCCCCTGGACGCAAGCAACGATGTCAACGCGCAGCCGCCTCACGAGAATACCATGAACGATATCTGGGACCAGGGCGAGGGGGCTTCCTCTTACAGGTTTGTGGAGGACCCAATGAGCGACCAGCTGTGGGATATGTGGACGGAACAGGCGACAACAAACACGGTCGTGTTCAGACAGCTGTTTCATGCTGATCCTGATGATCACGGTGAGTTTCCACCCGCTGTCCCGCAGCGATATATACTGCTGGACAAGAGCCAATCTGCTGACACGTCGTGGCACACGCAGTCAAAACATTCGAGGACTATGACACCTTCCTTCCGCCCAAGGGGGTCAAGGCAGGTCACATCTATGACCGCATGATGGACCCGCAAGATGTCCGCACGAAGTTGGACAAGGTGAAGGGACACCTGGTCTGGATGTCGCTGGATTTCCTAAAGGACGCCAATATGGCAGAGACGGGGCTGCAGGTCAACTCGGTCACAGAGAGTGTCTATACCTAAGAGGAGATCCTGCAAGGGCCTCGGGTGGATAAACCGCCTAAAACGGAAATTTCCTGGTATTTTTTTTTCTTCCGCACTGCTTGTAGGTAATTACATAATGATTAAGCTTCTTCTATGACTGATCGTTCTCCTGTTGTGCTCGGCCTCTTTCTGAGAGAAAAGAGCGGTGCTTGGTCGAGGATGCGTACGTGTATGTCTCGGCAGACCTGGCGCCCACACAGTCCACAGGAAGGGCACTGCCATCCACGCGAGCCGTGCTCTCGTCTCACAGGCGACTTTGTGTAAGTGATTGCCAGCGCCGTCGGCTCCCTCTCAGGCCTCAGCAATGACTGACCATCTTGCAGCTACAGCCCCGGCCTAACGAGGTGATACTGTCGCAGCGATCGTGGGATCTTTCGAGCACAATATGAGTCCAACGTTCTACCTGGTACGCTGCAGACACGGCACCGAGGATCACAGATCTTGCAGGCTGCCGAGCGACCCGATCACGTACCTGCTGAGAAATGTCCCTGCATCCAGTCCTAATCTTTTCGTCACGAAGTGGTTCCTCAAATGTGACCGTCATGGTCTCTCGCCTTGTGCCTCCCTCGGCGAGACATTTCTCTTCGGCCAGAGCACCGGCAGTCACCACGGAACATCCGGCATGGCTCTTTTTGAAGCGAGACACTCGTGATCAGGACAGGCCTGGCGGTTTCTACGTCCTGCAAGGGAGAGCAGATGAATACTTCTATCCCACCATCAGGGCATCTATGCTACATTATATATCGCGAGGCTGCCTTTCAGGTCCGGTCTGAACACACACGCCCCTTTTCAGGACCTCGGCACCTCATACGCCCTTCGCCATCTCAACCACTTCCATCCATAATCATGAAGACGACCATCATCTGTCTGGTGGCTGCGGTCGTGAGCGTTCTTGCCTCGCCTCGGGTCAAAGAACCGCTCACAGTCGTCCCGTCGGACCCTCGCCATCCTGTGCAGGTCGAGGAGCGTGGTAAGCGGGGCCCAGACTCCTCTCTGTCTGTAGCACATGCTCATAACCCGTGCAGCAGGAGGCAGAGATACCATCGGCATCACCGAACAGGAGCTGACCAGCTTCGTGCACTACGCCCAGTACGCCGGGGCAGCGTACTGTGGTCCTGTGGCGGGCAGGCCTGTCTACTGCAAGGGCGACATCTGCCCGGCAGGGAACCACAGCAACGCGACTGTCCACTCTGTCTTCCAGTGAGTAGTGGCAGTATCGTGGCAGGAGGAAGATGGATCATCACAGAATGTACTAAGCAGATACCCTCTCCCCAGCGGCGTCGAGACCGACATCCTCGGCTTCCTCGCCGTCGACTCCACAGCCCGCGAGATCACCATCTCCATCCGCGGCTCCACCTCCCTCGTCAACTGGCTCGCCGACGTCGTCTGGGCCCGCGAGCCCACGGACATGTGCGACGACTGCTGGGCCCACCTGGGCTTCCTCTTCGCCTATAGCGAGGTGGTCGACGCCGTGGATGCCGCGGTCGCCGCCGCGAAGTGCCTCTTCCCAAGCTACCGGCTCGCCGTGACGGGCCACTCGCTCGGCGGCGGCGTCGCCATGCTGCTCGCCTCGCACCTCCGTGACGCGGGGCATGCGCTCGATCTGTACACGTATGGCTCGCCAAGGGTTGGAAACAGGGCGCTGGCGGAGCACGTCACGCGGCAGCCAGGCAGAGAATACCGGCTCACCCATGACGCGGACGTGATCACGCGCCTGCCGCCTATCAACAGGGACTTTCGGCACACGTCGCCCGAGTACTGGCTGAGCCCCGGCCCCAGCTGGCGGACGAGGTATGATGCGGAGGAGGTGGAGGTGTGCAGGGGGTATGCCAACGTGGACTGTGCCGCCGGGGCGCCCTGGTGGGTGATTGATATTAACAGCCACCTGTTTTACCTCGTGAGCATTGCCAGCTGTGGGGAGGACGAGGCGAGGCTGACGCTCGGTGGTCTGGGGGTGGACGGCGTGACGGCTGCCCATCCGGTCAACGGGACGACGGCGACGAACTCGAGTGTTGGGGGGATGGGCGTGGCTACCGTGGATACGGTGGCTATGTATGCCAAGTTGGATCAGGAGTATGCTCGTGCACTGTCAGAGGGAGATGAGGAGGTGAAGATTGTGTTTTGAGAGGGTGTTGGTGAGAGTTCTTGGGGGAGCGAGGAGGTGCGCTTTGGACCTTTGAGGCTGTGGTTTTTTTTTATTCATTTATTTTGGGGGCTTTGGGATGAGTTGTCTCGTAAGGAGAAGCATATTCCCAATTATCTACTTGGTCTTCTAGCCCGAATCATGTTAAACATGAGGGGTCAACCTTCGAGTCTCGGTATTTCAAGCATCTTCAGGCTCCTCCCATCTACAGACTACCTAAGTAGGTAATTGTGCAAGAACAAACAACGGCCATGCGAGTTTCTTGAACTACATGACTTCCATCAACGAAGTGATGAATAATCCAAAAACATGGAGGACCAAACAGCTCATCCAGAATAAACCCGAGAAGAAAAGAAAAAAAACGACTGGCCCGGACTTAAAACCCAATATCTCACACTGAAAGTCCTACAGTACTATGTAATATGCGTGGCCGGGCCACACGGAACAACCGAGCCCGGCCATCTTCGAATATAACGGACTTTAGGAGTTTACACACACTCTCTCTCATGAATTATATTGGAACGTATACGGTAGAATTTAATTATAAGAAGAGCACAACCTCCTGTCGCCGGCAATGTACAGCTCACCAGAAGCAGCAAGAAAACAGCACCTACTTACAAGAACTCCCGATCCTAATTAAAAACCCACCAAGCAAACAACCACAATGTCCGCCAACACCACCACCACCACCACCACCCTCTCCTCAACCTACCGCGCCCTCCAGATCCACTCCCCCAGCGAGCCGGCCACCATCGTCACAAAACCCAGCCCTGCCCTCCCTCCACCCCTCGGCACCGCCATCCTCAAGCCCCTCCAGGCGTGCGTCGTCTCCTACACCAACGAGATCCTCCAGAACGGCAACCCGAGAGGCTACAACTACCCCCTCCCCTTCGTCCCGGGCGTCTCCTGCATCGGCCGCCTCGTGGGCACGCCAGCCGACGCGCCCGCCCTGAGACCAGGCCAGCTCGTCCTGGTGGACGCCGTGGTCCGGGCCCGCAGCCAGGAGGCTGGCGGCGCCGAGTTCCTGCTGGGGTTTCACGGCGGGCGCGGGCTGAGCTATAGCGTCATGGAGAATGCCTGGCGGGACGGGACGTGGGCGGAGGTGGTGAGCCTTCCCGTGGAGAACGTGCACGTGCTGGACGAGGAGGCGCTCTTTGGAAGGCTGGGGTACAGGCTCGAGGACCTGGCGTCCATGACGTCGCTGGCTGTGTCGTATGGGGGCCTGGATGCCGTGGGACTGCGGCCTGGCGAGACCGTGGTCGTGGCGCCCGCGACGGGCGGGTTTGGAGGGGGCGCCGTGCACGTCGCCCTCGCCCTAGGCGCGAGAGTCATCGCGATGGGGCGCAACGAGGGCGTCCTCGCTGGCCTGGAGGCGCTGGGCCAGGGGAGGGTGGCTACCGTGCCCATCGCGGCGAGTGTCGAGGAGAACCTGGCTGGCATCCAGGCCGCGGCCGCCAAGCTGGGCAGCAGGGCTGTTGATGTGTTCTTCGAGATCAGCCCGCCGGGAGTGGTCGACGGGCCGAACCAGACGGTGCCCTACATCACGGCGGCCATCAAGAGTCTACGCAGGAAGGGGAGGGCTGTGTTCATGGGCGGGATCCAGCAGGATGTGAGCCTGCCGCTCTGGGAGATTGCGCACGGCCTCAAGACTCTGCAGGGCTGGTGGATGTTTACGCCTACACAGATGAAGGAGTTCATACGCCTGGTTGAGACCGGAACCTTGCGGCTCGGTGCGGAGAGGGGATTTAGGTGTTCTGGTGTGTTTCCGCTGGAGAAGTGGGAGGAGGCGTTTGGGCTGGCGGCGAGAGAGTCTGCCCTTGGGAGCTTCACCGTGCTGGAGCCGAACCGTGAGTAAGAGTAACAGGAGGCATGTAGGCTCATTCTCTATGTTGTTAGTTGTACAAAATCACAACTATCTGTCTGCCTTGACTTTGATCTTGATATTGTATCAATGCAACGTGAGTATGGTCATGAACAATACCCACCAAGGCGATGCATGGGGTTTGATGTGGACTCTCGGCAGCTTATAATCCGTCTCTTGATCAGTATCATTCTCCGGAGAAGGCTCGTCGATGGTACTATTGGAAGAAGAACGTGCCTACAGCACAAACCCGGACCGGTGGTGCGTGTGCTTCGCCCATAGAAAACGCCCATTAATCCCATTCCATGAGTCGTGATTGCATGACTACAAATCGTCCGCAGTGACTGACGAGCCTCTCTGCTGTCTAGGAGGTTGCTTGTTTGGCTGGGGCGACAACCGAACATCTCGTGCATCGATCGACCTTCCTAACCGTTGATGATGTGGGCGATTGCGTGATCACCTCCCGCAATAGCAACATAGGCGGTGGGTTAGCTGCTGGTGACGAGTCGAGCAGCCACACACGTCCCAATTCGTGACAGGCACCGACATCCGTCCTATCTCCATCTTGCGGGAGGTTTCACAAAAAAGAAGCTGCACAGTGTTGGAGAATATCCCCTGCGGGTGATATGTGGCAGCGAGGGACTCGAGAAGGGCGTGTGTGTGGAGATGTGCGATCCGTCTGTGGCCTACCAAAGCAGCTCTTCTCGTCGAGCACCGGTAATGAATCCTTGAAGCGCTGTTCGTAGCACAATGACCCATATGTGCCGCAGGGAAGGGCGTTTATTAGAAATCCCACATCCCAGCCACTGAGGACAGAGTAATTGCACGCAATCGCTCTCCAAGATGGTGGTGATCACGCACTCTCCACCATCCCAGGCATGCCTTACCCCGCAGCGTACCGGAATGATGGAGTTATCTGTGTGCGGCCAAAGAGCGAGAGGCGAAGTCGTAATAGTATAAAGGCGAGACGAAGGACCGCCTTCGTGGGCTTAGAATCGAACAGTCGAAGGTCGAGCAGGGTTGTCCTGACAAAAGAAACTCAAGCCAAGCAAGAATCATCGCTGCTTTTCCGATACCAAGAGATCCAGAGAAGTCACCTGGCAAGAGAGAGATAGAGAGAGAGAATAATCACCATGGCTCCCTCTGCCACCCAGACCCTCACCACCCAGGTCGAGGCTCCCGTCCTCAGGCTGCACTCGACGCAGGCTGGCACCGCGGACTACAAGCAGCTGCAGCCCCACGACTTCGACAAGGAGGCCGAGGAAGGGAAGAAAGAGGGTGTCGAGGGTGCCCAGGTGAGAACATCTTCTCGAGAATTAGATGGTAAGCACATGCCGTCTCGGAAGCCTTGGGCTAACCGCCATGTTTTGATCAGTATGCCAACTACTTGCCAACTTGGAACCCCGAGCAGAGGTATCCACCTCTGACACCATTTGAGCACTACGAGCACGGCAAGGACGCAGACACGTCCCTCAAGGACCTCCTGGCCCCTGGATCGCAGGTGGTCGACCTCACCCCCACCATCGGCTCCGAGGTCCGTGGCGTGCAGCTGAGCAAGCTCTCGGACGCGGGCAAGGACCAGCTGGCCAGGTACGTGGCAGAGCGCAAGGTCGTAGCCTTCCGCGGCCAGGACTTTGCGGATCTCCCCATCAAGGATGCGCTGGAGTGGGGTGGGTACTTTGGGCGGCACCACATCCACCCGACATCAGGCTCGCCTGCGGGCCACCCGGAGATTCACCTCGTGCACCGGTCCGCCGGTGACACCTCGGCACAGGATTTCTTCACGACCAGGACGAGTTCCGTTGCCTGGCACTCGGACGTGTCGTATGAGGCCCAGCCACCGGGGACCACGTTTCTGTATGTCCTGAACAAGCCCGAGACGGGCGGCGACACCTTGTTCGTCGATGCTGTTGAGGCATACAACAGGCTCAGCCCGCTGTTCCAGGAGAGGTTGCATGGCCTGAAGGCGGTGCACAGCGGCATCGAGCAGGTCAATGCCGCCAAGGCGAGAGGTAGCATCGTCAGGCGGGAGCCCGTCTATAACACCCATCCGATCGTGCGGACCCATCCCGCCACGGGTCAGAAGGCCATCTATGTGAATCCGCAATGTAGGTTCCCCTCCACACCGATGCGCTGGCTCGGTCCGAGATGGCTGACCTGAGGTGCAGTCACCCGTGAGATTGTGGGCATGAAGAAGGAAGAGAGCGATGTCCTCTTGAAGTTCTTGTATGACCACCTGGCGTACGGAGCCGACTTCCAGGCCCGCGTCAAGTGGGAGGAGGGAACTGTGGTCGTCTGGGACAACCGCGTGACACAGCACTCGGCGCTGGTGGATTGGAAGAACGGCCAGAGGAGGCACCTTGCGAGGATCACACCTCAGGCCGAGCGTCCCTATGAGACGCCATTCGAGGCTTGAGTCCGCTTCAGTAGGGATGGGGTCTTCTGTAGTTAGACCAAGCATCTATGAGTGGGACCTTGATAGGTAGACAGTGTGAAATTTCGAGCGCCTTTTGAATAGATTCTTCCGAATATGATCTCGTCTGCGATGAGGAGGATTGATGAACATGATCAAAATGAAGGTATCGACAGCGAACTTGGGACCGGGCCCTTTTTGGTCTTCTGACTTGACTTGCTGTCGTCTTGGTCATTGTCCGGAGTCGAAGGCTTTTTCCGCCTCGGCATCTTCCGATTGTTGCGACGCTCTCTCATGCGCCGCTCAAACATCGTCTCAACTGGGCTGTCCGAGTCCTCATCGCCATACATTGTGATTGGAGCAGCCGTGGTCTTGTGCGTGGAGGCTGAAGATGACATGGCTTCAGTCGGCCTGGTGGTGATTGGTAAATCGCCGCGCTCGTCCGGCTTAGAACGTGCGGGCACGGAATGTCTTCCAAGATCATCATCGTGATGGTCAATGCCACCGGGATATTCCCTACGGACAGCCTTGGTGCGGCCTGTACGGATCGGTCTTGGTTGCGATGTGGTATGGACATGAAGAGTAGTCTTCTCCTCGAAGGGCGACGGCTGCCTTCTCGAGATGGGGTCCTGGCGATTCAAGGCTGCAGCCCGCGTACCTGTCCTTGCAGAATACAGCATCCTGGTCAGGGGCACCGGCTGTTTCCTCGGACTTTCCATGAGCTCTTGTAAGTTCGTTCCGGCCCAGGGACGCTCATCCACATCATCATCGTCGTCCTCCGCGTCCTGGACTCTTGACAATGCCCTCTTGGTGCCCGCCGCCTGTTTTCTCTGCAGTTTCCGCGCGGTATGTTGTCTTTTCACGGCATCCGTCATCGGCCCTGTAACAGGCCGTGATAAGGACCGGATGACATCCGCATTCTGGTCTCTGGCCCGCTCCTTGAGGCGCTGGTACTCGGCCTCGTGGAGGTGCGCGGTGAATTTGTGCGCTATGGCGACGAACTCGTCCTCAACCATGCGCCACATGTCGTCGTGTTTGAGGCCTTGGATCATGAGACTGTTCCGCGTTATCAGCAGGCGCAGGATGAGCTTGTGCGTGTTTTGCGGTCCTGACGATTCTCACCTTTCCTGTATCTGCTTCGGTGGGCGGGGTTCAGACGGGGGCTGTTCTTGGCCCTCATCTAAGCCGTTCCCGATGTCTCCAGCAGATGTCATCGGTTTTGGGGGATTTTTTGGCCCATACGGGAATCCGATGGAGCGATTCTTAGCCGCAGGGGGTGTTGCAGGTGGTGGCGGTGAGATGTCACGGGATGTGGTGGTGACCCTCTTTGCGGATGAACCATTCCGATCTTTTTTTCCACGGCAGCGTCCTGCCCATGTTTCGCTCTGTATATCATATGATTGTCTCGGGTCTTGGCTGTTTAGAACAGTCGAGAGACCAACGTGCTGTTGATCCTCACTGCAGCAGGACGATGAGTGATCGTCTCAAGCGATGTCTCAAGGTTCACGTGCAGAGGTACTATGGCAGACGGGAAACCACGTCGTGCCAGAAGATGACAAGGAATTCCAAAGAGGTCGCGATGAGACAGGCACTCCAGGCAAAGGCAAGAACGAGGTCGAGGCAGGAGCAATGAAGCAGGGAGGCGAGGTTGACATTTGGAGGGGCAGGGCGGATGCTTAGATAATCAACCAGGGTCCGCGAATCAGGTTCGATCTCGTCTCATCGGCAGCAGTAACGACCACTGCTGCTGACTCTAATATTATCGTCCTCGTAGGTGAGCCTCGACCACTGCATCTGTCTGGCTTATCGGAGAAGCATGATTCTGTCGTTTCGCGAAATGATTTCATTTTCTGTCCTTGGCTGTGTGCGGCAGCTATAATTTACGATTGATGGACTACGGTTTCCCCAAGTTCCTAGTGCGGCAAGGCGAAGGGCTGGCTTAAGCCTGCAACCGCATGCGACAGTGCAGCCATCGTGAGATATATCATGATCACAATTGTATTTTCATATGTATGCAAGAGTGAGAGATTGAGGATCATCTATATACTTCATCAGATGGCTAACCGTCTTTTAAGCAGCATTCAAAGGATTCCCACGCAGTTCTTGAGCACTACATCTACTAGAAGTTGAGTGAGTACGTTGTTGCTCTCTAGGTAATTCAAGTTGGAATGCTTGCTAGAGAAGAGGTCCTAGTGCGTCACTGTCTCATCTATAACCCGCGTTGCCTCAGGTAAAGCGCACCAAGTAGATATCCCATGGTACAGCTTGAATTATGGCAGGATCACCTGTCCAATCAAAAAGAATGGCTACGAAGTTTCCCGGGGGGGGGGGGGAAGGCATCAGGGACCGTACGCTCATGTGTGGCGGAGTTCACCTGCTTCCCAAGTACGCTAGCCACCAGAAGAATTCTAAAAACCTTGTTAGTTTTCGTCGGCCTCCAAGAGCATTTACAAGAAGGTGTCCTTGGGAGGAGCTTCTTCCCGATCTGGTCTTCTCAGGCCTCTGTTCCGGCTCCTCTGCATTTAGACGTATGTACACACACGCTCACCCACCAGACCAATGACATGTTTTCAGAGAACTACGGCTAACGCTTATTTTTTTTCTTATAGAAATTCTTCATGAATGAAACGCATGGTGTGTCACGCTTCATACTTTGTAGAGCCGAGGAGCGTACATGTTCATGCAGCCTTGAGCTGACAACGCAAGTTATGAGGAAAAGAGATATCATATTTCTTTCCAGCCGCTAACAAATTGCATTTGAGGTTTTCTCAGCTAGCCAGTCTCCATACCACGACACCCGCAGCCGGAATATCGCCCGTCTCACCAATGACAATCTCAGCACCAGAGTCCACATCAGGAGCAGCCACAGCCTCAGTCCCGTAATTAAACGCCCACAGCAGGTCTCCTCTCCGCAGCAACCTCAGCGAGCTACCAAGATCTCCATCCTTACTCGCCGCCTTCCCGGTCAGATCGCGCAGGCCCGCCGCGGCAGCCACATCGCCCAGGTACGAGACGAGAAAGTCCGCAGGCGGGTTGAAGGCCAGGTAGTGCCACTGCTTCCCCTCCTCCTGGTCCACCGAAGCACACGCCGCGGGCTTCCCCAGCCGGTGTCTCGACCCGGACGTGACGGTCACGTTACTGCTCGCGTTGCCGCGGCTGCAGCTTACCCACTCCTCCCAGTACGTGATGGCGTAGCTCGCCCCCGCGTATGAGACGCTGCTGTTGGCGTAGCTGGGCGGCGTCTCGATACGCGTCACCCGCATGGGCAGGCGGTCGCGCAGTGCCCCGGCCGCGGGCTGGATACCGGGGGCGTAGGAGAAGTTGGCGGTGAGCGCGGCCGAGCGCGGGCCAATGACCACAGGGCCGGCGGTGTAGCCGGAGAGGGCGGCGTCGAGGGCGGCTGGGATGCTGGGGATGCTGGGCACGACGACCATCTTGTATGCGGACAGGTCCTGGTCTGGGCCGATCACGTCGATGGAGAGGCCCAGGCGGCGCAGGGCGGAGTAGAACGTGTAGACGAGGTCGAGGTTGCCGAGCACGGCGTCCGTGTAGGTGGCAGAGGTGACATCCCAGCTGCCGCTGTACGGCTCGATGGCCCACATCCACACGGAGGAATAGTCGAAGACGAGGGCGACGTCGGCCTGTGGCTCATGTGCCACTGCTCCGGCTGGCGATGACGACCCGCCCGACGGGTCGAGCTCCCCGCGCAGGATGGGCAGGTCACTCAGGGCCACGTCTCGCGCCTCGTAGAAGCCCTCATCCTCGCTGCCATCTGAGATGTGCAGGCCCGACAGGGTCTGCTCCTGTGCAAAAGGGACCTGGCGCCACCGGAAGTAGCTCACCGCATCACCGCCCGCCGCATACGTCTCGAGCGTCCAGAGTCGCACCATCCCCTCCCACGGCGACACGCGGTACGTGTTCCAGTTGAGCATGCCGGGCTGCATTTCCATGACGCCGAACGGGCCCGAAGTCTGCCCGTAGGCAGCACCCGCCACGCCGCGGTACAGGGCGTGCTGCAGTGCCTGGAGGTCTGGTAGTCCCGTGCGGAGCGTGGCGGAGAGCTGGTCATCTGTGACCCAGGTGAAGTCGCTCGGTCCGGCGAGGGGGTAGTTGTCAAAGAAGGCAATATCGATGCCGACCTCGCGCGCGAACTTGTAGTGGTCAAAGTCGGTAAAGAGCACCATAAAGTTGGTCGTGATGGCCTGGGTGGGCGCATACTCGCGGAGGATGGCAGCCTGCTCCTGCGCAAACTCGACGACCATGTCCGAGCTGAACGTGTACCAGTCCAGCGTGTAGAGGTCGTTGGTCGTGTACACCTCGTGATAGGGAGGCAGCACATCGTCGAAGCTGGCGTACTGGTTCGACCAAAAGACACGGCCCTGCGCGGCGTTCATGGCCTCGATGGTCTCGTACTTGTTCTGCAGCCAGGCGCGGAAACGGATGATAGCGCCCTGGTCGTAGCTTCGCACCGTGCTGTGGCAGCCGAACTCGTTGTCGAGCTGCCATGCCACGACGTTCGGGTTGCTGCCGTACCGCTCAGCCAGGACGCGCGTGATCTTCTGGCTCTGCTCGCGGTAGTCGGAGGACGAGAAGCTGTAGTACCGCCGGGACCCAAAGACATAGGTCGAGTTGGTCACGTCGACAAAGGCAATGTCGTACTTCCTGGTGAGCCAGTCGGGCGGGCTTGCGGTGGGCGTGCCGATGATGGCCTTGAGCCCGTACCGGCCAAACAGCTCGAGGGTGCTGTCCAGCACCGAGAAGTTGTAGACGCCCTCCTCGGGCTCGAGGACTCCCCAGTCAAACTCGTTGATCCGCACATAGGAGATGTTCAGGTCTCGCATGGCGGCGACGTCTGGTTCCCACATGAACTCAGGCCATTGTGCGGGATAGTAGTCGACGCCCAGGAGAAGCCCGCCGGGCAGGCGATCCTGCGAGGGGGCGAGGCTCACGTTGGACCCGCGGATGACCCGCTGGAGCTGGTGGGAAGGAGACGCTTTCGACGAGGAGGAGGCGGTGGCGGCCTCGGCCAGAGCCACCACGGTGGTGAACAGCAAGAGCCAGAGCATCTCGAGCAGCAAGGTGCTTCTCCCACCTGGGCTAGAATCGCAACCAGACAGGGCGGGCGTGACAAAATCTGAAGCCAGCCGTCCTTCCCAAGAAGAGGAAGACCCTTCGGCTTTATGGTCCTTTTGCAGGCGCCAGGCATTTTGTCTTCATCGGCAGCATTGTAGGTCGTCCGGCGGTCTTTGCACCGAGCTTGAACACATTTGTGGTCTGGTGAGCCTTTCCTATAGCCGACAGATGGGGCACCACTGATCCTCGATTCCATCTCGCCCAGTCAGGAGCCGACGATCTACCCTCAGATGAGTGGTTTGGTCGGATATGCATGTTCCCCGCAGTGGAATCCACTATTAGGATGTCTAACAATGTGAGGTTCCAACCGCCTGCTGTACCGATATGGGCTGGTCTGCTGTATTTAGCCAAGATTCTGGCCCCGGAATTGCCGAAGCATCCACAGCGAGACGTGATGTGCACCGCAGAAGTGATAGAATATCCGGGACAGTCATGTAACACTGAGGTCTATTTCACGGAACATAAAGCAAGGATAATAAGAAACAGCCTTGACTTGCTATGAAAATATCACTACAATAGGTGGTGTCAAAAAATAACACTTCACCTCATCTCGACTTGAAAATAATCAAACTAGGATCAAAGAGTGAGCAGGGGACCTCCTTGGCTGGCTGGTGTCAGTCTAAGCGTCATTGTATAATTAGTAAATAATCGCTCAGTCCTGGAGAGAATACAAGAAATAATTCCAAGTTCTCAGCGCTCTCTACTGTTGCAGAAGCGAACCAGAGAGAACCAGCTCAACTCCTCTTATAATTTTATCTACGTATATTTAGGCATATAGTGATGGGCAGCGACTCCGGCACCAAGCCACAGGCCCAGCTCACCCTCAAGGACTTCCTCGCCTCCATCGCGACCATCCGCGGCGACCTGTCCAACATCACCGCGCCCCCCTTCGTCCTGGACACCAAGTCCGTCGTCGAGCTACCGGGCTTCTGGGCAGAGAGGCCATCCCTCTTCGTCGCGCCGGCCTCCTCTCCCGACCCAGCCGAGCGGGCCCTGCTGGTCCTGCGCTGGTTCCTGGTCTCGCTTAAGAACCAGCAGTACAGCGGGAGAGCCGAGGAAGAAGGCGTGAAGAAGCCGCTGAATGCATTTCTGGGGGAATGCTTCCTGGCGAGGTGGGCAGGCGACCGAGACGAGGACGAAGGCGACAGCGGGGAGACGCTGCTGGTGTCGGAACAAGTATCACACCACCCTCCTGTGACGGCCTGCCGCGTCTGGAACGAGAAGCATGGTGTCTACGCTGAAGGGTTCACGCGTCAGGAGATCACGCTGAGCCTGGGAACGGTGGCCATCAGGCAGATGGGTCATGCGCTGCTGACGCTCAAGAACCACGATGATGAGACGTACCTCATCCCGCTGCCGGACGTCAAGGTGAAGGGCATCCTCTCGGGACTGTCCGGGACGTATCCTGAACTGGAGGGAACTTACACTATCCCCAGCACATCCGGATACTTCTCGATCATCGAGTTTAGTGGCAAGTCTCTGCCGGGTCGTGGCGGTCAGAAAAACGGATTCACCGCCAAGCTCTACGGGCCGGACAAATGCAAAAGCGAGGGGCCACTCTATACCCTCACAGGCCAATGGACGGACTCCTTCACGATATACAAAGGCGCTGAGACTTCAAAAGATGCGGTGCTTGAAACTCTAGTGCTCAAGGACCTGCCAACGGTGCCACTGGCACTCCTGGAGGAGGACCTCGGAACACAGGACCCGTGGGAAACACGCCGTGCCTGGAGTGGAGTCCGCGAGGCCTTGGAAAACGGCGACATGTCGGGAACGGCCAGGGCTAAATCAGCTGTCGAGCAGGGACAACGAGACATGCGCAAGGACGAGGAGCGCACGGGAAACACGTGGGAGCCCTTCTTCTTCAAGCAGGAAAAGGGTGATGACGTGGCGGCTGGGCTGTACGAGAGTGTTTCGAAGGAGCTAAATCCGGATGATACGGTTGGGATCTGGAAGTTTAACCAGGAGCTGTGGGATCAGGGGTGTGAAGAGGCCCTTTCATGGCTCCTTGACGCCTGATAATCAGAACGGCGGAGGGGGCGGAGGAAGGACAAATCTTCGAAATAGACACCTGGTGGTTGGAGGAGGATCCACGGGAATACCAGGAGACGGCGCTGCTCCTGCATCTCCGGCGTCATTCGAAACTGCGAACGAGTACCTTGGCCCGACGACTGCGGCCGATGGCTCCGAAAAGCAACCGACAGACCCAGCCACGACATCGGCTCAAGTTATAGCACCCACCAGACAGAGCACCGATCCAGCCGGCAGTACGCCACGGACAGCATCGGGCGTGTCAGATCAGCCCTCCTCCAGGCGTCGTGGGAAACGAGAACGAGTCAAAGAATCCATTCGCAAGGTTCGATCATCGCTGTCGGCAGGGTTCTCGAAGCGCAGTAGTCGTTCTGCTGGCTCTGATGTTGGTTCTGAGGCGGGCAGTGTGCCTCAGAAATTGTGAAGGTGTGTTGAAGCAAAGCCCAGGCCTCTTCCCAAGTTATGTAAATCAGATCATTCAAGACCCAAGAACTTGTTCATAATAATTACCAGAACCGAGGATCTTGAAAAATAAAAAATAAAAAAGACTAGACCTACTGGGAAAGTACTAGACATTATTGAGTTTTATAAGTACCTAAAGGGCTTATAGTAGCAGGCATAGATTTGTGTTACTATGACCAATTGAACGTGCAGGTTGCAGGAAAAACTAGGGCAGCAGGATCAGGCTATGGTTTATTGTAAAGAAGCCGGGGCTCAACACTCTGGTCCGAAGAGCCGGAATATAAGGATGGCCTAATTACAACCCGATTGCGCATACATTGCTTAACTTCATGCTCGAATAGCGCCAGGAGCGTTTGAAGAGTTCTTGTATCTACAAAGATAGTTTTGACCACAACACACAATGGTTTGTATCTCGAAATGTATTCATCGGCTCAGCCGGGCGAGATGACTGATCGGCGCGTGAGACCTCGGCACAGTGCCCCGCAAGTGCTGCCCGTCCTCTGTCATGTTCTATACCCAGGTCTCCTCTGAGACTTACCCACACATTCCATCCTCATCCTCATCATCCACAAAGGTCTCTCTCTCTCTCTCTCTCTCTCTCTTCAGCCTTGCTCTTGTTGCAGAAAAAAAAATACAATCTACTCCAGAGAACAATCTCTTATACATACACACAAACAAACAAACAAGCACAGCACCATGGCAGACAACTCACCCGCCCCAGTGCCCTTTTCAGAACCACCCTGGCTCATGGGCCTACCCAGCCCGATCTTCAAGCCAACCCACATCCGCTGGCAGCGCACCATCCGCGCCTTCATCAGCGAGCACCTCACCCGCGACGCCATGGAATGGGACAAGGCCGGCCTCGTGCCCGACCACGTCTTCGACACCTTTGCCCGCGCCAACATGCTCATCCCGGCCCTGGCACCGCCCCTCCCGGCCGACTGGCTGCACAGGGTCGGCATCCACGAGCTCCCCGGCGGGCTCAAGGTCGAGGACTTTGACTACCTGCACAGCCTCATCTACTGCGACGAGATGAACCGGTCCGGGCTCGTGGGCCCGGGAGGAAGCCTGACGACGGGCATGGCGTTCGGGGTGCCGCCCCTCATCAAGTTCGGCAGCCCGCAGCTGCAGGAGCGGTTCCTCCCGGAGCTGCTCACGGGGAAGAAGCGCAGCTGCATCGCCATCACGGAGCCGGATGCGGGCTCCGACGTGGCGGGGATCACGACAACGGCGACCAGGCTGGAGGGCGGCAAGGGGTTTGTGGTGAACGGCACAAAAAGTGGATCACGAACGGCATCTGGACGGATTATGCCACCATGGCCGTGCGGACGGGCGACGAGGGCTCGGGCCCAAGGGGGCTCTCGCTGCTTGTGGTGCCCCTCAAGAACTACCCGGGCGTGCGGATGAGGCGGCTGAAGGTGGGCGGCCAGGTCTCTGCCGGAACCACCTATATCGAGCTGGACAATGTGGAAGTTCCTGCCGCCAATCTTGTAGGCGAAGAGGGCATGGTGAGTATTTCTCTCTTGCAAAAGGGACCTGTCAGAGTGGTTTTACTCCCCCACAAGGAAAAAAAAAAAAAGAAAAACAAGTTTGCTAATGATGATGGAACAACAACAAACAGGGCATGAAGTACATAATGACCAACTTCAACCACGAGAGACTCACCATCGCCGTCGGCGCGACCCGCCAGGCCCGGGTGGCCTTATCCACGGCATTTGAGTACGTGCTCAAGCGTGAGGCCTTTGGCCGGCCGCTCATGGACCAGCCCGTCGTCCGGCACAGGCTGGCCAAGGCAGGAGCCCTCCTCGAGTCCCAGTGGGCGTGGGTCGAGCAGTTTGCGTACCAGCTCACGCAGATGAAGAAGGAGGACAGCGATGTGGCCCTGGGCGGGCTGACGGGTCTCCTCAAGGCCAACGCGGGCATGGTGCTGAAGGAGTGTGCGGATACGGCCGTGTTGCTGTTTGGTGGGAACGGGTACACGACGAGTGGACAGGGCGAGCTGATAGAGAGTGAGTTATTTTTCTTTCTTTCCCTTTTTCCTTCTCGCTTTCACTCTTTCTTTCGCGCGTCTTTACCTCCTTTGTGCTGACCTTTCTGCTCTCCCTACAAACAGTGCTCTGGAGAGAGGTACCGGGCATCAGGATTCCCGGCGGCTCAGAGGACGTTCTCTTGGACCTCGCAGTTCGACAGCTTGTCAAGCTGTACAAGGCCAAGACGGCAGCAATAAGGATGACCAGGCTGTAGGGCTCGCTCTGGAAGCTTCACCCGAGGAGCTGGACGAGTTTGAGGGGGGAAAGAGATTCTCACGGTTTAATGACCTTATCCTTGTCGTCAATCCTGCGTTGATCCGCACACAGCTGTCAATTCATTGCCAAAGTATTATTACTTGACAAATTCAGTAGTAGTAACTATTCACCCTGATCACATAAAGATGACCCTGTCCGAAACTTATCTACAACCACTCACCAGGCACAGACATCTTCGCACCACCAGGCATCTGGTACGTATACACGCCCGCCGGATCATACTTCTCCCTGATGCTCCTCAGCCTCTCCAGGTTCGTTGGGTTGTACCCTGCAAACACCTGCTGTCCCTTATCGCCATCGTTCAGCGGGATATAGGGCGTGATCACATCCCTCCCCAGCCCCTGCAGCGCCTCCTCGATGGCCGCGTTCACGTCCGTGTCAAACGCCTCCACCGTCGGCGTGTCCGCCTCGTCCGCCCACAGGAGCGACTGGATGGTCCAGATGTACGGGGCGCGCGACACGTCGATGCCGAACGGGTCCCCTGCCGGGTCCACGCCTCTCCCCGTGAGGATATCATCCTCTGTCACGGGGATCATGGCCACCGTGACGGAGGCGCCTGTGACGTTGGCCAGGCGGTCCTGGGCGTAGGCGAAATACGTCTTGTCGATGATGCCCATGACCTCGCGGTCCGCGATTGTCGAGAGCGCGCGGAACCGGGCCCTGTAGCCGACCACGAAGGGATAGGTCGCGTCCGTCTCGTTGGACCAGGAGGCCAAGCTGCGGTACTGGGAGCCCGACGACGACGAGGTGTTGACGACGAGCGCGTGCTCGCCCTGGCCCGTGAAGTTGGCCAGGGCCTGCGCGGTGGGGTTGTTGCCGTTGTAGAAGACGTAGGCGCTCCAGGAGAAGCCCGGGTCGCCGACCCCGCCCTGTGAGTTCCAGTTGCTCCGCGGCTCGACGTAGCCCTTGACGTCGCGCGTGCCGTTGAAGGTGTAGGCGTAGACGGCGTCCAGATAGGCGCTGCGCATGTCGTCGGTGGACTGGCCGGGAGCTGGGATGTAGTTGTTCTGCCCCACGACCACGGCGGCCACGGGGAGGGTCTGCAGGTCGTAGCGGGTGACGATGCAGAGGTTGTTGCCGCCACCTCGGAGGGCCCAGTGGAGGTCTGAGTAGTCGTTTGTCTTGGTGGCATACACGACTGTGCCGTTGGCGAGGATGCACTGTAGGTCATTAGTGGTGTTGCTTCAGCCTCCGAGACGGAGCCTCCCTCGCCATCCCAACACAACACACCTCGGAGAGGTAATTATATACAAAGTATAGCCTCTCTGTATATCTGTCCCTTTCTCTTTTGTTCTTTTTTCTTTTTTCCTTTTCCTTCTCCTGTGCGAGCCAGCCTCTTGAAGAATTGTTGCAAAATGATTCACGGAAGAGAAAGAGACAAGGAAAAGAAAAAAGAAAAAAGTCTTCAAAACTCACCTCAGCACCAACCATCAAACCGCTCACTAGCCCATACTCATGACTGAAAAAACTCGACCCACCCCCGAGCACCGTCCCCATCCCGTTGATGCCCACCCTCGACCCGACCACACTCTTGCCATACGGCTCCAGGTAGTCATACACATCCTTCCAGGAGCAGCCCGGGCCGATCGACACCACCTCCGCGTCATCGTCGCTCACCGAGACGTCCGTCATGTTGGCGCTGGACAGCAGGATGCCTGACGAGTTGATGGAGGCCGCGCCCGCGACGGGCATGTAGGCCCCGCCCTGGATGGCAAAGGGCACGCCCGAGAGGACGAGCTGCTGTACGGCATAGGCCATCAGGTCTGTGGCGGTGGGGGTGAAGATGCAGGCTGGGTTGAGCCACGCCTCGGCTGTGAAGTATTCTATGGTTTCGAGAGGGAGGTATGAGCTTGATTTCCTTTCATTTTTTTTATTTGTGAGATGGAGGGAATTTGGTATGAAATAATCACATGTCGAGTAGCTCAAACTGGAAAAGAGAAAAAAAAAAAGGAGAGGGATTGGTCATGGTGCGGAAAGCATCTTACTCTCGTCAAGTGTGGTATAGTAACTCTCATTTGGGAAGAGCGTGAGATCTGGATAGGCATCGTTTAAGATCTGGCAGGTTGCTGCCACCGGTGATGTGGTCTGTACCATGTGTTGATAGTCTCGTTCGCGAGTGATGGAGTCCCCCGCAGCCACAGAGGCACACAGTTGACCCAACAAGAGCGGCGCAACAAACGCGCAAAAATAGCGAGACGATATCATCTTGAGGAACTTCTGTTTCAATATCAACCTTGTGTGTATGTTGGCTGTGAAGAAGAAAAGAGAGGAAGTTGTCTTTCTCGCGAGCTGTACACAAGGGAGACGGACGACCTATTTGTAGTCTTGTTGGGCCTCATAATTCAATACGATATCCAAACCCCTCCCCTCCGCCCTCTCCCTCCCTCTTCCAAATCTCACCTAGTTCTCCCGAGTACGAAAGGGGAATTATGTGCATTCTGCAGTCTGTCAGCAAGCCACACCGGGTGGTGGGATGCTGGCACTCTGCATAAGTTCATGTTACTTAACACAGGAAATAATCATCATTGGTAAACCGGTGAATGACGTATCATGCGTACATCTAACTCAAATAAAAGGACCGCCAGGAAGACAAACGAAGGTTTGTATGGTAAGCGTGGAGTTTATATCATGTATATGTATTCGAGCCTAAACTAACAAGACTGTGGGAGAGACCTGGAGTTGAGCGGTTCATTTGCTATTTATGGCCACAATGTGCACCTGGGCAGACAGTATTGGGTTTCGCTACACTTTGACCTTAATTTCACCTCCCAGATTGCCAAGGACAAGGCTACCAAAACAACAAGATTCAAGATGGAGCCCATATAATAGGCACGAAGATGTTATCGGCAGTGGGAGTAGTAGTCCAAGATATAGGTGGTGAGAGCTGTATTACTGATCCCAAAACTTTCTAACAATTGAAGGTTGCGAGGGCGACGAACAGCGGTACGAATACGAAACAAGTGCTGAGGGACCCTGCCGAGCAACAACTGCATCCTCGCTCCCAGAAGAACCAGAGGGAGGATAGAGCAGCCAGGAACCAGACATCAACCTGTCGAGCGATACATACCATGACCCTGAGGGCTGCGAACCCAGGACGTCGGATCTGAAGTAGATTGGCCACGAAGAGCGGCCTCAGGCGACAAACTGCACCGAGAACCCTTCTTGGCAGCAGGTCTAGGCCTGAGCAGACAGACCATCCTCTCGAGCTTCCTCTTCCGTACGAACCCTCCGCCTCTTGGCTCTTACTGCAGCGCACACTTCATCATATCCCTCCTGATGTGTCATACTCGAAATCCGAGGTCCAGTCGACCAGAGACCTGGACAGGACGTGTCCTTGTTCTCGTCCCCCCCCCCCCTCTCGCCCCTCTTCTGACAACTCCACTCCCTCTCCCGCTCGTGCTCCGGATCGGCACAAGCACTTTCATCTGGTATAGCCCATTTCCCCCTTCCCATCACCCAGATACCAGAATTCCTCCCCATCCGACCTCCGGCGCCATTAGAAACCTTAAAAGAACGTTTCTTAAAGGGGGGAGGGAATTTCTTGCTGCCCGGCGGCTTAGGTGGACTCGACCCCTTTAGTAGCTTCTTGGCCCTCTTCAGTCCTGCCGGTGGGCCTCTTCTCGAGCTGTTTCGAGTGTGGGTGGAAGAAGTGGATCGTTGTAAGCCTAACCGGCGATGGCGCTGCTCCCCTCCCGACTCCCGCGGTCTGGGGAAGCGGGGAAGGGACCTTGATCCACTGCTCGTACTATGGTTTACTATGGTATAACTTGTTTGCTTGTCAGCCGGAAAAGGGAAAGAGGGTGAGGTGAGGGGCCGGTATTTCTTTTTTGCCACCGTCGTGGAATCGAAGATCACAAGGGCTGGTCCAATTGCTAACGGAAGTGGAGCTGGACGATGTGGATATAATTATGTATTTTGGTGTTCGGAAGACGATGACGACGGCGACGAGGTTGGAGATGGAAACAGGTCCAGAGAATGGAAGACGGAAAAGAAGGGAGAAAAAAAAAGTAGAAATCGAACAAAAATAAAGGGTGTGCAGCCACATTGAAATGTGACATAGCCAGTTGCGGGTCGACCCCTCTCTCCTCGCCCCTCCCCCCTCCCTGCGCAGGCATGCATAAGTGCTACCTCTCACCCAAGCATCATCAATCAGTCAGGCCATCCGGATCAAGCAACGCACCACAGACGCGGCTGGCGTGGTCTGACGGCGCAGTGCATCATCCAACCCGCCCCTCCCCCCCCCCCTGGCTGGTTCTGACGTCGCAGTGTCTCGGTGTGATTGGGCAACAAAGGAGCCAGCTCCCCCGCTTCTTGCTCCTGCTGTTCAGGTGCCGTCTGGGGAGGAAGGCGCCAGGGGGACCAGAGCGCACTGGGCACTGAGGGGGAGGAACCTCCAGCACACGGGTGGAATGGGCTGGGGAGCATGTACCGCAAGTACGTACCTACAATACACGGTACGTAGCACGTCTTGGGGTTGTTCAGTCCTCCGCAATAAGAAGGGGCTCACCTCTACCCCCCTTCGAGGAGGGAAGGCACCCCCGCCTCTCTTTGTCTCACAAGATTTCTTTCCCACATCGAACTCGTCTTTCCTATTCATCAGATTCCCTCTGTGACTATAGACTTTAGAAGGAAGAGGAAAGAATAGGATAGGACACGGAGAGGGACATAGATTTCAATTTGAGCCTCTCTTTCTCACTCTACCGACTTACTGCTTAACATTACGCCACCCGGTAAGTCAGTCAATCGATGAGGAGTGTCCCCCCTTACACACATACACACACACATACACACACACACACAGCCTGCTTCCCCTCCCACATACGTGGTGGGATCGTTCCCCCTCCCTCCTC
Organism: Celoporthe dispersa; assembly: GCA_016584495.1. Classification (NCBI taxonomy): domain Eukaryota; kingdom Fungi; phylum Ascomycota; class Sordariomycetes; order Diaporthales; family Cryphonectriaceae; genus Celoporthe; species Celoporthe dispersa. The sequence continues at coordinate 2,055,273 of WAID01000004.1, forward strand.
TCCTCCTCTTCTACCGTGGCACACACACACACACCCACCCCACACCAACCACCCTTTCCAGTCAACACCAACCTTCTCATCGGGTCCTAACAACAACTCGTGCCAATTAGGTCCAGGCGAAGATTTAACCACCAAATTTCTCATCTCAGTCTCCTGCAACCTCAAACCCAGCAAACATGCCCGTCAGGATCCCCAAGGCCCGCTCCTCCGAGCTCCTCACCTTTGGCGTCGGTGGCCTCGCCGCCTTTGCCCCCTTCTACATGATGCTTCCCGGCGCCAGCGAGAGGGTTGCATCCCAGACTGCCAGATGGGCACCAAGATGGTACGTTGATGCCTCGACTGCACATCATAACAATCATACGTCTCGGATCCTTTCCCAGCACCACAGATAGCCCTCTTCATACCCCTCCACCTATCACCTCCTCCCTCGTCCTCATTCCCTTTCCATTTCCAGAGCATATCAGAAGCTAAAGTCTTTTATCAATCATCCTCAGGGAGCGCAACATCAACTACTTCACCAGCCCCGTCGAGAGAGGCACTCAGTTCATCAGCCCCCACATCGAGCGCAACGTCAAGCGCATCGACGACAAGCTCCCCCTCGAGCGCGTCGCCCGCGGCGTCGACAGGCGCATCAAGAAGGGTATCGACCGCGTCGGCACCGCGGGGTCTACCTGGCCCAAGAGATCGTAAGGAAACGGAAATCGAGTGTCATGTAACAGTTGGTGATGGAGAGAACGAACAGAGTGGACTGTTGAAGTGGTTTATGGTGGGCTGATGGCCCTGGACTTTTGAGTGAGTTTCTATGCTGGCTCACTCAGGCCTCGATCGGGCCTCGATCAGGCCTCGATCGGGCCTCGATCAGGCCTCGATTGGCCCGCCGGCACTCTCTTGGCTTGATTCGGGTTACGAAAGGATACTCTGTCAGGCGGTTGAATCTATCTGGTCTGGCATTATGGTCACATATCCCATGTCAACAAACTAACCCTGAGACGTGAGGTCTCGTGGGCGGTCTCACATACATATATATAGTACAATAACGGCGTCAAATTGATGCATTCACTACGCATATTTGTGCCCTTCCCCTCCATGTGATGCACAATATATAACCTGGTCATCTTCTTATACAAGGTGCTCCCTGCGCTCCCATCTAACAATATACTCTTGGAAGTCTGGCTCCATCCAGTACACCAAGTGCGCGCGACCCAAGTAATCCGCGATCCCTTGGCGGACAACACAGGCATAAAGATGACAGAACGGAAACGAAGCATATCGATTAAAAGAGCAAGACCATCAAGCAGGCCACACTATGTTGATCCCATCACCTCGCTTCGTCAGAACGGTCACCTGTGAGAACCCCCCCCCCCAAAAAAAAAGCTCCCTCTCTTTCAATCTTTAAATGACTTCCAATCTTTAAATGAAGTGGCTTCATGGGTCCCGGTAGTGTCAAAACCCCCAAGATCCCACTATCATCTAGAAACAATGTACAAGCAGTAGCTGACAACGGCAGACCTCCACAAAGAATATAAGCACATATCGTGCGGGACCAATCCTCCCACCCCAGCCTCGAGGGGTTCGGGTGGTGGTGGATGGCCAAAGAACACCAGACACCAAAGCCGTCCACGGGTTTGTCTGCGACAGCAAAGAAACAACCCCCCCCCCCCCCCCAAACAAGAACAAGACGATGGACAACCACTGTTCGCGGTGTCAGGACGCCTGCCGCACACACACGGATGCTGCCAGATCAAGGCGCAGATGAGGCACAGCGTGTGCACTGGCGCAACAACAAAATTTCAAAGGCAGATAGCGCCGCCGCAAGTTTTGATCCCTCCCCCCAACAGCCAAGCAGCAACAACAAGCAACAGAGATACTAAAAATCAAGATAGTAACATGAAGAGGCTCCCACCCAGACCTGGAGCCGACGCGGCCCTAACACCACCCATCATCTGGCATACACCTGGGCTGCACCAGAAACGCTGATCAAAAATCCCACCTGAGACAAAATTAACAAACAAGGCCTTGAGCATGGTGTACCCCCCGGTGCCTTATCTGGGAGCAGGCGCGCTGCGAGGGGCCATCAGCAACAAAGAGTGACTTTGAGACTAGACCGCAAACGGAAGGCGAAGGGGGCGAAACTCACACTCCGCCTCCCATGAAAGCGGCCAGGTCATCAAGCTCGAGTAGCTGACGCTCAAAGGCCGCGCACAGCTCGGTCGGTGTCATGTCCACAGAGTTGCCATTGTCCTTGGGCGGCACCGAGCCCGAGACACCGCCAGCGTTGGACCCGTTAGATGCAGGCGCCGGAGACTCGGCCTTAACGTCCTGGGGACCTGCTGGGGGGGAACCGTTGGCTGGCGTCGAGTGGCCTGCCGAGCCGCCGTTGATCGTGGTCACGCCAGTGCGGCGAGGCGCGGGGGGGCTCACTGCCGCGGCTGTCCATGGGAGCAGGAGGGGCAGCCTGAGGGGTACCCTGGCGCGCGCCGTCCGAGGATGGCTGCGGGGCCGGCTGGGGCTGGCCCTCGGTCTGGGGCGCGCCCTGGGCCCCGTGCTGCTCGTAGTCCATGGAGTCGTTATGGGTGTCGGCCTGGCTCATCCGGTCGTCCTTGGCCGAGGGCGATCGTCGGATCTGCATGCGGACATCCTCGCCTGCCTGCTCGCCGTCCTCGGCGACGCTGCTGTCCTGCAGGACGCGGCTCATGACGCTGAGGTGGCGGTGCCAGGGGACGACCAGGTGCCAGGAGTCGGCACCTTCCTTCATCAGGCGGAGACACTTGTCCACCATAGTATGGATGGTGTCGTGGGTGTGGGGCGGCGAGAGGCCCTTCAGGGCGAGGTAGGCGACGGTGGAGCCGGCGGTGAAGCCAGAGAAGAGCATGAAGATGGGCAGGCAGCAGACCATGGAGGGCTCGGTGGCCCGCTGGAGGGCGATCAGCATGGTGATGATGCTGTGGGAGGACTCCAGGATGCGCTCGACGGTCTGCATCTGGCTCTGGGCGGACATGCGCCAGGCCTCCATGCTGAAGTTCTCTGCGGTCACGACCTGCAGGATGCGGCGCCTGTTGATGAAGATGGTGGCACAGTGGAGCAGCATGTGGATCATGGCAAAGGTCAGGCCGCTGCCCATGGTGATGTGCAGGTCCATCTGGCCCTGGCGCTCGGCGAAGTGGTGCGGGAGGTTGGCGCGGACCTGGGAGACCTTGGCCTCAAGGATCTGGCACTGCTCCTCCCTAAAGGTCTCGAGCGTCGTGGTGGTCATCATCTCGACCACCATGCGCCAGGCCTCGGTGGCGAGGACGATGTGGCCAAACTCGCCGATGGGGGCAGTCATGCTCAGGCTGGGGCAGCCGGGCAGGGCGTTCCCGTCGAGCGTGCGGACGGCGACGGGGTTTCCAAAGTTGAAGTTCATATCCTCACAGGGGAGGGCCACGTCCTTGACGTCCAGCTTCGACAGGGCCGGGTAGCGGCCGGGGCTGCTGGTGAGGAAGCAGTCCAGGATGTAGATGAGCCAGAGGGTGCGGCGGAATGACTCCTCCTGGAGGAAGTGGTCCGGGTCGTTATGGTGGCGGCTGACATGGACGACACGGTACATCTGGGCCATGCGCGCAGCCTGGCCGAGGTAGATGTAGGCACGGACAGCGCTCCGAGAACCCCACTCGTGAATCACCATCAGGCAGAGGGCCTGGATGTCGGCGAGGGTCGGGTGGTCCAGAGACAGCCAGATGTAGTTGCTCGCCTTGAGACCAAAGTGCTCGGCGGCCTGTGGGGATCCCGAGTTACGCCCATAGCGCTGGATGATCATCGGGGAGTGCCTGGAGAGAGGACAAGCCAGGTCAGCATACCGGGCCAGGCATGAGCGGGCAGGTAGGGAGGGGACCTGGACGCGGATACGAACTCACCTCGCGGCAGTGCACAGAAGGGCGTTGACCATGACACTATCAACACCGTTGTTTCTGAGCTGCTGGATGAAGGACGGCTTGTGAAAGGCGACGCAGGCGGGCATGACCTTGTTGATGACACGCTCACACTGCTCCAGCATCTCGGGGCCGAGCCTGGAAAAAGGAGCAGGGTGTTGTTAGCCATGACGACGTCTCGAGTGGTCTCCATAATCACATCATTTCCCCCTTTTTTTTCATTTCTTTTTTGTTTAAAAAAATGCAACGGCAACGACAAGATGATAGTGGTGTGTTTGTGTGTGTGTGTTTATATGAATGGGAATTGTTTGCGGATTCCCAAGTACGGAAGTCGGGAGGTTGAGGCCAAGGAGGGAGGAGGAAGGGCTGGAGCCGGAAAGCCGACGGCATAGCCGGCAGTAGGATGAAAATGAGAGCGAGAACAGTGGGGCACAAGGGAGCATGCACGGAAGGACGCAGGTCTCGTTTGGTGCTGGGATGGACGGCCACAGGCCCGGAGCGACAAGCGTCGGAGCCTGGGGGGGAGGGGGTGGGTGTGGTCCAGGGTGATTTTGGGGGCAGGTGGAACCTCGCTTTTTTTCTTGGGGGGTGGTAAAACCGGAACTAAACGCCGCACCGAGTGCCTCCCCTGAAATTCCAGAGGAGAAATGAGGGCAGGGCCTCAACCTGGGCTGTGACACGGTCGAAGAGATGATCCACCTCGGATCTCCTCCAAGGGACAGAGACAAGAACCAGCTGCCCTCTCCCTCTCCCTCCCTCTCTTGAATGACGAGAAGAGAATCACTGGGGTGATCAGGCAGGACAGACAGACAGACAGACAAAAAGACAGACAAACAAGAAAACATAGACATACTTCTCGTTGGCGGGCGCAGTGTTGCGCGAGGCCGAGGAGCCCGAGTGAGGCTGGGCGTTGCGTTCGGTGTGCGCGCCGGAGGCGTTAGACCTCTCGGTGGGAAGCGCCTCTCGCGACCTCTGGGTGGTTCTGGCCGGAGAGACGCCGTGTCCGCCGTGGCCCATGGACTCGGAGGGCAGATAGCATTCGTGCATGCCCTTTGCGCAGTTCTTGCAGGGCGCGCGCCCGTTCTCGTAGACGCACTTTGTCTTGCCCTTGCGGCAGCGCACACAGGCGCCGCCTGCCCTGAGGGCTGTGGCGCGGACGGCCGACATGTTTGGGTGTGGATGAGAGTGAGGGAGTCTTGAGGGAGTTGTTGCTTGCGCCGCGAGGCGTGGAAGGTTCTGGCGATGACGATGCTGCTGTTGACGAGGTGTTGTTCTGTCGACGCTGTCGTGGCGTGCAGGTGTGCACGTGGATAAGTGAGTGGAAGGTAGGGAGGAGGGAGAGAGAAGAGAAGAGAAGAGGACGAGAAAAGAGACTCGGGTGGGAGGAGGTACGAGGAGGTGGGTGCGGGCCGGTGGGTGTTTGTGTGTGGGTGTGTGTGGGAGGGAGAGAGAGAGAGAAAGAGAGAAGGTAGGTGTGAGGGCGAGCGCGTGTGCGTGCGTGGTTCAGCGTTCGGAGACCCGGGGGTCGAAATGCGAAAAGGTCCGGGGCCTGGGGTCCGAATGGGCTGACACGACTGGTCGCGGGCCACTGCGGGTGACACCAGCGGCTCGATCTAGGATAGACGGGTTGGTTTTTGGTCTTGGTTTTAGATTTTTTTTTTTCCTTCTCCCACACACACACACTTTTTTTTCTTTTTAAAAGGGCAGGCAGACGGAATAGATGAACAGGCTAGAGAAATGTCTAGGAAAAGGTGGTTGTCGAAGGTCTCAAGAAACACTCTTCTTTTCTGCTCCGAGATGGGATAGAACGGCTGCCTGAAGGTGTGTTGATAGAGATGATATGGAGGGGGGGGGGGCGGGGAGGAAGATTGGGCGTGGGGAGGGAGATGAACCTAATGTGACTGATGCTCTGCAAGGGAAAGAAGAAAGTGAGATCAAATGGCCAAGGGCAGCCAAGGGAAGACGGACGTGGACGGGACGGGACGGGAGAGGGAGAGGAACAGGGAAAATGAGAGGGAAAGGGGAAAGAGTAGGAAGGAGAGAGAAGGAGAGGGAGGAGAGGGAAGAGAAAGACTGGCCGGAGGTGGGAGATGCTGAGGGTAGCGAGGCCAGCGAGCAGAGCAGAGAGGGTGGGCAGCAGGCTCGGGGCCTCTCTTGGGGTACGCGGCAGAAAGTACCTGGCCCTGCCGTGACCCTGCCGTACACCCTTAGCTCCACTGTACCCGAGAATGGGGCTGACCTGCTGCCGTGATTTTGTCATTTTTTTCAGTGGCAGCCGTGGCAACACAGCACAAGGGGGCCACGCTACGGTGCCCGTTGGCCCCGATCACTTGACGCCTGAGGCACCCAAACCCCGGCCGGAGCGCCGACAGGATCTGCCTCGTTCCCACCTTCTCTCTCTCTCTCTCTCTCTCCCTGACACTGACTCACACACACACTCCGCCCCCTCCTCCTCCCGCCCTCTCTGCTGCAAGCATCACACTCTCTCTTTCTCCCTGTCTATGCATGCAGCGTATTCTCTCCCATCTCTTTTTCGGATCATGGCCAACTCCATAGTATTTTATTCATTGACTTGCAGGCTCATATCACAGAGAAACTCAATCTCGTCGCCGGCCTCGTCCCTTGTAACCTTCCACGTGCACCTGATCAAAAAATTGTATTGGCGGTGACACGTAGTACATGTCATGTCATGATTGACTGTCTGTGGTTGGGTTGGGATGGTATGGGTTGAGTTGGCAAAGTCGAAGACGGGTTAGAATTGGCGAGGCAGAGGGCGGGGGTGTGGGAAGGTCTGGGCCACATGGGCCACCTGGGAAAACCTGGCCTGGGTAGGAGGTGCCGGAGCAGGCACGGCGCGGGCTGGAGGGGCGAAGGGGGCAGGAACCTGGGATGAGTGGCCCGGGTGATCGGGGGTCTGAAGTGCCTTCCTTATTACCTACAGTACCTGCTTGTAAAAATGTTGTAGCGGTACCAAAGTACCCATACTAGCTACGATGGTGGCGGTAGTACCTGCCATAGAACGGATGTACAGCAGTAGTAGGAGGAAGGAAGGGGGGAGGGGTGTTGGGTTGGGGAAGGGTCGGGAAGGAAGGAGACGGGGACAGAAGGGGGAGGGAAGGGCCCCAAAAGTCGTTACCATTTCCCACCCGCAGCTCTCCGCCTTTTTTTTCTCCCTTCTTTTTCTCTATTCCCATCCGGCTCCACGGAAAACGTGCCGTTCCCCCCCCCCCATCTCATCTCGCAAGGGCAAAACAACCACCATCTTAAATTCAAATCTCCCTCTCGACTCTGACAACAATTAAAAAAAAAAAGACGAAACCCAAGTGTGCACAGCAGGTCAGAGGAGGGGAGAGAGCTGACCTCGTCCGACATGCGCCATCATGTCGGGGGCGACTGGTATTTTTAGAACCAGACAGCACTCACACCACGCATCATCTTGTCTGCATCGCCAGCTGTTCCTGAATAGAATGGAGAACAAAAAAAAAAAAAAAAAGCACAGGGACCCAGAAAAGAGAGAGAGAAGAAACGCCCTGACCAGGTCATGCAGCCCACATCACCCTCTTCTTCAGCTTGGATCGGGTATGGATGGCAGCACGGGGTAACCGCACCTCTTGGTCTGGGTCCCACTCTGCCTCGTAGCGCAGAAGACAGAAAGAGAAAGAAATAGAGAAAAAAAGAGAGGGACGTACACGGCACGCCGGCGGTCCCGGCGCCAAAATCCTCACAGCCTCGGGCTTCCACCCGCACCTGGGTCCCTCCTGGTTCTTCTGTCTTCATTCAGCCCTCGTCCGCCAGCATCTCCTACACGCCATCATATCTCGTTAGGGAGGAGGAGGAGGAGGATAATGAGGCTGCTGACCTGATGCTTTATAAACCGACGCGCCGCCTAACAATCGAAATAAACCCTCGGGTGGCGTGAATCGAACTGGGCTCAGCCGGGAGACCGGATCAAGCCCCGGCACCTTCATTTCAGGCAAATAAATCTTGGCCAGGCTCGGGGCACAAGCACACGCCCCACCCCTAATACGCATGACCGACGACCCCCTTCTGGCCTGTTGCACCCCTCTGGTGCTGCCGTAACTCCGTGGCACTGGACATCGGCCAGCAGCACTACGATCGATCGCCCTGCTTGCCTCGGGGCATTCCTACCGTTCCGACTCTACCGCAAATCTGTTTCGACTGTCTCATCCACGCATCCTGCCGCCCACCTCCGCTCCCTGACACACACACACACACACACGCACACCCGCACACCCGCACACCACTGGTCCCTGCACAATGGCGCCTTTCCCAAACCCCCTCCCTCCCTGCCTTGGGACCCCCTTTCTTCAGGTCTAACCACAGTCACGGGCGTCACCATGGATTTGGTGGCTCGGAAGCTAAAGAGACCAAGAAATAGACGGCTAAGAGGCGATCGACAATGGTCGCTCGGCTGCGGCTCGGACCAAAGCCCGTGACACTCGACGCTCACCCAGGAGATGAGATGGGGAGTGGTACCGAATCAAGACTGACGATTCCTTGTTTTTTTTTCCCTCCCCCCTTCCCCCCTCTCTCTACACATCAGGCTACACGGCACACCATCACGTCAACATTAACAACACCGCCATGAAGAGACACGCAGGAAATAAAGAAAAGGGCGCCAGCCAACACTGACTCTACCTGTGCACAAAATGGCCTAGACCGCACCCAACAGCGCCCTAGCAGGTCCGTCGGAGGCTTTCGTCTTCATTTCTGTCTCCGTGCTTTGATCCACAGGCTCAGGGACTGAACAGCCAAGGTTCTTGACGACACCCGGGGGTACACTCCGGCCCGCTAGATCCCAATTCCGGCACGAGACTACACGAGACGTAGACGTGGCTTTTTTTTTTTGGGGGGGGGGGGGGAGGCCAGCTGACCCCGTGGCCCGCCAATATTCTTACGAGCTCCCAGAAGACTCTCCATGGATGAATGGGAGCCATTCACATACCTGAATTCCCCTCCTTGCCACCCTCCTCAGGATACAGGAGTGTCATGAAGTGCAAGGGGGAAAGGACAGGCCTGTTCATCAGGCTCTCTCTCCCGCCAACACACCGAATCAGCCCCGTGGGTGTGGAGCCCTGCGCGTGCCCTGCTGCCAATTTCTTCCGGCTCGACAGGGATCAGAGCGACCACGAGCCCGCCTGCCGACCTCTCCACCGCTGTTCTCGTTGGGCCTTGCACTGCGGCCTGCCCCGTCGACGGCGACATCGGTGTTGTTATCCAACCCGGGAAGAGCAGGGGGGGAGCGTAAAAGAAGGGGGCTGGGTCCTGACGAATTTCACGCGCGATACCCGCTGGAGGGTCTCGCGTCTCGGAGGAAAGCTCTCTTGATCTTCTGTAGCCTTGACAGTTAATGTTGCGGCCGAGCAGCCTGGAACCAGCACCGCATACAGCCTGGTGCCGAGTCTTGTCGTCTCTTTCCCCCTTCTCCTTTTTTTTCGTCTTTTTTTTTAAAAATATATATATATATAACTCTCCCTTTTACTAAACACTTCGACCTCACAAGCCGAACAGATAGATACGAGAGGCTCCATTGTCTTCATTGGCCTTGGAAGGTTGCAACCTGCGGGGGACGTAATTAACTAGAAGCTGTGCAGGCGAAATTACATGGTCGGCCCGAGGGCTTGAACGCGCCCAGAATATCTCGGGCGCGAGCTGCTCCGCAGGAGCCTGACACTTTGCTACGGTAGCTGTGCCGTACGATGACGCTGGCAGCCGACGCAACCCTCCACAGCACCCGTCAAAGTGCTGTGGTGCCTGCAGGAGGCTAACGCATAGCCACGAGACGCCACGGGAGATACGCGAGCATGGCTGCATGGGTCCAGACGCAGGTCGTCAACGGAGATCCTAGGAGCTGGTACCGATTTCTAGAGAGTCTCTGGGTACGCTGTCGTGCGGTCGACGGTCACTGGTTCTTGGATTCTCTCCCCGTCTTCTCCTCTCTCTCTCTCTCTCTCTCTCTCTCTCTCTTCCCTCTGTGTGTGTGTGCCAAGTCTATGGGAGAAGTGAAGCCAGGCTCGTACTGATTATCGATAATAACGGTGCTACCAAATCTCACAAAGTCCGTGGCCTTATCATTACCATGCCAAAAGTAGTGCCTAATTTATATCTAGGATGACAAAAGTAGTTCTTTTGTCCGTCTGTTTAGTCCTGACAGCCGCTGGTCTTACCTCGACACCAGCCCAAAGCCCCCCTTCATGAAATCCGACAGTACCCTCTCACCATACGTCCACACAGCCCAGACGGTTGCTCCAACCAAAATCCAGCTCACCAGTCCCCTGATGAGCAGAAACTTGTGCAGGAACTTCATGGTCTTGGCATCATTCACCTTTGGAAACTCCACCACCCTGCCCTCCCTGTCCCTAGGCACGTCTTTGCCCAGGAACTTACAAATCGGCTCGTACCCATCGGCAGCCCGCCACTCCAATACCTCGCGCCCTCGCTTCGCGGCCTCGCGCCGCACCCAGTCGTTATAGCTGTGGTAGAAGTCTGCCGAGGGAAACGGTTTGTCGACGCCGAACCGCGCGGAGAAGACCTGTCGCGCCCTGTGCTGCACTGCGTAGTGGAGGCGGTCGGCACGCCAGAGGAAGGTGGTGTAGCGAAATGTGTTGGAGTACTTGTGATGGAACCCCAAGGTCAGCTTCTGTGCAACCTTATGGACTGTGATGGGAGTACTCACGAAGAAGGAGATCGTCTCCTCGATCGACCTGATCCACGCCGCCGCGTCGTCGCGCTGATTCAGGATGACGACGGCGTCGGGATACATGTCCATCAGGTCATCGATGAACATGATGCCAGGGAAATCCGCCGTCGCCGCACACCCGGCGAACAGTGGTTGGATCATCTTCTGGCGCTTCTTCGCGTCCAGCTCCTGCATAGCGTCAGCCACGAGCTGCAGCCTGTCTGCATGTGGTGCGACGTGGGCCACTGTCACCGATCAGGTCATCAGCCTCATTCCTTTTGAAGTCATAGTACATTTCCAGAGACTGTTGGCCTGTCTCCTCTCTCTGGTACTCATATACTTACTGTGCATACAGGGCTCATAGCCTAACACTGTTCCTTCGAGTGCGGCCTGCAGTGACGAGGTCGCGCATCGTGGGAGGCCTGCGCAGATGACCTCGATGCTCCGGGCATCCACGCCGGTGTGCACGACACGGTCGTCAGTCACGAAGCGGAGCTTGGGCGCCATGTCGGGCTGATATATGTCGTAGCAAAAATGATGGTGGACAAGATGAAAGTCGTCGTTCTCTTGCCTTTTTTTTTTTTTTCTTCTTCTTTTTCTCTTCTTGGTCTTCTTTTTTCTCTTCTCTCTTTCTTTCTAGTCCTCCAAAACAAACAGGAATGCTATCCTCGAGAAAGTAAAAACGGCGAGGCTCCCTTAAAAACCATTGCCCAGTGCATACCACATTACGATCTGAACTTATAGGTCTAAATTTACAAGATGCTCCACCAAGCCCACGTGGAGGATTCCATGTGTTGGTCGACTAAGTTCATGCAGGCGCACGAGTTAGCGAACGCTAAAGACTCAGCCCTAAGCACTCTTATTTCCCTGCTTACTGTCTCGCTGCACCAATCTGCCTGCGATGGAGGCGAGTGGCATCCTACATGGTCTAGAGCGCGTTGCGGTTTGCTTTACAGTACCACTTGCTCTATCTAGACCTGGCATGGCGATGCTAGCACCCAAGGCCCTGCACGCAAAGGTGTTCTTCGGAAGCTGGGTTTCAATCATACCGCGGTCATCTTGAAAAGTAAGTGTACATTGGTTGATTGGTGGTTCTGATCACCCCCAGAGCGCTCTGGACCTCCTTCTTACCTGTGAGCGTGCACGTCTCTCTCCCTCCCTCCCAGGGTTTTCCTCAGACAGGCAGGCAGCCTACCGGTGGGTGTGGGTGAGAGAGAGAGAGAGAGAGAAATCTCCTCATTTTAGGACACCCAGCTCGCAGAGAAACGTGCACAGCCTACCCGCCGGCGTTGTCAGCACTAAACATCCTATAGCGCTTCCTGTGAGCAGGGCCGGCGCCGCCGTTGCTAGTGTTATTATGGGAGGTTGGGGGGGGGGCGGACGGCCGCCTTGGTCCCTCGTCTCGGGGCGGTAGATCGGGTGCGTCAGCGGTTGACTCTGCCGGACAGCACTCTAGTCAGCCTAATTTCGGCGACGGCGCGGAGGTTCATCTTTCTTGTTTTTTTTTTTTTTTGGAACCTTTGTTTTATGATCTGCTCGTGACCACCGTGCCCGACAAATTTGGCTACCTGGCTATAGTAACTGAGAATGTACTGCTTATTATATGCTAATACTATGACGAGGTTGCTTTGCTATGGAATAAAAATCATGGAACTCGATAGCATAATGTATTAGTTTCCGTAAACAGAGTGCGATCAATAAAATCTTTGTAGCGATGATTCCAAACTAAAACAAAAAAAAAAGGGGGATATATATTGAGAGCAAGCGTCCACACGAATCGACGGCAGAATCTTGTGGCATGTCTATTTAGACCTTGAACTACACACAGAAATAACCCAGATTACACAAGTGATTAGTCACATCTAACCACATCAGCAATAAACCCCTCGTCGCGCTCTCAGACCGATGGCCCTGTAGTATCCACAACCGAGACGTTGCGGACGATACACGACTGGTTCCTGTAGAGATCGCCAACGGTGCCACCAAAGACCGCACCCAGATAGTCCAGAGCCCTCGTGTGTCCGTTAGAGAACTCGCTGTTATGCTCGCCCACCGTATTCCTCTCATACAAGACGTCGACGCCCTCGGCACAAAACTGCGCAACCAGCTTGTCGGTCTGGTAGACGGGGCTGAACTCGTCCGCGATGGCCTTGTACAGGAACAGAGGCATCCGGGGGTCCCGTGCAGGCCCATCTGGTCCTCATTGTACAGGTCCAACAGGACCGGGCTGAACATGTCCGCGGCGCCGCCGACAAAATAGTCCGAGATGTTCTGGTACGCAAAGACGGCAAAGTCCTCGAGTACGGAGTTGTTGAGCACCGACAGGAACGTGGTGGCGTTGTACGGCCCGGTCGTCTTCAGCCTCGACAGCAGAAAGGCCCGCGCCGCCGTGTTCTCGACCGTCACGCCGACCATGGTGGTGGGTAGGCCGCCTGCGTACGCCGTGCCGTCGATCTCGTCGAACAAGGTCGTGAGGTTGGGCACGAGACCGCCCAGCACGGCCCCCGCGAGCGGCAGTTCTGGCGCGTAGGCCCCCTGCAGCTCTACCGCCCACTCGCTGGCGATGGAGCCCCCGAGTACCCCCACAGGGCGCAGCGGACGTCACCCGCGCCCGACAGCCCGATGCTGGACCGGGCGCGCGCCAGGTGCAGCACGGCGCGGATGCTGTCGAGGGTGGCCTGGCCTTCTAGGAAGGGGGCGCCGAAGGCGGCACGTGTGGACTCGTAGTCCGGCACGCTGACGAACCAGCCGCGGCCGAGGGCGGCGGTGAAGTCGAGCCAGGAGGAGGTGGCGTTTGGGGTGTAGAGGAGGTAGCTCGGCTGCTGGTCCACGGAGGGGGGAGTCGATAGGGATCTGGTAGGATAGGAGGGCCTTGTTGGGAGGTCTGCATGCGGTGTTGTTGTTGTTGTTGGTGGTGGTGGTATTTGTGGGCGGGGCGAGGAGTGTGGTCACCGCCCAGGTGGCGCTCTGGTTGTTGTCTGTTGTGCGGTACAGGATGTTCCATGCCGCGGAGCAGTTGGCGACGATGGAGCACAGGTCGCCTGGGGCCTCACGCACGCGCAGGATCTCGCCGGGTGCGGCGGCCGCGTAGTTGTCTGGGGCTATGTACCACGGGTCCTGGCTTGGTGGTAAGGGTGTCGAGGCGGTGGACTGAGCTGTGGTCTGGACAGAGAATGCCGCGAGCAGGGCGGTGCAGCAGTATATAATATTGAGAGGTATCGACATGGTGGGCAGCTGGGAGGTGGGAGGCCTGTACGTCTGAGGGGATCGACCTGGCAAGAGAATTCCAGAGTGGTTTTTATTCTTCTTCTTCTTGGATATCTCTGGGCCTCACTTCTATAGATGGGAGTAACTGGGTGGTGGCTGGATGCTCCTCTTTTATATCTCTATTATGATAGCGCTTCATAACTACAGATTCCGGGCGGATTTTGACCGACTAGGCTTCACCAATGCTTCCAGTATTAGGATACGTCGCCTGAGCCTCAAACTTGGTTATTGCGCATAGCGAGCTGTCATCTATAGTAAACGAATCAACGTTAAGCAGCCAATGAGCCTTTGCCAGCTGAAGGCGAGGTGGCGTACGTCCACGTAGGGCAGCCGGGCTTGGAATCCGATGCATGTAAGAGTTGATTCTTCGGCGGATACAATTGCCCGAACTGCGAGCATGCGGTGGACACGAGACTACATATAAGATCCTGCCAGACATGGGACTACGTATAAGGCCCTGCCTAATACATGAAGAGAATTGGAGGAATCCAAGGAGATTATGGCTGTATTTTCCAGAAAATGTCGAACGTGTGTAATTCCCGAGCGGAAAGTCATTTCCCCCGGCTGAGCTGACAGCCGCAGGTGGCAGGTCATTCCTTATGTCAGCCTCCCTCCTCCTCACATCAAGCTCTTCGTAAGAAATACTAAATGATTCCTCATCCTCCTCCTCAAAAGGGCCGTCAATATCTAGTACCTATCACAACACAACACTGCGGTAGTACTCTGGGTATGAGCCCCGGTACCCAAGCAGTATCTGTCCTATCATCACACCTCCCACATAATTCAAGAGCAGCCCGAAGTACCTGGACACCATCTCAGGCCCAGGCAGAGCCATCACAACGCCCCCGCGATGCATAAAGAGCAGGGATTGGAACACGCTCCTGCGTAGGCCGGCTTTCCTGCAGTCATCGCGATAGCCCCAGACATTACCTTGAAGGCACAAGACTAGTTAGTAGACCGTAATTACAAGCTGAAAGGTAACCCGTAAGACAAAGGGGAGTTCATAGTCACTCACGAAAGTAGGCCTCATCCGTCTCCCTCGAGACAGGGTCCAGGACAAACTCAACCACCAAGTCTGTCTCCTCGCTTGCGTTGCAGAACGTATGGACCTGGCGCCTGGGCACGACGACAACCTCGCCCGCTGACGCTAGCCGCTCTAGCCCCTTTGTCCCGAGGGTGAACTTTGCGGTCCCGCTGATGACGTGGAAAGTCTCTTCCTGCCAGAAATGCCGGTGCAGAGGAGGGGCGAGCGACGAGTTGGCGCCATGGTGGCTGAGGCCCTGGCGTCGAGCCTCGGTGTCTGACGCGGCCGGTGGGAGTTTGTTGATCACGAGGTAGCGGTCGCCGGGCGGTTTGAACTCGGCCAGGGAGCGACCGCCGTCGAGGATTATCCTGTCTAGATGGCAGGTCTTGGTCCTCGGTGGGTGCTTGGCGAGAAAGGAGAGCATGGTGGTTGAAGGGGTTTTCGTCATATGCTGCTATGGCTGCAGTGAGTGTGGAATTTCATGCACTCTCGGCTGCCTGTGGGAGGGGCCCGCGCTCTTGATGCTGCTAGCGTGCATGGGGTCATTATCAGGCGGCTCTTCTGCGACCTCATCTTGACCGGAGTTCCCACACAATCCTCAGGGAGTCATCAGAGATCATGCCTTTGACAGTACTCCGAATACTTGGAATGCATAGTAAATTTACATCTGCTAGAGGTGAGTATAGAGAATGTCAAAGCAGGGTGCTGATGTTAGAATAAAAGAGACTAATGCAGTGATTTCTTGGACAACTGTGGTGACTACAAAATTCTATGTCTATCTGTATGGGCTTAAGGAGATACTTACCATCATTGAGTCTTGTCGGAGAAATGAGAACAGAATGAGAATAAAAAACAAAATCTTATTCAGTTGTAAATGAGAACTGGCTGTCAATTCATGTCAGAAACTCAATACTTGAGTACTTAAGCAGAGCCTTACTTACTAAGCACATATCACAAAGACACAGGTTTTATTTGATTTTGATGTTGTTACCTTGTTTCTCCTCTAAAGGGTTGTACACATTTCTCTCCAGAGACATCCATGCTCAAAGCTCAAATGAAAAGCACCATCATTGTGACATTGTGGCTCAGTACAGCCGAGATGAAGAAGAGCGGTCAGAGCAGCGGAGATGAGAAGATCCCTTCCGTCCTCTTGAGAAAGCTGAGGCAGACACCAACATATATTGTACAACCCCTTGGCACCGGAATATATTTCCTAGCTCAACTTATCTGGTGCAATTGTAACACACCTGAGCAGCCTTTACAGCAGGGGCGGGAACTTTGATCCACCCTTCATCATCTTTTCCAAACAACTATGGAGGACATATAGGCCAAGAAAAGGATTTCCATTTAGCTGTTCCAGGGGGGCAGGGGGTGGCGCTGTGGGAACAAAAGACACATGCAGCCTCCCGCCAGCATTTCCAGCAGCCAGCCACTAGAACCGCACCAGCAGCAGGCAGCAACTCTCATCTGAAGTGATGCTTTCAATACAATTTGATCAACAGATTTCAACAAAGCATCTGTGGCGTAGTTGGTATAGCGCAGGGTTGGAGTAGTAGTTAACTTGTCTGATCCCCATGGACGTCGTTCTCTGGCCATCAGGAGACACGGGTGCAAATCCCGTACTCTGCATATTTTTTTCGTCGCCTGTCCTTTTTTTTTTTCCCTCCTTTTCTTTTCCCCCCTCCCCTCTCTGATTTCTTACTTGGGACTTTGCCCTCGTCTCACTATCGAGCCTGTTTTCCACACAGAGACAGAAGACTTCTAATCCATTTTCATTTGTTGCTATGTGCCCTCTCACCAGGAGGGAGGAGGAGGAGGCCAAATCACCAGGTCAAGTAGCTCTAGACAGACACCTGACCACAGCAGAGCAGCACTCAGGAGTACTCAGTCCACAGGAGGCTCAAGCATCCCCTTATTGGCAGCATCACAAAGCCAGCAGCTCGTTCATATGCTGCTGCAAATGCTCTTTATCTAACATGGGCATTGATATTTGAGCAGCACCGCAACCTTGAAATCTCAGACTCCTCACCACCTGTGACTGCTGATGACCACCTCCACACGGCTCTTCAAGGACTCGCAGCCTCTACTCAACCTGGTGCTCTCCGTGTGTCCAGACAGCCCATATCCAGATGAGGTGGGTCCATCTAAGCTTATATCTATTAATAATGGACGACTCGATCCACAAGTTAGGCTTTGAACCCTGGTTCCCTACGTCTTGCAGATTGATCGCCTTAATTATCATCATCATCATCGTCATCACCATTGATCATCTCCATGGAAAGGCAGACAGAAGATGGCCACCTAGGTGATCCTAACAAAAAGGAGACAATACTCAGCAGACACAAGCAGGTGCACAAACTCATCAGAATAATGCCATTTATTTTGTGTGAAACAAGATGTTTCATCATGGCGGGATGGAGAGGAGTAGAGGGGGAGGAGGAGGAGGAGAATGATCCGACCTCGAGCCTTGGACCTCGAGCATCCTCGCCATTTCAAAAAGCCCGGAGCCAACAGTGCCTATTCGATAACTTAAACATCCTTCCCACGCCAGGTCTCAATGTATATGTTAGATCGGAGGCCCGTAATTTACAGTGTCGCTCGTCCCACGCCCTGGCCGAACGTGTCAGATCTCAATGACATTGACGTAGGCCTCGGAGACGTAGCCGGCAACACCATCGCCCCAGATACCAACAACAGCCATCACAAAGCCGAGCCCGGCCACGGCAGTGGAGACGACCTGCTTCTTGAGGAAGTCCTCGACCTCCCCGCGGACCTCCTCACCATTGACATTATCAGACGTCGGGGTGGCGACACTATCATCCTCGATGCTCTTGTCGCTGGCCGAGTCCAGGGTCGCCTCGCTGTGGACATCGGAGCCGATCATGTCGTAGCTCATCTCCATGCGGCGGGCAGCGGCCCGGTCCTTGCGGGATTGTTGTCTTGGGGGCGCAGAGGAGCTCGACGGCTTGTGCTGGGGCAAGTTGATCAGGTACGGCGCGATGGCGCTGTGCAGGGCGAGCCGCGAGGCCAGCACCAGCACCGAGGTGTAGAGCAGGTAAGGGTGGCGGAAGGCCCGCGGCGACAAGGCGAAGGCGAGGAAGAAGGAGGTGCCCGAGACTGCGGCGAGGGTGCGCAGCTGGGCTCTGGCGGCGGTCGCAAGAGTCTTGAAGGCGCGCGAGGCGCTGGACGCGGAGGGAAGGTCGAGGAGGGTGGGTACGGTGAGGGTCGAGAGGGAGTAGGACAGGCCCTGTCAGAGATAACATGTGATGATCAGCGTCTTGGGAGGCTCATGGTGGCGGTCGATGTGGTGATGCCAGGCACTTAGTTTCGAGTGAAAGGGGGGGATTCATCTGTTCACGATGACCTCACGGCCCGACGCAGCCCCAGCAACGTGCAGTGCGGGGATGTTTCGAGCATCGCCTCATCAGACGAGCGCAGACTTACCGTCAGCAGGCCGAGCGAGACGGTGCCGACAAACTTGAGGACGGAAACTCCTCGCGAAGCCATGATGCTCGGTGGTTAGGAACTGATGATGGCTGGGAGCAGCATGAGTGTGTTGGCCCGTGAAGGTGTCGGATGAGGTGTCGTCGGGAGGAGTGGGTTAGGTTAGGTGTGGTACGGTTCCTGTGGTGTGGTGTTTTGTGGTGTGGTGTAATTAGGTAGCCTACCCTCCCAACACTGGTTCCTCGACGGAAGTGGTTGCAGCCTCTAGCACCACCACCACCCCTCACTTGCCCCAGGGAGTCAGGGCCTCTGGTGGGGGTGACTCGGCTTTGGTGGGTGACTGTCGTCATTGGTCAGAGCGGGCCCCGTAGTTACGTCATCCATGGATAGACCCGATGGCTTAGCTTGTTCTTCTTTGCTAACCTCCAAATGCAGTATTGAAATACTATTTTTGTTCTTTCTTTGTACGTTCAACTTTTTGTGTGCTGTGAGAACTGATTCCTGCGTTTACCTCAGAATGCTGCAGGCAATTTTGTATGCGTGGACGAGGATCTCATTGTTGTCTCCCCCCGCCGTGTCCTCCTCCTCCTCGAACCAGACCCGAATCACAGCTTGCGCGAGGCCCCCTCAGACCTTGTACACCAGCTTCTCGGCACTGACCTTGCCCTCCTTCTGCTCCTGGAAGCCTCTCTGGATATCCTCCAGGCCACCAACCTCCCTGATGCGGTTCGGCTTGATCTTCCCGCTGCTCAGCAGCTCAGGGAGCAGGCCCAGATACCTCTCCCAGAATGCCTTGTCCTGAGGCGTCTCCCCGCCGCAGTTGTCCGTAGGATACTTCAGGGGGCGCTCGAATACGGTATACACGATGGTGCTTTCCAGCTTCACCTTGCTGTGGGTCTTTGCGACCTCGTCGCGACTCTTTCCGGCGGGCAGCAGACCTACGACATGCCCGCCCTTTGTGGAGGACATGGCGGCCGCGCAGGCCTCGTATGTGCCATTCTCCGCAATGCAGTCAAACGCGTGCTCGAGCCCGTCGCGGGTGATCCTGCGGACCTGCTCCGGCCAGTCCTTGTCGTTGTAGTCGACCGCCTCGTCCGCGCCGAGCGACTTGAGCAGCTCATGGTTGCGCTTTGACCCGGTGGCGATGACAGACAGCCCTGCCAGCTTGCCCAGCTGGATGGCGTACTTGCCCACCGAGGTCGCGCCACCGCTGACCAGCAGCGGGAAGGCGGACGTGGCCGGCTTGCTGGGCTCAGGGAGGGCCAGGCGCTGGAACATGGCCTGCACAGCCGTCGCGAACGCGAGTGGGATCACCGCGGCCTGCTGGTCGGTGATGTCGTCGGGGATGCTGTAGACCAGGCTGCTCTCGACGACGCAGTACTCGGCAAACACGCCGCGGAGGGGGTCCTTGCCGAGTCCGTTCTTGCTGGAACCATGTACGAAGCCTGCCACGCGTTGTCCCTCCTTCCAGGATGAGCCGTTGGGCGAGACGACCGTGCCGGCGAAGTCGCAGCCGCTGATCATGCCGGGCTTCGCGGAGCCCGCAGCTTTCCTGTCTCGCATGTCAGCATCTGCATGTGTATGTAGAAAGCTGGCTCGCAGGCAAGGGCGGGGTGATGCCATGCTTACCAATCTGTAGGGTTCTGGGCGACATAGGTGACCTTGACCAGAATCTCGCCCTCCGCAGGCTTAGGCACGTCGATCTCCTGCACCGAGACCCTGCCTTCTCCTTCTGTGACGAGGGCCCTCATTTTCGCCATGTTAATTACCGATTTGTCTTTGTGAGTGTGCAGAGGTCTCAAGGCTGCTGGTGATGAGCTAGCAGATGCCCTACCTTTGCGAGGAAAACGTGTGCTTGGAGACCTCTTATATGATATCAACAACCCAAGGAATGTGCAGCCTCAGGAGGTGCTTATTAAGAAGTAGTCAAATACACTTTGTCAGGGCGCAGGCAGGTCGATTACAAAGCCGTAAAAACATGCACCCGTATTAGTACAGCATATGAGTTTCATCCTACTCTCCCTTGACTGGAGAATACGAACGCAGCATTTTCCAAACATACGCCCTGCACCTAATTAGATCTTGGCGTCCTGTGGTAACTCAAATGTTGAATTTGAAATGATTACACCGCTATGTGTTGCGGCTACTGCAAGCCATGCTTACCTTCCTGTCTAGGCTACTATGCACTTCTCGTCTCAGAAAAATCAAATTACTTGAGTACCCAAGTACTTTGGCAACGACCGATTGTTTACATTAGCTGGGAAATCCAAGGGCGTTGTGCAAGTTGAATAGCTATATGCGCCGAGGCGTACTAATCATCCTCATACCTTTTTCGTTTGAAATTGTTTTCTTCTTTTCGATCAAAGAGGATGAGATGAGATTTACAGTGCGAAAAAAAAAAAAAGGGCTCTGTTTATGATTACCAAACGTTCACGTGGCACGGATCTGAGCTCTTTCGGCTGCTCAAGTGTGATGTGAAATTTGAGAAAATGAATAGAAGGTTCCGGCACTCCTTGCCTTGCAGCACTAAATCATTCGAAAATAAAAATAAAACCAACAATGCAAAAACACTCCTCCCAATGCGCCATATAACTCTATGCTCTCCCAACTCTTTCAATATGTCACCCCATGAAGACATCATCATCATAACATGCATAAGGCAGACGTGGCCAGCAAGCCAATAAATGTATCGAACGCTGTGTTTCCGCACCTCGCCCCACTCGTCTAGGTAGCGAGCTGCTTCTGGCCCGAAGGGTACTCGATATTGTACACCGGGGCCGAGGTCAAGGCAGGCTGCGCCCCGAGCTGGTGAGGACACGTCGGCTGGTTCGCTCCGGCGGCGAGGGTGCACGTCTCGTCGTAGCCGTAAGTGCACGTGGGGTTGGCGATGTTGTAAAGCGCGTAGTTGTCGCCGACCCAGGTGCCCGAGGGACAGGACGAGATGAAGTTCATGCTGTTGGCGGCGGCGAACGCGAGCTTGCCTGAGCCGTCGGTCAGGGAGGTCGCTGCACTCCGAATTGTCGACCCACTCGTCTATACAGTTGTTCCTTGGTCAGAGTGCCTGCCTCGAAGAAAGAGAAGACAGAGCGAAAGAAATAAGAGCGTGGTTTGTAGGCATCACTTTTACGTACACTGCATTGAGACGCCGCCACCCTGGCACGTTCCGTCGGTGGCGGGCACGCCACAGTTGAGCTGGCTCCATGCATCGTAGGAGATGTCGTGGGCGCCGCCGGACTCGTCGACGTGGAGAACATTCAGAGTCTTGCCGTTGTTGCCCGTAAGTTTAAGGCACATGCTGTTGCAGTCCGGTGCCATGGGCCAGTAGGCTATCCTGTCGACGTTGACCTTGCATCCCAGAACGCCGATGGAAGAGGAGTACGCATCGTGAGGCGTCATGCTTGCCGTTCCGGAGCCGCTCGAAGTGCCACGGGGGCCGAGTGCCTGGCTTCCTGCCGCTAGGGCCAGAATTGTCGTGAGTTCTGCAAACATAATGGGCTGAGAACGATTCCCGTCGGTGTGACAATGCAATAATAGAGAAGAGAATTCTTGATGCTGTGAAGGACAAGTATGTGCTGTTGGGCGGAACCATTGTCCATTGTCAAGATCGTCTGGCAGTATTTATACTGAGGTTGGTGCTCGGGCAAGACCGAATACTCTGAAACTACACTGTTGGGCCTTGAGCCCCGAAGCCGACCTCATCGTGCAAACTTCACGATATCCAAAGACTACTGTGTGGTCTGCGGCCGTGAAGTGGTACTGAAACCACCCATGTGGTTGAACAGTTCTCACCCGGCCGAAACGGCCTCAACGGGGCCAGAAGACCATACCGATGGGCTGCAACAGATGTTATAAAGCCATAGACTGGTAAGTAATATAAGCTGTCTGACTTTCCGCCCCCCCCCCCCTGGTCAGAATTTCGTGGCACAGACTTGGGCTGCTGAAATGGCCCTTTTCTAGGCCACCTGGTTGGCAATAAGCGGTTTGTTTCAATGGACCCCTGACATGACCATGGTTTTGCCAAACAATTCTCATCTTTCGTCTTACGGGCCTGCCTAGACCAGACCTTTTCAGCGCAGCTATTACACCCTAATTACTGCGGGACCATTTTGACAAAGATACAAAGTCTCTGGATAAGCGCAGCAATACGCTAGAAAATTATAGCGAGTTGATTTGTTTCCACAGCCGGTTACTCGCTCCTTCATCGTGATCGTAAATGATGATTAAAATTGTGGTGATCTTCATTCGTCCTGCTTCAAAAGTTCCTACAGACATGTTTGGAGAAATGACTCTCAATTGTGATTTATAATCCATGTCTATAGTGATTGGAAGAAAGCCTTGTCTATGGTTTCCAGATTGTATTGTTGCGACATAGGTAGGTGGGAGCCATCGTTTTGCTCACAGGTAAGTATCGACTGGCTATTACTTGCCTACTTGAATCAAGCAGGTAGAGTATTGAACAACACGAAGGCAAGCTCTAGCCACTGCCGATACTATCTTCATGGTTTTGGTTTTTGGTTTTTTTTTTATTTTTTATTGTTTTCCTTCTACATGTCCTCCTTTTATTATTTACCCTGCATGCCCTCACTGCCTGCACTCGACTCTTGTTGTCTCTTCAAACACTCTTTTCTACCTATGGTTTTCATTGTACGCAAAAAAGGCATGCTTCTTACAAGATCAATTATCCGTTTTGCTCTTCTAGCCACTTGGCCTACTTGCAATGGGCATTCTCGCCATTATTCCTAACAGAGTCCGCAGTAGAATCCGAGAGAGCATCGCACAACAATCATCGATGTGCTCAGCATGTTGTTCGCAGCTTTGACTTTGGCTAGCATCTTGATGATTCGTCACGAAACATGCCTAGCCCCCATTTTCGTCAAATCTGCCAGCAAGGGGACGTTTGACATGAAGGTGAAAAACTTGAGAGCGAATCCCCCAACTCGCCCAAGTGGTAATACCAAATCGAGGTAAGGACGACACTGAAGATAGGATGCCAAGCCGACGTCGAAAAAGCCGCGAATTCTCTTTTCGCTTCTGCAGTACGTTCTGTGACAGTCTTCCCGGAGGCCGTGGGCATCTTCTTGAAGGCCTTGTGACATGCCTAAGACTGCGCAACATTCCCCGCAGAAATGCTGCTGGAGATATTATGCACAAGGCGTACGAGCTATTCCAAGGCATACCAGAACTTGAGAGCTTCGGTGAACTCATTATCAAGATGGCGCAGTCGCTTCTCGAGACTCTGGAACCCGATTCATCAATTATGATCTTGTAAGTAGCATCTTATAAGCCTTGAAGCGTAATTAATAGTTTTTTTGTGGTTCTGCATGAAGTCTTTGGAATGATCAAAACAATTCAGGACCAGCACAACTACGAGATGAGTCGCAAGTCCTCCGATCCATGTATAACACAGTACTCCCCAGTTAAATGCCAATAAATTGTCTCGGTAATCAAAGGTTGCCTTATGTCACTTGTGACGACACCATGCTTCGATCAAGCCGTTGGTGTCATCCCGACGTCACTACGTCATTCCAGACTTCACACCGGACAAGATCCGTTTGCACAATATATAAGTTTCCACCTGAACAGCAACACCGACAGGACCCAGGAATCTGTACATCAACTTCAATATCCAAAGCCGTACCTGCTTTCCACCTCTGTGTGTGTTTCTGGTCCAGACGGCTTTTGCAGACCTTGGCGACGACTTCCCCAGCGGACACAGCGCGATAGAGAAACACCATGGCGGAAACACACCACTTCGACGTTTCCAAACTGTTCACGGTCAAGGACTGGGTCTGCGTCGTCACAGGTGGCGGCAGTGGGATCGGCCTGATGGCCACGCAGGCCCTCGCAGCCAACGGTGCCAGGGTCTACATCACAGGCCGACGCGTGGAGGCACTCGAGACCGCCGCGAAGCACCACAACCCGGGGTTCTCGACAGGCGGCAAGATCATCCCGCTGGGCCCCTGCGACGTGCGCAAGAAGGACGACCTCGAGAAGGTGGTGACGGAGCTGCGCACCACGCACGGCGAGAAGCACGTCCACCTGCTGGTCTGCAACGCGGGCATCGCGGGGCCCAAGGCCGAGCCGGAGGAGGAGAACGCCGAGGACCTGAAGAAGAAGCTGTGGGAGAAGGAGAGCGTGGAGGAGTGGCAGGGCACGTTCGAGACGGACGTCACGAGCGTCTACTTCACGACGGTGGCCTTCCTCCCGCTGCTGCAGGCGAGCATCCAGCCCAACGGCCCGCTGGAGAGGTATGCGCCGAGCGTCATCACCATCTCGAGCATGTCGGGCCTGATGAGGCACGCCCAGGGCCACTTCTCTTACAACGCTGCCAAGGGCGCCACGGTGCACCTGTCGAAGCTGATGAGCGCCGAGTTCCAGCAGACGGGCGTGAGGGTGAACTCCATCGCGCCCGGGTACTTCCCCCTCCGAGATGACGGCCAAGAGCTCGGATGAGAAGCAGAAGAGCCACCTGCCGCCTGAGAAGGTGGCGGAGAAGGGCCATGTGCCCGCGATGAGAGGTGGTCGGGACGAGGAGATGGGGATGCTGGTCTTGTTCCTGGCCAAGAACAGCTACGTCAACGGGGAGATCATCGCCATCGATGGTGGCGTACTGAACGTGGTATCTGGCCGCTGAGGTGTGGTTCGGCAAGTAGAACATGTCGTGATGGTGCACTGGCGTCCACCATGTAATCAGAGATAAAAGTACGCATTCTCTCGGCGTGTTGGGCGTCATTCCTTTTGGAGGACTTCTATTAATACTGACTACGGCTCAACACTGTCACAGAAACGAAATTATGTTGCTCCTGCGTGTCTGCCCCCGCTCGCTTTCCTGCTTTCCCATCGGACCACTTTCATGCATTCATCGATTATCACGGCCCGAGAATCTTGTGTCCGCCCCGCCATTGACAAGTCGGATTGTCTCTCAGCACTTTCTGCCCCTGGACCTACCGCTCCCCGGTGACGGCGTGATCTGAGGAGTGTTCACAATCTGTGCTGTCGGAGCAACCAAGCCTGTCGACGAGGGTACTGACGCCGACTGGTTCAACGAGGCGAATCCAACCTGCAAGCCGACGCCGTCCCACGTCGTCAGGTAGTTCTTCAGCAGCGGAGATCCGAGCTCCCACAAGCCGAGGCCGTTGTAGAAGATACCGTCTTGCCAATTGTTGACCACAGCCTGACAAATGTCATCTGTGCCTGGGTATAAGCCGAGATTGAACACGCTGCTCGGGATGGTGACATTCATCTGTGTGTCGTCGCTGTCATAACCGAGCAGGAACGTGAGCTCCGCGCCAGACTTGACAATCGCCTCTATTTCCTCGCAGGGGCAGCCCCACGTGCCGACGGGATCGATCTGATAGATCTTGGGGGAGATCTGGGCGTACAAAGCAGCGGCCGTCGCATTGTCAGGGGCCATGAGGAAGGACGTTCCTGTGTCTAAGGCCTGCACCAGGCTCTGCGGGTATGGCACCTCCGCGCTCGACGAAGAGGTGGTGTTGGGGCTGTGGACCATCAGCTGCTGCCCATTGACGAAGATGGTCTGCATGTTCATGGTCCACTGCGAGTGCGTAGAAGCCAGCTCCCGGTTCAGAGAGAGCCAGACCGGCTGTGCCTCAAACCTTGACGCTTCCTCCGTCCCCATCACGAGCTGGCCGCCGCTGACCTTGCCCGATGGGGTGTACAGGATGAAAGTCCCGTCATCAAGTAGCCCTGCATTGTACAAGGCGTACTGGAACGACTCTGGCTGCGTCCCGTTGAGACCGAGGCCGAGGATCCCGTCGATCCCAGGCTGTGTCGTCATGGCCTCGTCTTCCTCGTGGCACAGGAGGAAGGAGAAGGACGGCGCGGTCAGCCCCTGCATGGACACATCGTCGACGGCCCAGCGACACTCTGCGCCTTGGGGCGCTGAGAGGGGAACGGTGTCGCCGCCCGTGCTGAATCTGGGGTTCGCCTCGCCGAGGGTGGACCAGGCGAAGGATGACGATGCAGTGGGGTCGAACTGTCTCTGGCTGGAAGGGCAGGTGGTGCAGTTTATTTGCGGGATGATCAGGGTGTGTGAGCCCGTGTCGATGAGGACCGTGCTATAGGAGAGAGCGTGTGTCACGCGTTAATTTTCCATCATGGATAGCAGCAGCTATGCCCACACTTTCATGACGTACAAGTTCTGTGGAGGCGTGCCGACCGAGATGGTTGTGTACCACTGGAGATCGGTGTGTCCATTCTTCATCCAGTCCGTCAAGGGTGCATTGATGAAGTCGGCCTGGCAGGTGGAAGACGCGGCCAAGGACATGATGGCGACAATGTTGGGCTTCATAGCGACCACAAGCCCAGCCTAAGAGGGGAAAATGCCAAAGTTCTTGGAAAACTGGGAAAGAGACTTCCGCTGGTGGTGGTATGTAAGAAGAGAGTGAATGTGAAAGGCCTGCAGGTGCTTGCTCTCTCTGCCTGATTTCACATATAGAGCGGAAATGCCAAAAGAGAGGAGGGCAGAAGCAATGATATACATTTGTGTCCATACTGAAAACCTACCATCCTGTGTGAATACGAACAAGGAAATTGTGTGAATACGAGCAGGGACATTGTGTCAATAGGCACAATATCTGAGGGATCACTTTTCATGCAGCCCTATCGGAAACCCAAGGATCGTTCCACGCGAGGCTGTAAGACATTGTGTTGGGCGCACAAAGACAACAGATTGCTTCAGCATAGTCGCTTTGGGTGAGCGCCAATCAAATCCGTGGCGCCTGTGATACAAGATCAAGAGCACAATATCAAACGGTTGTGGGTTGTGTTCCGACGGCATTACAAGGGGCTCAGGAAATATGTGAGAGCTGATTAGGTACTGATCTTGAAACAGGAATTCCTACGCTGACAGGACGTCAAGCTGGCCGCTATGAGATAATCCATCCAGCTGAAAGCTGTCATCTGGAGTGAATTCTGTAACATGAAAAGCAGCAACATCGGGCTGAAGAGGCTTCTTCTGTAGCTCTGCAAACAGCAGTTACGGGCTTTAGATAATTGGCATAGAGGTTTGACAGACCTTGAGATCTCCTCTGAAGACTAATCATGGTTTCTGGATAGACCGATATGGATACAAGTGGTTATAGGAGAGGCTCCATCGAGGGGCTGCGCTGTCGAAGGGAAAGAAAGGAGGGAAGAAGCCATCCAGGAAAGGCAGAGTGGGTGCTTGGGAGGCATGCACAGGCCGGTGATGCTACCCGGTAAGATTGAGGCTCCAAGGATGAACAGAAGCTCATGATAGGAAGGAGGAGACCAGTCAGATTACTCCCATGCCAAAACGTCAAACGTCCCCAGTGGGCAGTTTCTTGTCATTTGACCAACTCATGAGCAGAGTTCTTTACTGTACATGGTGTAGGGTTAGGGTCTCTCTCCTGACTAAGAGAGGCGTCTACTGGAGCCGTCGTTCGTGATCGCCCACATGACATTTTTGGAGGTTTCTTGAATGTACAAGACCTCTCAGGCTCTGAACACACATTCTGAGCGGTAACAGACGACACTATCGCTCTCTCCGCGATGGAGGAACTACCTCTTGAGCCCCATGGGGTCCTCTGGCAGGAAGATTTCGTCTCGCCGCAGCACGAGGCAGAGCTGGTGCAGATTTTCCACGAGGAGCTCGAGTGGCCTGACCGCACGGGGAGGATCTCTCTGCACTACGGCTACACCTTTGACTACAAGACCTTTGGCGTCGACCCGGACATCCCCTACAAGGAGTTCCCAGGCTGGCTGAAACCGCTCATCCCCACGCACGAGGGTCGCCCCCCAGAGCAGGTCTGCCTGCAGTACTACCCACCAGGCGCCGGCATCCCCCCTCACGTCGACACCCACTCCGCCTACGACCAGCTCTACTCGCTGTCCCTGGGCTCGCCTGTCTTGA
Source organism: Celoporthe dispersa (assembly GCA_016584495.1). NCBI lineage: Eukaryota > Fungi > Ascomycota > Sordariomycetes > Diaporthales > Cryphonectriaceae > Celoporthe > Celoporthe dispersa. The sequence goes on from WAID01000004.1 coordinate 2,083,508, forward strand.
TGCAGTTCCGCAGGGGCGACCGCCGCGTCGACGTGGACCTCAGGCCGCGCAGCCTGATGAAGATGTCGGGCGACTCGAGGCTGCACTGGACGCATGGCATCAAGAAGCGCAAGACGGACACCCTCGCTGACGGTACGGTACGGACGCGAGAGGACAGGTGGAGCATCACGTACCGGTGGCTGAGAGGCGGCGGGGAGTGCGAGTGTGGAAACCTCGAGCTCTGCGACACGGCTCAGCGGCGTGGCGGTATCGAGAGGGCGTATCGGTGGAAGACGTACGAGGCAGATGCCAATGGAACACCGCCAACGGCAGAGGCGACTGGCGACGGTAACATTGAGAATCAGGCTCCGGCTGCGCCCTGAACTCTGTCTGGGCACCTTTCTCTCTGATACGACGGAGCCCGCAATTTAAGGTCTGCACGATACCACTTGGACGACCTCCGCAGTCATACCACCATGCTGGATGTCCCCGTTCATACCGTGCGCTCAGCTCGAGTCAAGGTCATCGCTGAGATGTGTGTGAAGCAATCCGGTAGTCGAGGGCCCCTCAACCGTCGCTTCCACAGCCGGCGGAGACTGGAAGCTGTGCTGCGACCAGAGAGGCGTTCTGTATGGACACACAGAGGATCAGCTTCTCTCGGCGCCATGATAACTCGCAAGACCTTACCGTACCTACGAGATTGATATTTTCGTTGGGACCGATACAGCTCAGTCAGCGAGAGCGGTGTCCGCGATCCCTTCTGTGTCGCTCAGCGATGCGACACCTTCGAAACAGCCACCGACCACGCACGCACCTCGAGCAGAACTATAAGGGGCGCAGGACTAGCCCGACGGAACGACGCACCACGCTGTGAGCCCTTAAGCTTTTCAGAGCGCGCCAAGTGATCGCAGAGGAAGCTTGCTTTGCCAGGAGACCGGTCTGATATTTTTTAAGGTTCAAAACGGCCTCTTACCCTACAGGTTGTGCGCACAGACGAGAGGTTGGGACAACCTCACGTTAGACTTCTCTCGATCTGCACACTTCAGACTGGCGCAAACGACAAACAACAAAATCTGGTCTGATTGTAATTACCGATGGTGATCGCCACCCGCCGCCATCTGCGCGGAGCATTTTGGAGGGAAACATCTGCGAGCCCTCTGAACCCGAAACGAGGCAGGGGAAAAGTTAAAAGAGGAACTTGACCGGTCCTGCCATCATCTGCGAGCGATCGCACAGGACGCCCTCGATGCTTTTGTCTCACCTTTTTTAGGCTGTGCCCGTCGCGTTGCGCAGAGAACCCAGGCCTACAGCAAACACTATTCTCAAGATGCCAAGCTCTGAGAAGCTCATCATGCACACGGGCTGTTCGCGGATCCGGTAGCTTAATCTATGAGGAGGGAGGAAATACGACTTTTGAGAAATGCGCATTGCGTTCAACCCTAGACTGACTGGTTCATATATGAGATGAGCAGCTCGTAGCGGACACTGGCAGTAATAGGACGATGAACCAGACCTAAGTGCATCTGTCCTTTGCCAGGTCCTGCCTGTCCTTTTGTCTGTCTGCCTACCCGAGACCCAGCGAGCAGGCTCGTCTGGCTCATCTTCTTTCTCATTTTTACCATTCCTGTCACTCATTCAGCATCCCGTCAGCAGCCCAGGCCTGCCCTCTTCTTAATTACTTTAATTCATCTTCAGCATCAACGCCTTTATTCACAATGCACGCCTCCAGGCTCATCCAGGTCCTCCTCACGGCCGTCTTGACCCACGCCTACGTAGGAGGCCGAGACGACCGCATCGTCGCCGCCCGCCTAGCAGCCAGACAGACAACCACCTCCCAGGAGGCCACCTGCGCCCAGGCCGCGATCCTGGCCCAGGGCATCTCGCTGAACATAGCCGACCAGCAGCAGGAGCTCGCCACGGCCAACGAGATGGCGAACCTCCTCGCCTCCACCCAGCCCCTCGACACGGCCGCCTGGGCCCAGGCCCGCACCGCGCTGCTCCAGTTCGTCAACAACGGCATCGCCATCCGCCAGACGAACCAGCTCATCACGCCCGCAGGCAACGCCGCCACGCCGGGCCTGGCGATCGTGGCGAACGCCCAGCTGGGCGAGCTGGGGCTTGCGAGCAACCTGACCGCGACCGGGGCGGACGATGTCCAGGGGAATATGCAGATCGTGACGACCTTGCAGATGGACTTTACCGGGGGGATACAGCAGAATATGAAGAATATGGCTGACGTGAGTGCCCTTTCTCTTCTCTCTTTCTTTTCCTTTTGTTGGGGCCTTGTTTACTGAAATAATTACGACTCAGGCCACCACCGGGTGCGGTTCTACTGCCACTACACCGGCGCCCGCTGCGCCTCCGGCTGCGTCGTCGTCGACGACTGCTGCTGCGGCGGCGTGGTGAGGAGGAGGCAACGTGGATCGTCGAGGGATTCGTTGAGAGAAGGCAGAGAGGTGATCGTGGATGGAAGACAAACGGAGCGACCTGTACCTCTGACGCTTTTTTTATTTCATTTTATTTCATCATGATTAGGCAGGTTGGGATATTTAACATGACGGTGGACAGAGGAGTATGCCGTCTAGGGGGGATATGGCTTCCAGGCGATCCAATAGACATTTCTCTTACATTTCATATAGTGAATTAAACAGCTTTATTCTTGGTAGTGAACAGGCCACGTCGAGCTTTCTGGATTGATGTCTACGAGAATGCAAAATCTTAGAAAGTGTCCACCAAATAGGTCTCATGTAGCCAAACCAGAAGTGATACCACAGTCCCATCCCGTCATACCTCATAGAAAACATCATAAAAAAAAAAAGACGTCTGTTTCAAACACGAGCCTCAGCGGCTGACCTTGGACCCGTCAGCCGAATGCCTCCTCTGCCGGCTGAAATACCTCCTCCAACCCCTCCGCCTCAACTGGCGTAATAGCTACTTCCAAGAGATCAGCTGCCCGGTCACAGGTAACCGGGTCGATCCCCGCCTCCAGGATCAGGTCCTCCTCGACGTAGTTGAGCCTCGACAGCGCTAGCAGGTACTTCTGGGACGCCCCGTGGGATGTCGACAGCTTGGCGCGCATGTCAATATATGCTGAGGTCGACGGGTCGGTCACCAGCGCGTGCAGCAGGAGGACAATAGAGGAGATGAGCGTGTATAGGAGCTTTGTGGGGTTGGGATCAAGGACCTCCTCACCGGCGGCTGGTGACGGGTCGGGGTCGGTGTCTTCAGCTGGTGGTCCGGTCGGCTCCTCAGGGTCTTTCTGGGCCATGTCGGCATCTGCTGCCGTCTCAGAGGCTTCTGCGGCCTCGCCCTCGGCCTCATCGTCTGCTGGCTGGAAGAGCTCGACCGGCACGTCCATGTCATACAGCGCATCGATGGCGCCGCACAATACGTTGACCAGTCTTGGTATGGCGACGTCGCTGAGCACCATCTGTTTGGCACCAAAGGGCGATTGTGCAAAGGCCATCAGCGTCCTCAGCGCCTCCAGTCGAACGAGGCACAGCCGATGTCCATAGGCTTCGGCTGGATTGGCCGGCATCACCCCCATGTGAGGCATGTGCATAACCTTGCTCACGCGCTCGATGAGGGCCTGTGCCACGAGCACCGGGTCGCGATCTTCCTTGCCCGTGATGGGCCCGATGGTGTCGGGGAGGCAGGATGTGCATAGGAGCCTGAGAATCCTGAGGAACTCGTCGTGTGGTTGTTTGGGTGAGATCATGGCGAGCACAAAGTCTATGTGCACCGCTTTCCAAAAGAGCCTCTGCGGTGAATCACGACCAGGGCCCAGGTCCAGAGGGTGCTCGGGGTTGAGCAGATAGGAGTCGACACAGCCGAGGGCTGTGAGGTACATGAGCTGGAGGGTGCCTTCGGTGTCGATATTGAGGAGAAGGTGCGGTATCTTGTCGTCGAGACTCGTGGAGAGGTCGCCGTTCGCACTCTCGAACCGAGGGACTACGAGGAGGAGCATGGTTGTCTGCGCAACAGGTATTAGTGTCGACGCGACGTAGGGTGCCACTGCTATCGTGTTCAGCTGCAGGATGAACGTGATGAGCGATGCCAGATCAAAGATGGGCTCATAGTATTTTTCTCTCAAGCATTGGTCCCACAGGTCAATGATCATGTCGCAAAAGTCAATGAGCAAGCGCAGGGGGTCTCGAGGGTCGCCCAGAGAAGGCAGTTTCTGGAAGATGATGCCCGCGAAGGACTGGTCCGGGTCCGACGGGAAGGTGTAGCGAGCAAGCAGGTCAAAGGTCAAGGGCTGGCCATAGATGGCGCCGTGGTCGAGAACGACACGCAGGAAATCGTAGGGCAGGGCAGTCGGCCGGAGGTTCGACCCAGGCGGCTCAGCCTGCGCGCCGGGGCCAGGAGGCGCAGCGTCTACCATGGCCACATCGTCTTCCACCTCCAATGCCGTCACCGGGCTGTCGATAGCCGGTCGCTTCCTCTTGGCCCTGCTGGGTGTCCTCTCTCCAGGTGCAAGTGATGCCGTCTTTCCCTTGCCTTTGGCACCGCCTTGGGCCTTGGACGGGCTCGGCACGATCTCTACATCGTCGAAGCCGTCCGCAACGTGATTACGCACGTTCGCCCTGTTCTTCTTGGGGGTCGACGTGCCGGTCTGCACAGACTCTGTCCGCTGCTTCTTCGACCTCTGCAGCTCCTCCCTCAGGTCCTGGCGCGTGAAATGCAGCTCGGTCGCGGCGGTCTTCTCGTTCTGGATGGCGGCATCCACGATACGCTGCTGCTTCGCGAGCGCCTCGGCATTCTGCTTCTTCAGCCTCGAGAGCTCAGCCTCGTGGGTCGACACGGACTTTTCGTACTTGGATCGGACGATGGAGGCCTCGCCTCTGGCCGAGTGAAGGTCATTTTCGAGGGCTCGCAGGCGTGCCTGCAGGGCTTCGACCAGGTTGTTCTGGCTCTGTGGTATAGAGCGGCCCTGCTGCTGCGGGCCCTGGGGCTGCTGGCTGTTCCCCGGGCGGAAGGAGGAGGTCGTCTGAGGAGCACCGTAGCGGTTTGAGCCAGGCAGCGGAGGAGGACCCATACGTACGGGCATGCTGGGGCCGGGAGCATCATAGCGGCTAGAGGGAGGACCGGGGTTCCGTACTGTCGAGTACTGCGTGGGAGGTCTGGGGCCGGTAGCAGGCTGCTGCTGCTGCCATCGTGGCTGCTGCAGGTTCCGGCTCGGGAGCTGTCGTGCATCCTGAGCAAAGGGCGCGGCTGCGGAGACCGTCTGTCTCTCAATGGCAGGGCGGATAGGCGCATTCGCGGCCTCATCTATGACGAGCGCGTCGTCGAGGTCGTCGTCCTCCTCCAGCCCGTAGTCGTCATTGTCCTTGAGCGCCTGCGGCTGCGACGGGCCGAATCTCTGCGCCTGGGTGAACTGGATGGCATGATTTTCCAGCTCCTGTAGCGTCGTGTCGTTGAGCTCGTCGAAGCCGTCGTCTGAGAAGTCGTCCATGAACACCGCTGGGCCGGCGCCCCTGCGATGAGGCACCGGAAGGTCAGTTGTTTGTCGCGGCGAAGCGCTGTGGTGTGCGACTTGGAAGCGGATGTCGTCGGTCTGAAAATCAATCTACGCGCCTGGTACCGCGTCATTCTCCGCAGGCAACACCTGCCAGCGGCTGGTGGGGGTGCGCAGCCCCTAACGTACAGGGGTCCACCCCTACCAAGACCGGAGGCGCTGGGGGCTTTGGGGGCCCTTGCATGCCTGGCTAGGTCTCATTCCAGGGACATGCAGCACCTATTTCCAAAGTACACCTGAGGTGCACAAGACATGTGATTGGGCTCTAGGACAATATTCACCTTTTCCAGGATATCCTATCCTATTATTGTAGGCGTCAACAAGTATAATTCCAACTTGGATGAGTGGGTGTCGATATGAATTTCTACATCCAGTGCAACAAGAGGACATTGCAAAGACAGTTAAAGGTAGATACAAAAATGGCTAATTGTCCCAAAAAGGTCTGAGTGAGAAGAGCACTAAAAGTACCCGCAAGAGGGCACCCGCAGTGAGGTGCTTGAGCGCTATGGCCCTGAAAACCCGCTGTGGGTTTTCCTGCCGCACCGGCGCCGGCTGCCACGTTTCCCGATCCGTTCAATGCATGCATCCTTCCAGCTTCAGCCGTCAGTGCTTCTGTCTTTTTTTTTCTCTCCCTGGACCCTGCTCCCCTTTTGCCCGCCCAGATTGTCACAACATGAGCCGGAGGAAGCCCTAGCTCACCTGGTCAACAGCTCCGGAGCAACATCGCGACTGACCATGCAGCGACTCCTGGGCCTCCTCCTCGCGCTGCTCTTCAGCGCAGTCGCGGAAGCGAGCTCGTCGTCGGCCAGCCAGCTCTCTCTTCCCTCGTATCACTATGGCGCCGCCATCAGCGTTGAGTGCATGAACAGGAGCTCGTGAGTCCCTCCACACCCGGGCGATCCCTCGCGCACGCCCTCGAGGAAAAGGAGGTGCGGGAAGCAGGCAAGCCGTAGAGTGTGCGCGCGATCGCTGCTCGTGCCTCGCGCCTCGCGCCTCGTCGCCTCTTCACCCTGAGCCGCGTGTACTTACTGCCTGTTGTACCGGGTGCCGAGTACTGACTGCCTTGTTTCCCAAACACAAACAGAGAGACTGGCGAGCACATCGAGAACCCCGAGAGCCACGAGATCCAATGGATCCCCTTCCCCATGTGCGAGGAAACCGAGAAACCCCTCGAGTTCCACTACGGTATCGAGAGCGAAGTCAACTGCACCATCCCGATGGTCTCGGACCCCTTCTTCCACCTTCTTGAGTTCTACATCCACTCCGACGCCCCTCTGTCCTGCCGCCTGCCCGCCCGACCGGCCCCGCACATTGAGTACGTCGGCGAGAAGCCCGCCGAGCAGGAGTACATACCGCTGGTGTTCGCGCTCGCGGGAACCCTACAGGCCAGCCACATGCACATCAGCACGCACCTCAACGTGCTGCTGCACAGCACACCCAAGCACCACATCCACCCCCACGACAGCGGCGTGCTGGACTCGGGCATCGCATACAGCACGAGCCCCCTGAGCCACATGGCCGGCAGCTGGACCCGCAAGCTGATCATCGGCGACCCTCTCCCCCTGAGCTTCAGCGTGCGCTGGTTCCCCACGCCGGCGCTGCCCAAGACGGAGGGCAAGATCGAGTGGCAGGGCATCGGCGGCCACATCTACACGAGCACGGTGTTCTACAGCCTGGTGTCGTTCCTGGCCGGCGCGTGTATCACGGGCGTGTATTTCTTTGGCATCGTGCTGCCCAGTCGGGTTAGGGGCCGCGCACTGGGCGGTGCGACGCCGTTGGGATATGGGCTGAACGGGGTGGGCAACGGGTGGGGGATACCAATGGCTAAGCGGAACGTAGACTGAGTGCTTGAGCAGGAAGCCCTCGTGCGGGTGGCCCCCGATGGTGCAATGGCATTCACAAGCAGACATTTCGTGTGTGTGTGTGTGTGTGTGTATGTGTGTATATACTGAGCCTACCTATTTATGGGCAAGGTTAGATGGATACTCCAGGCGCTCAAAGGTTTTCCATGTACTTTGCATACAGGATACGTTTTCAGCCATTCTTCAATTGGCACGTCTATCCGTCTGTCCGTCTGTCCGTTTGCCCTACTGGTTTTTCTTTATTGTTGAGCCCGCCGCCGAGACACGTGTATACAACCTCCAGTATATATCCACAAACATCAACATGGCTATATTTTTCAGACATCAGCCCTTGCACACGAGCACCTCACACGTCTGGAACATGGAATAAAAGAGAAAGCAGAAGAAGAAGAAGAAAAAAACATGAGCCCACTCACGAAACGCAACCCACGGCCCCATGAGCTGGTAGAGGAAAACATCCTTCTGCTCGGGCGTGAAGTCCCTCGGGTCGAGGTAGACGGCATGGTTCATGCACAGCATAGTGCTGAAGGCGGTCTCCAGGGCGTACACGAGCAGGAGGAGCTCGTGGGCGCCGGTCGTCGTGCCTTTGCGGAGGCGGTAGACGGAGTACAGGGCGACGGGGAGCTGGAAGCCGAGCTCGATGGAGAAGAGGAAGGGCATGAAGTTTGGGGCCACTGGGGGGTCGAGGGTCAGTCCCGGTGGGCCATGTGCGCGCGCGTGTGTTTGTGTACGTATGTGGCCGTCGGGTGAGACGTCGCCTGCAGCTTGGTGCACTTACTGTGGTCCTGGATGAGAGGATCATTGTATGCAGAGATGTCATGGTCTCTGAGCTGCTGTAGGAAGTGTAGCGGGCTTCCCTTGGGTTGGTACAGCCATGCCGGGTAGATATAAGGCACACCGTCGATGACTTGTTACATGAGAGAGTGGGTCTCAGCTATGGACTGCAGATGTCGAGGGCCTCAGGTGCGCAGGCACAGTGAGGCTGCGCTGCTGCTACGTGGGAAGAGGCCCCCCTGGGAGAGGTTGGAGATGAGACTGCTCACAGAGGATGATGAGGACTTGCAGGGCGAACCACACGAGCCAGACCTTGTCTCGCCAGTTCTTTGGTGCAGTAGTCATGATGGCTTATCTGAGAAGGGTCAGCACAAGGTGGTGTTGTTTTTTGAGGAGGGCAAAAACCGACAATCAAAAAAAGAAAAAAAAAAAAAAAACATGGGGAAAATTTGAGCTTATAGTAGAGTAATGTCCACGGTGGTGATTCCTACAGTGATGTGGTCTGCCTTGCTGGTTGTTGATTGGCTGGTATTCTTCAATGCCTGGGGTTTATAGCGGGTCGAGCACACACACAAGAGCAAGACATATTGCCATATGTGTTCCAATGTGAATTGTGTCTGTGTATGAACATGTCAGTGTAAAATCAAGAGTGAAGAACTGCTCCCACAGTCTCTCCCAGGGACTGAAAAAAAAAAAAAAAAAAAGAAGATCACAGTATGGAATTAATGATTACATGATGACCCATGTAGTACCGTTGCGTGGTTCAATCGTTTTGCCCCTGTCATGATAGTCACACCTTAGCTCCGAGTTATTATAGGAGGTGTGTAGCTTCGGAACCAAAAGAAGCTGGTGTGGGACAGGAGAAGGTTGGGGGCTGTGGTGAGAACCTAGAAGCACGCCATCTGGACGAGGAGGAGGTCCTTTATACTATGTAATATCTCGGCCTTCATGCTGAGGTTGTTGACCACCTCAGCCTCTCCAACAGAAGCATCCACTGCTCATCTTCCTTCATTCTGGTGCTTGTTTCTATTATTATTCTTATTATTTTCATATTTTTATTGATTCATCGGGTCTACTGAAATTCCTTGGGACTGGCTGCCTCCTGCTTATGCACCCTGGGGCAGTCAGGATCATCTTCAAGACAATTGCAACCCTGCATATCACTAGAGTTTCTGCTACTTATCGTCACTGCCAGCTGCAGCCCCCAACCTTGGGGGTCCAAATGCCAAAGCGGGGTTCCAGGAAGACCGACCTCGGCATGTATCGCTCGGAGGGGGAGATATAAACATGTCCACGGACCCTGCCAGCGTCTCTCGACATGAGCTGACGCTCTCTGCTGTCTCGTACGAGTTCTAGAGATCCGAACTGCAGCGCAAGGTTCAAACAAGATCCCACCCCCCCTTCCTGCCTGTCATCATAACCCAGACAACACAACCACCACCACCACCACCGCCCGCCAACCATCCAAAATGCCTTCTTCAGCAACCTTCACCGTCCTCTACCCAGCCAAGGAGGGCTACACCTTCGACATGGACTACTACCTCAAGTCACACATGCCCCTCGTGGCCGAAAAGTGGGCCCCCTTCGGCATGAAGCAGTACTACGTGACCGACCTGCGCAACGAGCAGCAGCCCTACTCGGTGCAGGCCACCCTGATCTGGGACGACGTCGAGGGTTTGGCCAAGGGCGGCCAGGCGCACGGCCCCGAGATCATGGCAGACATCAAGAACTTCTCGAGCGAGCAGCCCATCGTCGTCAGGGGTGGAATCATCGCGTCGAAGATCTAGAGAGAGAGGGGGGGGGGGTAGGGAGGGAGAGAGGGAGGACTGGTCGGCCGAGCGGTCCTACGTGGTGGGCACTGTTTTGTCCTGTGAGGCTGGTGTCGCACATGTGGATGGTCGGGCACCAGATTTTTTTTTTTTTTGGCGCCGTACGTCGAGGTTCGGAGGGGGACTCTGCAGCGTCTTGTGTGTACAGATTGGTATCGAATCCACTTCTTCAGCTGCCGTGGCAGGTGGTCTGTCCGGTCCAGAAATTGCAACATCTTCAACCTCCCAGGACACGTTCTTCTGTGACCTCGCTACTGAAACGTCCGGCGAATCTTGGATCATGTACGGGCGACATCTTTTTTTAAGAACCCCCAAGACACACACAAGACATTGTGTTCTGAATGGTCTCCTCTGTCCGCACCCTTTATCTCACTACTGCACTACCTCTCCTCCGGCCAAGAGAGCCCCCAGATCAGCCTCGTCGTCCGAATCAGAGCCGCCGTCGTCTCCACTGCTCATCAGGTCAATCACCAGCACCGCCCCGTCGCTCAGCCTGTCGAGCTGGAACCCGGCCTGCAGTGCCCCCGAGGCATCAAACACACACCCAGCAATGTCCAGGCCTATATCCCGGTCCTTGAGAGCGAGACACACCGCCCTGACGTGCTCGTGGTGCGCATCCTTCACGTCCTTCTCCTCCTCCTCCTCCTCCTGCTGCTGCTGCTGTAGGGTGTCAAAGACCAGCGCCACGCTCCCGTGGCTCAGGCAGAAATCCTGCCTGACGTCTGGGCTCGTGGCGAGGGCCTCGGCGAGCTGGGAAGGGCCTGTCTGCGTGCTGACGGTGAGGCGGGTGAAGATGTGGGCCTCCAGGAGCGCCTTCGAGGCTGTCTGGGCCCGGGGCGAGAAGATGGAGACGTTGGGTGGTAGGGCGGGGGGCTGTGAGGCTGATGTCGAGGGTGCTGCATTATCGGCGGGGAGGGCCTTTGGGCCTGTTGGATCTGCTAGTGACATTTTGTTGTTGTGAGAGGGGTGGGCTTTGTCTTTTGAGGGGTGAGTGTCGCATCAGATTCTGACATCTGCGAGGTAAGGAGGCGGAAAGACAGTCAGGGTTAGGTAAACCCTGAGGTTTAACGCCCCCCCCCTTCTCTGAACAAAAAAGTACACGAGTCATGTCATATTCTCAGATACAATCAATGAATTCATTCATATCCAATATCCAGACCGTAACTAAATGTCATTGCACACAACGCAGCAAGTCATTGATATCCACATCCGACCCCACCCCCCCCCCAAGAACCTGGCTTACTGGCCCAGGCGATATACAACGTCCTTCTTGAAGTACTTGCTGATATCATTATCCTGTCCGCAGTGCTCACAGGTGTGAAGAACCTTGGATCCTTCATGGCCGGGACCAAAATGGCCCGCCCCAGACGAAGATGTGCCGCCAGCCGGCTGGTTGGCACCGCCTCCTCTGCTGCTGCTGCTGCTGCTGCTGTGCTGAGCAGTCGCGCCGCTGAAGCCCTGATCAGGCTCGAGCATGCTGCTGCGGGGCATACCCGGGACCGGTGCGGATTGTTGGCCATCGTTGTAGCCCGTATTACCACTCGCATAGCCCGTATTGTCGCGTCCTGCCTTGTGCTCGCCGTACTCGTGTGCCGCATAGCCCGCCGCACCGGCGGTAGCAGCACCCGCGCCCGCCAGGCCCGCTCCGGTGTGATCAGTCCGGGACGTGGCCACCCCATCACCTCGGAGCCTGGTCCTCTCGTCGTAAATCTTGCTGTTGTGTCCAGCAGTGCCGCTATTACCGCCAGAGGACAGAGGGTCGCCCGTGACGTGGCTGGAGTGGCCGGTGGTAGCGCGCGTGCTGGCATGCTCTGGGCTGCCTGCGCCCGTCACCGAGTTGTACATACCGCCGCCCACGGCCTGGCCAGAAAGATCACCGTCGTGGTGGTAAGGGTGATGATGACCTGAGGAGCGATCCGGTAGGTCTCTTGAGGTCGCTCCCTGGGTGCCCTGGGGCATGTCCCCCCAGTAGGCAGTGTCTTTCTGAGCAGGATCCCTTGTGGATGCTATGCTACCCAGGCCGACGCCCGAGTCGACCGAGTGGTGGCCCTCTTTGCCGGCTGGCGAGGTGTCGTATCCGTCCCTGAATGTGTTGTGCTCATTTGTGTCCTTTTGCAGCTTGTTGTCGTGGTGGTGTCTCCCGCCAGAGGTGGCTAGGTCTTCCTGACGTGGTCAGTAATCAAGGAGGCACGCATTGCTAGGGAGTGACTGGTTTCTTCCGTTCGGATCAGTGGACATACCCGAGGTCGTGCCAGCCGTGTCTGTGTGGCCCTCGCTCCCAACCATGCTGCCGTGAGGGGCAGTGTATGGCTTTCCATCGCCGTGCCTCTGGGGGAGCTCATCGTTCTGGAAGGTGCCTGGCATCTGCTGTGGCTGGTGTGAAGTCGTATTGTCATATCCGTGCTCATGCTCGTCGCCACGGAGGACCTCCTTGATCTTGGTTCCGAGACCCATGCTGCTTGCTACCTGGAGACACTGATACTTGATGATGGAGATCTGATATGAGGTTCTGGTGGATGGAAAGGGAGCCTAGAGCCTTGACCATCCATGTCAGCAGCACCCTCCCATTATATCCACCAACTGCACTGTATAAGTACTTGTGCACATACCTGATGCAGTACGATTTCATCTTGGAGACGACCACTAGTTCTCAGCGCTGACATCAGAGCGCATATAGAAGTTCTTGATTTCAACCAAGAACCCCCGTACGATGATTCCCAGACACCATGATCTCATCATCATCAGCCGTTGTTACAGCACGTTAGACTGAACGAGAGATCGCAGCATCTTGTTACCCCGGCTCTGTCTCGTTCTGAGATGCAGGGGCGCAGAGGGGAAAGGGGAGCACACAACAGGGCAAATGACGAGGAATGAGGTCAGCGTTACAGGCCTCGTTCATAAAGTTCCGACTTGACGAGATCGACTTCATCCCGCCTAGCTGCATGGTGCGGCCCTTAGCCGCATCAACCGTTGCAGTGGCGTTGTAATCTTGTCTGGGATGGATTTCTTGTTTTTTCCTTTATTGTCTTTTCTCTTCTTCTTTTACTCTCTTGTTGCTCAGCCTGCTTGAGGGAAGTGCCACAATCGTCATGGCGCGTGCTTCGCGTGACCTCAGTCGAAGCTGCCCAATTAATTCAGTATTAGTGGCTGCCTGACGATCGATCCTTCCGAACTAGAAACAAGATCATCCATGGTGAACCCTAACCCTGAATTTCATAAGGCCATGACATCACACTGGCTGTGCTTCCGTGCATGGGCGGACATGCAAGCAGGTGGCCTCTACAGAGGAAGGGAGGACCTAGGGAAGAGGGTAGAGCCACTTTCCACAACACCCAATGTGAGAAAGCATTTCTTCCTTTGTGTCTCGCAGCCCTCCGACTGCCTTGAAGGAAGACAAGAGAAAAAAAGAAAAGAAAAGAAAAAAAAGAAAAGAAAGAAAGAAAGAAACCGAGGACCTGACAGATGCTGTCCAAGCTCAAGGGCCTGGCGGAGGGGGGCGAGGCCACCGACTCCAGCAGTGGCCAGGAAGAGTCCCTCGTCACCGTCCTCCCCACGCGCGAGGAGAGGGCAAACCTGCTGCTCCTCGTCGCAGATCTGATGGAGGGCATGCGGGCACAGGTTCTCGATGCCTTTGACCCGAACAAGACCGAGGTCAGCACATCGCTGAAAATCGGGCCTCTGCCAGACCAGCGACAGGAGGACGAGGCTGAGGAGAGCCAGACCGATACGGAGCATGAGGGGCAGCCGGAGAATAAAACGAGCAGTACAGATGAGGACGCATCGTCGGTGGCTGTCGACCTGGGAAATCTAGCTGTAACGGACGAGGGGAAGGAGGAGGAGCGGGATGTGCTAGAAGGTGACGCAGCGGCCTCTGAAGCCTCGAATACGGGTGCAGAGAAAGAATGGAAGAGGGAGGAGAAGCAGCGAAAGGCACTGGAGAACCGCATCAAAGACCTCTCCAAGCCCGAGAATGTGGAGCTGAAGGAGGCTGCCCTCCGTCATTTTGACGACTGGAGAGACAGGGTCATGCAGAGGGTCGGCGAGGCTGTCAACCAGCGAGAGGAAGAGGATGATGGGCCCACCGCCAGGACGGAGCAGACGTCACGCCCGTCGAGCCGAGAGCAGCCAGCCGCCAAGAAGAGCGATGGGAGAGTGCATCTGCAGCGGATCTTTCCGCCGCTGGAGACCCCTCTCTGTGACCTGAGCGAGGCCCGACGCGTCCTCATCATGCACTCCATCCTGCTCTTGCTGCTAGGGCTGGAGTCATATCCAGCAGAGTCTCGGGTGCTGATGCTGCGCCTGACGAGCTCCCTCGCCCTGTCAGTAGACATCCTGGCCCAGGACGAGATGTCCACTGCCAAGGGCCTCCTTGAGGTGGCCCAGCAGCAGATGAACGCCGACGAGGAGACCAAGAAGAAGGTTGCCGAGAACTCGACAGCGAGGAGGTGGAAGGTTGGCCTCGGCGCTGTGGCTGGAGCGGTCCTGATCGGGGTCACAGGTGGCCTGGCAGCACCGTTGCTCGCGGCCGGCGTCGGCAGCATGATGGGCGGCCTCGGTCTCGGGGCGACCGCCACGGCTGGGTATCTTGGGGCCCTGGCAGGCTCGGCGCCACTGGTTGGTGTGCTTTTCGGCGCCTATGGGGGTCGGATGACGGGGAAGATGGTGGACGAGTATGCCAAAGAGGTCGAGGACTTTGCCTTCCTGCCCATCAACAAGCCCTCCCTGTTCCAGCGGGGCAGACAACACGGCGACAGGAACGCACGGCACCTCCGCGTGGCCGTGGGGATCTCGGGCTGGCTCGCGCAGGAGGACGAGGCCGTCCTGCCCTGGCAGGTCCTCAGCGGGCACAGCACCGAGGCCTTTGCGCTGCGCTGGGAGCTGAAGGCGCTGCTCCGCCTGGGCCATGCCATCAACACGTACATCAAGAGCTATGCCTGGAGCTTCGCCAAGAAGGAGATCCTCAGCCGCACCATCTTCGCCTCCCTGGCCTCGGCACTCGTCCTTCCCTACGGCCTGGCCAAGGCCTCACGCATCATCGACAACCCGTTCAGCGTCGCCATGTCGCGGAGCGAGAAGGCAGGCGTCGTCCTGGCAGATGCGCTCATCAACAAGGTCCAGGGCGAGAGGCCCGTGACCCTCATGGGGTACTCGCTCGGCGCGAGGGTCATCTACTCGTGCCTGGGCGAGCTGGCGAACCGCAGGGCGTTTGGTCTGGTCGAGTCGGTCTGCCTCATCGGCGGGCCGGTGCCGTCTGACCCGCTGCTGTGGCGCCGGATCCGGTCTGTGGTTGCCGGCAGGGTCGTCAATGTGTATTCGAGCAGGGACTACCTCCTCGCCTTCCTGTACCGCGCCAACAGCCTGCAGTACGGTATCGCCGGCCTGCAGGCCATCCCTGACGTGGGAGGCATCGAGAACGTTGACGTGTCTGATCTCGTCGTCGGGCACACCCAGTACCGCTTCCTCGTCGGCTCGATCCTGCAGGAGCTGGGCCTCGAGGACATCGATCCCGCCGCCGTCGAGCAGCAGCTGAAGAAGCTGAAGCGCCAGGAGAAGGAGGAGGAGGCGGCGAGGGAGAAGAGCGAGGCGGAGGGCAGGTCTGCGGAGGATGAGACTGACGAGATGGAGAAGGAAGCTGGGCGGAAGGACGAGGGAGCCCGTGAGGGCAAGGAGGCGCGCGGTGCTGGAGAAGAGTGAGCTCGGCTGAAGGCTCTGCAACAATTCCCTGGCCGAATGGCCCTTAGAAAGACGTTGGACTTGCACCAGGCCGGACGTGTAATACCATCACATAAAAACGCACTATAGAAGGATAAGAAAACATACGGATGTTCATGGCCTTGATTACGTATTCAGGGGAGAGGAGGATTTCATGCTTGCAGGTTACGGTCTCTCCTCTAGCCAACGGACGCATGCAGCTAAGCATGTCAGTTCTATCAATATGCCTTTCTGGTAAGTGATCAGACTCGATCTTGTGGTCGATATGGATTCAAGCTTTTATCATAGTACGGTATGGTATCTTCAAGCTCACGGCCTCGTCTCGACGACTGAGTCCAAGGCACGAATTCTTTGTAAACCCCCCCCCCTCTCCCCACAGCGAGTCGGTATGTCGCGAGGGCCGTTCGGGGATAATTACCCTTTGTCACCCTCGCCTAAAAGACCCCAGGATCAGCGGCCCCGCAGGTCAGTCTCCAAGCCCTCCTCTCCATACCCCAGAAATCCTGCCACCATCCGATGTGGAGCCAGGGCTGGAACTGAACAGAACCGTTACATGCTATGTGGTATCATGGCAAGGTACACCTTGTGAGGCTGCGTGGCTAGGTACCCAACTGTACGCCGAGTTTCTTCTGTGATGGATACTTGTAGATAGGCTGTGCCTCGAGTCAGCCTGCCTGCAGCACTGTCGAGCCCTGCACCCATGTTCCCGTGTTAGCCGTCCTCCGGATAAGAGAGCCAATCCGCAGCGGTCCCGATCCTATGGCGCTCAGGACCGGTTTGAAACAGTGAATAAGTACCGCCCAACCTCTCGGAAACAAGGAGACCAGGCCGAGCGCTGAGTGACGGACGAGTACCGGATGCGTACGAAGAGAGAGACAGTGAGAGAAAGAGAGAGCCAGCGTCTCAATCATCTTACCACACAGCGCTCTGCTTGCTCTTGATCCTCCTCTGCTGACGAGCAGAAGACGCTCCGCTTGTCCAGTCATCCCCACATTCACTGGCCATCCAGGATCCATGCTGGCCACGCTGGAGGGTGGGAAGCGTCCGTGTGAAAGCTCCTCGATGGTTCTCTGTGGGGAAAAAAGAATGAGAGTATCCAGGGTTTATCATGCGGGGGGGGGAGGGAGGGGGGATTATCGCCGAGCTCAAAACACCCTTGTCCTCTCCACCTTTTTTTCTTTTGGGGAAAACGACATGCCGTTCTGCCCTGCTGAAAAGGACGGTGGATGACCACGGAAGGATTCGAGATGGGGGACCAGGCCAGCCACACATAGGCAAAGACAACCCCATCAGCGGCAGCCTGCCAAGCAGCCACGGTCACCTGAGGGTTTCTGAAGCGAGAGTGTGCGGTCCAGAAGGAGGACGGAATGGTCATGGCTGGCAGAACGCTGTGATGGTGGTGATACCAAGACAGAGAGGCGAGGGTGTCTCGATACTACCGAGAGCCACAGCTGACAATCAAGGGGGGGGGGCTGTCCTATGGTCTCTAGTACTGATGCAGGGCTATTGACCGTGAGGAGGGAATCTCAGAAGCTATAGTTTCCCGGCCTCGGGAAAGGAATGAGTATGCGGACTCCCTCCGGGGGAAAGGAGACCCGGTGGAAGGGAGGATCTACTTTAAACTTGTAGGTTGTGTGTACTATCCTCCTCCCCAGCGTATAAGCTGCACTAGGTTCGTTGGTGTGCAACCCCGCACCGTCAACCCCTGCAGGCCTCTCTGCTAGTAGGCTCCTGTAATTCACGGTTCCTTTGGTGGTCTTCTTCCTTTTTTTTTTAGTTTTGGTATTTTTGTTTTTATTTTCAACCTTCTGCTTCACTTCCCACGCCGACAGACTCTCTCACCTCTGCTGTGTCCTGTCCTGTGGTTGCACTCTTCCCTTCCTTCCACACACACACACACTCTCTCTCTCTCCCCTTGACGCACAGCCTGCATCAACTCACGGCTCACATCAGCCAGACATGGCAGACCACGAGAAGCCTGCTGTGGACCACGGTCAGGCCTCACCCGCTCCCTATGACCGTCCAGAAGGAGAGGGTGCTGTCGCTGGCCACCAGGGAGATGAGCCGCCACACCATGGCATGTCTGTTGGGGAGTACATCCGCACCCGCTTCACCAGCCTGAAGCCTCCCATGACCAAGCTGCCAAACCCCGTCAGGCTGGTCATGATGCTCAACGCTCACCACTGGGCCTTCTTTGGTGTTGGCTTTTTGGGCTGGGTAAGTACCGAGATCTTGAGGCGCCTCTTCGCCCTCGCACTGTATCTCCCTGTCGCATCTCCCCTGCCACACAGCTGGAGGCTGACGTGTCCGCCTGCTATTATACAGACTTGGGATGCCTTTGACTTCTTCACCGTCTCTCTGACCGCAACCGATCTCGCCGAGACGTTCGACAAGACTGTTGCCCAGATCACCTGGGGCATCACCCTGGTGCTCATGTTTCGCTGTAAGAGCTTTTCTGTGCCTGCGCAGCGCGCACGTGGCCGGCTTTGAGCTGACAGCCTATTTTCTTCTTAGCCGTGGGCTCGATCCTCTTTGGTATTGCGGCCGATCGTTACGGTAGAAAGTGGCCCTTCATCGTGAACAATGTGCTGTTTATCGTCCTTGAGCTGGTAAGTCAGGGCACCAGCCGTCTCCCTCGGAGACCGAGGAGGGATGGGATGTTATCACTCGCTGACGGGGTCTTGTTGTCTAGGGCACCGGTTTCTGTCAGACTTACCAGCAGTTCCTCGCTTGTCGCGCGCTCTTCGGAGTCGCCATGGGAGGTCTCTATGGCAACGCTGCCGCCACCGCCCTGGAGGATCTTCCGGAGGAGGCCCGGGGTCTGATGAGCGGCATGCTCCAGCAGGGCTACGCCTTTGGCTATCTGCTCGCCACCGCCTTCTCCCGCGGTCTCGTCAACACCACCTCTCACGGCTGGCGCCCACTGTTCTGGTTCGGCGCGTGCCCGCCCATCCTCATCATCATCTACCGGCTGCTGCTCCTGAGACGAGAGTCCACCAGCAGCGCGAGTCCGTGCGGAGGACAGCCCGGGTGGAGGGCTCCAGTGTCAGCAAGACGTTCGTGCTGGAGGGGAAGGTCGCGCTGAAGAGACACTGGCTGCTGCTGACCTATCTTGTCTTGCTGATGGCCGGCTTCAATTTCATGAGCCATGGTAGCCAGGAGTACGTTCTCGTTTTGGAATACTTCCCTTCACTTCTTTTCCTGCTGACCGAGACCGTGCCAGTCTCTACCCCACGATGCTCGAGAACCAGTTCATATTCGGCGCCAACGCCGTGACCGTCACGCAGGTGGTCGCGAACCTGGGTGCCATGACCGGCGGAACGGTGATTGGGTACCTCTCGCAGAGCTTTGGCCGGCGCCTCACCATCATCTGCATCTGCGTCGTCGGCGGCGCGCTCCTATACCCGTACACCTTCGTGACGACCGAGCGCGTGATAGCCGCGGCCTTTTTCGAGCAGTTCTGCGTCCAGGGCGCGTGGGGCGTGATCCCCATCCACCTGATGGAGCTATCCCCCGGCGCGTTCCGCACCTTTGTCGTCGGCACGTCCTACCAGCTCGGCAACCTGGTCAGCTCGGCGAGCTCGACCATCGAGGCCACCACGGGCGAGAGGTTCCCGCTCTCCCCGCTGGTGAAGGACGGGAAGTCGACGCCGAGGTATAACTATGGCAAGGTCATCTGCATCTTTATGGGTTGCGTCTATGCCTATGTTATCCTGCTCACCGTACGTCCCCTGTCCCCTTTGTCTGATTTTTAAGCGGTCGTAGGCCCCCACTGACCAAGATTCCGTGCAGTTCCTCGGGCCTGAGCACCTGCGCCGCAAGTTCGAGGTCGAACACGACGCCGACGTGCGCGAGATCGCCAACGAGGAGACCATCGAGCAGGCCATTCACCGCCGCGAGAGGATGGGCATGGGGCTCAGCGACGAGGACCTGGAGGATGCCGCTGAGGTCAGGCGTCTGGAGCAGGCGCAGAAGGAGAAGCCCACGGCTCAGAGCATGGCCTGAGAAGGCTAGGACGGCAGGATCATCTGAGCAACATCTTGTTAGATGTCGTTTGTCATGTCGAGTGATGTATATTGTGTCTTGATCGCTCATGCAAAATGGATACCCTTTTTGAAGCACACAACATGTGGCAGAGGCACATGCAATCCTACTACAATTACTTTCAGCTGACCATCCTCATTACTCGTAACAACCAGACGATGTCCGCCGTCATCTTGCCGTCTTTTTTATTTTCCCCTCCTCTTCCTACTTCTTTCCGTCCTCATCCCCCTTCCTAATAACGATAATGATAATGAAAATCGACTAACATACGCGTTCAGATCCATTGTCACGCATCCGGGTATCACTATATCAAGCCCAACTGCTCCTCGGCCTCTCCAGCCACACCATCACCACCACCAATAGCCCCCATGGTGGCACCTCTGCACTCACCATATCAAATCAAGCAGCAGCCTTAGCCCTGGTCTCTCTGGGCAACAAGGCCCAGACCACAGCAACAACCACAGACAGCGCCCCCGAGAACCAGACAGCCGCGCCGCTCGAGCTCGAGCTATACCCGGCAGCGATCCAAGCGACCAGGCCAAACAGCCGCCAGGAAAAACCCACGACCGCAACCCCAGCCCCGCGAGCAGGCGCACCAAACACCTCCACGGTATAGACCGTAGCCACAGCCAGCAGCGCATACTCCAGAAACGAAAGCACACATGCAAACGCCAGCCAGGCACCCCGCGAAGGAGACGCCGTGGACGCGAGCATGAAGACGCCGGCGAGCAGTGACAAGAGAGCACCCGCGTGCCTGCGGCCCAGGAGGGGCGTCTCGGACAGCGCCGCGGCGGCGAGGGGGCCTGGGATGGCGCAGATGGAGATGTAGACGTAGCGGCTGAACCAGTAGGGGCGGGTCACGGTAGTAGCGGTCACCTGGGTGACGCCGTGGGCGGATGCTAGGTAGGGCTGGACGAACTGGGACTGCAGGGTGAAGGTGAGGCCCAGGGAGGCCCAGAGCAGGGCCAGGGAGGCGAGTCCCAAGGGCCCGCCCAGGGCGCCCAGCACGGCTCTGACGGAGGCGCCAATGCCCGCACCAGCTGCTCCGCCGCGCCTGTCGGCGACAGCCCGCTCGGCACCAGCTTCCTCCTCGCCCTCCTCGGTGATCATGGACGACTCGGCGCGGGCAAAGGCCGCCTCGCTCAGCCAGGTGATCTGGCCGCTGGCATGGGCAATGTCGCGCGTCGTCTGGACAGCCTCGTCGTCGCGGCGGCGGGCGAGGAGGGACTTGGGGGTCTCGTACATGCGCACCGAGAAGCGGAGGAGGTAGAGGAAGAGGGTGATGCAGCCGAAGCACCACCACGTGTACCGCCAGCCCTTGTTTGAGACGTAGTGGCACGATGAAGAGGACGAGGAGGAGCTGCTGGTGGTGCTGCCGGAGGTGCCAGTGCTCCCGCCGCCGGTGTGGTCTGCCCGCGAGCTAAAGGACGACGAGGTCGAGGTCGCGTCTGGCCCCGTGCCGCAGGTGAACTGCTCGATGAACGCCCAGCCCACGGCATACGCGACCAGCCTACCGGCGCCCCAAGCCGCACCCTGCGCGGCAACCAGCCAGGAATGGCTCGCGGGGAGTGACTCGGCGAGATAAATAGCGTCGACGGCCTGGTTCCCGCCCACGGCAAAACCCACGACAAAGGCGACGACGCACAGGCCCGTGAAGGCGGTCATGCCTGCGCCGACGAGGCCCGCCATGCCCATGAGCACGATGGTGGCGGTGAACATCTGCTTGCGGCCAAAGAGGTCTGACATGACGGGCCACATGAGGGCGCCGAGGGTGAGAGCCTGCGGCGGCGCTGATCATGAGGTCGGTGGGGTTCTGGTATGAGTAGTAGAACTGGGCCTCGTTGGAGGCGGCTGGGAGGATGACGGTGAAAGAGGCGAGCCAGAACTTGGTGGCGGTGGTGAGATCGTTTGTCAGTATCTCTCTCCTTGTCTTCTTCTTCTTCTTCTTCTTCTTCTGTCTTTCCTTTCTGATGTGGCCTGATTTTATGAAAAGGAAACAATAAACCAAATACGGTATTAGATATCAAATATTTACCTCATCTAGGAACCAGCCCACCGCGGTCACCACAACCAGCAGCCACTGGTACCGGCCCATACCAATGTCCAGAAGCGCCTCATTGAGCAGCTGCGCCTTTGGCTGCGTACACGGGATCCAGACCTGCGCCCTTGCTGGCCTCCGTCTCGATGGCCGTGCCGACCAGGTTGCCCGGCCGCTTCTTGCCCGAGGCGATCTGTGCTGGTCTCTGCTTCTCTACATCTGCTTGGATGGTCGAGGCCCCGTAGGCGCTCTCGGCGTCGGCTGCGGGCTTCTTGTTTAGCATGTCGGCGCCGTGGTCCTCGGCCTTGGTGGGGTGTGCGTCGGCCATTGTGACGAACCCCAATCGTGAAGATATTAGTATCGAAGGGTGGGCCGGGGGTTCTTGTTCTTTCTCCCTAAGGTCTCGCGCGCAGCCCAGCTTAAGATCCAGGGCCAGACCTTTTATATTTCTTGGTACAGTCGCGTATGTGACCGCCACGTAACCATCAAAGAGGGGTCCATAGGACTAAAGCAAAAGGGTTTTCGGGGACGAAAAAAAAAAAGAGCTCTCCTCCCACCCAACAGAAGCAATCACCCTAGACTTTTCTACCCTAAAGGGTCTTCACCGTCGTATCTACGAAGCAAAAGTGTGGATACCCGCGAGTTCTAGGCGGCCCACGTCCGGCGTGATCCGGCATGATTTCGCAGTGTGCCGACATTGTCAGAGGTCTGCATCTGCGGCCACCTCCGGCAATCGCGGCCAGTACGCGTAATAAATCATACTCAAAGACAGGTACTCCCGTTGTGGGGGTTATGAGGAGATCTCACCCGCGGGCCCGGAGTGAGGACCAAGACAAGGCCTGATCATCATATTCTTTTTTTCATCCAGAAGGTGGTAATGGGAAGAACAGGTGATCCGAGCCGCCCGATTCCAAAGGGCGCGCGGGACACGATGGAACTGTGCTCCACGCTTCCCCTCCTCGCAGCTACAGGAAATATCGAATCGTACCATGGGATGCTACCGTGGAGACACGTCAACCCGTCTGGAGCAGAAGTGATGCACCTGAACCTCTGTGCATAAAAGTCCAGAGAGCAGCGTCACCGTTACCTTGGTGATTAATCCTCTGCAGCTCAATGTGCGTCCCGTTCTAATACCGACGGGGATTTATTTCCGGGATCAGATCCAACCTTTTGGTCTCACGCCCGAGATGAGTTGTCGGCCGATTGACTGGAGTATCTCAAAAACGGCACCTGCTGGAGCCTCTTGTGTTTTGGGGGGGGGGGGGTTTAAAAAAAATCAAAGTGGATCGCAGGAGATCTCGGCAGAAGCGTAATTCATTCTGAAGAAACGTCCCTCCCTAACTCTTGATTGTTAAAGAACCATCACCCCCCTTCCCCGACAGAAAACCAAAAACAAATTAAAGAAGAAGAAGGAAACACACAAACAAAAGAGATACAGGCGACATATACAGAACAAAATTATGTTGAATATCGTGGTCCATCGACTATTAACATCACCACGGCGCTGCATTGTTTGTGGCATTCGGATCACCAAGGTGCATTGGGAAAATGAAGATGAAAATGCCTTTTCGCAGACACTGTATGACCTGAACTTTTCAGGGACTACATATGATATATTACATGCACAGCAAGCATATTGACTTTCCTTCAACTATAAATTGCGAGCTGCATCGGCGAAGGCATCGCCTTTCCAGCATACATTCCTCTGGGATACCTTACTGTGTACATACTTATTTAAGTACTTATGTAGAGCCCGAGAGTCTCTGTATCAAATCTAAGAATTGACCACAACTGCACCATACCGTTTGTCTCATCACCGAGGCAGCTATTGGTTCTAGTCAATGTTGAATATCGTCGCTAAAGTGATCAGCGGTGCATTATACTGCTGATTATCCCCTGCACTGATTCACATATACCCACCAAGAAGCTACAGAGCTACAGAGAATCTGATAGGAAGGAAGTGGATTGGAAAAGGGGAAGAAAAAAACGAAGAAAAAAAAAGACGAAATCAATCCGGCAAAACATGTGTAATTTTGCCACGCTCTTACAACGAGTGCTTCTTGTATTACCAACATCAACCAGACGAACTCTAAACCTACTATCCTATACCACATAAACAAGATTTCATGCCGCCTGCTAGTGACTATTGACTATTTGGGTATAATTTACTGGATAGTGTGGGAGGGGAGGGCCAACATTCATTCCAGGCCCTGCCATGGACGCATACAGGCAAGGCATGGCACGTAGGGTTCGAAAAAAAAAAAAAAAAAAAAAACAAGCTTTCTGCCAAGCCGGACCATCTGCCAGATCTCTAGACCCCTGTGGAGTGACGTCTTGCGCTCAAACCGAACCCGCCCTGCCTGGTCGGCTTCCTGGCTGCAAGCAAGGAGAGACACCGTGGAGGGCTCGATCGCTTCATGCGGGGCAGAGATGCAAGGTGGTGTGCCAAACAGGCTTGTGTCAAGATTTCGGTACGGCAGACAGGTGGGCCCTCCAGCTTCGTCCGATAACAAAAACCTCACGGGTAGCCCTGGACCATCCACTCCATGTAGGATTCTCTATTGCTGCTCTCTTCTCTCTCTCTGTTTCTTTTTCTCTCTTGACAACACCACGACAGCCCACACACCACAACATTTCTCTTTCCTACACACGCAGACACACACCAGTAATCATGACCGACACGCCGGGACAAGCGGCTGACGTCCGCTTCGAGCATCTCGAGCACGCCATCAGCGCCGTGACCGACCGCGCCAAGGACGCCCACCACGAGGAGCCCAAGGCGCATCTGCACGTGCCCTCCGACACGGAGAAGTCCCACTCCTGGATGCGGCGTCTGTTCCCCTTCACCAGCCTCGAGGACATGGAGTCCGCCTTCCACATGGGCAACTACGTCATCGACCGCAAGACGGGCGACAAGACCTTCGAGCCTATGTCCATGTACGTGCGCCTGGGCATGCACCTGCTCTACTACGGCAGCGAGCAGGAGAAGGTCCTGGAGTGGAACAGGACCAAGCAGCTGCTCAAGGAGCAGAGCGAGAAGATGGGCCGCGAGTATGACGCGCCCAGCAGCGTCGACCACATCCGGCCCTTTATCGAGAGCTTTGACCTCCAGGACACGCTGGGCCAGTTGAAGGAGCCGGACCCGAGCAAGTACAAGACGTTCAACGAGTTCTTTGGGCGCGAGCTCAGGCCGGACGCGAGGCCGATTGCTGAGCCAGACAATGCCAAGGTCGTGAGCAGTCTTGCGGACTGCAGGCTCACGACATTTCCCACAGTCGACCTGGCCACGAAGTACTGGTAGGTAGACCAACAGCTAGCCGCGCCTGCTCTCTGCAGCAATCTTATCACAGTAATAAGATAATCATGATCGGCTGACGGACGGCTCGTAGGATCAAGGGATTCCAGTTCACGCTCGAGAGGCTGCTCGACGACGCGGACCTGGCCAGGGTGTTTGACGGGGGCTCCATTGCAATCTCGCGCCTGGCGCCGCAGGACTACCACAGGTGGCACTCGCCCGTCGACGGCACAGTCGAGTCTGTCAAGGAGATCCCTGGCGCGTACTACACGGTCAACCCGCAGGCCATCAACGAGGCAGGCGCCGTGAATGTGTTCTGCGAGAACAAGAGGTCCGTCATGGTGATGAAGCGGGCCGCTACGGGGAGCCCCGTGGCCATCATCGCCGTGGGTGCCATGCTCGTCGGGTCGATCAAGTACAACGACGGGGTCGAGGTCGGTGCCAGCGTGAGGCGGGGACAGACCCTTGGGGCTTTCTACTACGGAGGTAGCACTGTCATTGCCTTGTTCCCCAAGGGCGAGGTGGACTTTGACGAGGATCTGGTGCGCAACTCGACCGAACAGAACTGCGAGACCCTGGTGTCTGTCGGGTGGAGGATCGGTGTGGCCCCGTGAGCAGGAAACCTGAGTGACGAGAACGAACATGTCCGGATTCTGGCAGGATGGCAATTACGGTTACTGATTATCTTTAACAACTAGTATTTAATCAATTACTTGGAGCCTTTCCTATAGGGATCCAAGCCAAAAAGAGCTGATCAATATCCGATATGTTCGCATCCAGGATGTAGCAGCCCTCGTGACAGACAGGTAAGCGATAATCAACCAAATATCTTCAACTTGAGGTTACACAAACAAGCCCCAGCGGTTTATTTTTTTCCACACTCGGCCACGAGTCAGGGCATTTTCAAGTCACCATACTGACGATTCCCGCGAGCTTTCAGCGATTATTGTATACCATATACTAGGACCCAAGACCCAACACTCCCCACATTAAATCTAGGACCATCAGCAATTGAAGAGTCCTATCTGGTGCGGCGAGGTGGAGAACGTAGAGAGTTGTGCTATAGGACGTGTATAGCCAAGAACATATACATACTTGGCAAACGAACGGAGAAGGAAGGAAGCATAAAAAAAGAAAAGCCGAGAAGGAAAAGGGGGGCAACAACCTACGCACCCTGCTGATCGGCATCTTCTCTAATCCCAATGGAGGCAATGGGCATGGTCAGCCCTGGTATTCATAACTGCCTGCCAGCCAGCCAGCTCCTCCTCCTGGTTACAGGATCGTCAGACCGGCTGCCTGGGCCCCGTCCTGCCTAAGTTCTAGAGCGGAGCACCGCTTACTATGTACTACGGAACATCGCTTACCATGGGTCCTCGTTCTCGTCTTCTGGTTTCTCTCTCTCGCGCACGCGACCACACCAGCTTTCTTACTGTGTCAACCATGCATTATCCCTCCCTGCAGTAGCATGGGACCGGGACCCAGCGTCTTGGCCTTTGGGTGTGCGCTCGCATTGCCTCCTTGGCTCTTGTGCATGCCAAGACGTGCAAAATCCGAGTGACTGGCTGGGTGTTTAGCCTGCCCCTCCCACCCCTAAAAAAGGACTGCTGAAGATTCCTTCCTAGGAAGAGGGGTGGTTCAGGGCTGAGAGTCAAGAATGAGATGACGCTATATGATGGCAAGTGTCAGTCTTGTGTAACGTAGGCATACTATAATCCTTTTGAGGCAGACAACTAAAAGTAATTCGACCAGATCATGACTCCTCCCTCCCTGCCTCCCTCCCTCCACCTCCTCCTTCTTTGACTGTCCTTGTGTCTCGGAACTTTTAGTACGAGTCTATACCGTCTAGTTCATCCGCACAGCTAAAGAGCGTCGCGATCTTCATGAGCAGTTCGCAGGGAGATGTCTCTCAACTTTGACACCAATGCCTGGTACCAGGTCAATGTCTCGTCCAAGGATGATCAGTCTTTTCACGGGACGCCCCTCTATAATAATAATGGCCTGGTGAGTGATTTCTGTGTCCCTTGGGAGACCCCTCCACCCAATCATTACCTGGTCAACCTCGTCAAGAGTGCTGTGGCATCAGCATCCTCCCATCTTTTCTCCTACTCCAGATCCCCTGCGGTCCTTGTCGCGTCCTCAAGTAGCATGCAGGACTGACGGTTGGGGATCCGATCATGACAGACAGGAGCCGTCTTCTTTCAAATCACCAACACAAGCAACATCGCCCAAAGATGGCAGTTCTACCCATACAACAGCTCCGTATACCTCCTCCGGTGCCAACAATCGGGCCCCAATGCCTACCTGGGGACAGCCATAGGCACAGAAAACACAGCGAACTCGCTCACCGGCAACACGGGGGCCCGGATGGCACACTATAATGTCTCGGACGACTCGATGTTCTGGATGGTTGAGCCGTGGAAGGATGGGACGTACTACTTGTCTAATCTGGCCAACGGGACAGGCTGGCGGCTGGACACGCTGGGCTCGTCGCTCATGGCCATGAACTCCAACATCACGTCCGGAGAGCTGGGCGAGCATTATACCTTTACGAGCATAGCTGCCATCAACGACGGCCGGTACAACAGCTACAACGTGAGCTCATCCCATCCAAACCCCCGAAGAAGAAGAAGAAATCCGTCTGAGACCCTGTTTGTTTTGCCCGCAGACCTACCCAAGCAGCCACAGCACCGTGTTGGCCACGGCGGACGGAGCCTCAGGCACGTCAGCCTCGACATCCAGCCCCACCGGCCATCCATCCCCGCCCGACGGGCTCTCGACAGGGGCAGCAGCGGGGATAGGCGTGGGCGTCGGGATCGTGATGATCATCCTCGCCGCCGTGGCAGGTTTCTTTTTCATGCGGCGGAGGAAAAACAGGAGACGTGGGCCGGAGCGGATGCAGACCCCGCCCGGCGGACCGGTCCTGGAGGATAAGTCGAACTGGCGGTATGAGGGGCGGCATGAGCTGGACACGCCCATGATCCCCGCGGAGGTGGCAGCCGGGCCGGATATCAGATCTTCGCCGGTGGAGATGGCGGCGGACAGTGTGGTGACCTTTGATAATACGCAGCCGAGCGGGGTTTCTGAAGGGCAGCACCATCACGCGTGATAAAAGGGAAGTCTGAGCGAGACCCAGCGCTGATCCGCCCGATCATGGGAAGATCCTGTAGGCGGCAGAACCGAGGATGAGAACTGGTTTTGAACTACTCTCGGTTCTATTAATATATATTGTAATAAAAGACCACGACATACCTTTTCTGTGATACGCGACAGACCTTGTTGATACCTGTATCGATGAAGAGACACCACCTGGATCTTGTGATGGATTACCCGAAGAGCTTGCTAGCTTGACTCCATATCGCCATCGCACTCTTCATCCGCAGGCATTACCATGGAACTCTTCTGGCTCTGTAGTTGTAACCCTGCCAGCACCGCCTCCAGCCCTCTCCTGACGCGAGGGTCAGGCGCACGATCAATACGTATCCTGAGCTCACGGATCCTCTCGAGGACCTCGCCGGCCTGTCTCTCCTCTCCAGCATCATCCTCACCGTCCCGAGAGCTCACCTCTGCAGCCTCGTCCACCCACTCCAGCCCCTCGCCAAAGGCCGTCCGGAAAGCCTCTGCCATGCCGGCATGCTTCACGGCAAACACCACCTCCTCGATCCCGTCCCAGCCACCCGGGGCGCCGGGACTCTTTCCCCCTGTGCCTGCCTTTCCTGCTGTTCCCACCAAGCAGCACTTTCTTCCACGCCCTGGCGACCTCACCGACGGGGTTCCCATATGCACCACAGCCCCAGGCCCCAAGGACAAGCCTCGTCACCCGCTTGGCCTGGCAGACGCGCATCACAGCCCTCATCTTGTCCACGACCAGCTCCCTGTCCGCGGCGTGAACGTACCTCCCGAGCCCCGTGTCCTCGTCGACCTCCGTCTCGGGCAGACGCAGCATCGCAGCACTCACGACGTCGACAAACCACCTGTCCCTCTTGGGAAGCAGGTCCTCCTGCCCTCTGTCCTGTGCTGCGGACGGCGGCACCACCGCCCTCCTGAAGACGAGCACGTCAGGGGTGTAGACACAGCCCACCTCGGGCAGGCGGTAGAACTCGTCCCGCAGCGCGGGGAGGAGCGTCGTCGCCATGCACAGGGACTCCTCCTGGCTGGTGGCCCCGCTGAGAAACCCGCCGCCTGGCGAGAGCGGTGAGGCCATGTTCAGGATGGCCACCCTGCCGGCAGCGGTATCAGAAGCATTGGTGTTGTTGTTGTTGATGATGTGGTGGTTGTGGTTGTGGTCGCCGTGCCTGTTTTGCTGCCGCAGCAGCAGCGAATGGGCAGCTGTGAGTGTATCCACGGCGCGGATGGTCAGGCGTGGCAGGCTGGGTGGTGTTGTTGTTGTGCTGCTGGTATGAACAATAGCCGGCAGGGCGGCCGAGGTGATGAGCTCCGAGGCCTCGATGCCCCTGCGCGCGCGCGGGTGAGCTGAGAGCAGCGAGGGGATCAGCCTGTTGGCCGTGGCTCTGGCCTTTTTTGCCCGCGCATCGCGCCGGAATGCAGGAGGTGGGCGGCCGATGGACGGCTCCGTTCTTCCCATCCCGTGTTGGTGGATTATGGGATGGATTTGAGAATGCTATGCAGACAGGCAGGGGGTTCAGGCTGGTGGGATTTGGGCGGCTGCTGGAGGAGGTGGTGGGTCTGAAAACTCGACCTCCCGTGTCTTTGATGTGATTTCGAAAGGGCCCAAAAGATGTACTGTAGACCCATTTATCGGACCGGGCCGTAACACACACACACACACACACAGAGAGAGAGAGAGAGAGAGAGGCACGCGGGGCAGTTTGCCTTAGTGCTCTCACGCGCGCCCAGCCACCGCCACCACCATCATCATCATGCTTGGGCCACCGCCTGAGCCGCCTCGGGCTGCTAGGGCAGAAGGACGATAATAGTGATGGTATTGCGGAGGAACTGCCCCGTGTTCAAGACTGGGTAACCTAGAACCTGCAGCCAGCCAGGCAGGGTTGGACAAAAGAAAGGCAAACACCAAAAAAAAAAATATATAATGATAATAATGACAGCAGCAATACAGGGGAAGAAATTGTGTGGCTTGGATGCACGGCGCACACACATCACCGTCGTCCATATCTTGTTAAAATTACTGTACTGCAAAATCATGTATAACCTGCTCACATGCCACCACCAGCTCAGGAGGGGGGAGGGGGAGGGGGAACACATGAGTGGTTCACATGGCTCAAATCATGTTGCCAGGCTTTGTGCTGCGACCTACCTAGAACGGACTCGTCTCATGCGAGGTACGGAACGGTAGGATGCAACGCGCAGGAGTATATTATCAGTGATCTGCGCCCCTGGCCTAGACTGTACCATGTACATCAATCAGTACATGGTGTATGGTGGATGATTTTCTTTTCTCCTTTCTCCTTTAACTTTTTTTTTCTTTATTTCTTCTTCTTCTGGTGACAAGCACAGCAAGCACTGTTTATACACACCAGGAAGCTTGTCGGATGATTATCCTCCCCGGCATGGTTTCCTCCGTCTCGCCTCTCGAGTGATCTGCTCACCGAGGATTCAAAGGTTGGACGGCACATGCAGTACCCCGTCCCCTCGCTCGCTCAATATTCATGGTACGATGGCCCCATTTATTAATAAACGGATTTTAAGTTCTGTTCCTTGATCTATCTGCCGTGATACCGAGACGCTAAGCACGTTTTTACTTTTTCCCTTCTTTCTCTCCCCCCTTTTATATATACGAAGTAGAATAGTTTATTATGTACTGTCACTACCATTAATTACCGTGTACATACTTTTTTGGTTTTTCTACCCGTGCAAACTTAACCTTGTACCTGGGCCCTTCGGAAGAGGCAGACTTGCCTGTGTGCCATCATCCCAACTACCAATCTAGCGATGCACGCCGGAGAAAGGGGGGGGGGTGTCGGTTGAATCTTGGATAAACCAAATTAAACAAGATAGAACGAAAAGAAAAAGAGAAGAAAAAAAATGAACCCTGCCTACCATTGCAGCCACTGCTACCCCAGATGCTTCCGCGTGCCCAAATCCAGAGACATTAACACCAGATCATGGGGTATTCAGCATGGGTCCCGGCAAGGGGTTGGCAGAGATGATCGCTGTAACCCCCTCCCAACCCGCTGCCCGGTCTTTGTTCATTCTTCTTTTCATTTTTTCCCGTCTTCTTAAATCTTGATCGGCACGTTGCCTGCATTTAATTAGCTCCTGCAGTCGACAGGACACTGCAGATATGCGTGGTGCCGAGAGCTGCACGACAACCACCATTAACCCGGTCCGAGTCTATCAGTTAAACCACCGCCCTGGCTTGGGGTTCATTCCGGTGGGAGCCAAGTACCAGTCAGCCTAGCCATGCTGTTCCGTGACGCAGTATATAAAGAGGCCTGGCAGCGCCATCGTAGCTTTCGTGTCGTATGGGCTCGAGGGGCCAGGCGCAACAAGCTGCTTCTCGACAACCTCTGCTGTTGGTCCCGAGAACGACGACCCGGTCTGACCTGTCCTTCTCTCTGAGGGTGAACCTTGGGAGCTGTAGTCACTCGCTCTTCTTCCTTTCCCCCCCTCCGTTCCATACTCGACCCACCTGTATCATTTTTGAGAGTAATTTCTTTATTCACGGGTAGAGGTGTAGTCATTCCCTGTGAGCCTAGACCATGTCTCTCTCTCGGGCTCGTCTCGCCCCGGCCTGGCTAGCCATGACCGCTGTGGGCCTCGTCTCCGGCCAGAACACCACCACCGCCAACAACCTCGCCTTCGTCGATCCCCTGATCGGGGCCAGCAACGGCGGCAATGTCTTCCCAGGTGCCTCTCTGCCCTACGGCATGGCCAAGGCGGTTGCGGACACCAACTCGGGCAGCAACCAGGGCGGCTTCACCCTCGACGGCTCCAACGTCACGGGCTTCTCCCTTATGCACGACTCGGGCACCGGCGGCGACCCGTCGCTGGGGAACTTTGCCCTGTTCGCCTACAGCAGCTGCCCCGGCGGGGACATCGACAGGTGTGTGTTTCCCAAGATCTCCCGCGCCGAGTTTGGTAGTTTCAACAACGACACCGTCGTCTCGGAGCCGGGCTACTTCGGCATCACCCTCGACTCGGGCCTCCAGGCCGAGATGTCCACCACGCAGCACGCCTCCCTGTTCAGGTTCACCTTTCCAGCCTCCGCCGGCGGCAATGATACCGACGGGCAGCCCATCGTCTTCCAGGACCTCACCGACCTCTCCGACTCGCGCCAGGACAACGGGACCATAGCCGTCGACCCCAGCACGGGGCGCATCACAGGCAGCGCCCGCTTCGTCCCCAGCTTCGCCCAGGGCACCTACGTGCTCTACTTCTGCACCGACTTCTCCGGCGCCGACATCCTCGACACCGGAATCTACTCCAACAGCCGCGCCAGCACCGACGTCAAGAACTTTACCATCTCGCGGTCCATCAACGGATATCCCCTGCCCGGTGGCGCCTTTGTCCGGTTCACCAGCGCCGGCGCGCCCATCTATGCCCGGTCGGCCACGAGCTTCATCAGCTCCGCGCAGGCGTGTGCGCACGCCGAGGCCGAGATCCCGGATTTTGACCTGGACGCGGTCAAGACGAGCGCCCAGGCCATCTGGGAGGACAAGCTGAGCGCCTTCTCGGTCGACTCTACGGGCGTGGACGCGTCCTTTGTGACCAACTTCTTCAGCGGGGTGTACAGGACCATGATTAACCCCCAGAACTATACCGGCGAGAACCCGCTCTGGTCGAGTGATGAGCCTTATTTTGACTCTTTTTATTGGTACGTGTGCTGTAAATCTTATCTCTTTTTCTCCCTTCTTTTATATATGTATATATATATATACTTTTCATTTTATAAGTCACTGACTCAGCACCATAACATACAGTCTCTGGGACTCGTTTCGGTCACAGATCCCGTTCTTGACCATCATCGATCCTACTTCGGTGGAGGAGATGCTGAGGTCTCTCATCGACACCTATGTCCACCTTGGCTGGCTGCCGGACTGCCGGATGAGTCTCAGCAAGGGCTACACCCAAGTGAGCTTGCTTTTTTTTTTTTTTTTTCAATTTTTTCAATTTTTATTGTTGTTGTATGGATTGGTTTGTGAGTACGTGTGACCTTTTGCTGATACATAGTGACCCCGCCAGGGAGGATCAAATGCAGACAACATCTTGGCCGACGGGTATCTGAAGGGTCTGTCAGCTGGTATTGACGTGAGTCCCACGAGAATCTCTCCATGCCCTCCCCATCTCTCTCGCATCTCCTTCTTTCTCTTCCCTCCTCTGCTAGTTTGTGTTGTATGTATGATTTTTGCCAACTCTTCCTGTGCTATGGATGGTGAATAGTGGGACCTCGGCTACGCTGCTGTCGTGAACGACGCAGAGAACGAGCCCTTTGACTGGTGCTGCGAAGGCCGCGGCGGGCTCGACTCGTGGAAGGCCCTCGACTACATCCCCGTGCAGGACTTTGACTACAAGGGCTTCGGCACCATGACCCGCAGCATCTCCCGCACGCTCGAGTACAGCTACAACGACTACTGCATCTCCCAGATGGCCGCCGGCCTCAACAACACGGCCGGCCAGGAGAGATACATGGCGTCCAGCGGGAACTGGGAGAACCTCTACCGGTCCGACCAGACCTCGTTCTTCGCCAACGGCACCGACACAGGCTATACAGGGTTTTTTCAGCCCAAGTTTCTCAACGAGACCTGGGGGTTTCAGGATCCCCTGCAGTGCAGCAATATCGACACCTCGGGCGCAGCCTGCTCACTACAAAACACCGGGAGGGGAGACATTTGAGAGCAGCATCTGGGAGTACAGCTTGTGAGTCATTTATATCCATCTCCATGAGCAACCCCGATTGCTGTCTTTGCTCGGAGGGGGGGGGGGGGGAACCCTTGAGCGCGTCATTAATTCTTTTTTCTTTTTCTTCCTCCCAGCTTCGTCCCTCACAACCAGGCCGAGCTCATCACCCTCTTCGGCGGCCCCGACGCCTTCGTCAGCCGCCTCAACTTCCTCCACGACCAGGACATCACCTACATCGGCAACGAGCCAGCCTTCCTCACCGTCTTCCAGTACCACTACGCAGGGCGACCAGGCCTGTCCGCCAAGCGCAGCCACTTCTACATCCCGGCCTACTTCGAGCCCACCCCCTCTGGCCTCCCGGGGAACGACGACAGCGGCGCCATGGGCAGCTTCCTCGCCTTCAGCATGCTGGGCCTGTTCCCCAACCCGGGCCAGGACGTCTATCTCATAACCCCGCCGTATTTTCCCAGCGTGAACATCACGCACCCTATCACGGGCAAGACGGCGACCATCCGAAACGTCAACTTTGACCCGTCGTACGAGGCCATCTACATCCAGTCCGCCACCCTCGACGGCGTGCCGTACACCAAGAACTGGATCGACCACAGCTTCTTCACCGAGGGCAAGGAGCTCGTGCTCACGCTGGGCCTGAACGAGAGCTCGTGGGGTACGCAGGTCGCTGACCTGCCGCCCAGCGTAGGCGCGTACACGGGCTTCAACGGCACGGTGGCGAGGAGGATGGCCGGGGGAGGAGGAGGAGGCATGAGGGGCGCTGGCCAGGTGGCTGGGAGGTCGTACAGAAGCGATTTTAACATGTACCACCCGGGTCTCGGCAAGCTGTAGTGGTCAGGGGGGCTTAAGGGATCGCATACATAATATGTAACTGTGTTGCATTGAGTAGATAGCCCGCCGAAGAGAATTAATGAAAAGGCGTCTTATCTATTCTCTACTTTGATTCGTTGATTGGCTCTGTCAGGTGATGAGTAATTTCAGTAATTTGAATACATACTTTGACTGCTGACTATTTATTATTAATGGCGTGCAAGATTGCTTTTCTTTTTCCTTTTCCCCACTGCCTGCTAGCCATCTTATTATTATCATTTTGAAATAGGGAGAACGTAATGAAAGATGGAAAGGCCAAAGCTAGATGAAGGAGAGATAAAAAAAAGAAAAAAAGAAATGGTCCGCGCTCGGGTTTGAACCGAGGACCTCATGCAGGAATCTCTCTTTAGAGAGACTGGGGCTGGACAGGATGACCCCCCGAAGCATGTATGATACCACTACACCACACGGACCCAGTATGTCTGATGACTGTTTGTGAAAGTAGTGTTGGTGACGATACAACAAGGCTGCTTGACAGCTGGATGCTGCTGACCCCTGGTCTCAATGAGAAGCCAGCCAGCCACTTGCGAGACCGACCAGGAGGAGGGCCAGGGGCCTCTCACCCAGCTGCTGCTGCCAGGCCTGTGAGAGGGACCGAGACAAGTTTGCTCTTGTTCTTTGTATCTTGAGCGCTTGCCCTTTCAACAGATTTGTAGAACCTGGTGCCTGCTGGCTGGTTACATTTCCACACCGCTACTTTTGCAGGTGCTGCTGCTGATAAAGGTTGTAGTTTTCTGGTGAAGATGCCTGCTGCACAGGTGCATACCCGTGTGCCACATCATCACCAACATCACCAACCTGTGGCCACTTCTGTTCATCACCATTCAGCATGACTGACTGTACAACTCTGTGCTTCAGATCTTGGTCCAGGTCCATCATCCATCCTCATGACAGACGGGACTTAAGCTCCACTCCAAGCTAGGTTTGGCTGCTGCCTACGACAATGAATAAGGGAGAAAGAAAGAGATAAAGAAAGAAAATAAAAGATCACCTTGTCCTGCCTCCCGAGGTGCAATTGCTGACCTTGTTTGTGCAACAGTGCCTGGTATCTGACTGCCTTTGTCCAACTCATGCCCAGTGCTGACCTCGTCCGAGTAAACCTACCCTCAAATGTCAGCCAACCTCTTGACATTTAGGATGTGTTTTGGCCAAAAAAAAAAGAAAAAAAGAAAAAAGAAAAGAAAAGAAAAAAAAGATAAAAGAAGAGAAAAACATAGCCGAGCTAGGAAATGACTATATGCATTGATATGCAGGAACAGCCTTTCCTGAGGGTTGCTAGGACTCTCCCTACCAAGACGTTCTTAATGTACATCTCTTATGATTACAGCATTATGTGAGCATAATATTAATGCCAGCAGCAACATATCTACGAGCTTACTTTGCTAACTGCTTTATTCTGTCCGTTCAGGTGATCAGCGGCCGCATACACACACGAGTCACGACAGTCTTGGAAGAACATCAGCTCGACCGGATCCACCAGCCTTGGCAGGAGGGCTGCTGGCCCAGAGAGAACCGTACGCGTGATATCCATCAGCACAAGCTCCTCAGCTTGGCCTACCTCCTCCTCCTCCTCCTCCTTGTGAACGGCGCCTCGGGCACGCTGCTATGTAATGACAATGCACCCTCTTCAGCGTAATGAGTGGCGATGCCATGTTCATGGAGAATGTTGGTGGGATCACTGCTGCTTCCTACTAGTCACTTGACCAGCCTCCTGCCTCGCTTGGCAAGGCTGGGTATAAAGTCGGGCTATTGTGTACATAGTACGATTTGAGCAATCTCTAAAGACGGCGGAACGATCTACCTTGTGTGCCTCGGCCTTTTGGCACCTGGCACGTCTACTCGAGAGGAGGCTTGCTTCCAGGACCACAGCAGCAACGAGACAACAGGACATCCGAAGTGCACTCCCGGCTATTATTCCGAGCCCCCTCATCTTGGCTGGCACGAACCCACATTGCATGTTTCGTCGCCCGGGCTGCTCATCATCTCGCATACACGGCCACAGGGACAGGGTGGCAGTTTACAAACCGACTAGTACCACAACAGCTGATCATGCAGCTAATGAATGCATGATTCGTTGGTCGTTCGGACGACTGGATCCCGGGTGGACAGGGACAGGGACCATCTTCCGCGGCCTTTCGAAAGCGCGTGCGGAGAATGCGTGCGGCAGATCGCAATCGCGGTGCGGTGTGCGTGCGTCAGCGGTTGCTTCCCCCTCACGGAGAGGGAGGGGAGAAGGGAGGGGGGAGGGAAGGGAAGGATCAATCTGGTCGAATGATTATAGCCTGTCAGGCCTGTGCTGGTTCAAAGGGGAGACATTGAGAGGGAATCGCATGCCAAGGTTCTCCCTTCCTTTTTGTCAGCCCACTTATCATTGCTCATGGCAATGTGCCTTGGAAACCAAAGACTGTGGGGGAAATCTGGGGAAATGCTGGGGGAGTGGAGAGGCGGCCCCCACGCCCTCCCCCGGCTGTTTAGCTGGGGACCCATTGTGTGAAGGGCGATCTTCCCCCTCACCAGAGGTCCAACAGCTTTGTATTATTAACGGCGTTTAAACCTGGGGCCGGTCTCTCTTCTTTTTCTCTCTCCCTTTCGATATCTCGTCCGTGGCTCGGCTTTCCTCCTTGCTCCTTGTCGCCGACTACAAGAACTATTCTATCCCAAAGAAGATCCCCTTCCCTTTTGATAGTATCTGTTTCCCCCCCTTTTCTTTTCTTTCTTCTTTCTTGTTCCCCTTCTTCTTCTTTGCACCTGCAACCTGTGACCATGGGCAGTAAGATTGACGACAGCCCAGTGGCTGAACATATCCAGGACCAAGATGCTAGCGGAGATGAGAATGTTGATATCGGGGCCGGGTCGCAGCTGCAGCAGCTCACGCCGGAGGAGCTTGTCGTCGAGAAGAGGCTGAAAAAGAAGATCGATCTCAGGATCATGCCACTTACCGTCCTGATCTACCTTATGAACTATATTGATCGGTAGGTTTTTTTCCCTCCCACCGGATTCTGGAAGACATCTCTGTCCCGCGACCAGGCCCTGCGGGATTGCTGAACAGTTACCATCTCCAGAAACAATTATGCCGCTGCTCGTCTCCAGGGACTCCAGGACGACCTGGGAATGACCGACAACCAGTATCAGATTGGTCTCTCGACCTTGTTCGTCGGATACGTCCTCATGCAGGTGCCTTCCAACGCTTTATTGAACTACGCTGGGCGTCCGTCCATCTACATCGGCTTCTTTGTAAGGCCACCTGTCCCATCCGGCTGCTCCACAGCAGCCCTGATAGCAACCTGGCGAGCTTGTGGTTGGTGAAGCTCTACCGCTCACACTTATCAACAGACGACCGTTTGGGGACTGGTCTCGGCTCTCACCAGCCAGGTCAAGAGTCCTGGTGGCATCATTGCCGCACGGTTTATCCTTGGTTTCGTCGAAGCCCGTGAGTAGTCTCGTCGCTCTTCTTCCATCAGCACCTTCGTAACTCCTCTTCTGTCTGTCAAGAGGCTGGCTGTGTCTTGATAAACATGGGCCCTAACATAGGATAAACAGCCTTCTTTGCCGGTATCCTGTTCTACCTGTCCAAATGGTACACGAAAGAAGAACTCTCCCTGCGCATGGCCATATTCTATTCCGGATCCCTCGTCAGCGGCGCATTTGGAAACCTGATCGCCGCGGGTATCCTGAACGGTCTGGCTGGACAACGTGGATACGCCGCGTGGCAGTGGCTATACATTATGGAGGGATCTATCACCATCTTTGTGAGTCACACACATGCACTTTCTCTCTCTTTCTCTCTCTCTCTCTCTCTCTCTCTCTCTCTTCCTTATTTCTTATTATATAACATCTTTTGTCTGCATTCGAGTTTCTGACAAAAGTGATTCCTCCCCCTCAACAGTTCGGACTCCTCTTGATGGTCGTCCTGCCCGACTTCCCAGACACATGGAAGAGCCTCTCGGACGAAGAGCGCCACGTCGCCAACCGAAGGCTCGCCATCGAGGCCGCCGAGGCCGATATCGACGAGAAGCACGGCATGTCACACTTGCGCGGGATCAAGCTCGCCCTCACGGATCCCAAGACGTATCTCCTCGCCATTGCCTATCACGGCCAGACGGGCGCAGCGGGTATCCAGAATTACTTTCCTACCCTCACCGAGACCGTGACGTCGAGCCACATTGACGCCCTGCTGCTGTGTGCCCCGCCGTATCTCTTCATGGTCCTCTGGTCCTTTGCGCACTCGCGGGCGTCTGACCACCTCAAGAAGCGGTTCTGGTTCTTTGTGTACCCGATCCCCATCACAATTGTCGGCTTCATCCGTATGTTGTCTTGATTCTTCCTCCTCATCCTTCTTCATCTCTCTTCTTCTTCCCTGCTGACAAGAATATAGTGTTTATGACAACCAGCAGCTTCGGAGCTCGGTACTTCAGTCTCTTCCTGCAGATCTTTGTTTTCGCCATGAACGGCACTCTCTACGCCTGTAAGAAATCCCTACTTACCCATAATAAACCTACTTCCTTTTTTGCTGCAACTTTTTGGTTCTTTTTTTTGGGACTCCTTAGACTAATATTGATGAATCACCGCCAGGGATCTCCTCCTCCATCCCCCGCCCTCCGGCCAAGCGCGCCGCCGCATTCGCCTTCATCAACTCGGTAGGAAACGCCGCCTCCATCTGGACCCCCTTCACCTACCGAACCGAAGATGCGCCTTACTACCGCCCGGCCCTCGGCATCTGCATCGGCCTGCAGTGCATCGCCTTCACCTGCGCCCTGATCCTGCGCATCCTCCTGCAGAAACAGAACAAGAGCCTGGCGAGGATGGACGACTCCGGGGCCGAGCTTACGCAGAAGGACACGAGGAAGCTGCAGTTGACGGCGGAGGTGGAAGGTATCAGCGTGGAGGAGGCGAGGAGCCTGCAGCGGGGGTTCCGGTATGTGATTTGAGGGTGTCTAGTCTGTGACCAGTCTATTTCACGCATTTCTTGTGTCTGGAAAACTACGTTGCACATTGGTCTGGGCTAGTGTATTGTAGGGAACTCGCATGACAAGAATGTCTTTTGCACCTGTCCTCGGAGGAAAATGAGGCTGCAGTTTGTTTGCTCAAAAATCACTTGCTATGGAGTTCTAAACCACCCATTACCTGTGAGGTTAGATATTCCCAGTGGCGGGCTGATCTCGGATTTGACACACATCTTGTATGCAATCATCCTCACAGGAATTATGTAAATGATAATTGTCTAGCTGTCGTCTGGACAAGCCCGTCGTCGATGGCCCAACCAACTCTTGAACAATGAATCATTTACTTACGCCTACTGGAGACCGGGTTTCCCAAGACGGCCGAGCCGAGATCGGCCCACTGCAACCCAATTCCGACATGCCAGTCTCAAATTTCTCAGCTCTCTCACTCACTCACACACACGCCCACTTACTTGTTCACTCCTCCAACGAATTGTTCACGAGAGGTGCCACCACACAACACCCACTCCACATGCCAATATGGGCGTGTTCGAGGGTGTATTCCCCCAGTGGGCCTATCTCATCGGCTACAACACTGTCTCCTGCCTATTGTGGCTCTCCATTTTTGTGTGGACGGCGCTGACAGCCGTGACGGACGGCCTGGATGGTGTCTACCCAGCTGTGAAGGCCCTTGTGCTGTTTACGCAGTGCCTGGCTGGCCTGGAGATCCTGCATGTTCTCATAGGTAGAAAATTTTTCATATCGTCCCTCTCTCTGTCTCTCTCACACACAAAGCAGAATCCGAGTCTGAATCGACACCTGAGAGATCACTAAAAAGAATCATAGGCCTCGTCCATGCCCCCGTCCTCACCACCTTTATCCAGGTCGCAGGCCGCCTCACCATCCTCTGGATGGTCATCGAGACCTACCCAACCAGCGCCCAGACTGGTTCCTACACCACCATGATCCTGGCCTGGTCCGCCTCCGACGTGATCCGGTACTTCTACTCTGCCGCTTCTAACTTGCCACCTAACCGGTCGGCGCGCACCAGTACGGAAGGCTGATTTGGCTGTGGTACAGCGGCCTCTACTTTGCCACCAGGCTCATCGGCGGGCACCAGTACGGGAGGCTGACCTGGCTGCGGTACAGCGCCTTCTACGTGCTGTATCCCGTGGGCATCGCCAGTGAGGTTGGCGTCGTGGCTGCGGCTGTCTTGGAGGCTTGGAGGCTTGGGGATCGTGGGTTTGCTTGGGGTTATATTGCTGCTGCTACGCTTTATGTCCCTGGTGAGTAGATTTATATCTTATGATTTCTTCTTCTCTTCCTTTTTGACTCGGTGCATCGTGGAGATGATGGAAGGCTGACGATGAAGGGATATCTTGAAGCTGCCCCTACGCTTTTCAACCATATGCGCAGGCAGAGACGAAAGGTTCTTGCTTCTGACAGGAAGTAGGAACCGAAAAAAAGAAGTGCCATTCTGGTTTCTGTTTGTGAGTAAAATAAAGCAGGAAAGGAAAAAAAAACCATTGTTCAATCTTGTAGTACCGCCGCCCACCCCTTCATCATCATAATCATCACCAGGGACTGGATTAAAATGGAGGAAGGCCAAGCGCCTCCGTCCTCGACGTGCTGTTCGGGTCGAGAAACGGCTCCTCGCCGATCCCAACCGCCCTGTGCCCGAACCTCTCGCCTTGGTAATCAAAGGTCGCGCTGTGGAAAGCGCTCCTGTTATCCCAGATCGCTGAGGACCAAACAATATCTTGTCAGCTTCTTTGTAAAAGCCAAAACCCCCTCCCCCAAAAAGGGAAAAAAAGAAGAAGAAAAAATCCACTCACCAATGTCGTTCTTGTTGCGCCACTTGAAGCGGACCTGCAGGTCATGGTTGTCGAGGATCATCCGATAAAACTTATCCAGCAGCTCCTTGGACTCGTCGGCCTCCAGCTCGTTGATCCGCTTGGGGAACGAACCCATCGCAAAGATACTCTTCCACCCCGTGACCGGGTTCGTCCTCACCACAGGGTGCACTGCTGCCAGATCCTTGCCTACGTTCAAGGGGCTGCCCCTGGGCTGCTCATAGATGACCACATTCGGGTCCGTCTCGGTCGCCCGGATAAACCCGTCGCCGATAAAAGTAGCCGTCAGGCCCTCAAAGAACTTCTGGTACGGCCGCGAGAACCGGTCATACACCTCATACCCGCTCGCCCAGCAGGTATCACCTCCCGTCTCCGGGAGCAGCG
The DNA here is from genome assembly GCA_016584495.1 of Celoporthe dispersa. Classification (NCBI taxonomy): domain Eukaryota; kingdom Fungi; phylum Ascomycota; class Sordariomycetes; order Diaporthales; family Cryphonectriaceae; genus Celoporthe; species Celoporthe dispersa. The sequence goes on from WAID01000004.1 coordinate 2,125,435, forward strand.
TCAGCCGCAGGGAGGTGTAGTCTGCGGGACAGGTCTCGAACTGGATGTCCGAGTGCCAGCGGGCGGCGTCGTAGCGGCGCTTGTTGGGCTGGGCGTCGTGCTGGAACATCTTCTTGCGGGCCACGGAGCTGATGTGGCTGATCTCGTTGTCGCCCACGCCGAACTCGCTGGTGCTGTTGAGGACCGGGTGGATGTGGAGGGTGGAGGTCGAGGGCTTGCCGGAGGCCACGCCTAGCTTCTGGATGAATTCCTTTTGCAGCTCGTCGGTGAGGTTGTCCTGGGCGCGGAAGAAGACCACGCCGCGCTGGGAGACTGGAGGGAGGCTGTCAGCACGAGTGATCATGTGTTCCAGATACACATGTGTTCAGGAAAAGGTGGGATTTCATGGGCTCGGGTTCAATAACGAACTGGTGATGGCGAGGTCGCGGAGGCGCTCATCAGCGTTGGAGGCGTTCATCACATCGTCGACAATGTTGACGCCCAGGAACTCGCGACCAATGACGGGTGTTGTGTCCTCGTAGGAGAAGTCCTTGAGCGCACCGCTGAGCTGCAGTGGTTTCGGGTAGGTCTTCGCCTCTGCTTGCGAGGAGCGGGTGGGGAGGTCCGAGGTGAGCCCTGGCGCCATGTTGGTTGGTGAGAAGAATTATCTCGAGGACTACCAGTTACTTTTACAAGTATATATAGATATATATACTCTCAAGATTTACTGCTGTCCTCTACAGCACTTGTGTCAGCTTAGAAAAGAGGTCTGCCCAAGTACAGTAAATAATTGAACTCGAGCCCTTATCACACAGGACTCTGGAAAACACAACGATATTGGGGGAAAAAGAGAGAAAAGGAAAGAAAAGAGAGAGAGAGAGAAAGAAGGAGGCAAAAACGAAGGTACACTACTGGCTGCGATGCCCACCCCTAGATATATCATCAATCGCTTCTTTTCTTCTCTCCTTCACGTCCTCCTCATGCGGCAATGATCTGAGGTGCGCACTAATGAATGAGGGGTGTGCCGGCCCTCCATCACGCAATGGTGGAGAGGGGATTCGCAAACCCCTCATTATCTCCAATCAATCATTCATGAGATCTTCTTGGAGAGCAGACGTAACCCCGCTCAGGTCTCGGATGTCGGGAGCGGACGGGAACGTGCGACAAATTTTCTGTGGGCGCGCTGTCGGATGTCGTGGGTATTGCTTTACTTGGAAGGTCTTTCTGGTCCTCTTATTACCTACTGCTACTACCCGAATACGTACTTCGTGAGCATATAGGAACCTTTTGACTCGCCCACACAAGATCAATGGTCATATCTCTCACTCCCCTTCAAGGATCGAAATCCTACCGGGCCATGATCCTATGCCAGAGGCAGTAAGTACGTAGGGATGACGACAATTCTTGCCCATTGGAGAGAGCGAGACAAGATCGAAATAGCGTAAAGAGACGTAGAAGTTTGTATATGGGAGGAGTGCCTCTGCGACTTGTCTATCAACACCTAGGCGAGCTCCAACAATTTTTGCCTCCAGCTTACCTTGCTGGCCACCCCCGATTAAACTCCTCTAATTCACATCCGTGCTCGGCCACATTCCAAATAAAACCCTCAGGCGTGTGTTGCCGGCTGATGATGTTCAGCCCATCCACAGACGAGACCACGCACTACTCTTCCTCAGCCTCGGCCTCCTCCTCTCCGTTCTCTTCACCATCTTCAGCTTCCTCTTCGGTCGCACCGTTCTCAGCCGCAGCAGGCTCAGCATCCGGCACCTCGACATCCTCGTCACCCACAGTGACGCCCTCCTTCTCTAGCCTCAGCCACTCGTCCCACTCAGGAAACAGGTCCTCGTCACCCTCCGCGCCGGGGAGGCCGATCATCTTGGCGACGCGACCCTTCTTGTTCTTCTCGAGCGACTCCTTCCACTGCTTGACAACCTCGACTGTCGAGCTGGGCTTATATGTTTGAGAGAACAGGACAGCCTCGGCCAGGCGGCCTGTCTTCGTGAGTGTCTCCACGCAGCCGTCCACGTCGCCGAGGAGCCACTTGCTCGAGAACGCAATGTTGTGAGTGCCAGCTTGCTCAGCCTTTGCCGCCAGGCTGGCCAGACCTTCTCGGTCAGCGGTAGATGAGTACAGGAGGAGGAGCGAGCCGAGGTCATTGGCATGTGTGAAGCACTCGGCGGCGAGGCTGACGTCCCAAGCTGCGAGAGCGGTATCGCCGACTAGATGACACTGTCAGTAAATGCTCGTGTTCTCTGCCTTTGTTTTTTTTCCTTCTCTCTCTTTGATTTGGGGGGGAGGGAGAGGGGAGGGGGGTTGTTTCAGGAGGAAGCAGTAGCGCAGAGCAACCACTCACCAGTCTTCCATCGGTGCTCGACGTTTGCCTCCTTTGCAAGCTCAAGGGCGATATCCAGACGGTTCAGGGCAAGGGCAAGCTCAAACTTGTGCTCTGGGTCTGTAGCGACTTCCAGGGCGAGCTCCTTGTGACCTTGTCCGTCCAGGAAGCGGGCAACCTTGTTCAGCTCGCCCTTTGGGACCGAAGGCAGCAGCTCTGAGGCGGCCTCGAGCTCGTCGCGGAGCACGAGGGTCTGGTACTCAAGGACGGGGAGGGACAGCGCAAAGGACGTGACGGCCACATCCTTGTCGCTGAGATAGATTCGAGAGTCGCGCTGGATGTAGCCGAGAATGTACATAGGCTGGTCGAAGTGAGAGACGGTGTACGTCTGGTCGCCGACGAGGTAGTTCAGGCGGTTGGTGGAGTTGGTGTACAGGAAGCAGTCACCAACCCACTCTCCGGTCCTCACGCCCTCGCTGATGTCGGTGATGACCTCAAAGGCTGCCTCGACACCATCTTCATCAACTTGTCCAGCCTGCACACCCTCTTGATAGGCCTCGCGGCTGAAGCGGAGGATGTAGCACTGTCCTTGGTGTCAGCGAGCAAGAAAAAATACCTCCGACCAGTCACTACTTCGCCACGACTTACCGTGTCCTCGCAAGCCAGAGCAACGAGCTCACCGCTCTCGCTCCAGTAGACCTGGCGGGGCTCAACCTCGATGCGTCTCACCAGGCCGCCGGTGGCCCAGTCGAAGAAGCTGATGCCCCCCTGACCCTTCACACCCAGCAGAACGCCGCCAGCAAGGCCGTCCGCCTGGAACCCGACGTCCAAGCCGCCCTGCTTCTCGACGAAATTCTTGTAAACCTTGACGCTCGTCGCAGATTCCCGGATGGCAAAGTCATTCGAGTTCTCTTTTGAGGCCCAGACAAAGTCCAGCGCGGAACCGAACTGCTTGTTGCGCCAGGCCAGGGCAGTGTAAACGATGAACTCGCCATCACCACATACCGCCACGAACCGACCGTTTGCTGAATGTGAGAGTGTGGACGGGTAGACCTCGCAGCTGCCAAGATCCTTGGTGGTCAGGTGAATGGGTGTGTTGTCCTTCGTCGCCTCGCCGCCCTTGATGATGGCCGACACCACCTCGTTGTGCTTCGCCCAGATAAGCTTGCCGGATCCATCCATAGACACCGCAGGCTCCTCGCGACCCAGCTTGACAACTACGGAACCCTCGTCGTATCCGACCGCGATCCCTTGCTTGCCCTTTTGGTAGCTCACACACCAAGCACGCTCGAGGCCGTAGTTGAGGCTCTGCTCGAAGCGGTAGGTGGATGCGTGCCATATCCTCAAGGTGCCGTCTTCTGACCCTGAAATGATGACAGGGAGTTCGGGGTGGTAGCAGGCAAAGCTCACGTTGTTGGTGTGGCCTTCGAGGGTGGCAATCAGAGACTTGGTGGTGTAGTCCCAGATCTTGACGGTGCGGTCGTCGCTCGTCCTGCGAGAAGTCAGCCTGGTCCACACCGTCACGAGGCAATCATGAGATTGGGAGGGCAACGCACGTCAGCAGATATGGCTTGTCGGAATGAGGATAGTAGTCAACGTAGTTGACACCCTTCTGCTCGTGTGCTTCGAGCGTGAAGTTTGCTGTCGAGGACCCGAGCGACCAGATCTTGACCGTCCTGTCCAGACATGCGGATGCGAACGTGTTGGTATCTTTCGGGTTGATTGCCAGGAACATAACCTGTATGTACTGTCAGCACACAGTCCAGGCCCTCGAGGACCCATCAAGACGAGAGAGAGATCTCCCTTTAGACCCTCCACAGCCTTGACACGCCCCCTTCCCGCGCCCGTACACAATAGCCAAGAAAGGACCTACATAGTGCGAGTGCCCCTCAAAAGTCTGCTGACACTTCCAGCCCATCTCCCAGTTCCACAGCTTGATCGTCATGTCGTCACTAGCAGTCAGCACGAAAGGCTGCGTAGGATGGACGCAGATCGCTCGGATGTAGTCGGGGTGCGCCTCGAAGCTCGCGACCTTCTCTGATGTGTTGTAGTTGTGGACCCGGAGCTGGCTATATCACGGCGAGTCCACGTTAGCATATTTTCTGCTCTCCTACCGCCCTCTTCTGTGCCAGTGCGGTTCTCTGCTTGGTATGTATGGATGCAGGTTTCCCTCGGGAGCACTCACAAGTCATCACTGCCGCAGACTATCCAGTTCTTTCTCGCGATGAAGCGACCCGCCCGCACGGGGACGTCGGTCAGCTCGAACGACTTCACGGTGGTCTGTGTCTCGTAGCTCCATATGTAGACGTGGCCGCTGTAGAGGGTGGTGAGGATCCATGGCTATTGCCGCGGCGAGATGTTAGCTTTCCATTCCAGTACCGATCTTTTGCCCCTGTTCTCGGCAGTGCTGATCGATATTAGGGATAGTCGATGCGTACCTCGGTCGGGTGAAAATCGATGCCCTTTACACGCTCGCTCCGGGCACTTTGTAGGTGTTAGTCGTCAGTCATCTCATCTTGCCCACCGGGCGTCGCGCTCGAAGCAGCGTGGTTCGTACGTACAAGAGCTGCCTCTGTTCGTTGAGCGGAATATTGTTAGCCGTCATCTTCGTCCGGGTATCTCACTGGGGGATATGGAGGGGCCGTCGTGGCAAGAGAGGTTGGGGGGGGGAGGGGAGATCCGGCGCGACAGTTGATGCCAGCTGTGATGGTCCCGCGCCAAACGCTCCCTTTTGGCGGGGCGGATTGGAATCTTGCGGCAGCAAAAGGTCCAAGACGCACCTTCACGTCCAACTTCATCTTGAACGACTGTATTTCTGTGGCTCGGACTGGGTAGGGGGATCAAGCGCTCGTTAACGTTGCGATTCAAGGTAGCGGTAGCGGGGCGTAGGCTGGTGCCGGGTGCGCTGACATTGAGAGCTGGCACCTTCTTTCGCCGGTCGGGGATGTGAAGTGAAGAATCGATAAGAGCAGGTTCGGTCGTGTGGCAGCCAAAGCACAGGGATATGGTGAGGAGGAGAGTGTTGCTGGAGTCAGTCGGTGGTGGTGGTGGTGGTGGTGGTGGTGGTGGCTGTTGTTGTAGTCGTCTCGATAGATCTAATCGTGCTGCCACGGCTTGGTGTATGTTAGTGTCCCTGGAGCTATGCATCCAATTGAGATGTGGTCTCTGCTGGGATGCTGGGGTTGCTGGGAGCTTGTTCAGCCTCGGGGCAAAATGTGGCCTCAGGCATGACTGGCGCCACACTGCACAGGCCACACCTCATACCTAAGCCAATGAGAGCCTCCATAAAATAGAAAATTGGGGACCTCTAGCCACTTGTTCCATCCACATGCATCTTGCAGCATGCATCACCACTCACCAATCCTAGACTGAAGTCTCGCCAATCTCTCACTCAAAATGGAGGACGGGACAGGTCTACAAGAACATATATCAAGTCATTTTGTTATGGGTAGAACGGATAGTTAGTCTGTTATGGAGCCTGTTGTCTGTAGCAGGATGCAGCGCCTCATTTTGTCACCATCAAGAAAAAAGCAGTCAGGGAAGTAGAGAGAGGTATGCTCAAGTTGGTTTCATATTGGCTATCTTGCCAGTAGTTTGCTTGTTATCATTTCCCAGGCCATGCCTGGTTCCAAGCATAGAGAGCTGTCAAAAAGGGTATGCATTTCCATGATTCAATCCGTTCCCGAACACCTGGCCAGTTTCCCTAATTCGCAGCTCAGAACGCCAATGCATCATCCCTTCATCAAAATTGCAAAGACAAGAATGTGACCGTCTGGGAACCTCAGTCCTCAGCGTCGGCCTGCACCTTCTTCACGATGTCGACCATCATGGGGTACAGCTTCTCCGACTTCTGCAGGCCGCAGACCTGCGAGACGATCTCGTCGGGGCTCTGGGAGGCCATGAGCTGGGCAAGCTCCTTGGACTCGTCGTCACCCTCGATGTTCTGGAAGCGGAAGGCCATCTCGGCAGCATCCAGGAGGCCGCTGCAGTCCTCGCCCATCTCGGCGAGGTGAGCAGCAGGGCCGATGAAGCGCTCCTTGCGGCCGAGCTTGCGCAGGGGGGCACGGCCGACACGCTCGACGGCGTCCTCGAGGTGAGGGTTGCCAATGCGGGAGATGATCTTCTTGACATATGCGGCCTGCTCCTCCTCGGTGGTCTCGTGCTTGGAGGTGATGAGGGTGGAGGTGTTGTCCAGGGCCTTCTTGACCTCGGCCATGATCTCCTTGTCTTGCAGGGCGTCGTAGACGGTGCGCTTCTTGCGGTTGTAGCCGTGGTAGGCGGCGGTGGCGTGGCCGGTGTTGACGGTGTACAGCTTGCGCTCGATGTAGGGCTCGAGGTGGTCGACCCAGTTGATGCCGTCGATGGCAGGGTGCTGGCCCTCGAAAGGGAGCTGCTCCACGACCCACTCGTAGAACTTCTCGAGCTTGACGTTGAGGCCAGCATCAGCGTCCTGCGCGGGGACGATTCGGTCAATAGCCGAGTTGGCGTAGCGCACGCGCTGGTTGTGGACCTCGAGGAGGTTCTCGGGGGTGTTCTTGGGGTCCTTGATGTGCTCAGCAAGGGCAGTGGTGGCGTTGATCATGTTCTCGCAGGCGATGACGGCCAGGGGCTTGAGGTCGTCAGAACGCTTCTGGATGCCCTGGGCGATGACAGGGGCAATGAACTTGAGGATGGTAGGGCCGACAGAGCAGGTGACAACGTCAGCAGTGGCGATCTCGTTGACGAGGTCATCGTGGTGGGTACGGGAGTTGATGGCACGGTAGTTGGTGATGATCTCCTCGACGGTGCCCTCAGTGCCGACCTCAATGACCTTGTACGACTCGGTGTTGTTCAGCTTGTCAACGACCTCAGGCACAACATCAGCGAAGACGACCTCATAGCCACTGTTGTGCAGGAAGCAGGCAACAAAGCCACGGCCAATGTTGCCAGCACCAAAGTGGACAGCCTTGAGGTTCTTGGTGGCAGCCATTATGCAGAAACTGATGTGGAGAGAAGTGAAAGATGTGTAATGTTGTTTTGGGTGATGGGGATTGGCAGGATGGCGTCGTCAGGGTGAGAGTAGTGACGACGATGCAATCAAAGACACAGGTCTTGGTGACTTGGGCTTTGTTGATGGAGGTAGAAGGAAGACAACGAGGAAAGAATCGACGTTGTTTGTGTGAAGGTGGGAGATGGATGGGAATGGTAGGTGGTTTGGTGTGAAGATAGACCGAGAAGGAAAAAGGAAGAAAGTTGAGGGAGTGGATGGGCGTCAATGTTTATATGGCTTAGAAGAAGGAAGGCAACAGGAGGGAGGGGCTCGCGAGTGGCAGCCCTCCCTCTCCTGCCCTGTGCAGGGGGGGCCCTCGTCCCTGACGTCGGCTGGGCTGGGGTTACTGTGGGAAAAGAAAGGTGGGGCCACGCCTGCCGTTGTACTCCGTAACTCCTTAACAGCCAGCCGCCTAGCCAGCAGGGTGGGCAGGTGGGGTAGCTGCTAACAACTGACCACCATGACGCTGGCAGAAAGTGGTAGAAGCACTGTCTCCCCCCCCCTTCGGTCTTTCTAGGTGGGTCTCTACAGAGGGCCAGGGAGGTTGTGACCGGCCAAATGCGCAGGCGCCTTTGAAACGACCGCGGTTCTGGCCCAGCACCAAAAAAGGCCGCCATCATCAGCCAACATACCACAGCAGTTCCGCCCACCCATACCACCCTCACGATACATTCAGCACCTCCGATTGGAGCGTGCCGCCGCTGGGCAGTGTCTAGTGCAGTCTGACCATGTGAGTAAGTGGGTCTGCGAGTAAATTCACAGCCATAGTAGATAGCCTGGGCAGTGAAGTCTGTAGTCATCGTGAGGCCTGCTGGGCGAGTTCTTGTGGCTAGTCTTACGATTGTTGAGATGGCTAGCAGCGAAATGTTTTGCAAACGCTGATACTATCGCTCGAAATCCCAAGGAATCAGGTGTCTGCTTCACGAGATTCACGAGTCTCTACAGCCTCATCTCGGCATCTGAGCCAGAATTCGCCGAGATCTCGCCCGGAATGCTATCTGGAATGCGGCGAGATCTGGCCAGTCGCCGGGAGGCGACCGAGGTCATCATGAGATGCGGCAAACAGTGGGTTCTGACCTGGTGTTGACGTTCGAGGAATAAAGCCTCCCCATATATCCAGGGCACGAGAAATATATTGCGCGGCAGAGCCATCTTGTTGCTTGTGTACCCAACAACCAATATTCTTCTGAGACAAGCCTAGTCAGCTGGGCTGCTAAGGCATCCTCCCAGCCTCCCTCCCTCCCGCCTTTTTTAGACGGAGACTTTTGCGAATCGGAATCGAGGGAGAGGTCGGTGTGCGGGCCGGTCCAGAACAGAGGACCGCACCGTTGGGAAACCTCTGATCATTGCTCGTCTTGTCAGGGGTGCGGGAGACGGTGCCACTGTTTGGGGATGTTCATCAGAGCTGGGGAGCAGCCGGATGACAACAGCCTTGCTCCACAGATTTAGTTCCCCCTTGCCAGGCAGTCTGCCAGTATTCAGTCCTGACATCAATTGCCAGCATCCGAAGCTACGTCACCTTTCATGATATCACCCCAGGTTTTTCTGAATCCTAATTGTTCCTGGTGAGCCGTATCCTGATCGCGCAACTCGTCTCAGGTTTTCTTCCCCAGACGTTCGCTTACGGCGGAACCACTGGGGGGAACCTGCATGTCGGGTCACAGTAATGACGTCATAGTACCTCAGAAAGCGTAGGCCCTTTCCCTTCCTCGTCGTTTAGCATTCGTCCTCTCTGGAGGCGTCGCCAGGAGTTCGGCCATGAGCCTGGACCAGGCCCACGTTTGTCCCTTCCCCCACCAAGCGACGGCTGCCATTTTCTCACTGGTGCTTTCTCCCACACTTTCCCCAGACGAGCACCTCGGTGCAGATCGCTGCCAGATGACGACAGATTCCGATGGTGTTCACTGGTGATGCAGCAAGAGTATCCACAGACACCATTGGATGGCCCCTGAGTCATGCGTGTCCAAAGCGTCTAGCCACGCCAGCTCGGATACGGTCACTGCCAAAATGACTACTCACGACGCCCTCACATTGCCTCATCGTGCATGACCTGTGTATTGACTCCTGAAGTGGGGCCGACGACCTCCTTATTGACTCGAGGACTATACCCACAAGAGAGGCACTGCTGGGCTGTCCTGCACCCCGGTCGTATCGACCTCGAGAGTCTCTGCCGACAGCTGTTTGTGTAGCTACCGACAGCTGTCGCCGCATCTGAGAGATCTCGCAGCGTCTTGAGCAGTCAGCGACGACGGGAATACCATCGGGCAGTCGGCTGTCGTGGCTCGACGGCCTCGGGATTCCTGGCCCGCTTGGCTGACCGCTGGCAGTGTTTCAACTCCCCTGGCATCTGCGGCATGTCGAGAAGGATTTCCAGCAAACAGCTATTTCAAGGCGGTCTACAGGTCTGACCGCCGGGTGACCCCTTTAGAAGCTTATCAGTGCTCTCTCTCTCTTTCCCTCTCTATCTTGCTCAGCCCCAGCGGAGAAACAGTCACAGCGCCGCCAAGACAAGCTGGACGTTCTCGTGGCCGGGCCAAGCGGTATCCCTTTATCTCTATGGAGGCATTCCTTCCTGCTGAGCTGTCGATAGCATGCCTGGACTGTGCAGCTGCTGACCGTCCGTCTTCTTCAACAGGCCGGACCAGGCCGGACCAGACCAAGCACACAAGCGACCTCGTGTCGAGATGAGTGGCCGAGATGGCGACCACGCACAAACAAGACCCACCAGGGCATCCATCCTACACAGATTCACAGCCGCCACCCGCTACCGGCTGCCCACCACCACCCCCCTCCCAAAGTGAGAATAGCCAACCAAAAAGATCTCACCCACAGCCCATGCGGGCCACTCTTTGCATTTTCCAGCAGCCTCCTGCCATGGCAGTGGCCTGCAAGCCAGGTTTTCGGGTACTGGCCCCGCCAAAGCATCACCCACCCATACGATTCTGCTCTCTTTACTCGATCTCGCCGGGCACTTGCATGCTCTACTAGTACCTCACACGTCTCACCCGGCGATGCAGCGCACAATGTCTTTTTTTTTTCTCCTTTGGCGGGGTAGGCGGGCCGCCCCAAACAAGTCTCTGCGTGAGTTTCGTGGTGGGTCTCCGTTATCTTCTTCCCCATGGAGACTGCTGCAGTTTGCAGCTTTCCCGCTGAGCCGTGGCAGGCTCTGATTGTACGGCTCCATTCACGGCTCCGTTTCCCCAGAGGCCCACTCCCTCCGCAACTTCACACCCCCCCAAGTGCTGGAAAACGGACCGAGTCGGCCTCAGGGGGCGGGTTTGGCTCTATCGTCCACTCCACAGCATGGCCCATCCTCGATTCCGTGAAACGCCAGAGCGCGGCTTGCTGTGCTCGGAATGGCTCTTTCTCACAAGCTAATTTTGGCTAAATGCGAACTCGACTCTGTTAGTGCCGCGGCGAGCATGTGGTTTTCGCCCTCACTTGGGCCGAGATTCCATCGCGAAGCCGGGTTTGCCCGAGAACTCATCGTTCCGGTCCCCTCCCCTTCGACCTGCACTGCCACCTCTTCGGCAACTGTGTCTCGATTCGGGTTTCACGATATGGCTCCCAGCATGTGGTTTTTCTGGGCAGGCTCGATCGGATGATAGAGCGGTACATCTTGGGCCTCTGGAGGGCCGGAATATGTCTTCCATCTGGGTCTATGGCCGGGAGTGGTAAGCCTCGGGTAACGACATGACCCAAGGCACTGCGCAGACAAGGTGATAGCACAAGCGAACCACAGGCGTTACGGCCTGAACATGGTCAACCCACGAGTGCGCACCACTCTCCGCAAGGCGGATGTCTTCAAATCCCTCATCTTTCGGCCCTTCTTTGCATACCCTCTCGAAGGGTGGTGGACGAGTATCCACCCTTGGAGCGTGCATAAGACGGCTTTCTCTGAGGTCGTTTTATCCCGTCGCAACACCAATGGCACGCAGGCTCATGGAAGAAGAGGCCGCCGCCTCCTGATTTCGATCCCGGTTGTCTATGGTGCTATGAGTAGCAACGGTGCGAGTCACTCTTCTCTGAGCTGCACATCTCTGGTAGGGCAACCCAGCCATCCCCAGAGGCAGACCTGGGCGCGGATCTTCTTTTCCTACATTGTCTACTCTAAATCCCTCCCACTTTGCATGTGACGCTAGCAAAGTGTCTACATCAGCTGTTGCGACCGCCACCAGCAGCGTCCTTTACAACACCCTTTATGATTGACTTCATTGTCTCTCTGCTCTCCCACAGAGGCCAGAAAATACACACGCAGGCGCTGAACCATACCCAGATGAAGGACATGACGCACCAACCAGTGAAGCCTGCCCTGCTGAACTCCCACTCGGTGCCGAAGAATGCGAAAGGCACGAGGATGAGTGCAACGGCCCAGTAGATAATATTGAAGGCGTATGCGAGCCTCGTAGCTCTCCGTGCCGCCTCTGGGTCCATTGGCTTCGAATAGGAGGCCTCAAGGAAGTCCACGACGGCGTTGCCGGTCGGCACAACGGCTTCGGGCGTTGGGCTCGAAGGAGGCTGCTCCTCGGTGCCAGCTGCGCCTTGTGCCGGCGGCCTGGGGTCGGCCTTCTCGACATCTGAGCCGTTGGTGCCCTCGTTGCTTCTCAGCCCGTCCGCACCACCAGCGCCAGAGCCCCCCGGCGGCACCCCGTGCAGGATCTTGTGCAGCCTGTTCTTTGCCTCCGCGCTGTGCTCGGCATCCGCAGCTCCCCACTTTGCCGGAAACGCGTAGCTCAAGACGAACGCGGAGATGACGCCAGCACAGCAGGACGTGATGTTGCCCGCGGCGGCGTTCGTCACATCACCAGTCGTGTCCACGCTGATGGCCCCGCTCCGCAGCTTGGTCACCACAAACCAGGCCACCATCCCCAGGCCCAGGCCCACCCACGGCGACACGATAGCCGCCGCGGAGGACATAGGCTCCCACAGCAGGATCATGCCGACCGGGATGGACGCGCCGCCCACGATGACGCCCAGCACCGTCAGGACCCAGGTCAGGTTGATGCCGACGGCGTTGAGGACGCAGCAGAAGGAGGCCAGCACGACCGAGAAGATGACGATGCCGGCGTGGCTCATGCGCACCAGCTGGTCCGACGTGGCCCTGGGCCGCACGTACGTCTTGTACACGTCGAAGGTGATCAGGCTCGAGACGGCGATCAGCTCCGCGCTCGTGGACGACGTGACCGCCATGAACAGCAAGAGGAGCATGAGCCCCGCGCCGCCGCGCCCAAGCAGCGCGATCGCCGCCGCGGGGGCCGAGAGCCCGCTCCCGTTCTGCGCCGCAGAGAGCGGGTCTGGGAACGTGGGGAAGGACGGGCTCGCCGTCAGCGCGGCGCAGCCCAGGCCCATGGCCGTTGCGAAGCCAAACGGGATGCCGTACCAGCTCATGCCCCCGAAGAGGTACGCCTTGACGCTCGTCTCCGGCCTCGAGGCGATGGCGCGCTGCCAGTACGCCTGGTCCAGCCACACGGTGCAGAACCCCGCGACGAGCAGGTCGATGGCGAAGACCAGTCCGTCGTCGGACTTGAAGGTCAGATAGCTGCCCCCGCGGGCGTTCCCCGCGATGGGCATGTCCCGCCCGGCCTCCTGCAGCAGGTCGTAGAACCGGCTGGTGCTGCCCACCTCGGGGTTCGTGGCGTAGATGCTGAACCCAAAGGTGAAGATGGCAATGAACAGGATGACGGTATGCGCATAGTCGGCGATGAACGTCGACCGCAGCCCGCCGGCGATCACGTAGGCGGCCACGACAGAGGGGATCAGGAAGCACGCGCCGTAGACGTTCACGCCGGACAGGGCGGCGACGACCTGCGACCCTCCCAGCACGAGGCACGACCCGACGAGGAGGTTCGTGGCCCAGGCGAAGAAGAGGTAGGTCAGGTGGTTGGCGCGCCCGTGGTGCGCGAGAATGATCTCGGGAAAGGTGTGGGCGCCGGGGGCCTGGGTCTTGATCTTGATGGCGATGAGGGCGAAGAGGAGGATCTGCGAGGAGCCCATGGCGGCGTACCACATCGGGCCGCCGATCTGAAAAACGATCCGGGCAGCGGGCCGGTCAGCACTCAGCAGCTACCGGCTGCATTTTGGGGGGGGGGGGCAGCGGGAGGAATCGACTCACGCCGTAGGAGTAGGCGAAGGTGCTGGACGTCAGGAGCGTGCTGCTCCACGTCCACGATGAGACGATGCCTGCGGCGATGAGCCCTGGCTTCACGCTCCGGGAAGCCGTGTTGAACTCCTCGGATTGCTTGGTGGAATATGATGTGTACCGGTTCTGCAGGTAGGTGATCAAGAGCCTGTGCCGCGGGCCGTCAGCGAGCTGAGCGCCTGTAACCTCGAATGATGATTCGTCTACACGGCCTAGAGTGGGTGGGCGTGCGTGACTTACATGAGCAGTGCGAAGAAGGCACCGATGCCCACGACGATACCATATCCTACACCCTGGTTCAAGACGCGAATGCCACCATCGCTGGCCATGGTTGACCTGCCCGTTCGCAGGGCTGCAGCTCGAGTTGGATCGCGAGTCGATATCGCCACCTGAGATCAGACAGCCCCTGGTCAAAGGCTCAAGCTACAGGCTCCCTCTTCAAGCTGGTGGTCCAACGCGGTCAATGATTATGTATATCTCAAAAGACGCTGATATCGAGTGAGGAGGTGGAAATATCCGGTTGCGCAGTGCAGACCATCAGCACAGATAAAACCCCTGTCTAGGCACCATTCTGCCGAAAGATGATCAACATGATCCTCGATTCACCCACGTCCCTCTTATCAAAGGTGAGATATGACAGTAGAGTAGTATTTGGGGGTTCAGATTCAGGTTGGTACAGATAAGTATAGTATAGCCTCGAATATACTCTGTATTACGCAGCATCATCACTACTGCGATTAAATCAACAGCAACGCATACCATCCAGACAGTTGCGTCGAGCAAACATCAAATTATTACCATACGAGGGTCGTTCTCGCCTTTCGAGCCTCCAATTCTTGAGTGGACTATTCTCAGGACCTTGCTCATACACTGTTTTTTTTTTTATAAAAAAGAAAGAAGAAAAAAACGTTCTCTTTGACAGATGCAGGAGCTGATGCAGTACGGTATTAGTAGAAGATCAAGTCGTAATGTGCCTTCATTCTGGGCAGATAAGCCACCCCGTACGAAACTACTTGCTGCATATCTGCCGGCCTTGCAGATCCTCCCCCCGCCCCTCAATGTGCGGAGCGCCGCCCTTTTCCCAGGCGGCCGGGGTCTCTGCCGATAGCATCTCCATCAATAGCAGTATTCTGAAAACCCACCAATATGTGTATGCGTTCGAGTCTCGATGTTGCCCATCAGCTGGGCTTCGAGGATCGCTCAGCCGGGACCTCCATACCACCCCACTCCAAGGCACGGAACTTCGTCTCGTCCTGCAGTCCCTCTCGGTCAAGCCCGATCTTCTCTGCCCAGTCGACTCGCTGGATCGCCCGGGCGACGGTGAGTCTCTTGCCCTTCCAGGGGTCCCACTCAGCCATGTTCCCGTCGGTCTTGACCCCTGCGAACAACATGAAGATGCGCCCGACGGTCGCGGGCTTGGGGCTGATCGTAAGCTTGGCATCCTCGTCATAAATCCTCTGGGGGAGGAACGCAATAGCGATGTCGAAGTCGTTGCTATGGTACTTGCGGAAGTGTGGCATCCAGTGGGCCATGAACTCTTGACGCATGGCGGTGGTGAGGGCCAGACGCTCCAGGGTGCTCTCTAGGTACTTGATGACATCTGGGAACCCCAGGACGACCGACACCTCTGCTCTGAGAGCAGGGCTCGTGAGAGCGAACTCGAACTCAGAAGGCTTCGGCTGGCCGTATGGTGGCACAGTGTTGGTGGCCTCCCAGTACAGGTAGGTGTATTTCGTCCCTTCCTGGTCCAAAATATAGCCGTCTTGGTCGACGCCGACGTTCCATGTGACCTTTGACTTTTCCTTTTTGTCTCCTGATCGTCTGATCTCGACGACAGGGTACAGCGCGCTGAAGCCCCACTCCTCAGAGAGCTCGACCGTGACGGAGGCTGCGAAGATGGGTCCTGGCGAGAGCAGGTAGATGGCGGGCTTGCCACCAACCAGCCTGCGCAGCACGTATATCTGAGATCCATGCTGGATATCCAAGTCTGAAAGAGGTACACAGGCGTCCAGTTGCTTGCCGCCAAAGACGATCCGCTGATCCTCTGGAGTTACGCCTTCTCGCTCTTGGATGACGGATCGGAGGTAATCGAGGTTAACGTTGTGGCTGGGGAGTTGGATGGTGTACTTCGCACCTGTTGTTGCATACGGCGATTAAAATAAGCACGCGACCCGATGAAAGGGACAGGGATGGATGAACTTACCAGTCACACTGGAGATATGAACCGAGATCCCTCCACCGCTCTCTCCAGACCGGTGGTAGGAAGAAGGCACCTCAGGGGCGGGTGCCTGAGAAGCACCACCACCTAGGGGGCCGTCAGCTTTCTTTTGAACGCGCATCCACAAGAGTAACGCGAATGGCTACATACCGCAGAGATTGGCCTCGACGCGAAGCACAGCATGGTCGTGGACAGCGTGGAAGGAGGACGGGTCCAGGCCGACCTCGACGCCGGCCCACTCGGGCGTAAAGTGGATTGAGATATGGGCATCACTGACGCTGTCCAGGGCGGGAAATTGCTGTCGTACGAGGGCGAGTAGAGCTGCGTAGTCCTCTGGCTTGGACACCAGACGGCGTTGGTGGCCGTGAACGAGACGATGTCAACTGCACGACCTGCCATTTTCGACTTGAGGTGACGTTCTGCAGGCTTCAAGAAGAAGAAGGAGCAACAAAGTTCTTGGTGTGAGGACTTCTGGACTGGTGATACAACCTCGCCCAGCTCATCTGGCAAGCGTAGGTCGAAGAAGTTCTTGACGGGTCTGCCGGCTCGAAGAAGGTTCCAGCTGGAAGCGTTTGGAAAGACGTGCCTGCAGGTTTGCTCGATGTCAAGGGGAAGGAAGGGTTTCTTTGGTGTTTGGAGAGAGAGGGGGGGGGGACTCTTCTGAGGCAAGTTGTACTTACCTTGCACCAAGGCATTTGAAGCAGCTACGACACGACATAAGCCTCTCGTTGATACTGCCCTCTCACTTGCAGAAGAGAGGGGGGTGGGGAGTGGGGGTGTGGTTGGGTGGTCACATGACAACCTGTCGAGCTACAAAGCCCTCAAGATGTGAATTTTGTTGATATCCAAAATACCAGTGATATGTACAAGGGGATATTTCCCAACACACTATGCTTCCGAGCCATCTTTGACAACTGTCTCAGTTTACAAACAACACAGCAAAGCAAAATGCCCAATCCCATAGTCGTTGTGAACTGACAAAGCGCCCACTTCCATGATGTCCTTGCCATACTCCAGATGTGAAAGACAGACACCTTTCGACCCAAAAAGTAAGTTTTGTTGATTAAATCCTGCGACCTTGGAACCTGCTGACCAGTCATGCTGACCAGTCAAGTACGCAGGTGGTCGACTGATTGACGCCACCATCCCGTCAAACACCGTCTAGACGCGAGCGTTCATCGTGACACCGCCGCCCTGCCATCATGTCAGCTGTTGACGTCTACAGATAGATCGAGGTAGCGCTGTTGACGCGGGACTTACGAAGCCATATTTGTACAGGTACGCCTCAGCCTCCTTGGCCCTCTTGGCCTGGTAGGCCTTCCTCTTTGCGTCCTCCGTGTCGACTGCATCGGCGCTGAAGACCGAGCTGCTGGACTCCTGCAGCTTCGTATAATTCCCCGGCGCGTCCTTTTTTGGAGACGGCTTGCTTGAGGAGAGGACGTTGCGGATACTGAATGCCATGATTGCTTCCGGAAGAAAATAAGTAGGTGTTGACCTGCGACGGAAATTTGGTATTCGGATGTTGGTGGTTTTCTGTGAGCCTGACCGGGAGCAGCTGGCTGGCTGACTATGGTTGATGGCACTGGGATCTTGGGAGTCTTGAAGTTCAAGGTAATTATGGATGTCGGGTTCCAGGACAAAAACGACTGGAGATGAGCCTGGTTTTCTACTTTTTCCTCATCCTGACTGTCTTGGTCTGCTGAGGTGATCTGCCCTGATATCAAGTCTGCCTAGCACCAGATCATACTCGTAATCGGGTTATGACTCCTCAGAACGGTCCTTTTGTTGTGGAATATTACCAGCACTCAACAGCTCTGCTGGCTAAGCCTCTCCTCTGACGCATGACGGCGTGCAATCTTCCCATCTCATTGGGCTGTGCGCCAGAGCCTGTTCATCCGTCTTACTGATACATTAGCGAGAACCACGTATGCGATCATAGTACGGAGTAAAGACCGAAAACTCCGAGGGCGGTGTGATTGGTTCTACTTAAAACCCACTGCCTCGGACCTGCGTGCCATATATATCATTAGTGTCACTGGCCCTGGACACATACCCCGAGGCGGCTTTGTGTTTGCAAACGCTGACTCATGCTGGCGACCCAGGACATCTATTCCGAGCGCCGATGGTATCTAGGTTGAATTCCGACGTCCTCCTTCAACCCCGACATCATGTCACCACCCTAAAACGCTGCCTCTGGCTCGAGTCCGTAAGTCGAACTGCTCCAGCCTGCCCACTTGTGGAAGTCGAGAGCGGGTTTGGTCCTCTCGAATCTGATTCCGTACTAATTGGTCTGACCTATGCACTGGCATCGCTCCGCAGAAAGCAACCCGTTCACAATGTTCCGCGGCGGTAACAGCACCGGGCCAGGGCCAGCCGGCATTCAGAAGACCACCAGCTGTACCTCGGGATTGACTGAAAAATATCGCCGTAACGGGAAGCTGCAGTCTTGTGAGCCATGCCGCCGGTCAAAGCTCCGATGCGATCACATTGTTCCGGCCTGTGGAAGGTGTGTGAAGAGAGGCAAGGTCAATCAATGCTTCTATCATCCAAACCCACTTACGCGACAGGTAAGCATATCTGTCACTCCTCGTCTATTGTTTCTGAGTTACTGCCAATTCAAGAAGAGAGAGAGAGAGAGAGAGAGGAGAAGAAGAATAAGAAAGAAAAGAAGAAGAAAAAAAGTAAATGTGATAATGGTTTTGATTTCTCCTGTGACTTTCTTCCCATGGCAGCCCTGTCCATCTTCATTGACCCAGGTGATCGGCCATACATACTCCTCAGGCTATTCGAGCCGCAAAAACACCTTATACAGCAACTGACAATCACCCTGACCATCTTCACAGCGTCGGCCGACCCCGACAGATCCACTGCCAACCCCTACATCGACTTCCTCTCAGACTAGTCCGCATACCATCCTTCAGACTGTCGAGTTATACGAGGACCCTGTGCTTTCACCCGCCCCCCTGATCACACATGCAGCAGGCTCAGCCTTCCTCCCTACCTCGAGCCCCGACGGCAACCATGCGCAATGCCAGCCGTTTCACCGCGCAGCTTCGGCGCCGCCCCTGGACTACCAGAGACCACCTGATGCCCGCAGGAATACGGGCTTTGAGGGGCCAACCTCTCACCTCAGTATCCTCACGGAGACACTGATTGCCCTCGACCCAGAGCCCGCCGGCCTGGAGACATCGGACCAGCAACAGAACATCGTCATCACCAACGCACGGATTACGCAGGGCTGCTCGCTCCTGTCCTTTTTCAAGAATAGAAGTATGATCACCCATTTCATGGCCAGGTACTACGAGCTTTGTGAGGGTGCCGAGGCGATCGTCATCGCACCCATCATGAAGGAGTGGGTCCATCAGCTCTGGTTTGTCCATGCCGACACGCTCGCACGCCAGGACCCTGTCAAGATCCGGAGGCTGAGTGAACGGATCTGGCGCAACACCCTGACCCCCATCGAGTTCGACGGCAAGACTACGGCAGTGGAGTACGCTCGTGCGGGCAGCGGCTTGAATCTGCGGTGGGAGGTTCTGGGCCTCATCTGCTCCAACGTCTCCTTCGCCCTGGTCGAGACGCCCTCGTCTGATCAGATCTTCATCGACCACCAGGTCAGCCGGGTCTGCCTGATCGAGAAGATGAGGGACATTGCGGAGAAGTGCCTGGTCTTCTGTCGCTACTGCGAGGTCCTGGACGACATGTTCGTCTGGCTCCTTGTGGACTACTCTATCAACATCCAAGCCATCAAGGGCGACCGCCAGTACGCCACATACCGGGCCTCGGGCGAGGCACACAGCGCCGTCATCGCCCTGGGTCTGCACCAGGGAGCCAAGGCCAACAAGAAGGTGCCCTTCTTCATGGCCGAGCTGCGCAAAATCACCTTCCTCGCGGCTTATTTCTGCGAGATCAGCCTCGCCACAAGCCTGGGCCGTCCGCCTCGCCTCTCCTACCGGTACTGCAACGTCGAGCCGCCTCTTGATCTGACCGAGGCTGAGATGGTTCAGGCCGGGGCGGACCTCGACGCCACACTTGCCTCGCTTGATGATAACGGTTACAATAAGGCGGAAGTCTTGCGAAATGCCACCAGTGAGCACATCTCTCAACCTTTTTCTCAGGCACCAGGCCCGTTCCCACCCTTCTTCACCTTTGTACTTTCACCAATTCTTCTTCTTCTTCTTCTTCTTTCTCTGTCTCTATCTCTTCTGGTACCTGAACTCACGACTCCTTTGACTGTATTGAAGAACCTCGAGTCTAGATAAAGTTCACTCCCACCCTCTCTGCGTGATCAATGCTGACCAAACTCCGCAACAACAAGGCATACGAGCTTATGTGAAGTACGCCCATCGACGCGAAGATGTTGTAGACCTCGCCCTCGGCCAATACACTCGCGACGAAGTCCTCGAACGCGCCAAGGCCATCCAGGAAAAGAACGAGGCGCACCTGGCCTCCCTGCCCCAGTGGCTACGGGAGATCTTCACGGAGCCGCTGGACTTCAGCGGCAAGGACGCGGACCTCAAACCGCTGATCGCGGTGCGGCGGAGCGCGATCCGGACAGGCCGGCTGTCCAACGAGATCCTCCTGCAGCGCGTGCTGATCCGCAAGGCGGGGGCGAGCTCCGAGAGGCTCACGCAGGCGGCGCTGGCCGTGTTCCGCGACGTGCTGCAGCTCACGGGCCGGCACGACGTCGCGACGCGGTTCCAGGCGAGCTACAACGTGTACCTGTGCGCGCACGGCCTGCGCAGCGCGGCCATCGTGGCCATCGAGCTGCTGAAACAGGAGATGGCGCCGCAGTACCCCGAGAACCCGGCCCTGCCCAGGAGCCGGACGATCCAGGACCTTGCCGTGTTCGCGTCGCGGCTGGCGGCGGTGGACACGAGCGACGGGTCGTACCAGCTGTGCGAGCAGGGCCACCGCGTCATCTCCAAGATCCTCGACCGCATACTAAGCCCGCAGGGCGCTGCGGGGAAGCTTGACGCGGGGCGGTCGAGAGTAAACGTGGCGCAGGCGCAGCCGCTAAGCGGTGGTGCTGCTGGTGGTGCTGGTGGTAGCAACGGCGAGGATCCGCAGCAGGGGACGATGGTTGGCCAGATGGACGTGGATATGTCGTTGAATGCCATCGTTCCCCCACTGAATCCCATGGCCATGATGACGGAATTCCCGGGCTACGGCATGATTGATACCGGAATAGGAGTGGAGGCGCCCCTGAGTTTGGGGCAGGATATTGATTTTGTGGCATGGCTTCAGGGGATGAACTGGGAGCCAATGGACAACTGGGGCATGTGATTTGTGGGAGGCCAAGGCATGCTGGGTTGTAGAGTTTCCTTTATTTGCTCTATTATCAGGCTGGCCAGGTGTTTTGATACAGTAATTACCAGCTTCCAACTTCACAGGAGCATATTCGAAATCAAATCAGATCGGTTTGGTGTTGTGAATTCATAAAAACCAGTGGATTTTGTCTAGAGAACGCAGTAATAAAAAAAAAGCATCGCAAGCTTTGATTATCCCGAGACTATCAGACTCAATCAAAGAGTCTTCAAAAGAAAACCACAGATTGTCTGAAACTTGACAAATCACGATGGTCCATCTCTGCTCAGAATTCTGCCCATAATTATCCTACACCCATCATCCAGTGCGCATCTGCCATGATGAATTGCCCCCCCCCTTTTTTTTTCTTCTTTTTTCTTTTTTCCTTGTCTTCTATTGCCAGGTTGACTGGCCATCTGGAAAAGAACGCTGTTGGTTGAGCAAGCCTGGAAATCCATGCACCAGTTAGCAAACTGTTCCAGTCCCTGATACAACCCCTGGGAAGAGACTCATAAAAAACCTACCAGCAAAAGCATGGCAGCCCTGATGTAAAGGCCATGTACCACTTAAAAAATAAAAAGGAGGTTACCATGTCCTCAAGAAGTGGATGTGATGCTTGACATTGCCAGCAACAAGTATGCAGAGATACTCCTCCACCTCTCTTCACTGCTTCTTTGCAGAATGTGCTGGATAAACCTCCATCAAAATGGCCTTGACAACAATACCCATCATCACCACGCCCCAGCCTTGCTGTCGACACCTGGGAGATCCCAGGACTTGTCAGCAGAGCTCGTGAAGTGTGCCCAACCCTCTCCCTTCTGTTTCTCGGCATATTTGTCAGCCTTCTTGTTGTAAGTCTTCCCAGCCCCAGCTGTGCCACACTTTTGTTGTCCCCAATGGTTGGTATTTAGGTTGGGGGCATACCAGGAGTCGTCATTGCCAGAGTCATGACCATAGCCATTGTCAGCGACAATCTTGTTGTTCCAGGCGGCATCGTCAGCACCTGTGTGGTGGACGGTGGCATTAGACGGATTGTTTCGGCCGGTCTGCTTTGGATTCAGAGTGTTATTAAGCGTTGTCTTCTTGTTGCCCGCCTTATTGCCATTGGTCTTCCTGGCCCAGAGCGACGCCGCCTGTGCCTTGGCTCGCGACTTGCGCGGCGAGCCGGTGGTCGACTTTGCCAGGTCGAGCTGCGAGGAGGTTGACCAGGGGACAGCAGTGTGCCTAAAGTGTGTGCCCCAGGCGGGAGGGGATTGTTGACCTACACTGCGAAGGTTGCTCCCACCCACCCAGGCCGCACGGTTTTCCCGAGAGAAAACGCCAGCAGCAAGAGGAGAAGTGGGGACATAAGCCGTGGAGAAGTTGGGAGCCCAATTATTGACGCCATTCCAGGCGTCTTGGTGGTTGTTCGCGAGGCCAGCGCCGTCGTGGTGGTGCGGGTGGAAGTCGGGAAGAGGATACATGATGACGCCAGCGTGAGGGTCAGACTCCTGGTGGCCAGTGGCGCCGTGATGAGCACCATGGAAGGCACCAGGAGTAGTGAAAGGGTCGATGCCAGCACCCTCGCTGGCACCATGGTCGTCGTTCCAAGAGACGCTGTCGGCGTTGTTGTTCTCTGCGATGGGAGCCATGAGATTGTAAGCAGGCGAGTGTGACGCGCGGGTGGGAATGATGGGATGGGTAAAAGGCCAGACTGGCGAGTCGGCTTGTCCCCATGGGCGGTGCTCACCCTCGACTTCGTCATGGCCCCAGGCTGCTGCTAGCCTGCCAGTGCTGGGAGGCTCTGTCTTGGTGGGATAGACCACTCGGTGTACAGGAGAGGGAATGCTGCCCTTCTTCAGCTGCTGGCACAGGACACATGCGCATGGGTGGGTGCACGCGGAAACGCAGGCCTCCTGGTGCTGGTGCTGGGTGAAGGTGGCCTCGCCTCGAGCACTATCCTCGGCCCTGAGCATGCTTGGGAGCGAAATATCGTCATCAGCGACACCCCAACCTGCATTCTTCTCCTTCTTCTCCTCCTGTTTCTTCTTCTCCTCATAGTCAGCGCCCTTCTCATATGGGTGACGGTTTGACTCGCCGACCCCAAGGCCGACGGCTTCTTTGCAGTCGTCCAGGTCGGGAATGAGCTTTGCTGACCGGCGAAAGCGCTCCGAGGCGAATCCCCAGCCGCTGCCCCAGGCATCACCGCTCCGCTGGTGCGCAGTCGAGTAATCGTTCGACTCGTCGTGTTTAGGTGCGAAGGAACGGGGTCTTCGTCTCACCTCGTGATTGTTGTCCTCCTCCCGGGCGCCGTCGGGGATATTGAGAGTGGCACCACCTGCGTCGCTGTCCTGGTTCGTGGTCTCCACGGGAGTCTCCCTGGTGGGTTGGTAGCGGGTTAGATCCATCATCATCAGGCAGCGGGAGTATGTACTCTTTGGTGATGGGGTGCTGTACATTGAAGAACAAGACTGCGCCGTCGTAAATGTTGTGGTAAGCGCTGTCGGCCAGCTCGACCCAGTGAGTACCTGGGCCGGCATCCATGGCCTGGTAGACGACCACGATACTGTAGACCGAGCTCATGTTGGGGAACTGCTTGCGGGCTTCCTTGACCAGGTCCTTGTAGGTAGGCGGCATGGCAATCTGCCGCTTGCGATCGCCAAAGCAGATGATGATGTACTTGGACATGTTGGCAACTTTGCTAGTTATTTGTTGGCCGACTGGTGGGAGAAGGATGGGTCGAAGCCAAAGAGATTGTGTATTGCAAGTGAGCAGAGAGAAGGTTGTGAGGGCCAGCTGGGAGTCGAAGGGCTTCGAAAAGTCGAGGGAAAGCAGGCCAAGGGCCCACCGGGTTGCTGAAGTGACAGAACCACAACCCAGCTCGCTGCTGTCACTGCGCCCGCTGACTCAGAGCTCTGCAAAGTCAACAGAATTACTGCTTCAGCAGGCCCAACCTTCCAGCTTGTTCCGCGACCGATCTGTTGAGCGCCTCCGAGACCGCCAGAGAAGCCAACGGACGGAGCAAATTTCCCACTTCCCCCCTGGCGCGATATGCACTTTCTCTTCAGAGACAGAGCTGGCCTGCTTCTGGAATCCACTGGGGTGCTGCCGCCGGAAGAGAGCGAGAGAGACTCAGCTCAGAGTCCGAGTAATTTTTGATCGAGAGGGTCCAGGATCAATAGGCAGTAGCGATAGGAGACTTGTTGGAAAGTAAAGAAGCTTGACTGAGTAAATGCGGAAGAGCTGTGCTGCCCTTCTCTGTGCTGCTGTACCTTGTGTATTGGATGCGAAATGTGGCTTCAAATACTGTTCCCATCAAGGCCACTGACGAAGAAGCTATCGTTTCGTGAGACCGTAGGTTCTCAAGGCTCGGTGCAGGAAGGCAGTCCCTGAAACATACGATGAACACAAGGAATAATGTTCTCTTCTTGCGAATCTCCGTTCAAGATCTAACTGATCGAGACTGGTTAGTATCTGTACATCCTCTAGGTGTACCCTGGACTTGAACTTGCCTGAAGGACCAAGATGGGCTGAGACCTTTTCCAAGTAACTGCGTGGCAGCAAAGATAGTAGCTGAATAGCACCGCCTCGAAGGAGGGAAAAGAGCGTCTGCTGGTAGGAGTGGGCGGTGTGACGTTAGTCACGGCCTATTGGGGGATGATGGAAGGAAACAAGCCCGGACCAAGAGTAGAACTGTAAAGAATTCCAGAGGCAACCGGGAAAGAGCGTTTTCGGGGGCGTTTGGATTAGGAGGAAATGGTCAGCAGGTTGGATAGATGAGCTCCACAGATAGAGTCCAGAGGAGAGAGCGGTGAAATCAATCTGCGGTAGCTCAACGCTGTATTGTTGTCAAGAAGTTTGAGTTGGAAGGAAGCAAACAGACTGTTGGATACTAAGGGAGAGATGCTGACGAGTAATTCCCGACAAGGCAAGTCCTTGGTGTTGACTTGACAATAGTAGAAGGTCTTGGGGATGACCAGTGCCTCGAGGCTGCGTTGAAAAGGGAGGTGGGGCGTGTGAGGGAGAGCTGGAGACTTCTAGAGTGGATGTCTGGAATTGTAAGGCAAGACTGGGTAACTTGTATGAGGAATGAATTGTTTGTGGGTATTTTCAGTCCCTGTGCTGAGGGGAAGGACTTGGTTGTGAGGAGGTCCAAAGGACAAATCTTGGGCCAGAGAGAGAAAAAGAACGGAAGTCCTGCAGTACTCATCGATAATACTAGGAAAATGGTGGTCGCGAGCCTGTTTTGGTAGGAGTATACTGAAGTATTACACTTGAGTATCAACTTTAACATAGAATTAACAGACCTGGCTCCTCCCATGGTATGTGAGACTAGACCTTGTTCCTCAACAATCCCGAGATCTCATCACCTCAACAAAGGAGAAACATGCTTTGGCACCAAGGTGCATCCTCAAATGCCTATGGCACATAGCTTTTAGGAATTCCAAAGCTCAAGCACTGGCGCTCCCCTATTTTGCCCTTTTTTTTTTTTTGTCGAGCATTCTGTCGCTCAACATATCGTGCTCCATTGTTGGGGCCGAGGTGCCAGACACCCGACAAGATGCGTTATAATTCAAAACCAACGGTGCTGCGATGACCAAGTATTACCACAGTGCGAGATCCTCCCGTCCAAACACATCGAACCCTCCATTTGGACTTCGGACACACCAGAGTAGTTTGGTCGGCATGTCTATGAAGAAGGGTCCTGCAATATTGTAGCCGCGCAAATGCATCGCTTCGAAACTTGTTAATAGGTGCTGGCTGGACGAACTCACCGACCAGATCCGTCGTTCGGTTGGAGAATGCCGCTTCGGAGAACGAGGTGTGAGCAAGGACTGGGACGAGAGCATGTAGCGGGTCGGCCTTTGCACGAGTGGAAAGTCCCAGGGCTGATGGAGTGAAGGCAGGCTACTCCAGAGGCAGAGCCGAGACGGACCAAAGCAAAAGCTACGACTGACCCTAAAGAAGTAGAAGAATGAGAAAGAAAAATCCGAGAGAGGAAATTAGCTGGACGTCGACAACATACTCGTCCACCCTTCACCATTTTCTAGCACACGCAGACGGGAATGCGTGTTGAGCTGCCGTACACGCGCGCGAGAGGCCAAGTCTACTTGCAAGTATGGTGTTGAGATGTACGTACCCTCTGCTAAATCCTATATGGTATCATGTCTATAATGCACGGACAAAAAAAATCATACAAATGCTATGCTATCCTATGCCACAACATGTTCGCCGCTGACGGAGACATTGCCCGCCACATCCTCCTCATCGTAATCGCTCCTGTCCTCCGCTGCTAGAATATCTCCCAATCTCTTCTTCACGTTCTCATCCTGCTCCATCTCCTGCCACAGTCCTAGGTTCCAATCCTCTAGGTGTTCATCCATCCAGTTCGTATCATGTTTACGCCACCTCTTCCACCAGCCACGTCCCCACCTCCACAGACCTAGAATCACCATTGTGCGCTTGGTCATCTTGAAGCCCATCTCTAGTATAAACAGTAGACTTAAGACAACAATTAGAGTAAGCCACCATCCTGGGTCTCGGCCAAATGTGTCGAAGAAGCCGCTCCGGACGTCGTAGGGGCTGGGTGCCTTGGCGTAGACGCCGGAGAGGAAGGCTTGCCAAGCCCACCACCCTGCGAAGGTGATGGAGAAAGCGGAGAGAACAATGGGGGATTTGTAGTGTGTCTCTATGATCCTGTTGCTTGAGTCAGTCGACAATGCCGTTGCCATACTCAAGTCCTGAAGCAAGAATGGGTGATGGGGAGGGCTCTTTCTCCAGAAGGGCTGGGAGGGGTTGGGCAGCACTTACAACAGTTTCCAATTCGTCCAGATGATGCAAGCACTGAACACGAGGTCCCCAAACGCAAAGAGCCCGTCGTCCCTCAAGCCTCCAAGCTGACCAAAAATACCATTTCCAGCCCAGCAACCAAAAAAATATCAGTACGCCCTCAACGCCGGCTCCTAGCATCCAGCCAAAATACTTCCTGAAATCGAGAGCCTCACCTCTCTGGCCGTACACATAGAGCTCCGGCACCGCCAACAACGTGTCAGCCTTTAGATCCTGCTCAAATACACCAGGCACGATCACACAGAGACTGGTGAACAAGACATTGAGCACCGTCAGACTCCAGCTCTCGTATAGCGAGGTTCCGGTATATCCAGTCCACCTCGTGAAGATCTCTTGAGGGAGATAGAACAGCATCTCCTTCCAAAAGGTCCAGAGGACAAATTTAGCCGTGCGTATATAATTCCACCGTCCATGAACCAGTAATAGGCGCTGGAGGAAACAGAATTGAGAGACTGCATAGTCTGCGACACGAGCAGCCTGTAGCCCCTCGCGACCTGAGATGCCCACGCCCACATGAGCCTCGGCGATCATTGCGAGATCGTTTGCGCCGT
This sequence comes from Celoporthe dispersa, assembly GCA_016584495.1. Taxonomy (NCBI): domain Eukaryota; kingdom Fungi; phylum Ascomycota; class Sordariomycetes; order Diaporthales; family Cryphonectriaceae; genus Celoporthe; species Celoporthe dispersa. The sequence goes on from WAID01000004.1 coordinate 2,152,816, forward strand.
CACCAATGGCGAGAGTGAGGGAAGGAGAAGTCACAGGGCGGTGCGAAGTAGTCTTGCGCGTGGCGCGGACGATGAAGGCCTTTTGAGCGGGTGACGCGCGGCAGCAGATCACGCTGTCGATGTGTGGGATCAATCTGAAGAGCAGATCCTTTAGCTGTGTGTTTGATGAATCACCCGAGGGACTCTCAATCGAAGCGAGTGTGTGCCCGTCGATGACCACAACGGTGTGGTGGCTGGCTGCCGGTATCGGTCCATCTGCTGATATCTGCAGGTCGTCAAGGATCTCGAGCATCTGCGACTCGAGATCACCCAAGGTCACATCGAGAATGTGTACCTGGGACTCTGGGAGACAGATTTGCGCTGAATGAGCGATGTTGATTGCAGTCTCGCGCTTGTCGCCTGTGAGCATCCAGATCTTGATATTCGCCCGACGAAGCTTGTCGATCGTCTCCGGGACACCCTTTTGCAGTTTGTCCTCGATGGCAGAAGCGCCAACGAGCTCCAGGTTCTGTTCGATCAGGTCGCCAGCTTCTTCAATCCGAGCCTGTCTCTCAACAATACTTGTCTCAGCAGTATGATAAACCTCCTTCCACGCTCGGTAGTCTGCCTCCGAGATATATTTGTGGGCGAAGAGGAGCGTGCGCAAACCCTCTGTCGCGAAATCATCAAGAAGTTTGAAAGATCGCGTGAAAATTGCCGCTTCGTCGTTGATAGAAGGGTCGTCCAGGAATGCGAATTTGTCAGCCTGGCGACCGGCTGCAGAGCGTGACCGAGGCGAGTGGGGTGTGAGAAAAGGCGTTACGTCAAGCGACAGTCCTCTCGTGAGCGATGGTCGTGAGCGATCCTCTGCGCTGTACACACTGTTGATCTCGAACGATTTGCTCCTGCCGGAGATTGGAGGACGGAGGTTGGATGCGGCTGCACTTGACCTGTTGCCTCCAATGCTACGACGAATTGTCAAGCTCGGTCTACCGCCGAAGCTGTTGCGCGGTTCCTGCTGCAGACTTTTTTCTCTGCAGCGCGCGCTCCATATCTGCGCTCTGGCGTACCTCTTGCGCTTTTTGCAGCGCGACCTGGGCCATTCTCAGGCGTGGCAGAATCATAGAGTCGGCGCCCTTGGATATAAGCCATATCCTGCCGTCGGGACATCGCAGAATGATGGTCATTCGCTTCCGCTTGCTGCTGAACTCAATGACATCGAGGATCTCATACACTCTCGTAACCTCTGATCCATCTGCGTTGGAGATCCGTAGGGTGACCTGTTGAGAAGAACGTTGGACGACCGTGTACCCGAGTTCCTGAGCCGCTCTGACAAGAGCCAGCTCATCCGGCGACGAGGCTTGGTACTCAATCTTGTCGCCTTCGATCTCTGGAAGACAAGTGTGGCAGAGAGCCATAGCGAGAATGTACTGCACTGCTCTTCGAGAGAATGTTGCCTGTGGTCGATGGCGGATAAATTCGAGCAGGTCATCTGTTGTGACATCAGGCTGAGCATGACTTGCACGAGCGGTGGGCCTCCACTGGGATGATGACCGTCGACCAGACGTTGGGGATTGAATAGTGTCGTCGGCCGGGCCTGGCAGAGTGATACTATGCCGTGCCCCGCTATCAATCTCCAGGGATCGTGTATTGGAGGGTTCCTTCTCTTGGCTCAGCCCCGTCTTCACGCCGCCCACTGAGACGTCTTGTTCCTTGCATAGATCTGCCTGGTGCAACCATGCTGTGCCTGCAATAGTCACCTTCCTGAATTTCATCACATTTTCCGTCAGAGTGCCCGTCTTGTCGGAGAAGATATATCCGATCTGACCTAGATTCTCTAGGATCGTGTTGGTGTTGCATCTTGCCGGTGTGTTGGTCGCCTCGTCGAACATGCCCAGGTCCCCATTCAACATCAACATCTGCCCAATCTTGACAATCTCCAGACTTACGTAGAGAGCCAATGGTATGACGTTGTTGAACATAATCGCGTAGCCGATGATGATATCCTGACCCGGGACAGTGTCTCCGTCGAGGTACCAGGCGTAGTTCTCCGTGGATCTTTGCCACAAGAGGTAACCGATGGAACAGCCCATCGTGAGACAGATCACATAGAATACCAGACTGAGGACCACCCTGTTGTAGACCCTCTCGAGAGCCGGTCGTTTCGCCCGAGGATGATGGTTGGCGTTCATGCGAATCTTGCACTCCTCGCCGGTATTGATGACAACCCCGATCGCGCATGGCGTGTTCCGAAGAGTGCTGCCGCGGTAGACGACTTCATTGAGAGTAAGAGGCACCGTTTTGTCGCCCAGGGTGACACGGCCGTCGAAGCTGTATAGGTCGGCATTCGGGTCTTCCACGACGAATTCCGCCTTGCAGGCCATGAGCCCTGGAATTGTGTCGCACTTCCGGAATTCCGGCAGGACCTGCTTGCTCTTGAGGTTCGTCTCGCCATCTAGAGCCATGGTCTCGACGTAAGCAAGCCCATTTTCGCCGTCGGCATGAAGCAAGACGAGGTCGGCAGGTATGTCTTCGTCTCTGCTCAGCTTGACCACATCTCCCACCCTGAGGTCCTCCCACGCCGCCCCTATCCACTGATAACCATCCACAAAACCTGAAACGTCCGGTTCGAGCGTTTCGGTGCGCCCGAGACGTTGATTATTGAGAAATCTGTGGACTGAATATCCGAAGCCCAAGCCATACTTGGTTTCTGAGCTGGACGGGTTATGGGCCCTGCGCAAAACGGTTACGGGTTGCGCATTCTCGACCTTGTCCAGCCGATGCCGCTTGTAGTCATCATAGCCCTCCTTGATGACTGTCAGGAGGACGAAGAACAGCAGTGGCAGGATTGTGGTGACATTTCCAGTGGTGCTGATACCGGGGATGGTTTGTGGTATGCCGACACAGAGAAAATAGAAATTTCCCAGGCGAGAGAACTGGAACAGCAGCTGCTTGGGAAAGAAATCGAAGACGTTGTAGCGCGACGTACGGATGGCGTTCGAGATGAAGGCGTGGCCTCGCCTCTCATCGACAAGGCGCGGATTTTGCCGAGAGTCCAGATTCAGGGGAATACGGCGGCCGTCCTTGGATGGTGGCAGAGGCTTCTGGCGTAGAACGAATTCGACAATGAACTGCTGGTAGTAAGCCTGTGCCCAGGCCTTCAACTGTCGTCGTCGTGACTGTGACCTTGGATGAGCGTCATGCGCAGCGGATATCCCATGGTCTGATCTGGATGAGGCGGCGGCGAGTCGTCGGGGCTTCTCGGAGATTGTGCCAACATCTTGAACAGCATCTGCGCCGTCGAGGCTGTTCATGGCGGGTTCGGGTGATAAAAGAGTGGCCAGCTCATGACTTCAATAATCAGGAGACGGGAATGCCAGCGCGTGTTCTCGTTGGGTGTATGAATCGACTGAGGCTTTCTGGCGAAATGCTCGAGAAGAAAAAAAAAGAAGGAAAAAAAAAAGAGACGTCGCTCCAGTATTTCCAGTCCGTGCAATCTCTCGCTTGATCCCAGAAGTTTCATGTACAAAGCACCGGCGAGCAGATGACAGGTAGCAAGGAACAAAGATTCAAGAGCACAGTATATACAGAAACGAGAGTATGCAACAATGAAGAACGACCGTTGACGTTGCGCGGACCAAAAAAAATCAAGGATACAAATGTCAGATCAGCAGCAGTAGCAGCAGCAACACGAGAAACGAGACGTTGGCTGCATCTTGGCAGTGCTCCTTCCTCTTCCTGCCGGTCTCCGGGTCCAATCGCCTTCGACAATGAGACCCACATGCGCCAGAGACCTGACGTGCTTGGATACCCCTGCATTATGGCACTGGGACCCTAACCCTTCTGACTTCTATGCTCCCTTTCTTCAAGTGTTCAGTGCATGACTTAGCAGCCCTGAACATCTTCGCCACCCTCTTCATGAGTCGGTTGCGCATACTGACGCGCGGACAAGGAGATATCGCTCACTACATACCTCAGTAAAATCTTGACCATTTGTCGTAAGGCTGTACAAATGCGGCATAATCATCAACGTTGCGTGTTGCAGATTCTGCGCCATGCCGCGCCATGGGAAAAGTGGCGTCTCTCGGTCTTTCTCTTGGGGGAGTAATCCTAGCGCATATTGATTTCTGCCTGGGAATGAGATGAGAATGTCTGAAGGCTGTAGGAGAATTGCTGACACACTGGTGTCTTGAGTCCAATCATGTCAACGCCGGCACACTTTACTATACTGCTCAACAGCCTCGCTTGTGGCTCGTATTATTACCCTTGCATGGGCAGCTGATACCTATTCAACATGACTACAGAGGTTGTTCGGCCCTTAGGAAAGCTTCTCACAGACTATTTGACATGCTCAATAAGGTAGTCGCAATAGTAACATGTGAAGACGTTTCCAATGCTGATACTGCGTCCGAGATCGAAGAGCTACAAATCCTCATTAGTGTCACTAGAGGCTCGGTAACTTCGTTCCATGCCGATCAAAAAAGTAGTCATCACAAGTCTCTCTGCGTAGCTTGCGATTGCAATCCTAAATTGAGACGAGCAAGGCGAGCGCTGGTGAGCACAAACCTAGGTGCATTTGGACTACTTTCTCAACAGAAGGAGCAGTGCCGTTATGTAGACCGAGCACTGGAGCCTGTGGGGGTCTACGTGGGCCAATTAGAGGGATCAGTGTACGGCTCCTGGCCAGGCAGCTTTCCAGGCTGTCCGGCTCTCCTTTCTTTTCCTTCTTCTTGCCTCGGCGTTCTATCGATTCAGGCGTTCTATCGATTCAGACCCATTTCTCATAAATTCAACGTTTTGCTACACCCTTCGCCGACCAGAATACACCCAGTGTCACAATGGCAGGCAGTGATTCCCAGAGCAACGCTGATGGTGGCAGCCACCTCTCCCCGTCCCTCACGCAACAGGACACCGCCGAACCGCCAGCGATTCAAGCAGCCGAGACCAGAGACAATGATGAGGCAAAAGACCTGGAGGAGCGGAAAAACTGGTTAACGACACACAAACCACCTCTTTTCGTGGAGCCTCTAAGCAAGCACCCTTCTGAGGTTAAGGTGGCAGCCATGCGCGCGGCAATCAACGCGGGCGCCGACGTCAATGAGCTTGACCACTATCCGTACCCGGGTTACAACGAGGGACGACCACTACATGCTTGTGTTCGACCTTGGGCGAATATAGCCGAAAATCTTGCTGCCATTGAGCTACTACTCGAGCATGGCGCCGACCCGCGACTATTCGGTATGAGCGCAGCGCACTTTCCAGCCATACATACTGCCAGATATTACCGGGAACACCCTCAGCTCCCTGAGGATCAGGCGATTTGGGACCGGATTGTTACTCTGTTTGAGGAGGCGATTGTTAGGCTGGGGCCAAAGAAACAAAAGGAGTATTTTCAAATCCAGAGGGAGGCCCGGCAATGATCATGGTCTAGCACCTAGATGCGAGGGCGAGGTTTGAGACGAGGAGGTAAAGCTGTTTTGTTTCATGACTTCGTCAAGGCGTTTGTTGAAAGCAAAACAGTGGCCTTAACATGGACTATAGGCTGCCCTTGAGTATATGTTTGAGTTGTTCATTAGTTAGTTCCTAAAACCAAGCAAGCCAAGCACTAGATTACTCTGAACGGCCTCGTCTATGCTCATTGAAGGGAGTCTTGTTGGTGATCTTCCTTAGCGGGAACAACAGCCGTCTTGAAAAGTAGACTCCAGCATTTTCAAGAGCACATGCAAGTGCCCTGGAGGGTATCAGAACGGCCCTGTACGGAGTAGCACAGCAAGCTCAGGTAGTTTTGCTGGTTAAAGAATTCAGAAACGACTTGCTTTGTAGTACCTGTGAACTTCGAGACTTGGGATGAGCATGACGCAAAAGAGCTCAGCTCCGAGGTGAACGGAGAGTCTTCTGAGGAAGAGTCGGCATGGGCCAGGGATGCCTCGTGTTTATCGAAACTGACAACCGTCGTGGTGGCAACTTGTGCCGTTGCTATGTCCTTGGGAAAGACGATGCACTTTCTTGACTACAACTACGGTTCCGACTAAACCCACGGTTGTTTACTTTTGGGCCCGCACTAGACTTCTTCTTTCTATTTTTTTTTCTTTCTTGGTCAATGTAAACATTGCAGTTGCAACTCATATCAATGACAACATGTGAGTACTTTGGACCTAGCTGGAATGTAAAACCAGACCAAAAAGAAAGCTTCATCTCTAGGGATGTCATGTCGAGCGGCTGATCTTCAAACCGCTGCGCAAACATGTTTGAGACATGCCAGTCTGGACAGGAATGCCGCCCTAGCCTTCTCACAAGGGAGACCACAACATTAATAATATTGATTCATGCTGTCATAAAAAAGAGACATTCCGCCGTCTGTACTGTGATACCCCTTTTCAGCTTTTGCATTATGCCAACTCTCTACCTTGTTCAGCATTGTGCGCAACGACAGTATGGAGCTGGACCTTTATTGGATCACGTTTCTGACCCTCCTTCCAACTGTCATCCTCCTCCTTGGACGCAATCTGTTTTTAAAGGCCGTCACATTCATCCTCAGACTATGGAGACGCCCTGAACAGCGGGAGCCGGCACGGCCGCTCGGACAAAAAATGGACCCAAGCAGCTCCCTTCTCTCCAAGGACGAAAAGTCAACTGCACCACCGACCCAGCGCTCGAAACTCCATGAAGTAGCCCGGTTTCACAGAACCTTCCTCCCTATCTATCTCCTCGTGATGTCCTCCGAGTGGCTCTCCGGACCATACTTGTATCCTCTGCTCCGTGACGACCGCGCCCTCCCCGAGTCCACCGTCTGCGCACTCTACGCCACGGCCTACACTTCGGCCGCTGTCTCCGCACTGGTCACAGGATTCCTTGCCGACCGGTACGGTCGGCGCAAAGCCTGCCTCGCTGAGTGTGTTATCCACTCCGCAGCGTGTCTGACGGTGATCTTTGGCGGCGACAGCCTCCCTGTTCTCTTCCTGGGGCGCGTCCTGGCGGGCACGGCGCTCACGCTGCTGTGGACCGTGTTTGAGAGCTGGATGGTGACGGAGTGGAATTCCAGGGCTCTCAATGGTGAGGGGGAGAATGGTGGAGGGGAGATGAGCAGGATGTTCGGGCTCATGACGACGGCGAACTGTATGACTGCTATAGTGGGCGGGGTAGTGGGACATTGTATGGTGTCTTTACTTGGGTCTAAGGTGTGGCCTTTTGGAGTTGGAATTGTAAGTATCGGGATTGGAGCTTGACAGAGTTAGAAGACGCGGCTGACAGTTGATGACAGGTCATGGAAGGCATTGCGGCGGTGTTAATGCTGAGGAATATGGTGAGTATGCTTGCCCTCGTGTAAAAAATAGCATTACTGACGGTACGGTGCAGAATGAGAATTATGGCGTCAAGCTTGAGGAGAAGGATGACGGGGTGGAGTCTGAATCTGCGCCAGAGATAACCGGACGTGGACGCCTCGGTGGTGAGTCCTTATGAGCGCCGTATTGATCCCGCCCAGACGCTGACAGGCATCCCTCTAGATGGTCGCCTCTGGGCTCTGGCCCTCGTGACCTGCTGTTTCGAGGGAACCAACTTTCTTGTGGTCTTCTTCTGGCCCAGCGTCCTCCAAGATGCCCACAACGAGGCACTCGACGTCGCAGGGGAGGTATACACCCCCAGCTCCACGACGTCCCGTATGGCGTCGTGTTCGCATCCTTCATGGCCGCCATGATCCTCGGAGCACTGCTTTTTAACGCATACTCCGGGTCGAACCTCTTCCAGGACGCCGGAGCGAGCGCGGCAAGGTCGCCCGTCTGCCTGCTCATCAGCGCCGTAGTCCTCGCCGGGTTCAGTCTGCTCAGCTTGAGCGCGCTGAGGGGCGAGGTCGCACAATTCTGCACTTTCTTGGTATTCGAGGTCGCAAATGGCGTATACATACCCAGCATGGCGTACATACGCGGCTTGGTGGTCGATGACAGGAGTCGCACGGGCCTGTATGGGCTGATGAAGGTGCCCCTGTTCTTGTTCGTCATACTCGCTCTTGGAATCACGGCCGAAGGTAAAGTTTCATATTTCTTCTGAAAATCATGGATGCATTCGCACGGTGCTGACCGATATCCCTGATACAGATAACAGCGCAAGACGGGTCATCTTTGCATCTGCGTCGCTGTGTCTGCTCCTCGCCGTGGTGGCCTTGGTGTCTGGGTTTTTGGAGACGCTGAGATGTCCGAAGGCGACGTCCAATTCCGCGCAAGAGACTTCGGATGCATCTGCATCTGCAAGCGCCCCACTCATGGGTTACGGGGACGGATCAAAGATGGTGGTAGAAAAGATGATGGATGAGAAGCCAGAATGTAGTGCTGGGTTATAAAAAGGTAGCAGCACGACGTTCAAGGGGTATAATTCAGTGGTATGATTTGGTCTGGTGAACCTGCACTGCGCTCTCGTAGGCTGAGACTTTTGGGAGGACACCGCCTATCGATGGTCAGCTATTTGTTCTTCCTCGTCGGACCATTCCCCATTTTCATCGGCTTCTTCGTTCGTCTTGGCCTCGGCATCGCCCTCCAGACCCTCGCTGTCAAACTCGTTCTCGTCCATGTAGTCGTATACATCACTGCCGAGATCGTCGAGATCCATATCATCTTCCTCTTCGTCAGATGCCTCACCATCCTTGCCGCTGCCCTTCTTGGCCCTCTTCGCGGCCTTCTTCTTTTCCACGTTTTCTCGTTGCTGTTTCCTCCTGGCCTCCTTCTCCTGGCGCCTCTGCTCCCACATCTTCTCCAGCTCTCGGATCTCTTCCTTCGACTTGTGGATGTACTCATGCCACATGACCTTGCCGGCACACATGCCCTCCTCGACCTTGGTCAGCCGCAGCTTCATGCGCGGGCCCAGCTCGACGAGCTTGACAGCCCGCCTTTCCACCTTGTCGGGGCCGTTTGCTTCCGTCCCGTCGTCATCGTCACTACCCTCCTCCTCCTCGGCGGCAGCGGGGCGACCCCTGGGCGCAACCTTCTTCCCTTCCCGCGGTGTCCATGACTTCCACTTCAGCATCCGTGTCGGCCTCGCTCCCGCTCGTACCATCCGTCGTGTATCCATCGCCGTTCTCGCCGCCAATCATGTAGTCCGCGATGTCCTGCAGCTTGCTTAAGTTCGGCAGCTTGCCTTTCCTGCTCTTGCTGTTCATCAGCCTCTCCGCCGCATTCAGCCTCTTGACGGCCTTGGAAACACCCGTTACTTTCGTCGTGATGGCGAAGTGGCGGAAGTTCAACACGTAAGAGCCGTTATTCTTTGAGGACCGTTCGCGGTTGAGAAGGAGGACGCGGCGGATAGATTTGAGCGGTGCAACCTGCGGGTTGATAGGGGGGAAGAGACCGTGGAAGACGGAAGTGACGAGGGTTTCAAGGTGGCGCGGGACGTTCTCGGGAGCCCTGCCAGGGTCGCTGGTCATCTGGTTCATGACGAGCTGCAAGCGCAGTCAGTAACTCCACGGCATCCACAGGGCAGCGCACAGGGAAGCGAGACATACCAAGGGCGGAGTGATGTACTCCTTGCCGCCTCCCTTGGGGTGCCTCTGCGCCCGTCTCACATCCTTGGCGAGCGAGTACTTCTCGACCCGGAAATGCAGCGTCGGGCCCTGCGGGGTGGTGCAGACCCTGAGGTTCGTGTTGCCCGTCTCGCTCCTCGAGAACAGCAGCAGGTGCGTGACGCCGAGGGGCCCGCACATGGTCACGTAGTCGCGGAGCCTGTTTGCCTTCCTCTCCTTCAGCCTGCTCGCCGTACCTGGCTCCATGACCCTGCGCACGTCGGTGGCCAGCTGGGAGATGCTCGAGCCGACCTCGCCTGCACCGATGCGGATCACCATGCTCTTGGGATTGTTCGGGTCCAGCTTCCCTGGGCCAGACGCCACGCCCGACTTGCTGTTCGGGTTGGCGGCTGCATGGGTGCGCTTCTTTGTGCGTCGTTTCGCCATGGTCGCTGTTGAAGGCGTGTGGATGTGTGGTTGGGAAGAGAAAGAAAGAGAAAGAGAAGGGAAGAAATTGGTCCCTCTTCTCTGGTACGTTCCCGGCGAGAGTTGGAGTTCTCAGTAGTGTTTGTACTGCGCGCTAGCATCTGAAATCAGTGTTCAGTCCTTCGAAAAATTTAAGGTGGGCCGGCGATAAGGCAGGCGATGTGCAGGGCGATAAGCAGAGACACCCAAACCCTGCCAGACCAGCGCGGAAACTTGGAGGGGGACTAAAAAGGCTCCACCAAAAAGTTCACCCTGTCTATTGCTGGTCTTGGTCTTCCTCTCTCTCTTCCTGGACAGCAACAACATCAGTCCGCCAGCACCTTTAATTCCGACCAGCAAGATGAGCGACAAGGTCGTGAAACGCCAGAAGATCTCGCATGGCTCTGGAGGGCCCTCTGCGCCACCGAGAGACAGGCTCAATGCCAAACCAGAGCTTGTGGAAAAGGAAGAAGAAGCATCGCTGTCAAGCGACGATAGCGGCCTGGAGGATGAACAGGCGGAGGGAGCGGTCGAGGAGGTGCAAAAGACCTTCAAGGATCTGGTTCGGCGCACCTCTCGCAGTATCTATCCGTGGCAGGCTTCTGACAAGATGTGACAGGGCATCGTGGACACCTTGGCCGAAGCATGCGCGACGCTCAAGTACGACCGACCGACCCAGATCCAAGCCGAGTCTATACCGATCGCACTCCAGGGCAGGGACATTGTCGGCCTCGCAGAGACTGGTTCCGGAAAGACAGCAGCATTCGCACTACCCATCCTACAGGCACTCCTCGACAAGCCGCAGTCCTTGTTCTCTCTCGTGCTGGCCCCGACCCGTGAACTGGCCTTCCAGATCGGCAAGACATTCGAGGCACTTGGTGCGATCATATCTCTACGAGTCTGCACGATTGTGGGAGGGATGGACTTCACACCGCAACAGATAGCTCTGGCCAAGAAGCCACACGTCGTCGTCGCCACACCTGGCCGGATACTAGATCACTTCGAACGCACCAAGGGTTTCAGCCTACGCGCCCTGAAGTACCTGGTTCTGGATGAGGCGGACAGACTGCTGGAGCTTGAGTTCGGTCCAGTCATTGAGGTGAGCACCTGTTTGGAGGAGGGAAGAGGGGGGGGGGTGGCTCCATGTTGCAGTGTGGCTGACGAGGCGCCAGAAAATCCTCAAATTCCTGCCGCGAGAGCGAAACACTTTCCTCTTCAGCGCGACAATGAGCTCGAAGGTCGAGAGTCTGCAGCGGGCATCCCTCCGCGATCCCGTCCGGATCAGCGTCAAGGCCAGCAAATACCAGACCGTCAAGACACTGATACAGAACTATATCTTCATCCCTCTCGTCCACAAAGACACCTATCTCGTCTGGTTCTTGGCAAACGAGTTCCGCGGGCAGTCCTGTGTCATCTTTACCAGGACCGTGAACGACACGCAGCGCCTCGCTATCCTCCTACGGTCCCTTGGGCTGGGTGCCGTTCCCCTGCACGGCCAGCTCAGCCAGTCCAACCGGCTGGGCGCGTTGAACAAGTTCAAGGCCGGAAGCCGTGACATTCTTGTGGCGACGGACGTTGCGGCGCGGGGTCTCGATATCCCCAATGTCGATGTAAGCTGACCTGAGCCCCCAAGCCGTGCCTCTTGCCCCCACGTTATTGACACCAGACAGCTTGTTGTGAACTATGATTTGCCCGGTAACAGTAAGACGTACGTGCACCGTGTGGGACGGACAGCCCGTGCGGGCAAGAGCGGGCGCGCCATCAACATCGTGACACAGGTGAGACCTCCAGGTGCCGACTGCTGTGCGACCTCCACACGCGCGCGGGCCGCTGACAGTGATCTAGTACGACGTTGAGATCTTCCAAAGAATAGAGGCAGCACTCGGGGATGAGCAAAAGGAGTACCCCACGGACAAAGAGGAGGTCTTTGTCTTCAAGACACGTGTCGAGGAGGCACAGCGGGAGGCCAGAATCGAGATGAAGAATCTCCACCAAGACAGAGGAAAGAAGGGCGCGGTGCTCAAAGGGAGGCCGAGAAACGGCAAGCGCAGTCGCGATCATATGGACGCTGAAGAGGGCTAGTGGGACAAATTACCAACACCTGCAGATGATGGATGGGCTTCGAATGATTCGAACAGTCTGAGCAACGGATCTCCACAAGGCACTGATCCCAAAAGAGCTTGCTCCTCCGGATGTAACTTCAGAGGTTACGTGCCCCCAAGGCCTGTCCGGGCTGCCCTAACCAGAGGTCAAGAGGGAGGGGGACATTTGTTGCTGTGCTTACTTACACCTGGAACTATTGCGGCTTGGCCGCTCCAACCCGTCATCATCACATCTCATTAGATGCCTCTACGATCTCAGCCCTGCACGCCGCCTATGGGCTCGGTGGGAGGCGCTATCTGCCCCTACCACACCCCCTCCCCCAACCCAGTGCTTCACACGCGAGACCTGTCATCAATATGCATCGATCGACAGATGAGCCAAAGTATCCCATCAGGCAAGCCACGGAGATAAAATTAGGTTGTCGGTCTAGGAGACCCCGTTACGCCCGATCGGAGGTTGGGACGGAGTTGGGATGAACGGCTGCAGGCAAGGCCCAATGTGTAGCGACATCCGCGACGCTCAACCCCTCTTCGTTACCGCTCAGGGAATCCAGGCCCGCTGCGGGTATCGCGCCCGGCTGTTCTCATCATACACAGACTTGTCCACCATTGATGAGCGCCACACAAGTTTTTCGAGAAGCCTTTGTTCAATTTTCATGCGCTTAATTTCGCACAGATCATCATGTATATACATATATATATATACAGATCTAATTTATCGCTGTAGCGCAAAAGGAGGTCAAAGAAACACTACAAAGCTGAAAAGTCGCATGGCGCCATCTCGAACTTGTGAAGAAACGATGACAAGACGGTGTGAATCTCATGGTCGTTTGGACCAGGCACAGCCGTTCTTCAGTGCAGTGACCGTCGCGACAAACAACTCGAGGGACAGAATGCCTCGTACACGAAGAGCATGACTTGTTTGTGTGTGTGTGTGTGTGTGTGTGTAAGAAGACTCCCCCCTCACATCGCCACTCCACCACCACTTGACATATCAAGAAGGTTCAGCTAGGTTTGGGGGCGGAGTACGACATTCAGGATGGCAGGCAGCTTCGTTGGGTCAGCACTACTGTACGGTCTCGGCACTTTGGTACATTTGTCTGGCTGGATTCCAGAGACTATATCCCCTCTTGCATGACTTGTTGGTATTTTCGGCTCAGCCTAGTCAATGGCGTAGGAGCACTCAGCATCTTACCATCCTGAGTAGAAATATGACTTCTCATCTAGGTCCCGGGACTGATGGATCCCCCCTCTTTGACGGTTTTCCTCTTCCCATGGCTTCTTTCAACTTCTTTTGTCCGTCCGCCTTCCAGAGCGCCTTTGTAATTACACAAAAGACTGCTTCCTGAGAGTCATTTTTACCACCGCAGCGGGGTGAAAAAACATTTCTTATCCTTTCACTACCCGGTCGAAAATCGTCTCCACATTCTCTCTCTCTGTGTGTGTGTGTCTCTCGCCTTCAAGATGTCATCAGCCTCGCTCCACCTCAAGATCGCTCTCGGCCTCGTGGCCATCGCCTCCGCGATCGAGCTCGCCTTCATCTCCGCCACCGTCGCCTACCTCGTCCAGATCAACAAGCAGCACCTGGTCGCGACCGAGACCACCGACAGCAGCGAGCCCGTCAACGTTCCCAGCCTCCCCGCCAACCTCTCCGTGAACCAAGGCCACACCTCCAACGGCGCCGCGGGGACAGGCCTCATCGTGATCGCCCTCGCAGGCAGCCTCGCCCTGCACCTGCGCGGCCGGCCAGGCTACTACGCATCGACCGCCACGGGAGTCTTCAGCCGGGCTTTCTACCGCCTCTGGCTCGCCCTCAACGTTCCCGCGCTGCTCCTCACGCTGGGCGCACTGGCATATGTCTTTGCCGTGATGAATGCGCACGCCGGCCAGCGCATCGATGTCGGCGTGCTGCGGGGCCTAGACGCCGGGAGCAAGTACCCGCTGCTGGAGTGGACGCCGCAGGGGTGGTTCCAGGCGCTGCTTGAGCTGGACCTGGTCCCTGGCGATGTTAACATCGGCGCGATCAGGACTCATCTCAAGATCGCTAGGGGGTGGGAGTATAACCTGATTCCGTTCTTTATCGTGCAGCTTGCCGAGACGGGGTGTGCTCTGTGGGATGCGAGGCGGAGACGGAGGGAGGATGTGCGGTACGGGCCTGCCGTGGGAGAGAAAGACGTGCCTTATGGAGGAAAATAGATTATTGAGGACTTTAGGGGTGTGTGAAGTGTGCACTGTGGACAACAACAACAAGCAGAACACTCGTGGACCCTTCTTTCCCTGGCCTGTTCAAAATCAACATCATCCTCGAATAGTTTTCGTTACATGTCTGGACCTCTCTAGAGCCCACTTACCTTGGTCTTGCATGGTCCCAAGTTGATTTCATGTAGAATTGGTATCACCTGAGTGTGAGCCTTACCTAGGAGTGAAAATGTAAATATCTGAAGTGGGCACGAGGAGCTGGGAAATGCACACAAGTAAAATAAACAACGTTATGCAGAAATAAGTCGTCCTCTCTATCTGGTCCTCTTCATTTCAAACTCATAATCCATCTGGCCCGGAAGCTCTGCAACAGCATTTCTCCCTCAACATGATCATTTTCCTTTGCTTGGTTATAGCCGTTCATTTGCACCAAGACTTTGTTGGCTAATTATCAGTCAAGCCATCATCATGACACCACGCTTAATCATCAGTCCCATTTCCACACACACACAGCTCAAAGCCATCGAGGCTACGACTTGGCTTATCTGAGCCTTCGAATTCCTACTCGCCGTTGTTCGTATACATATACGTACTGACGCATGCTATTCATATCCTACCCATACCCTACTCCATCCTCGATCCTTTTCCTGGCTTTCCCCTTTTTTTTCTCTTTTCTCTTCTTTCTTTTCTTTCGTTTGTATTGAGAGAATGATTAACTTAACAACGTTGAAGACCAAAAGAAAAAAAGAAAAGAAAGAAAGGAATAAAAGGAGAAAAAGCAAGAGAGGACTAGCAATCTACAAGGGAGGGCAACCTAGACTGATATAGGCGGGTTCTGAAGTCAAGGCCCGATTCTTAATAATCACCGGAAGAAGTGCTCAGGACACGCACCGCGGCGCCGCCAGTAGTGACGGTTCACATGAGGAGGAACTTGGGTGAAAGTCGTCTGGGGAAGCCACTTGCTCAAGGTCGTCGGGCACGCCGTTCCACATTACCAACTTACAGTAAGCCGATTCTTATCAAGATTTCGAGATACAGCACATAAAGAGCGGCAGCCCACGCGCTGATGAGTGATCACTCAACAGCAATGACGCCATGCACGGCTCGGAATCGCCATTCCGATCTTCGTTTCGCTGCATCAGCCTGCAGGAGCTTATGTTTCGCAGTTTGCTCTAAACGCCGACCACTATTGCCGGGCGATGTGTGTGGCGGAAAGAATGAAAACAGTATAATTATCCACGCCTGGGAGCCCGACCCCGCTCTCACGAAACACTCACTTTACGCTCAACTTTACGGGGCAAGCAGTGAATCTTTTCTTTCTCTCTCTCTTTTTTTGGGCACCAAAGACCTGGCTGCCGTGCTGTCATCTAAAGACAAGAACACCATCTCTGTGTAGAACCTCCCCACTCTGCTTCATCATCATCATGGCAGATAAGCCTCTGCCGCCGAAGCTCAAGGAGAGCATAGCCAATTCCCTCTGCGAATACCGACAGCTTGGGAAGAGTGGCCTCCGCATTTCTGTCCCGATATTTGGGTGCATGAGCTTTGGCGACCCGAGGACCCTGCCATGGGCCATTGGCGAGGACGAGGTACGTTTATATCCAACCTCTCGCCTGCTTGAACTCTTCACAATATCCACATCCAATTTTTTTTTTTTTTGCCTTTCCTTCTTAAAGCTGACTCTCTCCTGCCCTTCACCAGGCTCTCCCCCTCCTGAAGGCTGCCTACGACAAGGGGCTCACGAGTTGGGACACGGCAAATGTCTACTCCAACGGCGTCAGCGAGGAGATCATCGGCAAGGCCATCAAGAAGTATGAGCTCCCGCGCCACAAGCTGGTCATCATGACCAAGTGCTATGGTGCCGTCTCCGAGGACCCAGAGGGCCGCTACGTGCTACAGAGAGACGCCTACCATGCCTCCAAGGACTACCAGAACCACTTCGGGCTGGGCCGCCTGGCCATCTTCAACCAGGTCGAGGCCTCGCTGAGGCGTCTAGACACGCCGTACATCGACCTGCTGCAGATCCACCGGTTCGACGGCACGATCCCCATCGAGGAGACCATGGAGGCGCTGCACGACCTCGTGAAGTCGGGCAAGGTCCGCTACATCGGGGCGTCGAGCATGTGGGCCTTCCAGTTCGCCCAAATGCAGTTCGCCGCCGAGAAGAACGGCTGGACCAAGTTCGTCTCCATGCAGAACCACTACAACCTCCTCTACCGTGAAGAGGAGCGCGAGATGAACCGCTTCTGCGACGCCACGGGGGTCGGGCTGATCCCCTGGGCGCCTCTGTGCCGCGGCCATCTCGCCCGCCCGCCGTCCGAGTTTGGTAGCACGCCCAGGTCCGAAGGCGAGAAGCAGAGCAGCCCGGGGAGCCACGGGACCGTGGAGCCCGACCTGACCATTATCAAGAGGGTCATTGAGATCGCGGACAAGAAAGGCTGGCCCATGTCTCATGTGGCCCTGGCGTGGATCAACAAGAGGGTTGCCAGCCCCATCATCGGGTTCAGCAAGCTGGAGAGGATCGACCAGGCCGTCTCGGCGCGGGGCAAGGTGCTTACCGAGGAGGAGGACAAGTACCTGGAGGAGCTGTACGAGCCTAAGAAGATCCAAGGACACTCGTAAACGCTTCCGTATGTCATTTGCGGAACTGCGGTATTCTAGTCAGAATATGTTGGTCCATGAGCTGATGGCTCCATTTTCATTTTTTTTTTAAAAAAAACTTTGGGAAATATTCAAGTGTTCATGTGCATTGAAAAGATCACGGGGAATATCAGAATGAAACAGACAAAAGAGAATGAGCTCACACATGCGCCTCCCCTGACTCCAGCTTTCGCTTCTTCTTGTTCTTCTTCTTCTTCGCTCTAGAAAGTACGCGTATCGCCGAGTCAGGCTGCATTAAAACCCCTACCTGTGTCTAGGTTAGTGCAACGTGAGGCTATTTGACACAGTTACCGCAAAGGCCATGAGAGCGGGACTTTGATGTTTAAAGCCCGGATCACAAACTATTTCTGTGCTGGGGCAGGAGAACAATATTATGTTCTGTGAGAACTAAGGAAAAAGGGAACAAAAGGGGGGAGGGAGAAGGAAGACAAAGAAAAGGAAGAAAAAGAAAAGAAAAGGAAAGGAAACAGCGCTCCGTTCTCTTGCCTCAGACCCTCTCTCGGCTCTCAAAGGAAGGTCTGTTTCGTCTCGGAATCACCCTGCGATCCACGAGCTCGGCGGCCCAACGCACACCTCGCTTCCTCTTCTTGGGCACCAGGGCCCTCTTCCTCGAGCGGGCCTTCTTTTTGGCCGCTCCTTGTCCCTTTCTTCCTCCCCTCCCTGCTCTTCCCCCCTCATTCATCTCGTTCATCTCGCTGAAGCGGCGCTTCAGGATCGGTCTGGGCGGCGCGATGGGGGCTATGATCTGTCCCGGCATCAGCGTGGACCCGTAGGCTCTCTGAAGTTCTCCGGCGTAAAGATGGAACAGTTGGCGGGCCTCTGAAAAAGAAGAAACGTTTAACTGGTCAGCTTAATGCGCTCAAGAAAGGCCGATAAATTATAGAGGAGAAAGTGTTCACTTACCACTGCCCTGGGGAAGAGGAATCACATCAGCTACGCCTGTCATTGGGTTGACCAGCTGGTCCTTACCACCAGGCAAACGCGCCACCCACTCGCGGTACTGGACCAAGCGAGATGCAGCCCGGTGTGCCCAGGTCTCGGGCATGCGAGGGCCGTACTTGTTCGAGAACCAGGTCTCCCCGCGGAGAAGACACCTCTCCAGCTCCATGAGAACGTCTCGAATCGCCTAGAAACGAGAACCTGTCTCAATTGTAGGGTGGACGACGGGACGACGGTCAAAGACAAGGTCAAAAACGAAGTTGCGGAACTGATTGACTGTCTCTGGGCTGACGGCACCCGCGTCACCACCGCGGACTTCGCGGATGACCATCGTCCAGAACAAGACATCGAAGTGCTCGCTCTTGCGCTCGCTGGTGGGACTCGTTGCATCGTATTGGATGTACAGGTCAGAGAGGTGTTTGACGAGGCGGAGGAGGCGGAGGAGATTGTTGGTGATGATGTCGGACGGACGGGTGAGGGCTTCGATGAGCAAGTCGCCCTCGATCTTGAGGTTCTGGATGAAGACATCGCCAACCTCAGTGCGATGTAGTCTGGCCAACGCGCGGCGTATTTCTTTCACTTCGCCCACCATCGTTCTTGTAGTGGTGATGGTGTCTTGCCAAGGGAGTCTGTGGTTTGTTCAGGTTTGTACAGACGGAACGTTCAGAAGTTTTGGGAGCGCACTTGTGAATAGGGAGGAGAGATAAAAGAAATAAATATGCACTAGCGTATTGAATCAAAAACACTCAATGGCAGGGTCACGCGTTCGTGTGTTCGCGAGCTCGCGACGCAGTTCCCTCCACCGACAATATCAACAGTTCACTATAAGAGAGATCTTTGGAAATAAAACCTAGACCGACTTGAATGTCAGTTAAAACAATTCATCATTATCCCAGGAAATATTTGTTACATAAATAGCAATTGTTTAAAAAAGTGCAAAAATTGAATCAAAGGCTCCTAGAGGCTAGGATTGTACATACAGCTGCCTAAAACCAGGGGACTGTATCTTATAGTGCAGAGGGATTTGCAGTTAACCACCTCGACCACTACACTACGTACACGGCCTTTGATTCGCTAAGTGATAGTGCAACTGTTGGATTTGTTTATCCAGCCACCGACTGTCATTAGACAGTTGTTAGGACGCTCACTACCTGCCCGCCTTGTTTCGGAGCCTATATACATACAACCTGCTTGTTCATACTGGTGCTAACGTCAAAGACGGCTCCCAGCCAGGTCCCGCGAGACAGAGAAAGACACTACAGACCTCCGGGCACTAAAGGATAACCATCCCCAGTGCTCACTGGAAATGATGTGGTCGGTATGGACAGGAAGGCCTCGCACAAGAGAGGTTGAGACGAAAGAATATACACGAACTGTCAGTGACAACTACTTGAGATGATTATAGCGGGATTTATTGTGCCCATGTAAATGATTACAAACACATCGTATGTTTATGAGATAAGCCTCTCAGATATTCACACTCATGGCAAAGACTCGCGTTCCGACTGGCCGCAGCCTCAAAAGTACACCTGCAGTCATGTAGTGACACGACATGTGCAGGTGGATCACCTCAGCCACAAGACAACCCATTGTTAGCATTGATCTTGAAAACGGAAGACAGCTTGTGCCTACGGAGCAATTGATATATATTCTGATGTATATGGTAATACCACATGCACTATAAAAGTTGCCATTTCGGAGAGCCCCGGCCAATCAGAGCCTGCCTGTCCTTGGTGCACACGAATACGACCCAACTTACCTCGGTATCATCACTAGCATGACTTGTATACTCCTCGGACCATCTCCAAAGTCCTATCCGGACGGCCCTGAGGTCTTGTGACGGCTATTGGCGTCAACACTAGCGCTATCCCCGCTCTATTCGCCGGTGAACAACCTTGGAAGTAAGCCCAGGATGGATCTCCAGCGATCCCACACCGAGAACTAGCAAGGAACTTACACAGGGAAGACACATCCTCGGAGCATTACAACAAGAACACTCAAGAGTACTTAAAGATAGATCGTAGCCAGAGGCTACCAGACAGTCCGTCTAGAGACCGTGTGTGCAAGACTAGCAATCTGTTCCACTTCATCTCGGTGGTTGCGTTTTAACAAAAATGGCCTCACGCATCTTGCTCTTCCTGATATCAACATGCGCGCCTGTGCAGGCCCTCGCGCTGCCGACAACACACAGCACACAAATGCGGGCCAGGGCTGGTACCAGTGACATGAACCTCGCCACACCAATCCCACCAACTCGCGATCCCTTCTACAGCCCAACAGAAGGCTTCGAAACGGCTAGGCCCGGGACAGTCTTGCGCATACGTGAGACCCTCGGGAACCTCACAGCCCTGGCCGGCGTGAACTGCTCGGCAGCCTACAATATCGTATACCGGACCACCAATAGTCGTTACAATGCGGATTATGCAGTGACCACCATCTTCGTACCGGCCAACCCAAGCCCAGCCCTCTTGTCATATCAGGTCCCTTACGACTCGGCATACCTAGATGCTAGTCCCAGCTACACGCTCTACAGCACCGGCGGCGCGTCCTGGATGCAAGACGTCAGCACAGCACTGTCTCTTGGGTGGTTCGTCAGCGTCCCGGACTACGAGGGCCCGCTGGCATCGTTCACCGCGGGCGTCCAGTCCGGCCACGCCACCATCGACTCGGTCCGCGCAGTCCTCAACGCAAACGCAAGCAATGGTCTCGGCCTGCCCCCAGGCACTCGATCCGCCATGTGGGGATACTCGGGCGGTGCGCTGGCCAGCGAGTGGGCTGCCGAGCTGCAGGTCCAGTATGCGCCGGAGCTGGGCTTCAGCGGCGCCGCACTCGGCGGTCTCACGCCCAACGTGTCGAGCGTCCTGTACTCCATAGACGGGCAGATTGACGCAGGGCTGGGCCCTCGTCCTTCTTGGGCCTGTCGAGCCAGTACCCGGAGCTCAGGAACTTCCTGGTCTCCAAGCTCAAGACCACGGGCCCTTACAACGCGACCGGCTTTCTCGCTGCTGAGAATTATACAAACGCCCAGGCCATAGAGGCCTTTGCGTTTCAGAACATTACGGATTATTTCGCGGATGGCATCTCTGACCTGCTGGGCCCGCTGGCGCTGAGCGTCGCCAATATTGAGGGTCAGATGGGGTATCATGGCGTCCCGCAGATGCCGATCTACGCCTACAAGGCCATCGCAGATGAAGTGAGCGTCGTTAACGACACAGATGTACTGGTCGCACGATACTGCAATGGTGAGTCCCCCTTGCCGGCTTGCGGCGCCACAAGACTGAACAGCTTGAGAGGAATGTGGCTGACACCTCACATGACCTAGTCGGAGCAAACATCTTGTATGACAGGAACACTATTGGAGGACATGCAGCAGAAGAGACCAATGGCAAACCCGCTGCGCTGTCATTTCTGCGGAGCATTCTCAGCGGTATGAATGCGACAGGCTTCCCGTCCTCTGGGTGCAAGACTCAAGATGTCAGTGTTAATATCACGGACTCGGTGTTCTAGACGTCGATCGTCATAATTAGTTAGCAAATCGTCCATCGACAGAGGACTAAGTCACCAAGATATGTAATTACCCGGTACTCGTTCAGGATCTGGCGAGAATTTTTGATGATGACGATTTATATTTCGGTGGTGATAGCTGCTCAAGATAAATGTTATGATATAGATACATGCGGCAGTACACACACTCCCTGTGATGTTCCTCACAGCCTTGCCTGGTACGACTGCCCAGCCCACCCAGGCTGAGCCTTCCAGAACTGTAAGAACTTCCCGATCAAGGTTTCGTCTATGCTGATTCCCCCAGCCAGCCGGGGCGAGACCTTGGCCGAGTTCGACATGTCCACCATCAGCGCGGCGAATGCATCTTCCTGGGCATCGTCCTTTTTCCCCGAAGCCAACAACCTGTAGAACTCGAGCAGGCGGTACGGCGGGTTTCGAAGTACGTTCGAGTCGGACTTCTCAAGACGGTCTACCCACTCGGACCACGGGACGGTCTCGAAGGTTAGGCCGTTGTTCCTCAGGGCGGGAAGGACGTCGGCTTTCCAGAGGAGAGCCTTGGCATTCGCGACGTGGTACACCGCCAGGGACGGAATCGAATCTTTTGTGGCGCTGTCGACATGATCTAGAAGGGCGATATCGGTGACTGCCGCCCCCGTCACGTCTGAAGGCAGCCAGTGTACTGCTTCGTCATGGTTTCTGGCCGCTGGGATGGCCCCAATCGTGCACGCGGCTGCCAGGATCTGAGGCCAGGCTTCCTTCGCGTTCCACATGCCGTGTTTCGTATCGCCGCAGATCTGGCCCAGCCTCACGATGCTCATTGACAGCCCAGCCTTCGCAGCGGCGGAGCAGATCTGTTCCGTGGTCCACTTCGACAGGGCGTAGTTGGTAGCATTGGCTGCGGCCTCGAAGCCCTGTAGCTTCTCGCGTATCGGAATCGGCTTCGCGTGGAGGATTGCACCGACGGTCGAGATGAATACGAAAGCAGGTTTCTCCTTCAGCTCTGACTGCAGGGCCAGGCTGATGAGGTCAAAGGCGCCTCTGCAGTGCGGTTCGAAGCTCGTGAACTTCATGTTGAAATTGACAGCCCACGCGTTGTGGATGATCACTGTGACTGATTGTCTGAGTGTCTCATAATCATCTTGAGAGAGACCCATCCTCTCACAATCGTATAAATCATAAGGGATGGTGATGATCTTTCCGCGCTGTTCAGCCGTAAGGTCCTCGACGAGGTGGTTCTTGATTAGGACATCGTCTAGCCGTTGTGAGACAGGGCTGGACTGCTTTGATCTGATTAGGCAATACACTCGATTCACAGTGGACCGCTTGACAAGCGAATGCAGGATGTGACAGCCGATCACGCCCGTTGAGCCTGTAAGAAGCTGTTGTGATAATTTTATCAAGGTGTCAGCTCAGAAGGTCCAGTCGTGCCGTCCATCATCGCAGTGAAGGAGGTCCGCAGCCTGTTGTTATGTGAGACGTACCACAACATCACCACTCTGACGAGAGTCGACTGATCCGACTCTTTGTTCTGGGAAGTACGAGAACTTCCTTATCCAGTCGTGGGCGATGGCCTTGACGTCTGAGTCCTGCGGGGTTACCATCGCGTGAGCCGCTTGCTGAAACGAGCCCGTGAGATCTGCCACAACGATGATCGACTAATCCATGAGCAAAGGGTGTGGATATCTGTATGAGGATTCTCATAAACCGAAACAATATGGTGATAGCCACCTTTGAAAGCCAGGGACATCAAAAAAGAAGCCGATGATATCGGATGTTGCTGGGTCAAAATCACCTCTAGAGCCGGGTCCACATCGATATACCTCGGTAGAATCGTGGATGACGAACAGCACTACAGAAGTGGTAAGGGAGGGTATCGACTCTACTGCGGTGCAATAATACATATTGACTCAGCGCTAATGGCGATTGCTTACACTCCTCTGCTTTCCCTGATGCGCTCTGCTTCCATAGCAGTGGCAAAAGAAGACCATGGCAGATTAGGGTGTCTGCTGTACGAACGAGGAATACCCGCCCACAAATAGACCTCGGCCCCTGGCAGAGCCATCGAGACTTGTGCTGGGCCAGGCGGGGAGAGTTTCTGGATAGAGAATCCCGAGTTCTTCTTTTGCTCTGCAGCATATTATGCTCTTCCCGCATTCCTTCCTCTTGCAGCCGGTTTTTCCTCCAATACCCGTTCCGGCCAGTGCAGCATACCGCGGTTGTTGGCACACATTATCTTTCGTCACCGTGGTGAAGGTCCCAGACCTCTGGATTCCGTGTCGTCGCGGTCTTGGTCGTAGCCTTGTCGCCCCGTCGCTCGTCTCGAGAGGATTCGATGAGAGTCTGGCATAAGCTGTTAAACAGGCTTTACCTCCTACAGCTGCAGCCACAGTTCTTAAAGTTGTCCTAATGATTAATTCTATGGCCAGTCTTCCCGGAGCTATATTTCCTCCATGTTTTCTTTCTTTCTTTCTTTTTTTTTTTTTTTTTTTTTGGTGAGCCAAAGAGACCAGAAAGATATTTAGAAAATTGGTATTAATTGTTGAAAAGTGTTTTGTAGCACCGGGGCTGCGATGCATACATTTTGACCTGGACGGCACGTTCACTCTCGTCGTGTTACACATGTTCTGGAAATAGAGAGGACAAGTGCGACAAACAGATCAAGGAGACTGTCTCATTATATGTATATATATATATCTGTTGCCAGAAAGATTAGCTAATTCATCTCGTAGAATATTCTCGCTGAAGCCACCACGTTTGAAATTTTATACATCATCAGTGCATGCTGCCTCTTGGCCTGGTTGGCAGTCCCCCAAGGCTGTCGACAGTCATGGATTGCTTCTGATCAGGATGTCATGTGTTGTGCTTGACGGGCATTAGCCTGAAGGAGCCATGGTGTTGCCCAGGTAAACAACGTTGAAACCATGCGAATGGCAAACCAAACCCAACCCAGCCAATGCACCTGCGAAATGACATAGATTTCGCAATACCGAAGAAGAAGAAAAAATTCAAAGCTTTGTTGATGAAAGTCAAGACGCACCCTTGCGAATCCCACGGGATGGCTCGAGGGCGCAGCCGTGGGCTAATTACCACACGCGACTGTAGTGATGAAAGCCTCAGGCATATCGTTAACACGACCTTCGTAGTGAAGCCCATGTGATAGAGGAGCTGATATGAGCTGCAACGGAGGTTGTCAACTCCAAACACGCCCGTGTATCCAAGGTCTGGCTATGATATGTTAGACGTGGCCAATCATTCACCAGCTGAAACCTTGATTGTTCAGAACCGAGGACGGGAAGCTATGATCAAGTATGAGCAAATATTTTTTTTTCATTTGGAAAAAAAGGGATAGATAAACACATTTTAGCCCTGTCGAAACATGAGTGAATAAACATAACAAATAGGCAAAGTATATGTGGGTCGAAACGTTTGGATCAATGGCTCGGGTAGGAGGTGGAGGGGTTGGGCAACGAGCGCCACAGTGAATACCGGCCGCCGTCTTGTGGTCTGCAAGAAAGCCTTTTAATTGTCCAGCCAGTCGGGTTTTTGAGGTCCTTGTCTTATCAGACGACGAGAGCCGCTCCAGGTCAGCAGTGGCTCCGGAGACACTCGCACCGCACTTGATGTCGTCAGCAGGGAATAAATGACTGCGGTCAGTGCCCAGGTGGCGCATCTCCTGAGCAAGTTCTCACGGCAGATTGTGGGAGGCTGGCTTGGCAGGATCACCATCTTATATCATGCCCAAGGCTACATAACACAACTCGGCCTCTTTCTGGCCTTGTCTCTCTAAGATTCCCAAAGTTACAGCAGCAAATGATAACAAAGCTGGACGGCGAAGCTTCACCACATATAACACAGCACAGTCCCGCCAGGAGAAACATGTACTTTTGGCGGGAAAAAACGACAGTGTATTATACGGTACCACGTATATGGCATATATCCGATTCGTGCGTCCTCCCGCTTGAGCGAGATGCAGGCATCCCTGCATAAACTTGCTCAACAGAACATGCACGGTCGACGAAACATGCTCAGGCTACCGGTGGAACACGGTGGGACGGCCCCATAGGCTCGGGGCAGGTCTGCCCAACCAGAGGCCCTGCCTGACGGGAATGTTGGTACGCCCGGCTATTCCCTGCTACCGCGTGCCGTGGCGAGCTGGACGGTTCGAGTGTGGAAGTGTGAACCGAAATCTTGCGCAAAATAACTAGGGAAATCCCCAAGAGGATGAAAACTTGCTCTGTGGGAGGGGGGGGGGTATAGGACCTCTCTTTAGGAGTGATACATAGCAGAGAGGAAAGGGAAGGAAGAAGGAAAAAAAAAGGAAAGGCAGAAAAAAAAAGAAAGGCTCGAGTAGTCTTTTCGATCGACACTATAGAACCTCGTCTTTTTCTCTTTTCTGTCTCTAGCCATCTCTTCTTGTCTCTGGCAGAATTCTTCTCTCCTTACGTATCTGAACGGGCATCATCACATCCTGTCAATCAAGTTCCCTCTTGGCCCACCGTCAGATCTCTCGCCCAAGATGGGTGTCCCGTGGCTGTATTATCCGCTCATGCTGCACATGTTTCGCGACCCAGGCGAGTGTGATCTGACGCCAGAACAATGTGTATACAAGAGCCAGACGTGGAGGAACTGGTAAGTTCCCAATGGCCCATCTCTTTGCTATTAGTGAATATCGTGACCTCGTGCTGACCCTTGGCTGTCTCTGTTCCCTCTTTTCTCTTCTCTCGCAGGTACATAGCCGACTACGTCTATGGCCGAGGGACGGTCTACTTCTTCCTCATCACCATCTTCCTCTGCACCAGCGGCTTCCTCGCCCTCAAGCACACGCCCGCCGGCACAAGGACCCGCGCATGGTGGCAGAAGCTGGTAGCCATCTTCCGCTTCTCCGCCTACCGCCGCTATGAAGTCCTCCACCGGTGGCAGACACCCACCCTGGGCGTCATGTTCCTCCTGGCCGCGGGCTTCATCTTCTTCACAGCCATGACCCTCGGACCAAGGCCCTACTACTGGCCCACCACGGCCGCCTTTGGCGACTCGCCCCCCCTGGCCACCCGCAGCGGATGGCTGGCCCTCGGCGCGACGCCCTTTGTCATCCTGTTTGCGACCAAGGCCAACGTCATCGCGACGCTGTCGGGGGTCAGCCACGAGAAGCTTATGGTCTTCCACAACTGGCTGGCCTGGGCTGTCCTCGTGCTCGCACTGCTGCACACGTTCCCGTTCATCGTGTACAACTACAAGGAGGGCATGATGACGATGCAGTGGACGACCAACTTTTCGTACTGGACCGGTGTGGCTGCCATCGTGCCGCAGGCGTATCTCACCTTCATGTCTGTGCCGTGGATCAGGTCAGTAGTCCCTGTTGCCCTCGTCCAGGGTACAGAGAGAGGGGTGAAGAGAGAGAGATGATGATGATGATGATGAAGCTGACCTCTTCTGTTGCTGATTCTTTCTTCTTGTAGAAACGCCTGCTACGAATTCTTCAAGGCCACGCACTACTTCATGGCCATCGTCTTCATGGTCTTCTTCTTCATCCACTGCGGCTTCACCCTCTCCTCCGCGTACGTCTCTGTCCAGTCCTCTCTCCCTTTCATCACTCTCCGCCCTCAGGCTTCCTAACATCACCATCCCACAGCGACTACTTTATCGTGGCCGGCGTCCTCTACGGCCTCTCCTGGTGCTACTCCCAGATGAAGACCTACTTCGAACACGGCCTGCGCCACCGCGCCACCATCACACCCCTCTCGCCCCGCTGCCTCCGCGTCGACATCCCCGTGGGGCCCTTGACCCTCTGGCGGCCAGGCCAGCACATGTTCCTCCGCTTCTTCGGCCTGGGCGCCCACCACGCTTTCACCGCCCACCCTTTCACCATCTGTAGCCTGCCCGACGAGGGCCGCCTCGTCGGCGTTCCGCAGTCCGTCATGTCCTTTTACGTGAAACCACGCGGCGGCTTCACGGGCCGCCTGGCTGCCATCGCTGCGGCGCGAGGCGGTGGCGCCGTCAGTGTGCCTGTGCTGATGGAGGGTGCGTACGGTGGGCTCCACGGCAGGCCGCTGACGGCATATGAGCGTGCGCTGGTCGTGGCCTGTGGCTCTGGCGCCGGGTTCTCCCTGCCCTTTGCGATGGAGTGGATTGCTGCGCAGGCGGTGGCTGCCGGGCGGGATGCTGGTGGCGAGGAGGGTGTGAAGGAGGTGGCGGCAGCTGCCAAGGCGCCCAAGAAGATGACTCTTGTCATTGTGACGCGCGACACCAAAATACTGGAGTGGTACGAGGCGGCGCTCTCGGAGTTCCTGGAGTCCCAGAACCTGGACATGCCCGAGGGTGCTCTCGAGATCAAGGTGCACCTGACCTCGGAGGCCGACGACGACGATGAGAAAGACAGTGACGCCGAGGCCGGCAGGACAATGCCCCCCTCGTCAGAAGACGGCAAGGTTGAGCCCCTGTCGTCAACGTCGCCCGAGAAGATGACAAAGCTGGGCTTCAAGACCTTTACAGGACGACCCGACCTAGCAGCGGTGGTGCGCAACTTCACCATGGAGGGGACTGGGTCGGTGGGCATGGCTGTCTGTGGGCCGTCGTCAGTGCTGGCGGCTGTGCGCGACGAGGCTGCTGCAGCCGAGATGAGGATATTGAGGTCGGGACCTGGGGCCAAGGAGGTTTATCTCTACTCGGAGATGTTTGGCTGGTGAGGAGGGCAGACGATGCAAGAGGCTGGGCCTGGATCAAGTCCTACATAATAAATGAGACCATGAGCTTGAGTTACCCTGCTTGCTTCTATTCTGCCGAGAGTGATATTGTTCCCTTGGATGACCTGCAAGAGAGGACGTCTGGTTTACTTATTACCGCCAACATCATCGTCATCGTATCTGCTGGGGAGAAACATGGCACTATCTGGTTATGAAGGGTATTGTGAGTTGATAAGCCTGCTTCTGCTGTGATCCCTCGGCCTTTTTCCCAAGGCTTGATGATATTTTCTAGTCTGCCCAACAAAAAGAAATCTTGGGCCATTCCCCCAGAGGGTGAGAGAGAGAAGAAAAAAGAAAAAAAAATAAGAAACTCCATGGCAGAAGAAAATATAGTACGAGCGCCTGATCATACACAGGACTAGTAGACCGCGCCTCTAGTATCAAAACAAACTCTCGAAGAAATGGGGAGGGAGGAAAAAAGATCACCGTAACCCACGAAATAGTTGTAACCAGTAGTATTACCACCAACGCCTGAGCAGGGAACTGCCCCTCCGATCCTAGCCTACACGGGCCGCAGGTCTTTCGAGTGCAGGGCCTTGGTCCATCTCGGGAGCTTGCGGTCTCGTTCGTATATGAAGCCGCAGTTGTTGCACAAGGACTGCGGTCGATGTCAGTCTGGTCAGTCTGTGTGGTCAAGGAGTGAATCCGGCCAGCAGGTAGGAGGGAACTCACCCTCGGTCCGCGCGGCCCGTCGCGGACGGCCCAGATACAGGTCCCCCAGATCTCACAGTGAGAACACCGCCAGGTGAACCGCTCATGTTCTGCAAGCGCCCCGCCGCCGCCATATCCACCTCCTCCGACGTCGGGCGTGAATCTGCCGCCCGGCGTCCCCGACCTCGCCAGCGGCGACAGGCTTCTGAACCGCTTCTTCTTCTTGCTCCGCTCACCGCGGCCCATTCTCTCCTCCTCCTGCTCGATCAGGCCGGCAAAGCCGAAGCCCGAGGGCACACCGCCGATCATGCCCGTGTTGCTCGAGAACCGCGCCGTCTCCCTGCGTAGCCGCCTGATCTGCCGCTCGCGGTCGCCTTCCCGCTTCTCGATCTCCTCCTTGCTGAGGATCTCGATCTTGGGCTCCCAGTCGTCTGCGAGGTGCTCCGGGTCGTACCGCCAGCCCGCACGCTCCCCATGTGACGTGATGGCCGCGTCATTGGGGAAGTCATTCGCGTTCAGCGCGGTGGCGCCCACCCACCCCGATATGACGCCGCCAGATTCGCACGCTTCCTTCTTCAGCCGCAAGACCGCCTCGTAGATGGCATGCGTCATCGCCGGGACCCATTCGCCGGTGAGGCCGAGGTCCGCGCACGTCTGCCGGGAGAAGGCCTCAGCCGTTCCAGGAGGGTGTAGCAGGGACCATTCGAACTTGTCCGAGTAGAGCTGGTTCCCCATGTTGATGGTGAGGTTGATGATGCAGCGGTAGGTGTCGTCCGGGTTCAGGTCGTCCGCGTCGGGCGAGACATGCTCTGCGGTCGCAGCCACCTCGGCTGTAGCGCCCTGGGCGGGCGCGGATGGTGCGGTCGGGCCGGGGGTCGAGATGGAAAGCCTCGAGGGCGTCGCCGGGAGGCGGGACAGACCGCTTCGCACGGGGGTGTCGGCGCCGTTGAATCCCAGCGCTGCCGGCTGGGGGGTTGCAGGTATGCTCGTCCCGGCCTGTCGCTGGGGCGGTTCGGCCGAGGACGCGTGGGAATGAAACAGGGGGTGCAGGGCGACGCCTGCGTACTCCTCCAGCTGCGTGCGGATCTGCTTGCTGATCTCCGTGATGAACTGTTGTCGGTGGGAGGGAGGGAGATCGAGGTCCTGCACGAGCGTCGCGGCGAACTGGTCTGTCGTCACGAGGGTCTCGTGGAGGTTCCACAGGAACGTATCCTTGAGCCTGTATGGCAGCGTCATCTCGCCCATCCTGTACTGCGGCGCATTGTAGTCGACGCCGAGCGCGCCCTGGGGCGGGAGGGGATGAGGCGGCTGGGGAATGAAGGCCGGGACGTCGAGGTCGATGCGGATCGGAATCAGGGTGAGAGGCAGGCACGACTGCGCGTAGCCCTGCATGTCGGCGAGGCCCTGCTTCGACTTGTTCATCCACTCGCGGTATATGCCCTGCATCTCGACAGGCTCTGATGTTTCCTTGTTGACCTTGTCGCTGGGGTCAACCTTGGTGGTGCTGTCCTCGCGTCGCAAGCTGCGCAGGCCGGTGGGCCGCCGTCGGTCGTCCGAGTCCGAGTCTTCTATATCATAGCCATCCTCTGCATAGTTGATGATCGTGGTCCCTCGCTTGGTGGTGCGCGCGAGGGGGTTGGCCGGTTGGGACGAGGGAAGGACGGGCGTCAAGAGGGTGTTGGTGTAGGTGCGCAGACGGGGCGCGTAGGTCGAGAAGAAAGCCTGCGGCTCTTCTCTTGTGGCCGCCATCTTCGCATGCGAGGGAGCGGTATCCAGAGGTTTCCGATGAGGCCGGCGAGGGAGGTCGCGAGGACGTTGTTATCTCGTAAGATTCAAGCTCGTCAGAAGGAAGGGAGGAGAGGAGAGGGCCGGTAGTTAGGGCGGCCCGGGGTGGCCCTGGAGGAGCCTCTCGGGGTGTGTCGTCAATTGATCACTGAACGGGATGAAGGTTGAGAGGCGTGACCAGGCTGTGGATGAGTCCCAGTGGCTGAAATGATATCTGTGAAGAGTGAGGGGTGGTTGGATGAGAAGGCGGTTGATGTCTGTGGAATGGTTACTTGGTAGTTTTTTTTTTTTTTTTTTTTGGCTTTGCAGGTATGGACGGTCTATCGCGTCCTCAAGCCAAGCTGGAGTCGCGCCTGACTGGGCAAGGGTCGGGGCTTTGGGGAGAAGCTTGGACCACCTCCCCCACCATATCGCCTCCAGTAACGGCTAGGCTAGGCCAGGCCAGGCGTGCCAGGCTCAGGGGGCCTTCTCCCTTAGCACAGCCAGTGTACAGGGGGCAGCCATTGCTGTGTGTACAGTGTGTACAGTAGGGGACGTGACCATTATGGGTGCAGGGGGGTTCTGTAAACCACTAAAAGAACAGAAGCAGATGTGCGGCCAAGTTATGATGCATCCAACCAGCATCTTCTGCTTCTTAATTAAGACTACCACGAAGAGAGAGACAAGAAGAAGAAAAAGTCCTGCACGGCTCCTCATGCAGGAAGACAGGTCCACGACACAGGTGCAGGTCACCCGGATCTGCCGCTGGCATTGTCTGCCTTCACCTACAGTTCCAACAGCGTCTGTCTCTCCTCCTGCGAGGCCATCTCATGTCTCGTCATGCCTGCAGAATTGGTCAGTACACACAGCCCTCAAAGCCAAACGAGCCTTTCTCTCTATGCACCCGTACTCTTCGCCTGCTTCCACTCTTCCACCCAGGCCTTGACAAACTGGACCTCCTCCGCCTGGACGTCCTTGATGGTCGCAGGCGGGAGGGTGGCTGTCGTCTCGTTGGGGAACAGGCCGTTCTCGTCCCAGTGGTGCACCGCGTCTGGGATCAGGTGCACAGGCTCGTCCGTCGTCGAGTCCCTCTCGGGCAGCCCGATCGCGAGCGGTGTCGCCTGGCGCCAAGGGTCGTGCTGCCCACCGATGATGGCAAGGCGCGGGTACGAGATGTTGAACCCGCCCCACTGGTTGATCCGCTCAATGTCCGAGGGGGTCGTGATGTTGAAGGCCTCCTTGCACACGACCGATTCGTACTCGAGGTCGATCAGGCGCGAGATGAGCGGCAGCTGGTCCTTGGGCACGCCCGAGCCCGTCTGGAGGTAACCCCACTCGAAGCAGTACTGGTACGGCCACGACCGCCAGGTCTGGCTGATGTCGTCGAGCTCGTAGAAGGTCGAGTTGTAGTTGGTCAGGCACTCGTCCTGCGTCAGGCCCTCCGCGGCGCACGCGCTGACGACCTCATCGTTCACGAAGCCGATGTAGTTGAGCATCGGGCCTGTGAGCGCAGCCGTCTCGTCGGCGTACCCGGCAGCCCTGAGTAGCGTGACCACCTCGCCCTGCTTGGAGGCGGTGTTGTTGTACAGCAGGGCGGTGCTGCTCACGGCGTCGCAGTAGGTGCCGTACGTCGTGTCGTTCACTGCCGGGTCCCAGTTCGTGCTCTGCAGCCCGCCGATCCCGCCCGAGATGGCGTTGGCGAAGTCGTCGCTGCGCGTCACGTTGCCGAGCCCAAAGACGTCCTTGAGCTGCTGCACGTAGTCCGTCCCGCTCTTGCCGATGAGGATGTTGTCGACGACATTGGTGAGCTTCTGTGTGTTGGTGGCGCAGTCGCCTGGGGCAAACAGCTGGGCCGCCTCGTAGTACTGCCAGTAGTCGTAGATGGCCTCTGTCACGCCGGAGCTCGAGATGGCCCCCCAGTAGATGTCCGGGTACAGCTTGCGCAGGAACGCGACAAAGGCGCCGGCATAGCTTCCTCCGTACGCGATGTACGGCACGCTGGAGGGCGAGAGATCAAAGTCCTCCAGCCCCTCGAACTGGACGTGCGTTGCAAAGTACGCCATGTCTGCCAGGGCTTGATCGGTCGTCAGGAATCGCAGATTTTCCGTGCTGAGGTCCGGCGTGGGAAAACTCGTTCCGTAGTAGCGGTGTTCCAGGATAACGCCCAGCCCGCCGGTAGCATTGGCGAGAATAGACACAATACCCTTCTGAAGATACGGCAAGCGGTCGACACCGGTATCCTCGCCACTCTGGAGGACAATGACGGGTCCGCCTTCTTGGTAGTGGCTCGCATCGAACCAGTATCTCAGGTTGAAAGTGCCATTGGTCTGTGTCCTGGTCAGCAAGCAGAACAAGCCAGGTCCATGCACAATGCGATCTATTCGGAGTGTTTTTTTTTCTTCTTCTCTTTCTTCTTCTTTCTTTTCTTTCTTTCTTGTTATATAGAAGGGAAAGAAAAGATAGAGAAAAGAGAGAAAATAGAAAGAAAAGGACGGACAGGAAAATGGTGTCCGACATACATGAGGTTCATATATCGAGTCATTATGAAAGTGGTCAATAGGCACGCTGAGATTGTAGGCCGGATACAGCAGGCTCGGGTCGACATCGCGAGACTGCAGTCCCCCGGCGAGACTTCGACTATACCCGCGTTCCCGCACCGCGGCGTTGTCTGCCATGGCCTGGAGCTGGCTGACCGTGGACTTTGTCCGCAGGGCGTCGGCAGCACCAAGCCCTAAAAGGGCGGCAACAATGCTCTTCCACGCCATATTCGAAGATTCGCTCGCCGGTGATCTTCACGATAGTAGGCGGAGGGTTTGGGAACCACGTAATGGCTCAAGAGCACAAGGGAAAGAGGAGGGGGATAAGCATGACAGGTTTATAAGCAGAGGGGCTCAACTCACCAGGGTGGCACTGACAACATTCGACATGCAGTAATTAGCAGGAAAGAGGCGACAGGCTATGACTGGGCCAGGTAGTATCGTCTGCAGGGAGGAGCAGCGGTCCTGATCACCGAGAAGAGCTCGGCACGCGGTACACCCTCCTGTGGCGGTAAGAACGATGTCTGCGTCGGATTATGATATGGCGCAAGGGCCCTCGTCTGGGTAAGCAGGTGCTCGCTATCGATGCGTTGATACCTCCCGTTAAGATTGCCACAGGCAATTAGAAACAATTGTGCTACGCTGTAAATGGAAGGTGATGTAGCGGCCCGGGCACACCCAGCCACACCTGCATGTAGTGATCGTCCCAGTGGGACAGGCCTGTCAGCCCTAGCAATCACTGCAGCTGCCATAGCAGAAGCCTGTAGCCGCGGTCCCCCCTCGCTCCCTTGCTGAGCTCGAAAGCAGAAAGGAAAATGCGGAGAGGGGAGAAGAAGTGTGAGGGAACAAAGCAAGAGTGAATGAGAGAACCAAATTTTAGAGCCAAAAAAGAGAAGAAAATGTAAAGAAGGAAGGGAAAAAGATAGGCAAATGTCTGTGTTGTCACCATGACAGCGTCAATTCCGCAAATCCATTGAACCCAACCCTTTGGGTGAGAACGCACTCATCTAATGCGGAGTACATCATATTCATAGAATATCACCATCCTAGCCTGCTCGTCCTTAGCGAAGATGCTGCTCCAAAACTAAAGGACAATCAAGTGCATGGGAGAAGCCCAGGCGGTCCCCACGACAGGATAATCGTCAGCGAGGAAAATCCCGCACAATAGGAATGGTATGTTGCAGTGCGTTTCCTACCCTTGAATAATACTATTGTTAGAACGTAATGCTTCGAAACAATCATTGCTGCAGGCAAGTCACCTTCCTCCTCCGTCTCCCAATGGGGAGAGACAGCTGAAGAGGAAGGTTGATATCATCGAGGAGGTATCATATGCCTAGTACAATCGGACGCAGATCTGTTGAAGAAAAAAAAACTATTATTATTGTTACTATTATCATTACAATATTTTAGTCAAAGAATCAAGAGTTGGCAGCCTCGATTCTTGGTGGTATCAGCACCGACGAGGCAGCGATCATACGGAACCCAGAAGCAGCTGAAGACGGACACTTTCCACGAAGACTACTACAACATGAAATATACTGCTCTACAGGACAAACAAACTCCATCAGTCCCTGTATATCAAGCGGCCGGTGCAACTCCCCTAGATTAGATTTTGCCGGACACAATTGCTCATAATTGGCGACAAAAGATCAGCATCAAGCCAAGACCATTATTATTACGTTGTCATACTCAGTCATGATACTAGAGCCCCGGATTGAAGCGCTCGGCTTTAGCTAATATATATAACTATTCAACAAAGTCTGCCCGCAAGTGAACTCCGATAGGGAGGCCCCTTCACCCTCGCCGTTATTGATGTTTGGTCATGGCCACACTATTACACCAATTCTCACAGCCCACACCGCCGCGTACGTACCATGTTCTACAAGATGATCCTGAAACTGTGCAAATTCTCGACATGAACAACAAATTTGAGACGGATTTTGACTCCGGCTGTCTTGAAAGTTATGCTTTCGCCGCATCGGGTGGGACACCAATACGTCACGGCGAGAGATAACAACACCTTCCGGTCACTTCCGTCTACAGTTCATCAGCAATTGATGAGTCTGGCGCCAAAGATAAGGAGTTGCAGGAACGTTGCCAATCCACAAGTATCATGAGGGTTCGTGTGATCATAGGAAACTCGTGCCCTCAAGCAAATGTGTGTATCTTGGATATCATCGGAGGTGGCCGGCACGGCATCACCATGCCAGCCCAGTGGCAGCTTATCAATATTATCGAAATAGTGTTAGAGCTTATGACCTCCAAAATCAAAAGCCAGCCGCACCCCCGCAAACAGCTGCCCGTGGATCTCATACAGACAGATTTTCAAACGCCTTTTCCAACATCATCTGAGGAGCTTTCACCCTCGCTCGCTCGAGGCTCAGAAGAACTATCAAAAGATCCCACGGATCAGCACCAGCCATGGCCACCACATATGTGGATCGTCAGATCCCCAAGGTAAGCAAGAAGAGATGTTGCGACTGAAGCACCCCAACTACTCTCTACAGTCTTCCTCATTTGAACTTGGCGACCCAAGCTCACCGTATCATCAGATTTCCCTTCGCGAATTTGACAGCAGGATCGACGAGATCACTGTCGCGATCTGCAATGCCGCTGAAAATGTCGGCTTCTTCTCCGTCGTTGACCATGGACTCACGCCGGAGGAGATCAAGGCATCTTCGCCGTGTCAGAGAGCTTCTTCGCGCTGCCCGACGATGTAAAGGCCACGGTACCATGGAACCCGCAGAATGTGGGCTGGGAGAAGAACTCGCAGGTTCGGCCCTCGACTGGTGCCGCCGATATGAAGGAGTCGTACCAGCTGCAGTTCGGCGAGAACATGCTCACCGGCGGGAAGGGCTCGTCTGGCGACACCAGCATGTGGATGAGCGATCGCCACCTCCCAGGCTTCCGACATGACTGCCTGCGCTTCATGCACCGCGTCCAGGAGGTTTCCAACAAACTCATGGTCTGTCTTGCCCGGGGCCTAGGCTTTCCAGACGACTACTTCCTCAAGTCCCACGATCCTTCCGACCCGACGTGCCAGAATGTCATGCGTCTCCTGCACTACTTTGCCACCCCGGAGGTCAACGACGGCAAGATCTATCACCGAGCTGGAGCACACGCAGACTGGGGTCTTTTGACGCTGCTCTTCCAGCAGGAGGGACAGACCGGGCTCGAAATCTGTCCAGGCCGCGAGGCGGTGACCAAGTTTGCCCTGGGAGATACGTGGACCAGAGTCAACATCGAGCCGAGTGCTATTATCTGCAACATTGGCGACATGCTCATGAGCTGGTCTGACGACCGGTTCAAGTCTACATTCCACCGTGTCAAGGCGCCCTGCGAGCCGGGCGACTACTACGGCGAGCGCTTCAGCATCGCCTTCTTCAACCAGCCGAGCAAGGATACTCTGATCCAGGGCCCCAAAAGGAAGTACCCAGAGATCACGGGCCGGCAGTTTATTGCCAATGCTATGAGGAACAATTTTGCGGCTGGCAAAAGTGGAACCACGGCGCAGGAACAAGTGGCTATGCACGAGTCCTCGTCGGCCATACCAGCTGGTGCTTGATAATTATCTAGTCACAGAAGTCTTAATTGTATACGGCGTAGTTGCTTTTTGACATCACTTCTCAACTTTTTGATGTTTCAATTAATTAGCCTGCGGAGCAGATGTCAGCAGGCGAGATTGCTCTTCAGAGGCCGCCCTTTGAAGGCCGTGAATCATTCCTCCAGATACTTCGTCGGCTCGCCACCGCTTCTTTTCCTTTCTTCTTCTTCAGCTGTAGGAAGTGATCCTGGCGTAGTGTCGTGATCAAGAAGCAAAAACACAACAACGTTATTTGAGTTTTTAAATCCTTTCTCGTTGGCCTCCCGAGAGGCCGCTTTGAGTGGTGAATGAACGGGCAGAGCTGGACGAATTATATTGATCAAGCATAACGCAAGTAGGATAAGGAACAAGGGTCCATGCGTCGTTCTGGAAGCTTGAGCTGCATGCCCGGATTCTAGAATCCCGAGGTTCTAGATTTTAAGCAAAATCAAGGGTCCAGATTACTCAGAGAATCCTCTGTATTGGTCCCAGATCAAGGCTCTCAATGTTACTGATACTGGCAGGTTTCTCACACCACGCAAAGGGGCCCATGCAAGTCAATCAACACGAAGTAGCTTTCACATAAGGTGTTGGATCCTCCTGACTAGGGTTCTGTTCGGGCGGAAGGATGGTGGTTGGACCTTCGCGCCCTCAGACCCGCGTTCACGAATCTGTCAGTCGAGACCTATGCGAGTCGCCGCTGTTGGTCGTGGCATGCCCGACGCCACACCCAGCCCCCATGTGGACGTGTAAGGAGGCTATGGTGGCCTGGCCGCCGGCCGCTTTCGAACCTTACCATTCACCAGAAAGTGATGAGTGGGCGGTTCTGGAGCGCGTATCCTGGACGAAGGATTATGTGCCGTAATCATAAAGGTTTGGTACATTGGTCCCCTTTGCTTACGTAGCGGAAGCGCTTCAAGTAATCTCCGGATCCTCGCAAATGCGAAAGTACCAAAACGAGGCTTAGAGGAAAAGGAGATGTCGCATATGTGTCCCAAAACTCTAGTATTTGATAATGTATTGCAAGATGTCACCGGATTCGGTAGCCTAGGAGACAGACCTCCGCACTTTTCAACTAGGCTCTCTTCAAAATCATGCAAACCAATTGGGTATATTCAGTGTCGATCTTGGAGCACTGTACTCGTCTCAGCTCGAGTCAACGACAGGATTGCTCACAAATAATGTTGAGAACAGCAAAGAGGAAGAGTGAAATCCATGCGTGCCGTTCGGTTTTCCTTTCATCCGCTGTACAGTCAAATGTGATGCTCACAATGAAGCGCTGAATCTGGCCGGTCTGTTGATTAGTTAAGGCCAAAAAAAATGTGTTATATAATGTGACTAGTTGAAAAGATGTATCAGTCGCAATCTGCGACACAGTATGCACATGCAGTCACGCGCACATAACCGTTGTGCCGACAGCACGTTTCTTCTCGTGCAACTCAAACCACGTTTCATGGTCGCACCATCCTCAGCCGTCCTTCGGGAAGGTCCTCGTTCTAGCATCAGCTTATTCTGCGACGACAGCACGTAATATATCCTCGAAATGCAGGGGTGGATGACTGGCAACTCCGGGTTGGTAAGATGCATGTACTTGGGCGATGCTTATGTGCATGGATGGCCCCCGAGGAAGGAAATCACCTAATGGGCCTGCAGGAAGCATTTGTTGAGCACGTCGTATTTTTTTTATTCCAGTTACCTAGATGATACACATATCAGTTCTTACGGCTCGTAACCTTTTTTTTTCTCCTTTTCCTGCCGCACTCTAATGCTCACGACCCCTGCTCACCCGCTAGAGGTACACCTCAACTCTTCCTCATGATTAGATGTGCTGGGAATCCCGAGGTACGCATATACAGAGTGAAGAACGCGCCTTGATAGGTACTTACTCGGCCGACAGAACCAATCAAGAGGCGAGGTCAGGCATCGCATTCTATGTCCTCAGTGCGGCTGTCAGTAAGCAACGGCCGAACCCAACGTTATAATTGATCCAGGAACGATGCTCAGCCCTCACAGTAGAGACCCTGCCGCCCAGCAGTGTCACTTATGATGAGGTCGGCAGCTCCGCAGCTCCGATATGCGCTTGAGACATGTACTGGAGAACAACCTTGCTTTTTCTTACAGATAGTTGCTCGACGGAGGATACATCGACTAAGGAGCAACGCCAAGAAGATTCGGATGCCCTTAGTGAGGCTGTCAGTAGATACAGGGCCCTGTGACGCTGTGGACGTGGCCGAGAACGCAGCTCAGCCCTCTTAATAGGCTGGTTACGAGAATCCGATTGTGGTCTAGCTGGACCCAACATGCTCCAGCCGTGTCTCAAACTAAGGCTTCTGGTGTTTAGGAAGCATGCAAGGCTGCCTGCAGGTGCCTGTGTCGGTGGCGGACTTGTTTACGCAAGGGTTCAAAGTTCACAGGATCATGACACAGGGATACAATTTGATTTTTATATCAAGTCGATTCATGTCCCAGGACAGGACCGTTGTCAAGATGAGGTGTTGTTTTGTTCTTAAGCTCCCCCTCACCCACCTCAGCCATGCCAATCTGTGCTGTTCGCTCGGACAATCACTTTTGCTCAGGCACAGCTTCAACTTGGCGCCCTCCCTCCCCCCCATATAGCCTCGTCTCCCGAACGCATTCTCAAACATCACCATGACCGACCAGAAGCAAATATCTCCAAAGGACGGGGTTGTTGTCAGGCAGGCCGACATGGACTCCATCGACCTTGAAGAGCAAAGGGCGGGGAGCTGAAGCCCGTGGTCTACTCGGCTCTCCGCTACAAACTCCTGGATACATACCGACGGCTCTTCACCCTTGTGTTTATTGGGAACATCGTTGCCCTCATCGTGATTGCGAGGCGGGGCCTCCACGTGATCGACTTGCTCACAGCATGTGCGGCCAACGTTACTGTCTGTGGACTTGCACGACAACCCCTAGTCGTCAACTCGCTCTTCTACATCTTCTGCCTCATTCCCAACGCAACACCGATACGGCTTCGTCACCTCGCCTGCAAGATCTTCCACCTAGGAGGCGTCCACAGCGGCTGTGGTGTTGCTTCGCTCGTGTGGTATATTGCGTTTTTCGTCGTGTACTGCTTCCAGCTCGCCTCGACAGCACCGACCCCTGCGGATATCGCCATCCTTGTCCTTGCCTCTCTGATCCTCTGTGCTCTGTTGGCCGTCATCATGGTCACCTACCCACGGTTCCGAGAGAGGCATCACGACATGTTTGAGTTCACACACCGATTCGGCGCATGGACGATTCTCGCCTTGTTCTGGGCTCTGCTCCTCGTCTTTGCCTCGCAAGAGAAGCCGTCTATGGGGCTATTCTTAGTCTCACAGCCAGCATTCTGGTTCCAGACCATTACCACGCTAGCAATCATCCACCCGTGGACAATGCTACGAAAGGTCGATGTCATTCCTGAGGCTCTCTCGACCCATGTTGTCCGCCTCCACTTGAACTACGCATCGATAGTGTACGGCCAGGCCATCTCCATGTCAAGGCACCCGCTGCGCGACTGGCACAGCTTTGCAGTCATACCAGATCGTTTCGACTCGCCGGATACAAGATTCTCCTGCCTCGTGTCCAAAGCAGGTGACTGGACGTCCTCCGTCATCGCAGAGCAGCCGACCAAGATCTGGGTGCGCGGCATCCCCACCTCTGGCTTTGCCTATGTCATGCGTCTGTTCAGCCGAATCGTCGTCGTGGCTACGGGATCAGGAATCGGACCGTGTGTCGCGCTGATCGACGACGATAAAAGGCCTTCGATGAGAGTCATCTGGCAGACCAGATCTCCCCTGAAGACGTATGGGCAGCGAACCATGGATCTTGTCCATCGGTTGGATCCG
Organism: Celoporthe dispersa; assembly: GCA_016584495.1. NCBI lineage: Eukaryota > Fungi > Ascomycota > Sordariomycetes > Diaporthales > Cryphonectriaceae > Celoporthe > Celoporthe dispersa. Next base: position 2,193,272 of record WAID01000004.1, read on the forward strand.
GATCCGATGGTGATTGACACAAGCGTATCCGGGAGGGTGGACATGGTCCCCTCCATCATGCGGCTGTACGAAGAAACGAATGCCGAGGCTGTTTGTATCATCAGCAACGGCGTTATGACCAAAAAGCTCGTCTTCGATCTGGAGAGGAGAGGTGTCAGGGCATACGGGCCTATTTTTGACAGCTAGGAGATCGGGTGTGATTTTTTTTTTTTTGGCATGGCCCCTCTCGGGCAGCCTAGGTTATCTGGCTGCCTCAAGTCGTTCTCAGTTTCGAGCCCCTTTCCCTAGCGAAACTTTTTCTTCACTTCTTTTTGCCCTGGGTCCTAAATACCTCACTGCCTTTAGATTTCCAGCCTTGTAAATTTCCTTTTCAAAAAGTTGACATAGACGCATACACCTGGTGTTCTTCCTTCAGAGCTTAGATTCATAGAGGTACATAGAAATTGACGACACGATCACGGACATCTCATATTATATTTTTGTGGAGCATCAAATTTCTAGGCCGAACATGCCTGACTTATACAATCATTACACACATTGGGTAGCTACCGCTAACCCAGTGCAGTCCTACATCGCCACTTGATGAGGCCCAATTTCAACCTTACTCGAGCCACAGCATTCACAGACGCCCAAAGAAACGGTTTTAATTCAAGGTTATGGCTTAGCAATGAGGGTAATAGACTCAATAATACCCGAGCAGATTGTTGAGCCCAGGCCCAAGCCAAGTGGCTTGCTAAAGTCGATAAGATGACATCTTGACGGTTGTCATTTCGGAGGCGTTCGAACACTCGTGCGTGACGTTGCCCCAAAGATGACATTGAGACATGGGGTCCTTGCAGGCTGCTTAACCATTCTATCCGCATATTTGAGCATTTTGCGGCTCAAATTGCGACAATAATAGTTCAAAACATCCGAACGGTCTGGCCATCCACGCATTCCTTACGACAATGGCAAAAGCTCCAGATTTTCCTCGCTGCCATATGATTATTGTGCTACCCACATAAAGGCAGCCCTGCGCCTCGCGCCTCTTCGTCCACACTGTTTTGCCTACCTGTTTTGAGAGACAATCTAGTCAATCCACCTGCACAATGCTACGCCGTGGGCTCGCTTCCTTCAGCCTAGAGGGGGGGACAGGAGGCTCGACACCCTCTCTCACGGCCTGGGAAACAAGACTATTGAGGCGTTCCGTAGCACTGATTTAAATTATTCGTTTTGACCAGATTACCTTCCAGGCAGTACCCAGCATCTTTCTATCATAAAATGAAACTTGCTATCCACTGTTCATCTCAAAGCTACTGAAGATCCCTGCGCAGAGCATGATTGGCAGGTTTCCCTTCGCAAAAGTAGATATGAAATGAAACCAAGAGTCTCATGATCGACTCTCGAGACAATCGACGCCACGTGTGGCGATGTCTTGACACAACGTGCTGTCATACACAAGCTTTCACGTGCCAATCTGTGTCTCGAACAGCCTAAGACACGTACGAACCCAGTACTAAATTAGAAGTAGCATAGCTGATGGGCTGGGATGTTGATCTCGGAGTTCCCATACTTCCTTGCCAAGATCTGGACTTGAAATGCAGGTACCAGGTATTCGTTATTGGCTGTCATCTCACGTGGAATTGCTCTGAAATAGAATATAATTTACTGATCCCACACGCTTAGCATCCTGGAATTGGCAGCCTGGATGGCTCATCGGAAGATTTTTCCCTTCCGATCAAGCTTCTGAACCCCTTCTGCTTAGTACTCGACAAAATAAACCTTCGCTGACGTGTGACAGGCCCCATCCCGACATCAAAACAAACGCCCAGAATGCTACGGGGAAAGCAAGTTGGAATAAGCACCATCGCACGGAACGTCTGTCAGCAGACTCGACTACTTCTACACGGAGAATTTTTGAGTCAGCACCACGGACGCTGTCACCTATCAGGGAGCCCGGAGGCATGTCTGAAGGAGGCGCCACACGTCTTCAGCGGTCAATAGTGGCGGCAGCGTAGGATCCATTGCAACCAAGGTTTCCAAAGGAACAGCGTCAGGCTGGACCTCATGAACAGTCAGATGCAGAGGCCCAGCGAGAGCTCCGGCTGAGACCGCCGCACGTACTTAAGTCGAAGGTGGTGTTGATCAAAGTGCGGGAGAGGCTTGTTCAGGAGATATTCTGCGACTGCGACGATCTTAGATTCTCATCCTCTATTGCTTAACACATTTCTTCTTTTGTTTTATTTTATTTCTTCTTTCCGAACGGACGTACCCAAGTACTCAGCCAGCAATGCGTCTGACTCACCTCCCCTCCTCTATCCTGCCTACCCTAGGGTATTTTGCTTCGGCTGGTGCCACCGCCGGAGTCAACGAAGTATTTCGCGATGTGTGCATTCTGGGAGGGGGGCGCAAGCGGAACTTATGCAGCCATTCGCCTCAAGGAAATGGGCTACTCGGTAGCCCTGATAGAGAGAGATCCGCAACTTGGGGGCCACGTCAACACCTACCACGACCCGGCAACGGGAAAAGCATTTGATTATGGCGTGATTGCATATCACAACTTCACAACTGTAACCAACTTTCTCGCCTCACTCGGGGTGGCTTTGACGCCAGCCACGCTCGGGTACGGAGACGCATCTGTCTTTGTGGACAACCTCCAGAGCAACGGGACGATCGTCCAGAGCCTCCCAAGCTCCGTTCCCTGGGCCAACACGACGGCTGTCGGACTTGCCTTTGAGAAATACCTCGGCCTGGTGCAACAATATCCCTTTCTGGCGCAGGGGTATGAGCTTCCAGCCAAGATCCCTGAGGACCTTCTCCTGCCCTACGGCGAGTTCGTGCAAAAGTACGACCTCGGGGCAATGGTATTCGATGTCTCACAATACGTGCCGGGGTTTCGTAACCTGCTCACTGTACCAGCACTGTATGTCATGAAGGCCTTTTCTGGCGACATTGCGGAGACTTTTCTCGGTCTCGCGCCACCTTTCCTCTCGGCAGTCGAGGGCAACCAGAAGATTTACGATCAGGCGCGCCTCCGTCTCGGAGATGACGTCTTCCTCAACTCGACCCTGCACGGCATCCTGCGTCATGGAGGTGGTGTGAGGGCATTCTTGAGGTCGTCTACCGGTACCGCAGAATCTGGGTTCAGGTCCATCCGCGCGAAGAAACTACTCATCGCCATCCCCCCGAAACCGCACGAGCTCTTGCGTCTGGGTCTCGCCCTGACGCCGGGAGAGGTGCGACTCTTTTCTCAGTTTGAGGATGTACAGTACTGGGCTGCTGTCCTGAACATCACCGGCCTTCCACGGGCTGAAGCTTTTCTTAACATTGATCTCGAGGCACCATACGCGATCGCACCAGAGCCTCTCAATTATGGATTCATTGGGGCACCGGACATCGATGATCTGTACGTGACTTATTATTCCACAACTCAGAGGAAGTCTACAGAGGAAGTTCAGGAGACTATTCTTGAAGACCTGTCAAGATTCATCAAGAAGAACGGCTTCAACATCACCGGCAGCCCATCTTTTGCTGCCTTCGACAACCATTCCCCTTACCAGTTGACAGTGTCAGCCTCTGACATCAAGAACGGCTTTTACAACAAGCTGAACTCCCTCCAGGGACGCGACAATACATGGTGGACAGGAGCGGCCTGGCAGGCCCAAGACACCTCGCTGATCTGGAACTGGACCGAGTATACGCTCCTTCCCAAGATCGTAGCTTCACTGGAAATGACGGCAGTGGACGACGCGGACACAGGCTTGCAACAGGTGCTGCAGGAGTTATAATTAAGATCATGGCTAAGCTGTTAAGACTGCTTAAGTATGCATAGGCCAGGCGAACCATCATGATGATCATAGCCCAACGGAAGCTAAGTACTGTATCTATGTGATACGGTACCCATGCTTTTCCCCTTAATATATTTCTTCGTGTACGCTATGTGCCATCAAGCAGAATTTGTCAGCTTTCCAGTATTGTGCGGAGATCGTCTTCTATTTTTTTTTTTTATCTCAAAGTAAATGCATCTCAACAGCGCGAAAGCGGGTATGGTCAGCAGCAATACGCGCAATGGAAACATGGATGGCCCTACAGTGAGACCAGGGACTGTCGTACAGGAGCATTGCCGAGTAGCTAATCATCATCAGAGACAGCGGCGATGATGCACAAGATTATCACTGGGCCGCTGTTGGTGTCATTCGGGTCACACACACACAAACATTGCTTTTCCTCCGGAGGTGAGGTCCATTTCGGGATGGGTACGGCTACCAATCACGAGATGCCTTCCGCGAGTCGCAAGTCTTGCCCCTCAAGGTGTGCCAGCTAGAAGGTTTCTATGCTGATCCTATCCGGCCCCTTCTTCTCCCAGCTAAGCGAGGCAACCTACCAGTTTCTGCTGTTCACGCTGATTATCTGCGAAAACTGTCGTGTAGAGCCTGCGCTCCCCCGGCTCAAATGGCAAAGGTCTCACTGGACAGTAAGAGCTTCTTCAGTGAGTCCAAATAGTCAGATCCCTTCGACCTGTTTGGTACGCGGAGTCTGACAGACCGCCCACTCCATCCATCGCCGTCCTCTCGCCCTCTGAAGCTTAAGATGCTCAACTCTGTGTCGCAGGATGTCCCCACCATAAAGGAGAAGTACTAGGTGGAGGGCCCGCGTTACTTCAAGCAGAAGCAACCTGAGAGCGCGCTTTCTTTCAAGCTAAAATCGATATGCATCCCCATGATCCGCCGGAATCCCAATATCGTGCAGCTCCTGACCTAGGACTTTAACCATTCGAATAACGGCACTGAATATCCTCAGCCTATGTTCTTCCTAGAAGAGGCTGTTAGGAACCTCGAAGACTTGCGTCAAAGCCCTCATACATACGCCTTGGTCACCATGTAATCAAGTCAAGTACCAGCTTTGTCTCGACATCACCTCTAGTCTGAGCTGTTTTCACCAGTTTCGAGTCGCCCACGGAGATTTGAAGCCGTCAAGTATTGTCCAAATGAATTGAATCAAGCCGAAGGCTCGATACCCGAGCCAAGTTTCCGAAGGGGCCAAACCTACCGGCGCCGCCTAGGTCTGGCAACTCTGGCAGCGATGCAACGAAAAATTGATGACGGGAACAATCATGCGACAGAGTTCAGCGATATCGTGCTAGTAATATGTATTGTCAATTCTTTTTCGAAGCCAGATGACTTCCGTATGAAGGCTCTCAAGTGCTGCCGTGCTACGGCAAACAGGCAGAACGCAAGCACACAGACAAAAATACCCCATTTTTTAGCTGCCATCAGACTTAAGAAAATTTCAGACAATACAGAAGAGATCTTGCACATTCTTGGTAAAGGTTCTCTTCCTGGAAGCCTCGTTGTAGCTTCATGGTTGCGCAAGATGGACTTCAGCCTCCAGACGAACGCATGATACAAGCACAGGATCTCTGGAAGATATGATGCGCTGAGAAGGATAGCCAGGGACCTCATACATTTGCGAATGCCCTGAGCTTGTTCCCGAGAAGTAGTCGTGCTATAAGAGTGGAAGGCTCTTTACGAGCTTGATGAGCAAAGCTTGAAAGGAGTACGCTCCCGGCATCGTGATTTAAAGCCTAGTCCCACTCTGAGGTTGTTGAGATAATGGTTTTGAGATAGACTTCTAGCTGAGAAGTGAAGTTCAAAGCTCACTATACACAATATACATTCGGCGCATGCATTACAGCGGCGGGCGCAGCTTCAATCAATGCTGCTAAGCATACTACCAGTATGGATAGTAGCCGTGGCTCGGTAGCGTACTTCTTCTTGGACAGGAACGACGATGCCAAGGACTCCAGCCTGGACATGTTCCGAACGGTCCTATGTACCAACTCATCATTGCTGCGTGATCTTCTGCAGAGGATCAATGCTCCAGTATACCTTGTGATTGACGTTCTGGATGAGAGTCGAGATATCAGCGAGACTCTGAGGCCTTTAGTTGATATTACTATTTAGTCTGCGGCATATTGTCGTGTGTTCTTCCTCAGCAGGAATATACCTTCCATGCGAGACGCCCTATCAGGACGTCCTTCCCTACGCATTGCCTCAGAGTCCACTAGGTCCGACGTCGACATGTATCTCTCGAGTGCGGTGGACCAGCTGGGGTGATTCCATGGCAGACACAGGCCTCCGAGATGACATCCTCTCAAGCCTATCTCGCTGGGCGGATGGCGTGTTCTTCTGGGCCCACCTCATGATCCAACAACTACACACAGCGACATCGCTCGCAGATGCCATGGAGATGGTTGCAGGGTCACTAACAGGACCATACACATTCTACAGACACGTCCTTCAAGGCCTCAACAGCAATCTACGGTAAGGAATCTGGGAAGTCAGAATTACTTGGCCGAGGGAGGCGTTGATGTTATTATTAACTTTCGTATTGCTTGGATTCCAGTATAAATTCCCTCTTTGCTGAGTTATATTAACCTGCCATGTTATAGCAACAAAAGCCAGGCCATTCGAAGGATAGAGAATACTTGAATACTAACATACACAGAAAGAAGAAGCAAAAAACGTCATAACTCACGACCGAGAATTACAGCGAAGGATGACTGCATCACGTCGAATCGGTGCTGGCACCGGGCCGGAGGCGGGAAGAAAAGGTGGCCTTTTACCCTGTTTTAAACTTTACCCCGCCTTTTGATATTGCAATTATTATAAGAGAGACGGATACTGTTGGGTTTTCATCCCTTTTTTTCCTTCTCAATAAAAACCACCTATCAGCTCATCCAGCAGCCAGTAAACACACAGACGCATATATACACGATGACATCCACCTTCACCATCACAGCCAGCCCCGGCACCGATGTCTGGCGCAAACCGCCCACAACAGACGTCTTCAACGGTAATTACACCTACCACCATCCTCAGTTAAAAACAGAAAACCCAACCCCCCCCCAATAAAATAAAATACAAAATACACTAAGCTAACCCATCACCTCACCCTCCCCCCCGGGCTCCCCGTCCCCCCCCAAAAAAGCCCCCACCTCCTCCCCAGAAAACACAAAATCCACCTCTCCTCTCTCCACCTTCGTCTCCGCCCGCGTCTCCTTCCTCCTCCCCAGCAACCTCATACAATACGACCAGGCCGGCCTCCTCCTCTCCCTCCGCCCCCTCGGCAGCGGCAGCGCGGCCTCGTCGCAGGGTGCCGCCCCACCGCCCAAGTGGATCAAGGCCGGCGTCGAGTACTACAACGGAACACCCCGAGCCGCCACCGTGGCGTGCGATGCCTGGTCGGACTGGAGCCTCGCCCCGGTGACGACGACGACGGCGACAAGCACGGAGGAGGCCGGCTGGGTGACCATCGCGGTGGAGAGTGGCAAGGACGAGCTGGGGCGGAGCCTGTGGGTGTACCAGGTCGCCGAGGGGCAGGAAAAGGTCCCGCTGAGGGAGGTGTGCTGGCCGTTCGGGCACGGCGGAGGCGCGGAGGACTGGGAGGTCAAGGTTGAGGCGTATGCGTGTCGGCCGGACAAGAAGGCGACCGGGGAGTTGGAGGCTCAGTTTAAGGGGCTGGAGGTGAAGTGGGCTTAGGAGAACCGCAGAGCCTACTGCGCCGTGATCCCTGGCCTCGGAAAAAGAGACATTTTGTCATTCACACGTGTACACACTTGGCAGCAACAGGGAACAAAAGGTTTGGAGATGGCCGAATCTCCCATTACCTAGCCCTCACAGCGTGGGGCACGTTGCTAGCTATCCAGGCAGAGAATCCAAGGCGCGGGGACCACCAATCAAGGGGTTCCCCCGAAAAGCCTAGCAATACATACATGAGCAGTATCACCAGAACCTCGCCAGTCGTCACCAAGTATACACGCGCACAGGCGTGTCTGCCTGACGGCGCGCTGATACGCCTCAGACCTCTGCATCCAGCAACGCGGCTGACCAAAAGAAGTGTAATGCAGGCCACACACACACACAGAATTGAAAGAAAACCTCTGCTCCCCATCAGTCATCTCATTTCATAAGTCTTTTGAGACCCGCCCTCCCTGGAGGGTGGTCACATAGTTTACTTGTCCGGACCTTTTGATCTCCCACCCAGACGTCTTTCTCCTTCTCCCCCTGAGGATCTGACAAAAGAAAAAGTTGAGTCAAGTCGGAAGTTGGGTCGCTTGGAACATTCTTCTTTTGCCTGGCAGCAGAAGAATGCGTGTTTGTCGAGATGCTGAGGCCGGCAGACGAAAAAGGACGGTGTCGCGGTGGCTTCACGCGTCGAGCGTGCGCTTGTTGTTGTTGTTGCGGTGGTCACAATCTAGAGTCGTCTCCTTTCCGGCCGCCGTGTTTCGGTGAAGGAAAGAGAGCAAGGACTTCTTTCAAACATGACAATCTGATGAGCAAACGCCAGTGGTGTCGTGAAAGAAAAATGCAGAATCCCGTGAACTTTCCCCAGAGAAAAACAAACGGACAGTCACCCTTTTGGGTGAAAGAAATTCATTGAGTTGAGAAAAAAAAATCCCAAAATGTTGACACAAACTCCAGGTGTTGTGTGTGTGTGGTGTGTGTTGTGGCGATGGACCATGAAGGGGGGGGGGGGTCGTTGTGTGTTGAAGAGCAGAAAGCTGTTGCAAACAATCATCTTGAAGATGCGTGCACTCGTGATATTTTTCCCTTGACGCCAGTTTGAAGTAAATCAAAGAAAAGCGTCGAGAAGATTTGAAAATCAGAACCCTTGTCCCAACAATCTCTTTGTTCCTAATTGCCAGCAGAGAAAGAAAAAGCACACGCGAGGATATCAAGAGACACAAGCAGAGGGGGGATGAAAGCGGAAGGAAACGGACTACTCAGGGGTTTCTTGATCGTTCTCGCAGGCGAACACCTGCAACGCTCACGTTCCAAGATCATTTCATCGTACTGATCCTCTCCGGTACGGTCCAGCATTAAAGACGAGTCCAGTTCCCTTCCACCTTGAAGTGTCCCCCTTCAGTCCAAAAAAAAACAAAAATCATAACTGGTACGTGCATCCGGCCAAACTCCAATAAAGAAGCGAAGAAGCAAGAGTCGAGATCTAGCATTCTCCCAAATGGCCCAATGGAGATCCAGTCTGATATGTTCTTTTTGGCCATGGGGAGCAAGGACGGTTAGGATCCGAAAACGCCTGAAATAGAGGAAAAGTCGACAGGAGAGTTTCGTGATCGAGTGCGAAAAGAAACAGAAATCAGGATGTAGAGCAGAGCAGGTTCGGTTCCCCTAGGACGAAAAACGGGTCAAGAGAAATTCCCCGAGCAGCGTGTATCCGTTCCTCGAGATCGCAGTCTCTCCCAAAGCCGGGATCTCAAGAGAACTCTCTCGGGGGTTATAAATCAATCTCAGTCTTGTCTGGTTGCCGACGGAACGCCTGTGTAGAGGAAATTGGGAAATCAGATCCACCTCGCTCGCCACGGGGTCAGGTGGCCATCTGGCCATCTGGCCCTGGCAGGCCCGGAAACAGGACCGATCCTCTCTTAGATGGTCCTCGGGCTGCCCCTGTTCCCCGCCCTCGACGACATCATCGAGGTGGTTGCACAGCGCGACAAAGAGGTCAAAGTACAGCTTGGAGCCCTCTCCTCCCTTCTCCATCTCGGCCTGCATGGTGCCGCTGCGCTTGAAGGTCTTGCGGCACCGGATGATCAGCGCCAGGTAGTGGGCGCGCAGGCGGCTGTCCGAGTCTGGGGTGTGCGCGTAGCAGTACTGGGCGCTGCGCAGGATGGTGCCCACGTCAATGCCCGTCTGGAGGCCCTGCTTCCGCAGCGCGAGCCGCTTCAGCTCCTCCAGGCCGTACCGCTCCGCAGCACAGTACACCACCGTGTCCCGCAGGATGTGGTGGCCTGCGCCCGGCAGGTAAATTGTCGCCTCGACAGCCGCGGGGGTGCTCGGGGTGGAAGGCCCCGTCGTGGCTGCGCGGCCACCCCCGTGGTGGTTTTCATTGTGGGCCATGTTGGGCGATGCGTTTGGCGTGGCTCCTCGGCGCGAGGTGCGGCCGGTGGTGGAGCCCTCGAGCTCCCAAGAGTTGCGGTGCTTGTTGTGGAGCAGCCTTGGGTAGTAGTCGCCCTTGTAGAGGTACTCGAGGACCGCCGAGAAGACCTCTGGCTCCTCATCTGGGAGCGCGATCCTCCTGGACTGCGCATACGACTGCTCGAGGTAGCCACCGCGCAGGGCCTGTCTAAAGAACGGGCTCTGGCAGAGGATATCCTCGTGCGCCGCAAACAGCCGCCCTTCCCCTCCGACCATGAGCGTGACGATCGGCGAGGGCGCCAGGTTCGCCTGTGGGTGGCCGTCCGCCCTGCGTGAGGAGGACGACGACGAGGCGGCCTCGCGCTCGGTGAGCGACCGCTGCAGTTTCGACAACTTGGTAGGGTCCCGTACGGAGCTGGACGCGCCCTTCTGCTTCAGCCTCGCCGACTTGTCCACCTTGTACTGCGGGTCCATGGTCGTCGCACCAGCCTGGCTGGTCGAGTGAGACCTGAACGAGCGCTTGAACATGGTGATGCTGTGCGTTGCGTCGGCGGATCTGTTGCTGGGCTTGACCTGGCTTCGAAGCTCCCTCCGCTCGTGGTTTCGCTTCAAACGTTTCTCCCGAAAGCCGACTTCGGAAGAACACGCCGACTCTAGGCGTATGGGACGGGATGACAAGAACGAACGGACCGCAGAGAGCTTCACCGTGGTGACTGTTCTCTTTGCGACCGCGTGTAGCCCGTTCTGGTCCTTCACGGATGACTTGATACCAAGTGAGACGAAACGAGCGAAAACAGTAGAATCTCCGCGACAAAGAAAGGACCGAATGAGTGAGCAGTGCAAAAACGCAAAGGGAAAAAAAAAAAAAAGGATTGGCGAGGGCCCGTTGAGAAATATCACCGATGAAACGATTGTCAGGATCAGTAGATACTCTGTGTACTTGGCAGCCCTTTGAGGTTTAGGTGGGGGAGGGAGAAGGAAAAGAAGAGAAAGAAGCCCAAAAGACAAGGGGGTGGTTTGGGGACTATTTATGCAGTGAGGTAACGCGGGCGCTGGTTGCCTGCAGCATCTCTCCTCAGGCTGCCGCCCCCCTCAATGGCTAATGGCAAGTCCAAGATGCAGTTAGGGTACCATAGTAATTCTGCACAGGGTGTTGCTCAGCGCCCTGGGGAGAGGAAGGGAAAAAAAAACAGGCTGGGATCGCCATCACACACTTACCAAATAGCGTCATCAAGCAGGGGTTTTCAGCCTGCCCTAGCCAACCTGCCAACCTTCTTTTTTTATTTTTACCTTTTTCTCCTTTCTATAGAGGCTGCTCGCCCTGCGATCGTCCGCCCAGCCATCCTCTTTCTTCCATCCCTCGTGTCCAGGGTCCTTCTTGCAGCCCAAGGGAGGGAGAGCCCCGTTTCCATCAAGAGGCAGCAATCCTCATCCCGCTGGCTGCCTCCCAAGTGGCGTAAACTCTGTTGTGCAGTGAGCCAACCGGCCGTGTGCAAGGAACCCGTGTCATCCCGACGGAGGTGTCGCACACTGCTCAGTCCCCAACCGACATGTCTAGAGACACTTTCAGACAGAATGTCAAAGAAGCAGACAGAAGTTGCAAGATTCGGGCGCCTGCACTGGATGTGTTGCGACGCAGAGAGGTCGGATCAGACAGCACGCGAGCGCTGCGGCAGCACAGGAAGATAGCCGCCCGCCAATTCCGGTGGCCGGGGGTTATCAAGCTGAAGATAGGACCAATAGAAGGGCACCATCGGGTATACCACACCTCAGACAAGCGTACTTTAGCACAGCCCCGTACCCTGTCAATGTCTCTGTATGGCACAAGGAGTACCAACGTATGCAGATCGCCCCCTTGATGGGTGGGTGGCAGGGTGGTATCATAGTAGTGTGCATTCACTGCCACTGGCATGCTGTCAGGGCAAGCAGGGGTATGGCTGTGGACCTGTGGGACATATGTCGTTTTCCGAACCCTTTTTTTGGACGACGGTCCAGGAGTATGGTTGTATATTCGGTACCAGGATTAGACACGTCCCGTCCGTGGTCACTGGCTGCTGCAGTACGACTCTGGTCCCTGTGAAGGCCTGTGAACGGCGACGTGATTCCAGCCACATCGTTTCAGCGAGGACGTATAATACACAAGTCGGGTCGAGCAATCTGTACCGCACTCCCGCTTCAGACGATAGTGTAGGTAAGACGTGTTTATTCTCAGTCTCTAGGGCGTCCTATTATAAAGGCTGTATAACCATAATCAGTCCATAACGATATTCTCGCGGTTAGGTTGCATCTTTCGCAGGCAGGTCAGCATCCATTACTTCATCGCTGAGACCAGGAAATACCCCCATCTTCCTATCCATCCTGGCTGGGACCGGTCGAGCTCTGCTACCGTGCCGGCATGCGTGCATAAAAGTGACCATATCGCCGTCTCATCGCACACGTCAAGAGTCCCAACCGAGTGACAATCAGTGCCTTCGGGAGGCATTCTCACGCATGCCGATGAGGCCATACAACATGGAGAACACTGCATTTGCGTCAGAAAGAGGGGTTCCAGGACTGAATATACCAGAAGGACTCACTTGCGGCTGCCATGCAGACAAATCCAGTGCAGTACCCAGCTACCTTCTCTTTGCTGCCGACGACGGCCTCGTCCATCCAAAAGAAGGGGCTATGACCCGTGAGTACCTTGCCAACCGCGCCGTAGGCCAGGTACAATGCGGCAAAGCCCATGGTGCCGAAGAGGTGGCTGGGAACCGGCTATCGGGACACTGGTTGTCAGCCATCTCTACATCCGGACACCACGCAAGTAAAGGCCTACCTCTTGTCGTCTCATACTGTTCAGGAAGAGAGACTCAATCGCCGTGACGAGAGCGGGGAAGACGTAGAGGTTGAACAACGAAAAAGGCTTGAACCATCCTTCTGAAAACACATCCTTGAACGGAGGAAACTTGCTGTTGCCATCAGAGCTCATGACCACGTAGAGGCTCTCATCGCCGGATCCCCCAGAAGACCAATGAGAATGACCGCTTGGGACCATGATCGCCCAGTATATCATGACGATCATCAAGGCGAAAACATGCGCCACCGTGTAGAAGAGACTGAAGTAGAAGCGCCGTCGGTCGTCAGAACTCTGCTCGGGCGGGGACAGGAAGCGGATGAGTCTAGATTCCCAGCGCGTGTCATTTACGTTCAGATCCGGCCAGTGCATGTGGGTGACGGTCCATGCCTACGGCAATGTAGTCAGCATATTTGTCTCGCACAGCGCGACATAGCTGCGACGTACTGTGACCATGAGGTGATACAGGAGAAGCAGAAACCAGGTGACCGTGGAGAATTGAAACGGGATGCGCCAGTTTGTATGCTCATCGTCGCGGTGTTTGATCTTGTAATCGAGGAGCATGCCGGCCGTCGCGATCATGTAAGCCAAGAGTGCCGCACGAACGTAGCCTAGCACATTCTGGTTGAGAGGGCGCCATGGGGAATGAGCGGCTCGTAAGAAGATGGGCTGGGCAGTTATCAGTACTGAGCCTGTGCTTGGGGGAATAAGGAGACCTGAAGGCTCACATGGTCAGAGCCAGTGACCTGACTCTCCTCATCCTGCTGGCGATTGCCCAGCAGAGGCGCGCGCTCCATCACACGCTCCATGGCGCACGAAGAGGGGAACTGCGGAAACGAAAAGTATGAGGAAGGTCGCTGTAGACTTCCCACCTGCGAGCCGGTGGATGTTGTAGCCTCCAGGTCTCTCGAAGTCAGAGGTATGGATACATCAAAATTGAAGGGCTATGTTAGGATGCAGTTTCTAGATGGATGGCGATGCGCGGAGATGAAGCTTTTCGTCGGGAAGATTGCGAGTAGAGGCCTCAAGTCACGAAGGGGGACAACAAATAAACGCCCGGAGGCGACTGCCTCGTCGCCGCTGGAACCCCGGTGGCAGAGCAGGAAGTGACGGCCATGTCGGTCGTGTTCTCACGTCCCGAGACTTCCGCCTTCACCAGGCACAGCAAAACATGGATCCGCTCGATCAGGCGACAACATATCCATGACGAAATGAGGAGATCATCCTCAGTCCAGAGAAAACTGGTATGAAGGGCCTCTCAAAGTTAGTGCCTTCTTTAGACGGCGTAAAGGGTGGTCTGACATCCTGATAATGATCCGTACCAACGATACTGACCGCCAGTATTGCTCATGATTTCTCACGGATCCATAATGGCATTGTGCACTGATTTCATCCTCGTCTTCCAAAAATCGGGGTGAATCATTTCTCGCTTGGTATTTAAACAAAGCATGAAATGCTCCCCAACTTGCTTCCTTACGTACTTAGGCACCCCTGCACTCAAGCCAGCGAGGGCAGGGGCCACCCATTGCGACTAGTGCGTACTGTGTCCACTAGAGCAGAAACCCCAACCCATGAGCTCCCTGCCAGCCTGCCAGCTCCTGCCACCAGCCAGTGCTGGCCTCGGCAGGCAGGCAGGCTTGGATAACTTGAGGACAGCTTTGTACTCACGATACATTTGGACCCTGGAGGATCACCAGCAGCCCATCTCAGACGACCACCTCGCCCACAATCTCAGCAGGCTTCAGCTGCCGCTCCAGCGATCCCAGTAATACAGCAAAGACTTTGCTTGGGTCTGTTCGACGAGCCATTCCCACACAAAACAAGAGCATGCCATAAAACCCAGCAACTGGACAACTCCCCAGAATCAATCATGTTGTCAGCACTCGGCAACCCAAGGCAGCTTGCCTCCCAAGTCTTGAACTTCGGTACGCTGGCTCAACCGCACTTGCGAAACGGGAGGAAGAACAGACGGCTCTAACGAGAACCCCTTCATAGGTCTAATCCTGTCGACCGCCTTCATGATGTGGAAAGGGTATGATTCTTCGTTCCCACCCAACAGCCATGCGCCCGAGCTAACGGTCTTTCCAGGCTCTCTGTCATTACCGACTCGCCCTCCCCGATTGTTGTTGTCCTTTCCGGCAGCATGGAGCCAGCTTTTCAACGTGGCGATCTACTGTTCCTCTGTACGACGAAGCCGCTTTCCCAAGCCCTACTCGAATTACAATGTCCGAGCATAACGTGCTGACCAGCGATCCTTGTTAGGGAACCGCAACCTGATTCAAGACACGGACGTGGGCGAGGTCGTGGTTTACAATGTCAGAGACAAGGAAATACCCATCGTCCACAGGGTGGTTCGCAAATTCGGTACTGGAGAACACGCCAAGCTGTTGACCAAGGGCGACAACAACGTTGCCGACGACACGGAGCTGTATGCCAGGGGCCAGGATTATCTTGAGAGGCAGGACATTATCGGAAGTGTTGTTGGGTACATACCGTTCGTGGGCTACGTCACGATCATGCTCTCAGAATACCCGTGGATGAAGACTGTAATGCTCGGCATCATGGGGCTGATGGTGGTATTACAAAGGGAGTAGACAATTTAGAGGGTCAACCACTTTTTTTAATCTTTTCCAAAAACAAGCTGCAAGGACAGGACGGCTGGCGTCCCGGACACAGTGGCATCTATCCTGATCTATCGGTACTGGATTTTTTCTCTCCTGCGATTTTGCTTGTCAGTGTCCTCCATCACTGTGGGCAGCCTCTGCTTTGGTCAACGACTGCGACACATCCTTTGGCCAGCAAATTATGTTCTGGAGGCGTGGCCTCTGGATCCGACATATGCACGTCCGACTTGGCGCTCCTCTAGAGGAACGTACTAATGATCATGATGTCAACGCCGAGGCTCAAGAGCTCACGCAGCAAACGCCGCTCGGGATGGGCCTACGACTCGTTACACCCAGAGGGCCATCTACTTGCAGATCTCGACGACGCGAAACATCTTGGCTAAGTTGACTACACCTTCAGCCGCAGAGCATGGGTAGTGCTCGAGCTTACCAGCAGCTATACATTGGGAGATACCATTCTCATGGCGCGTGGGTTACGACGGAAGGGTTCCCATCTGCTTAGCAGATCATATACAGGAAGCAGCGAAGGTAATGGGCATCATGTGGAAGGAGAACCGAAGATCGACCCACTGTACATTGATTTAAGCCGGGGGCGACTCACCGATGTCACCCTTCCCAGCGGCGATGCACCTGGGCAGTGGCAGGCTACGTGATTGCCCTCATCTCTTGAAGAAGAAGGCGGCAGGATCAAGTGTCCACCCTCCAGGGAGCTCGTAGTGTCATGAGGCGTCTTCATGGCGGTGAGGCGTGGGATTATCGGGGCGATGTGCAGCCTAGGGGTAAGTAGACAAAGGGACATGTCATATTCTACAGCATTGACATTTACACATTTAGCAGCATGATGAACGCTGGAATTAGATTTCATGTCATCGTGCGTGACTGACTCTCTCTCCGATCTCATCTCGATTCCCTCTCTGTGTCGCCAGCGGCCAATACATTGTACACCGGTCGTCTCGAGACTTTTTCTGCCAGCGACGTCACTCAGCCCGTAATCTTCTGCCTGAAATCTTGACTTATCGCCCCTTCTGGGTCACATATTCACGGGTTAGTACATAATCCTGGTGGATCTGCACCGAGGCACGATGCTTTGCAAATGGTCCAAGTCACATCACTTGCATCCATGATGACCTGCCCACCACCGGCGGCGACACACGAACGACTGAGGGGCGTGGGTGGGTGTTTGATATGTACCAGTTCCGCATTGTGTAAATGACATATGACTCTCACAATCAGGGGATGAGACAACGGGTCTTGGCTAGCCGGGACCTTCACCACAATACACAGGCGCACACACTCGCCAACCTTGCCAGAACTCATACGCAGAGAATGGTAGAAATCGTAATGCCAGTTGCGATCGGCGACTCTAACTACTTAGCCTTGTCTTGGGTAAGCGGCCTCGTCATTGAGAACACTCGGGGCAGCGCCACCACCTCGGCCTGTTGAGAGCAATGCGGCTCTGTGATCTGCTGTGCTTGTCGAGGGTACTGCGCACGTCCAATGAAATGAACGCAAGGTCCTCTCACCGACAGATCGAGGCTCCCATGTGACTGATCATCCCATGTCGCAGATTAGCCAAGGGAGTTGCCCACCATTGCTGCTCTGGACTGGAGTTTGTCAACAATGAGGACTTAAACAGCTCTCATTGGTCTCGAAGCCCCTTAGTCTGAATCAGGACGTCTGAGTGAGGACTTTGTGTCGCCGGGCGTGTAGTCATACACATCTTCCCAGAAGCGTAAGCGAGCGAAATCAACATCGCCTCCTACGCAAAGGGGTATCTTCAGAGATGACCAGTCACAGTCTGGCAGCCTCCGTCATCGCAGATCGCAGCATCGGCGCCAACTGCTTCCTGCTGTTTCGGGTCACATTCTGGTACCAGCAGTGCCGGACCTCTTCCTCACCCTTGTAGTCCAGCGCACCGTCATGGAAGGGTGCCAGCCCGAGAGCTTCGCCGTGCATCTCGACGAACTTCTCGACCGCCTTGACTGCTTTTGGGTTGAGCCCCCAGACAAGCAGGTTCCGCTTGAACACGCCGTCGTCCTTTGCAGAAGACGTCATGATGCAGGCGATGTCGCACTGCTTCTCTGCCGCGAACTTGCGGAACTCCTCGATCAGCGTCTCCTTGTCGCCCAAGTGGTTGAGCATGTAGTGGAATCCTTGGGGTATGCTTGCGGTTCCCAGAACCATGCCGGCCTCAGTCCACGCCTTGTAGTCCTTGCGGAAGTTGTCGCTGTACGAGAACTGGGAGATGTCCTCCTTCAGCTCGCTCAGCTCCTTGTAGTACTTCTTACGGCTGTAGTCCCCGTCCAGCTTCGCCTCGAGGTACCCTGCGATCTCGATGTCCAGCTCGGTCGTCTTGGCCTTCGACTTGAGGTTGTTGGTATCGAGGAAGATCGCCGAAAGCGCTATGCGGGCCAGTCCCGCGTCGACGTCTCTCTGGTTTCCAGCGCCAGCCTCTTGCGGCTGCTGTCTGTGCAGGTCTTCCCATATATGCCGACAGTACTCGACCACCAGGCTGACACAGCTCCCCGCCTTCTTGAGCACGCGCGGCTCGTCGCCAGTGCTCATGGCGACAACGTTCTCGTCCTCATGATGGTCCACGCACCCGACTATCCACGGCGTGAACCGCTCAGCTAGGTCTCCAGTCAACGCATTGTGGTCAACCAGCACCCACCGCGTATCTTCCGGGTTCAGGCTCCCTGTCCTGGTGACCTCATCGAGGTCGGAAAGGGTCAGGAGATCCTGGGACTTTACGCCGGCGTACGCGAGTGCAGCGCCCAGCTCAGGCCGCAGAGGGAGATCTTCGCGGGAAATGTTGGCGAGGGGTATGTGGAGGTTGTAATTGGGCGGCGCATGACTGCGAAAGTATGCGAACAGGACGGCAGAGCAGAGAGAATCGAGGTCTGGACGTTCAGGCGAGATTAGTCCTGCCCAGTCTTCACCATCGATCTGGTCTGGGGGGAGGGGGGGACATCAAGCAGAGCCACAGCATGTTTTCTCTTACCTCCGGACTCGTTGCCTACGACAAAGGTCAGAGGCGAAGGCCGCTGGCCTGCTGGTGCCTTCAAGCTCCTGCGGGCGAGGTCGAGAAAGGCTCGCAAGTTCCGAGGGGGCGGCATGGTGGTCGTATGGGCATATGGACAAGGTACTACAAAAATGGCGGGGTAACGTGCGAAAGATAAGCCGGTGGAGGGGTCGTTGCTGTCCTGGCGCCCCTATCTATGCTGCTTACGTCACCATTTCAACCTCACCTGCTGCCCTTGAGCGCGCACTTGGCTGCAAAGAGACAGGTAAAAACGTCAACTCCACAACTGGCACAGACGGGACGTTCAATGTTGGGATGTCTGACCACTATTCTTTCTTCTATAGGTTCTTGTATTTCCGTCAGGACTTGATTATGATGAGACAACAGACCCGACCCGTTATGCCGGCTCAAGGTGTGCTCGCCTTTTGCCAGGACTACTTATTTCGCGCCTGGGCGAGGCCTCCTTAGCCATTGCGGCTCGAGTTGTCCTCTTTCGTGCGTCAAGCCAAGGACCGAGCAGCGAAGCTATGGCCACCGAAGCGCCTTCGCCACGGGATTTGTCTCAGCTCTCCCGCGTTGGCCCACCAGGCTGGGACCAGCTCATCCAATGCAATATGCACAGTCTCAGAAGCAGGTAGAGCAGCATATCTTATATTCGCACTGCTCGGTTGTCTCGGGTCTTCTCTGCTGTTCACCCGGATATTTCTCTCCGGGTTAACTGTTTTCCCCCTCATCGTGAAAGGGACCATCAGTAATCATGAGCAGAGTGAAAGCAGGAGTAGAGTTGAGAACAGAGGCCAGCTTCTCCCTTTTTTCTCCTTCTTTTTTTTTTTTTTAGGGGAGGGGAGGGGTGGGGTGGGGTCAAAAGAGAAAGAATTTCTGGAAATTGTATCTATTACTGCTTTCAAACGAGGCTGCATCGCGGTTAATCATAAATTTCGATATCTAAAGGAATTTGCACCGCACATCGTCTTCATTGTGCATTAAATAAAATATAAAGAGAGACGTATTTATGATGCGACCTGATAGTCTTAGTCTTGTGTAAGAATTGAAGTCTGATTTGATCGAGCGTCTCATGTCTAGTGATGTTCGCTGCGGCCATTAACCAGTTTCCCAATGCCGTCATGAGATAATTAACATCATAAGTCGCGCTCTGAGGCTCTTCCACCTTCAGACGGGCCATGGGCAAGCATCCCGAGCCGGCCGTCCACCTCAAGACTCCATCTCTCCAGGAAGTTCGGAATCCCTGACGACGGCCTTTGCCGTTGTGTTTTTATGAGCAGCACTCTAGTAAGGGACACACAATGTTAGCCAGAGCATCAGATAGCAATACCCGCCGCCAGTAATTCCCTTGATGTGAACCACATGTACGAGTCTTTGGGATATTCTTCCCATGCACACGCACTCATCAAGCCCAACTCTTCTTCCAAGGGTTTTTCTCAGCCTGTACAGAGGGGGATCAATTATACCTTCAGGCCAGGCATGCCCATGCAGATGGCTCCCATGGAGCACCCTGGACAGACCGTCTCGTCACACCTCTTGGCCGCATTGTTTTTGGGCTCTTCGAGGTGTGGGCAAGGCGCTGACAGCGCTGATGAGGAGGGCGGTGACCAGGACAATAAACTTCATGTTTATTCGTTGTTTGTTTGTTTTTTTGTTTTGTTTTGACAAGGTTGGGTTTCGGCTTTCTTTTTTTTTAAAAAAGAAAATATGGAGTTTTGAGTGTCTGGTTGGGGAGGACTTTCAACGAAATTTTTTTTTGAAGGGTTTGTGTCGTCGATGTGGAACTTTGAAGTTTTGTTGTGTTGTTGTTGTTGCTGCTGCTGCTGCTGCTGTTGTGCACTTCAGAGATGTCATGTATCATTTCTGGGAGCGAAGCCATCTCTTTTATATTCCCAAAAATAATATTTCCATGGTTACTCGAGCCGGTGATTGTTCCAAAGGCTGTGCTGCAAGGGATTGCTGTGTTCTCGTGTTCAATATGCAATCTGGATCAATGACGGGCAGAGGGCGGCGGTGTCACACGCAGGTCTAAAACCCATGATGGAGACCCGCATTCCACACGGAGGCACCTCGGCCACTTGAACAAACGTCCTGTGCCTCAAGCGACCTCCTCCTCTCAGCCTGCTCGCAAGTGCGACCCTATAACCCTCGGCAGGATCGGAGAAGGCTACCATAGCTTCGTCACTGCGGCTCAGCCGATCGACATGGCCCGTTTCAAGCAGACACGCGCTATAGCGATCCTCCTCGATGGTGCCATTGCTGCGCTCAAAAGTGTTCCCGAGTGTATGAGGCAAACAATGCCGGCTGCAGCCGCCACCCCTAAAAACAGAAACATCAACAACAACAACAACAACAAAAAAAGCCACACAGCATTACATGGTAAATCCTCTCCTCGTCTGCTATCCCAAGCGCAGACACAACGTGGAACGTTGCAAATGTCGGACAAGAGACAGTGAGATCGGTGGTCGGAGAGCCACCAAGACAATTTCTATCTTTGTCCTCAGACCTCGACCTCTGACTGGACGTCTAACGACCACACGGCAAAACTCACTGCCTATCTGTCTGCCTATCTTGGAGACTGGCACACTGATCTCTCTCTGCACACACACACTTTCGAGAGGGGCACAGAGCAACCCTAGGGCGGGGAGGGCAAGCCCACTGACCGGGGATCTACCAGTGCCGGACAAGCTTATTCGCAACAAGGTTTAGGGCTTCCCTATTGGGGTTCGCCGCCGCTGTGGGGGGGGGGGCCTCATCCTTGGAGGGGCAGATCGCCTGTGGTCCAGTCATCACACGCTGGGGGCAAAAAAAAAAAAAAAGGCAGTGGTCGGTCGACGGCTCACCAAAGGTTCTCTGGTTCGTACCACGCCCTCCGAGGAGGGGGGTTGCAATATTGCCTGCTTGCTGTCCAGATACAGAGGGTATGATTTTCTGTGGATGGGTCCAGGATTGGTTTTTTTTTTTTTTTGTACGTCATTCGTCACCTGTGCAGACCCAATGGATCCAGGTGCATGGCGACGTCTCATGTGTTGCAACACAAGACAATGCACAGCATTCTCAATCCAGCACCTCTTGGCTCCGTATGGGTGTACTCGCCCTCGAGGCGATTGGCGTCTGCCTCCGGCCTATCTCTCCTAGCCTGATCAATTGGCGCCTGGCTAGTGGCCCCCTCTCCACGCCGATATCGAATCCCGCCCGCACTCGGCTTGTCGAGACCCCCTCAGAGGAGCAGCACTGGCCTTCATCCTTTTCTCCTCCAGGCTTCCCCCACCGGAGTTGGCCCCCTTCAGTCTTCCATCATCCACCATATATACCTTGTTCGCCCCTATGTCTCGCCCCTAGCTCAATCCCAAAGTATAATATATTTGCACACAACCTTGCTGTTTTTATATGAGACACCACTATGAAGCACATAGTCTATGCTGCTGCAGCACTAGCTGCCCTCCTCACGGGCGAAGCTCTCGCCGAGACGACCCTTGGCGTATATATCTTCCATCGACAGTAAGCCAGACTAAGAAAAGAAAGAGAGAAAGAGGAAGAAAGAAAGAAAAAAAGCACCAAGATCGCCACCTGTGGTCTTCCGCCTCCTCTCTCCCCTCCTTCTCCTCCCCCTTCCCCTCCCCCCAAGCTACTACATTATCTGCGGTTCCCTGACAGCCTTTGATAGTGGCGACAGGACCACCAAGTCTTGGCCTCCAACCGCCCTCACAGCCCTGGGCGCGGACCAGGTGTACACCTCGGCGAGCTGGTTCCGTAATCGTTACGTAGCGGGCAACAGCACCAATCCTATCCTGGACCTGTCATCAGACATAGTCTCTCTCTCCCAGCTCGCCATCACCGCGCCCGTGGACAATGTCCTCCAGTCCTCCGCCGTGGTCTTCACACAGGGCATCTATCCTCCTGCTGGTGCCCAGGCTGACCAGGTCCTTGCCGACGGCACCTCGACGCAGGCGCCGTTCAACGGCTACCAGTACATTCCTGTCAATATCGTGACGTCTGCCTCCACTTCGTCTGGGGCCGAGGACAGTGAATGGCTCCAGGGCAGCTCGGGCTGTGCCAACGCCGTATCGAGCAGCAACGAGTACCTGCAGAGCCAGGAGTACCTCAGCCTCCTGAACAAGACCAGTGCGTTCTACCAGGACCTTCTGCCGGTGTACAACACCACCTTTAACTCCTCGACGGCCACGTACAAGAATGCCTACACCAGTACGTGTCCCCCCTTGTCTTGTCTTGATGACTGTGGGCTGCGGAGGGCTGTATCTAATAGTGACTTTCGGTCTGCAGTCTTTGATTACGTGCACGTGTCTCAGATCCACAACCAGAGCATACCGGCAGACAATCTCCTGACCAACGACACAACCCACCAGCTGCAGACTCTGGCCGATGCTCACGAGTGGGGGCTCGCGTACAATGAGTCTCAGCCCGTCAGGGCCATCGCGGGTGCGGTGTTGGCCGGCCAGATCCTCCAGGCCCTCAACACGAGCCTGACCGCCCCCCTGGCCAAGGCCTCCGCCCAGAGGCTCACGATCCAGTTTGGTGCCTATGGAGCCTTCATGTCCTTCTTCGGCCTCGCCAACCTCACCGCGGCCTCCGACAACTTCTACGGCATCGTGGACTATGCGAGCTCCATCACGTTCGAGCTCGTCACCAACGCGACCGTCAACGGGACCGGTGCGCCCACGACCATAGACCCAACCGACGTCAGCGTCCGCTTCCTGTTCGCCAACGGATCCGCCTCGGACACCAACGTCCCTCAGCTGTATCCTCTCTTCGGCCAGACGGAGACGATGATCTCGTGGAACGACTTCTCGGCGGGCATGTCGAACTTCTCTGTGGGAGACACGGCGTCCTGGTGCCAGGCCTGTGGTAACACTACCGGCGTCTGCGCCTCCGCCTCGTCCTCCTCTGGTTCTGGGTCTGGCTCCAGCTCCAAGTCCTCGTCCAGCTCGGGGAGCAATATCACCCCCGGCGTGGCGGGTGGTATCGGCGTCTTGAGCCTGTTCGGTCTGGTGCTGTTGATCGTCATAGCAGGTGCACTGGCCGGATTCAGAGTCGTGAAGAGGGGCGCTGCGTCCAAGGGGGTGTCCAACGGAGCAGGCACGACTTCGGCCACAGCGGGCGACAAGGCCGCTTAGGGAGTGTCTAGGGATAATGAGGAAGTGAATGGCAGCTTGGAAGACTTTCGGGAGGCAATCGCAGATGTGTTGTTCCGTCATTAATACACCTCTAGCTATGTCCTAGGCCTCAGATTGTCTCTGAACCGACCAACTATGATATCCATTAGACAATGGTCACGGTATAATGCTCTGTGTTTCGAATGGGTCCCTCGAAAGGGTCCACGGGAGGTGGTCTAGCCTTGATGACACGGATTCCGATGCGTTCAAAGTATTCGTGGTAGTCAGGAGACCGTCGCAACACGAGCGGTATGAGATTATCCGTACGTCCTTCTTGAATGCGGCTCATGCGGAGGTGAAAATACTTCAGTGCCAGGCCTCGTCTCGCCTGGACCTTCATGCTCCAAGATTTAGTCCGTCTGTATTGTTAGCGAAGGCTCTCCTGTGGCGAAATGAGACACGATAGTTAGAGACCTCGCCTCCGCCTTTGTTTCGTAATCCATCACGCTCCAACAACCTTTTGGCTATCAGTCCAGTGATCGCCAGTCGCCCACGAGAGCGGTGGACAGACTCGTCGACAGCCGGTGCGGACCAGCTGACATCGCATTTGTCGATCTTGGCAAGGTGCTCGTAAGTCTGTTTCTCTTGCAATCCCTGGTCTTCTCCTGTGTACACAATCACGTACTAGCAGCTCACGGGGGTGTCCACTCTGGCCCATGACCACGTAGGGGGCGAGATTGGCGGATATGTCCTGGCGGTCTTTCGTGATATGTTGTATACATTCCAGACAAGATCGTCGTTTAAAGTGTCCCGGTCAAGTTCGTGAGATAGAGTTCCGTATAGGCGCGGACCATGTTACGCCAGAGGCGCGCCACTCCATATACCCTCTGTACTTCAAGCCCTGCTTCAGAATCGCTGTCATCGAGCGCGGAGCTGTGCTCGACTTCATCAGCGGAAGCAGCGGTTCATTGCTGGAGTTATTGATGCCAAAACCGCCGCACTCGCACTGAAAACAAGACCCTTTTGGTGGATTCCATGGCCCAGTCATTTGGGTCGTCTTGCACGATACAGAGGGAATCCTTCCAGATGTACCTGAACGGATCTTATCAGGTGGATGGCGTCGCGGAAGGTCGTGGACAGAGAATCCTAGGGCATTTCTCTCTTCCAAGGCTGCAGGGTGGACTTGTTTGTGGTGATGATCTGGGCCCGGCCCCAATAATGGCTGAGACAGACATACTTATGCGTGGCACCTTCAGCCTCAACCAGTTTGGCCATGCCTGTCCTCAAGACCGACATCGAGCACTCTCGCCAGAATTTCTGCTTCTTCTGGGGATTCGCAAAAGTCGTGGTCGGCGGTACACGCGGCGATCCACCCTTTGGTGGTGGCGAGTGCTTCCACGGAATCTGTGAGTGGCGAAGTCCTCCAGGACGTAGGCATATAGTCCCAGGCCCAAGGCAGAGCAATCTCATCCTCTGCGTCCACAAACATCTCAATATCAAATCGTGATCCGTCTCGCCTGAAAAAGGCCAGTTCCTTGCCTGATTCCTCGGTGTCGGCATCCTCAGTTGACAGTGGGTAGTAGAAGCGAAGCTTCCCACGCAGGATGTCTACCTCGTTGATGCCGTGTTGAAGGAAACAGGCGCGACATCCTGTCGTCAAGATGATGTATCAATAGCATGCCGCAGCCGCATCTAGCAATCCAGGCCACGTGAAGTTGTCATTGGTGTGTTGACGGTTGCCGTCTGGACTCAGGGTCTTAGACCTTGTGGCAACTAGCCATCTTCCCATGAATCTGTTGCAGATGGTGCATTTCTGAGACGTCATTGCGAAGAGACTGCTTTCGTATATCGTCATAGTTTTCTTATCGCTGTAGGCATGATACGGAGCGTTCTTTTCTTTTCTGCTGCCAGGTATCCAGAGAGGATGTAGCGTGCCTCTAGTTAAATCTGTGAAGGATTTATGACCAAGCAAGCTATTGATCATGAGATATGCATTTTGTTCGAGCTTATGAAATATTGAGGCCCCATAGTGAGGGTTCAATATCGAGATTAAATATTGCGACGTTCTAGGTAGAACGATCAACATGTGCAGCTGGGGGTGGGGGTCTGATCTCGCCTTCGAGAGACGAAGAGGCACTGATCAGTGACGAGCTGTACACCAAGAGATTCTCATTCCTTCCTGGAGAGATACGGCAAGCCGTTAACTATATTCCATATGCGTACTTGATAACAGAAGATTGAGTGTCAACAATTGTGCTTTCCTTGGCGGCAAAAGTGGTTGGGACAGATCCTTCCAGATTATGATTTCATAGACCAAAATGAAGCATATAATAACAGAGGTTCCTCCGACGTACAGCCTTCTTCGTCTAGAGCTCCCTACAATTTACTTTCCTTCTTTCCCGTCTTGATGTTCTTTGAGTGTCCCGTAACCAGAAAGTCGGGATACTTCATGCCCTCCTCGAGCCCCACAGTCATCGACGCCGGACTTCTCCAGGAAGACCCATCCACAACCAGCACATGACCGTTGATGTAGTTGGACGCATCACTGAACATGAACACGGTGGCATCCGCAATATCGCGGACCGTTCCCCAGCGCCCGCTCGGGATGGCTCTGGTAGCTGCCCTGGAGTTGTGTGTATCCGTGGCAGCCAGGCGGTCCATGCCCTCGGTACCCGCGATGGGGCCAGGAGTGATGACATTCGCGACAACGCCTAGCGGCCCATATTCCAGAGCAACACTCGCCATCAGGCTGTCCACACCTGCCTTGGCGGCACTCACGTGCGACTGCAGGGGCATGCCGGTGTAGTGGAAGGCAGCCGAGATGGCGATGAAGCGACCGCCAGTGCCGACCTGGCCCGGTGCTGGTGGGTTGGGGTTCCGTGCTGCGGACTCGACAAGATGGTCAATCGTGGCCTTGATGGTGTTGAACGTTCCGATCGTGTCTATCTCGATGACAGTCTTGAAGCCGTTGGGTGAGAGTCCGGCCAGGGGCACAACAAAGTTGCCGGCTGCGCCAGCACTGTTCTCAGTGTTAGTATGAGATGTCAGGGGAGAGAGAGAGTGTGTGTAAACCGACATGACGAAGTCTATCTGGCCTAGTTCACTAATACACTGGTCGACCGCACCCTTCAGGCTCTCGAACTGCAGGACACACATCAATACATGCTTTCCAGAATGGTGGACCGGGCACCTAGCTCACCTTCCTAACATCGATCGCGCCGATACCGAGCACTTTGGCGCCCTTACGCACGGCAGCTATCTCCTTGGCCATCTTCTCCGTCTTCTCAACGTTGCGGCCGATGATGCAAGCATTGGCACCTAGGTAGACCATGGCCTTCGTCTGGACGCTACAGATGGTACCAGCGCCTCCCGTCACGAAGACGACCTTGTTGTCTGTACGATGAAGGCAGCTCGTTAGCAACGCAGAACACCGGGAAGAGGAACGGGCAAGAGTTACCAAAGATACCATCCTTCCAGACATTGCTCAGGATTTCTGACCGATCGACAGACATGGCGTCTATGCCCGCTCAGTAACGGTCTGCGAATGGGAGCCAAGGCCTGATAACCGTAAGAGCGTGTTTCCAGGTCGAGTCGGGTCGTTCAGCGATTTCGTGGTCCAAGCTAGCTGTCAGCATAAAGACGATGCTGGCCCAGTAGAGATGCACAATAACCTGACTGCGGAGGACACCAGCCCAGAAATAAGTCATGGCAGAGAGAAGGCAAGCAGACGAAGACCCGAGGCTTTGGGGTGAGCAAACGTCGTCGGGTTAGATGTGTGTCGTTGCGGAGTCAGCCCCCCAGAGCTAGGATTCACTTGGTGGGGACCTCGGGAAGAAGTTGGGGGGTCCCACCGCTGTGGTAAGGGGATCGGATTAGTGAGAGGACCCAAGGCTAGGGGATGAGCCTCGGCCGGTCCCACAGGGTGTTGATCTCCTATGGCCAGAGCCTTCGCACCTTCACCACTAACAGCACCAGGCACGTGCCATGTACAACTACCACAGAACAGCGCACAGGGCCCTGCTGTTTAGAACACCCCACCCTTCTTCGACCCCGTTTGCTAGCTAGACGCCTTCTTCCTTGCCCACCTCTCATCACGTCCCACATTTGCAACCCGGCGCGTTGGACCTTGGCGCGTCAGTGCCACCATCAACTCCTGCGCCTGATGAGCAGCTACATCGTAATCTCTCGACGCCGCTTAAGCTTGCTTTTCCTGTAGCCTCGCTTTCATCGCCTCAACAAGGGCGATCTTGCCGTCAATCAGAATCGCCGCAGACCTGACAGCAGCCATGGCTGACAACTCCTCCAGCCCGCCTGGAAAGGGTCCTAACAAGAAGAAACCCCTCCCGTTCCTCAAGACCATTCTAAAAATCAAATCAGGATCAGGAACGTGAGCAGGGGGAGGAGGAGGGAGAGAAGAAGAGGAAGAAGGATAATGATGACGACGATGAGGATCACCTCGCGATGTTCAGACGATCCAAGAAGTTCTTCCCTATCGTGGTCCAGGAGCAGGAGGAACGCCGCAAGGCGGCCCTTGATGTTAGTGTGGAGGAGAGCACACATGGATCTGATGAGGAACAGGAGGAAGAGCCGATTCCGTCCACCTCGCGGTCTGTCAAACGCCGCAGGCTGTCTTCTCCACGTGAGCCTGAGAGTCCGGCGCCCGAAGAGCGCTACGCTAACCTGTATGGCCCGGCAACACCACCGCAACGCATCTCACCAAACTCAGCTGACTCGTCTCCCGGAAATTATTACAACCGTGCTATGTACATGCCACGTAGGCGTGAGGAGCCCGCCGCACCTTTGTTATCGAAGGGAAGAGAAGAGGAGCATAGTACGACCGGGAACCCACAGAGCAGCATGCTGCCCACTCCCAGCGCGTCCAGCTCTCACCGAGTCTCCGCTGATAATGCGGTTGCCCTGGATGACCAAGACGACCCATTCGCGGAGGACTATGCGGAAAAGAGCAGCACATCTACCGGAAGAGACAAGAAGGCCAAGTCACCGCCCATAGTTCTCGATGATAGTGACGATGATCTGAGCGAGCCAACTCCCGCTCCCGTCGACGACGAATTCGACTTCTTTGTCAAGCGAGCCGCCCTGCGAGAGGAAAATGCCAGAATCGCCGCTGAGGCCTTCGTGGGCCCAGAGGGAGAGGGCATCGATACTCCGGTAACCGGCGACGCTGGGTCTGAGCTTGCAGGACGCAAGGCTATCATCCCCGTGAAGATCTTCATCGTCTCACGACTTGGCGATGTAGAAGTGGGCGACATATTCGGATCGATGCGTGGGCTTCACCAGGACCTCGGACTTGTACGGCGGACCTACATTCAGTGGGCACAGCGGGACAGGCCCGCAATCTCAGATGTCATGGCAGGTGGCATCTTCCTGACCTGGAAAGGGCGCCGCATCTATGATTCTGCCTCGGGAGCCAGCCTCGGCTGGATGCCTGACAGCCAGGGCAATTTCTACTCAAACGCGCACCTGCCGGGCTTCACTAGGGGTGGGATCCTGCTCGAGGCGTGGACAGAACAGAGCTATGCGCAGTATACAGAGGAGCAGGACAGGCAGAAGCTCGTCGACCGTGGCGAGCTGGTGGACGACAGCAGTGCTGCAGGTGACAACGACGAGGCTGCCGCCCATCAGGAAGCCACCAAGGTCAGGCTCTTCCTCAAGGAGAGGGACAGGGAGCCGTTACGGCTGACCGCGTGGATGGACACGGAGGCCAGGACCCTAGCTGGCGCGTACAGGAAGCAGAGAGATGTCCCTGCAGACCGGGAGATCAGGCTGAGGAATGATGGTGAGTGGCTGGAGCCACACACGACGATCGAAGAGGCCGACATTGAGGACATGATGACTATTGAGGTGTACCTCAAATAGGAGCAATGAATGATCTTGGCTACACAAGCATCGAGGGAAAAAGGAAGGCGGGGAAACAGGGAAAGGGGAAAAGGCACCAGGATCATGTAAGCTCATATTTCTTTTGTTCGCTTGTTCTGCTCGAGATACCCATTGCCAAGAGATCGGCAGGCGAAAGAGCATCATGAATGCTTAGAGCAGAGATATATGCCCTATGGAAGGAAGGTCACTGCAAGATATGGATGATGAATAGTTTCCTCTCCGTCTTGGTCTAGTCCATTATTTCAAAGGAATCAAACAAAATAATTTCGATATCTTTGAAGACTCTCTTGCCATGAAATACCCCAAACGCCCCTACGCCGGTCCCAGCCATGCCGTGAAGATCGTGATGGTAAAATTGTGAATCCGTTTGGTGCCGTTCGCACCCTATTCTTCTTCTCTTCTCTCTTCTTTTTTTTCTCCCCCATTCTTTCTCTTTCTCTCTTCAGAATCTCTCCTTCATCCGCGCGCTCACGGTCCTCAGTCCGTTGTACACCTTGCCGGGCGGCTTTCCGAGGATCAAGCTGACGACAGACTCCCGGGCGATGCGGGTATTCTTGAAGCCGCCCAGGATGTGGATCTTGGAGTCGGCTAGGACGATACGCGTGCGCGAAGCGTTCTCGATGGCGAACTTGGTCTTGCCGTCCTTGCCGGCGATACGGCCGATAGCGCGGGCCAGGTGGTCGCCTTGGAGGGTCTTTACGTCTTTGATCTCGAAGGCTGTTGTTGTTGTCCTGACGTTAGCGCACTGCATGTCTCTAAAGAAGAGAACCTCTCGGGATAGGAATAACAGAGCCTTGATGAAGAAAAATAGAAGAAGAGACAAAAGGGCGGGAGCCGAGGGCGGCTTTGTGGCAGTTGCACTCACTCTCGATGTAAAGGTCGTCCAGCCTCAGCAATGCAATCGCATCGTCGACATCAAACCCTAGCGCGAACGCCCGCACGAAATCGGCGCCCTTCTGGATGGCACCAGTGTCGGTCGTGACTTTGGATGTGCGCAGCTCGACACTCTTGCTCTTCATGTTCATCCGGCACTGCAGCTTGAGGTGCTCGACGAGGGGCGGGTAGATCTTGGGCCATGCCGCCTTGAGAGGGGTCATGCGGTGCGGCGGGATGGGTACCTTGCGGTGCTCGATGCGCACCGCATCGGCGGCCTTGGAGGCAGGGGCGAATCGTGGCCGGCCCTCTTCGTCGAGCGCATCGTCGACTTGCATGCCTTCTTCGTCGGCGGAGGGTTCTTGTGGACTGGTGAAGGTGGCCTCGTCGGTGGGCGCGTCGAGGAGGTCCTCATCTTCGTTCCCGGTGGAGATGGGGACGGAGGCGGTGGCCTCTGGGGGAGGTGCCTTGAGGGCAGTTGGGGCTGGCATCTTGTAGTTTGTTGTAAGGCCTCTTCAGGAGGTTGGAGACTGTCGAGAACGAGATTGGTTATAAAGCTGAAGGTGGGTGGTTGCTGTGTGGGCGTGGTGGGGTAGACTTGGAAAGGTTGTCTGTCTGGCCTGTGCTGATTCCTGAGCCTGGTGACCTGAGATGGCGTTGCGCCTGTTCTATGGACTTCCTGTCACGGTTGGCTATAAAATCAGCAAGTACTTTGTTGTTGCAACAATCTGGGTGGTGAATCTTCAATTACTCGACCCTGAACTTTCTGCCACTGACTTTTTTCCTTTCTGACAGGCGGGCAAAAAAATAGAGAACCCACCTACTGCTTATCTTATCGCCTTCAAGCCCTTGGTGCCTTCCTATACCATAGCTTGCATAGTACACGCCGTGATGGATCCTTGACCCTTACCCCTGTCACGCCGATCCTTGCACTCTCGCGCGTCATTGCTGGGAGAGCAAAGTTCCTGCGCTCCTCTCCCCAGTCTCCAGGTTTTCTACTCCTGCTCCGCTAAATCTACCACACCACCAGGCACGCGATATATTCCTTGGATTTGTCTCGTGACGGCATATTCTTTCTTCCTAGAGACTTTGGTAGTCTGTCTGGTTCGGGGCCTCATTTTGGCTTTCCTTTTCACCCGCAGCGTTCCACCTCAAAAAAATTGCACGCTGTGGCTATTTGAGAACGAGTCTTCCTGACCCAAGAGGATCATCGCAAACCAGCCTGATTTTCTCGAGCATCAGCATCAGCTTTCGACATCGACTCACAGCCAAACTGTTTTTCTGGCGCCCACTGTGCCTCCTCATCTCGCTCAGAACACTGTTTCACTGTTCAACACCTACCCAGATCCCCGAGATGCGCTCGCTCGTCGCTCCATCATGAAAGCCGTCTGCCGGAAGCAGCATCATGTCTAGCAGCTCGACAAAGTTCGGGCGGATTGCTTGGACTTTTGCCTGGGAGGGCATCGGACGCTCATTTGTACGATCATCAGCGCAACGACCATTCACTTTCAAATCTTCCGTGTTCCCACAATTCCGGCCGATATCCCAGTACAATGTCCGGCGACAGTGCTCCGGCGGCCTTCTCCTGCTGGGGCTTGATACTTCCAGCCCGGCCTCGCAGACGATCGTGACCAGCTGCAGTACAGCTGTCGAACCAGCCGTGCCAGGGAGCAATTCAAGAGCTGGGACTGTTGGCCGTCTGGCGAGGCGAGCATGGGCACGTCACCAGCACACCGCGGCCAGTTTGGCCGGAAGACAACAGAGGCGGCTGGCGAGCACCAAGTTAGACGCGGGAAAGACTACAACGGGTGCGCAGCAGAAACCACCGCGAACACAGCCCGAGTCACGAAGCAAGGAGTCCGAGGCAGCCCACAAGAAGGGTGAAGAGGTGCATGATAGCCTAACAGACTCCATGTCCAAATATCTACATCTACCACACCTCCCGAAGATGCCGCATCGGCCGACTAAAGAGGAGCTCCTGGCCGCAGCGAATGGGTTCTGGCAGAGACTTAAAGTCCGCTTCAAGTGGTTCTCGATCCGGAGCACGCGTCCGTTCAACGCTGACGAGTGGGGCGCTTTCCTGTCCTGGATTCTGTTCGGGCACTTCGTGTGGATCCTTGTCGGGACGACGACATTTGTCTCGCTGCTGATCCTCATGGTGAACACTGTCTTTGCCCAGGGTACGTATCTCACCCATCACCCCAGTCTGCGTATGCTAACCTTGTTCCCCAGAAACTCTCGCCCAAAAGATTGGAGACTATCTCACAAAGGCAGCTGGCGTCACAGTCGTCTTCGAATCGGCTATTGTACCGAAATGGGGCGACGGTGTCATCACCTTCCGGAATGTCTTCGTGTCGAGGCGGCCTGGCCAGACAAAGTCTTCTGTCTCCAAGGGCTCGCCCACAGATGCTGCGGCTGCAGCGGCTGCAGCCACCAGCCCGGATCCTCAGGCCACAGAGGACGACGGAAACTATACACAGTTCGACGTCACGATCAGCGAAGTGAATGTCACGCTCTCCTTCAGCAAGTGGTGGAATAGCACCGGTCTTCTCAAAGACGTCGAGGTCAAAGGAGTCCGCGGCGTCGTGGACCGGACGTCTGTGCACTGGTCAGGAGAGAACAGGGACCCGTTATCCTACCGGCACGAGTACCAGCCGGGTGATTTCGAGATTGAGCACTTCAAGCTCGAGGACCTGTTGGTGACTGTTCACCAGCCAGGCGGATTCCGCCCATTCTCGGTCAGCATCTACAGCTGCGAACTCCCACAGCTACGAAAGCAGTGGCTCTTTTACGACTTCCTGTCAGCATCTCATATGTCAGGGTCCTTTGACGGCTCCCTGTTCACCATACATCCCAAGCAGGTTCACGGTACAATTGCTGGTGATGAGAAGTATCTCGCGGAGAACCTCGGCGAGCCGAGTGCCTGGAAGAAGTTCAGCCGGCTGCGTATCGATGGTCTCAAGATAGATCACCTGAACCGTGGGGTGGAGGGCACGTTTGGCTGGATCTACGAGGGTAACGTCGATATTGTGGCGGACGTCATGTTCCCTGCAGACCCTGATGAGAGCATTGGCAAGGTCATGAGCGACTTTTACGACAAGATGGAGGAAGCAGTCACCAGCAACCGGTACCTTCGTATCCTGGACCAGGATCTTGGAAGGGAGCGGAACGACTTCGCTATCAACAACGAGCTCTCCAGCCCAACCAACGGCCACCTCCATGCCGCTACCGTTGATTCTCACAGCGAAGGTCCTGACAGCCGGCTAGATGCCTCGGCGCAGCAGAATACTCCAGATGGGCCTCCCCGCTACCTGGTGATGGACCTTCGGATACACCTGAACGACGTGCGCGCCAGCGTACCTATGTTTTCCGCCACGCCAGACATCTCCTACATCAACCAGAACCTGATTCGGCCCATCGTCGCCTACATCAACACGAAGCATACATACATTCCCATCAGCTGCCGCATTGTGAAGCGAGCGAGCGACTTCGACGGGAGCTGGACCACCTTTGACTGTGGACTGATGGATGATATGTCGGCCGAGGTCTACTCTGCTTTTGCGAGGGATGTGGAAGATCAACACTCGAGGGTCAAGAGGCTGAAGAAGGTAGGATTTTGGGCTGTTAGCGTTGCGCTGCAGGCGCTGCTCGTTGGTGTAGCGGGAGATCTCATCACCTAGAGGCCCTGGTAAAGACACCGGCATGGACTACAGTACTGGATAAGAGAGAGGACGGTCTAAGAGAACCCAACACACAAGAGAAAGAGGGGGGAGGGGGAAGAAAGCAAAAACCGGGAGGCAAGGAAACGGTAGATGCGGACAGGCAAACATCTCCGCTTTGCATTTTGCGCCATGTCAACACATACACAGCGTGCGGCACAATACGGTATGGGGCACGGCGTTCTGGAACCGGAAACACTCCACGAAGGCACGTCTATGTTTTTTTTTCTGGTTTGCTTTGGGCGTTCTTGTCCCGAGTCAGTGGTGGCACAGACGGAAGAGGCTTTGATACCCTGACGATGATGGCGGTTTCCACTTTGGGCTGGGGGTGTATAAAAATACAAAGTGGTACATTCAATGGGTAGATGGAAATGACGAAACGCTTTCACCTCACGCATACCTATCGGTAGTCTTGTGTGTGGACATGGAATCACTCACTCATGGCTGGCAAAAGTCCCGCACGGGAGAACGGACGCGAGCTGCAGGCCCGCAGAGCAAAGGCATTCTATCATTAAGGTATTCATCCTCGTCCGGAAGCAAGCGCCGGATCTCTCTATGCATGTTCATTCTGCCATCTCTGCATGATAAAGGAATAATAAGCCCGCAGGTTTGTCTAACCTTTCCCAAGTAATTTTGTTGCTTTATCGGGAAACCATCTTCAAAAAAAAAAGTTATTACCCGTTCTCGCCGCCTTCCTTCCCTCGGCTCCGCCCCGCCACCACACCACTGCAGGCGTGAATGACCTGAAGTATCGCTGTAGGGGAACACTACTGTCGTAGGTTGAGCGAGGCCTGGTAGCTTGACCAGGGGCGGGTGTCTCGATCGAGCGTAGACCGAGAGGCTTGGGTCTTTCCCCTTGATACCGCAGAGGTAGTCTGTGTGGACGGCAAGAAGGACTCCGTGTGCAGTCCCGGGTCAATCTTTTCACATGAAATCATCATCGCCAAAAGTCTCCTCGTCATAAGCAGTGGTGTCCGTGACCGAGGGCCGGGCGATGGCGAGCGTGGTCTTGGTCTTGGCCGCCTTTGTCTTCTTGCCGCTGCCCGCGTTGGCCTTCTCCTCCTTCATCCTCTCGTTGCTGAGCGTGGTCAGGGCGCTGGCGACCTTCTTGATCTGGTCGGACTGCATCTCCTTGGCCAGGGCCTTGACGAACTCGGTCATGAAGAGGGCGTACTGGGGCTTCTTGGAGTTGCCGGCGATGATGGGGGCCACGACCTCGCGCAAGGTCTCGAACTGGGACTTGGTCTTGGGGTCGAACAGCGGCATGGAGGACAGGTCGATGAGGTTCTCTGGGTTGTTAGGGTCAGGGACCACGGAGCCCTTGATGGTGGCCTTGCGACCCGAGGGGGACGGAGCCGACGTCACCGCCAAACAGGTCCTCGGCGTGCTTCAGGTCGGCCTCCTTCTGGGCGGCTGCCAGACGGGCGCGCTTGTCCGCCTCGGTCTCATCGGAGTCGGAGTCGGACTCGCCCTCCTCCTTGAGCCGCTGGCGCTCGGCGATCCGGTCTGCCATGCGCTGGGTCTTGGACTTCTTGTTGGCTTTGGCCTCAGCCTCGGCCTTAGCCTTGGCCTCGGCGGCCTTCTTTGCCTTCTCGCGTTCGACTTCGGAATCTTCGGCGGCATCCCAGGAGTCCAGGACCTATAATATAAGGGAAGAGAGATGAAGACAAGGTCAGCGAGGTCCTGGGCTGTTGTGATCGGGCAGTCTTGGCCACCGAGGGGTGGGTAGGGGGTAGGGCCTCACGTCATCGTCATCCTCCTCGTCGTCGAACTTGCGACGGCCGGCAGCGACAGTCTCCTCGGCAGGGGAGCTGGAATCAGCTTCTTCGTCGTCTACAGGACAGAGGCTGTCAGTTCAAGATTCGAGCAGGCTGGTGGGGAGCACAGGGCATCCGTCGCCGAGTTCCGGTCTGTCATCGCTTTGCATCTCTGCGACAAGACGCCCACGACCCAGCGAAAAGAGGGAGACAGGTCTCTCTAGCAGAGGTTGTGAAAGATCTGACTTCACCCTTCCGGGAATTCCCTGCGCTCTATCTCGCAAAGGAGCCGCGTCGTCCTGATGCACGAGATGATGGAACTGCTCAACCTGATGGTCGGGTGAGGGCTTTCGAGCAACTTACCCCACTTTCCCATGGTGACAGAAATGCAGAAGTCTCGATAAAATCAAATCGGTCGATGTGCCAGTAAAAAAAAAAGAAGGGAAGAAGAGAAAGAGAAAGAGACAGAAATGCGACTATGTTCGAGAAAATCGAGAGGCACAATGTCAAGGGTTGGGCGATTGTTCTGAACATGTAAAGAAAGTCGGGCACAGACAGGGGGAAAGAAAAAAAAAGACCACGCTCCGTATTAGGCGCGGGGATCAAGTGCCCAAGAGTTGACCTAGGATGACGGGTGACTCAGTGGCTAGCAAGGGTTGGGTACCTAAAGCGATAGAGGGGCAGAGGGGTTGATTTTGGAGGGGCTTAGCTCAGAGACGGAAAGCCACAGACCAGCACACCAGACAGGGCGGGTGTCTCACTAGCCACAGACCGACCCCATCTTCACATGAGCCACAATTCATCGTCAACCACGCTGCTCCTCCGCCATCCTTGGCTCCAGCCTCTTAGGTCGAGAAGCAGTCCCATTTCTGCTTGTTCGGTCACTGTTCTGTGGCATGCTGTCACATGTCGGCCTCCTTCTCCAGGTCTCGGCCGTGGCCCTTCTCGAAGCCTCCGTCAACGTCAACAGACAGCATCATGGTTGGTTCCAGGTATCTGAGACAGGGCGCTGCTGGTTTGTGTGGTGTATGCACTGGCTTGCATCTGACAGAGCCCTCCATCTAGCTTGCACAGGCACCTACGCGTATGGTGGTAAAGTGGCCGCGATGATGGTGGCGTTACAGCTCCTCACGTCCCAAGCAATTTTCACCGCCTCCGAGGCAGGCGACCTAGGTGCTCCGGCCCGAGGACAACCGCCAGTTACGTACCTCGGACTTATTGGGCGCGTTGGTGGCCCGCCCAGGTGCATGAGCGCATGCAGGTGATGGTTTATGCAAGAATCGTAAAATTGTATAAGAGCATCGGTTCGACAGGGCATTGTCCGTTGGTGGCCGCATTGGGAGGTGGCTGCAGCTTGTCCGAAATGTTCAAGGACGCACACGTTAGCCGTGTCAGTCAGACTAGGCAAGCTCAGTCTAGTCTCTTCGGTCTTGCTCGGATTTGTTGTGAAGAACTGGCTACTCGTGTGCCAGGTCTAGAGTGCGTTGGTTACACGGTGGGCTGTTGTCAAGACTCGGGTGCTCCCAAGGAACATGCACAGGAGCGTGAACGGGGCCGTTGCTGACCCTTCTGGGCCTCTAACCGAGGTTGTCATCCGAGACTAGGTGACATTATACTCACGTCGTACACTCATAGGAGTTGGCTAGCCCCTGCAGCTGCCATAAGACGCCATCCGTCTTGATGCCTGCTTGTGCGCCATGTCGTGACACCCAACGGCTTTCTGGAGGTGGGGACGAGGCGCCCGTGCTTGAAATAAAGACCCAGGCCTTCGCGGGGCTCCGGAGAGGAAACAAAAGACCCAGAGAGCCAATAACTCCTGCTCCCAGCCAGCTTTTGTCACCATGGCCCAGCGTGAAGGTCTGATCAGTCAGTCGTCGGCGCATCCAGACCATGGCAGACGACTTCTGCCAGTCCTGATTGATGAGATTGCCAAGGATGACCCCGATCGGCCATGGGCGAGCCTACCGGTGGACGACTGGGACTTGGCCCTTGGATACGAGGACATCAGCTTCGCCAGGCTGGCCAACGCCATCAACAAACTGGCACACTTCATCACCGACCATGTTGGCCAATGTCCCGCCGGCAGGTTCGAAACGATATTCTATCTCGGCGTCCCTGACCTCAGGTATCCCATGATGCAGATGGCAGCATGCAAGACAGGCTACCAGGTCTTGTTCCCCTCGCTGCTGAACACGTGCGACATCCACCTGAGCCTTATAAGACAGACGCAGTGCAAGATCATCCTGAGCGCGGTTGGGGTGCACACCCAGGATCCATCTCAGGCAGGGAGGCTGAGCTCCTTCACTTCCAGATCCCGGAGCTTGACGACTTGCTCGACGGCGAGGTCAGGGCAGAGCCGTTCCCCTACACCAAGACCTTCGAGGAGGCCGCCCACGACCCCTTCGTCATCCTACACACGTCCGGAACGACAGGAGATCCGAAGATCGTCCGGGCGAACCATGCCGCGTTCGCTTCAATGGACCGGCAAGCCCTCTACCTGATCAAGGGGCGAGCGCTGGTGGCCGTGGATTTCTCAAGGACTGGGCGTTCCCTGGCAAGGGCGTCCGCGTGTTGATGGTCTCTCCGCCGTTTCATGGATCCTCTGCTTTCACCGCCCTTGTGGGCAGTGTCTTTGGCGGGGGCGTGTTCGTGCCTGGTTTTCGCCATCGCGCGGTCGGCACCCAAGACATCTGCAGTATCCTGGAGCACTCAAAGTGCACAAAGGCGCTCCTGACACCTTGTAGGTTGCTGTAGCCCTAGAGAAGTCTGCTGCTCCTGCTGTCTCGCGCACGATAACGAGACCCGCTCCGTCCTCTCTGCTGATTCTAAGGCACATAGGGATGATGGAAGACGTAGCGCGCAGGCCGGACGGTGCGTATTTCATAAGTAAGCTAGAATGGACTGCCTTTGGTGGTGGTAAGTGCTGTGGTGATTTTTCTCTGTTCCTCTTGTAGGCGCGAGGGCCCTTGACGACCTCGTGGGAGGGCTAGCACGCCGCTGACAGATAGTGCCCTCTTGCTTCGATGCTCAGCGATCCTCTCACCCTTTGCTAGCAGCGAATGGTCAAAACACACTCGCATCCAGAACGCCTGGGCGTCGACGGAAGCAGCCTTCATACCGCAGGTGAGGTTGGCCGAGCCGGAAGAATACGAGTTTTGTCTGTTCGACCCGGAGAAGGCAGGCGTCGAATTCCGCAACTGTGGTGCTGTGACACTCGACAAGAACGGCATACCGAGACCACTCATGGAGATGGTCCTCGTCTTGACCCCCGAATCGAGACCATATGCATTTTGGGCTCACCGAGAGGGACTGCTAACCCACGACTCGAAGCCTCTGGACAGCACAGACCCGCCCGTCGAGGTCAAGGTTGGCGATCTCTGGACGCCACATCCGGATCCAGCCAAGGCGAGCTTTGCGTGGAGCTTTGCCGGGCGGACGGACGACCTCATCAGTACGAGAGATTCCTCCTATCTTTTGACTTCGAGACGTCGTCGCGCAAGAAGACGCCCCCCCCGGGGCCCCTTTTCCAACCCTCTCCTTTGTGGCGAATAGATGCTAACATGCATCCTTGGTGGACAGCATTTTCTACGGGGTCCAACTTTTACCCGATACCACTGCAGAAAGCATTAGATGCCAACTCGAGAGTGAACCAGGCCCTTGTCTTCGGCATGGGCAGGCTGCAGCCCGTCGCCGTGATCGAGTTGGCCAAGGGTGTCACGGACGACCAACAGACTCAGCAGGAGCTATGGGAGATCATCAGGGAACAGAACGAGAGGCTGCCGACATTTGGCCGCGTGCAGAGGAACCATATCCTGCTTGTCGAGCACGGCGGGTTCCTCCGGACGGCGTCAAAGGGTACGGCGAGGCGGAAGGAGATTGAGAAGAAGTATGCGGCGCAGATCGACAAGATCTATGAGGATTTCGGCGACCAGTGGCAAGGCAGCAAAGACAGGTATGGCTCGGTCATCGTCGAGACGACTTTCTCCCTCTCTACGTCCACACACTCGGATGGCGATTAATTTTTTTTCTTCTTCCCTGAACCCCCGCTATAGTCATCAACTTGCTTGGACTCAGTATCCCATGGGTTCTGCGCGAACGGACCGGCCTCGACGAGAGAGAAGTGATTGAGCAGGCTGGAGATGGAAAGGAAAACAAGGAGAAAAGGGGGGGGTGGGAGGGGTAGAACGGGAGCTGTGACTATCCTCAGGTTACTAGCTTGAGACAATGTGTGTCGACCTAGTGGCTGGTTTGTGATATGGAAAAGGAGAGGATTGGCGATACCTGGCATGTACAGGAGGCAGCTTAGGGACACCAGGGCTGGGCTGCATGATCATTACTAGCCCTGCATCTCAGATCGTCCGTCAGGCAGAAACTCGAGGCCAGGCCTCGGCGGTTCCTGGATCCTTTCTGACTATTTTCCTCAGCATCATTTCTATTGGGTGAAGTCGAAATCTGCGAGAGGTGGGGGGTTTTTTACTTTTTTTTTCTTTCCCCACGATCCAAGTTCCCGGCTCTGGTGTGACACTCTCGGCGTGATCGCCGTCTGGTCCAACAGCCGCCACACATGGCACCAACACACGCAGCCTGGGTACAGCTGGCTGTTTTCCATCTCTTGCCTTGATCTCATCTCATCTGCCAAGATGGAATCTGTCATATTTTTCCCCCGCGAAATCCGATGGAGGTGGGTCAATCGAAGGTGTTCTTGTTTTGAGTGTTCGTTCGCCAATCTATCCCTCGGTCAATAAGTCCACTTTTCGTGTCTTTTTTTTTCTTCTTTTCTCTTCTTTTTCTTCTATCCTCTTCTTCTTTTTTTTTCCCTTCCTTTATTATACATACGGTACTGGACACGAGAAACCTGCATCCTTCTCAGTCATTCACTGCTCGACCCGAGGCTGCTGGGCAGTTTTTTCCTCGCAGCACTCATCATCATCCTCCTCCTCCGCCTCAACCCGCACCATTCATCGCGCAGAGGTCTCGTCTCCCCCGCGAGCATATTGCCGGATCAGAAATGGCTGCCGCGCAGGTGTTCAACAGCTTCCCTCTCCAGCCGACCCTGGTGGAGCTGGACTGGGCCGTGTTCATGTACATCTTCATCATCAGCACCGTCATCGGCACGGCTCTGCTGTACCGGATTGTGAGCTGCTGTGCGAACAGCGTGTCGGAGGACGCGATGGTGTAGGAGAGGGACTTTATAGAGATTATTATATCCACGGGGCTCGGTCCCTCTGTCAAGGTTCGAACGGCACCCGTCTTTTTCCTCCTCTCTTTTTTACTTGTTTTTCTCTTTTCCCATTTTTTTTCGGGGGGGGGGGGGGGCTTCTTCATGTGTTGTGTGGCTAACAAATAGAAACCAGAGACAGGCAGTCAGTAATCTGGCCTTTATAACGAAAATATCTAATCACGACAACTTTTCGACGACAATGCGTGGCGGTTAGTGCCTCGTTGTCTGTGCTGCTGCCGCCCTCATGTCGACGACCATCACAGACAGACCCTATCACGCCGGCGTGGCCCTGGAGGCACTGACTGAGGTCTACTTGAACATCCATCATCGGCGTGCGGCTGGGCCCTCCGCAACGTTGAGGGATAGATAGGTTTTCAGGTCGCGAGAAACTGCTCGCAGCGTCGGCGAGAAAGTATGCAGTAGGGAGGGGAGGGGGAGAGGTGTACGGAGGTGATGTGCAATATATTATTCGGGGGTTGACTGATTCTGCAGCCTGGCTGACCAGACCAATTCCCTACAAATCGTATAATATGGCAGGCTTTCCTGTTGTTGGATGGTGCCTTTGAACTCGTCCAGCGTGTTTTTACTCGAAATATCGCCCCTTTCGATGCAGCATGATGCACCCTGACATGGCAGTGCTCCCTCCATTCTGGCTGAGGACGAAAAGGAGGGGGGGTGGTGCGGTTCGTCCCTCGCATTTGCTTGTGTTTTTTGCTTTTTGTCGTCCCTGCTAGCCCCTAACTTGGTATGATAATCCGAGTCTCAGGCTCTCGAG
Source organism: Celoporthe dispersa (assembly GCA_016584495.1). Classification (NCBI taxonomy): domain Eukaryota; kingdom Fungi; phylum Ascomycota; class Sordariomycetes; order Diaporthales; family Cryphonectriaceae; genus Celoporthe; species Celoporthe dispersa. The sequence continues at coordinate 2,235,025 of WAID01000004.1, forward strand.
GATAAGATACACGTGTGTGTGTGTGTGTGTGTGTGCGCGCGCTGGGTTTTGGTTTGGTTACATGGCGTGTTTTGGGGGGGGAGGGGGCGCCCGATTGACGACGATGCAAGGGAGGGGGTTGGAAGTGTAAAGGATGGGACGTCATAATATTTCTAAACCCTGCTTGCTTTATTATTCTTTCGCCACACCCCACTGACATGGTAGCCTCACCTGCTGTGGCAGCCCTGCAATAATTTTGTTCTCGAGCCCTCTCGGTATTGAATCCAGGTCTGATCATTCCACCGCTTTATTTATATATATATGATATATATATATATATATATATTGAAAATAAAATAAAAACCTACCTGAGACCACATCAATCAATCCAGGCAGGAGAGACACCCACCACACGTCCACAATGCCCAACGAAGGCCTGATCCCCTACGTGCAGCGCCGGATCCGCGAGGGCGTCGGCGCAGCAGGCGACGCAACAGGCAACTTTGTCAGCGGCAACGGGAAAGCCGTGCAGGACGCAGCGCGGACAGCAGGCGCCCGCGTCGACAGCCTAGGCCGCAGCATCAGCGCGTCGGGCAGGACGGCCAGCAGGTCAGGCAACAGCTACGCGCAGGCCCTGGGGCGGCAGGTCGAGAGCTGTGCGGGCGCGGCGGGGAGGCAGGTCGGCGCCGTGGGGCGGTATGTGGACGGGAGCGGGCGGGCGGCGGGAGGACGGGTGGGGGATCTGGGGAACAGCGTGAAGGATGCCAGTGGGGCGAGGGGCCAGAGGATGTCTACGCCTGGGAACCCGCTGGGGCTGAGGGGGAAGAGGACGGTGTGAGTGGTCGTACGCGAGAGCGAGAGCGAGAGGGTGATATAGAGAGAGAGAGAGAGAGAGAGAGAGGAAGAAGGAAGAACGAGGAGAGAGGGGACTGGACTGTGAGGAGGGGAGACAGGAGAGGGTCATCTGGACAAAAAAGAACCTGCCCTGGCCCTCTGAGAGAAGAAAATAAAAATACACCAATCCGGTGGGGAGAGGAGGCAAGTTACAGTATGATCAAGTATATACTGTTTTCTCTGCATTACAGGTTAACTCGAGAAGTTACTGTTGTGGCTGCTAAATTTGGCTGGCGCATGCTGCTATTTCCAGCAGCCTCGACAGCGAGGAGCGCTGTCACTGCCAAGTACTTGGTGCCTCCCAGCGGCCGAGCCCTCTAATCAATGCATGCTTGAGAGCTGCCACCCATGTCATCTTTTACCAGCAGACATTTCCTATCAGATTGCTGACTGCTGGTTTGTGCTGCATTTACTGCCGCTTTTTCCAAGATAATCAGTAGAGGGACCCGCATATGAAGTTCTGTGCTATACGCAGCTATAGTCCAAGTTATACACCCCCCCTTCTTATTCATTAGCTGCAGTGACGCCCGTACAACTCCTAAAAAATTATAAGTAGCCGCCTCGCCAAGTCCTGGTGAGGAGCCGACCAACAGAGCGGGCTACAGAGTGGCATAGTAACAAGATTGGATACCGTACATATAAGGACTTGAGTAGGTGGATAACTTCTTCCATATGCTGCGGGTAGCGCAGTGACCGGGGAGTCTCGCTGCTATGCATACTTAGGAAATGAGGGTTCATGGATATCTATCCTGCCGGCGCATTCTTCCTGTGGGGTTCACCAATGTGTCACATCGGGATTGGACCATTGCAGTAGCACTACTTCTGAATAAGCAGGATACTCAGCCCAGCTCGTGAGTTTCAACCCGCTCCGAGTTTACACTCAATTGTTAGCTATTGACTCCCGACTAAGAGCCCCCTACCATGGAAATATATCTAGTACGAGTCTGTGAGCGGCCTGGTGGCTCTCTCTATGTTGATCGAAAACCCCAAGCTACTACTAATGATGACTATATCGCCATATCCCATGTCTGGGGCTCCCCAGATACCGTCCGAAAGGCTATGATAGATGGCGTCTCATGTGAACTGACTTCCTCCCGAGCTATAAGATCTCTGCGTGGCAGGATGCTAATCTCCTTCTGCAGGGGAAGTGTCGTTGAGTCCTGGAAAACAAGACATCTTGTCACTGCTTCGTCGAGATGATATCTGCGGCGACAGTTGGTTCTGGATAGATCTCTTTTGTATCGACCAGACGGAGTCATCACCTATCAGCATCGCCGACCAGCTTATGGCTATACCTTTAATATACAAGTCCAGCCGATGTGTCAAGGTCCTCTTGGAGAGTCCCGTGTGCAAAGAGTGGCAAGAGGCTGCCATTCAAGCCTTTGAAAACGGACCCATTGACAAGGACGGCTTCCAGGAGGAGGAGCTTGCCCATGGAAGGTCGTGCGCGCACCTCCTCTTCGCGGACGCTTGGTTCGAGAGGCTTTGGACTCGGCAAGAAGGCCTGTATGCAGGCGTTTTGCATTTTATCGTCCTCAGACCAGTTCAGTGTGAACGCCGCCGCAAGGACGCAAAGACGGCCTGGGTGACGCACGGAACCCTCCTGGCACATCGCTTCCGAGCGGAGACGTTCCTGCTGGACAAGCTGGCCTACCACGGCTTCAGCCCCTCCAAAGCTGATGAGTCTCTGTTCTCACTCTATTTTGACGTTATATACCGGCGTCGCATTAATATGACGCTGGCTTACGACTGCGAGCTAGGAGCTGATCCAGAGTATAACCCGATCAGAGAGGCATGGAGGAGCCAGAGAAGTACGACCAAGCCACGCGATTATATCCTCGCCGTATTCCCGGACATAGACGGTTATAAGGTCCCGGCCGGGGCACGCAAGCTAAGCTTCCCACAACTCCTGCTCGACGCCATCAACCAGCCCGCAGTCTCGGCAAGATTTCACTTTATGCCAAAGGTCCCACAAGGGATAGATGGGCCGTCCGAAAACGCCAAGGATAGCACACTGCCCCTGCTGATCGACAAGCCCTCTAATATTGGCGAAGCGTACGACACTTTCACTACAGATGCCGTGCAGGCGGTGGAGGTCCCCATGAGGTCCCTCCCTGGCGGTGTCCAGCTGCAGGATGTTGACGCCACCGCTTCCAGGCTGGACGCGCTCATCAGAGATGTCTGGGGATGCACCGTGGATCTCGACCGTCAGGTAGCACTTCTATCTCCTGCCGGACCCTGCACCGGCGTGACACGACAGGTTGTGAGCGACAGCGCAGTCGGGTCTGGTAACCTATTGCATCAGCATTTTGCACAAGGTTTCATGCATATCGCCGTGTCCCAGTGCTTGTCGGAGCAGCAGATGAGCGCCCTGGAGCTCCGGACCAAGGGTGTCTTCCCCGCCTTGGACAGCAAGATGGAGGACATGATTAGCGGTGATATCTTCGCACGCGAGCTCAGGCGCTTTCTCGTATGCCTGGTCTGCGGCGTATCGCTGCCCACCGCGGACAGGGTTCTGGAGGTCGCTGATGTCGTGTGCGTGACGACGCCTCACGGGCCGTTGCTAGGCGTTGTCCACAGGGCGACGAGACTCGAAGCCGGAAAAGACCAGCTCGTCCTTCTTTGCAGCGCGGGGTGGTATATGCAGGGGTTCTATATTGGTCTGCGGGTAGGAAGAGGAGTATCAGTCAGAGGTCGGACTGTGATTCCAAACAAGGGCGTTTGGGACTCTATTGAAAGTCTAGCTACTAAGTAGGTAACTTTGTTCAAGAAAGAGGGCTCAAGAAAATTTAGTATGCTGTAGTTGCATTCCTGGAAACGGTCTCCTAACAACTTCCTTCTTTCTTTCCTATCTGCTATTATACGTAAGCTATAATGGTGCAGGTCTGTGGCAAGGGAGGAGCATCCTCGGAACTTCCAACTCTATATCGGCTTGAACGAGAGATGGCAGCCACAGTCGCAAGGTAAGAACCTGCTCTCCGGGCCAGAAACCTCGGCGACCATAACTCCAAGATGAAAGACCTTAAGATATACAGGAACGAGATGCAGCAGAGCGTCGCCCTTGCGTGCTGTGGCAGGTTTACGACGCCCCGTGAGCTCTCTGCCCGACCCCGTGATCGATCTCTCAACAGTTGCCATGCCCGGTCATTATCACCTCATCGACTGTTTCCATTTCATCCAGCACCAGCGTCTTAGCATCTACGAACTTGATGGTCCCATCAGCAATGGCGACCGACTGGAATCGGTGCCATCCACCATATGTGCACCGCAGCAGTCCGAGAGGGTGCACAGTACGTCTGTATCATACAGACGAGCAAGGAGGACAAGGCTTGGCTAATCGAACGAATGCACGGTATCCACCTACGTTGCAAAGTTTGTTTGGTGCTTCCAGGCCGAATCAGGCAGCTCGTGGCCCTGGAAGACGAGACCACATGGGTCAAGGGTCTGCCTCATGGCATGGATATAACGGTAGCGTCAAGGGCAGCATCGCCGAAGTCGTTCCCAACAAGTCGACCATGGTCGGGCTACGCGAGGTGCGCGAGGCTTCCTGCTACCCTGAGGCTCTGCATTGGACGCCTATCGGCGGTTTTGGGCCATATACGGACGATCTTTCCGTTAGTATAGCAGCCAAAGCCGCCCCAGTCGTTTGTACAGGAAACACAATGCAGGAGGTGAATTTTACTGTTGGGCAAAATGATGACCTTGACAAAAGCTGTGCCTCCCATGGTCGTGTGGTGGTAAGGGACGGGAGAATTTGGAATGTCCTCCGTCACGATCACTCGCATTCCACACAGGATAGCCGGCCATTTATTGCCTTGTTAGGCCATGCTCAGGATTATCCGAGGGCAGAAAAAAAACCGCGACATATAAGGGGCCTTAATTATACACTCCCTCGTCTGAGACCTCCCCGAGCGATAATACTAGAGGAATATGCACCGGGAAGGCTTCACAAGGCCGGAGCTCTAACTTTGGGCGAGGTTTCTGGACCAATTATCTGTTATGAATGGGAAGAATATAATTTTCCTGTTGAAGAGCCCAGTCCCCTCCCCCCTTTAAGACGTTTTGTGGGACGCATGCTTACTTAGATCAGGGGTGAACAACTACGCACTGTAATGAAAACTTCCCTGTCTTGATAGTGTGCAGTAATCTCGACAGTACTTTTGCAATATTTCAGAGCCGGCGATGTCGAAGGTTTGAGGGAAAGGCTCGACGATAAGGCAGGAATTGGCGAGAAGGATCTTGTAGCGGGTGGGCAAGGAGTGGCTTAAACCTGATGCAGCGACAGCGCGTTCTCGATTACAGATCAAGTCGAGAAATCGCTGTTGTGGCTGCCGTATTTGGTTGGCGTGTGCTGCCATTTTCGGGGGTCTCAACAGCGAGCGAGAGGCTAGGAATATTGGAGGCTGAGTTAGATGTTCCCTGCTTTATCCTATTGCATATTATATTCCAAAGCATAAGTGAATTAAGCAAAGAGGATGCTTGCCAGCTTACAAAAGCCAAACAACTCACTAGCCCTCACACAATCTTCCATCCTGTTCAGCACCAATCTTTTTTTTTATAGCCAATACATCAGTGATACCTAAGGCTGCAGCTATCTTACCAACTCTAGATGGACAGAACAGTGCAAGCCATTCTCAAAGCAATTTCTAGAAGGCCTTTTTTGCAGATAGAACTAATCAACACAGGCAATTGCTCTTGCAGCAGTTTTATCTGATAGTTCTTTTGGCAAAGTTGAATTTTGTTATTTGTTATAGCTATATGTAATGAGCGGTGGTGGAAAGTGCCACTGTATTATATAGATCCAAAGGATCAGCAGATATTCGAACTCGCTGTTGGAATATTCCTTCCAACCGTACATATAGCTTACGCCTGGACCACGGGTCGTAACAACAAAGTGCAACCAGCATTGCAGAAACGAGCTGTTCTTATTCCATACAAAAGTACGCTCCAGCCATAGAGACTCGCCACTGGAAATGGGAGGATGACGTTACCGACACGAGCTCTCCAGGGCAAAAGGTGATGTTCCCCCCCTGGCAGAATGCTATAGGCCGAAGGTGAACCCAGGATGACAAGGATACGCCTGGACGCGCTCATCTGGAGCTTCGACACGGCGTGGACGGGGAGCAGCAGGATGATGAAGTCGGACACAGCGTTGAAACCGCCGCTGATGTTCAGGACCAGGACGAGGTTGACACACCTCCCGGGGGCGGCGTTATTCCAGATCTTCTCGCGGGGTATGCACTCGAAGATCTTCAGAAAGGTGTTGCTGCTATAGAAGCCTACCATGATGACCATGAGAGAGATGATGGTGATGTCGAAAGGGCTCCTCCGCATTGGAGAGAAGACGCGGCGGTAGAACATGAGAAGGACACACTTGGTGATGCTGATGCTGGCGCCGTACTCGATGGCGGTGACGTTGAACCAGTACGAGGCTTCGTGGGCCTGGGCTGCAGTTAGGTCCCAGGCGTGCTCGCCGCCGTGGTGCGACATGGTGGCCCTCATAACAGCACAGTACCCCACGGCGCCCGCCCACGAGATGGTCACGAGGTAGTCTTCCAAGATCCATACCCTCTTCATGAACAGGCGGACATAACAGCGGGCCAGGAAGAAGAGGGTGATGAGAGGCAGACACACGCCGATGGTGATGTTGGCGAGGTGGGCCAGCAACTCTGGGAGAATGCGAGGCCAGCCGCATTACCTAGACATGCGCCATCTACCTAACGTACATTACAGACCTTTTGGGACCCCCAATCTCCCCCGTTCCCTCCTCCCTCCTCGTTTTTCCCCTCCGCCCCATCCGTTATCGCCCCATGGGGTGATGATGGAGAGATGATTCTGGTTCGTTGGGGCCCACAAGACAGCAAACCCATCCCGGAGACAACCAACAGCCAAATCGTGAGCGAGAGAATCCAGCAAATGCAACCAACCCCTGTGCTATTCACCCATGCTGATAGTTGGAACGTTCTCCCCTGTCCGTCGACTGGTGTGTGCTGGGCGCTCAGCCCTCGTGCAGCACAGCAGCAGAGTGGGGTGAGCTGACTAAACACACCTAGGAAGAGAAAAGAATGAAGGGATAGGTTGTAAAACTTTTGGCAGAAATTTGTGGGTGTGATCTGGGCCGGCCCCGAGACAATTACGAGGGATGCGTGATGGCTTCATTCCTCTCAACCCTCACACTAGACGAACACAAGAGCAAAAGGTAGTATTTGAAGCTTCATCCCACGTGCACGCGCCCCATTGGGTATTTTTTTTCTCTCTCAACCTCCTCTCCCCCTCAAGCTTTCGCAAAGAGCCCCCCGCCTGGTGATACCCCCCTTTCTGCTCGCCCTTCCGGTAGCCCAACCCACCAGTAGTACCTCCTCCCTCCCTGTTTGACCAAGCACGATTCCGCTCCGCCTACTCCGACCGAGGCCATCTTTCAACATAAGGAAGGGCAGCGATGAGCAACCAAGGTACAACGCCCACCCTTTCCTCTCTTTTTGAAATTGTCTCTTGGCCGACAATAAACGAGAGGCTAACGCTTAAGCTCAGGATCGGATGGTGAAGTCGCCAAGTCAGCCTCGACGCAGGCGGTCGAGGCAGAGAGCCTCTCGGAGGCCGAGCTTGCCAGGCTCATGCGCAAGATAGACTTTCGGGTGCTCCCAATGCTCTTTCTCATCTACGTCGTAGCATTTCTGGACAGGTGAACCCCGCGGCCCTGTGCTGTCCGCCTTGAAAACGCTCCCAGGCTGACGCCAGCTCGTTCTGGCTGGCCAGGGCCAATATTTCCAACGCTCTCACCATGAGTATGCCCTCAGAGCTGGGGCTGGTGGGCCAGGAGTCCAACGCCGCACTGGCCATCTTCTTTGCTCCCTATATCATTCTAGAAATACCGTCCAACATCTTGATGAAGAAGTTTACCCCTCACGTCTGGTTGGCCCTCTGCATGTTTGGCTTCGGTATCGTCATGCTGGGTCAGGGCTTTGTGCGTAACTATGGTGGCCTGCTGGCGACACGATTTCTGCTCGGCGTCTTCGAGGCAGGCGTGTTCCCGGGCAGCTTCTACGTCCTCAGCTTCTGGTACAGGCGCGAAGAGGCCCAGAAGCGATTTGCCGTCTATTTCTGCTCTGTTGTCCTTGCCTCTGCGTTTGGCGGGCTCCTGGCCTCGGCAATCGAGAAGATGGACGGAGTTGGCGGCCAAAGCGACTGGAGGTGGATCTTCATCCTGGAAGGGCTCCTGAGCCTGGTGGTCGCCCTCGCAGCGTTCTTCCTCGTGAGTGACTTTCCAAGCGAAGCAGGATGGCTGTCCGAGAGGGAGAGGAACTTTGTGTTGGAGAGGACGCAGTCCGGCGAAGAGACATCACCGTCCAAGGTAACAGGCCGGGACCTCTCTGCCTTCTTCAGGGACCCCAAGAACTACCTAGGCGCCATCATGTACTTTGGTAAGCCTCCTCCCTCCTCCCTCCTCCCTTGCCCCATCCTCCTTCCCTTCACCCACTACCCTGGTGTTTGCCAGAGCATACGTGATGGTCATCTCAAGGCGACGAGGCAAGCTGACTGGTGTACTGCTGCCCTAACCGCCATCAGCTGTTGTCGAGCCCATCTACGCGTTTGCCTACTTCACACCGACCATCATGAAGACACTCGGGTACACAACAATCCAGACGCAGCTGCACTCGGTCCCCCCATTTGCGGCCGCACTGGGCATGTGCCTTGTGCTAGCATACCTCTCAGATCGGTCCAGGTATCGCCTGCCATACGTCTTGTTCCCCGGCGTGCTCATCATCGCAGGGCTCGCCATGCTGATGACGACACACGGGCACTTCTCGGCGCAATACGCTGGGGTCTGCCTTGTCTGCATGGGCGCCTTTGGTGCAGGACCAACAGTCATCTGTTGGTACCTGATGAACCTTGGCGGGCATCAGCAGCGAGCCATCGGATCCGCTTTCATGATCAGCGTCGGAAATACGGGTGGCATTATTGCCCCTTTTACCTTCCTGACCAAAGACTCGCCGTACTACCGCGTTGGCTACTCGGTCTGCATGGGTGCTGTCGTCTTGGGCATGGTTGCGAGTATCTGCTACGAGCTGTTGGTGCTGGGGGATAGACGTAAGAAGGTCCACCTGGAAGGTGACAGGGGAAGGGATGACCATACGCGAACCCTTGCGCTGTGAAGTGCGAGGGGTGGTATGCCGTACTACCCTTACAACCTGTCTCGCTCTAGCGTGATGGCATAGAAGATGGCAACGTGACTACCAACCTCAGAGCTTGGGGGCCGAAATGTGAGACCGCGGAAGGACGGGAGAAAATCCCAAGTCGTCACACCCGGCGCTCTTTGTCTCGTTCTTTTACGGTCGTATCGTTGGCTTATGCGGGTGTCCGACCACCGCAACACAAAGGACACCGAAGAAGGGGCCTCTGGGGTATTGTAATATATATAGAGTTCTGGAGAGGGACCTCCACGCAGCTTGGACAGTGCATATTGTGACCCGTAAGAAGCTGTCTTTTATACATCGTGATGCAGTCCGGCACAAAGTACACTCTTCTGCAAAAGAACCGCAACGACTCCGGATCGGAACCTCTGGGGAAGAGTGACACAGACTCGGAACTATTACTGGATGAAGAGCAAGATGCAACTGTCGCTCGCAGACGGAGCCCGTGGAGAAGATATGCCCACTGGATCTTCCATGGGCTTCTGGTATCCTGCTACCTCATCCTTCTCCCATATCTGCAGGCGTTATGGCATGGGCAATCGGGCGACCGCAGCTGCGTGGACAAGACTCATGCTTACCGTATGCCATCTCATGAGATGTGGACGGCTGAGGACAGAGGTCGACAGCTGACAGACCTTGCCAGCTCCCATAAACGATGCTGTAGAAGAAGAATACGTCGGCACATGGTTCAAAGGCTCCCTCTGGCATGAATCTCCATACAAGGGACCGCCCACGCCTGAGATAGAACAGGCATGGCAGGACCACCACATTGCCTACTTTGAAAGAACCCAGGCCAACAAAGACGGGGTGCCCGAGATGTACGAGCGGCATTACGAACACTGCATCGACTTCATCCGCCAGGCCCTGATGTGCAACTTTGACCCGGGCATCCTGCCGTTCTACTGGGTCAACCAGCACCAGCAGCCGACGCCAGACGGATCGTAAGGTGATTTCACCACTGCTGTGTGGTTTTGACGCTGAAGGATCGATCCATGGATAACTGCAGTACTCATGAGCCTTTGATATAGTCTGATGAACTGAATGGACGTAGCAAATTTCCGAACAGCTTCAAGAACAGTAGTGAAAGCTGTCAAGGGAGAATTGCTGCAAAGAGTAAAGAGTGGAGCCCACAGTGACACCGTGGCACCACCTTGAGCACATCCGCCCCCGCTGATTATTATATAAATAGCAGTGTTCCATCCCCGACCCGCCCGCGTGCCCGGCGTCATCCGCTGCTCTCTCTTTAAAATAAAATAAAATAAAATAAAATAAACATTAAGTCCATCAGCATGTCTTTCCGGAATGCCTTGACATTCAACACCCTGAGCCTGGCCGCGCAGGCCGCTCGGGAGACCAGGTTGCTTCCCAACACGAGCGAGAGCGGGCATCCTGCCCTGGACGACGTCCTCAGGCTGGCCTCAGAGCCGCTCTCCCCCTTCACCCGCTGCTGCCCCCTTGACGACAGCGTCTCAGGGCAACCCCGGCTCGTGAGTGATGGACCCGTCGCCGGCTGGGCTGATCTGACCCACACCTGCCCGAACTGCGGGGCTGATGTGTTGCTGGACAGATATACGACCGCCTTCGCCTTGTTCGAGGCGCTCTGGGAAGTACGTGTCTCGCCCGCCGCCTTGCCCGCGTCTGTCCCCAATTTCGCTCACTATTAGCCACCAGGCAGGCGTGACGGCATGCTTTGTGAACGTCGGGTCCGACCACCCATCCCTCCTCGAGGCTATCGTTCGGGGCAAGCGAGAGCGGCCTGATACCTGGCCCAGGATCATCACCTGCCCGTCCGAGATGACCGCAATCTCCATGGCCGATGGGTACGCTCGGGTATCAGGCCGGCCGCAGGCAGTCCTGGTCCACGTCGACGTCGGCACGCAGGCGCTCGGCCAGGGCATCCACAACGCGAGCATCGGCCGCGCCCCGGTGTTGCTGTTGGCTGGGCTGTGCCCTATCACAGAGTCTGGAGAGCTTCCCGGCTCCAGGTCCGAATACCAGCACTGGCTGCAGGAACCCCCGGACCAGAAGGCTATCGTGCGCCAGTACTGCAGGTATACAGGCGAGATCCGCAGCGGGCTGAACGTCAAGCAGACCGTGGGCCGTGCCCTCCAGTTCGCCACGAGCGCCCCAATGGGGCCGGTCTATCTGGCTGCCGCGCGAGAGGTCCTGGCCGAGGAGATCGAGCCCTACTCGCTGCGCCAGGACCAATGGGGCCCGATCGAGCCCAGCGCACTTCCAGCTTCTGCGGTTCATGAAATCGCCACGGCCCTCGCAGCCGCAGAACGCCCCCTGGTCATCACGGGCTATTCAGGCCGCGACCGTCGGACGCCGGCTCTCCTCGTGGCCCTAGCCGATTTGTTACCCGGCATACGCGTCCAGGATACAGGCGGCAGTGATATGTGCTTTCCGTTCAGCCATATCGCTTCCGAGGGCTTTCGCCTGCCGGGCCTTAGCTTTGACCCATGCACCAAAGATGCCGATGTGGTCCTGCTTGTGGACTGCGATGTGCCCTGGATCCCGTCCCGGAACCCACCTCCCAGGGATGCAAAGATATATCATATCGACAGTGATCCCCTCAACCAGCAGATGCCCATCTCGTTCTTCCCTGCGGATGGCCGCTGGAAGGTAGAAAGCTTTACTGCACTTACGCAGCTGGTTATGCATATGAAAAATAATGCCTCGATTACTACAATACTCCAGCATCCCAAATACGCAGCCCGTGCAAAAGCTCGCGCTGAAGCCCATAAATCTCGTCTGGCCAAGATTGCTGCTCAAGCCCGCCTAGATGATCACGAGAGCCTGGATGCAAACAATATCGGCAGCCTTCTCAAGTTATTGCTTCCAGATTCGACGAATTATGTTCTTGAGGCTGTTACGGCAGCTCAAGAGCTGCACGACCAGCTGCAGCCGAGCCGCCCAGGCAGCTGGATCAACTGCGGTGGAACTGGAATCGGGTGGAGCTGTGGCGGAGCGTTGGGCGTCAAGATGGCGCTTTCGGACCTCGAGAAGGAGCAAGGGCGCGAGTCCACCACCATGGTCTGCCATGTTGTTGGTGATGGGAGCTTTATGTGCGCCTCCCCGTCGAGCGCCCTGTGGGTCGCGAGCAAGTACAAGATACCAGTCCTGACTATTGTTCTAAACAACGGCGGTAAGTACACTCCTCGATATACGCTTGAGAGATGTATTCCGATGCATTGTATGATTCTGCAATGTTACTCATGCACTTTGCCTGCTAGGCTGGAAGGCGCCTCGACACTCCACGAGGCTCGTCTATCCCGAGGGTATCAATACCTCGGCCTCCGACGAGGAGATGAACACCTCCTTTCGTCCCACGCCCAACTATGCAGCTCTCGCAGAAGCGGCAGCGGGATCCGACGCTGGCTTGGGCAGGCCAACTCAAAGTACGGACGGCTGGATGAAGGGGCTGCGAGCCACAACGGTGGGAGAACTGAGACAGGCGCTTGCACATGCGAGAGTGAGGGTGGGAGAGGACAGGAAGGCTATGTTGATCGAGGTGCAGATGTAGATCCGGCGCAGCGGGCTCGATGGCTTATGTAGGCTTCTGATACCCTGTTTAGAAGGATCAGACCTTCAATTTATCTTATATATCACCACTCTCGGGAATAGCCATTGCACATGTAAGGGGGGAGGGGGAACTTTTATCACAATTACATACTCAAAGAATCAGTGCAACACAATTGGCCAGCCGTCCCCCCTACGAAAATACCCCGGAACTGCAGACACCGCCCGAGCCCGCCCGAAAGCAGGCCCCCTTCTGAGCCCAGCAAATCCCTTCCTCCAGCTTACAAAACTTCCCGTCCGGCTGACCTCGCAGAGTTTTTTTTTCTTCTCTTTCTTTTCCTCGTCGCCTTCGTACTATCGAGGCCACCCGGCCTCTGCTCTGGCGCGTGTCAAAAGATTCTGCTATGGCCGGGACGCTGTCTCGAGCCCGGGTTCCTCTCGTGCTGAGCATGTTTTTCTAGTGTTATTTTTCTCTTCTTCTTTGTTTCGTTCTTTTTCTAACGGGGGCCGCAAATAGCTCATTCCCCTTTTTATTTTCTTTTTTAGATCTCGACTTGGCGGAGCCGGATTGTATTCGTGACCATGAGCGGCCCTGTTTCATCCGTCAGCACCTGCGCCCAAGTTGCTCCGGGCGTGCCCGCAGAGGTACCAACCAAGCCCCCTTTGATGACTGACGGACCGGCTGGAACTCGCCGAGCTGAGGACCCAGGACCCAACTCCTCGGCGAGGTGAGCGTCAAAAACGGCGTCTGGGTGGTAAGAAGAAGAAGAAGAGAGAGAGAAGGAGAAAATAAATAAATACATAGTGACAGCCTTGTGTGTTTTGGGAGGTGGGATTCTATGGCCTGTGTCTTTACTATAAGTACAGTAAATGCTTCTTTATACACACAAACATATAAGAGACTACAATATCTACACATCACCACACACTAGACACACACACACACACTCTCTCTCTCTCTCTCTCTCTCTCTCTCTCTCTCTGAAATAACACCGATAACACCCAATGTTCGCACCACGGGTAAATAACAAGCTCTGCTCGCCCAGACAAGCCGCCCAGCTCAGCTGGGCCGTGGCTACCCTCCTCTCGACCTCGGGCTGCTGCCCATCCTCCCTCGTAGGGATACGGCTCACCTCCACCATCACCTCCAGCTCGCCGCCCCCGTCTTCCTCCCGCCGGTCCTTCTCCACAACACCCGCCAGCCGGCTCCGTGACTTCTTCCCGGCCAAGGAGACAGCCCAGATCCGCACCACCCCGCCCGCCTGGCCGCACCATGGCTATACCGAGGCCGAGATGCTGGCTGTGGTCCCGGGCCACCGCAGGCCGGTGACGTGGGGTGACAAGCTGGCGTGGGCCCTGATCAGGACGGCGAGGTGGTGTATGGACAAGGCCACGGGCATGTCCAAGGACCAGAAGACGGACAAGAAGCAGCCCACGACGGCCGTGGTGGCCGACAGGCCCTTGACAGAGCAGCAGTGGGTAAGCTTTTTTCCTTTCCTTTCTTTTTTTTTTCCTTTTCTTTCTTTCTCTTTCTTTCTTCTTCCTCTTGGAGAAGATAAAGAAGCAGGAAGAGTCTTCCAGGGCTGACAAGAGATTTGTATCGCCGCAGCTCGTCCGGTTCATCTTCCTCGAGTCCATCGCAGGCGTGCCGGGCATGGTGGCTGGCATGCTCAGGCACCTGCGGTCTCTGCGGACCCTGAGGCGGGACAACGGCTGGATCGAGACCCTGCTCGAGGAGTCGTACAACGAGCGCATGCACCTGCTCACCTTTATGAAGATGTGCGAGCCCGGGTGGCTCATGAAGTTCCTCATCCTGGGCGCACAGGGTGTGTACTTTGTAGGTTCCTCCTCCTCCTCCTCCTCCTACCCGGACGCAGCAGCAGCAGCAGCAGCAGCAGCACCCGCTAACCGCACTCCCCACCCGGACAGAACGCCATGTTCACCTCCTACCTCATCAGCCCCAAGATCTGCCACCGCTTTGTGGGCTACCTCGAGGAGGAGGCTGTCCACACGTACACGCGCGCCATACACGAGCTGGACGGCGGCCACCTGGCCAAGTGGGCCGACCCCGGGTTCGAGGTGCCCGACATCGCCATCTCGTACTGGAGGATGCCCGAGGGCCACCGCACCATGAGGGACCTGATCCTGTACATCCGCGCCGACGAGGCGGGCCACCGCGGGGTGAACCACACGCTCGGCAACCTCGACCAGAAGGAGGACCCGAATCCCTTTGTCAGCCAGTACAGGGACGGGCACAGGCTGGCGCCCATGACGAACCCTCAGGGCTGGGAGAGGGAGGAGGTGCTGTGAAGGGGAGCGGAGTGAAGCGAATCATAGCCTTGGTCTTTTCTCTTGTGATGATATGGACAAACTCCCTACTCTTGGATATCCACGATAGATTACTCGCAGCGGAAATAGTTACTCACTACCGTATCCCGCTCTCTTCTGTCCCGCCAACCATCATCTCTTTCTCTCTCTCTCTCTCTCTCTCCTTCAAACGTACTTGCATAATAGTACATGCGTGAACGTCAGCCTGCAGTCAGCATGGTCAGAGACACACACCCACGTCCACACATCCAAATCCTCCTCCCTCCCCCTCCCCCTCTTCCCCCAGTTACCACCACTCAAACCCACCCACCCCCCTTCCAAGTCCGCCGTGGAACAATCAGCACTGCCGATTCCTTCCGTTGCTGGAAATCCTTCGAAAGCCTTCTGGAAGAAAAACAACGAAGGAATATAAAGGGAAGGGAAAAAAATAGGTCGGAAAGGAAACGGGAATGGCTCGGGTCAGCCCTAGACAGATGACCCTGCAGCAGCTGGCTGCGTCCTGGTTGCTGGTCAAAAAAAAAAAAAAAAAAAAAAAAGAAGAAGAGGGAGAGGGAGAGAAGGAGAGAAAAGAAAAAGAGAAAAAAACCACTCCTCTTTCTTGTGTGGAAATCCTCAGCCGTTTTTTTCTCTAATTTTTTGCCTCCTCCTTCCTGTTCGGCAGAATGTGGGCGCTTAAGAGAATGTAGTGCTCACCTCACCCTCTGATCACCCCGAGGGCGGCATCTAGGTCGAGCTAGGTATGGGGGAAGAGGAGCCGGGAATAGAGGCAGGGCATACGAAGGAGAGAGACAGGGAGGAAGAAAGGAAGGGAAAAGAAGAAGAAAAAGGGCGGCGTGGCAGTGTGAGGGATCGACAGAAGATGACGTGCAGATCCTCGGGACATGGAGAAGTGAACAAAAGTGCGGTCAGTTTAGGCACGGCAGTCGAGAAGAAGAGATGGCCAGGAAGGGCTGCAAGGCTGCTCGTAATGATCTCTTTTTTTTTTGGGGGGGGGGGGTGAGACGAGCTGTGTTGTGGGTGGAGCACCGGTCATCCTGGGCTGAATGCATCTTCGTCGCCTGGTTGTAGCTGCATAAAAACATACTCGATACTGTTGTTATAGTAATGCAAGGCCCGTGGAGTAGTGTGTGTTTGTATGTGTCTCCCTCTCTCTGCCGAATAACATTTACTACGTATTGTCACCCAAGCGCCCAGAAGCAAAAGACTTTAGAGTTGGAGCTAAGAATGAGTGCTGAAAATAAACACTGAGCTGGGCCGTTGACAGGAGGATCCACACGAACAGTTCGTGCTCGATTTTTTTTTTTTGTTGTACGATCGAACCCATGGGGGGGGGGACGGGCGGTGGATGGAACCCCGCGGCGTGGTGTGTGTGTACCCAGTCGGCTGTCACGGGGAGGCGGGCTGCCGTTCATGGCATGTTAAGCCTGTGGGGGGATGTTGACGTTTAGGTTTTTTGGTGTTTTTTTTTTTTGGGGGGGGGGGTCTGATGATCTACTCATTATTTCCGTCTGCATGTCGTAGAGACAAGTCTGTTGAGAAAAGAAGGAGAAAAAAAGAAGGAGAAAAATAATACTGTACCAGGAGAGTCCCCAGCTGGTGGGAGCAGCAGTGTGCACACGGATGCCTACCCTCGAAACCACCCAGTAGGGTGAATACTGAGCTATATTTCCACACGAGCCTCCGAGATATTAAGGTTTCGCCTCGTCGTCAATGCTTACTGCAACACAGGCAACACACCCACACACACCCACGCCATGGAAATCTGCCCCGGCCGGACCAGCCCTATTTGAGGCTTTACGCATGTCTCAGTTCCAGTTCAGGGCTGCCAGGTCTTTGACAGGACGGTATGGATCTGAGCCAGCCCCTTGTTAGATCTTGACAGCCTTGGTTAACAGGCGTGCTATAGGTTCCAGGGCACGGCAGCGTGGGGTGGGCGCATGCTTGCTCCGCCTCAACACCAAGTTTCCTCTCTTCATTTTTCCCTTATTCTCTTCCTTTTCTTTCCCCTCTACTATAACCATACATGCATACCTACTACTACACAGCCATGATCCTCACCGACTTATAAAAGAAAAAAAGCCGCTCGCTAGCTTCACAGTGACGTTGATTGTAACCACAGCAGGGCAATATGCGTAAGCAGGGATCAAAGACGGTGGTGGTGATTTTAGTGTTTTTTTTTCCCCCTCTGTCTCTTTCTGTTTCTTTCCGGTTACTGTGTTCGTTTCCAGTCTGCTGTTGCCGGGATGTTTTTCTTCTTCTTCTGTCTCCCTGTACGAAAAGAGCAGAACCCAGGCGTCATTTGCAGGTGGGTCTTGTCTCAGCATCTTGTCTTCCGAGGTCGTATTCCCCGAGTCAACAGCCCCTCGCAGGAGAAGATCACCCACCAGGAACTCACTCCATCAGTGGGTGTCCTGCTGGAAGCTGTGCAGAGGATTGGGCAAGACTGCGTGATTGGGATAAATTGGGTTATCAGACAGACGACGGCGAGAGGCCAATCAGTCCTCTTCCCTTCCTCTTCTTTTTTTATTATGGTTATTTCTCTTCCTTCCCTCGCCCATCTGCCGTCTAAACCCTAATCTGGTCTCGTTGATTCCAGCCCGACGGGACGGGCTAGAATGGAGAGAAAAAAACACTATTGGTTTACGAAGGCTGGTGAGAGAATAATTTAAAAATGGCCGAATTCAAACCCATTTCGAGTCATCCGGTTATCGGGTACTAGCCGATCTGCCCGAGGGCAACCTTTGTATGTGCACTGTACAGGGACACTGTAGCAGCAGCAGACCACGGCGGCAGGAGATACAGTGCGGACTGGGTGCATGCGCCAAGCAGCCTGCTGCAATTTCCCAGTTCCTTGGTCCCGTTTCTGGTCCCGTCTCCCAGGTCCCATGATTGTTAAGTGATCCTTGGAGGGGTGATTTTTCGGCGGGGAGGGGTCCCTGAGCCTCCTCCCGCAGTACCGTGTCAGCGTGTGTTTAGGTCCCCCCTGGCAGCGAAGTGCCCTGGGCTTATGGGCCCCCCAGACCCAGAGGCCCTGGGCGGGAGAGAGAGGAGAGAGGGGGGGGTTCCTGGTCTGGCGTACGCCTGGGCATCAACTCGCTCGCAACTCCACCCAGGCGCCCGCCCAGCCCAGAGGGTGGCCTCAGCTCTACAAGGTCCCGTTCACGCACACTGAGCGAGGCTTGCCTCTGACCCGACCAGCCCAGCCTTACGACACGAACGAGACAAGTCTACTACTACTATTACTACTACTACTACTCCCTACCTGCTCACCACCAAGATCGCACACGCTGTCCAACGTCGAGCTGCCGCATCGCGCAGCACATCGATACTTGTTGCAGACCCCCCTTTTTCTTCCGGCCTCGACCTCGTCCTCTGCCTCGCCTCAGCTTCCTGTCCTCGCCCATCTGCGTCGTCCCGCCCACCGCGGCCCAGCTCGACCTGCACAACCCACCCTTGCGCGCTCGACCTGCCCATCCCGACCGACTGTCGCCGACACGCTGCGATCCTGTCCATCTCCCGAACGAGGCCGTCAGCGACGGGACGAAGCTCGCGAGCGGCGCAGCAGTCGATCGTGAATTAGTGGCGCCCGCCCTGCTGCCACGACGAACCAGCGAGGCCCCGCGTCCGAAATCGAGCCAGGCCAAGCCCGGGTCAGGTCAAATACGAGCGCGAGCCCGCATCGCAAAACGAGGAGTAGTGCCGTGCGCCTCGCCGTTTTGCGGTCGCAAGTAACCAATACTGCAGAGGAGAAAAAAGCGGCTCTTTTTTTTTTTTAATTTATTAATCCTCTCCAGAGAGCCTGGTCGAAAAGAGCAGGGCAAGAAGAAAAGCAAGGTTAGTGAGCGTACCTCTTCTGGTGGGCGCAGGCGGGATCGTTCGTCATAGCCGCGTGTGCACTGCCTCCTCCCAACCCCAGACCGCGTGGGTGGGGTGGATCATATAGACCGTCAAGGGGCCGGGCTCGGTCGGGACTTCGAATCGTCCAACCGCTGGTGCCTCGAGAGTCCTAGCAGTCCTTCAGACTGCTGCAATCCTGAGAGGGGAGCCTCGTGGGCAGCGCGCAGCAGAGCCAAGCCGATCCTGACCGTCGAGTAGACAGATCCGTATTCTACCCCGCGGGATCACCATCCTCACTGCTGCGACCCCAGCGGCCTACATCGACGACGACGGCGACGGTGACAGCGACAACAACAACAAGATCATCACCAGCAATATCAGCAATACATCGCAGGAGCTACAGAGTTCTGTGTGCTGCTGGCGACAGATAGCTTCTCCGCCCACCCCTCCAAGACCCCTCCCAAGCTCAAGAGAACGATAGAAGAGGAGAAGCTCTTGAGAAGAAACAAAAAGAAGAGAGGAAGCAGAAGAAAAAGAAGAAGAAAAGTAAAGCTGCCTGGAGCTCTTCTCACCCATCACGGTCGAGCATACGCAAAACTGCCAGGCTGGCTCACGCTGACCGCTGTGCGCGCGCACCTCGGACGAGAAGAGTACGAGAGCTTGCATGTGCCTCCGGGGACGACCTGCGCAAGAGGCATCACCACTCCTGCAGGTACTACCGGACGCGCAACCCTTCTTCCCCTGGAGGTGGATAGACATCCAGGCACCAGCAACCACCCCAACCGCTACTGTACGTCTCTTTGCGTCCCTAACACCACTTGACGCCGAGGGCCTGTCTCATCGCGGCGAGAGTGCGGCAGCACCTGATAGGACCAAGTCCCTGACAACCCTGGTCCTCCTGGTGGGTTCTGGGCTGTCAGCTCTGCGCTGCAGTGTGGTGCGTGCTGTGCGGTGCAGTGTATCGGCTTCGAGCACAGCCTCACACCACACTCACACACCCTGTGCTCCGCCACGTTCGGTCTGCCGCGCTGACTCGAGAAAACTGCCTCGCGCATACCTGGCTGTTCTAATCTCGGAAACGCCAACCAAGACGCTCAACACACCCTCTCACACAGCTCACACTCATACACACACACACACACACACACACACACACTTTCAACCCGTTACCCACACTAACTCTCTCTCTCTCTCTCTCTCTCTCTCTCAGAGCAAAGGTTACACAGGCCTCCTGTCCGCCTGGCTTGCCGGGGACCCGTCTCCCCCCACCCCCCTCCCACGCCCGGGAGTACAAGTACATACACTTATACCATGGATCCGTCTCAGAACCGGGGCCGTTCCCCTTCTGCTACCGGTCACCACCAACAACAGCACCCCCATATAACGAACAGCCACTCGCCTTCCCCTGCCCGGCCGTTTGATCCATCCGAGTCCTCCAACATCGGCCTCGGCATTGATATCGACTCCTCGTCATCTCAACAGTTCACAGGGGCCTCCGACTTCTCTACCTTCAACCCTGGCGCCGCCAACTTCCTAGATCCTCAGCAGGCCCAGACCTTCCAGGGTGATACGTCTTTTGGAAACTTTGCCCCGCCGGGTGGCCTGGACGACCTCGCTGCCTTTGACCAGCAGCAGCAGCAGCAGCAACAGCAGCAGCAGGTTGACTTTGGTAACGACTTCACCATCTTTCCCCCCTCAAGCACCGGCGAGGAACAGTTGAACACGCCGTTGTTTGCCGGCGACCCGGGCCTCGGCCAATCCATTGGCAGTTCGGACAATAGCAATATGGCGCAGGCCTCTCCTCACCAGCCCACACCTCCTCACATGCTGAACCTGGAGCCGCAGTCTGGCCACCACTCACCTTCCTTCAGCCAAACCCAGTTTGTGCCCTCGCCAGGACAAGGCCACAGCAGGAACGTGTCGCTCGGCCCAGAGGCTGCCTTGCTGCATGGTCAGGACTGGAACCAGTTCCGAACCCACCGGAGAAGCCCCTCCGAGTACTCAGAGGTCTCGTCCGTGGGCGTTCCGTCGCCCAACCTCGGCGTCAGTGACAGCTTTGACCACGTCGATCCAAATCGCTCGCCCATGCAGCGCCCTCAGGACCCCTCTGTGATCCAGGAGCTGCACGGCATCGGTAGCTTCACCATCTCGGACCAGGCCCGCAGCCCGTCTCACAGCCCTGCCATCTCGCCGCGCATCCTGCCTCAGCAGGCTCCAGACATGAACCAGCAGCAGAGCTACGCCCTGGGCAGCAACGGCTTCGTGAGCGGACCTCCTCAGCCCTACGGGATGCAGGCCGCCGAGGCCTTCCCATCCCTGCCGCAGACGACCGAGGCACCACAGAATTACCCGCTCGCACCGACCATCAACATCGTCCAGGCCCCTCCCGTGCGGAACACCTTTGACAGGTCCCCGTTCGTTGACACCGATGCCCTCACACCGCCTGACCGTGGTATGCCGCCTCCCACCACACCCTGCTTTGTCTCCTCCCCTGCTGCACATGCTAACTCGAGAGAATCCAGGTCGCCGTCGGCAGCGAGCCGTGACGGATCCCTACAACAGCAGCTCGCTGAGCCAGCGGTCCTCTGCCAGCTCCCTGTCGCCTCACCTGGGTGCCGATCTCTCGCCGGGCAGGGGAGACGCATCGCGGTCATTGTCACCGCTGGAGCGGCAGCAGTCTGTCTCGCCCAGCAGGAGGCGCCAGTCCACGTCGGCAGTGCCGAACAACGTGCTGGCCCTGCGCCTTGCCGAGCCAGAGCCAGGCGAGACGTCCGGGCCCAAGCGGGTGCAGAAGCACCCAGCGACCTTCCAGTGCAGCCTGTGCCCCAAGCGCTTCACGCGTGCCTACAACCTCCGCTCTCACCTGCGTACGCATACGGACGAGCGGCCTTTTGTGTGTACCGTCTGCGGCAAGGCCTTTGCCCGGCAACACGACCGCAAGCGCCACGAGGGTCTCCACTCGGGCGAGAAGAAGTTTGTGTGCAAGGGCGACCTCAAGGCTGGTGGCCAGTGGGGCTGCGGTAGGAGGTTTGCCCGTGCTGACGCGCTTGGGCGGCACTTCAGGTCGGAGGCCGGCAGGATCTGCATCAAGCCCCTCCTAGACGAGGAGATGCTGGAGAGACAGCGCCAGTGGGGCGAGCAGCGCATCGCACAGCAGCAGGCGGCCGCGGCGCAGCAACAGCAGATGGCGATCGGCGGGCTCATGGCGCCACCGGGCATGGACAACGGGGGAGGCTTCCAGCCCCCTGGCGGCTATATCCTCCCTCAGGCGCTGCTGGCGCAGTACCCAGCCCTCGCCAACATGGACTGGGCCGCGCCGAGCATGCAGGGCGATGGTAGCGGCATGGAGGACGAGATCTCGGGCCGGTCCAGCTTCGACGCGTCAGACCTTGGTGAGGACGACGACGGCGGCTACGTCTCCGGCCCCGGCACGGGCTTCAGCCCCGGCGGCATGGGCGAGGGCTTTGGCGAGATGGGCTATGCAAGTGACTATGGGTCGGGACCGAGGCGAGGCTAACTCTCCAGCACTTGGTGTCTGGTCTGACCCTTGATCAGTCAGCATCACATTGCTGCGTCATTCAGAGATTCTGGGCAAAGCCATGACCTTTTGATTTTCTTCTTCCTTCCTTTGGAAAGATTAGGAGGGCGGCGTTGCAGAGATGTTCTACACGAGCACACAATTGTGTTCATTGATGCATCCATCATCAGAGGCGGCGGCGGCGGGCGGCGGGACCGGCAGCCTTTTGTGTTTCTCGGGTGTGTTGGTTTTCCCCCCCCCCTTTCACATGAGACCCAAGTTTTTGTTTATTTGTTTTTTTTTCTTTATTTTCTTTTGGCTTATAGACCGATTTCGGATTACTATTTTATTTTTTTTCTCTTCTCTTTACGCTTTTTAGATACCAATATTTATCTTTATGGAGTTCTTTTTTTTTTCTTTCTCTTTAACTATTACATGTTGGCCTTTCTGTCTCTACTACTACGGTGGTAATAGTCATTAATATGGGTACGGGGTGGGTGAGTGTGTGTCAATAGACCAGTCAAATCCAACCCTTCAATCTCGACCACAGACAGGCTTTTTTTCTTGAGGGGTGCCTAGGTATTATTCGGCCCTAACCTCAAGACTTGTTTCTCATTCTATCTTTACTAGTTTTCCCATGATTGTGGCATCCGCCCAGGGGTGGTGGTGCACTGAAGAATCCTGTTTGCCCTCCCGCCCTCCCCGAGCAGAAGAAGGGCGATTAGTCTCTCTCACTTACCTCCAAAGTTCTTCTAGCCTTGAGTTGGGCTTTTGTGTAAGTCACTTGTGACCAATGCCGGAGGATTCTATCTGCTTATTAATTCTCGTGCCTCGGTGTTGACGCAGGATGGTGTCTGCTGATAATCAGGACTCCTTCTCAGTATCGACACGCCCAAGACCTTGTGCGCAAATATAATAGAAATAGATGTGTTTATATGTGTTATTTTATCGTGATCCTTGTTTCCTAAGTTTCAATACTGTTAAGGAAGATATATATATCTATGTGTGTGTGTGTGTGCGTTCCCCTAAGCCAAGGGCCACATACATCTGTTCAATATCAACCCCACTGGTGACAACGTTTACAGCCCATTTCAATCTAGAGGCAAGAATTCACGGGCTTTCTTCATAAACACTCTGCCAGACGCTTAGACCAACATTATACTCTACAGACCTATCTGAAATCCGTTAAAGCCGGTGGAGGAGTAGCCAACTGACTTACCAACCACCCCCCCCCCACCCCTAATGAGTGCACAGCATCGATTTGTAATCTGCTCTGATGCGGCACCTACAGTTGTGCCGAGCCCTTATCAAGTAATTACCAAGCCGTCAGATATTTAATTCTCATGGTTCTTCTCCTGACTTGTCGGACAGTGCTCAGACACCTCCTGTGGCCCGAGAGCTACACCCCAGAGCTTTCCCCTCCAGCCCGCTGCCGTTGTCATCAGCACTGAAGCATACCCACCGAGTCACGATTCAACAAACAAACTCACCAAGATCAGTCTCTACTTTATCAACCATGGCCACCACCACTTACAAAGCCCTAGTCTGCACGGCCGTAGGCGAGTCCGCGGTCCAGGACCTCCCCGTCCCGAGGCCCGTCCGCGAGGGCTACGTCCTGGTGCGCACCAGGGCGGTGGCCTTGAACCCGGCAGACTGGAAGGTCGTGTACGCCGAGGATGGAAGCGCGGTCAACAAGAAGCTTGGGTATGACTTTGCTGGGGTGGTGGAGGAGGTTGGGGCTGGGGTGACTAAGTTTGCCGTGGGGGATCGTATTTGTGGGATGGCCTATGGCGGGTGAGTGTGTCCATCTTGAGGTTTCTTTCACGGGGGGAGGAGGAGGAGGAGGAGGAGGAGGAAGATGACAGGACAAACAAGGACCGAGTTCTCGGAGTGGCGACGGATACATGACTGACTGGCCGTAATGGGATGGATACAGAAAAGACTTGGAGCATGGCGCGTTCGGCGAGTATGTCCTCACGCCAGCCGATCCGGCGACGATGAAGATCCCGGACAATCTCAGCTTTGAGGAGGCCGCGACGTTGGGTGCCGGCGTGACGACTATTGTACGTTCTCTACCCCTCCCCTCTTCTCTTGTTTATAATCCAGCTCTCTCTCTCTCTCTCTCTCTCTCTCTCTCTCTCTCTCTCAAACCCTAATTAACGAACGCATCACACCAATCAGGGCCAAGGTCTCTACCAGAACCTCAAGCTGCCTCTTCCTACTGAGCCATCCC
The DNA here is from genome assembly GCA_016584495.1 of Celoporthe dispersa. Classification (NCBI taxonomy): domain Eukaryota; kingdom Fungi; phylum Ascomycota; class Sordariomycetes; order Diaporthales; family Cryphonectriaceae; genus Celoporthe; species Celoporthe dispersa. Next base: position 2,259,527 of record WAID01000004.1, read on the forward strand.
CAGAGCCCTTTTCGCTGCTCATCAACGGCGGCAGCACAGTGAGTTATACCCTTTTTGTTTGCTTCCTTTTTCTTCTTCTTCTTCTTCTTCTTCCTCCTCCTTTCAGTTCCCACGAGCGAATAGAACAAGAAGAAGAAGAAGAAGAAGAAGATGTTCTTTGCCAAGGACGGTGAACATGACTAAAACCATGCTAAAAAAAAACACAAAAAAACAATAGATGATGGGCGTCCTCGGGATCCAGTTCGCCAAACTCTCCAACGCAGTCGTCCTGGCGACCTCGTCCCCACACAACTTCGCCTACCTCAAGTCCCTCGGCGCAGACCACGTCTACGACTACCACACCGACCCAGACACCCTCGCGGCCCAGATACGCGCCGACCTTGGGTCCTCCGGCCCGCCCCTGACCCACGTGTGGGACTGCATCCCCACGCCCGAGTCCACACGCCTCGCAGCGCTGTCGGCATCGTCGACCCTACGGTACGGCGTGCTCCTCGCCGTAGACGAAGACGAGGTGCGGGCCTCCTACCCGGACATCAAGTGGGACATCGGGGTGACGGTTGCGTACAGCGTGTTCGGGGAGAGAATCGCGCTCGGGAACTTCGTGTTGGAGGCGAGCAGGGAGGATTGGGAGTTTGGGAAGAGGTTCTGGGACCTTGCGGCGGGTTTGTTGGCGGAGGGAAAGGTAAAGGCTGGGAGGCTGGAGGCGAATCGCCTGGGGAAGGGGCTGGAAGGGGTGAGGGCTGGGATGAAGGAGTTGAAGGAGGGTAGGGTGAGTGCTGTGAAGCTGGTTTATACTCTTTAGAGAGAGAAGTGGGGGGGGGAGGGAGGGATGGGAAGTGATTAGTCTGTTGTATGTGTGTGGTGGTCGTGGTGATTGGGGCGGTGATGGAGGCGGAGGAGGATGACGATGATGAAAAGCCACGACTTGAGAGGTGAAGAAGAGGAGGTAAAGAAAGAGAAGTATATAGTCGTATATATACATACGAAAGGAGAACCGAATTGCCAGCTGCACCTACATGCCGGGTCTCGTCACCGTCTCGTAAAGGGCCGTTGTGTTGGCCACCCAAAGAATTCATCTGTTCCGACCTGGGCAATACCTAACCCACCCTTCTGTAATAACCATTATCTTGTTTCAAGACACCTGAGAACACACACACACACACACACACACACACACACACACACGAAAAGCTATTTTCTGGTCTTTCCTCTCAAGTCAGCCAGCCAGTGACAAGGAACCAAGAAAAAAAAAAGAAAAAAATAAACCCCTCAACGCCATCCCACATCGGCGGTCGAACAATACCAGTCAAGCATGATAGCCTTCTCGGGCCCTCGCCTCGTCCGGCAAGGGCGGCAGGTCCTTCTGCGTGCGCCCCACGAGGTTATCAATCACCTTCTGGCAAAGATCTCGGTGCGCAGCCTCAAAGCTCTTCATGATGAACGGCTTCAGCACCGCGCTGCACTCGACATGCGACCTCTCCACGAGCTCCCAGCCCCCTCCTCCGCCACGACACACCTCATAGATACTCCGCACCCTCGTGCCCGCAGCCGCGTCGGCCCTGACCCGCACGCCTGCCGGGAAGCTCTGGAAGATGGCGGGGAACCTCACGTCCTTGGTCAGGCCGAGGACGACGGGGATGCGGTCGTGGACCTCGTAGGAGACGATGTTGGTGCCATCTTCGGTGAAGAAGGGGTCGGCGATGAGGTCATCCAGGTCAACGGCCCGGCGGTAGAAGCCCTGGAGGTAGGGATTTGGTCGGAGGAGGGGCTCGTAGGCGTGGAGGTTGGAGATGACGAGCACTGGGTGGAGAGAGGGGGGGAGGGGAAAGTGGAGGGTCAGGTCGAAGGTGGCGGGCATGATGACGATGATGGCCGTGGAGGTGGGTAGAGGGAGAGGAAGGAAGAAGAAGAAAAAAAAGGAAGCGAGCGAGACTCTGTCCTCGGGTCTGACGACGATGCTTCGCTCGGGCGCCGTGGCCCACCTCGGAGCCGCAAGACGGAGGTTTTGGGTCCCACTTATCCCGGTGGCAAGAAGAGAAAGCGACAGAAAAACAGAGAGAGAGAGAGAGAGAGAGGTTGTGTGTGTGTTTATGTGCGTGTATGTGCGTGTGTGTCTTGAATGTGAGGCAGTAGAAGTGAATGTGTGTGTTTGAGTGTTCCAGCAAAGTCGTCGTCCCGTAAAGTCTTTCTCCAGCTCCCACTGCCCTCGGAGTGATGATACACCGCAACTGGACAAGACGTCACGCTAGATGAAAACAAAGGTACAGCCGTTCTGCCTAAAGTGGAGGGAAAAAAAGGAAGAAAAAAAAGGTCAACAGCGCTGAAACAGAATCAGTCTTGGGTGATTCCGGGTCAGGTTGGTTGAGGACCCAAAGAGAGCTGATGATCGTCTGTCTAAACACCGGCCGTCTTGATCGAGGTATTATATCGAGTGAGTGTGTTCGAAACCAAAGCTGAGGTTTCCCGTCCTTGTCTGAAGAAAAAGTTAAGTACTACCGCTCTCAGGGCTGAGCAGACCACCACACACACCCTAGCACGGGCGTGGCGCTGGCACGGGTTGGTGAGCCTGCTGCTCATGAGACGCACGACCAAAGCACAAGATCATTTTATTTTTTTATTTTCCTGGATTTTCCTGTTCGGTTTCTGTTGTATGGGGGCCGTGAATCAAGAGCTAGAGCCGACCCGGGAAGGAGTTTCTCTCACGGCTGCTGCAGGAGAAAGTGTGAGAGAATGGCGTCTGCAGTAGTTTGGAATTCCTGGTGCTATATTTGGGCCCGGCAAACCACTGCGCCTCTCTCTCTCTCTCTCTCACACACACACACACACTCTCTCTCTCTCTCTGCGACAGTGGGCTTAAATTATGAAGTAGCACGCTGGTCTCAGCTGGGCCAGCCGCAAGCACTGATTGGACTGACGGACTGATTTGATTACATATCGACTCCTGCTGGGTAAGTTAGTGTGGTCCCAAGTCTCTCGTCGACTCGGCCGAGTCTTCGCTGTCTCTTTCCCCTTCTACTCAACATGTCTTTTTCTCGCGCCCTCACAGGGCCTCCAGGCTGAGTGGGTGGGACGCAGACAAGAGGGCGTTGACTGCTGCGGAACAACTTGCTCGATGGACCCTGACCCAGCCGTGACCTGGAGGCAGTGTAGGACGACTGGATGAGAGGGGTCGCAGAACGACAAAACCTAACCATGCGCGCGCATGGAGGCAGTCGTGACGTGTTAAATGGATTTGTGCAGGATGCCCAGCAGCGCCCCACGTGCGCCTGACGGACGATGGTCTGCGCACCGTGTATTGTGACGATGGATGCATTCCAAGGGCCCCGGTAGTGGAGTGTTCTCTTTCTTTTTCTTTTTATTTGGTGACCTCCAAGAGCCCAAGATATGCAAGGGAGAAGAGCATGAATCATGGCCCTCGCGACGATGTCGGCCTATGTATGCAACGTAGACGTGTTCATCAGCTGCTCCGGGCAGCATCACCACATGTCGTGCATCTCGACTACTAGCTAGGTGGGCCTTATCGCTGTCTTTCTCTCCCCCCCCCCCCCTCTCTCTCACACACACAAACCATTCTTTTCCTTTTTTATTTCTCTCTCGAACGGCCGTTTTGAACTCTCGTTGGTCGGTCTCGAGTACCCGCGTGGCTGCTGCACACTACTGTACTTTATGTACGCTGTCCGACGGCGCAAAGGGCGGCGGGAAAAAAAGAGATCTGGCGGTGAACGAGTAGTTTAGCGAATTCCCCGGCCGCATTTGGGGCCAAACCCAGGCTGAACCGAACTGAACTTGGGTTTGGACCCTGTCACCTCTCTTTCTTCTTCTTTTTTCCCTCGGTTTCGAGGACTTCCCTTTTCTTTTTTAGGCCACTGGTGGTGGGTGGGTGCAACCATAGCAGCACCGCTTGCTGCTGGATGAGGTACATGTCTTTTCGCCTTACCTCGGGTACCGAATCGGGTCCTGAAGATGGAAAAATAGCTATGTGTATATATACACATTTCTTCTTCTTCTTTCGGTATGTTCGTGTGTGTGTGTGTGTGTGTAAGTGGAGAATTGTGGTTGCAGGCAAGACTTGACGTTGATGCTGCTTGCTGCAGGTTCTGTTTCTGGCCGGGACCCGAGATGAATCTGATCAGCTCAATCCGTCATGGGCTGGCTGGCTGTCCTTCCATTTTGGTAGCCCTGTCCCGACGGCGACGGCTCTTGAAAATTTTCTTCTTCTCTGTTTCAATCTTCTCTCTTGGTGCCTGGGGTCGCCCGGGGACCCGGGCTGAGGCTCAGCTCAAGACAAACTGGATGGTCAAAGCCCGAGGAAGCTGGGGCTGGCGACAAGGCGGGTTTGACGGGCTGCGGGACGAGGAGGAGCGGGACTCGGATCTCTGTTTCGACACGACAGGATGGGGTTGCTGAGAGGAGCCCTGGCACGTCTGGATGATTGGGTCAGTTGCCGGGACAATGTTTCAAACAGGTTTGCCCCCCTCCTCCCGCCCTCTCCCACCCTCTCCCACCTCGCCCTCCAGAGACGGAAAAGAGAGGTGTGTGTGTGTGTGTGTGTGTGGCGAGAGGAGGAGCATGACCGATTGACCAGACGAGATACCATCCACCCAATAAACGGTATGGTAACTGGTAGGTCAGGTACATGTGCCATCCAGGTCGTGCACGAGTGACTTTGTATGCATCGGGTGACGAGGGCCTGAGATGGGGGGTGTGGGTGTGCATGCATGAATGTGTGTGGGTGGGTGCTGGTGCTCCACACAGTGACATGTAGGGTAGATTAGGTGGGGGGAGGGGCAGCGCTGGTGATGCGTAATGCTATCTCCAGGGCCCATCTGACCTTCCCGGCGGGCTTGTCAAACCCAGTACTGTGTCTGCTGTGGCATCACGGAAGGCTGCATCCACCTACCGAACCATACCATAACTGGTGGGCTCCACCCACTAAACCTTCTACGTACATAGTACCCCTCCCCCAGCCATTCATCCGCGACAGGATCCATAGCTTCTGCAGGTTCCCAGGCGGCAGGTGAGATGGGCTGCTGAGGTTCTCGGCTGTTTACTTGGTCTGTATAATGTGTACCGCACTCCGGTAGGCGGCATAATAGTACTCGTTGTGCTGTGCTTGATGCAGGCCCAGGCAGGCTAATGTCGGATCAGATTAGGTCGGGTCTCCCTGCATAGGCATAGTCGACCTTCTTCTCTCGCCTGTCGTCTCATGTCCCCTCAGGTGCAGTGTGCGCAACCTATTCCTTTTTATACCTAAACTTTTGTTTTTTGTTTCACGCTGTCGAGGGATACGCCTGTGATTTTTTTTTGGTGGTTTTTTTGTTCTGTTTTATTTTTTTATTTTTTTTGGCCGGGCATGCCTCTCTCTCTCGCTCTTCTTGGAGGAGTGTAGGTTTCGCAGAGGACTACTTGACATCTTCAGCCTAGGATCAACTGTACTGGGCAAATGTCAGAGGCTGGGCGCATTTTTCCTCCTCTCTTCAATTTCATTCTTGTTCCAGTCTGGTCCGGTCTAGCCTTCATTGCATGAACTGCGAATCTTCCATCTTGCATTTCTCCTATGGCACGCACATGAGCACACCACTTCCTCTACGACCACTACCACCCCATAGGCTCTGCCCCTGCGACAAGTCTTCCTATTTGGTACCGGCTTAGATGAGGTGTGACAGACACCAGACTGGGTGGGATTACGAAAAAGAAAAAAAAAGAGAGAGGAGAGACCATAAGAGAGTTTTAAGAGGTCAGTTGCGGCTGCACATGGCTTGTCATCCCTCGCCAAAACCAACCACACACAAAGTCGCCCCTCCATCCGCCTTTTTAGGTGTCGCATCGGGGGCCTGCCCCTTCTTCTTACACCGACTGCCCTCCCTGCATTAGGATTTTTATTTTAAGATTTTTTTTTCTGTCATACATTTGAAAGGGCGCGAACGAGTAAGAAAAGCGAAGAGAAAGAAAGGAGAACCAAGAGAACCAATGGAACGCCGTAGCAACTATCGTCTTCGGCCTCTTCGTCTCGACTGACTTGACCGCAACCGATCCCAGCAGACTCACACGACCGCCGCCGACCCCGTCGATCACAGCTGCCCTCCTCTGCCAATTGCCCGATCACCGACCCACCGAATACACCCACGCAACCCGAAAATCCCCTCGCGGTCCTCGCCCTTGCGCCGTCGAGCCCCATGAGTTGTACAGCTGAGCCGGATTGCGCGCCCGCCTCTTCAGACAACCAGGATGGCCGCGGTCGAGGTTCAGGCTTTCGTCGCAAGCGACACCTACGGCTGGTCGCCTAACCAGCACCCCGCGAGGACGGGACACAATGGGTCTTGGGGATACAGGAAGAGAGGAGCGCAGGGCGACGAACCACAAGCGATTGCCTGCCTGCATGCCAGGCTGCGCCTTATTGCCGATGCGTGGGTGCTCTCTCGCGCTGCCACCGTGAGTCTTCCCTCTGCCCGTCTCAACTCTGGCCTGCGCGGCAGGTAGTGCGCCCGACCCCGCGGACCAGTCTGGCCGGCGTCTGAGGCCGGCGCATGTCGAGCGCGCCGGTCCCAGCGTCAGGCGACAGACGCCTAGCTAGTCTTGACCTGCCTGTCCCTTCTCCTCAGACCAGCCCGCCGCAGAGCTCCGGCGGCTCGTTCCTCTCCACGGCCTGGGATGTACTAACTCGCTGCTCCCGAAACAGCACCACGCGCCCCGACCCGCCCGTCCACCCAGAGTCCTCACCGTACCCGATTTCCGCTTGACGAGATGGTCGCGATCCAGGCCACAGCCGCCTGTGCCTGCTGCTGAGTCCGAGACGTCTTCCTCTCCGGTACTGCCTAACCCAGCCGACACGAGCTGTGCTGCGCGGCGGAGCTGTCCAGACTCTGGCGGACCCGACCGACCACATCCAGCTGGCCCTGGACGCGGGCGAAGAGAGTGGGACGATGGTCGTGACCGTGACCGTGACCTCTTCGCAGACCCGATGACCATGGCGCCGGTCGACCTCGGCTCCGAAGCTGGATTCCTCCAGGCCGCGAACAAGAAGAAGAAGAAGGTGCAGTCTTTCAACTGGCTGGAGGACGAGGGCGACAAAAAAGACGGCGACGGTACCGAGGGAGGCGGAGACGGGAACAAAGACCAGAGCGGCGGCGGATCAGGCGGCGGAGGTGGCACCGGCGATAACGACGGTGACGACGGCAAGAAGGACGGCGATAACAGCAATAACAACGGCGCCAATACCAATGATGACGATATCTGGGACTTCACGCCCGTGAGCAGCAAGAAGAAGAACAAGGCCAAGGTTGCAGAGGCCAAACCCGCGGACTCCAAGGCGACGGACTCCTTTGGCCTGCCGGATATCCCCTCGACCGACTTTCACGAGATTAAACTCGACGACGCGGGTGGTGGTGGAGGAGGAGGGGCAGGAGGCGACGCCCTAGACTTCAGCTTTAGCTCGAAACCAGAGAAGGCCACCTCTGGCCTCAGCTCGTGGGCGACAGGCTGGGGCAGTGGCGCCTGGGGATGGGGAGGTCTCAAGTCGCCCACCTCTGAGACCCCTAAGCCCGTCGAGGAGGAGAAGAAGCCAAAATCGCCTGTCCCCGTCGACGAAAACCCCTGGAGCATAAATCGTGGCAAGCCCAACAAGAAGACGACCACGACCTTTAGCTTCGGGGCGCTAGACCAGACCGAAGAGGAGCACGGCGAGGAGACGTTCGACTTCCTTGGCGCGGCCAGCAAGCCGGCCGAGAAGAAGAAGGATCTCGGCGGCTTCACTTGGGGTGTGGCGGCGGCAAAGACTGGCGGTGATGACTCCTGGGGCAACCTGAACAAGGACAAGGCCGCCGAGGGCAAGCTCAAGGAAGAGGAGAAGCCACCCGCAGCCGCGGAAGAGCATGCTGACGATATCTGGGGCTGGTCTTCTACCAAGAAAGATGTAAGTCCTACACTTGATCCTAGAAGGTTTTTTGTTTTTGATTTTTTTTACTGTCCAATTATTGTGTTCTAGATGGGCTAACAACGAATCTACAGAAAAAGAAGAACAGGGTTGCTGTCATAGAGGACTCATCGCCGCCCAAGGAACCGCTCCTGGACCTTCAAGATGGAGACACCTCGGGTAACAACGCCGATCGAGAGGCCGAGGCCGCCCTCGCCAGGAAGGAGGAGGCCGAGCTCCAGAAGCTGCAGACCAAAAAGGACATGGGCAGTAAGCTGTCCAGGAAGCAGCAGGACCGCTTCGATGTCCTGACCGAGAATGCCAGGGCCAGGGCAGAAGCCGCAGCCGAGCCCAAGGCTGAAGGGCAGCCTGCTGCCGGTGAGGACGCCGAGAATCCTCCTCCTGCGTCTGGCGAAGCAGTAGATGATCGGCCATCCGGAGACGGCAGCAACGGCGCAGATGCTGCACAGGCCGAAGCGGACGAGAAGGCGCGTATCGCCGAGGAGGAGGAAGAGGAAATGTACCTGCTCCGCTCTAAAAAGAAGCTCAAGAAGCCCGAGAAGGACCGCCTGCAGCTCCTCGAGGAGAGAGCCCAACAGCGTGAGCGGGAGGCCGAGGAGGCCGCGGTGGCCAAGGGGAAACAAGACCAGGCCGCCGATGACATCTTGGATGTCCCTGCGGGTGACCCTACGGCCAACGCGAGTGACCATGCCCAGGACGAGGCCGACGAAAAGGCCAGGATCATCCGAGAGGAAGAGGAAGAGCTCACAGAACTGCTGTCTAAGAGGAAACACAAAAGGGCGGAGAAGGAGCGCATCCGGGTCCTCGAAGAGAACGCTGAGGCACGCGCCCGCGAGGCTGAAGAGGCTGCCGCAGCTGCTGCCCATTCTGTCCCGGAGAGCAGCGGTGATACGGCCGAATCCAAGACCGATGAGACGGCCCCGACATCCGTCAATGACTCTTTCGGTGATGACGCTACCACCGCCGCGCAGGCCGAGAAGGACGAAGCCGCGCGGATCATCGAGGAGGAAGAGCTGGAGCTGGAAATTCTGCTCGCCAAGCCCAAGCCCAAGAGGGCCGACAAGACGAGGCTCAAGGAGCTCCAAGACAGTAAGGAGAGGCGTGAGAAGGAAGCCGCTGCGAAGGCCGAGGTAGACGCTGTTCCGGATGCGGGCGGCGATGCGGGCGATGCCCCCCAAGCTGGCGAAGACGCGCCCGCCGATGGTGGCGGAGCTGGCAAGAATGAAGAGGACGAGCTGGCAGCCAAGATCATCGAGGAGGAGTTTGAGCTCGAGGTGCTCCTGTCAAAAACGAAACTCAAAAAGGCTGATAAGGCCCGTCTCAAGGTCTTGCAGGACAACAAGGAGCTGCGTGAACAGGGAGGCCACCGCCGCCAAGGAGAGCGCCGACGCACCGGCTGATGACTTGACCTTTGACGACCAGCCAGAACCCGAGGGCGATGCGGCGGCGGACGAGGCCGCCCTGCAGAGGGAGGCTGAAGACGCCCTGATCGCTGCTGAGGAGAAGGAGCTGTCTGAGCTATTGAACAAGGCCAAGCTCAAGAGACCGGACAAGGCGCGCCTCAAGGAGCTGCAGGAACGCAAGGACAAGCGCGACGAAGAGGCCCAGGCTGCCGCGGCCAAGGCTGAAGAGGAGGCCAGAGAACTCGAGGAGCAACTGAGGCGCGAGGAAGACGAGAGACGCGCGGCCGAGGTTGCTGCCGAGGAGGACGAGATTCACGCCCTCAAGTCAAAGAAGAAGCTCAGGACTTCTGAGAAGGGCCGCCTAGCCGAGCTAGAATTCCGACGAGACGAACGCGAGGCCGCCGCCGCCGCCGCCGCCGCAGCAGCAGCAGCAGCAAAGAAATCGGTAGACCTCCTCGACGACGGAGCTGCAAAGGACGAGGACAGCGGCAAGAAGGACCCTCAGCCTCTGTCGTGGGCAGATGACGATCCAGCCCAGGATAATGGTATGGGCGACGACTGGATGAACTGGGGCCTGACCAGCTCCAAGAAGACCAAGAAGAGCAAAGAGCCGGCCCTAGATGCCCCTCTGCCTGCCGACCCCGAGCTTGAGAAGGCCGCCGAGGAGCAGGACCCCTGGTCCTGGGGCTCCAGCAAGAAGGACAAGAAGAAGAAGACCAAAACCAGCGATTTGATGGAATTCGGCCGTGCTGAAGACAAACCGGTGTTTCCAACCCCGCCGCCGCCTGCCATGCCTGAGGCGGGTGGGTTCGACTTTGGCTGGGGAAAGCCGACCAAGAAGGAGCCGGTGGCGGAAGACGTGTGGGGTTTCAGTGGCAGCAGCAGCTCCAAGAAGAAGAAGTCCAAAGATGTCCCCGCCGAGGTTGTGGAAGACACACTTGTGGCGTCTCCGACCGAGGACGCTAAAGAGAAGGTCAAGGCTGAGGACGATGACTTCTGGGCCACGTTTGGCAGCGGCAAGAAGGCAAAAGACAAGAAGTCAAGCAGCAAGGAGAACAAGGCCGCGAAATCCCCATCCCCGATCCCGGTCCCTCCTCCTGCTCCAATAATGGACCTGTTGGCGCCAGGAGAGGGTGACGGTGGCAATGTCTGGGATGACCCCATCGCCTCTACTGAGCTCACCGACTCCTGGTCTAAACCCTCGGACAAAGACGGCAGCAAGAAGTCACCCTCGCCCAAGGAGCCCAAGCTCAGCAAGAAGGAGCTGGAGAAGCTGGAGAAGGAGAAGAAGAAGGCCGAGAAGGAGCAGAAGGCCCGGGAGGAGCAGGAGGCCAAGGAAGCGGCCGAGAGGGCTCGGGCCGAGGAAGAGGAGAGGCTCGCGGCCGAGGCCCAGGCGGAAGCTGACCGGCTTGCCCAGGAGGAGGCCGACCGCGCCCGGAGGGAGGAGGAAGAGAAGCAGGCGGCACTGGACGCCATCGCCCAGGAGGAGGCCGAGCTCACAGCTCTCCAGGCCAAGAAGGACTCGGGCAGGAAGCTCCTCAAGAAGGAGAGGGAGAAGTACGACAGGCTCTCGGCCAGCTGTCAGGCCCGCGCGGACGAGAAGGCCGCGCAGGAAGCAGCCGAGCAGGCGGCACGCGAGGAGGCCGAGAGGCTGCAGCGCGAGGCCGAGGAGCAGAGCCCGCCGGGAGGCCGTCGAGAAGGAGGAGGCCGAGCTCAAGGACCTCCAGAGGCGGAAGGACTCCGGGCGCAAGCTGCTGCGGAAGGAAAAGGACCGCTACGAGCTGCTCTATGCGAACAAGAAGGCCCGCAGGGAGGCTGCCAAGCAGGAGGCAGAGGCGGCGGCGGCGGCTGCTGCTGCTGCTGCTGCTGACCCAAAGACCGACGACGACCTCGACAAGGACCTCGCCGGGCTGGACGACAAGGAGCTGGACGAGCTCGACAAGTTCCTGTCTGCGCCCGCCGAGCCTGTGGTCGTCAAGAAAGCGCCAGAGGTGGATCCGTTCAGCTTCTGGGGCGCACCCAAGAAGACGACTAGCACCAAAAAGGGCAAGAATTCGGTGGCTGAGCCAGTAAGTAATGCGTGCAACCCTCGTGTGAATCTTATTCCTGTTCCCTTGCCCCCTTGTCTGCGCTCATCTCAGTCGGCAGCAGCCGAGATTGCGCATGCTGAGTCATGGTCATCCTCCAAGCTTCTCGAAGCTACCACCACCAAGGCGACCACCGCCGCTGCTCCTGGTGGTGGCGCCACGGCCGAGGACACGTCTCCTCCCAAGACATGCAGTCCAGCTGCCGAGCCAGACCGTGAACCACAGCACCAACATGATGATGATGATGATGCGGTCGGGCCCAGCAGACCGGCAGCCGCTCAGCCAATGAAGAGAAAACCCGTTGGGGCCAAGATTGCTGACAAGCTGAAGGCCCTCGAGGCGACGTCCAGGGGCGAGGCCGTGCCGCCACCGCCGCCGCCACCTGCGCCGGCAGACCCGATCCCGCCACCACCGCCCGCGCCAGCAGAAGAGGCCAAGAGCAAGAGCAGGTCCAGGAAGATCACCGACATCCCTGGCAGCTTCCCGGGCGAGGATGAGGAGGACCTGGACGAGATCATCGAGGTCATCGACATGGCACCGGCCAAGAGCAAGAAGTCCAGCGGCAAGAGGTCCTCCAAGATCAAGACCGACGACGCCGTGGTGCCCATCCCTCCTCCGCCGCCCGCCGTGCCCGACGCGCCGACCGCTGTGGCCCTCCCGGTCGAGGTGAAGAAGGAGGGCAGAAAGGAGCGGCCCAAGATCAACCATAACGGCGGCTCGAGCTGGGGCATGTGGACCGCGTCAGCATCGCGCGACAGGGAGAAGAAGGCCTCCTCCAAGCCCAAGCCGTCTCCCGAGGAGCACCGGCGGGAGCGCAAGGAGCGCTCGCCCGACAAGGAGGAGAAGCTCTCCTCACAGGGGTCGTCGTCGGACAAGGCCGAGCGTGCCGAGAAGAGGGAGCGGGAGGCGGAGACGCCCGCGAGGCCCAAGCTCACGAGCGTCTTCACCAGCACGCCTCCCATCTCCCGGTCCATGCCTACGCGCGAGAGACGGCACAAGGACGGCAGGTCCTCGCGCCGCCCCTCGGTCGTCGACGTCAGCAGCGGCATGATCTCACCTCCCGAGGACGCGCCCGAGCCGGGCTCCAAGGCCGCCAGGATCCTGGGCATCGGCGAGGGCATGATGAGCCTGGGCAGGTCCGGCAGCAGGCGCAGCAAGCAGGCCTCGCGGCATGTCGAGGACGACGACATGGTCATGGTCGGCGCGAACGACGCAGAGCCCAGCCCGGACAGCAGGCCGTCGCGCCGCAGGCCGTCGAGGGTAAGCAAGAACCAACAACGCAGAAAGGACCTGTGAGGATGTGAGGACGGACAAGGCTGACTGACTCTTTTTTCTTCTTGTATCAAACAGACATACGCGCAGGATGATGACATCGTCATGGTCGAAGTTGCCGACGCCACACCGACCCCGGGCCTGCGACGCTCCAACACCACCGGATCCACCAGGAAGGGATTCGGCGGCCTCTTCGGGGGCATCCTGCCCAGTCCGCGACCCGAGCCGCCTCGCAGGCGTGGGATGTACCACACGGACGGCGAGGACGCAGGCATGGCCGCGGACGCTGATGCAGAAGCTGCCCGCAAGGAGGCCCGCCGCGCCCGCCGCGCCGACCGAGAAAGCGCCGAGAAGTCTAAGGAGGAGGCCAGACGCGAGAAGCGCCGCAGGCAGGACGAGGAGGCCGAGGCGCTGCGGCAGGCCGAGAAGGAGGCCCGCCGCGCCGAGAGGAAGACCGCGCGCCACAGGGCAGAGGAGGACCGCCGGGCTACCGAGGAGAAAGACGCCGCGCGGGAGGAGCGGAGGAGACAGAAGCGGCTCGACCGCGAGAGGGAGCGCGAGGCACTGGCAGCAGACGACGCCGAGGCCGAGGAGGCGCGCCGGGCTGCCAGGCGAGAGCGCCGCAAGGCACGGGCCGGGGAGAGCGACCGCGAGAACGACGAGGAGCGCCACCGACGCCGGGCCGAGAAACGGGCGGCGGCCCGCGAAGGAGAGGCCAAGCCCCCTACGCGGCGCCGGACCGAACCGGCTGAGGACGACTTCGTCTACCCGCGCCCGGCCAAGCCCTCGCGCCGGCACACAGACGGCCTAGACAATGCCGCCCGAAAGACGGCAGACGCCCCGGCCTGGCCTCACTCGGGCACGTCCAGCTGGGTCAAGGATCACAGCGACGCCGGCCCGCCCCCCGACGACGGAGGGATGACGACCGAGGCCGCGGACGAGGGCGACGAGGACTCGGCGCGGCGCGAGAGGCGGCGCAGGAGGAGGTTCGGCGACGTGGATGCCGACGCGAGCGGGGACCGAGACAGGAGGAAGAAGAAGAGGGAGGAGAGGAGCGACGGGAGCGATGAGCGCCGCCGGGAGAGGAAGGGATCATTCTTTGCCCCGGATGTCGCCGGCGTCCGGAGCGGCAGCGGCGGGTTCGGAGGCCTGTGGAAGAAGCTGAAGGGGAACTAGGAGAAAAAAAGAAGAAAAAAAAGGGGGGGACCTTAATCAGTGGATGGTGGTGGCACGAGCATACATGGACAGATACGAAATTTCCGGATGACATGAAGAAATATATGATGGGATGATATGATACTGGAATGGTACGGACGAATGAACTAACTCGGAGAAAGAGAGAGGACTTGGGGTTGGTATCTATGACGGTTGGGCTGCGTGATGATGGGAGATGGTGGCTTTTTTGTTTTCCTTCTCTCTTCTCTTTACAATCTTCTCCTTTGGCTCCTCCTCACACACGTCCCCGGCTGGCATGTCCGAGGCATGGCATGGTTTGCAGGATCGCTATCTTTTTTATCCTATTTTAAATACCCACTTTAGCATTTCGAACTCGTTTCATACACACAAGATATGTCGATTTCTCTGCTTTATCCCCTCGGCTTGAGCTTCATGGTATGTGTGTGGGTGGTGTTGTATTAGGCTGTGTTGGGTCTGCCAGCGTCCAGCTCGTTGGACACCGTGGGGGTGGAGGAGGAGGAAGACCACTTTCTGGTGGCTTACAACGTGGTTTTCATCTGCGTGTTTAGTTTATTTTCCCTCGGCTGCTAACTTGGTTGATTCAACTCTGCTTGTTAGGTACAATCACAGACTTGTAGACTCTGGTTATACAGGCCTACCTATGGGCTATTTTTGTGGATGTGTAATAATTGCAAGTGATCAGCCAGCAGAAAAGAACAGCAGCCAGGTTCTTGTGCAATCTCCATGTCATATACGGGACAGTACTTGATATCATACTGCCTCTGGGATCAAGACATGGTGAATCCTAAAACCGTCTCTAGCCCAACGCCTGATGGGAAATTGATTAGGGGAGAGGAGGGAAAAGGTTCCGTCGGGTGTATTGCGTTGTCTGGAGAAAACTATCAGCAAACAAGGCGGCAGGGAGTAGGAGGAATTAATCCTCGCTACTGCTACGTGATCCAAAGCAATACACCTCTCTGTCGCCGAGTTATCTCCAAACCTACGTCCGAGCTTGTCTAGGGTAGCGATCGTCGGTTCCTCCGCACAATATAGGACACATTATGATTTTTCACCGCCTGTTGATCATGCAGGGAGGCGCTGAGACCAGGCTGGAAGAGGATTGATCTGTCTGGATATGTAGAGATCCCTCACTGGACTATCGTTACTATGTACATGCAACAAACCCCCGCCAGCTGACCTGGCCTATCACTGTCTCATAAAGGTCATCACCCGTCACACTTATACCTCTCATCACGCTTTACAAATGCTAGGGTGGTATCCGTCTGCCGCCTGACACCTTCCAGATGGAGATGTAAAATGCGTAAATCTACTTGCAGCGCAGGAGCCAGAAGGATTTACCAGGGGGGGAAGGGTGGTATTTCGCCATACCGGCATAGGGAATGCTGCCGAGCACCGTGGCGAGGGAGGAGGAGGAAGAGAAAGAAGGGGAAGGCGCAGCACCATAGTAAGGTATTTGGATATAATTTAGTTACATACAAGTCGTGTCGCCTTGGTCCCAACTCTCGCCAGACAGACGAGTGCGTGAGAGGCTGTGACACATAGAGTGAGAGCGTGACAGACAGCCAACAGTAAACGAGATTCGTCGTCATGCGCTGGGTCGCTGCTGCTCTCGTCGTCGTCACCGCCAGGCTCACAGCTGCGGCCTGCCCGTATGCTGGAGCTGGAGGCCCACCGGCGCAGGTCCTGGGGCGCAGCAGCAGCAGCAGCAGCAACAACAACGACGCAACACCCGTCGAGGGCAAGAAGGGCATCCTCTACATGAACCGCAACTCGCCCGTCTCGTCGCAGCTCTACGTCGCCAACTCTGACGGCAGCAACGAGCGCCTGCTGCTGGGTAACAGCTCCGTGTACGAGTACCACGCCCAATGGTCCCCAGACGGCGAGTGGATCGTCTTCACGAGCGAGCGCAATGGCGACGGCAACCCAGACCTGTGGCGGGCCCGCCCGGACGGCAGCGGCCTCGAGGCGCTGGCCACGACGCCCCAGGTCGAGGGGGCCGGTGCCATCTCGCCCAACGGCAGCCTGGTGGCGTTCCACTCGACGCGCAACAACCACAAGAGCAACATCTGGGTGATGGACCTCGCGACGGGTGCGTCGTGGAACGTCACAAACTCCACAGAGGTGGCCGGGAACTGGACGCTGCCGGACGGACACTTCCGGCCGGCCTGGTCTCCGGACGGGGAGTGGCTTGTGTTCTCCTCGGACAAGGACACGCTGTGGAGGGGCCACAACAACGTGTCCGGCTGGGAGCACGCACAGGAGCTCTCCATCTACACCATCCGGCCCGACGGGAGCGGGTACCGCAAGGTGGTCAACAACACGGGGTACTCGCTCGGCTCGCCCAAGTTCTCGCCCGACGGGTCGCGCATCGTGTTCTACGAGATGACCACCGAGGCCACCGTCTTCTCCAGGCGCCTGTCCCTGATGGACCAGGAGGAGAGCCAGATCGTGTCGGTCGACTTCGCCACGGGGACAGACCGCGTCAACCACACGTCGGGCGGCGGCGTCAAGGTGTTTCCCCAGTACGTCGACGCAGACACGATTGGGTATCGCAACAAGACGACCGGCTTCCACTACGTCTCCGCCCAGGCCAGCGGTGCTGCCGCGTCCAGCCGGGCTGCGGTCACGGGCGGTAGGGGTATGATAGCCTCGCCGGCCTGGTCGCCAGACGGGACACTGCTGGTGTACGAGAGGCCGGTCTGGGAGACCACCTCGGGCGAGCTCACCTGGCGGCCCATCAACAAGCGGCTCTACAGCTGGAACGACGACTGGGAGTACCGCAACATGGACGTCTTCCCCGCCCTCTCCAGCCAGGGCGTCCTGGCCGTCAGCGAACAGGAGCTCGCCAACGGCTCCCTGTACACCATGCGGCCGGACGGCACCCACCAGGCGCTGGTCCTCGACGCCCTCACCGACGATATCACCACCGCCGCGCTGGCTGCCGCGAGCGACGGGGGCGCCTTCCAGCCCTCGTGGTCCCCAGACGGCGACTGGCTGGCCGTGGGCCTCGGCACCTGGTTCCAGGACCGCGAGACCGAGCCGGGCCTCATCTACCGCGTCGCGGCCAACGGGTCGTGGCACGAGGTCCTCGTCAACGAGACGGGCACCAACGTCGGGTTCCCGAGCGTCTCGGCCGACGGGCGCTATGTGGTCTACCGCACGTGGGACCAGGGCGCGGACTGGCCGGGCGGGCTGCGGGTGCTGGACCTGGAGACGCGGAACACCACGGTGCTGACGACGTCGTGGGACATCCTGCCGTCGTTCTCGCCCGTGGGGCCCGACAACACGATCCTGTTCACGCGGCGCACCAGCTGGCCCATCACGGGGCCGTATGACGACAACTACGATGTCTGCACCATCAACCTGGACGGGACGGGGTTCCAGAACCTCACGCCCGAGTCGCTGGGGAACGATGCCCACGCCACGTGGACGGCGGACGGCAGGATCTGGTACATGAGCTCGGCGTACGGGTTTCCCGAGGAGGGGCCCGTGTATGATAACATCTGGCAGCCGTACGCCAAGATCATGCTGATGAACGCGGACGGGTCCGACAAGACGGTGTGGTCGGATGGCATGTGGGAGGACGCCATGCCGCAGTTCATCCCGAATTCTCTGCTGAACGGGACTGCTGTGTGAGTAAGTGCAGAGGATTAGTTCAAGAGCTGTGTGTGTGTGTGCGTGAGAGAGAGAGAGAGAGAGAAGTTCACAGCTTTGTTTGAGATCAAATGTCGACTTGTCCATTCGTGGCAGTTCGAATCACGAGAAGCCATGATGAGGTTGCGAGAAGCCATGGAAGAGGGGCCGAACTGAGGCAACATATTTTCTGATCACAAGTATGACTAGTCTGTCTTCTCTTGACACCAGCATCTGAGAGGAAGATTGAACCTTTCTGTGAGCTTGGAACGGTTGAAAAGTCGTTATTCTAGGAAAGAATGAAAAGAGTGTGAGCGTTGGGGAAAAAGAAACAAACAAAAAAAACGCTGATTTAAATACACCGAGAATCCAGTGTTAGGGTTATACTCCCCCACACACACCCCAGTTGCTTGCCAATGAAGGAAATCCAGCCCTGGCGCCTGCCACAGCCTTCTTTCAATCAACCAAGGCCATTGCCTTAACCAGAACAAGGCCAGTTTAAGTCCCCTTTCCGGCCTTTTTTGATCCTGATTCATCGATCTGAGGATGCCAAAGCCTGTTTCAATGCCCGGAATGGCTGATTTCGATCCCTTTGATGACCAGACTGCTGGTAGTGGTGAGGTAGCTGCCGAGATAGCTGCTCCGTCAGGTGTCGCGCTCGGTAAGTACGAAACGCGTCACGTTTTCGTAGAGGTCCTTTTGCTAACGAGTATTGAATAGGTACTTTTGGCAAGGACGACGAGGACGACGATGAGGATAGCGACGACGATAAAGACAATCGAGTCCCCATTCCGGTAGAAATGTCGAATCCGAGTGCCTCTGCCTCTGAGGGTTCTCGATACTCCTTGCGCAGTCTTATTCCTGAAGCGAGCCCATTGAGTGGTTTCGATAGTGATCCTTCCCATTCGACTGAGTTGAAGCTTGCACCGGATGGCTGGGTGGTTCTTCCTTCGATTCCAAAGAGTTACTCCCAGAATAAATCGCGCGCATTATTAAGTCAGTTTTGATACTCCTTTACAGCTATATCAAAATTTGTACTAATCTGATGGGGTTTTAGATGAGAGAGCGACAGCTTGCAAGCGTGCCATCGAAGAGTCCACAATCAAGCGTTCACCGCTGCCCGCACGGTTCAAGGATGCTATTCTGGAGTCTTATGCCAAGAATCTTCTCGGAAACATTTCTAGAAGAGTGATTTCTGAATGCTTTGTGAGAGCCGGCTGGGGCTCTCTGATTGTTGCTGAAGTCAAGCATGCTGGTCTTCGGGTTATCGACAAGCAAAATCGAGCAGACTCTGCTATTGTCCTGGACGAGGAAGACATTTTGGACAACGATGAGATTCCCTCTACTATTGCGCCCAAAAAACGCACGAGAAAAAGCAGTCAGTCTTCGGCTGAAGCAGCTTTCATTTCTCGAAAGCGACAGAAGCAGCAGGCCGATGCTTCTACATCCGACTCGCAGAATAAGGCTGCTGGAAACGATGATTCCAAACTGCCTTCAATCGACAACTTTCGGAGAGTAGGTGAGCGTATGGTTTGTTGCATTCAATGTGTCAAGAGTGCTGCTGGCGGAAAATCTGAGGGTGTATGCCTCGACTGCCCCGGAAAGAATATCCAGCGCTGCCAGGCTTGCGCGCAAGGAAATCATAAGTGCATTCCTGTGCCTCGGGTGATTCTACCTGCAGCTCATTTGTTGCTTGCGGCTCGCCGAATAGTTGGCTTTGGAAAGTCCGATTTCGATGGGAAGCTGATGAGCTCGAGTCTTCTAGATAAGGCGCGCACAACCTGGAAGACTTCGCTGGCGCTTCACTCTGACGGTCGTTTCTCTGATATTGAGCGTGCTTTGGAGAGCAATGGAGGTGCATCTGTGCCGGCCCCCCAGATGTCTATGGTCTCGAATACGCCTTTACAGACGCGTGCAAAAAAGAAGGTTGCCGTGGTTGAAACTCCTGTTCCCAGTGTGGTGAAGTCCTATAAGGATTGGCACAAGGATCGGCAGAAAGCTGCTGTTCTGATGGACCAGGCTTTCGATCTGCTTGCCCCTGAGCCTTCGTCTTGAGAGATGTTTGAACTTTGGTTTTTGTGCGTGGTTTGACAGAGGAAACTGTTGGTTGGATGGTCCTGAACCAGGAAACTCGTGCGGGAGTTCGATACAAATGAAAATCATTCCTTGACCTGGTGTCTCGCATCGTGAAGGTTGAGGGGGGGTGTGAGGAAATATAAGGTGCAGCCAGTTCTAAGAGACTGGCGATCGTCTTTTCCCCGACAGCATCTCTCTCTATATGTCTGGATCCTCACCCTCGCCCGAGACATCATCATCCTGGGTCGTTGCCTTTGCGCCTGGAACCCCAGTGTCCTTCTCCTCCGCCAGCTCTTCCTCCTCCTCCTGGGCAGGGTGGCCACCGCCCAAGCTATGATGAGCCAAGGGGTTTTTCTCTATCCGGCCGTTGATGAAGCCGCCAGCCACGCTGTCCTGCCCAGGAGCCCCGCGGAAGATCATATCATATCTCCCAGATAGCGACATGGTCAGGTCATCGCACTCGGCCCCAGAGGGCCCAGGTAGTTCCTTGTGGGCGACAGCAAGCCGGCGCAGGATCTCCAGGCCCTGAGCCCAAGTCCCATCGACCAATCTGGTGCCTGACAGGGTCAAGAAGTCCAGCTTGAAACCCCGCTGCTTGAGGCTATCCTCGAGGCACTCCAGGTCGGCAAGGCGGAGGGGTATATTAGATAAGTGAAGGTCCTTTAACTTCGTCCATGAGAGCGTGGGCCGGCCAGACACCGCACTGGCGCACGGCATGACCGGGGAGGCGAGTTCAAGAGGATGATCCGTATTGAGGCTGCCTTCGGCCCAGCCGCTGTCGACGGAAAGTCTGAAACGCTCGAGGCTGCTGCTGTGCGTCATGGCGGCGATATACCTGTGAAAGGCTGCTACGGCCTCCACCTCTGGGATCTTGCAGTCCCGGGAATCCTGTTCTCCCCCGTGGATAAAGGCAAAGTCCCTGGTTCCCATACCGCTCACGGCGGACGCGAGCTTGGCGTGTTTTGCCCCGATGGCCTCCCGAACGAGTCCGTAATACTGCCCCGCAGGCGTAGTCGTCCGGATGCAGATCCTATCGAGCCTGTGGCCGGCCTCGTGAATGGCAATGGGAAGGTCAAAGAGGACCTGGCCCGGAGGCGTGCCCACCTGATGGTGCAAGGTTTCGCTCCAGGACAGAGGCTCGACCAGGGCGTCAATGCCGACAAGGCCGGCATACTCATCGTCTCTGTTGCCAGGGCCAGCCAGTGTATCATTTTGAGTCACAGCCTCGCCGTCTGGGTATCTGGTGTGCTCGTGGTGGAAGTCCTGTATCTCCAGAGCCTTCGCGTTCGGCATGCGCGCCATAGCCGCGGCAAGCCTCTCGACAAAGGCGTTGTCCTCCTGCAGGCTCTCCTGTTCGCTGTACCGCAGCTGGTAGCGCCTGTGCGCAGCATGGAGCAGCCTGGCGTGACAGTGCCCGTCCTCGCCAGGTCTCGAAAGCTCGGAAGAGCTCCCGGGTGCCTGGACCAGATCGGTCGCACCGCCCGTGCTGATGAGATTCCATGTCTTCAGGACAGGCTTGATCCTCTCCAGCACCGACGCCACCCTCGCTTTCTGCACCACCAGATCCTCCCTCGCCATAGCCGTACTCCCCAGATGCTGCCCTCTCCAGCGTCCTCTCAAAAGCCCGCTGGTACCTCTGCGCACGCTCCAGGATCCTCCGCACAGCCCAGCCAGCGAACTCGCCCAAGTCGCCAGCCAGCCGACGCGAAAAACACACCGCCTCCAGCCGGACTATCCGCACCCCCTTCCCGATGAGCGGGTGGCGCGAGACAGCCTCGAGCCTCTCCAGAGACCGCGTTTTGATGCCTTCCAGCCGGACGTAGTGCACGAGCAGGTGCGAGCTGGCGGCCGCGAAACGGCGGCAGACGAGGCGCGCGCTGGCGATGTCGGCTGAGGAGCAGGCGAAGTCGGTGTGTGCTGCGCAGTTGGCCGGCCTGTAGGACTTTACGAGGGCCAGGATCTCCAGTAAGATCTCGTCGGGGAGGGAGAGGATGGTGGCTGCGGGATGGTAGCCGGCCTGGGCAGGAGAAGCTGTGGTGTGGATACTGTCCATTCAGGTATTTTCGGATGGATATCCTGACGAGGTTTCTAGGTTGACATGAGCATGTATGTCCTCGGTGGTGAGTTTTTCTTTTTTTTTTCTTCTTCTTTCCGTCCTTTGGTCTTTTCTTCTTCTTCTAGGATGGGGGTTTTCGACATTTCACATGCTAATGAGCTGCGCCAGGTACTTATGTCAGTCAGGTCCAAGGCGGGCTTGTGTTAGAAGTTGCTTCTTTGTTTCCAACTCATGGTATCACAGTAGTACTAGACTCTGGGGCTAGACGCCAGGAGATGGGCGAGTCGCCTTCATGATCTATATATAGGATACTCCTGAGTGTCATTTTCGTGCTGAAAATTGTGTGATTCACTCTGCATCGCGGTTCCCAAGGTTGCAATCGGTAGACAGGACAGGGAAAAGCGGACCAACCACATTGTGCAGCCGGGCCAGCAGCATATGCAGTTGGCTCGCAAGTCTCCACAGCCAACAACAGCAAGGGTGACGGGTCATGAACAGATAGGTCAAGGTCTGTTTGGCGAGGAGAGCTGGCATTTGATTACTGACCTAGGTTAGGGAGGGCATTTATCATCAAGAGCCAACAAGGTCATGACTGTAAAGAAGCAGGTCTAACTATAGATTAACATTTTACCTCTAATTATACAAGATCTACCATAAATGGAACGGTGCAGAGTCCTGGACAGAATCGAAGGAGACCGGGAAGCCAGGTCTGCCAGACCTATTCACCCCTTCATCAAGTCTCAAAACTTGGACGACATAGCCGAGATGCAGATAGCCGCAAGGGAGCCGAAAAGTGCCATCATGACATTGACTAGCCCAACAGCCCTAAGTGCCCCAGAGTGCTGAGGAGGTGATGAAGGTGTCCCCGATGCGGACGATAATAGTGGTGCGCTCGTCTTTGTTGCCTTGTGGACAGTGTTCGATGTTGTCAGCGGCACAGTCGCCGTCTCCTCAGTCATCGCCGCGCTCTCACTACTACTTGCCGTCACCATTGAGGCAGTCGATTCAGGTTCCACCACAGGTCCCTGGCTTGTGCTACCTCCACAGTTCCGCCTCACACGTTGTTCGGTGGAGATGGGGTCAAATTTGTTGCGAGATGCTGTTGTATGCTTCGCTATCGTGACTGTGGTGTTGTGGGTCGAGGTGACAGTGGTCGCCGCTGCTAGGGTAGTCAGGGCTGTCGAGGTTATGTTGCCCGAGGCAGGACAATACGTCCCGTGGGGGACACACAGCGCCAGGGCAGAGTGCACAGATGCGTGACCTGTAAGTGTCAGCCGTGGTGTGGCGGGTGGACCCGAGGTCTGGGCCTCTGCTCTTGATGTGCTACTCGTCGTGTAAGCCGCAGCTGGAGAAACTTCCTCTGCTGAGGCAGCCTGGGCGGTCGCCGAGATACTGACACTCGCGAGAGGCGCGGAGCTGGTCTGGTGAGGGGGAGAGGAGGCTGTGGTCTCCTCTGTCGCTGTCAGCCATGACTGGTCGATGCTGGCGCTTGTCCCCTGTGCCTCGTTGTCTGGAAATGTCGTCTCCAGGGTCGGCAGTGGTGATGATACGGTGGCAAAGACGAGGTCTGTCTCCGTAGCTGGCGTCGGCCCCTCGCAGGAATCCTCTTCAGCGCCCACCGCGGCTGAGGAGAAGACCGCGGCGGCAAATGCCAACATGTTTCCGGATCGCATGTCTAGGAAGGAATTACGTCGAGTCAAGGTGATACGAACCTGCTGGGGCAGCTGTGTCTGTTGCCTCTTTCATATGAGAGAGGGCTCGTGAAGAAGACAGCCTTGTCTTGTTCTGCCATGGACCAGTCTAATAGTGAGGAACAAAGGGAGACACATAGGACATATGGACGTAGCCGACAAGGAGGTCATTCAGTCTGACGACGGGCACCGGTCGCTGCAAGGCTCTTTGTATGGCATGTGGCTAGGCCGTTCCGCCTCTATTTTTGTAATTTCAAATATCCGCCGTAGAACTTTTCTCATACTCTTTGCAAGTCGAGTCACTATATGCTCGGCCGTAGGCATCCATTGAAGGGGTGTGATTTGATATCCCGGACAAGAGGTACCAAGGACGCATTGATATGACTGTGTGTTGTTCCATGGTATTCCCGTGCAACCTCACTCGAGGCACACCTTTCATATGTACACGTCTTCTGCTTCTTGTACCGAAGTTCATTGGGTGTATGTCGGAGCAGAACACTGGTTCTTTGAGAATGTGGACCAACACTCCTTCCTGGCAACCAGCTCTCTCGGCCCTCTCGAGCCACCGCTTCTCGCGTCAAGGAAAACACATACATCTCCATGCCGGCTCCCATTCCACCCATTCAAGAACTGGAGGTGTGTCACCTCGCCGGGAGTGACCCGCAGTAGTTGGTCTTCGCGACGAGCTGAACGCATAGACTGGCGACACGAATGGGCCACCACGTGATTGAGAGGCCTCACATGGGGCGACCTCTGCCATAACCTCGTGTTGCGGCGGGGAGGCGGCGTCTGCACGTCGGCGCTAACACGATGGGCCCGCGGTGGATGTGCAAGACCGAGCTGGGCCGACCTCCTCCTCCCTTATGGGCGAGTGCTGCTGGCGAGAGAGACACGGAAGATGGAACGGCCAGACCTACCTACTTCGTTCATGGTCTGCAACCCAAAGATCAATCGGATGTGCCGCACGATAGGGATGCTGTGAGGGAGGGTGTTCATCCGCATGGTAATCAAGGGCACAGATCACCCGCTCGCGAAGAAGTGCCAGTGAGGGTCTTGTAGGGCTGAAGGGTCGCAGGTTCGGCACCGTGACATGCCTCGGGGAACCCTCTCCAGAGCGTTGCTGATCCTGCTGATCCCCGCCGTAGATCTGGTCTGGGGAATAATCTTGGTATAGTATGGTGATCATACCGTTATTGTAGCATCGGGTGCAGAGACCCGCGCGTGGCAGTGTACTGGTGTAGCTGGTTTCACCTGCCCTCCCTTGCGTTTCTCGCTGTTCCGGAATATACACACCACTGTACATGCCATGCTGTAATGTAGGACACAGGCCAAAAAGTAGGACGAAGCCGACGCTGGTCCCGGGAACGGGGTCTTTGTCCGTACCGCTCGGCCCTTGCGTCGCACCACCGGGGTCTTTCAGCCAATGGGTCTGATGTTTTCTGCATGCTAGCCCCCACAAGCCCGACCCAGGTAGGTGGGATCTGGCAGCTCTCCACGTCCCATCAAGAGTGACACCCTGGAAGACCCTGACATCATGTTTGGAAACCACGAGGAGCGTAACAAGACCGTCACCAAGACCGCCAGCCAGCCGTCAAGCTTGGTAGGTGGTGGCACACAGGAATGCCTCAGAAGCGTGTCGATCCGAGCTGATTAGGCGAGGCGAAACTCGCTGGCTCAGCACAGCCTCGATGAGGGGGCGAGACGTGCCTTGCCCTTTGCGGCGATAGTCCCTTGGCCCTTTTTGTGGTGTGGCTTGTCGTATGTTGTGTGACCCAATCCTATCTACGTCTGTCAGATTCGACGCGGCATGACGACTGCGGCCATGGTGACACGCAATCTGGGAGGGAGAGACAAGAGGAAGAAGGAAGAAAAAGAAGAAAAAAGAAGAAAAAAGAGGACAAAGAATCCTTTGGGTTGGGTTGTGCGTCGTATGTACGAGGTTTTCCCTGTCTTCTTTTTACGCCCCCGCAAGAAGATGAATACGGGCGAGGAAGGAGCACACAAGGCTGGAGGCATGTAAGTTCAGGTTGATAGTGCACACACGGGATGGCTGTATGCGGTACTATGAGAAACAACATCCTGGCGATGAAGAGGTGGGTTGGGTGCTGGTACCACCAGCGACTTGCTGTCTTTCCTGGCTGAAGCCGAGATTGAGCCCTGTCTTGATTAATCTACCGTCCTCCTCCCTACTCTTCTTTTTTTCTTTCCTTTCTAGCCTGCTCGATTCCCAACCACCGAGAATTCCCCTGCTCCACTCACTCACCTTTCCCGTGTACGCGTGTACAATGTGTGTAGTGCTATGTATGTACAGCCGCGCTTCCCAAGGGCCCATAAATAGTAACGTTTGGGGTCTTGTCTGGGGTCTTCCTGCCTGAGAACGGACTCTAAACAGGACCCGAAAGAGAAGACGAGAAATCCTTGTCCTCCTCCCGGCGCAGTACCTGAGCGTGCTGAGTACTATGTACTTGATAGTAAGCTCGCGATCAGTGCTGAATTCTAAGATTTTATTTTTTTTTCTTTTGGGAGGGATCTGCACCAATGCATTCCAGCCCTGGAAGGAGAAAGATTCAAGGTGCATACTTGCAAAACAAAAGAGGCAAGGAGTGAGTGGCCTCCTCTGGTGTTAGTGCCCGGGTGAGAAACTCACTGGTCACTAGTTGGCCGGTGATCATTGGCTAGCAGTTACTGGCAGTGTGTTCTGGGCCACACCGGCCGCGGGTCGCCCATTGCGACAACCCCCCTGGACAGAACCCACCTTGGCCCTCTCCCATGTCAGGTCCATCATCCTCCACATCCAACACAATCCGTCTCACGATTTTGCACTGGGCGCTTCTGCCAATTTTTTTTATTTTCAGTTTTGCCTTTGGCTTTCTTTCCAGTGTTTAGCATGTCCTCCTGCTCGCTCCCATGTGCTGTTCCATACCGCAGAGACACCTGGAGGGGTTGAAACTATCTCTCCTTTGTGCTGGTGCAGCTGCCCAGAGCCTAGTCCCACACAGATACTGTTTCCGCTCTGGTCCTGCTCGATTCCTGCTTGTCAAGAGTGCTACGCTACTTTACCGCCTCTGACATCACCCACCCCCTGCCCTGCCTGCTGCCCGCCTGATAGAGGAGCAGCAGCCACCCTCACCAACCTCCAGCCAGCACCACAGCGACAAGCGACAACCACCAGGATAAAACTGTTTCTTTTCCTGGTCCACCCACAAACCACCTTGCTCAGTCTCGACGGACCCAGAACGCAGGTCTCCACCGTCCTTCCAGAGATCTCACCCCCTTATCAGTGGTTGTTAATTTCTCCTGCATGGGAATGTAAATGTCGTCACTGAAATCGACGGGACCCGATATTGTTGTTTACTCTCCCCCACAACAGTTGCTTGCGCCTTGGTACAGACGACGACTACCTTGCTACCGACCTGAGCGGCCGCCACTGTTCTCTCCAGGCACCACGACGGGCTGATCGGTCGATCGACGGGAAGAGCAGGCCTTGCTCGGACGCAGCGAGGGCGCTGTCGTTCACCTGCGCTACCTCTCTTGACCGCGCTGGAACAGGGCCCCCTTCTTTGTCCAACCACCCCCCCGCCGGACTTCGTTCCTCCTCGTCCTCGCCCTCCGTCCTCCCTCCCGGGCCCCGGGAAAGAGCCCACGCCTGAGCGACAAGAATTATGGACGCCGCAGGTGCCGTGCTGGCCACAGCACACGAGATATACACCCGAGCGAACGACACATCCTCCGGCTCGTCTTCCTCCTCCACCGAGCGACCAGCCTCCTACAAGGTCATCGGTATATGTCTGGCCATCGGCTCAGGCCTGTTTATCGGGTCCTCCTTCGTCCTCAAGAAGGTAGGCCTGCTCAAGGCGAACGAGAAGTACAACGAGGCCGCGGGCGAGGGCTATGGCTACCTCAAGAACGCCTTCTGGTGGACGGGCATGATCTTGATGATCCTGGGCGAGGTCCTCAACTTTGTCGCCTATGCCTTCACCGACGCCATCCTCGTCACCCCGCTCGGCGCCCTGTCCGTAGTCATCTGCACCATCCTCTCGGCCATCTTCCTCAAGGAGCGCCTGAGCATGGTCGGCAAGGTCGCCTGCTTCCTGTGCATCGTGGGCTCTGTCGTCATCGTCATGAACGCCCCCGAGGAGTCGTCCGTCGCGGATATCCAGGAGATGCAGCACTATGTGATCCAGCCCGGCTTCCTGTCTTATGCCGGCGTCATCATCGTCGGAGCCGCCGTCACTGCCTTCTGGGCTGGTCCCAAGTATGGCAAGAAGAACATGCTGGTGTACATCTCGATCTGTAGCTGGGTCGGAGGGCTGAGCGTCGTTGCGACCCAGGGACTGGGCTCCGCGATCGTCGCCCAGGTAGGAGGGGAGTCACAGTTCACCCACTGGTTTCTCTACGTGCTCTTGGTATTTGTCGTCTGCACCCTCCTGACCGAGATCATCTTCCTCAACGTGAGTAGGCTAGCCAGGCCCCCTTGTCCCCACAGGAGGCGGTCTGTGGTATGGTGGCTGCAGCAGCTGCTAACCTCTCCCGTATAGAAAGCACTGAATATCTTTAACGCGGCCATGGTCACGCCCACGTACTACGTCTACTTCACCAGCACGACCATCATCACCTCGGCGGTCCTCTTCCAGGGGTTCAAGGGCACCGTGACATCCATCGTGACGGTCGTGCTCGGCTTCCTGGTGATCTGCTCGGGCGTCGTCCTGCTGCAGCTCTCCAAGTCGGCCAAGGACGTGCCCGACTCGGCTGTGTTCGCCGGCGACCTCAACCAAATCCACACCATCGCCGAGCAGGAGCAGCCCGAGACGGAGCCCAAGGCCGATGCGATCCGCGGTGCGGCGGCCCTGGTCCGCCGGTTCTCGACGGCGCGCGAGAAGATGGAGGTGGAGGAGCTGAAGAGGCTGCGCCTGGAGAAGGAGGCGGACCGGCTCGAGGCCGTCAGCGAGGACGCCGTGCCGCAATTTGAATGGGACGGCCTGCGCCGCCGCAGGACCACCCTGGGTAGCCACCACAGCAGGTCCACGACGACGCCCGCCCACGCCGCCACCTTCTCGACGCCGCAGGCCGGCGCCATGGGCAGCCCGCACCCGCCGCTGGGCATGTCGCGTTTCCTGACCGAGGAGGAGCTCGCCGAGCACGACAGGCCCTTCTCCGCCGGCCTGTCCAGCGTCATGGGCACCATCCGCTCGCGCGCCACGAGCGTGCTGCCGGGCCACCCCGACTTCAGGTCGGGCAGCGTCGACACGACGTCGACCGCGCAGGGCTTTGGCGTCGGCGCAGGCAAGAACAGCAAGGTGCAGAGCCCCATGCACCCGGTGCAGCTCACCGATATCGCGGTGCCGGCGCAGCACACGGGCGCCAGCAGCCTGAGCCTGGGCAGCAGCGGCTATGGCATCTCGCCCGGCCACACCGAGTACGACCCGGGGGCGCCAGAGAGACACGTCCAGTTCGGCGGCGAGACGCGCCACACACCGGGCAGCCTGGCGGCCCCCACGCCACCACCGCACGGGACGCCAGAGCGCGGGTCGGCGAGGCGGCAGTTCTCGTTTCAGAACGTGTTCAAGAGGAACCGAGACCAGCAGCAGCAGCAGCAGCAGCAGCAGCAGCGTCATCATGACGAGGCGGATGACAGGCCCACATCGTCTAGGAGTAACAGGCCCTTCTCGAGCAGAGGATACTCTGCCCCGCATGTGAAGACCGCGACTGGTATGCCCCAACACCTCCCCCCCCCCCCCCCGGGGGCCCCCGGGCCCCACTTCCTCTCCCCGTACCACGCTACAGCGATGTGTTTTGCTGACGAATACCCATAGAAGAGGAACGCCTTGGTCTCGTGCACGGTGGCGACAATGCATCCCGCTCCATGGGATCCCTTCCCTCCTACGAGGAAGATGATGACGACGATGGCAGCCCGGATGACTATGAGTACGACGACGGCGACCTGAAGTCCTATGCAGACGACAGCCCGAACCGGTACGGCCGCGGCATCACGGGGGCTTCGTCGCGGGGAAGGATGGGAAGCGGCAGCAGCAGCGGCGGCGGTAGTGGAGATGAGAAGGGCCTGGGCATCAGCGGCGCCCATGAGCACGACGATGGCGAGAGGCGCCGTGAGGCGCAGGGTGGCACGCCGCCGAGGCCACCGGTCCACGGCACACCGCCAAGGTATGGCACGCCTGGGAGTGGTAGGGGAACGCCACAGGGAGGACGACCCGGTGCATTCATATGATGTGAACCGTCAAGGGGACAGACACATCCGGCCGTTTCTAGACAACACTCTGGATCCTTCACCACTACACAACCCACATCACGATCGAAGAGATAGGCTCGCGCTGTTCTTCTGTACGATACTGGCATGATGACGATGAATTCTTCACGCGGTGTTTGCGGTGTGTTGGGTTTTGTCTCGTGGATCAATAAATTCTCTTTTTTTTTTTTCTCGGTGGAGAAGGAGGGAGGGAAAAGGGAGGGAAGTCTATGGATGGTGCGACAGCGCGGACGGGAATAAAAAGGCCAAAAGATAGAGGAGTGTGTACACACAAGGAGCGGGAGGCGGCGTCTGGGTTGGATGTCTGGGGGAGCTGAACCAGAAAGAGAGCGAGAGAGAGCATGGTCAAGGCGACTGACTGTAGATAGGCGGGTGGGTGCATTCACTGGCTTTTTTTTTTCTTTCTGGATACACGGCATGTTTGGCTCCTCATGGTATATATATGTATAGAAGGACTAAAGACAGAGAGAGAGAGGCCTCTTCTCCTGTATAGCTGTAAAATGATACAAGTATGGAGCTTGCCGACATATGAACGCTCGACCCGTGACTGCGCTTACTTGGCTGAAGAGGCTGGCGTGGATGATGCAGAGTCTGAACAAAACACACCTTGCCCAGCAATGTTAACGTGCCTTCCTCGCTGACAAGAGCCACGAGGCCAAGGCCTTCTTTGAGTGCAAGATCCAGAAGAGGAGAAGGCTGGAAGGAGCCAAGGGGGTCTCGCAAAGGCCTGACACTATGTCATTCCTCACAGGATAGAAACTGCCAAGTATCTTGTCCTCCACATGAGCTTTCTGAGCAATGCTCGATGCCATCCCAGACGAAATAACCTCAGCAGTATATTTACTGAGTCGAGGTCCCAAAATCACGCCCTGGACTCGGGTGTCTATCAGCTTTCCTGTCGCGCTCACGATTCTCAACCTTTATTGCCTTGGCTGGCCGACCGACTCCTCACCATCATTCTTTTTCCATGCCTCCTCGGCCTGTTCTGCCTCTCGACGGCTACTCTCCTGCTCGCCGTCGCTGCATCGTCAGCTCGACCCTCCCAGGCTCACTATGAGGCCTGCTCTTGCAACACCGCTGGCCGTGGTGCCCCTCCTTATACACATCTCTGCTCATCTGACCGAGCACCGCCCCTCGCACGCGACTCTTCTGGATACGCTGGGTGATACCACTGTGCTTGACAAAGGACAGAGCTGTGGCTATGAGTCGAAAGATGGTGGAGTCTGTAGGGACGGCCTCTGCTGTTCAGTAAAGGTGAGATGGAGACTGTTTGGAGGGCAGATATCTTCTCGACGAAGCAGTAGCCTCGACTGACCAAGCATCATCCTTCAGACCCGACGATGTGGCTCTGACAGCGACTCCTGTAGCGCCAACACCTGTGTGCCCTTGTACAGCACCGGCTGTGACACGCAAGGCGGCGTCAACACCGAGCTGCACTCCACCAGCCCACAGAACACCGGGAAGGCCAGCAAGCGCCAGCCGGCCGTAGCCAGCACCTCGACCTCCAACACCAGAAACCACACCAGCCCGTATTCCCGCTTCCCGCCCCTCGACTACCTCGCCAGCCTCCCGCGACCCGAGCTGGGCTCCGTCCCCTACGGCCAGGTGATCACCTCGTGCAGCGTGCCCGGGACAGTGGCGCTTACCTTTGACGACGGGCCCTGGCGGTACACGTCGGACCTCCTGGACCTCCTGGAGCGCGAGGAGGCCCGCGCCACCTTCTTTGTGTGCGGCGGGAACATGGCCGATACCCAGCTGACGGGGTACGGCCACCCGCGCCTCCTGCGGCGGATGCTCGCCGCGGGCCACCAGGTCGGCACGCACACCTGGGCGCACCCGGACCTGGCGACCACCGGGGACCGTGAGGCACACCGCCAGATGTGGCGCAACGAGCAGGCCCTCGTCGGCATCCTGGGCCTGCTGCCCACGTACTTTCGCCCGCCATACCTGTCGTGGGCACCCGAGACGCTGGACATCATGGCGGCGCTGGGATACCACGTCGTCAGCCTGGACGTCGACACGCGGGACTGGGAGGGCGACTACGACGCCGCGCGCCGCAACTTCGAGACGGCTCTGGAGGGGCTCGACCCGGACTCGTCCAGCAGGCTGGTGCTGGCCCACGACATACACGAGAGGACCGTGTACGAGCTCGCCGAGTTCATGGTCGCCGAGGCCAAAGAGAGGGGCTACGAGCTGGTCACGGTCGGGGAGTGCCTCGGCGACGAGAGGAGGAACTGGTACCGCAACCCGTATGATGGCCTCTCGTGGCAGCAGCAGTATGCTGAGGCTGGACAGGAGACGTAACCCTGTTTATTGCTCTTGTAGACCACGAAAGAAAAAAAAAAAGAATCCATCATCCTAGGAATAACCAAATAAAAGACCAGGCTCTTGGGCTCATATATCTCCTCGACTCGTACAGATTTCATCATTATTTTTTTCTTCTTCCTCTTGTGTAGATCGCAGACGAGGACGAGACTATCTAGGGCCACATATGTGTGCGTCCGTCACGCCACCTGAGAGTGTATGCGCACGTAATAATCGACAACTCGCTTCTGCCATCCACCGCGATAGATGCTCTGGCCCGTGTCCCTCGGCGGAGGCCCTCTTTCCGGCTCGCCGTTCCTCAATCGCCAGACCTCATGACATGTGTGGCATATCGCGCCCTCACAGATGCTCCCCTCAGCCCCTGCCTTCCCGCGGCCGGTGCGCTCTCTCCGTTAGAACAGCCTCACCCCGGTGGTTCCTCGGCCACCCAGTGTATCCTGCACCCAGCCCTTCAGCTCCCTGACGTTGGCGATGAGCGTCTGCGTCTCCGCGGCGTGCGCCTTTCCGCTCCTCTCGTCGAGGTGGGCGACCTCCTCCATCGCCTCGTGGCAGCGGTGCAGGAGATCCTCAACCCAGCGGCCGATGCCCCCAGCGGTGCCCTGGGTCTCAGCCTCTCGAGCCCACCGGAGCAGCGCCTCGACGATCCACAGCACGACCACCTTGCGCCGGCGCCCTGTGAAGGGTGCCTCTTGTGCATCGAGGATCCGCTCCAGGACGCGCGTGATCGAGGGGTATGGAACATGGAGGTTCAGGGAAGAGAAGGACGGGCCACGACGGGTCCGCCCCAATGCGCTCGTCCTGCCCGTGCTCAATCGAGTATCTGCACAGGTATGTCAAGATGAATTCGATGGGGAATATGTGGTCGTTCAGCGATGTCCGGTGTGCGATATCCTGAACCTTAGTCATAACGTGTTCGTAGGGCAGCGGAGGCTCCATCACGTTGGGATTATCGTGGGGCCGGCCCAGTGCCACCCACTCCTGTTGTTGTGCCTCCACCTCCTCGTGCGCGGCCTCGATCAAATTGCGCCAGGTGTCGGCGATAGCGCGTGGGTTGTGGTGGTCGGCAACATGGAAGACAAGGAGTGATATGTCGTAGTATTGTGCAGGGCTCACGTATGAGTTCCAGAGCTGCCCCGTTTGTCAGTCACAATCTAATCCCCGCAGTCCAGGTTCACGGCAGACTTACATCGTTCAAACTACGGATGGGACCGTTCAGGACCCCCTCGGCCTCGTCCTTGCGCTCGTCAGGTATCCTCGAGTCGGCCAAGAGCCTTCGCAGCAGATCATCCTGAATGTGGGCTATCTCCAGCATCGTCGCGACTGCGTGGTTCAGGACCTGCTGCAGCTGAGGGCTGACGCCGATTGTGGCCACACTGGCGTTGGCCTTGGCTTGGCCGAGCAACTTGATACGGTCTTCAAGACCGATATCAAATTCATCGCTCTCGGCCAGTCTATACTGAACCTCGGCGGCTGCGTAGAAGTTGCGCCGCATTGTGTAGTAGCGGCAGAGTAGTTCAGCGTGCTCGCGGTGGCTTGCGGCAAGCTTCTGGAGGAAGGTGACGACGTGGGGCGAGTCGACGTTCAGGAGGCGATCCGTGAAGCCGCGCGCGATGTACCATTCATAGAGATCGTATTGAAACACCTCGTCGCCGGCACCATTGACAACATCGTACGCCTCCCTTAGCTTGGTACCAAAGAGGGTGGGCCGTCCGTCCGTCATCTCGGCTTCTCGGGCTGAGACAGTATCAAGATGCGTTAGGACTCCGTGGATGAAATCGTAGCACCGTTGTCGCTCGGCGAAAGCTGCTTCCCGAGGATCGTTGACAGGCTGATTGTCGTTGAGCCACGATAGCGCTGAGTTGCCACGATCCTTCTCTCGAGCCACCTTCAGACACAGCTCGATGGCGCCGGCGTAGTAATGCAGCTCAACGTATTGCTGGACAGCGCCCTCGAGATTAGCGAAGGTGAGGTTACCAGCAACACGCTCAAATAGACGCAGGCTGTCGTTGAGAAGCTGGCGGAGGACGTTAGGGTTGTTGATCTGTTCTGATGCCCTCTTTAAGTGCTCCTGCGCCTTAAAGATTACCACATCGTCGGGGCTGCAGAAGCTACCACAGCGCCGTCGTAGAGCTTCCGCGACTGTTTCCACGTTTGCACCACTCTCAATGTTGCGGTTGACAATAGCCTTGACGAGAATCTTTGCGAGGTCGCGACCCGTCGTTTGAGAAAACAGTTGCTCGTAGGTCAAGTTGCGGAGCAGGTCTTGTGTGGGCGGGTCAAGGCGCACGAAAATGTCGGAGACGCGTTCATCGAAGAGCATCACCACAAAAGAAATGCCCTCGGAGATGCCTTCCATGAGACGCTGTAGGGCGTGAAGGCCCTGGTGTTCTGCCTGGATGGCAATCTCCTCGTGTCGGTTGCGGACGGTAGAGAGATCTTGCGGGCCAGATAAACCCTGGATGACACCACGGTTGGCGTGAAGGAAGTTTCGCAGACGGTCCAGGCTGTCTTGAACAGACTTGAGCTTAGCCATGGGCATCGTCGATGTCACAACAACTGCACTCGCGGCGTCGACTCCTTGGGCGATGACCTTTGCCTTCCACAGACGGCGGACGAGGCGAGTGAGATATGAGCCTAGGGCGTGATACCGGTATGAAAGTCTCACTGAGTCTATCGAGATTTGTTGCCCGTCCGTTTCGCCGACGGTCGGCTGGCCGCCGAAGTCAATGAATGTGGATCGTGCTCGGTCTTGAGTGACCTGGTCGAGCACACGAGAGGTACCGTTGCGCAAGTCATTGCCTTGACCACAAGCTACAGCAAGAGCAGTTGAGATGGTCTCTTGTCGTCCGTACAGATAGATGAATCGGCGCACCTCCTCCGTGATGCCTTCTTCGCCCGGAGCCTTTCGAATGACCGTCGCGAAGATGTCAACGAGCCGCCGCCGCCGAAGAATCTGAATTCCTTCACTGGTCATGATGGCGAACTCGGGAGGTGCCTGGTCAAACTGCACGGCCAGCTCGTTCCCGAAGCCCATGGGCTGCCCAGCAGCAGCGAAGGGTGGAGTCACGGAGCCGATGGCCAAGACTCTCGCTGCTCCTATTTCAACCCAGCTCGCGTGTTCGTGGTACCTCAATGGTGCCCCTGGCGTAGCGCCCGCCAATCTGATACGGCCAGACTCGGGCGCCGAGACGAAGATGCGGTCTTTCAGCTTGTCCTCCTTAGTCACCGCGTCGAAAAAGTAGCCAGGCGCAAACCGTTGGCCAAGCCTGCTCGTAACCAGTGACGTAGAGTTCGTATCCAGCAGCTCGCCGCCGTCCACACCGAGTTGCCTGGCCGCAGCAGACTCGCTCCTTGGAGGAAACTTGACGAACTGGACCTGCATGCTCTGGGGGGCGGCATTCGATGACAGACTGCTCATGTAAGATGCGGTGTTGGTTGCGCTGAGGAAGATTCGGCAACCGGTGTCCGTCAAGGCCATGAGGTGGAGCTTCGAAGCCTCGCTGGCATGAATCGGACTGATCGATACGATGTTCATCTGGTCGGTGAGAAGCTGGGATCTCGTGATCATGTGAGTGATCTCGCGAAGGCACGATAGCTTGTCCTTCTCGATACACTTGGTCAGCTTGTTCGGGCCGTCCATGTGGTAGGTACGAATCGTCGACTTGGTAGACAGCGTGTAGAGCAGCTTTCGGCTATCGTCAATCACCATGCCGGCAAGGCCCTCGTTCGTCTTGGGTGCCCAGAGGGTGCTGGGGTAGGGAATGATGGATGCCGGATTGGGTAGGTTTGGTAAGGCAGAAGACCATCCCGGGTGCGTATGATTGATCTTCCCAACCCTACTGGAAAACCATCGCTCTTCCTGCTGGTAGTAGAGCTCATGCACATCCGTGTCGGTCGCACCGCCGAAGAAGATCCGTCCATCCGCAGAGCCCACGATGAAGCTGACATCCATTCCGCCCTTGTGCACTGACATCTTGGTCGAGAAGATCCTAGGAGCCTGGCCAGCGCTGTCCTGGGACAGGCCGAGAAGTATCACCTCCGTCGACGTGGCGACAACAAGCATGTGCTTGATGGTATCCACGAATACACCCGGCCGTGGGGGAACAAGGGCGACCGCCGTGATCCTATGCGGCGAGTCCTCGAAGCCGAACAGCTCAGGTTCTGGAGAAGTATAGTCCCAGAGGTACAGAGCGTTATCGATATGGACGTACGCTAGGTGTATCTCGGGGAATAAGCCCATCTTCGTGTGGATCTGGCCATTCTGGAAACGGTGGAAGACCTCGTCAGGCATCGGGTAGATTGCGGGCTTGTGAAAGGGAGCCCACGCTGGGTCAATAACAGCTAGGTCATAATCGGATGAAGCGCCAGCTGCAAGAAGATATTGGTCAGTATGAGGAGGGCTGATGAGATGGAGAAGAGATGGGTCTACTCACGTCTGCAGTATGAGTCCAGATCTGGGAAGCTGCCGTCGAGCTGGAGGAGGTCGTTGATGAACTTGGCAGCTTTCTGAGCGGGGGGCATATTGTCGACAGCTGGCTGCGCTGCGACCAGAGGTGCTGCTTGGGGGCCAGCAGAGGGATGAGGATGAGGAGTAGGTGATGATGGCCGACCAGCTGGAGTAGGGAGCCTGTTCATGGCAGTCTGCCGCGGCGGGCTGGTGCCCAGCGGTCCTCGTCGCGTACCACCAGCCGCAGCGGCCCCAAAGAGATCTCGCCGCAGAGGATCTGCCGCAGGCGCAGGAGTGTTGAGGAATGCGCCTGGCACAGGGCGCACGGGGGTAACCGTCGCCATCTTATGCAAGGTGTGTGCTCAGTCCGAGAACGGGGAGGAGGCGGCTCGGTGTTCGAGGGGAAACTTGTCGCTATCCGCGTTCCCGATGACGTCTCACGGTCGATGCGAAGACGAATCGGCTGGTCGGCGATAATCTACGGCAGCAGACGCAAGGCAGCCCACGACAGACCCGATCCGTCTCTGCGCAAAGGAGTCGAGAGAGATCCTGGGCACGATGCAGTGGTCCAAGCTCGACTCGCAGCAGCGACGGGTCAGAGGTTTGGTAATGGCATTAAGGAATCCTGAAGAAGATGCCAGAGGGCATTGAGGAAAGTTCAAAGTCGCTCTGAAAGACTGCTGCTGATCTGAGAATGAGGTTGCAAAGCAAAGGCAGGACGGGATCAGTTGGCTACTGCAGGTGCTTGCCTGCCTTTGAAGCAGGTCATAAACACCTGAATTTCTTTGCAGGGATCAGAGGCAGCTGGGTGGAGCTAAGTCCTGGGTGGGAACGCGTGCCCAGCGCGTGGGACTGAAGGGAGGCTAGACTTGTTTGGGTAGCGTCCTAGGTACTGTACTATGATATTTCGAAAGCTCAAACGAAGCCGATGTAAAATACCGAATACACTGCAGCAGCATTCATTGTACATATTGGCATCATGTATGCTGGGTAGAAGAGAATTTTTGAAATATGTATTGGGTATTATATCTATATGTGCATCTGAGCTGTAGGATGCAAAAACCATCGCAGCTGGTGTTTACAAGCCCTGGCCTTGACCCGAGACAGTTCTATGTACAACAGCATGCTTCAAGCAAGAGCATCCTTCAATTGATAGACATTCTACCGCCTGAGCGCCTGTTCAGCCACTAACTGTTCTGTACTCTTCGTTCCGTTCGTATTCTGCCAGCCAGAGGCTAAGCCTTCTTCGCCTCGCGGGCAGCCTTGCGCAGAGCTCTGGCACGAATGTCCTTGTGTGACATCAGGTTGAAATAGATACCAATCTTGCTGCCAAACCCAATCGTCTTCTCAATCCACCATAGCACGAGAGCATGAGTCCACCAAGGCGTGTAGGTATATGCGATATTCTGCGTGCTGCCATGTCCGATCTTGCCCAGCGTGTTCTTGACAAATGGACCTGGGTTGGGAACATTCAGGCTTGGGCGCCGGACCTTGCTCATGGCCGAGCAGACGAGCCAGCTGAGAACGACATAGACGTCGACATTATCTTCCTTGAGCTCACCAGCCAGCGCCGCGCTCCAGTGCTGCAGAAAGGCCTTGCTGCCGCTGTATGTCGCCAGATACGGAATTGGCATCCAGCCGCTGAAGGAGCCCATAGTCAAAATGAGCCCGCGCTTGCGCTGCACCATGCGGGGAGCGACGACCTGCGTGGTCTTCAGGGTGCCGAGGCAGTTGATGGTGACAATATCTTGCAGCTCCTTCTTCTCTGTCTCAAGGAATCGGGTCGGTATGGCGTGGCTCTGGCCGACGTTGTTGATCAGGATCGCGACGTCGAGGCCCTCGACCAGTTCGGCCAGGCGGGCGTAGTCGGCTTCGTTATCTTGGGAGTAGTCCATGGCGAGGACCTTGGTCTGCACGCCGGAGAGCTCGCTGGCCAGGGCGTCTAGCTTGGACTGGGTGCGGGACACGAGGACGATGTTGAAGCCTTTGGAGGCGAGCTGCTTGGCGTACTCCTTGCCGAGACCGTCAGAGGCGCCGGTAACGACAGCCCATGAGCCTTTGGGACCATATTTACGGAGCTGCGGAGAGATCTGTGTCAATGCTTGTCAATTGGCATGGTAAAGGGGTTGCAACATACATTAGTCCCGCTGAGCACAAATAGTTCCAGCAGCAGCCAGATGTAGCTCAGTACGCGGCTGGCGAGGACGGAGGCGCCCACACCAGCCAGAGCCCATTGGACCGGCTGGGGAATAGAAGAGACAATCTCAGCGATGCCAGACATATGGAAACTGTTGAAGTGATGTTGAGGGCTAGCAAGTCACCAAGGGCGGTAGATGGCTGAGGGGAAAGAGAGGAGAACCTCCCAACAGATCAACTGGAGAAATAAATTTCTAGGGGAAGAGCCTCGGGCAAGGTTGGGTCCTTCCTACTATCTTAAGTACACACGGCTGGGCACAGCAGTAGCGGCATGGCAGGTACCCCTGGATAGGAGCAATACCTCCCGAGACGGAAGCTTGGACCTAGGTACGAGCACTCCACGAGACCACCACCTCCTGCAAATCTCGAAATTGCTTCACTCAATTGACCGACAACAGGCTGGTGGATAGCTGAGATCAGCAGTGCGGATCTCGTGAGCATGGACAAGCTACTTACCTTCCTCCCCTCGGCAGAGGATGGCATCCTGCCTTACTACATGCTAGTGGTAATGCGTTCCTAAATCAGTCTTGCCGCACCCAAGACACCGTCTACTAACTTCTCCATCTCCCAGGCGTCTGTCGCAGCCATAGGCAACTCGATCCAGAATCTCTTCACCCTGCACTACACTCGGCGCATCTACAACGGTCTCTTCGTCCCGAATACTAGCACCGCGAACGCCGACTCCGTCCAGAAGCTTACACCCGTCGCCTCCGCTGCCACCCTCAAGGACAAGCCCTCCGCAGCAGACCAGGTCACGCCACTCGCGGCGCGTCTGTTCGGTGTCTACACGATACTGGCAGCAGCGATTCGTTTGTACGGCGCCTACCGGCTGAACGACCCCGCCTGGTACCAGCTATGCCTGTTCACATACGTGCTGGCGGCATCCCACTTTGCGAGCGAGATACTGGTCTTCAAGACGTGCAGAGTGGGTTGGGAGCATGCCTTCCCGCTCTCGGCAGGGTTTGGTGGGAGTGTATGGATGGTACTGCAATATTCCAACTATGTGAAGGCGTGAGGAACACCAGGAAGTACACAGGGGCGTGATCAGAACACAGCGATGGGAGACAGGGACAAAAGAAAAATAAGAAGAGAAAGAAAAAGAAGAAAAAAAGAAAAAGGAACGGCACAGACAACCACGATTGTGATGTCTTCTTTCCTTTCCCTCACCAGGCAGGTCACTGTCATGGTGGCCATGAGTACAGACAAGAGGATTGGACGCCGAAAAAAGCAGTGTCTTCTCTATGTACACAGTCTCAGTATATCTACTGCGCCAGCTTCTTGCGGTAGAGCTCGCCTCCCAGCCCCCCTCAGCCTTGTGGCTGCCTGCTCCGGCGTGATATCCCGCTGCGGCTCGGCCATCAACTCGTATCCGACCAGAAATTTGCGAACCGTTGCGGACCGCAGCAGGGGCGGGTAGAAATGCATGTGGAAGTAGCTATTCTCAGCCTCCTCCTCGGTACAGTCGAGCGGTGCTTGGTGGATTCCCGAGCCTGTGATATTCAGTCAGCCGACCGTCTTGCTGTCGAGGAATGGAGGTGACGGGGTCTCAGGCCAGACTCACTGTATGGGAAGCTGCATTCAAACAAATTGTCGTATCGCCTGGCAACCTCCTGCACTGCCTCCGCAAACCACATCCTCTCCTCATCCGTCAAGTCCACCAGCGCACGCACATGCCGCTTCGCAATCACCAGCACCTCGAACGGCCAGATCGCCCACCATGGACACACGACGACGAATCCATCGTTCTGCCAGACCAGCCGCTCGCCCTTCTCGATCTCGAGCTTGACGTAGTCGGCAAGCAGGTGGCGCCCGCCGTGCTCGGCGCGGTACTTGGTCATGGCAACAATCTCCTTGCCGGGCTCCTCAGGAAGCGTTGATGTGGTCCAGATCTGGCAGTGCGGGTGCGGGTTCGAGCAGCCCATTGCTGCGCCTTTGTTCTCGAAGATCTGCATGTACCGGAGCTGGTCCTTGGGCTTCTCGACCACGCTCTCGGGGGCAGCCTCCTTCTGGAGAAGAGGCAACTTTGAAGCGACGGCGGCGAGAGGGTTCGAGGGGGAGAGGTGGCTCGCGTAGATGCGCGTCCAGGTCTCGACGACAGGAAGGATGTCGGCGGGGGTCATGTCTGCCAGCGTCACGGAATGGGTGGCGCTAAAGGTCAGGACGAAGCATTTTCCGGTGACCGGTTGCGCGCGGAGGAGGAGGGCGGATAGGTCATCGCTGCTGGTTGGCTCCGGTGGTGTGTAGGCAGCTTGTTCTTCCTTGACGGCGCTGTAATCGTTCACAAAGACGAAGGTGTTTTTGTACTGTGGGTTGGAACCGCCTTGTGCTCGTTCGTTGCCGGGACACAGATAGCACTATGCACCGGACGGTGATTTAGTAGAAGGTCCCTCCATGATGCTATTCTGGAAGATGAGAAGAGGGAAGGACTAGCCAGACCTTAGAGTCATAGTCGGGGAGTGTGTTGGCCTGCGCAGACTCCTGCTGTCCCCTACATCGCACATTGTCAGAGCTGTGCTGGGCGCATCCACAGTTGTTGGCTTGCTCACTGCCAAGGTCTCTTTGTTCGGTGTGGTGACACTAGTAGCCATGAGTTCGTCAGAGGATTGAATCTTCGGTGAGATATATCGTCAAGAATCTTGTCTGGCATGTTGCTTTTCCAAGTGGTGGACACAGCGGGGACAAGGCAGGAAAGAAGAGCAGGTGCACATCGGTTTTCGAGAAGCTGAGCTGATAGAGCCAAAATCAGAAAAGAAGAAGAAAAAAAGTATGGGCAGCTCAGGTCAGAATGCACTAGGTATATACAAAAGAACAGGAGGCTAATGTATGAAAGCGCGACTTTTTCGCTCCCTGCTTTCTCTCTCGATAGTGGTGTTAATGAAGCAATCCGCTACCGAGGCTGCTACAGGTCAAGCTCGTTAGTGGGGTTCCTTAGGCTCTGGCAGCAGGTTGGTCACCAAAACAGCTGGACTCGGCTGACGCCGTTGTTGGGCACTCGGGTAAGCTGGAGCCGAAGCGGAGCTCGACTGGAGCTGTCACTTTTGGCTACGTATGTAGAGACCCAAATAGCAGTGATTGATATGTCCAATCTTTCAAGTGCCACATCTCATGCAATCATGTATAGGTCTGAAATGATGAACAATTCTGGTTTTGGCCATTTTCCCCCACTACTTGCATAAAGCAAAGCACCCTGGGTGAATCTGGGTCTGCTTATGTCATCTTCACTGCATATCTTATTGTGGAGGCAGTCGCTAGCTTCTTGCTCCCCTTGCTCTCACATGCCTGTGCCTCTCCACTGCTGGGTTCAGCCCCAGATCTCCAAGCTGGCCCGTGCACAAGTCTGAGTCGCAACCCAGGACTGGTCTACATTCCACCTCAACCATTATCCATCAGCATCCAGCATCCATCAATGCTGGTGCAAAACCATCAAGCTTGACGCGTCGCATCAGAGAGGAACAACTGAGCGCGTCCATAATATCCTCTCCAAGCCGCCACAGCACGCGCAATCTCTCATACTGTCTCTGAAGCCTGCTGTTGCCTACGCGCCGAGTCCAACATTTATCATTCGATTGCTGCTTGAGCGTCAAGACTATGGGGGTTATAAGAAAGAAGACTGGTGGCCGGGGGAGTGAAGGTGGTGTGAAATACATCTGCGATGTCTGTTCAGTGGACATCACCTCCACTGTGAGTTGAATCCCCTTGCCGCCCTGCCCTCGGCAGGATACCCTCAACTACAGTCGCAACGATGAACAAGCTCCTCCCTTGTCTCCAGTTACTAAACCTCGCTTGCTAGGTACGCATACGATGCGCCCATTCCACCTGCAACGAATACGATCTATGCGTCCAGTGCTTCGCTAAGGGCGAGGCGAGCAGCAACCACCAGCCTGCTTCACATCCTTACCGTGTAATAGAACAAAATTCTTTCCCGATATACGATGAGGACTGGGGAGCCGATGAGGAACTGCTGCTTCTTGAGGGCTGCGAGATCTATGGCCTCGGCTCCTGGGCCGACATCGCAGATCACATCGGCGGGTATCGTACCAAGGACGAAGTTCGGGACCATTACGAGAAGGCCTACATCGAATCCTCACGATTCCCACTACCGGAACGATGCAGCCCTCAGGATACATCGTTGGCCATG
This sequence comes from Celoporthe dispersa, assembly GCA_016584495.1. Taxonomy (NCBI): domain Eukaryota; kingdom Fungi; phylum Ascomycota; class Sordariomycetes; order Diaporthales; family Cryphonectriaceae; genus Celoporthe; species Celoporthe dispersa. The sequence goes on from WAID01000004.1 coordinate 2,302,246, forward strand.
GCGACCACTAGGGAGGATTTCCAGGCTCGGAAGAAGCGACGAATCGAGGAACGGAAAGAGGCTATCAAGAAGGCGCCGGCCCCCCTCCCAAGACGAAACCTACGGCCAGCGTCCCTTCCTGTCACGAGATTCAGGGTTATATGCCGGGGCGGTTGGAGTTCGAGACAGAACACGCAAACGAGGCAGAAGAGGCTGTTCAGCTCATGCAGTTCGACCCGGGTGACGGGATTAACCCCAATACCGGCCAGCTCGAGCCCGAGATGGACCTGAAGCTGACCGTCATGGACATCTACAACGCCAGACTTACACAGCGTGTCGAGAGGAAGAAGGTCATTTTCGAGCACAATCTGCTTGACTACCGGGAAAACACGAAGCTCGACAAGAAGAGATCGAAGGAAGAAAGGGATATCCTGAACAAGGCAAAGCCGTTCGCCCGGATGATGAACCACAAGGACTTCGAGGATTTGAACCATGGTCTCATCGATGAGCTGAATCTACGTACGGCTATCGCACAGCTGCAGGAGTGGCGGAATCTAGGAATCGGTAACCTCCGCAGTGGGGAGAAGTATGAACACGAGAAGTCACAGCGGCTACAGAAACAGATCCCGATGGGCTCGATGGATCGCGAACGGCTGGCAGTGCAACAACGGAACAAACCACAGCCACCTCCCGACCCACCAAGTGGAGCCTCCCTACTCGTTGCCCCGGAGTTACCAATCCGAATCGCTACTAAGAGTAGTGGGATGAACGGCACGGTCAACGGGGAGACCAAGCTCACCAATGGCGATCATGCCAACGGCGTGAATGGGGCCATCGTGGTGAACGGCATGGAACCGAAGCCGAAACACATGCCTCAGCCCATCTCTGGTGTTCTCCCACTGCCGATGAGCCTGGAGAGTGCCCCCGACGCTCATCTGCTCACGCCTGAGGAGGTCAAACTATGTGAGGTGTGCCGCCTACAGCCGAAGCCGTGGCTAATGATGAAGGGCGAGATCATCAGGGAAGCTACCAAGGGCAATGGATCACTCAAGAAGAAGCAGGTCAAGGAGATCTGCAAGGTGGATTCGCGGAAGGGTGGCATGATCTTCGACTGCATGGTTGCGTGGGGATTCATAGGCAAGGCTTGAGAGCCCTGGCGAACAAGCCTGAGGCTGTGCTGTATGCAGGGCGTACGTCTCGCTATACATCACCCGAGGGAAAATGGACACAATGTAACAATCACATTGTGAGCGATGCCTTCAGGGACATGATTCGTGTGCTAGTTGAATGCGTGCATTATGAAGACGGGTGCGATTTGCAGGCATGAGTTCAAGCGGCGCTGCCATGAAAGAATGGCCTTACTAACTTCCTGAATTGTGTCGCGGTAGGGTGGCATGGCTGCTAGTCACTAACTGGCGTATATGGAGGGTGTCAGCGATGCCCTTCTGGACGTCAGCAGATTCGAAGCAAGAGGCTGTCCTGACAGATACGACAATGATACTACTATTCCATATGGGAAGACCGGTCCAGAAGGCTGGCTCCGGTCTGCTGGTCACCATCATGCCGATGAGAAGACCAGGAGTGAAAAGGTGATATTAATATATCAATAATAGAGTTTGGCACCCCTGCGGTCTTGTTGGGGCTGAAGTCTACGACCTAACAAAAGAATCTTGAAAAAGGAACGATATCGAAGCACGCCCCCAAAACGCCATGCTGATACTGCCTTCGTTTTGAGGCATATAGGTTACCCTCTTTGCCGGACGTATTGGTGAAATGAAGCATCCAAGTTTCATATACCCCAAGGTGCGTATGTATCAATGCACAAGACAACCCGTACCGTCAATCTAGGGATTTCACGTTGACGACGCGCCTCTTCAAGCCCCACCAGACCTTGCAGAAAAGACAGCGCCGCCTGACTTGAGACGTAATTTGGACGCGGGGCAGACGGCCGTTTTGGACGGCTTGCCGGGCGGCGACTTTTGTGAGTTGGTGCTTCTGGCCGTGGCCTTGACCGGAGAGGCCAGAGTCGTGGTCAGCCTCTCACCAATCCACAGCCCAGCCGTTCTCCTCTAGAAACTCTGCGCAGGCGGCCCTCAGGTCGAGGTTGGGCCGCAGGTCGGAGACTTCGAGGTGCTCGCGCGTAATGGGGTCTGTCCTGGACCTCTTGAGGTGTTCCATCAGCGACGCCCTCTCGTAAGACTTTCCCGTCTTGGTCATGACCGGATCGACCATGATGCCGAATGAGATATCATCGATGGCCCAGTCCGGCACTTCCCGTCGCTTGCCCTGCTCGCCGCGTGCCAGCTGGAACGTGCTCCTCAGTGTCTCGATCTTCGCGTCCCACTCGTCCTGGATGTCTCGAAGCTCCGCATCATCCGTGGCCGTGGAGATAGCGGCGTCGCGCTCGTGCTCCACTAGTTCGACGAGCTCCCTCTCCAGCTCAGACCTCTCGCGTAAGCGCCGGCGCTCCTTATCCTCCCAACGCTCTTTCTTGCACCGCAAGACGAGTTTGGTCACCGAGGCTAGAGACTTGAGGCCGTCCTCGGAGTGGGAGTAGAGCTCGTAGGCGTGCTGTGCGCTCTGCAAGGCGTTGTCGAAGTCCTTAAGCTCCAGCTGGGCCTCAGACCTGTAGAAGATGGCTTTCATATTATCGGGGGACAGGGAGAGGCATGTCTGGCAGTCAGCGATGGCATCCTCCCACCGCCCGAGCTTGCATCGTGTCATGGCACGGTTGGTGTAGAGTTTTGGATCTTTGGGGTCAGCGACGATCCTGAACATTCTGTGCGTCAGCATGAGATGACCATGAAAAGTGCGGAGACGATAAGACTTGCGCCTGAGAGTAGAGCCCCTCTGCGCCGGCATATTGGCCCTTGAGGAACAGCCTATTCCCCTGCTCCTTGAACTGTATCGCGTCCTGCACGGCCATGTTGAAATATGCTTGTCTATGAACTGGTCCCAAGTCCACGAGGCGCCCTCCAACTGTCCTCGCGGCCCCTCTGGTGAGGATCAAGCGGTAATGGAGATGACCATGAACTGGATCCTGGCTGCGGCAGGTTATTGGTGCTCCCGCTGTGAATGTTCTAGGTGATGTTCGTATGATACAAGCTCCTATGGGAGAATAATGGAGAAAGAGAAGATCGGGCGAGTTCTAGGTGGAAAGACAGAAAGTTGGTAACTTTACAAATCGAAGGGTAGGTAGGGTTGTGTTCTCGTTGGGGCTGCGAGGACTCTTGCCATGGCACCTGCAGGGCTGCTCGGAAGGCGTGGGTTCTAGCGCACTAACCCCCTAGAGATGTATACAGTACCCGCTTCTCGGAGGTGGCCCTGTACCCTAGATGTACCCATCTTCCGATTACGGGCTCAGTGACTTGCAGAATATACTGATAGCAGGCTGTAAAAGAAACTATGGGTCGCTGCAAAAGATGAGTCTATTTTCAGAGGTCAGAATGAGAGATATCCAGTCACAAGGTGAATGTTCTGAGCAAATGTACGGTCGGTCTTGGAAGCCATCGACTTATCAAGCCGACACACGCGGAGTACAGAGTACATAGAAGCATGGAGCTGCTGCAGGGCGAGACCTGGGCATCGACAACCCCGCCCCGCCTCTGACAGGGCGTCGGCTCCTGCTGACGATTTGTCACTTGGCGAACATTCTGGAATCTCTTCCCCAGAAAAGACACCATGTTATTATGTACAGGTACTGCGTGTCTGCAGAGCCTGAGTCACCGAGATGCCGGAGAAGGATGTTTGCGTGAATGAATAATTCGGTGAATTTCATCGGTGTAATTGACATTTGTACGATTCTCGTAGATTTGGCTACGGCTCGAACTTGCTGCAGTTCCCTACCGGTACAATAGTGGTAATATCAATTCCCGACTACATCATGTATACCCCGTTTGGCGGTGAGTATTTGCCATGCGCCCTCTTGGCCACGCCAATGGGAGATGACGACTTATTACTGAACGGTCTGGTGGTATCTGAGAGGGTAGGTGACTTGACGCGTGGAGTACTCCGTACTCATGTTGTTAATGCAGAAAATTTGTCTACAACTGCTTATCATGCCTGATATGGCTGTCCGGGATGATATGACAGTAGCTATAAAAATTGATATGGATTTCCCCATCGGGCACATCTTGCTCAATTTTTCCACTGTATACAGTAGCCCATGTATGCAACGAATGCATTCTCTATTTTGAGATGTGAAAACTTATACTTGAGCAGACGGTGTATGTTTGTGTTTAGCATCCTTCTCACCAGTTCTGCAATACTTAGCCGGAATAAACATGATGCAAGCTTAATCACGCATGGACTTCGGTAGTAACCTGAGCCTCTTATGTCCCAGGATGTACTGACACTTGTTGAGTATTGAGCAGACTATAGGTCGCACGATTTTTTTTTTTTTCAACCCCCTCCTGTCATACTCGTCAATTATGTCGATTCTAGATAATGTTTGCGTTGTACACCAAGCGCTTGGGAGTCATCCACACATGAAAGACTCACCAAGAAACAGACAGACTAGATGTCTCGTTTTCTTTCTTTCCTCTCCTGTTCTTTCTTTTCCAAAGAAGGGATAGGGCTGCGATACTCTCTTCATTTGGAACGTCTCAAGATCGGAAACGAGAGGACTTTACTCCCGCGTGGATTGTCGCATCAATATTTTATAATCTAGTGATTTCGTCGAAAGTACACACAATTGTTTTGAATCTCTCTGTTTCTGACGTATCGACTGCCGACTGTCAAATTCATACCTACCTGGATGGAACGTTCCTCAACAGGTCCTGGGTAAAAAGACTGGAGAAGACTCATCGGCTTTTGCCAGTCTCACTTTGCCGCAGAGTATGACCAAAAGGCCAACGTCTGGGAGATACTTCAGCTCGTAGGCCAGACAAACTTCATTAAGGCATGGCGGTAGGAAGCTGTGGCCCTCTTGTCGAGCTTGAAAGTCTATACGATGTTGTTGAAGGATAACCCATGGTGGCACAAAAGCCCTGCAGAGGGGCTGCAGGTCGGGAGCAAGATATTACTCATCAGGGTGCATGCTACGAATGCGAAGACGGGACCTCAAATGCACTCCCCAACCACCATCAGGTGTACAATTAACAAGACAGCACACACATTTTCCCTCGCGTCTGCTTGTACCGGCGGAGAGTGTGAGTCGGAGAGCGAAGGCTTTGAGCTCATAGATCCTAATTAATTACTACTTGACACGGCAAAGGCTAGCAGCAATTTACACGAGGCCGCCAAAACAAGACGAGGACGGGACAAGCTCGGTGGCTCCATTGTTCTCAGACACACACCTTTCCGTTTGACTGAGTGGCCAAGGGGTACGAGAGATATGACCGGGAGGAGGTAGATGCAAATAAAAACCAGATAGGAGGGAATCAATATGGTTTTTATGCAAAGCATCAAAGAGATTTGTTTCCCTCCCGCCCCAAACAACACCACCTCCACTACCATCACCGAACCGATTTCCACCAAGAAAAAAGGCAGGGTAGGCAACGAAATTAAAAGTACCTAGGTACTTAATTCAAAACCAATTTCGAAAAAAATATCTCCCGAGAATGGAACGGTGATGTGGTGAAACCCATATTACATAAGTAAGCCAATAAGGCTGCAACACTTCCATCCCTTCCGTCGCCCACACGCTAGTCCTCTTCTCCTCCCTTCTTCTCAACAAACACGCCCCCGCCTCACTTCTTTCTACCAGACAGCCTAATCCAGCCCTCATGGACCTGTTTGGCACTGAGATTGAGGCAACAGTGACTCCCACTTCCCTGATATAAAAGCATCTATTTTGTTTTTTACAACATTAGCTGCGGCTCAGTTAGAGATAGCACCCTTTGCTATTGCAGGCAGCAGACATCGCGTATCATTCCACAGCCATAGAAATACAGCACGACTTCAGCCGACCCCTACTCCGCGGAACGAGCATTGGGACTGACAACCTGTGTTGTCGAGGTAAACCATCAGACATCCGCTAACCTAAAGAGAAGGGACGCCGTAGCAGCTTCAAGATGTCTACCTGTTCTGAAGCAAAACCTTCCTTTTCCTCGATCAGGGCCGATAATAAAGCCCTAAGCAGCGAGATCCTCGCCTTTGCGTCACGACAACAACAGACGCCAGCCCTGGCCAGCACCCAAGATGACGGGGCTAGAGACGGCGAAGAGGAGGTCAAAGAGTTTCTTCGTAAGCTCTACAAGCGTATATGCGATTTCCGGGTCTTTCGAGGCGCCCCATCAACGCCTGAGAAGCGGATCATCGCCACGTGGGAGAGCTTCCTGGACCCGGTCAGGTCTCTCGCCGCTGTTCAACCCGACGGGCTCATGATGGCAGCTCGCATGGTCCTCTATCTTGCCAGGGCCTTTCAGCAGAACTCGAACCTCGCCGCCATTCTCCCCGACTCGGCGGTCACCATGAGGCCGATCGAGCATCGTTTTGTTTTCCTGCTCGCTCTGGATGACGCGCTTCTAACCTTCCTCACTGCACTATGGGAACGGAGTAAACATCGGGCGACGTTCAAATGGGTCTACACCGCCCATCCGGTCCAAGAATCTTATCAAACGCGCTTTCTGCCAGAAGACATCAGAAACGACCAGTCCGCGCTCCAGGAATTCCGTGATCAGAAGCAAAGGGAACGAGTCAACGCCGCGTGCCTGACGAGGCTGCACGAGTTGACGCCTGCCAATGGTGTTGTCGGTGGGCGACTGTGGCAACGACCAGACGGCAACAGGAGAGACATCTCCCGCCATCCAGAAGCTACGCGATGGCGCCACTACAAGGAGAAAGACGGCCGTCAGCTGCTGGGGTGGCAGTACATTGGCTCGGATGGACCGATCAGAGCGAATTACGAGTATCAGCTTGTCGACGAAAGTGTCTATCCCGAGAAGAAAAAGCTGCGCTCACGCTATATCTTCCGACGGTCCCGACAGTTCATCGTGGACGCCCGGAGAATCGCAACGCGGAATCTCTATATTGATCGTCTCGTCTCGGCCCGAAACGTGCTGGCAAGACGCCTCCCGGTCGAGCTACAAGACGAGATCCTGGGGTACCTGAACGTGGAAGAGCCGCCCGAGCACCCGTATTTCAGCAAGCTGGACCTGTCCAGTGTATACCGGCCCTTTCCGGTCATCAGCAGCACAAGCTGTAGCGAGTGTCGTCACCTGAGCAACAAGGGCACCGACAAGATGGTTAAGCTGACATGCCCTCGCAAAAGCATCACGCTCTGGAATATACCCCTGCGAGCATTCCACACGTTGCACCCTCTGGATTCAAACACATGGGGCCTCTGTGCGCAAAAGAACCACTGCGCAGGTCATCACGGTGACTCGTCGTGGCATATGCAAAAGGGCCTGGGAGACTATGTCGACCAAATCGTGGATGACCGCTGCGGGCCAGGCGTCTCCTTGACCGACATCAGTCTAGGTCCTACGATGGATGATTTCTATGCACTCGCGCTCGAGACGGACAAGAACATCCGGAGAAAAGCCGCACTGCCGTGGGACCTAGTACCGGGACATAATGAGGTGGAGGAAGAGGACAAGGTGAGCGTGGCAGGATTGCCAATAGTGATGGCGTGGCGCGAGGACATGCCACTGCTCCCGAGCCCATGGGGACGTGTCACCTGGATGATTGGGCGTACGAGACAACAAGAAGCCAGGGCGCTGGAGGCCCTCAGAAAAGTTAGAAGCTGATCCTCAAGCGGACGAACGGACGAACCAAGCATTGCGCTTCGACCTGCTCTTTCTTCATATGAATCAATCCGTCCGCGCACCGGGTTTGCCGGGAATTGATCACCCTCCCCCAGATCCCGTTTGGAGAACTCGCCACAACTCATTCATTACCCACAGAGCACGCGAGGACCCTCCCTTCCCCCCTCTGACCATGAGCCACTTTCTCGAGAAGCCTCTGCGCCACGGCATCCTCCAGGGCACGTCGAGCATGTCTACACCAAAGCCACCCCTGAAGTCCATGGTCGACATGCTCCGGGCCCGACTTGACCGCGGCAACCCCGCAATCGCCATGGCCGCACACAATCCGCTCGCAGCCAAGCTCGCCGCCGAAGCAGGATACGGCGCCATCTGGGTCAGCGGCTTCGAGCTGTCAGCATCGCACGCCGTGCCGGACGCGAGCATCCTATCCATGACCCACCACCTGGAGGCTACGCGGGCGATGCGGCAGGCGGTGCAGGACCGCATCCCCCTGGTCGTCGACATGGACACCGGCTTCGGGAACGCGGTGAGCGTGGCCTACGCTGTCCCGCAGTTCACGGCCGCGGGCGCCGCCGCCGTCGTCCTCGAGGACAAGTCGTTCCCCAAGGACAGCAGCCTGCGCGTCGGCGGGCGGCAGGTGCTGGTGCCGGTCGAGGAGTTCCAGGGCAAGATCAGGGCGGCAAGGGACGCAGCCGACGTGCTGGTCGTCGCGAGGACGGAGGCGCTCATCGCGGGCCAGGGCCAGGACGAGGCTATCAGGCGGGCGCTGGCGTACGCTGAGGCGGGTGCTGACGCTGTGCTGATACATAGCAAGCAGGAGACACCGGAGGAGATCTTGTCCTTCTGCCGGGCCTGGCCCCAGGGTCAGGTGCCGCTGGTGATTGTCCCGACGACCTACCCACAGCTGTCTTTCCGCGAGGTTGGCGAGCTCAACAGGGTCGGTCTGATCATCTGTGGCAACCATGCCATCCGGGCCGCCGTGTCTGCCATGAGGCGGGTCTTTGCTCGTATCCTGGACGATGGAGGGCTGGCTGGCGCTGAGGATGAGATTGTGCCTGTGTCAGACATTTTTGATCTGCAGGGGGACAGTCACATGCGTGACCTGGAGAAGTCATACTTGCGTTGAGGCTTTTTAGAGGCAGATGGCTTAGGATAGAGTCATTGGGACGTTATCGATATTGGGTTGGCAATGATCAAGTGATAGTATTAAGTCGGACATGGGAAAACACGTCTATATCTTCTCCTCGCATCCAGTCCCCTATTGTCAAAACCAAGCGCAATGATGTGACTGGCATCTTTGACCTGGCCTGCCTTGTCCACCTCGACAACGTACTCAGGGTCTTGGCTGTTTCCATCGCTTGCGAACATTTTCAAACCTATTGCTTAATCTCTGCGCACTGATTGCAGGTGAAGGCTTGAGCCACTGCCACAAGACATGTTGTGGCACTTCAGGTATAGCTAGCTGCCGAGACTGCAATAATATAATAGTGTCCATTTCTGCCGGATTCGGAATTGCTATAGATTCTATTATCAACAAATGCTACTACCGTTGCCACCCTTCCAGAACTCGCGATAACGCCCCGTATTGTGGCAAAAGCACGGTATCGTGGCTCGTCTCGGGGACTATCTCGCTCTCGTACACAAGACGCCTGTGTTGATCATTTGTGGGATGCTCAGCCACAGCGAACGCCCGAAAGCACTCATCGAAGTACTTTCGGCCCCCGTCTCCTATCAGTAAATCTGTCTCTGCCCAGAAAACCTTGATGCCGAGCTGAGTCTGGCCGGCCAGGGTATCCGGCGCGGGCTCGTTGTTCTCTCCCGGAGCTGCTCGTCGACAGGAGTCCTGCAGCTTCGCTTCCAATGCGTCGGGATAACGCTCGTAGTCATCAGCAATACCCCATGACCCTGCAACATCTTTCTTCAGACACAGCAGCGCTTCCTGGCTGGCGCCAGCTGTGCTCTCGCTAAACGCAGCTTTGAGCATCGCCTTGGATCGCGCAGCACTCTCAGCCGCCGACACACCCAGGTATTCCTGGCACAGGTCGTCGCGCTCATGCTTCTCTCTTGACTGCTGCGGGTCTGCACTTCCTCCGCTGCGGAACGCCGAAGCAAACGGCGCAGATACGTTGCCAGTCACTACGCCTGAGAGATGAACAGTGGGAGCGATCTTGCTGTTGACAAACCGGACGACGCTGTCGAAGTTGTTGATGAGCGACGAGGGTAGATACGACGAGATGGAGAGCAGGGTCACACCGGAGTGATCTGGCGCCACCCACGGCGAAAATAGGTACAAGTTGCAGTCGGACGGCGGCAGGATCCAGGGCATGTGGTACAGCGTGTTGAGCGCGTAGATGGCGCCGCAGCTGTGTGCTACTAGCGACATGTGCTGCACACCCAGAACGCGCATCAGGGCAGGCACTGTCTCAAGCCAGATAGACAGGCGGGAGGCGGGGTCGACAGGGGTCGATCCACCCAAGCCAGGCCTGAGTCTTAGGCATCAGTGTACTTTCTCTAGCAGGGCGCTGCATCGAAACGTGGAGCTGCCTCACCTGTCAGTCACGACGATCCTCAGGCCCAGCTTGTCTCCGAGGTGATCCGCTATGGTCGCTAGGAATCTGCCGCCGAACATGCCGCCGATAAGGAGAACGGTCGGCGCGTCGGTGCTGTCTCGACCGCCGACGGCGTAGTGGACATTGAGCTCGCCATGGCTGTCCGTCGCAGGGAGGGTGAAAATGCGATTGAACTTATCCAGCTTGACGAACGCTTCCGCGCGAGTCCTGAGCTCTGGTGATGCCATGAAGAAAGAGTCTGGCGCTTCTTTTCCCGTAGAAATCGCGCCGCTTAAGTCGAACTTGTACCGAATTGAGTTAACTGAATGTTGATGCAACTCCTAGTGACTGATTGCTAGTCTTCCAGGTTAGGCCTATGGGTAAGCTGGCAAGAAGGCGGCGGGACGTCGAGATGGGGTGATGTCTAAGTAGTGGTCCAAGGGGCAGCAGGGTGGAAAGTTGTTCAAAGGCAAGAATTGATAGTCTCCTGAGTGGTTGGCTAAACCAGTTCTATCCCTGAAATATGTAAGCGCTTGTTTTATTCTAATATTAGATTCAGCTTCTGGCTTTTTAATTCTGCTATTTTACATAACTCGTTTTATAATTTGCATATTAGACATTTATAATAAGAACTTGAAAAGGCGGATAGCTTCGAGATTGTTTCGTAAAAAACAGAAGAAGAAAGAAAAAAAGAAAGGGAATCCATTCCTCTGCTGTCAAGACTAAGCACAATGATGTGACTGACGTCCTTGACCTGGCCTGGCCTGTCCACCAGGCGCCCGATACGTTTGTAGTCTTCATTCGCAACAGACAAGGGGAGCGGGGCATTGGCTGGCTATGCCATAGATGTATTATTGCGGGACTTCATGACTCCTTCTGCCTCAGATCGATCAGCTATATTTATTCTACTACTGGTCCGGATGATTCGAGCCATACGCAAGAGAAAGCCAACTCCGTGACGCCCCTCCTGACCGAGTAGCCAAGTACAAGTAATGGATAACTCATTCTGATATCCCTTTAGGTGTCATTTACACTCAAAGGCTAGTAGTTATGCATCTTCGTTGTGCTTGCTATGCGTCATGTGCTGCGTCCGATGGAAGTCTGGATGTAATTACTTGATCGTAAAACAATATGAGTCCCTAGCCAGCCAGCACTCTAGATAGCTTCAGCTTTTCAGGCCGTTCGGTCCTCCTTTCTTTCCATTCTTATCTCTTCAGAGTCCCAGGATAGAAACCGAGTCTCAGGCAAATCATGGGTAAATAATGCTGGAGAAGACCCTTGAAGCCCTTCATCTTGGTATGAGGCTTGATACTGGTCTAACAGGCTGGGTATCCTCATAACCATCGAAGTTTCTTCCTGGCTTTTTGCAGAGGCATTCGTGATGTTTTTGATGTCGCTGTTGTTGGGTACCTTCGTTTCTCTCCGTATTGACTTCCGTGGTATTGCCAACTCATGTTTCTGTCGTGTATGCTTTTGAAGTGTCTGGCTCGACAGGAATGGAGGGTATTGGCATGATGGAAATTCGCATCGGTATCTGCGGATATGACCGAGCTCGTGGTCAATACGAAGCTTCTCTGACTCGAAGCCTGCTGTCGCTCGGGGGCAGAATCGAAGTCTGCATGTATAAGTTGAAGTGCGATAATCGTTCCGAAATCTGTTTAGCTCCTGAGCGGACACGCCTGAAATTTCTGACTCGCGGAGGATATAGCAGAGCAGTCTTTGGTAGTGAGAAAGAAGGGCATAGTCAGGAGCCTTTACTAGAGCTCTCATCTCGTCATCACCTACTACGGGGCCATCGGCTGATTGGGCTTGTTCCAAAGCTAAGAAAAGTTAATGATTAATTGCGCGCTTTTGGGATCTTATGCATGTGACTAACCATTCTCTTGTTTGAGATCTTCCTCGAGTTGCTTCAGCGACCTGGCTCCTATCGCCGCTTGAACTAATGTGTAGACAGCCCCAGAATTCTTCAAATGATGTAATCTCGGCTCTTTTGATGAGTCTTCTGCTTCCAAAATGTTGCTTGGTTGTCCGGATATGCTAGTGAGTCGTTCTGATAAGAGGCAAAGTCGATCATGCAGAGCTGATGGTATGTCCAGACCACGTCCTGAATCAGCCACACACAAGACGTAGTCGGTCCAGTGTTCAACGGAGTATATTTGTATCCCGTACACTCCCCCTGATAATTAGGCGACATGCCTGCTGGTGGTTTTCATCTATCAGCCTTAGGCTGGAAAGAAGACAGGTGACAGAAGCAAGACAGTGTTGGCGCAATGCCGCTTCTTCGTCAAGTACTAGATTCGTTGAGGAGTCTTGAAGAAAGCTAAGTGTTGACAAGTACTGGTTAGCTCAGGTCATTGCGACTAGTATCAGATGTCAATGACTTACGACTTGACGGACACATGGATGAATGACAGCGTGTTGTCACTGCGTTCCTCGACCAGCGATCTGCAGATGTCGACAACGAACTCAGGGGCTGGCAGCTCTACGTCAGTCTGGCCAGACGAGAATGCCAGGGCTGACAGTAGCTCGAGTTTTCGCAATGGACGCCTCGAGTATGCGATCCAGCCAAGGATGCATTGAATATGCTTCTTGGAATTCGGGTCAAGCGGTGCCAGAATTTGGGCCAGGAGTCTTTGGTAGCTGTCCGGCAGTGAGTTGATGCCTAGAAGCATGGTCGGAAGAAGCTCTTGACTCACAAATCAGATAGCTCCTTAGGCAAGTAATGAATCGAGTCTTGCAGTTCATCGCCGCGGATGAAGACATTGTTGCTGATGTAGTCTAGAACGAGGCGGGCGTATAAGAACATGCCTATATAGCAAGCTGTGTTAGCTTACAATATCCGACTCGATTTGGAACATCCAGACTATCCAATGGAGACTTGAAGTCAAATAAAAAATGTCACTCACCGTCTGCCTTCAGTGTGATATGAAGGCCTATGTCATGCACCTGTCGAGCGTCTAATCCCAGCTGCTTAAATCTAGTATGCAAACCCCTCAGCCTTTGCGTACAGTATTCTTCGATGGCAGCGTTCAATGATTCTTTCTCCTCCGTAAGCGAGACATTTGGTTTCCTGCGAAGTGCTCGGGACATGGTTGAAGAAGGTCGACTCGAGACGAGGACTTTGCACACCACCCTACCCGACGCAGATGTTTTTGAGATGAGCTGCCTCATAAGACTCAACAATCGACCCTGAGAGTTGGGTGAATCTTCGCGAAGCTCATCCACGCCGTCTAGGATTATCCAGATAAAGGATTCTTGGACCGCATCTTCTGCAGAGCTCGTCAGGAGAGCCAAGAATAGCTGCTCAAGTTGTGCTAACGTCGTCGATTTTCTCTTGAGAACATATTCGTCGTAGACGTGCCCTGCCAAGATTGAATCCCGACGTAGTAACTGTTCAATGAGAGACTTTAGGATCTGCTCATATTCCGATGACTTTGGAGAAGTGTTCATGCAAAAGTGATAGAGCACAGTTGAGTGCACTGAAGCTTGCATGAACCTGATTAGCTGCGTCGATATTACGCTTTTCCCAGAACCAGCAGTGCCCGACAACCAAAGCATAGGGGTTTCTGGCTTTCGCTGCAGCCAGGACCGGATTTTGGCGTTCTTGAGGATCCATGCACATGTGCCCGAGTACTTGTCGCCATGGTCGGCGATGGACTCAAAAATAGTCAGTTGGTCGGAGTCGTCTATGCGTAGCCATGACTGGACGGCATGGAATTCTCTGGCCGTCTGCTCCTTAGCGTCGTGGTCGAGTTTCTCAAGACTAGCCTTCCGCCACGCATCCAGGCCCTGGCGCATGTTGCGTGCTTCTGCAATGTCTCGGGCATTCGCTTCTTTGTCGATTAGGTCTTCGTGTCGCTTCATATCCTCTATTATGTTGTCAAATCGTCTTTGAAATCTCCCCCATGATGTAAGGAACAAGAGTTTCCAGCCTGACGTAGAAAGATTAGAATTGGACAGTGGAAGAGCAAGCGCTTGGGATGTAATAAGGCATGCACCACTTACCACTTCGACGGATAAATATATAAGCATGCCTGTGGAATTCCAGTAAATCTACATAGAACGCCGCGAGTACTTCATAGAATTTCGTATCGCCGTAGAAAGCGTCTTTAAGGATCTGGAATCGCGGCATCGACTCTGCGATTCTGCTGTACGCCCTGATAATCATATCAAATGCCTCAATGTATTCACAGGAGATCCGCAGGATGAGGGTGATCGGAGCCCAGATCCATGGCAAGAACTGCGTTCCATTGCAGAGAATATCCACAACGCTGGAGTAATGCTCGAGTGCTGTAAAAAGAGGCATGAGTCGCCGCATGTTGCGCAGTGATTGTCTCGCAGCTAGCTGATTTTCGATGTTAAGGGCTTCCTGTCGAACGCTTTGCAAAGTGGAAGAGTGAAAGTCTTTAGAATCTTGGGGGTAATAACTTTCTCCAGATTCTCGAAAGCCGTCCGCATCGTGTGCCGCACAGCGGCCGGTACAGGCTTCTTCAGAGGCATCTCGAATAATCCCCGATATGTGGTCGGGAAGTTTGTGACTGAATGGCAATCAACATGGCAAAGGAACGCCAAAGACCTGATTGAACGTAAGAATACAACGGGTGTTGGGCATTAACATACCTGAAGAATAAGATGCCACAATAATCCTCGATGGCTGCCTGAAGTGCTCTAAGGCACGCTATTACTGTATATGCAGGTAAGTGGCACATGCATGAGCTGACACAGCCTCTTCATAGCCTCCCTCCGCCCACAGGTACAAGGGCAGTGAGTCAACAAAGTGTAATTATGTCGGCTAAGCCAGCAGACTTTTCTAGCTACTCGTCTCACTAATCTTTCCTCTTAAGATTCGTAGTCATCAGATTCTTTTGAAAGGAAGGCTAGATTGACACCGACAATATCATAAAGCCTACAGTACTCAATTATCTTGGGCCTTGGAAGCCATATAGGCCAAGAGCTAGAGATGGACCGGGACCACACGAACCACAATTCCAAACGTCGCCGCGTAGATAGCGGGTACCACACTCTTGCTTTCCTCGCCGGCATTGAGACTACTCAGCAAATCTCCCATCAGTCAGATGGTGACTGGGAGACAAGGAGCCGCTTCCCATCATTCTCAACAGGTATGATCATGAATCGTACTGATGCTCATTTAATCCACAGAGATTTTCCTAGCCAGTATCTGCTAACACATTATATCACAACACTGCTGATTTAATAGCATCAAATGGCACGTCACAGTCAACTCCTCAGATCTTTAGCTATGTAGCTCCAGAACAAAATCATGATCCAACCTTGAACTTCGCATTGAACCAATTTCAGGCACCATTGCAACCGGGCCCTGCCTTCAATCCACTTTGGAACCCGTTGCAGTTGGATCCTTCCAGGCCTGTGGAGGCTGGAGGGTCTACGGAGCCAGCAAAATGTTTCAACCAGAGAGTGGTAGAAGGTGGATCGCGAAGCTGGACTCCGACATTGTGTGACGCCGCGGCTCTATGTCAAACTCAGGTAGAGAAAGTGTGCTTCGGAATGGTACGAAGCATCAACATGCTATAACTAGAGGATGACTGGCAATTGACTAGAGCACAACAGATTCGAAATATTCCTGGGAAATGCTTCCAATCACAATCTATCAACCTCCCCCAGCTATTTGACGTCGAGATAGATTCGTCGAATCGCTTCCTCTCCAAAGACCCAAGTTTTGACATACAGGGCCGCATTGCTTCAGACCACGAACAAATGATCCAAGGCCTTCTGGATGAGAAGTCACTGGATCTTCAAGTGTCCTGCGCTATGGAGGACATGTATACGTCGACAAAATCAGGCCGTTCTTTTGCGCAATTTCCATGCTCTCTGAGCATCATTGTGTTCGGAGCCTTGGTTCTTCTCGACGAGATTGGAAGCTGGTTGCAGGAATATGGTACATGATCTCTGATCACTCCGTTTACTTATTGTCTCTCGACTAATCTAATTATACACAGATGTTTATCTTCAAGATCCGGTGAACGTGAGCGAACAATATTCCGGGCTTCGGTACTGCAATCCCCACCGGCTATCCTTTGAGGATCCAAGCTCTTGTCCCTTGATACGCGAATTGTCAGCGCAGGGTTCAAGACTGCTAGGGTTCCAAGAAATCGGGAGCCAGCCTGATCTTCTTGATCTTCTGAGCAGCCATGCCGATCTGGAGGAGGCACCACAACCAACAGCTGTGCGGACAGTTCTCAAAAAGCAAGTATTCGATCACGTGAAATTATTAAAGACATCCAGCTAATCAAACTACGACTTAGACATCAGAGACAGGCCCTGACATTCATGACGAAACGAGAGAAGGGCTGGGCATTTCAAGAAGACGGCGACATCTGGGAAGTGAGAGATACTTTACGAGGAGTACAGTAAGCATTGGGGCACTTTTTCAACTAAATTACAACATGAATTGACATTTAGATAGCTTTCTGAACAAAATATCTGGTGCGCTCGAATATGAGGAGCCGCTGCCGTTCAGAGGGGGCATTGTGGCGGATCCGATGGGTTTGGGCAAAACGCTCACGATGATCTCGCTTGCGGCAACCGACATTGATGGTTTGCAGCACCATTCTTATCATTCTTCTTTGAATGAATCAGATGGCAAAGTGCCTGTCTCCGCGACTCTTATCATTATCCCACCACCACGTGAGTACAACTCAACCGGCCAACCTCACATGCCCGCCACTTAGAGCCTCGCCTATTTAGCTGACAGGGGACAATTAGTCCTTGGTACTTGGCAAGAACAAATATCCGAGTAAGAACTGAATATCGACCCCAATTTTGGTGAAACTTAGACTGATGATTTTCTAGCCATACGTTCGGCAGCACATTCAGGTACAGGCTGCATTATGGGAAGAACAAAATGCTCAGTGTACGAGACACACATGACTTCAATGTTGTCTTGACGACGTACCATACAGTATCTGCAGAATGGAAGAGCCAGGGAGTCAAGGATGAGTCTGTGCTGTTCTCGGGACGCTGGAGGAGAATCATTCTGGATGAAGGTGAGGTCTCTAATGCAGTCCGAAAAGAGCACCTCGGCTTATCACCGCTTACAGCACACTTCATCCGCAACGATCACTCACGGATATCTCGCGCTGTCTGCGATCTTGCGGCGACCTCCCGTTGGGCTGTGACCGGGACCCCAATTCAAGTGAGTGCGAGGTCTCCTACACTATTGAAATTCTCTCGACAGGAGATCCGCCTTCTGAAACCGAAATAGAACCGTCTCGATGACCTGGCAAGCCTCCTGAAGTTCATACGAGCGTACCCTTACCACGACCTCAGGCATTTCAAAACAGATATTTCCAACCCGTGGAAGTCTGGCGACGATGAGAAGGCCATCCAGCGCTTGAAATACCTATCGGCGTCTCTGGTGTTACGACGGCCGAAGACCACAATATCTCTCCCACGCCGCCGTGATCTGCAATATCCAGTCGAGCTCACCAGGCAGGAGAGAGAGGCATACGAGGCGATTCGGGGTCAAGCCATTATGAACATCGACGAAGCGCTCCAGTCAGGATCAGATGCCTCGAAGGGTGCTGCCTACGTCAATGTCCTCCAGCAGATTGAGTCTCTGAGGCTCTTCTGTAACCTGGGACTGCACTACCACATCAGGCACGACCTCAGCCAACGGCTCAATGAAGGTTGGGAGGCAGTGGCACAACAGACATTCAACGCTCAGCGCGAAATGGAACCGGTCAGCTGTTTACATTGCTTGTCGGGTCTTGAGGTTACAGAGAGCCTGCTGGACCTGACTGATGGCAAAGGAGAAGGGAGGTTCTTCCGCTGCATGCAGTTTTGCTGTGGGGAGTGCATTGGCACGATTCAGAGCTCCTGTCGCGAGGTTGCTTGCAGCCACAGCCCATCATGCCCCGGAGCCAGCGTGACGCTCGTTGGTCAAGCCGTCGAAGAAATTACATCTCCACAGATGCTACGTCACCGAACGGGGCTCGACCTACCCTCGAAGATCCAAGCACTGGTAACCGACATCAAGTGCCTTCCCAAGGAGACTAAATGGTAAAGTGCCCCATGCAATCCAGGCTTGTGCAAACATTATACTGACGGTAAATAGCGTTGTGTTCTCAGCCTGGAGGCTGACTCTTGACTTGGTGGAAGCCGGGCTGAGACAGTGTTCATGTTGGTTAGACTTGTACGAACGTTCGTAGGAGGTTGAATGTGTTGTTGATTGATGCATGTAAAAGGAAGAAAAAGCGTGGCTATCTAGAGGGCTATGAAGCCCTCAAGTAGTATCCCGCGCACAGGCCACCAACAACGAAGATCGTTATTGCCATACTGGCAATTCTAAAAAAAATATAACCCTTAAGACATTGCAAACTAGCTATAATAATGCCCTCTCAAAATCATCACTGCCCTCTCTATACAATTGTCGCATCAGGTAATAGATGCTATTCAAGCGTTCATATCAAAATCCAATCTATTATTTTCGTAAATATTCTTATTTTTATCCATATTCTTTACGATCTTCGCATTCTTAATAATATTTTTGTCTTTCTTAATAGCCTTTTCTATATTCTTAGTAGCATCTATCTATATAGCGCTTGCAGATTGCTTTGCTAGTTTCTTAGTTTAAGGCATTGGGATATACTTCTGAATAAGATCTTTTATAGCTGATAATTGCATATAATCGATCTTTTTCCAATTAAAGATTATTTGAATTTAAATAAGCAAATCGATCTATCCCTAGATTAATTCCTTTATAGGATTTTGATAATCTTACAATTTGTCTGAGATACTAATTTAGCTGATTATAATGATGATTGTAATAATCTTATAGATTATTTTAGTATTTTTATGAATAAAATCATTTTCTATAATTCGCAAACGAAAATTATAAACGACGATATTCGACGAATATTATAGATTCTACACTTTCAGTTTGTCAATATTTTCTCAGATTTATTGCTTAATCTTATCTTTGAGAAATAAAGTATTTACTTAATTTTTAGCCTTATTCTTACAATTATCGAGATTATTAATATTGCGTAATTTCTTCTTTTTCTTGCTTAGAGTATTATTATTAATAGGAGTTGCAGAAATCTCAGCACTAGCGATAATCGCTATTGCTAGGGTTTTGGTAATGCTTGCAGTAGTTGCATTTACTGGGATATTAGCAATAGTGAAGAACGATATTGCGATTATTATTTAATTAGTAAGGAAGTAGATAAGGTATTTATAAGCTTTTGGAGATTTAGGGCAGATATCTTTAACCAATAGAAAGAAAGCTATACGAATTATAAGCAGATGTTTATTAGCTGATAGAGCTATAAGCAATATAATATTTATTGATATATAAATAATTTGATAAAGCTGATAGGATTTGATAAGATAGTTTAAAGAAAGTTGATTCAAATAATAGAATAAGTGGCTATATATTGATATAGAAGAGTATT
Organism: Celoporthe dispersa; assembly: GCA_016584495.1. NCBI lineage: Eukaryota > Fungi > Ascomycota > Sordariomycetes > Diaporthales > Cryphonectriaceae > Celoporthe > Celoporthe dispersa. The sequence goes on from WAID01000004.1 coordinate 2,321,917, forward strand.
ATACGAAAGGCAGATATAGTAGTATCAATAGAATATATTAATAATATAGGCTAGAAAAAAAAAATAGTTTGCAGAAAGAGCAAAAGACAGTAAGTAAGATATATCTAAGCGATAAATAATAATTCAAAAATCTGAGCAATAATTAGTTATAGTCTATTAATAAAACTATCTATTCGAATACGAAGTTTGTTATAGTCAATAAGCTATTGCAATGCAGTATTTAATAATGTCTTTATTATGATATCGGCTAGATTATCCTTCCTATCGATCCATCTTATCTCAGCGATCTTTCTAGTTTTATATAATTATCGAAGTAATATAATATCAATTATTAGTCTTTTTCTTTTTAATCGTGCTCAATTTGATCAAATATTCATATAAAGAATACGAATCTATATAGATAATGATAAGAATATTGTCTAATAATAATCGCTTAGTAATTATCTTAATAGTTGATACTAATAAAATGCTAATATTAATTCTATTGATTATACTATAGATCTTATTTGCTAATATACTTCTTATTATTTATTTGCACTTAATTGAGGATTAGTAGATAATATTGCTAATTATTATAAAACTTGTATTATCAAGCAAATAGCTCTTATTAGCGAAAGTAATAATATATTCTAGCTATAATATCAAGTCTTTATTGTTTGCAAATAACTTATTTGCGAAGATAATAAGCTTTGTAATAAAAAAGATTTAGAGGAATATATCTGAGCTTACGCATAGCATTGTCTATCTGCCACAATAGTTATTTATTAATTGCTTTTATATTCTTATCTCCCGAAGCTTATATTTGAGCTATAATAAATAAGTTAAATAAGGCTTTAGATTGGCAAATCGATGCGATATATGCCCTTTATGCTCACTATTTCAGATATCTCTAGCTATAGTCCTCTGCAATAGCATCGATAGTAGCAAGCTTTGCATTTTGGTCTTTTTGCTGGATAGTAATATTTCTATTAATATCAATAAGCAAACGAGCATTATTAAAATCTATTAGATTGTCTAATATCAATTGTATCCTGGGTTTCGCTTAAAATTTAGCTACTTGCAGCTCTCTCTTCTTTATATCAGCAAAATCTATTATTGCCAATATCAATATATTATCTATTTGTATACTAATAATGCCAAAAAATCTCCTAATCTTTGATATTAACAAATAAAGATTGTAAATAGAATAATCTATTCCAATTCTCTATCTATAATATTTCTAATATATTTTAAATTAGTAAATATTAGCTTTAGCAATACTATATAGCAAGCAGATTATTCTAATGATTATGTTTTTAGGATATTTATTCTTAAGCTGAAAGAGCATTATAGTAAAGATTATTTTAGTAAGCTTTAACTTCGACTATAAGTAAGCTTATATAATATCTCTCAGTATAAGGATTATGCTATTATATTTGATAAAGCTTGATATAATTGCTAGAATAAGCTGCTAGCTTATGTATTGAATAGTAAATGATTAGGTCAGAACTATTGTTTTCTTATTATTATTATAGCTTTGGATAATAAGCCTCGATTTTTTATAAAGCTTATTATTCTTTCTTTTTATCTTGCAAATTATATAAGATTTGAATAAGCAATGCTTTTTATAGGTTTTGTGATTGAAAAGCTCGAATCTAAAGATATCTTGCTTAATAAAATTTATTATTTCTTGCTAATCTAATTTCTTAAATAGTAAATTAGATATTATGATAATTCTATCTTGCTATAGCTTAATAGCAAGCTTATAATCATTATATTCCTTATAAGTAATATATATAATAGTAATATAATCTTTAATCTCGGGTAATAGTAGCTATTGTAAAGGTATAATCTTATTTCAAAGCGTAGTATTGTTTCGAGGCATAGTATCCTAATAATTATTATTGTAGTGATATATCTGAATCATAATAGAATAGAATATTATTAGTTTGCTAGGCAGATCTAATATTATATTGTAGCTATTAATAGTAATAATCTTGAATAATTCTTACTATCTATTCTTCTCCTTCTAGATATAAATCTTGCTTTGGAGAGGCATAATTGCATCAATAATAGAGCTATTCTTTATACTTAGCGCATCCTGCATTTATTACTTTGCTATTAATTTTCGTAAAGCTTTTATAGCTTTGGAAATTGCTTCTATCCTTTTATTATTGAGATTAATAATAATAAGTTTAGCAAGATTCGTAAATATGCGCTAAAAATCAGCAGTATAGATACCAATCTATTAAGCTTTGCTATATTATTGACTATTTTAATAGCTATTTATAGAATAGTATTATTATTTGTCCTATTATAAAGCTTTATATAAAGGATATTATATGCTCGCTTTAGTAGATAATAATATCTCTCGATTTTGCTAATTAATTAATATGCTTCTATAAGCATTTGCTTATAAATAATACTTATTAGGCAAGCTTTGCTATAGAATTTAGCTAAAGCGAAATTCATATTAATATTGTAAATAATAATATTAAAAGAGCTTTAATATATATCAATTTAGAAAGCTTATAGTATTTGCTATATATATTTTGCTATTATTGATGCTAGGAATCTAACATTCTGAAAAGCGATTATTCAATCTATTATATAAAGTATTAAGCAGCTATTCAGATATATAATATCGATTAGAACTTTGTAATTGAATTTACAATTATTGCGAAGCGTAAATTTGAAGCATCTCAATATTGAGCTATTTATCTAATATTAATAGCATATCTTAGCAATATCCTTCAATATATTCTTATTAATATCCGCATAGCTAGCTTTCTCGAATAGTTGATAAAGCTAATTAGTTGCAGGATATCCAAATTATTAATAAAAGCGCTTTATTTCTGTTTTAGATAGGAAGAAAGCAATATTCATATTATTCTTATTATTCAAGAAGAATTATAGATATTCTTATTTGCATATAATAAGAATGCTATTTTTGCTATATCTTATTACTAATTTATCAATTATATTATTAAAATATATATTCAGTCGATTTATATTAGCTAGGTATAGCAAAAATAATATAAATGTAAGCAATATATAGAAAATAATTTTGCTAATTAGTATGCGAATCTCAATAATACTAATTGATTTAATTATTATTTCTTTACTAAATTTTATTTTTGCGAAGCTTGCTTTTATAATATCTATAATTATAGATAAGTTTTTGTGCTATAATGCAAGAAACTAATTCTCTCTTGCTATTAATATAGATAATATGCTTATATTTGGCAGAATATTTTGAAAACTTATTTTAGAATATCAGTTCTTAATTATAAATTGAATAGCGGGAATAATAATTGCTTTGTTTTAATAAAAATATTTTCCTTTATTAAGCAATATATATATAATTGGTTTACTAGGAAATTAATAATAATCTTCTTTTTATCTTTATACTTAATATATTTTTTGTAATTATTATATTTTCTCTTCTCCTTAATCTTATCAATCTTATATTTCTCGAATTCAGCAAGGAATGTAGGAAAATCATTAGTATTAGAGCTATTCTACTCGCATTAAATAATATAGCTTATTTTAGCTGACTATTATTCTCCTGCAATATGCTTAGTTGATTAATATCCTTTCTTTTTATATATAAAATACTTTTTCTTTTATAGCTATATTTTACTATTATTATAGCTTTTGAGGCTAGTACTAATTGAAAAAGAACGGAATCTGCTTAGCTTTTAGCAAAATATTAATAATTGTTTTCCTTTATTATTATATTAGCAGTCAATATAATATTAGTCTTAGTTATTCTCTTAATTAATATAATATTAGCCTTTAGTAATTATTATAGATAGATTTGTTTCTGCTTCTAGCGATAATTGGAGATTTGCGAATAATTATTTGCAAAGCTGGGATAGTTTGTAGAGTGCTATCTTAAGCTCTAATACTTTATAGTATGATTTGAGTATTGCAATATAAAGATACTCTTTTTTATTATATTCTGAGCTTAATGCTTTTTGATAGAGCTATAGCTTGTCGAGCAGGATGTTGAGAATATTGTGCAATCCCTTGCTGGGATTTTGGAGCTTAATTTGGTTGAAAGTCATCGCTGTCCAATCTGTATAGTATTGGTGATGCTTGACCTCCGTATCGAAATGCGTCTTGATTTTCATGTAAGTCAGCGGCTGACGGTTCTGCGGATGGGTGGGACAAGAGCTGTTATGCTGGGTACGATGATCGGCTCTATGCTTGATTCTGCTATCAGTTCTCAGAAGCAGTGCTGAATCGTAATAGTGCTAGCTAATGCACAGCCAATATCAATGCTTATATAGATATAGCTAGTATCGTCTCTATTATTGAGTGCAGTATATCCGCTTGCAATGTTTATAATAGGCTAATTCTTGCTGATTATAAAGAATCAGCTTCAGCTAATTCAAAAAGAATTGCTATTGGAATTTGGAGTAAGAGATAATTGCAAGCTTCATTTATATATAAGTTTGCTATAAGAAGGATAGTATAGAGTTTTTTTTTATCCTAAGACAATATCTCTTTTATCTAAGCTAGTCTATATAATTGTAGTATAATATGGGCGTTATTCCTCCCGATAAATATGCCTTTTATGCATAAGAAAGTCTTAAAAAAATAATAGCAAGATAGCAGCAATTGTTCAAATATAGCTTAAATCTAATTAATATAGTCTTCCTTATATGTAATAAATAAATTATTATTTAAAAAGTTTTGCTGATAGTAATTAGCTAGTATGCTAGCTAGATAAGTAATAAGATATTTCTTGCTATTATTAGCTATAAGCTGCTAGAATTATAATAAAGTATTGATATATTTTCAATATACTATATCGAGTAGGATATTATCTAGGAGATTATCTAGAAGGATATTTCTGATAAGCTTTTGCTTTAGGGCATTATTATTATCTGCTATAGCAATGGAGATAATGATCGAATATAGTTTAATAATAGTATTTAATTGGAAATAGAAGTCAGAATTTGATAAGTTTGAAGAAAATAGATATAGGAAGGATTTATAATTATAGAAATATCTTTATTATATAGAAGCATACAAATGAAAATTATCTATAATAGTGATAGTTGAGCATTATAGAGTGATAGTGAAAGTGAAATTGCGTAATAGGTAAAGAAAAGAAAAAGATAAAGATTATAGGAATAAAGAAGAGAAGCTAATAGCTTTTTATATTCTTTATTTATTAGAATTATTCTTGCTATTGCAAAGCTTATATGAGAGCTATCTTTTAGATTATTCCTATTATATTGCGATAATCGTTCTTACTGCTTAGCAATAATTATTTATAGCGTAATAATTATTCTGCTATAAGCAGTTGCTAGCGGCTGCTCTTGCTATATTATGGAAGGGGTTGTTTGTTGTTTTTTTATGCGTGGATGATGCGTATCTTGGGAGATCTTCGACAAATGTGCGGCGGCTGCAGGATGAATGCGGCGGTCGTAGGGAAAGTTGGGGAAGCTTCTGGTCTTTGCCAGTCGTTATCCAGGAAATCTGATAGTCAGAAGATCTGATGTCCAAGGAAACCTGAGGGGACAATTCTCGGGGTATAGCGTGTGCGCGGACAGATAAGTATGCGAGGGTTGTAAGGAGTTCTGTCGTTGTATGCTTCTTTAATCTAGTTGATCTGTAGTTATTCCAACCACTGATCAGTATTGATTAGACTTATACGAACGTTTGTAGGGGGTTGAATGTGTTGTTAATTGATGTATGTAAAAGGAAGAAAAAGCGTGGCTATCTAGAGGGCTGTGAAGCCCTTAAGTAGTGTCCCGCGCACGGGCCACCAACAACGAAGGTCGTTGTTGCCACAGTTCAGTTGGCAGTATTCGCTTCGATGGCAAGGTACCCCAGAGAGAACGACAAGGCGTCGTTGAGCGGTTCAAGACGGACCCGAGCATTCGCATCATGTTGCTCACACTATCTTGTGGCGCCGTTGGGTGAGTCACCGATCCATGATTTATTTTTCAGACTCAATCCTCCTCTGCTTCGTGGCTGACATTTCTTATGCAAAGGTTGACTTTGACTTGCGCTTCTCGTGCTTATCTCATAGAGCCTCACTGGTATCTACATACTATTCCTCTCTTACTGGCTCCTCCCTATTTCTTAGGCATTGACCAATATTTCCAGGAACCCAAACCTTGAAGAACAAGCTCTCGCAAGAGTTCACCGCATCGGCCAAACACAAGAAGTGACCACTATTCGTTTTTATATAAAGGACTCGTTCGAGAAGGTGAGAGATCGCCCAATATGCTGCTAGCTATGGGACCCATGTTGACGATAGCCATTGTTCTTTTGCAGCAAATCATGGAACTTCAAGCCACGAAGAAGCAGTTGGCAGGCGTTCTCCTCTCTCCACATGATGGCGAAGGGCCAGATGACAATCTTGGAGCTCTTCATGTATGTGTCCCCAAACGCCACTGTCAAGATACATACATTGTTACTGACCCGAAGCTAGAAATTGAGGTCTCTGCTCTGAGCTGGCTTTTCCATCTGGGAAAGGTGGACTTGGATCTGTCAAGCTGTAGATATCTCAGTGTAGTCAGGTTTTACATGGGTTCTTGCAGTTTTTTTTTTTTATAGGTGCTTCATAATAGAATTATCTCCCTTTTGTTTATATACAAGCTCTCCGTCACTACTCAGATGGCGTAACCACCCGAAGCCAGCTGTCTCGGCTCGCCCGAGGCCTCAAACGTGCCGTTCGGGAGAAGCCTCAGGGCCTGCGACGTCGACTGGCCTGGCGCCACCCACTCGACGACATGACCCAGGCTGGCCATGTACGCGGTGGTCTCGTTGTCGTAGGCGTACTCAAACGAGACGTAGTTGGGGCTCAGCTGGTCGTGCATCCTGGGCTCGAGCAGGGCCTCGTGCGAGGTCATGTTCTGGTCGATGGCGTGGTGGATGACCTGGGCGGTGGCGGTGATGATGCGCGAGCCGCCTGCAGAGCCGGAGATGAAGAAGAGGCCGCCACCAGGGTACTCGACGATGGTGGGGGAGATGGAGGAGAGGGGGCGCTTGCCGGGGACGATGTAGTTGGCGACGCTGGGGGAGTAGCCGAAGGCGTTGGTCGAGCCTGGGGTGGAGAAGTCGTTCATCTCGTTGTTCAGGATGACGCCCGTCTCGGGGACCATGACCTGGGAGCCGAAGATGGTGTTGATGGTGGTGGTGATGGACACGGACAGGCCGCTGTGGTCGGCGGCCACGACGTGGCTGGTGCCGTGGTCGTTGAGCACCTCGAGGTTGTCCGGGTCATAGTAGCTGACGTTGTAGGTCGTGTAGTTGGAGATCTTGGAGCGGATCTCGGCGGCGGTGGCCTCGGAGAGCATCTCGGCCTGGTACTGGGACATGTTGGCCACAAAGGACGGGTCTCCGAGGTTGGTGCGCATTCCATAGGACCACCGCATGGCCTCGTCCAGCCTGTGGGTGGTCAGGTTGACCTGACTGGGGTCGCCAAAGCCCTCGAACCCGTTGACAATGTTCAGGATCGACAGTGCGACCTCGCCGCCGGAGGGCGCGCTGCAGCTGGTGAGCTTGTAGCCCCTGTAGTCGACGCTGACGGGATCCCGAAGCTCGACGGTGTAGTTGGCCAGGTCCTCGACGGTCATGGTGCCGTTGGCAGCCTGGATGGCGGCGATGGTGGCCTCGGCGATGGCGCCCTTGTAGAAAGCGTCGGCACCCTCGTTGGAGATGGTCTCGAGGGTGTCAGCGTAGCGCTTGCGGGTCATGACCTGGCCCTGCTGGAGCAGCGTTCCGTTGGGCGCAAAGTCGATGGCCCACGTGGGGTCGCTGACCAAAAAGTCGCCGTCCACAGAGGCGAAGTACCTGGCCGTGTCTGCGGTGACCTCGAAGCCATACCGGGCCACGTCGACGGCGGGAGTCATGACGGTCTTCCAGGGCAGCACGCCGTACTTGTTGTGGACGTATTCCAGCCCACGCAGCTCACCAGGCACACCGCTGCCTGATCATCAGCAAACTTGTCCATGGCATGAAGAAGGGTCCACTCAGGGGATGCCCGAGAGCACAAGAGACTTACGCAGCCAGCCCTCCGTACAGGCTGAGGTCCGTGTCGTTGACATACATGTCCTCGTAGTAGGACGCAGCGGCCGTTTCGCGGAAGTCGATGAACTCATACGATCCATTGGTGCCGCGCACCAGCATGAAACCACCGCCTCCGATGCCAGAGTGGTACATACCAATGACGCCGACACAGAACGTGGTGCCCACGAGAGCGTCGACGGCGTTGCCACCCTGCTCCAGCAGCTCGATGCCGATCTTGCTGCAGACGGAGCTCTCGGACGCCACAGCACCCAGCTTGGGGATGTCGGTCGAGTTGGCATCGAAGAAGGCTGTCGGCACGGCAGAGACGAGCTGGGACAGACCCAGCAGAAGGAGCTGGGCTCCTGCAGCAGCACGAAGGACGGCCATGACGGAGGAGGAGGAGGAGGAGGCCAGACGAGAGGATGCCTAGGCAGGGCGTGCGGAGGTGAGGGAGAGGAGGGAGGAGGAGGCTGCAGGGTGAGCTGAGGAGAGGGGTGAGGAGGGAAGCAGTAAGTATTTCAACCATGGCCCAGAAAGACGAAGAGGATGGAGCCGGCCTGCAATATCAAACCTCCATTATGCCTCGCAGATCATCTCCTCCCCTGCGCCTGCAGCTAGCGTCGTGATATTACCGTAGTACCACATTTCTGGGATCGCCTGGAGGGGCGTCAGGGCCTTTCTCGGCACATTTTTACCAATTCCATTCTGTCTCTAGAACAATTTCCTCCTGGTCGAGAATACTACGTAGTATAACGCCAAGCTCGCGTTACTGCAGGTAACCGGCAGAAGATGCTTGCTTATCAGTGGACCGGCCCCAGGTTTTGTCAAGGGGGCTTCTTGGGGGGAAGGAGCTCTCCACACATGCAAGGGGGCCCACAACGGCGCGCCGACTGATCGGAACGGAGGCAGGCGCAACTGAGGACGTTGTACTTTGGACATAATAGTACGATTACTACGTGCTAAGAGAAAACGGTCATGCTAGGGGCGGCAGTAAAGTCTAGTCGATTCTCAACGGCTCGTGAATGAGAAATCTGAGGCTCATCTCACCGCGGATGGACCGTTGACCTCTGACAAAATCGTCAGCAATACTATCACCGTCTTCACACACCCGAACATTCCGCAAGTCTAGACTCTCGAAAGAGTCCCATGGGTTTCCCTTCTAGGTATTTGTGTCCTATCATGACCCGGAATGCCCAGCACTTTGATCCATTCATGCTGACCCACAGGTTCGTCTGATATCGATACCCGGGGCCCTCGTCACCAACATGGCGATCATCGGATCTCGTAATCTGCCCTGTTTTTGGATGATTAGGGTCAACGGCCTGCGGGTCGACCCGTCAAGCTCTATCACTTACATACAAACATACTCTTAGTAGTAGTGCACGCTCTTACTCCAGTGTGTCTTCTCTGACCAGGTCGACTGATTCCCCTCTCAAGGGGCTGGCTTGACCTTGCCAGGTGGTTGGTTTTATACGACAAAGCCTCATCATATTCGTTGCTGTGGCTGAAGACCCACATAGCCAACTGCCATGCCGCTAACCTCCTGAGCGAGTAATTAGTATGCGGACTTGCGGCTCAACCAGCACAACTGGCCCGAGATGATACCTGGTTAGGGGTGACGATTCTGCCAAAAAAACCGCACAAGGATAGAGTTTGGCTGTACAATCTCTGCACCTATGGAGATACAGCGGCTCCACAATGCCCGGCATGTGGGGCTCGCCGGCGAACTGTAATTCTATGGGAATAGATTTTATACTGCGTACCTGCATGTCTGGGCAATAGCTCTGTAGAGACAAATGATTGCATAAGGGATATGATAGTTGATAGAGTTTGTGATACCCAGTCCTTGGCTGGTGAAAGCCTCTTCCAATACCTGCGGCAGCATTATAAGAGGAGAGTGCAGGCATCGGGACTATTGAATGATTCGGGCGGATAGCGTACGTGAGTAGGTGAATTAGCATATTTGACAAAGCAAACAGGGCATAGGCACAATGTGACTTCGAAATTGCAGAGTGCTCATCTCATGAACGATGTGAGCTCGACATGTCGTACAACCTGGCTGGGGGAAAATAAGAAGAAGAAAAATTATCACCGTGTCCCAAAATATGCCTGACAGATCACATTCGATCCTGGACTCGGGTGCGTCTATTACGACGAGAGGGTATTGTTCCAGATACTCTCCACTGTCACGCGACCCTGCCAGCCAGAAGACTCCCTCTTGCCTATAACATTATAGCCCACTGATTTCGACTCGCCCTTGCGCAAGAAGAAACCATTTGCATCAAACGTAACAATAGTATCTGATGAATCATCGGGGTTCAGGGCGAGCCAGGTCCAAACGCTGTTGCCCGCCTGGGCAGTGATGGTGAACTGCTTCTGCGCCTCATCATATTGAACGCTCAAGCCAGGATCCTCTAAAGATGCGCTTGAGAGGGGAGCCGGTGTCCAGTGATTTTCATGTGTGAACGTCTTTGTCGCGTTGGTGTTGACCGGCGTGCCAGTCGCCGTTAAATTCGCTACGAATATCGCATTGGCGGCGTTGGCAGACGTGTTTGCAAAGACTTGGTTGATGTCAATAGTCGCCAGCAGAGTGCTGTTCAGCGGCCCAATCGTGAAGTCTGCTGTCCTGGATCCGGAGATCCCAGAACCCGTTGACAGCGCAAGCTCGTTCCCTGACCAGTCCAGCCAAGCCATGCTGATGGTCCCGGTTGTTCCCGTCCAGAGATCACTCACGACATACACATCGAGGAGGCCAGAGCTCACATTCCAGACCGGCGCGACGACTACCTCCTGATAGATGTCTTTCGCCACGTAATGGAGGACCTTCCATCTCCCGTCGTACTCGATGCCCGCCCAGGTCGGCGCTTGCCAGATGTCCTCGAGCTGCCAGTACAGGCTGCCCAGCTGTCTCTCGGGCCGTCCTGAGCCAGCCCTGTAGAACTCGATCTGGGCCTTATAAAAGTCCGCCTGAAATATCTGTGTTGTGTGGATCCAGCTGCTGAAGTTGGCGATGGGATCTGTCTTGTTGGGGGTCGGGTAGTACATCTGCGCCGCGATGGTCATCTCACCCATGCCCTTGGTCGAGTTGGCATAATTGTCGGTGGAGAGGCCGCCTGCCGGGTAGTGGTGATTGCGCAGGAGGATCGTGGACGAGTTGAAGTGGAGCTCGTCCTCGGGGAGTACAGGACGCCAGGTGTCAACGCTCGGCATGCTGTGGAAGCCGAACTCGTTGGCGAAGCGGCCCTGGGGGTAAGTGGTGACGTCGAAGGCTTGAGAGGCGTTGTAATTGTAGTGGTCGGTGTCACCGTAGATACTACCTGCCGTGACATTATTATAGCGTTCTACGATGGGTATCGGGTTGCTGAAGTTCAGAGTAAGATAGCCGTTGGTCGTACTTGACGGGATGTAGGTGATACTGTGGGAATTGCCGTAGACAGCTGGGAGTAGCGTGTTGATGAATAGAGTCTCGTACTCGTGCAGGTACCGGTCGTACTCGTCTGGTGCCTGCTCTTGGACCAGTGCCAGCTCCAGGTTCTCCAGCTCGTTTCCCCCAGCCCAGAGAGCCAGCGAAGGGTGGTGGTTGATGCGTCGGACTTGGTAGTTGGCCTCCTGCCTCGAATTCTCCAAGAAGTCTGTGTTGACTGGGTACAGAGCGTCACCAAACTCGAACTCGCTCCACAGTAGAATGCCCATCTCATCTGCAAGGTCGTACATGAAGTCAGGCGAGTATGCCCCGCTCGCCCACACCCGAAGCATGTTTTGGTTCCCGGCAATGACTGAAGAAAATAGCTGGCTGATTCTCTCTTGTGTAACGCGTGGCCAAAAAGGCATCGGGGGGGATGAAATTGGAGCCTTTGGCGTAGAACTCGTGGCCATTGATCTCGAAGTGCCCTTCATCCTGTCAGATCGCCTTGAAACCTTAGCTAGGGGAAGCCCGCAGAGCACTTACAGTTGTTACCCGGTGCGATGCCCTGGTCAAGCTGTTCGTCGGTGATCACGCCCTCGTTCAGCACAATTGTCCTAAATCCGGTTCGCTTGCTCACTGAGGCCAGCACCGTACCCGACGCCGAGACAATGTCTACGGTGATGTTGTATAAGTTTTGCTCGCCCAGTCCCGATGGCCACCAGAGCTTGTAGTCTTGTCCACCAAGGACTGCCGTACCAGTGATGACATCTCCGGCATTCTGAATGTTGTCCAAGTTTCCGCTGCTCACGGTGTGGTTTGTGCCCGGATCAACGACAGCATACCTCATCGTTGCACCATCCGGGACTGTGTTCAAAACATCCACGCTTGCGTTGAATATCCAGTCGGCGGCCTGGGCAGGAGGCAGATTCGGAAGTTGACCTACGCGGTAAATGTCATATATGGAGTTTCTCACGGCCAGCTCGTCGGGCTTCAGCTCCAAAACCCAGGCCTTCTGCCATATGCCAGAGGGTGCGAACGCAGGGCCCCAGTCCCAACCGAAGTCTGACTGCTCCTTGCGAATGAAGGGCCTGTGCAGGAACTCGAATAGGCCCTCAACGGTCCACGGCCAAGTTTCGGCACCGGGTTGTGCGGCGAGATAGTAAGCTGTGCCAGGTGCACTATAAAATTGGACCAGCAACTCTGGGCTGCTGTCTGTGGTACACGAAGCAAGGGCCGTGGAGACGTCGAAGAAGTATTGCCTGAACTGATTATCTGTGCTGGCAATAAACTGACCACAGAGCCAGACGCTTGCAATGGTATCGAGGCCGTTAAAGAGGAGGTAGGTCGTGAGGTTTGTGCCGCTGTCGCGTACAAGGTCTGTGAGGTTGGTGGTATAGTTCCAGTCGGCCCATGCCACCCAACGGAGATTGAAGTCATTGAGCCCATAGTACGGGTCCCCAATGACTTGCCCGGCGTACAGATCCAAGTGGACGTGAGAGGGGACCTTGCCAGGGAGGGAGATGTTGTAGGGTGTGTTGGACAGCGTCCATTTTTGCTGGGACAGGTCGACAATATTACTGGCCACAACTTGGTGAATGCACGGGAGCTGCGAGAGGCCCAGCAAGGACACCTGGAGGCTTGGGCTGACGATCATGGTCTTGTGTGCTGTTGGCCCAGGATTAGGGAAGTAGCTTGAGCTGTGAACTAAGTCGCCGTCAAGTGGCGTGCTTGACGAGCGGCAGTGCCTTTGCGGAACTTGACTATTTCAAATTAATGGAATATGTCAGGTAGAGGAGGACGTTGCCTGGCCAGTCTTGAGGATCGAGGATATTTCAATAGGCAAGAGATATCTTCGATCAACGCTTGGGGTTGAGTCTCGGTGAGGCCTTGCCCGCCTCCCGCCCACTTTTTACGATATACGACCCCTCATCCCAGAATGATTAACCCGCTCGCGCCTGCCTCGTTTGCCATGATGTCAAAACTGAGCGGAGAAGCTGCGAGGTAACGTTCACGATTTCCCCAAAATGGTCTTAATGGCTCCACAATGCCGAAGGCTAACCTGGTACGGGTACTATAACGCGATGCTGACCAAGTGCCGGTCCTACAGTAAGACCTTCAGCTACCGACTTGATTGCCATTGCATGCCTTTGTGGGTATTGTGATCATTCCTGGTCTTGAACTTCCAAGACATAATGACCCGCCCCCCGCCCCGGACCGGAACAGAGGGAGAAAAAAAACCTGTTTATTTCTTCCCCCTTCCCCTATTCGCAATACATAAGCCAACTCTTCTCGAACGCTTCAGAACATGACCCTGACTTGGACTTTCCCTGGTGCTTTTACGTAAGTCTGTGTCTGTACTACAATCACCCCCAAAATAGAAATCGGAATGCCGCTCGAATTACTCCTGCATTCTGAATGCTGGATATCACAGCTTGAGAAGCCAGCCGTCGCCGTTGTGGACAACGTCGAGATGTTGTCGATCAGTTATAAAAGGCGAATTTGGGTTGTTGGCTTAGCTAGGAAGGAGACAGAGTCTATGAGGCCTTGGGCCTTCGCTGCCTTTACCTTGCGAGACTGGAGCTGAGCGAGAACTCCGCACAATCTGAACGACAGTGGCAGCCATGCTGGTACCTTTCACCAGAATAACCCTCGTTGCAAACGAAGTAAGCTCAAGTTATCAAAGAAGATGACGGACAGAGGCTAAGGGTTTTCGAATGTGCTGTTGAAGGAAGGAGAGATAGACATGGCAAGTCAGAACTTACAGGCCAAAGCTCTGGTTGTTGAAGCCGGCTCCTTATAAAAATGTAGAGATGGCTGCAGAGCCAGAAGGCACATTTCACAAGTGCCCTGTTGAGAGCAAGTTCTCTAGAACTCTTGGCTGGTAGACCCTTCTTCACTGGGCTTTCCAAGAATATATTATATTAAAAGCGTTCACACAAACAACAACACCAGGTCCCGAATCCGTGCATCTGTAACGCCAGCTCACCCGACCCCACAACAATATCCAATTACTCCTTTCTCCTGACGGTTATCCTAGCGACTTTCGCTGGTCTACAGTACTAGGATTACAATCAAAACTTACAACCAATCGACAGTACCATGGCTGCCAGTGCCACGGCTGCCGATACTGGTGTAGCGCTGCGTCACCCCAGACCGGTTCTCCATTCTTTCAGAAACTCCCCTTGGAGACGCGAAGGGACATCTACTGTCTCGCCTTGCTCGTTGACAATACACCATGGGTGATAGGCGATGAACCCACTTGTTCAAGGCTCTTCTTCACAGGCGAGTACAATCATGATTGGATCGTTGCCAATCCTAACTGCTTGGGCATCTTATTGGCCTGCAGGAAGATGGAACAAGAGGTGACTGCTCTGCTGTACCACCACGTTGAGATTCGATTATCGCCGTTGTTATGTGTGGAGAGTCAACTTATGCGCATCACCCGGAACTACCTCCAGAAGGTCGAGATATTTACCATCTCTTGGGATTTCCGAAGGAAAGACGAGGTTCTCTCTTCTTTGCCTCCTAAGTCGAACCTTCAAGTCGAATTTGCGGGCCCACGACGAGCAATGGATGCGCTACGAGCATTGCAATGGGCCGGCGCGAGAATCCACACGGTTGTTCTTAAAGCCCCGTGGCACGACTCTGAGTGTACCATGGAGGGCAGCATGGGGCCTATCATCGTGAGCCGGTCGACTCTCCAGAGGGTTCGCAACCTCGAATTTTTTCCTTGGCCATACGTCCCGGACTTTCTCGAGCAGCGGGTGGAGCGCGTGCTGGGGAAGAGAGTAGAAGGTCTGCACGCAAATGTTCAACGGCGGGTTTCCACCGCGCTGAATTTCGAGATTGTTCGACGGGCTCGCTGCTGTTTCCTCCAGCTTATCAACCCAGCTCCGCCCACCGAGCCCCCGCAGCCTCTAACGGGCCAAGAATGGGACAAGCTCCTGACGGCTTGGGATACGAGCGTCCGCGGGTCGCTTCTGGAGGGATCCCGGGACACGGTGCGGTCCTGTAGCCCATTACGGAACCCTCATGCCTTGAATGGGATTGACGAGAACGGCAATAATTGGAGGACGCGGAACCAGCTCAGAGAGGAGGGTCGGAGGAGAGGGTCGCCGCCGCCGCCGCCGCCACCGCCACCCACTGAACAGGAGGAGGTGGAGGTAATCAGGAACGTGTGTGAGAACATATTGGGTTTAAGCCTAACAGATATGCCAGGCGGCAGATGGGAGTCATGGTATGAGCGTTGAGTTGCTGTTAGCGGTCTAAGACTAAGCTTGGGTGTGCTAAAAGGCATTGCTTTCTAATGTTGACAAGGAGAGAAGAAGCATGGGTAAGGATAGTGATACTGGCAAAAACAAATAGAGAGAAGAAAAATAGAGGGAATGAAAAAAAAAGAGACAGAAAAATGGAGGTCGACAATGGATGCTGCATATGCGCATAGCGATACTAAGTTAAGGTCGAGGATCGCATATTAATCAAGCTTTCATGCAGTCTTTTGAACCATTGATGAAAATGGAGTCAAGTAGTTTTGGAGAGAAATACTCACTATTTTGCTCATGCTTGTACCTATCATATGGCATTTGGAATGTATTGACCCAGAAACAAGATCATTGCTTCCAAGACTTTTCTGGGCCCACTGTCCATAAAAGTATGCTCCCTTTCCTGCTCTGCGACAACTTGTCTCATGGCTTCCCAATGAGGATCTTGAAGCGAGCCTGGGAGAATTAAGGTGACGTCACCGTGCTAGGGCAGGACCTGGTGGTGGTGACGGCAAACATCATAAAAAATGGCAGCACAGCTTAATCACCACAACTTGATTCCTACAAAAGAGTTCCCAGCCCTACAACCAACCTAAATAGACTTTACATATATATATTTATATAGACTTGACAACCCGATGATCACGTCACATCCATATTCTTGTCTCAACACCATCCAGCCCTTCGACTCTTCCTTGGCAGGCGCGCGTCCACTGATCCTCTTCTTCTCTTCTCTGCCTTGACCAGAAGGGCCATCCCTCGCCCGAGCTAGGCCGAACATCATGGGCGGTGCCAACTTCTTTCCCACGGGGTTCGTGGCTGTCATATTGATTCTCATCAGCGGCTACGCCCTAATGCAGTCCCTCACCTCGATCGCAAACATCAAAAAGTACGAAGACAAGGCGGAGAAGGCGGCGGAATGGAGCAGTACAGCTGAGAAGCGGCTTTGGGACACACGTTACACCATTGGAACGGGCCTCGTCTCTGTGAGTAGTCAATTCTTGTCCGGTGGTGCAGACAGTAAGGCGTGAGAGATGCTAATGCAATTCTGAAAACGACAAGTGTCTGGTATCCCTCTCCACGGCAGTGGCGTACTGCATCCTCGTCCCAGGCGGCGACGGTGTGCTGGCTGCGCCCTGGCGGACCATCTGGCCGGCGCTTCTGTCCGTTGTCCTTCGCTTTGGATCGGCTAAGTACATGCAGGATTTCTGGGCGACGAAGGCCAAGATGCCGATGCTGGACGAGTACAATGCTGCCATCTCCCAGAGTATGGACGTGATTGGTTTTCTGGATGTGCTCTCGGTGGGGTGGGGGATCATGGCGGTGTTGAAGTTGCTCAGGCTTTGAGTTTGAGAGGGAAAACAGAGGGGATTACGGGTCGTAGGGACCGTTTGCCCTCCTCCCCGAGAGGATTTCCGCCTCTCCGTCCTCCCTCACGAGATAGATGTCTTCGTGGCGAACGCCAAAGCGATTCTCGAGGTAGATCCCGGGCTCGTTGGTGAATGTCATCCCGGCCTGGAGACGGACACCAGAGTTCCACTTGTTGAGGTATGGAGACTCATGGGCTATTTCATATTAGTACTCATCATCATCATATAGAGATATGTGTAGCCCGAAAGAACCCTAACCTTTGATGCCTATGCCATGTCCTAATCGGTGCGTGAACGCATCTCCATAGCCAGCATCCTCGATGACCGTTCTCGCAGCGATGTCGATGCTTGCGGCTGTGGCGTTGGGTCTGAAGGCTTGGGCTGCTGCGGTCTGAGCATTCAGGACGATGGCCCACACGCGTAGCTTCTCAGCCCGCAGGTCTGGGTCCGGTGGCGTCCACCCCGCATCTCCCAGCTCTGTCTGGAATCCAAGCATGCCTTTCAGTATCAACAGGATACCTCCACCATGGCACGCATGTCGTTTCTCGGGCGGATCAATGAAGAAACTCCGACAGATATCAGAGGAATAGCCCAGGTAGTGCGCACCGACATCGATCACGACCATACTCTCATGTGTCAGCTTCTTCCACCCGGTCACAAACCCGCCGTGAGGAAGCGCGCCGTGTTCCTCAAACAGCACGATATTGAAGAATAGCTCGAAGCCGACCGACAGCAGCACACTGTTCAAGATGTCCGTCACCTCGTTCTCCGTCAGCCCGGTGACGAGACAGGGCCGCATCGCCCGCACGGCCTCGACAGTGCCGGTGTTCACGGCGCGCAGCAGCTCCACCTCTGCGGCGCTCTTCTGCTGGCGCACCAGTTCTACGGCCGGGTTGAGACCCACCGTCTTGAAGCCGGCGCCGGCGAGCCCGCGGACGATGTAGTCACGGATTTCCTCGTCCATCATGAGCGTGGGCTGGTGGTCTAGGTCTCTGAAGAGGTGCGACTTGAGGAGGGTGGTGTACGGGTCCCAGTGTTCCTCCCAGACCACGATGTCCAGCTCGGGATTGCGGCTAGGGATGCCAAGCATGCGCACGCGGCCTTCCTCGAAGTGTGGCGAGAGGAAGGCTGTCTTGGCCTTGATGGTTCCTGTCGTCGTGTCCAGTGTGCCGGGCGAGACGATCATTAGGAACGGGCGCTCTTCTGGCTCCCATGGCTCCCAGTCGGTTTGTGAGATATTCCCGTAGTATCTTGAGGGACAATAGTCAGTCACATTTCATACTATTGAAAATAATGAACGGTTGTATTTGAGTGGTCATACTTACTGAAAGGTATAGCCTGGCTCAAGCACAAACGCGTCTACGCCTGAAGCTGCGAGAGCCTGCGCCAGACGATCCCGTCGCTCGATGAACTCTTCTGCCGTGATTGGCTTGGCAGCGTTGAGAAAGGACAGGTTCTGGTGGAGGTTGCTGACGGCGCAACTCTGCACTCTCTCGACGACTGATGGCCTGGAATGTAGGGTGGGTGGGAGGAGAATCTCTCGGAAATTGAGCAAGGCGAGCAGACACACCGCACCGACCAGGCCGACGATGTGGCGAGGCCAGATGCTAAGCTGATGCCTGCTCTGGGTTACTGTTGTTGTGTGTTTCTCCATGTTGCTCACAGTCTCTTGGTGGAAGACTAAGGGAGTTTTTCCCGCGGTCAAGTCGTCAGGTGAAGAGGTCTTGGACAGGGGCGGATCGACGGGCATTTCCCCGCGATGCTACAGCATTTACGCCATGCAACGTGGGGCTTGATCCTGGGCGCAGCCGGTAAATAGATAGATAACGGCTTCTGAGACGCATCCCATGGGCCATAGTTTTAGCCTTGCACCTTTTATTATGACTTCCTTTCACTTCCTTTCATATATATACGGAGCATTAATTGGTCAGTGAATAATGCCCGTTCCAAAACTTATATATTCACTTTTTTCTAAAATCAATGTCTTATATGAGCACTAATCATATCCGACAACGTCCCTAGCAGATCTTGGTTTTCTCTCCCATGTAAGCAACGCACAAAGAAAAGTCACAGCACAGAAACACAACATTACCGAGAACTGCTCCCGATATCCCTCGTCATATACCTGCCGGACTGCCTGACGCGTCGACTCGGGGAGCTGGTTGATATAAGCCACAGAGTCGGAAATCTGTGCCAACTGTTCCGCATCGAGGATGAGGGCGAGCCGCGGCGAGGTGTAATTATTTAGGACCGTAGCACTGGCAACAGGTTAAGTGTCTTGGGACAACCAGCGATCTGGGAACATGACAGGAACAAGCTCTTTTGACATACCTAATCGCCAGTCCAATCGTCCCACCCAGCACGCGGATCTGCGTGACGGCCGCCATCCCGACAGCCATGTGCTCCCTGCTCACGACCAGCGGCACAAAAATAACCAGCGTCACCAGCGTCATGCCGAAGCTAAACCCCATAACCGCCTCGTACCCGTATAGCGCCGCGTCGCCTCCCAGTCCCGAGCTCGCGAGGCCCACGCCGATGAGCTGCAGCGCCGCGCCCGTCGCCACCAGGTAGAACGGCGGCAAGAACCTCTTGCTCACCAGGAACCCGCTCACAGCGGTCGCGACAGGCGACAATAACAGGAGCGGCAGCAGGCGGATGCCCGCCTCGAATGCGCTCGCGCCATTGACCGCCTGGTACCGCTGCGGCAGGTTGATCAGCACCGTCATGAATGGTGGGCCGGTAAAGAGGCCAGCGAGGACCAGCCCGACGAAGAGGCGGTTCTTCATGAGGTGCAGCGGGAAAACGGGCTCGGAGACGACATGTTCGCGCCCGACGCGGGCTTCCCACCCAACGAAGGCGAGCAGGGATATGACACCGACGACGATAGAGGCGATGATCGGGGCGCTAGACCAGGCGTAGCGCGACCCGGCTTCCTCGAAGCCGAAGGCGAGGAGGATGGAGGCGGCGAGGAGGAGGAATGCGCCTAGGAGATCGAGGCGCGCGAGTGAGGTGCGGGTGAACTTGTGGCGGAGGCGGATTGCTGCAGCCGGGGTTCCCTGATGAGGGAAGTGCGTGGGCATGATGAATGCAACTAGGGCTGTTGCTATAGCGCCCGCCGGTGCACTTGAAGGGGGGCGGGGGAGAGAGAGTCAGCAGGAAATGGAAGGGTTTATGGGCTTGGAGGAGACGGACTTGAGGAGGAAGACCCAGCGCCAGGAAGAACCGTCGTTTATCACGCCACCGAGGATGGGACCAAGCACAGAGGAGAAGACCTGCACTAGAGAGACGAGGGAGACATATGTGCCCCATTTCTCCTTGGGTACCATCTCTGGGTTGATTACCGTCACCATGGCGTATATCCCAGCACCACCGACGCCCTGGAGGGCTCGAAAGATGATGCTGTCCCTGGTCAGCGTCGGGGAAGTCACTTGAGCGGGCAAACTACGCACAGATCCAGCATATTGGAGATAGAGCCGCATACGATGGAAAAGATGGTGAAGAAGCCCAAGCCGATGAGGAGCATGAACTTCCTCCCGAGGATGTCACTAAACTTGGCATAGATGACGAGGAACCCGGTATAGGTCAGCAGGTAGGAGACGACCACCCAGTCTCGCTGATCGAAGCCGCCCAAGGCGTTTGTTATGGAGACGAGAGAGGTGCTGACGATCGTCGTCTCCAGAGTCGAGAGGAGCAGAGACAGGCAGAGACTAAGGAGACAGAGATGAGCATACGCGCGACACGAGAAGGAACAGCAACAGAGGCTCACAGACGCGAATGTTAGGAGGTAGAGCTTCCATCCTGTGAGATAGACCCGTGGAACCTCATCACTGGGGACAACAGTAGTATCTGCAGGTATCTCGTCCTCGATAGTCATAGGCGCCGGTGCAGCAGCAGGAGTTGTGGGTAAGTCAGTATTGGACCCTGCTGCCGTGATCTCGGTGGACCTCCGCGTGGTGGTGGTCCTTGAAGCGTCGTCTGGTATGGAACGGCCTGCTACCGAGGGCCCCGTCATGTTGGGGTTCCCGTTGGGTGCCATAGAAATGGTGTGAGAACGATGAATGGACTGCAGCTCGCTCGCCTACAACTATTAACATCCGATGAGGTGGTGGTCAGGAGTGGCGGAGAAGGGCTTTCCTGACCATTCATACAGCAACAGCCTTAGGAAATTCTGTGGCATTATGGCGAGATTGTGCCGTACCATATGCAGAAGGAAAAGGACAGTCTGTCCATAGACGTTGGAAGCCAGATGGATCCAAACCCTGGGCCAAGCCAGAATCGAGCAGGCCTACATGAGCTTGGACACAGACCCTCCAGGACCAATGGCAGAAGTCTTGGTAGAGAAGACTACGGTCGATATGGCTCGCCAGCGCTCGCTAAACAGCACGCTCCGAAAGGACGTCGTTGTGGGCAGAAACCGCCAAACACTCTGTGCAGAGCAGCGTCAGCAGCGTGGGACGGCCACTACACATTACAAGTATTCGCTATGGCACAGGCCTGTCGAGTGAAGGTGTTTGCTGTCGGCAGCTTAGTCAGGATTCCTAGCGGCAGAGCTCCCCAAGCCTACACCTGCCGTTCCTGAGGATCGCCCACTGTCGGATTTGAGGATTACCACCTACTCCAAGTCCGACACCTCGGCTCGTCCTGAACCACGCGCTCCGACCCGGACATACTGCCAGCGACTCGAACTTAACAAAGACATGTTCCTTGCTTACGTGACGCGGGTGTATCGTGTATGATACAGACGTCTATATCCGAACGATCTGACCTTCCCATTGCAAGACTGACTATGATCATGGATACCCACCTGCAGTCAAGCGATCAGTACGGGAGACGAAGACCGCACAGACATTTACCCAGGACAGTGGCGTGGATATAAATACGAATCACCGGTCGTGCAGACAAGAAAGCCTAGTGCGCAAGATGTCTACTTATCACCTAGTTACAACTAGATCTACTACACCCAGCAAGCGAGGCCGTATCAGCATCTCACACTGAATTCCTTACCTGCCGCTCTCACAGAAGGCCACCTATCAACATGTCTCTCTCCGGCAAGGTCATCATCATCACTGGTGGCAGCAAAGGAATCGGGAAGGCCATCGCCCAGCGGCTGGCTAGTGACGGCGCCTCTGTCGTGATCAACTTCTCCAGCGACGCGGCCGCAGCAGAGCAGACGGTGAAGAAGATAGGCGCGGACAAGGCCTACTCTGTGCAGGCCGACCTTGGGTCCGTGGGTGGGGTTGAGAAGCTCGTCAAGGCTACGGTCGACAAGTTTGGCAAGGTCGACGTTGTGATTCCCAATGCCGGCGTCATGTGGATGAAGACGGTCGAGTCCACCTCAGAGGCGGACTTCGACAGGATGTTCGCGCTGAACGTCAAGGGCCCATATTTCCTGGTCCAGGTCCGTGTTGTGTCATTGCCACCGCTCTGCCGACCTTCACAGCACAATAGCCGCTGCTGACTCACAAATATAGAAAGCCGTCCCCTATATGGCACCTGGCGGTCGGGTGATCTTCGTCAGCACCGGCATCAACAGGGCGACGACCGTGATGCCACCGTATACCCTCTATGCCGCCACGAAAGGTGCCATTGACCAGATGACCCGCACCATGGCAAAAGACCTAGCCACCAAGGGGATTAACGTCAATGCCATCGCACCAGGCCCCACGGAGACGGAACTGTTCATGAACGGGAAGAGCGAGGCGCTGGTGGAGGGCATCAAGAAGAGCAGTCCCTTCAACCGGCTTGGCCAACCTGGAGATATCGCCAATGTGGTTGCGTTCTTGTGTGGCCAGGACAGTGGCTGGGTCGCTGGACAGGTGATCCATACGAACGGCGGGGCATTTGTCTAAATCGGAAAGAAAGAGAAGTGGAGAAGAAAAAAATAAAGAAGGAGAGAAATTCCCGGAGATAATAATCATATTGGTATCCTGCTCGGGGCCGAGATACTGCTGCATACTTGCGTGGTGTACCGTGGTAGGTGTTGTTGCTATCACTTCATGGCAGTATCAGCCCTACCCGCTTTTGCTGCCTTATGTGAGGATCGAAATTCTATGGTACATTCCCCATGCAAAAAGCCCAAGGCACCGTACCCACTCAGAACGATGCAGTCCCACAATAACAATTGCATGCATATGTATAGCAGCAGGTTCCTGTGGGCTAGCGGTGCCAATCGGCTGCCACAGCGCTGTTAGGGAGTAAGGAGGAGAGGATGAGGGGGGCGCAGGAACATTCAGGCGGGTCTCCAAGCGGGCAAGGGATCTTTTTTCGAGGGTTGGAAACAGTACCCAACCACTTAACAACAACCACCCCGTCTTCAGGTCGTGGTCCTCTGCAATTTGAAGGCCGTGTGCGCCTTCGGCCCCCTTTATCAAATCTCCTGTCCTCCCCCCCTGTCTTTTGGGTAGTAGACCTTATCCCCGGACCCCATTTGGATCGACTGAATCTAATTTTAGAGATCGTTTGCTAACTCGTAGCTTTTGTGTGTACAGTCCGGCTCCGGCGGGGAGCTGGTCGCACGTTGTGACGGGGCACCTGGGCAGCGGCCTTTCGGATCTAAAGCTCTTTGAAAAAGAGACAGACAGGAGGAGGAAGAGAAGGGGGGTGGGGGGTTGGGAAAACCCATACAAAAACCAAGGGATGAAGGAGCGCAAGAAAACAGAACATCAGATAACACTCATCTTTCAGACAATGAATGAAATACTATGGTAGACAGACTTCTTTTTAAATTGGTGTTAAGCTTCAATGGGAGCCAACTATCAGAATTCATCGAGGGTCTCCTAGTGGTTACTGCTATTTAGCATGGTAGCACTCTCCAGGGGCTCTCCTTTTCAGCCCCGCTGTGGCACTAAGCAGCTGGGACCTCCTCTCCCTAAAGCCTCCGTGCTGGAGCCGTTGCAGTGTTGACCCCACATCTTGACCTTTTGGAGCCTGGGCCTGGACCAGTTTTCCAGTTTGGGAGGCCTGGTCTGCCCTTGCCGCCTCCCCCCTCCCCTTGGCGGCTGGCCACTGACCCGTCTTACCAAGCAGAGACCACCAAGCAGCCTGACACAGGGACCTGACCTCACCTCACCGCAGCCTGCTGGGTCCCGTCCTGTGCCACCGCTGTACAGCCACCAGCCATCAGCCATCCCGACCCTTTCACCAGACCATCACCACCTTCTCCAACTCCAACTCACCCATCGACGCGCAAGGTCCTTGGTTTTATCAGCATTCTTTCCTTTTCTCTCAGCAAACCAACCCAGCCTGCCAAGTTTTCTATCCCCAGGAACACAAGGCTGTCCATTTTACCATCCTCAATCCCCTGGGCATTGACATCACTTTTGGTGACAACCTCAGCTCATTGGGGCTTATCTTTTCCCATCCTTCTCCTATCGCTTCCTTTCCCCCCTTTCCTGCTTTCTGGTTGTTCACTGGTGTCGCCAGCTGCACATCCCACGACGATCCCTCCCACAGCAGCTGTCGCATCACTGGACTTCCTCTCCCAAGCTCTCCAGACAACTCCTATCCACCATGTCTTCGTGGAAAATCACCGAGAGTAAGTCGGAGTTGGGTACAACATGCTGTAGCGCACCTGATTGTCTCCTGCGCAGCACACACCCTCGCTAGCAGACCGCTTGTCGCTGGCTCCTCTCATGTGGCTGCCTGCCAGTCGTCTCATGCACCGGATCATTCTGCTAACTGCATTTCCCCCTCCTCCAGAGTTGAAGAAGACGCACCTGAGCAGCCCCCTCAGCAGTTTCGGGCGCTCACCCTCCCAATCGACCATCACCGACAAGGATGCAAAGGCGCAACCTCAGAGCGGCCCTAGTGGCACTGCCCCATCACCAACCCCTCCAGACAACAACATCGGTACGATCATCCCACCCATACAACATCCTGTGCTTGAGGGTCAGCTCCATGTACTGACCCAGACCAGCCTCTTCGGAAGCTCTGACACAGACACCTGTCGAATTCGCCCCCAAGCCTGGCATCCTCGTCGTCACCCTCCACGAGGGGGAGAGGTTTCGCCCTGCCCGAACCGCACAAGAACATCTTCAGCAGTCACAGCACCTCTGCATCACAAGGAGGTGGGGCCAGCATCGCCGGTTCTGTACGGACTGCCCCGAACGGCCACAGGCCTAATACCGCTGGTGGCTTCGGCAATGTACCTACCAACCATGGACGTGTGTCTGGCAAGTACATGCCGTATGCTCTGCTCGACTTCGACAAGGTGCAGGTCTTTGTCAACTCGGTCGAAGGCAACCCCGAGAACCCGCTGTGGGCTGGCTCCAATACCCAGTACAAATTCGACGTGTCGCGAGTGACCGATGTCACGGTCCACCTCTACATCCGAAACCCGACGGCGCCCCCGAGCGTCGGCCGTGCCAACGACATCTTCCTTGGTGTCGTCCAGATCAAGCCGCGTTTCGAGGAGAAGCACCAGTTTGTGGAGGATCCCAAGGCGAACAAGAAGGACCGGGAGAAGGCAGCGACCGAGTTTGCAGAGAAGGAGAAGGCCCTGGGCCACAGCGGTGTTCAGTGGGTTCCCGTCGGATATGGACAGGGCGAGCTCAAGATCGGCATCGAGTATGTGGAGAACAGGGCCGGCAAGCTCACCATCGACGATTTCGACCTCCCTCACCGTGGTCGGCAAGGGCAGCTTCGGCAAGGTCATCCAGGTCCGCAAGAAGGATACGAGCCGTATCTACGCCCTCAAGACGATCCGCAAGGCCCACATCATCTCCCCGATCCGAAGTCACCCACACCCTCGCCGAGCGATCTGTCCTTGCACAGATCAACAACCCGTTCATCGTACCCCTCAAATTCACCTTCCAGTCCCCCGAGAAGCTGTACTTCGTGCTGGCCTTCGTCAACGGCGGAGAGCTGTTCCACCACCTGCAGAAGGAGCAGCGCTTCGACGTCAACCGGTCTAGGTTCTACACCGCAGAGCTGTTGTGCGCTCTCGAGTGCCTGCACGGGTTCAACGTCATCTACCGAGATCTGAAGCCCGAGAACATCCTGCTAGATTATCAAGGCCACATTGCACTGTGTGACTTTGGTCTCTGCAAGTTAGACATGAAGGACGAGGACCGGACCAACACCTTCTGTGGCACTCCCGAGTATCTCGCCCCTGAGCTCCTCATGGGCCAGGGTTACAACAAGACCGTGGACTGGTGGACGCTGGGTGTCCTGCTCTACGAGATGCTGACGGGGCTTCCCCCCTTCTACGACGAGAACACCAACGAAATGTACCGAAAGATCCTGGGCGAGCCGCTGCACTTCCCTAGCCACGACATTGTGCCGCCCGCGGCCAAGGATCTCTTGACCAAGCTGCTGAACCGCGACCCGGCGCAGCGCCTGGGCGCAAACGGCTCGGCCGAGATCAAGGCACACCCCTTCTTCCATGCGATTGACTGGCGTAAGTTGCTGCAGCGCAAGTATGAGCCGACCTTCAAGCCCAATGTGGTAAGTGTTACACTCCGCGATCCCGCTGCGACAGAGGAGTACATGTATGCTAAATGATCTCGTCAGGCTGGCGCCATGGACACGGACAACTTCGACCCGGAGTTCACCCGAGAAGCGCCCCAGGACTCGTACGTGGGAGGTGTTCCCCTTTCGGAGACGATGCAGAACCAGTTCCAGGGCTTCAGCTACAACCGCCCGATCGCCGGCCTCGCGGACGGTGGTGGTAGCGTCAAGGACCCTTCGTTCATTGGCAGTGTCACAGGCCGGTAGAGCGAGACGAAGAGATGCCCCAAGATTTGGAATGACGAAAGAAAGCAGGTTGGATGATGGATTTTGCATTTGTACAACTACGAGGGCGCATGACAGCAGCATGCAGGCAGAGTCATGTTGCAATTCACAGGGCATGTACTAGAGGTGATGAGTTAAGGGAGTCCAAATGTCGCAATCAACCATTCATGAGGGAACAGGGGACGGGCGGCCTTGATCACAGCCTCCTCTCCTTGTTGTCCCCTTCTCCCCTGCACATCTTGCTTTGAGCACCACCTTTTCCACCTCACATACTGGAGTTCGGTCTGATTTTTCACTGTCTTCCACTGGCACAGATCTGCAGATGGGGTGTTTTTTTTGTCCTTCTTTTCACTACAAAGGAGACTCGTTCTTGCAGAGCTTGATGATCTGCAAATTTCGGGCTTTTCTGAATGTGTCTGGCACAGTGGAGAGACTCAAGGGAAGGAGGAAAAGTCTGGTAGAGGAGATGCTTGACCACCCATGAACACCACAGTTCAGCAGTTCTTAGAGGAGACGGCAGGCAGATAAACAACAATACACACCGGGTATCTCTAACTTCAGAAGGAAAAGAAAGAAAGAAGAGAAAGAAGGTGGCCTGATGTGCTGGGTTCTGCTTTTGTAGATTGTAAGTTTGCCACTTTAGAATTTCTCATCATGCCACCAAGTCTTTCCTCATCCAGATACTCCTGGGCCAGGCACCTCCTTGCCTGGGACTCAGATAACAACAGGACTGGAGACAGTATTTCAGGCTCACCTGTCTGGGTACAGCCCACCCGTGGTTGCTTGGGAAACAATGCCCTTTGAGCGCGTTTGTAGACACCCAACACAGAACAAATGCAGTGCTTCACAAGCTTTACTATGATCTGTCAGAAGCATGTGGGGCATGTCTAGGCTCTGACTGGATGCATGGTGACGCAGATGTCTGATGAAACAGTACTGAGAGGGGGGGAGGGGGGGTGGCAGTGTTACTCTGGTCCTGGTAGGTCCCAGAACCTGTTGAGCTTCAAATTGCCCTCATCTGTCGATCTGAGAGGTGTGGACTGAGTTGAGCCTTGACCATCGATGATTCTGGCTTGAAATCCAACACATAAACTACTTCAGCAGTGAATAGGGTGAGTGCTTCCGTCTGTCTAAACTGCCGTCAAGGATGTACCTGCTCTTACATGCTGTGCCCCTCTTTTCGGGGGAGCTATGTGACACCACTGCGGGGCAGCTGTCATGGTGCCTGCTGTGCTGTGATGGGAAGGCATGGGATGGGAGGGGACCCCGCTTCCAACTTGTTGATACGGATGCTGCGGAATTTCAGCAACCTCTCTTCTAGACACAAGAGCTGATCAGCTAGCAATATCACAGTTCATTTGTTGAACAACCAACGCCCCTTTTGTGTCAATTGTGTCAAGCACTAGCCTCTGTGCTCAAGGTATGTGTGTTCCTTAGAGTTTCCTCTTCCGTTATCTCCCAAACCAACAGCTGCTGGATCGGTCGCCGTGGCCACAGCTCCCCTCCATTCCTCAGTGTCACCAGACCCCTACACTTTAGCTGTCGAGTTATTTTTGCCTTTCTCTTTTTCTGTCGCGAACCTCTGACATGTTTTGCTAGCCTCCATAGAATCATCAACCAATTGCCTCTCCAGATTCACTACTAGCCAACATGCCCCAAGCCAGCAGCCTCCCTGCCTGGAGCGAGCTCCAGCAGCACCGCGACACCGTGGGCAAGAGCTTCGTCCTCAAGGAAGCCTTCGCGTCCGACCCCAAGCGTTTCGAGAAGTACACGCGGACCTTCACCCTGCCTGCGTCCGTCTCGTCCTCCGGCCAGCCCACCGAGATCCTCTTCGACTTCTCCAAGAACTTCCTTACCGATGACACCCTCGACCTGCTCGTCAAGCTGGCCGAGCAGGCCGGCGTCGAGAAGAAGCGCGAGGCCATGTTCGCTGGTGACAAGATCAACTTCACTGAGGACCGTGCTGTATACCATGCTGCCCTGCGAAACGTTGGGCTCGAGGGTAAGCCCTGGGACATGAAGGTTGATGGTGTCGACGTCATGGGCACCCAGGGTGGCGTGAACGAGGTGCTGGCGCACATGAAGGAGTTCAGCGCCCAGGTCCGCAGTGGCGAGTGGAAGGGCTACACGGGCAGAAGCTGACCAACATCGTCAATGTTGGCATTGGTGGTTCTGACTTGTGAGTGCATTATCTATGGCTCCTGCTGCGCGTGTCGTGGGGGCAACCTGCGCAAGCTGCGGAGGGACTAACAGTCATGAACAGGGGCCCAGTCATGGTCACTGAGGCGCTCAAGCACTATGGTGCCAAGGACATGACCCTCCACTTCGTTTCCAACATCGACGGCACCCACATGGCAGAGGCCCTTGCCCACTCCGACCCGGGAGACCACCCTCTTCCTGGTTGCGTCCAAGACCTTCACCACCGCTGAGACCACCACCAATGCCAACACGGCCAAGACATGGTTCCTCGAGAAGACCGGCGGCAAGGGGGAGATCGCGAAGCACTTTGTGGCCCTGTCCACCAACGAGCCCGAGGTCACAAAGTTCGGTATCGACTCGAAGAACATGTTCGGCTTCGAGAGCTGGGTCGGCGGTCGCTACTCGGTCTGGAGCGCCATTGGCCTGTCCGTTTCTCTGTACATCGGATACGAGAACTTTGAGAAGTTCCTGGCTGGCGCACACGAGATGGACAAGCACTTCCGTACCGCCGCGCTGAAGCAGAACATCCCCGCCCTTGCTGGCCTGCTGAGCGTGTGGTATGGTGACTTCTACAGCGCGCAGACGCACCTGGTCGCTCCGTAAGTTAGGCTGTCCCTTGGGCTTGTCCATGCGGTGTGCTGACAGAACAAACAAATGAAGGTTTGACCAATACCTGCACCGCTTCCCTGCCTACCTGCAGCAGCTGTCCATGGAGTCCAACGGCAAGACCATCACCTCCGACGGCTCCCCTGCCAAGTACACTACCGGCCCCATCCTCTTCGGCGAGCCTTGCACCAATGCTCAGCACTCTTTCTTCCAGCTCGTCCACCAGGGTACCAAGCTGATCCCGACGGACTTCATCCTGGCGGCCAAGTCGCACAACCCCATCTCCGACAACCTGCACCAGAAGATGCTTGCCTCCAACTACCTGGCCCAGGCCGAGGCCCTGATGGTCGGCAAGACGGCTGAGCAGGTCAAGGCTGAGGGCACTCCCGAGAACCTGGTGCCGCACAAGGTCTTCTTGGGTAACCGGCCAACCACGAGCATCCTGGTCGGCGGACACATCGGCCCTGCTGAGCTAGGTGCGCTGATTGTCTACTACGAGCACCTGACCTTCACCGAGGGCGCCGTCTGGGATATCAACTCGTTCGACCAGTGGGGTGTGGAGCTGGGCAAGGTCCTGGCCAAAAAGATCCTCAAGGAGCTCGACGAGTCCGGAGACGGCTCTGGCCACGATGCGTCCACCGGTGGTCTCATCGGCGCATTCAAGAAGTACTCCAGCCTGTGAGCGCGGCGGTTTGTGCAACTCAGCCACGAGTTTCTCGGAACGCAAATGGATATGAGAGAGCGTTTGTCAAGTAATGAAAATATGAATATATACACACATCAGAATCGAATGGCGCCCCCATAGACCAGTCCGACATGGGACTCATCCAAGGAGATGTATGCATCTTCAAAGCGAGTGTTTTCCTTACAAAGCGTCTTTCCTTTATGAAGTCTCCCTCCTTTCTTCTTTTTTTCTCTCGACTTTTATTGAGCTTGCGTTTTCGTCGGCCATCAAAGTGAGCCTCAACAATATCCCGCCTCAGCTCCAACCACCCTATTCCCCCAGAACCGAAGCCCACTACCCAAGCCTGCTTAGAACAGTTTGGCCGACGAACCAGAACATCCTCCGATCTTGTCGATGGTATAACTAGTCGCAGCATCACCGTACTCGGTAATATAGCCCTCGTGGATGATTAAAGCGTCGTCCGATGTGCCTTTGTCGCAGAACTCGTCACCGCTGTCGCAGTAGCTGATCAGGTTTGAGGCGATGGGGGCACAGGCACTATTGTCTTGGCGGGGGAAATACTGATATTTTGTTTCCTGGTTGTCAGTATTGTAGGCTGGTGCTGCCAGGCGGAAAAAAGAGTGATACTTGCGCTGACGTTGCTTGCGTTTCCGCGGTCCCACGATTCACCTTTGACGAAAGAAGGGTCGCCCATGAGGACGGCGGCGGCAACTATATCATGCTCTTATCAGCCAAGATCAATCACCACCTCTGACCCATAACAGAAGCCCCAAGGGTGGAGGAACAACTTACGAGCACCCTCCACGGAAGAGGCATACGCGGTCGTCGAGGTGAAGCCAGATTCGGACGTGCCGCATAGGAAGTCGGCCGTCACCTGGGCGCCCTGGGAGTAGCCCATGAGGACGATCCTGCTGTTTGGGCAGCAGGTCTGGTAGGTCGTCACCATGTCGATGAGGTCGGAGACGCCCTCGGACTCGGACGAGACATAGGGTTCCAGGAGAGCGGGGTCTGTTTAGGGGTGGGGGGTAGTTCAGCATTCTCTTTCTGCTTCTCGAATGATTCTTCCACACACACACACACACACAAGGCAAGAGGAGGGGAGGGGGAGAGTGGAAGACGGAAATAAAACCAAGGTTTGGTTCTTTTTGCTAAAGCTAGAACCAAGTCTTGGGCAATAATTCTCACAAGGGTTCGCAGAGATGTCAGAACCGGGGCAGGCTTCGACGACAGCGTCCGCGACGGCGCCAATGATTCCGGTCCCAGGGGCTTCGGTGGAGGCCCGGGAGACGATGATGTGGGCGGCTCCTGTGGACGGAACGCAGGTGATGCTACTGCAGGAGGCGTTGGCAGCGCGAGGGAGCACGCTGGCCTGGGTAGTGGCCAGGAGGCAGAGGAAGGTGGTTTGAAACTTCATATTGACAATGGTTGACAGGACGCTGACTTTGGGGAGTGGTTCCGGATGGTAAAGCCCTCAGCGTCTTGGTGATGGAGAAAGTTGTGGCGTTGTCGTCAGTCCTTCCCGCCTTTGTGCTCGGCTTTATATATTATGACAGGCTTGTCTGATGATGGGAGAAGAGGAGAAGAAGCCGAGGTTATCAGTTTCCTGAAAAGCGTTCTTGACCAGACGACATCGACGCCGAGGTTTGTCTTGAACCAAGGCTCATGCCAGAAGGGCTCGTCACTCCTATACACCACGGCATGCTAGTTCGACTCTGGTGCAGGGCTAGCAGTCGAGGACGTCAAGGTTGTTCGACGGCATTCAGGTTGTTGATTTGTCGAGTCTCCCTTTCACGAACGAGAGACGGACGACCTCCATCCGAACGGAACTCCCCTACTGCCTTGATACCTCCCCGGTGGCTCGCAGGTCTTGCTCCATCTAACCGAAAGCCGGCTGTCAGCTCGTGCTAGCCAAACTACAGGAGGAGAAACATCGAGGTAGGCTTGCACAGCCTTGATCGAGCCCGAGGACCCTCCTCATATTGATGACCTGCCACTCTACATATAAGCCGAGGATCATGTCACAGTATGACAGCAAGGATACTTAACGAATTGCCAGACACCTCAGCAAGTTGGATCTGTTTTTTGAGATGAACGATGGTGGTCCACGACTCTCAACCTTCGTGACAAAGACCGTATGTGGTTAGACTCCCCATGATGTGGACTATAATAGTAGTGGGTTAGGTGAATTTGCCTCCTCTTGGGGCCTAACACTAGGGGACTCGCTTTTCACCCACAGTACAACAAGTTGAAAATATAGTACTATTGTCCAGGTACTCGGATCAAGCACCCAGTACACACCTCCAGGATGTCGTGTAGTGGTGGCCCAATGCTATATAACATGACCCAATTTGTCCCGAGCCTCGGCATGTCGCACGGTATGATGTAGTATTCAATGTTCGGGGGTCAGCGCCCCTCCCGTTGTCAGGTAGTATGATGCTACCGACTATATGCATAGAACATGGAGGGTGATTTTGGTGGCCGAGACTTGTCTGTCTTGTCCACAAGGCTTGCGTATTATCACCCCCTTAACCCCCCTCCAGGGCTGTGCGAGCACGATTCTGCGTGGGTCGGCATCATGAGTCGATGTCCTCACAGTTTCTCTCCAACGTCCAACTACGGGGCTACTGAATACTACTGTTCCCAAAAGGTCATACCTATAACTAGAAACATGGGGACGAAATCACAAGTATCACGGGGCAAGCCGAGCATCAACCTGGACCGGTATGCAAGTGGCGTGCGTGGCGGCCGCCTGCTGCGGAGTAGTCCTTTGTGCCTCAGGATCCTGTCGCAAGTATTATTTTTTTTTCCGGAACGGAGGGCTGTACACATACCAGCCAGTACAAGAAGAAGGCCTTATTATGAGGGAAGAATGTGCCCTTTGGAGACGCTGGCACGTCCTATATCCCGCGGTTCTGGCAACACCATAAAGTAAATTACACAAAAGCTGCAGGGCTACACCACGAACAAATCCGTCGCGGACTTGGCGGACACACATGAACGCACAAATGGCTAAGAAATGTTGCAAGAAAACGAGGATTGTCTACCGTAGCAGGCCAAATGCCGGATAGAGGAGATGGGTGAGACATATCTGCATATCATCAAGATCATGTGCGCAGACCCCGGCGCTACCGCTGATAATTACGATCGAGTGGATGATTTTTACAACCGTACACTCTTTCTTCAATGTGCGTTTGCCTGAGATGCAGATTGAGCACGATGTGGCCTGGTGGAAATAACGAAGGTGCGGTTGGGATAGAGCACGACAGTTGGTACGGGACATGAGGTACCACTTCATCCTTGGGGAGTTCTGCCGGGTGAGATCCTATACAGCTGTTGGTGATTTCCTCGTGCAATGCGTGACTGGAACCATGCGAGTTAGTCACCCGCCGATGCTGCAGACTTTCCTAACTATTTAACATGCTATCTCACTGGATAATAATACTTATCTCCCGAGAAACGGTTGTGAGGGCTGACGAGATCCCTCCTGCCTCTGCATCGGTCGTACAGTGTAACTTATCTAGACGTTTCAGTGGTCGACTTGTCGATTTAAACGCCTCTGAACGGATGGTGTCTACCGCCTCTGAAGTCCCGCGAGGCAGAATGGACGGCCACCTTCCATACGCTCTCTCTGTGCCGCCATATTGGAGGATAGATCTCAATCTAGGACTTGAAGATGGCGGGCTCGAGGCAACCAAAAGCTGTTCATCCATGGGACTGTAACCCGCGATGAGGTGCGAGCAACAGACTTTGTACCTGGCCAGCATCTTAAAGGCAACTAAATTACCGCACAGTAGGACGATGACAGCATCAGATCATCCTTTCCCACCTACTAAGTACCTGGCTTGCGCCCTCGCCCTCGCCCTGTCTTGGCCCCTGCAGATAATTACAGTTACCGCCCCTTCCGACGAGTCGATCTCCCAGATTCACACCATCTCAACAAGGCGAACTCGAACCTTGTCTCTTGCCCGACCTGCCGACTCGTCCACTGTTGTAAGGCCCAAGAGAGAAAAAAAAGAAGGGAAAAAAAAAGAACGCTTGTCAGCTGCCTGTCGTTCGAGCAGAGGCCAATCACCCGGCCGGGAGGGGCACACGTTGGAACCGCCCGGGTATACCATAGTATGTGCCGACCCGGGTCCCCAGCCAATAGTATAATACCGTTGGCACACAAGGGCCCTGCGGCTTCTTTTGAGAGGCTCTGCGGAGGAGGGGCAAAGGTCGGGGAATCAATATTTACTATGCAGTGCAACCACTGCTTGCGGTTACCAGAAAACGTCTTATCAGTTAGCGCTCGTGTACAGAAGGGGGGGAAAACAGAGGCATGAAGCAGAGCGGACCAAGGTACATCGTACACATTGGCATCGTGCTGCAGTGAAGCCTCCCGTCCGTCCCGTCGTTGCCGCATTTACACATTCTTCTTTCTGTGTGTGCGTGAGAGAGACAAGAGGCGGATCGCTTTTCCCTTTATTTTCTATTTCTTTTCTGTCTCGCCCTGGCGATTCCGAAAGGGCTGCAGCAGGATACTACTACAGTACAGTAGTAATAGGTAAGATAATCGAGTCACGGCCCGTTCACATGATGATCTGTGCTTGTCCCAAGGCCTGCAGACGGCCCCACGTGGAGCCTTCGTTTGGCGAAATTTCTCGAGGTTTCCGTCCCCCTCTCTTCTAGACCAAAGAGGTCTCCACCTCATACTTGGGACTTGGGGGGGGTGGGGCCATTGCTTATATGCATTGTAGTAATGGTAGATGCTGGGTCTGGCAGGCGACTTGTTTCGAAATATGCTCGCCGGGATCACTGGTTGCGTCTTTGGGCTGCAGGTCTAAGAAATGCCGCCCCTTCAAATCAGAGAGGGTTCCGGGGACGCATGTGCTCGCTTCTCCTCTTGGGCCTGGACGGGTAGGTTGGGAGTTTGATGTGAGGGAGAGAGCAGCAGGCCGATCGCTGTGTTATCGATTATCGTACTTCGCAATATAAGATAACATCATACGCCTTGTCTTTTTATCTCCTGGACCACCGCGAAGCGAGATCACTATAGTCACATCCACCTTCGCCAGCGATTCCGACACGCGGTTCTTGGAGAAAAATTCTGGGGCCAACTATAGGTATCTGCCCGTGCGCTTAGGGGTAGGCCCTCCTCGTCAAAAAAGAAGAAGACCAACACCTAAGATGGCTCTCCTCGCAGCCTCAACCACCACCACCACCACCACCACCACCACAAAACCCACCCTAGAGTGTTCCTCCCTGCGCACACGCGAGCAGTCCGAACTCGCCCACAGATATGCACTCAGGCTCGGCCGCGCACTCCCCTACTCGAACGCCCTCAGATCAGCCCTCTTCGACCTGACCCGGCAAGTTTTCCAGATCAACCGTCTCGCCCTGACATACCTGCTCTTCGGCTGCAGCGTCGCAGCGCTCCAGACCTTCCTGGTCACCAGGGCATTCGCTATGGCGTCTGCGTCTGGACTTTACAAACTTGCCGGGTCCGTATGGGATTCCAAATCCGCGCGCCGGCTGCGCAAGAAACTAGAGTTCGAATTCTTCGTGCTCATCCTGGGGTGCGGGAATGGCTTCTGCCTCGTGATCTTCTGGCCGGGCTGGATGCTTGTCGGCTTCGCCTATCTCGTCTACCTGATGTTGTCATGGGCAGGTTGAGAGCACACCTTGGCAGAGCCGACTTTCCTGTCATTCGCATGCTCCCAGGAGCTAACCACCAACCACGATCGCTTATTCGACTGTGTCGCAATAATTAAACCCCCACCCCCTCTTCCCTGAGCGAAGCATGTGTCGACGAGACAGGTTCACCCCGAGAAGAAGAAAGTGTTCCCGCCAGTATCCCTCCGGACGTCGCTCGCATAGTCCTTCTCTGGATCGAACTCCTGCCATAGGCTGGCAGGATATATGTGCTTGTTCCGCTCATACCACCGCCGATCGACGACTTTGGTGAAGGTCGGATCAGCGTCTGCGCCCTCGAGGTCGCTGATGTCCACCAGACTCTTGTTGATCCCGCCCTTGGAGTTCGAGAGGAGGTTTAGCGGAGGAGTTGTATCGTCGGAGTCATCATTTGGGGTCCTCTCCTGGGGAGCGGGCTCGGTGCTGTAGTTGAACAGCCTGACGTTGTTTGGGCCAACAGACTTGTTCATGATGAAGTAGTAAAACTCGTATTGCTAGGTCAGACACGTCGGGTCAGCAGCTAGACACACACACACACACACATACAACCAACAAACAAACAATCTACTTTGTCATCACACACAACCACGGGCGCAACTCACATGTGGTATGATCATGGTCCCTCTCACCAGCAGCAGGTCGTCCACACCCACGCGGGCCCACGCCCTCCTCACGTTGGTGCTCCTCTCGCCTCCGATGCCGAGCTGGGCGCCCACCTTGCGGCTCTTGTCCAGAAATACCCAGACAAACTCGCCCTTGCGCACGCGGACCGTCCCTCCGGGCGTGTTGGTCCCGTCGTAGAAGACAAATGGGATCGCGATCTCCGTGTTCTTCACCGCCTCTTGCAGCACGAGGAACTCCTTGCGCAGCGCCTCCCGCTCCGCAGCCTCGCGCCGCAGCGCCGCCTTTGTCAGCGCGCGCGGCACGATGCCCACCGAGGCGTTGGCCGCGATCTTGGACGGTTTCTTCTTGCCACCTGCATCGCTGTCGGCACCGGCGTCTACGCTGTCCTCGCGTGCTTCCTTGTCTGCCGCCGCTCCCTTCTCCTTCTCCTGCTCTCCCTCCTCCTCCTCGTCGCCATCGTCCCCAAACGACACGAGCGCCCTCTTGCCCTTCTTCGCCTTCTTCACGGCTCTCTGCTGCTGCTGATGTTCCCCGCCATCGCTCGCGTTGGGCGTCCGCTGCGCGATCGCCCCGCAGGTGTGTTGGTGCCGGACGAGCGCAGGGCCTCTCTGGCCTCGCGCTCCTGCTGCTCGAGGACCTCGGCACGTCGCTTGCGGAAGTCGGAGAGGGCGACGAGGCCGACGGTGTTGGTGGACAGGCGCTCAGAGGTGGTCAGGTTCGATGGTGCCTTGAAGCGGGACTGTTGCTGGGCGGGTGGGGGGTGTCGGACATATTTATCGGTCTCTTTTTCCCTCCTTTTCCTTTTGCCTTGCTGGAATGGTTGGTAGGCGAGAGGGAAGAAAGAGGACGAGAAGATGCGGCGGCAGGCAGCGCGAAAGGTGCACACTGGCGGGAGGCTGGGAGGGATGGCAAGGCCAGGGTTAGGGTAGTCGAGCTCTCCCGCCGTCTCATGAATCGCAATGAAGGCCTAAAATCGCCCTGAACAAAGGATAATATATCGGTCATTACTAGACAAACTAGACAACGCAGACAGATTCAGAAAGAACATGTAGGCACTGTTTTGGAGGCCGTCTCAGATTATGTCTTCTTTGGCACTTAGGCTTGCAATCGCGTCTTCAGGAAACCGCAAAAGCTGGTGAAGATGGACTCATCATGTCCCTCCCGCCAGCGACACTCGAGGATTGCCTCTGGCGTGTTGGCCGTGATGGAGACTGAGAATCCAAAGACACACCTCTCGCTCGCTTCTCCCTTCTCAGTCAGCGACGGTCCGCCTTCTGCCTCTTCTCGCTTCCTCTTCCTCCGCCATGCCCTGCTCCAGACGTTCTCCCTCGCCCGCCCGTTCCCCCTGAGCATCTCCCGGTCCCATTCCCACGAGATCAGGTCCAGCCCTCCCACAAGTGCAGCCAGCGCATCCCCTTTCGCTCCCACGCCATCACTCCTCGGGAACCTAGAGACCTCTGCATCGACGATCGCCGGCAGGATCTTTTCTCCACGGTGTCGCCTTGAGACCCCGACCTGCCTCCTGGCAGGGTCTCATCGGCCCAAAGCTCCACGCCAGGGCCCACCGCCTCGTCTTGGTTCCCTGCAGGAACTCGGCCACTGCATAGTTATCGATGCCCCTCGCGCGCACCTTCTCCACCATCGCCTCCAGGCTCGACACCATCCCGAACATGGAGGTATACCATTGCACCTTGTCCCTGAGGACCAAGGACTCCTCCAGGATGCGGCTCACGAACGCGACCTCGCCTCCGTCGCAGACCATCTCGACCGGTGCCCCGGTGCATACTGAGTGTGGCGGACGGGACTTCTTGGCGGCGGACCTGAGCATCTCCGCCTCGGACTGGTAGAAGGGCGGGTTGGTCATGACGAAGTCTATGCGGCCCAGGCTGAGCTCCTGCAGCGGGATGAGTGGGTCCTCAGGTCTCTGGGGAACGATCCTGATGCGGCCCTGGAAGCCGTTGAGGGCGACATTGCTGGTGGCGTGTTTGATGTTGTCCGCATCGATGTCTGGGGAGAGGGTGGCGTCAGCAAGGCGGTGCACCGAGCAGACGAGTGCCAGGAAGGGGCTCACCAGTGGCGATGAAGGACCACGGCCGCTGGCCGCAGCCTAAGAGGGGATAGATACAGCTTGCGCCTGTTCCGATGTCAAGGCCGCTCAGCTTGCCTCCAGGCTCGTTATACGAGCTAGAGTCTAGGAGTTGCTTAAGCCATAGGATATAGTTGTGCCTGTTTGGGACCTGTGCCACCCATCCCCATCAGCCCGGGCACATCGACACAGCAGGACCGGGACTGCTCGCGACCGATGGTTGTTACCCACCGGCGGACATAGCCTGTCGTCAGGCACCTCGAGCTTCAGATCAAAGTCAACCCTGAGCAGCGTCTTGGTGAGCTGCTTGACGGCTGCTGGGTCGGTGAAGTCCAGCTGGTCATTGGGCTTCAGCCTATCGTCGTCGTCAGCCCTGGCAGTCGGGAATCACAAGCACGGGAGGGCCCCAGCACGCACATCGCACGGAAGTCGGCATCTTGTCGTGCAAGGTGGCGGAAGTCCGGCTCCTTCGCATACAGATCCCTGAAATACAAGTCCCCTCTCGAGGTGGATGACATGCTTGTTGGTGATCTGGATGAGGAATATCGAAAAGCTTGATGGACATTTTGACGATGCAACCTGGGCGCACGTTCGGTTCCTGGACCGGTATATTCTCCGGGGCTACCCCTGCCTGGGAAAAGCGCTGCCGCTGCCTTCAGGTCTAGAGTTTAGCGGACTTTTATTCTCCTCCAGCGCCCCCCCCGGGGCCGTTAGTTCAGGCCTGCTGTAGGCTAGGGACGGACGCCGTTCGGGCTAGTAGTAGTCCGCCATGTTTTTTTAACGCTTCTCCACAGCCGCTGGAGATAATTCATTCTTGAATGTAACGCCTCTCTTCACCCACCTTCCCCTTTACCCTGCACCGATATGGGCTGGATACATGACTGAGCAGAGCTGACCTCTCCGTCCAGTGTACTCCCAAATATCTCTCAAGCCATTTCAACAAGGCAGTCCGGCCAACGCGAAGACCCTCGAGGTGGAGCTCAATTTCGGCCGAAGAACGTCCTTCCAAACAAAGCATGTCGCCCCCCGGGCGTGTGTCTGCGTGCATCGCCGCTATCGACTGCGATCCCTGCTGCAGCCAAGCTGATCTCCGTCATCAGGCCTCTCATTGGGCTGGGCTGCCCTGGCCTCGACAGCCCACATGTCAGAAGTGCCTCCCACGTGGAGCCGGCCTCCAGCCATGATAGCACTCGCCAAGAAGGGCGACCTCTTCAGGACGGTGGGCACGTGGGCAGGGGTGTATACCGTTCTCTACCATAGTAAAGATCTACCATGGTGTGTCAGTTGACGGTGATGGATATGTAAAGCGTCCATGGCCCACCTCAAGTATTCCTAGGACCTACGACCTCTTGGCGTCGTGACCCTTTGTTGCCCACCAAGCAGCGGACCTTGACGCGGAAGGCTATCTTGTTCTCTGGATACTCTCCCCAGATACGCTCAACTTCATCACCATGGGCTCCTCACAATCGACGCCGGCGGCGTCCGACATGTACACGGCAACCGCAGCGTCGGCCGTCTATGCCGCCCAGGCAACAGCTCTCACCCTCCACCCGACCAGCGACGTCCAGGGCCAGTCGTTCGACCGCTACGTGCAGATCTTCCTGGAGAACCAGGACTACGACATAGCCGCCGGCGACCCCAACATACAATACCTCGCCTCGCTGGGCATCACCCTCGACAACTACTGGTCCGTCACGCACCCCTCGCAGCCCAACTATGTGGCCGCCCTGGGCGCGGACACAAACGGCGTGTGGCTGGACAACTTTGTGCAGATCGACGAGAGCGTCGAGAGCATGATCGATCTGCTCGAGGCGGGGAACGTGAGCTGGAGTATATACGGTGAGGACATGCCTTTCTCGGGCTTCGAGAGTGACTGGGTCAACCAAGACACTGGGGCGAACATGTACGTGCGGAAGCACAAGTAAGTTCCCCCTCCCCCCCTCGATGAACCACCGTTGGATCTGGTCGAAACCCGTGTGGCTGACCTCCTACAAGCCCCATGATGTCGTACAACTCAGCCACGGGGGACATTGACAGGCTGGCCAAGGCAAAGAACCTCACCATGTTCTACGAGGAGCTGGACAGCGGTACTCTGCCTCAGTGGATGTGGATAACGCCGAACATGAGTAAGTCCCCCTAAGCCTACCATAGCGCAGAGAACTATAAACTCTAACGCATGCCCAGCGGACAACGGCCACGACAGCTCCATCACAGTCGCAGGACAGTGGGCAAGGGACTTCCTCGTTCCCCTCCTAGACAACCCGAACTTCAACATTGACAAGACGCTGGTCATCCTCACCTGGGACGAGTGCGAGAACTACCTGCTCGAGAATAGGGTCATGGCTGTCCTTCTAGGCAGCGCCGTCCCTGACAGCCTCGTGGGCACGACGAACTCGACCGAGCTCA
The DNA here is from genome assembly GCA_016584495.1 of Celoporthe dispersa. NCBI lineage: Eukaryota > Fungi > Ascomycota > Sordariomycetes > Diaporthales > Cryphonectriaceae > Celoporthe > Celoporthe dispersa. The sequence continues at coordinate 2,362,976 of WAID01000004.1, forward strand.
GCCACTACAGCCTCTCCAAGACGGCCGAAGTCAACTGGAACCTAGGGAACCTCGGCAAGAACGATGTCGATGCCACCTCCATCGCCGTGGTCTTGGACGCATGACCCCTCAAGGCGAGAGTGCTGGGGCTTAGTCTGAACCCTCTGGAAAATAATTGTAATGATAATGATGTACATATCAGCTACGTGTAGACTTTCGACGGAAAAGAAAATGTATATAATGAATAAAAGTTCACATGCATATTTCGCATCATCTGTCGCCCTACTTGCGATGACCACTTCTCACTACCTGAACACTAACACCGGCTTCTCAGTCACTAATCTATCGTGATTCGGTCTGTTCGTTCTAAATTTGGTTACATTATGATCACTCCTATCTGCTGTGACTCGCCAATCTCCTTAAGGCGCCTGCAACCAAAGAGTCTTTCCGGTCTGGTCTTCTTACGTGACAATAACAAAGCCAAGACGCTGAACTATGCGTCACTCGAGCTATCATGTACAGCCTGGCTTCAGAACAGACTGAATGTAATTGTTATCCAAGAATTCCCTTAAAGTCACTGCCAAGCAGCAGCTCGTCTTTTGTTGAACGCTCCTGTAGCCTACACGTGAAGTCATAAGAGAACAGCAAAGAACTCAGCCTAGGAACACCTTTGAGTACTCTTGGAGGCCGAAAACTTAAAAGTCTTTGCGAATTCTTCTGATGGCCAGTGTGCTGAAGGGCCAGTTGAATTCCGCCACAAATGGACGTACTGTCCCTGGATCTTTTCCCTAGTAACTTTCCAAAAATGTCTTTTCCGGTCCAATAGGCGACCTCCCGCAACCCAGTCCGAGGTCTATTTAGGGAATGCTTTACTCTAGGCAACGCGGACAGGATGAGACGGTGACTGTACAGTTGGATTTCTAATCTATATTCGTAGTTTGGGTCTGCAGGCTATCTCACCTGATTTACAGCCTGCTCTCTGACGAATCAATCCCCTACTGTCCTCTTTTCTCGCCTGCTCCCACCTTCTCTCCCTCATGGGTCTTCCCTCCTCCCTCTCCTTACTTGCGAACGATGAGGACTAGAGATAGGTATCATCACAGATCCACATTCCTCATGCACTAGCCACCTACAATCCAGCTCGACATTACTGATACCGACCAGACAGGATCTGAATTTAAAAATTGCGAGTTCAGGTAGGCCTTGAGTAGATGAATACCCCTATCATAGTTCCAAACACTGGACAAGAGGAAGTGAGTACATTTGATACCTAATTGATCAGCACACAATTATGTATCACTTGTCAAATCAGCCTCACAGATGCTACCTATTCTAACTCGAGCTTGGAGACTAGCCTTAGAAATGTTAGCTGTGAGCATACTCAGAATCTTGCTTATATTGGACCATCACTTATAAGCAGTGACTGATTTCTAAACTTTCAAGTGACTAGCTACTAGGTATGAATCACTAGATGTCGTGAGCAAGGTCCCACACTTGCTACCTACTATATTCACTCCCAAATTCACAACAGCGTGACTTGGATTCTGTAAGCGAGAGAAAAAAAAAGTCTTGACCACAGTATCTTAAAAACGTCGATCTCAGACCCATCCAAGAGCTCTTCCCTTCCTCTCCCTTACCCAATGCACTCAACTTGAATCAAGTATCAACAACCAATCCTTCTCTAGCAACAGTATCAGTTGCTATATTACAGCTTTCTGCCAAAGTCTTTCCATCCCCCTCATACTAACATAATTCTCAACACTACTTTGTTGTTTTGTCAAACTTCATTACTCTACAAGCTTGTTCAAGCAGTCTTCCCGTTATATTCTCAGTACGTCAACTCTAGAATACTATACTGTATGTGAAGCTGTTAAAACGCCACTCTGGCCTCCATATAATGTAATCACCCCTGCTGACCACTCTGACTACTCATAGGCATATAACACAATGCAGTCGTTCAACACTGTGGGTGGCCCTGGTGAGCCTGTCTGGTGGACTCCAGCCATCAACTTCGTGGAGACAAGCCTCGGTCCCAATGGGGATCCTATCGAGAAGCGTGTCACCATTCACAGGATTCGTAAGTCCTCATGGTTTTAGATCTACCAAATACTCACCATGTAAAAGTTTGCTGACGAACATGGGGCTTATAGAGGACCTCTGTGTTCTATTTCCTGTTATGGCGCACATAAATCCTCTCATAGACTTCTCAAAGCAAGCTGGTCTTCGACACCTGGGCATGTGGGATGGTGTCAAAGCATACCGTGCCGTTGCCACCTGGATGCTAACTGTTGGGCCTGACCGCTATATCCCATACATCAGGGATACCAATAGCCCAGTCAACAGTCCAACTCACCAGCTTGGTTATAGTGTAGCACCTACAGCTCAGCACCACATTGCGTCAGTCACCCACTCGGTTCCTCAACAGGTTGGGCTTGTCGACTACGATGCCGAAGTCACAAGGATCTTGACGCTGAATGGGCAACACTGGCGTGGATTCATTGCGACCTACGACCAGTATCAGGACTACAAGACGGCTTATTACCGCCAGAACAACGACAGGCGGGCAATTGAACAGATTCCAAACGATCACCCGCGCATTTTGAGTGCTGTTCGCACATTATACGCAGCTATCTTGGACGTGGACGATCTAATCGAGAACCCACGCCTCAGGATTCAGAGCAAGGGACTGAAGCGGACAGTCTCGCATAGAGACACTGAGGACCGGCAGGATGACTTCACAGACTGTGTTGCGGTTGCTCGCACTAAGCAGCTGAAGTCGCTAGAGGTTGAGCTCCTGTGCTGGGAGATTGTGGTAAGCAATCTTGAATTCGATATGGACTCTGAAATCCACTGCTGACCACCCACAGGAGGAGGCCTGGTATGGACAGCAAGGTCAGTTCTGCATACCGCCCTGGTACGACAACCCCAAGCCAGGCAAGTCGAAGAAGCCCGCCAGGTTTCACTCATTCGAGCACAGGATTCAGAAGTGTGAGGAGGCGCTCAGGGTAAGTCACTACAGGGAAGCAATACAGGTCTGTCTGGATGAGGTCTAACGCTTGCGGTGTGTAGTCGTCTAAGAACATCGTCAAGATGATGATGAGCATTAGTTTTACCAAACGTCTGGCTTACAACCCGTGTGCTGAAGTAAAGGCAAGCTTGCGTCCCCTTGACAAACACCTTGAAGCCATAAGAAGCTCGGGGCTTTTGCTAACACTCTCTCAGAGGAAGATTGACAACAAGAAAGTGAACTCGAGGCGAGATGAGGAGAATAAGGCTGGCAAGTTTGCCCGAGCGGCTGGTCTCGTTCTCATTGACGAGAAAGACCGCAGCATCAGATCCGCAACCGGGCAGCAGATCGCGCCTGCGCACCCACTCACCGCGCGGATGGAGCAAGCCAAAGCCTCGACCATGAGCGCAGAGCACAACCCGGTCCAGCAACAGAGTAACGCAGCGACCACGTCGTACGCTATGCGGATGCCAAACTACCAGGAACGGCCAGATGAGCGACGCGAGCTCCCAAGATTCCATGACAGGGCTGGAGAACGGCAACTGGGATTCCCGAGGACGGATCTAGTAGACCACCTGTCTCCTATGTCTCCCGCCCAGACTTCCTTGTATCATGGCGCGTCTGCAGCTGGTCCTCCAGGCAAAGTACAGAACCCCCGTTTTTTCGACTGAACATCAATGTTCAGATGACATCGCTGTGCGGGTTTGCATGGGGAAAGTTTTATTCCGCCTTGGAGTTTTTAGCAGCCTTCTGACTTCGGATGGTCATGCTTTTGAGTATGGAGGAGCACTTACCCTGACGGGTTCTATCTGACCACATAGGAAGGCTTGTGAATGGATACTCCGGACTGAACATTGGGTCTGCAGGGGTTATGCTAATTTCGCTCCGTTCTGAAGCTTTCCCTAGCAAGGGGCTTCTTCATTCTTATTCTTCGTATCGCTATTTCTCAACCACTCCACAAGCTTTGCAATGTCTATCACCTTTTTATTCCAGGGCTGATTTCGGCTGCATCTGTCTATCTGATCTGCAACCAGAAGCAGTGACTGTCAACAGTGTGCCCACGAGAACTTGAAGACGAGACCAGGCGAGCTCATGATCTTTCTTCTCATTATAAGGCTTTTTAAATAAAAAGGTTGACATTGTAGCAGACCTCGTAACTAATGCAGACATGTTGTAGAGAGATTAGGACGCGGTAATCGAGTGCAGCCTCTATGGAATCCTTCAGGCCAGCTCGGGCAAAGATCTTGCAGTAGCAGGAAACATAGCAGAAAGATTGCGGTAAAAGTAGGCTCTGGAAACAAAGGAAGAGAAGGCGTCGAACAGAGTAGCCAGAGGGATTGTAGAGAGCTTCAATCATTATAGCTACCTCTTACATTTTGCAGATCACGGGGAAAAGGTCAGCATCTGATATTTCATAACACTTGAAAGTGAAGAAAAGAAATACAGAAATACAATCCCAAGGGCCGGGCATGAAGGCATAGCATTGAAATAATTCGAGATAGCACAAAAATTCCAAGAGAAAGAAAAAATATAAATCGGGCTCAGTAGCTGATGTTGGGCTGAAAGTTGGCAGTTGAGAACGTGCTGGCTGCAAACCCGCTGAGAATTTCAGTCCAATCAGCTGAGGGCGCGGTGCCAGATTCGGCAAGTCCAGTGTTAGCTGAGCGAAGCCACCAGCCTTGCTGTGTGCCTCGGGAGCTGTGGAGACTTAGCCTTGTGGTTTATTCTATAAGGTAAGTAGGCGTGCCTCACAAATATAATGCCCAGGTACTGCGGCTGAATTTATATTAGTTCTGATTGTCAAAGATGCAGTGAATGTCCTTCCTCCTCTTTATCCTTCCCCTGAATCTTTTTACCCCCCCCCCCTCTCCCACTCTTTGTGAGCTTGCGTTGAACCTTGGGTCAAAGACTCGACTTTCTTTCCTGGTCTCCCGGTCAGCTTTGTCATGAGTCGCCAGCTGAGAGCATAATACGTCGTTGAGTAGTTGAGAGAGCTTAGGTGTAAATTGACATGGCTGTGACTGACCTGTCCAAGTGCTCCTCAAAAGGCATCCTGCTTGTTTTGCCGTTTGCCTATGTAAGCTTAGAGAACTCTTTACTTTCCATTTTGATATTTTATTGTTGGGTAATTGAGGAGCCAAGGGTGGTCACACATCAATGCTCTAGAGTTAGGGATGTCTAAAGTCAACTAACATGTAAATCAATGGATAAGTTGAGAAGCCGTGGATTATTGGGTCAACACACTCGAACATACTTCAGTCCTAATTAATGAAATAGGCAATTATAAGGGCGAGGTCAATGATTTGAAAGTATGAGGATTATAATGAGTGTCCATGCATAATTATTCAACGATCTTGTATTGATGAATGAGTTGAACCCATAGCTTCATAGCTATGACTATGAAAACCCGAAAGTGGTTAAACTTTAGGTGTGGCATTAAAATGTGTAGTTGTATACTAAGTACTAAACAACTAGTGAATATCTAAGTATGTAAGCTGGTAATGCACTTTCAGAGTACATGGCCAGCTGTTCTCCTCACTATATATCTAGATACTGGCCTCCATTATGACATAGAAGATGCATGACACATTTTGGCTAAGGAGTTTCTTTCAAGGAGGAAATCATATTATGTTTCTGGCGAGATAAAGCACATGGAAATCCTTAATTCCTTCACTGCATGTCACACCTACTTGGTTTCAGCTTTAAAATCATTTTGTCAGGCATATGAACCACTGAGAAGCCAAGTGCCTCTGAGTTGTTGTTGAGATCTCATTCTGTTGTCACTAGATTCCGGTACATAATGGCCAGCCTACCTACTCCGCAAGACTATTACTAACCTACACAAGTGTGAACAACCCTATGCACTTCAGAAAGTCTGACAGAAGGTCGCCATGCATTGTAGGCTCTTTGTGCTTCTAAGACGGAGCCCAAGCTGGACACGATTGGTCAACATCGACATCATAGCATGTGGATCCTGGCCTTTTGTTATGTTGATGGTCCGAGCAGGGCAGCGATCAGTCTAAGGCCACTGGACTAGGATGAGGATGAGTTGGAAATGGTAGGTATTAGCGAGGAGAAGGCGTGCTTTGGGATTTCTATGGATTTTTAATCTGAGGGCCTGTTTAAGCTTGATGATCCAGATGCTTTGGAATGGTTGCATGGGTGTGTCTGGGCAAATTTTTATAGAGCCATGAAAGCTATTCATGGAACAATACCCTAGGCCCCCCATGAAAGAAAATAACCTCTTTTTCATACACGGAACGTTACAGTTCTGTAGTTTTCACCATTCGTCAAGAACTGGCCATGGCATCAAAAAATTCCTTGCCGGTATTCTCGTTGATCATATGCCCCTCACCAGATGCCTCAAGACTCGGCCACTGTAGGTGCCTGCCTGGCTTTTTGGCTGTAGACCTTGTTCAGGCGTTGGAGCTGTCCATACCTAATACCGCTGACGACCTCCACGACCCCTGCCAAAACCGCCACGGTTACCGCCACCCATATTGCCCTGATCGTACCCAAAACCCTGTCCTTGGTTGCCCCCAAAGCCACCGCCAAAATTCTGGCCCTGACCACCTGGACCCTGGCCCCCGGGACCGCCGGCGTTCTGCATGCCCGCAAACATGGCACTCATTGCCGAGGGGTCCATCTGGCTGGGATCCATACCGCCGGCGGCCATCATCTGCTGCATCATCTGCTGCATCTCCGGGGGCATGCTGTCCATGCCGGGCATGTTGGCCCCGGCGGCACCTCCTCCTGCGCCACCAGCACCACCGCCAGGCATCCCTGGCATGGACGGCATGCCGGGCATACCACCCATCATCATCATGGAGGCCATGTCCTCGAACATCTTCTTGCTGTTGTTGGCGATGGCATCCGAGTTATACTCGCCGCGCAGCTGCTCCTGCTTGTTGGCGTATAGCGTCCACGTGAACTCGTCGAAGCCGTAGTTGAAGTAGTCGCTCAGGTCGGTACCGGGTTTCCGCCAGGGCTTGTCGTTCTCCGGGAGATCTTCGTCAATGTTGACTTGTGTGATGGGCTTGCCGGTGCCCTTGTGGGTGGGTATAGCGTTGATGTCGATCGTGGAGGTCTTGATGGCGGGGAGCTCGGCACCCTGCTTTGGGTCTTCGGGTTTTGAGGGGGCTGCTTTGGTGGTGGTATTATTTGATATTGACCGTTGCGGGATGTCTTTGATGCTGCTGTAGCGAGATTGTCTGGGGTTTCCGTCAGCAGTCGCGGCGACAGTAACCTTGGCAGAGAGACTGTGCGACTTACGATGGTGGTGCAGCTGATGTGCCATCCTTTCTCTCCGTAATGATGACCATGCTCTGAGAGAGATTGTGTTAGGTTGCGCATAGATCCAAAAGGTATTGGCTATCTTCTCACATCATCAGAGGAGTCATCCTCATCCATAGCGCCGCCCTCGTCTTCCTCTTCGCCTTCCTCTAAGTCCTCATCCGCGTCTGGTTTCGCTTCTGTGGGCGCGGTGCCTGTCGCAGCAGGCGCACCGTCTTGGGGATCTTCTGTAGCAGCCGGAGCAGCCGGCTCCTCGGGCGCATAGAAGTCATCATCATTGTCGTCAATATCCATAGCGCCTCTTGGTAGTAACAAAGACTGTTGGGTGTGCAAGGGCTGTTTTGACAGGGGTTGAATGTCTGGTCTTGTTGCTGGGAATGGAGGGCTGAGGTTGATGATGGAAGGGCAGCTGGGTAGACCCACAAATCAGCAATTGGGTTGGGTGCTCTGGCAGGCATGGGCAGCTCCAGGCTAGTGTTGTGGCAGAGACAGCCAGGCAACCGAGGCAGGCTAAGCAGGCCCTCAGAGACCCCTGCATTTTAGTAGCTGCAGCAGCATGGGGCAGCTGTTCCATAAGTAAAATCAACTGACGCGACACGTCTGGACCAACTGCACTGCACCTCAAGAACCCGACTCTGGGGCTCTTGACCAGAGGTTTCAAGCACAACAGACTACGATAACTCTTGTTCAGGATGGCATTTGCACGATCAGCAAGTGGGCCAGCTGGTCTGAGCATCAACACAGGAGCAGCCAACACATTGTGGGTAGTGCCTTTTCCCTCATTCCATCTACCCCAGTTCCAGCGCATTCCCGAGACAAAGAATGGGAATACATGACATAGGTTCCGCCCTGGTGGGATTTTGCTGACTCTTGTGCCTTTTCGATCCTCTCCAGCGGAAGCAATACCTCGAGTCAGCCCCCAGCAGCTGGTGGTCTCTTTGGCGCAGCGAGCGCAACACAGCCTACCGCGCAGTCGAACAGCCTCTTTGGCAATACTACCACAGCTACCTCCCAGCCTGCGCAGGCACCTTCTCTCTTCAGCACATCGACAAACACAGCCCAACAGCAGACAGGCGGCAGCAGCCTGTTCGGGTCCAACATGGCAACAACAAAGCCTGGCAGCCTGTTCGGTGGCGCGACGGCCACAAGTGGCGGAGGTGGGCTCTTTGGCTCGACAGCAAATGCGACCCAACAGCCAGTGCAGACTGGCACCTCTTTGTTTGGGTCGACTGCAACCCAGCAGCCTGCAGCAGGCACTATGGCTGGTGGAGGACTCTTTGGTCAGGCGAAGCCTGTGGGCTCGTTGTTCGGCGGCTCGACGACCGCCAATGCAGGAACCACGGGCATGACTGGTGGTTTCTTTGGCCAACAACCAGCAGCCCCAGCCGCGGGAGGCGGAGGCCTGTTTGGCCAATCTGCCGCTGCCCCTACGAAGAGTTTGTTGTATGTCTAATATGCGCGCCTATCGCTGGTGATCGAACATGGTCGTCTCCCCAACATGTACTGACTGACGACCTTCACAGCTCCTCCCTGAACCAACCGCCTGCGGTCCCCCAACAACCTGCCATGCCTGCCCTGGGCTCGACCATGGGCCCACAAGTCGTCCCTGGTGTGCGAATTGACCTCTCGAACCTTCGAAATACTACCCGCTTCAACGACCTCCAGGAGGACCTGCAGAAGGAGATTGCTGCCATGGACGCCTTTATCCAGAACTGCATGGCCCAGAAGGACCAGGTGGATGCCTTTGTCCCGCAGCACGAGAAACAGCTCGAGTCGATACCGGATGACGTGCGTTTCGTGTCGCGCAAGTATGCCGCCGTCGACTCGGCCCTCGGCGCAGACCTACAGGCTATCAAGCAGATGCGTGACCAGGTGAAGGGAGACGCGGTGGAGGCCAAGCTGAGCTTCCTCGCAGCCAACAACCTCGCCCTGCCGAGCCAGTACCACGTGTCGCCCGCCTTCTTCGCCTCCTCGGCACGAGCACAGCAGGAGCACCAGGGCAGCGGACCAAACGCGAACGGCGATGGGTCGCAGACGGCATCGGAGGACCTGGTTGGCTACTTCTCCCGGGCGACAGACGAGATGGACGAGCAGATCAAGAAGCTGCAAGGGACGGTTAGGGGAGATCGATGCACACCTCGGCGGCGTCGAGCAGAACATCAGTGACCAGGCCTCGCGGCTACAGGCGAGCAATGGCACGCTGGGCGGTGGAGCCCAGGACGATAGGGTCGTGGAGCTGTATCACGTGCTGAGGGACTTTGAGGAGAGTATCGTGCAGGTTGCCACGGTTGTGGGTGCTGCCAGGGAGGGCGTCACCGAGCTTCAGATCAACGACTTCAGAGGAAAGGGAATGATCGGCTCTTATTAGACCATTGGAAGTCCGGAAATGGGATTGAAAGTAGCTAGAGGGCATAGAGGCGTATACCCAGGGTATCTGTGTCAAACGAAGTAATGAAAAAGGAGCCTTCCTGATAATGCAAGTGGGAAAAGTCAAACCAACAAGAATAAAAAAAAAAATCCAGGTTGCCCGCTCAATACATCCCGGCGTCATCCCCGTCATCAGCCCCATCGTCATTGTCGCCATTATCAAAGTACCCCTCAGCATCATAATCACCACCGTCCTCATCGTCGTACTCCTCGTCCATCTCTTGCTCAAAGCCCTCCTCGTCGTCCAGGTCCAGGTCCAGCTCGTCCTCACCGCCGTCCTCGCCCAGCTGCTCGAGCGCCTCTAGGACCTTCTGGTGGGTATCCTTCTCCTCCCCGGCGCCTCGCCGTTGATATCCGGCATGTTGAAGATCTCCTCGGCGGTCCGCAGGCTCGTGACCCTGGACAGGGTCATGAGCTTCTTGCGCCTCTGTCTCGCCGTCGCCGTCGCGGGGCCGCCCTCGTCCTCGATGGTGGAGTGCAGCTCCGCTGGGAACAGGGCCTTGGTAAAAGGCCTCTCGCCAAAGTCGGGCAGGGCGCGCTCGGGCCGCCGCATGCGGGACGAGGGCATCTCGACGGCCGTGAAGGGGTCGAGGGTCGCGCGGCTCTTGAGGCCGTAGCGCTGGTTGATCTGGTCCTGGCCGTAGGCGCGCGGCGTGCTGGACCCGGACGAGGGCGGCTTGTAGGAGCGGGCGGCGGTATAGAAGGGCCCGTCGTGGACCTGCTCGCGGAAGAGGAGGAAAGACCGGACCTGGGACCTCTCCCGGTCGCTTAATGGGGTGGGGATCGGCACGTTGTAGGGCTGGTTGTTGGTTGATGATGATGATCATCATCAGGTCAGGACGCTGGTTCTTCATGTACCTCTGTATGTGTCTCGGGACTTTGCTGGGAACTCACTGGGAAGGCCTCAGCTGGTCGGCCGTCGACCTTGAGGTTGGGGTCTTCGGTCCATGGGAGCTGTTGGCGCCCGCCTCTGCCACCGCCGCGCCCTCCTCTACCTCCACCTCGAGACATTGCGGATCTTGTTGTTGTGTGTTCTTGCGTTCCTGTATGTTCCTGTGCTGTTGCGCTGATGGAGGGGAGAGGTCAATGGCTGGCACCGGGGTTGAGTCTTGTCTGGGCGGAGCGTAGGCCACACCTGGAGCCTGGCTTGCAGGCACAAGCTGGAAATTTTGGCGGGGCTCGACCGCTATCGATAACGGCCACAGGGGTCATGCACCTTCCCCATGGCCCACCCGGCAGCATGTGGGGAACCACCAGCTCTCACTGCCAGGCTGCTTAGCATAGTACGTATACATCGTACAGCCTTGCCCTCCTCACTCGCTCTGCTCTGGTCAGCTGTCACTTGGACTCTGGACAAACCCGATCGGGATTGAGGAGGTTCAGATGGGAAGCAGTCGGGGCCATCAATGACACCTTCTGAGCTTTTGCACACACCTCACAATTCTCGTCAACACTCACTGAACCCCTCCACCACCAACCCAACCAACGACGACTGCACGCGCGGCTGTCGATCCCCAACCCATCATCCAGAGAGACCAGCGAGGAGAGGTGCCAACCATCATGGCACATGCCATGGCAGACCCAGGACCAGCCCAGCGTCCCGCTACCCTCGATGCCCAGCTCGACGAGCTCGACGCCCACATCACAGAGCTCACTGCCGCCGCCGACCCCTCCCAGCAATTCAAGCCCGACCTGTTCGACCGCATCAACTACCAGCTCGGCACCGCCTCCCACCCAGACCTGACAGCCCGCTTCCTTCCGCGGCTGGGCCCCATTCTCAAGAAGGTCGCCGCCGCCAACCCAGCACAGGGCGGGCCCGCAGCAGAGTCAACGAGGGGCTACCCACCACCCCTCATCACCCTCACCATCAAGCTCCTTCGCCCTGTCTCCTTCATCGCCGCCCTTGAGCTCTGCCAGCCCTCATACCTCATCACCGCCCTGCAGTCCCCCGAGCAGTACATCAATGCCCTCGCCCTAGCCATCCTCGAGAAGGCTGCCGCTTCCCCCTCCGACGCTTCCATCCTGGCCGCCACCCCAGGCCTCCTCGAGGCCTTTCTGGAGCGCTGGCTCCTCTCTCCCTTCGTCTCCGTCGGCCACTTGGGCGTGCTCATCCTCGGCGACCTCCTGGATGTCGACTGCCCCCTCTCCCAGCCCGTCTTCACCGAGGACCAGAACGCGCGCCTCGACATCCGCCTCATCCCTCGCTCTGCCCAGGGCCACGGCGCCATCTGGCGTCGCCTGTTCGGGCCAGGCGGCAGCAGCCTGTGCTGGTCCCTCATCCGCAGGCTCGACACCGACCTCCTGCCCCCGTCATCCACAGACCTGGGCACCCTCGCCCAGCGCAGCTACGCCCAGGACCGCCTCCTCCGCCTCCTACCGCGGCTGGCCGTGCTCGACTTCCAGGCCCTGACGCAATGTACGGCACCCGTGGCCGCCCCGGGCGCCTCCGGCCCCGTCTCCCTGCTGGACTTCGCCACGCTGCACATGGTCAACCGCACGCGCGACGAGCTGCTGCGCCTGACCTGGATGGACTATGTCTTGAGGCTGGTGGGCGCCATGCGCGTGGCCGACACGGCGCATCTGAGCGTGGAGACGCTGAGGAGGCTGGTGAGGGAGGCGGATGATGAGGAGCTGACGGAGGCGCTTTGGGAGATGCCGGATGACCTGACCTGGACGCCTCTTGGTGAGAGGGATGCGATGAGGGCCTGGTTGAGGGTTGTCGTACCTAGATCTGCGATGAGGATCACAGGCATGCAGAGGTGAGGTGAGGTGATGTTAAAGAGCAACATGGTAGATATAAACCATCCGCTCGAGATGGATGTGTAGTGGATACCCCAACAGCTGATCGGGACGGACAGATCAGACGACAGACGAGATATGAGCAGAAATGAAGAAACGCATCAAAAGCCGCTTTTGGTATTTGAACATCCGACCTCATATGGAAATTCCAACATGTTTTACACAAACCTTCGACGTAGCCACTTCGCTCCCACGATGCCATAGCAAGCAAGTATCATACAAGAATGCTAATATATAATTTCAAGGCATCCTGAGACGCCTTCGTCTTCCCTTTATTTCTGCTTCTTCCCCTCCAGGGCCATGGTCGCTGTTTTCAGCTGGCCGTGTTCATTTCAGGGGCATTCTCGTCGACGCATCAGCGGCAGCCTGGTCCACCATGACCGAGGACTCGCTCCTCGCCACGCTGGCCACACTGCCCCGCCTCAAACTCTCCTCGCTCTGTCCGCTGTGCGAGGCCGTCATTCCCTGGATGCCTAGCTCGACCTCGCCCACCCTCCTGAGCGCGCCGAGGATTGCCCCGCGTAGCTCGCCTGTCATCTCCTTGCTGCCAAGCAGTTCGATAATCAGCCCGTAGAAGGCCTGCACATGGGTCTTGAAGCTGGCCTCGGGGAATGCCGCGTAGCCCTCGAGCACGTCGACAACCACAGGTCTCCACGCCACGATGTTTCGGTGCTGGCTCTCCTCGTCCAGCGACACGTAGCTCCGTATGATGCTCTTGCACAGCGGAACCAGTGCGTTCTCCACATCCCCCTTGGACCCCGCTCTACGCGGGTCCGTATCGGCGAACATGCGGAAGAGGATGGAGATGTATGTTGCTGCCGATCCTGATTCTTGCTTCAGGAGGTTGGGTGGCTGCTTCATGAAACCCTCGCGCCAGAGCCGCATGCGCAGCTCCTTGTCGTTGTTGAAGCGCTGGGCGAAAAGGAATGATTTCTTGAGGACGGCCATCAGCCGTAGAAGCTCATCCGAGGGGATCTGCGCATAGACGTTGTCGTTGCTGAACAGCTCGTTGACTGTTTCGATCATGAGCAGCTGGAGCACGCAACGGCTAATGATGCGGTTGAAGAAGCGACGCCGGGCAGCTGATATTTGTGGAGCTGGTGTCTGGAGGTTGCTGGACGGTTTAAACTCTTCGAGTTGCACTGTTGCTGCCACTGGTGGTGTCTCGCGCCATCGCTCCCTGGGGTGTCGCTCATCGCGGTTGACGGACTCTCCTCGTCGGGGTGGCCATTAGTATCCACGCCGTTGATTTTGAGGGACTTGTCATCTTCGGATCCTTCTAAACCGGGGCTCAATTGTTTCTCAAAGTCCAGACCATTGGAGACGGGTTGCAAAGAGGCAGTGTTGTTGATTGTTGACGCCGAGAAGAGCTGGTATGCTGTGGTCCGTTCAAAGAGCTCGCAGAATGAGCCAACAATCTTAGACCAGTGCTCAGGGGTGAACTTTCTGACGTTCTGCAAGATGAGCTGCTGCAAGCAGTTGCTCCCTATCCGAGCAATGGTGTCGTTCTCCTGGCAGATACATAGCGCCAGGAGCTCGAGGAAGCGATCCAGCATATACTCCAGTGCCTCAAAGTAATGTGTGAACAAGGTGATCATGTTGCGAAGGGCTTGAATCATGGTAGTCGATAGCCACACTGACAGCTCCTCGTGGTTCAGAGCGTTGGTCATCTCTGGTCTGGAGCGCAGGACCATGAAGATGGGGTACAGCTGTTGCCGCCAGAGGATATCCCAAAACTCCGGTGGGAAATCGCCGCCATATTTTAGAAGTGCCTCGAAAAAGTAGTTGAGAGCGTTGGACCGGACCTCTAGGTCCTCACCTGTCATCAACACATCGTGGAAGGCGAACAGAACTGGGAACCAGAATCCCTCTTCCACTGATGTGCGCGTTTGTTGGCCTGGTGCATTGAGGTTGATGTCCGCCATGCTGTGTTGAGCAGCATTCATATCGAACCTCTGCGACAGAGGACACTCGGGCGTCTTCAGCATCTGCGGGATGATCGACTTGAGCGTCTCCATCGCCTGCAGGCTCTTCTTCTGGTACTTCATGTTCTTTGAGAACTCGGTGAGGCAAACGATGAGGTCCGTAAAGGCGCCCTGTGATATAATCACCCCAAACCTGCTCTTGTAGACCTTGAGCACGCTCTCATATGCCATGTTGACAATGCTCTCGTTTGGATCGCGAGCTGCAACGGTAAAGATTCCAAACATCGTCCTCCAGCCTGAACGGATGTTCTCGGCCCTTGCCTGTATCATCTGGATCAGACACCGCAGGATAAGCTCTTTGACTCTCAAGTTGTTCGAGTTTGACGCAACATGCTCAAACGGCTTCAGGAAATCCTTTTGGAACTTGAAGCCGGGAAGCTCCTCGATCTCCATGAACCTCATGGACAGTTGCCGCAGGGAGTCAATGGAGAAGATGACTACTGTCTCGTTCACGTGACAACCAGCCTTGTTGAAGTGCTCGCCGAGAACATCCCAGATATGTGTCCACTCAAATCTCACACGCGTCATGTTATAGTAGCTGATCTCGACAATCTTCTGCAGACTGTACATGCGAGGCGTGTCGTGTGCACCGGAGACCTTGATCTCGTCCCAGCTCACTTCCGTGAGGGCTCGCGCAAAGTGTACGATCGCGTCGCCGTTGAGATTCGCGGTGCTGGTGAATATTCGGTCCACTGTCTTGACGATATCGTCGGACCTCGCCTCCAGGGCAAGGATCGTGGAGAACCCTTGTTGCCCGGTCCCAGTGCGTCCTCGACCCTTCTTCGTGGACCGCCTGGAATCGGTTGAATTCTCCCTCTTGTGGGCGACAAACCTTGCCTTGGAAACGTCAGGGACCGATCGCTCATCGATGCCACCAGTGATAAGCTGCAGCCGGTCAAGCTGGCTGATGCACATTAAGATGTCTTTCCAAGACTCCCGCAGGAAGTTGCCCTCTGTCTGACCGAGGTCTAACAACACCTTGAGTGCCTCTACGTTCTTGGCTAGCACCTCTTGTGGGTTGTTCAGATTTGCCGTGTTCTTCAGCACCGATATGAAGGCTTCTCGCGGCGTGGACAGGTCGAAAAAGCATGAGATCCTCGTGGCTAACTTCATACCTTCAAGACACAGCTTGACGACCTCCAGGTTATGAGCATTCTGCATCTCGTTTGACAATGCAGAAAAATAGGACATCCAAGTGACGTCGAACATTGGGCCAACGTGGCGGGATGAGGAGGCCGGGATGAATTTGACGCCTGTCTTCGCTGCATTCTTCCGCTGGTTCCGGAACAAGTCCTTGAACAGCTGCTCCGACCGGAGGGCAATCTGTTCAGACTGCTGCCAAAAAGCATCTCGCTGCGCTCCTCTCGCGTTCGTGAACACGGAAGCCAGGCCCCCAGATTGAGCAGGTGCTGTGCTCTTAGCCGCCTCCGTTTCTCTCTCGCTCTTGAGTACAATCTCTTCCTTTTCGATCTGCTCGTAGATGCCGATGAGGTACTCATCCGGCAGATCTGCATTGTCATTGATACCCCTGTTGTTCTTGATGAAGTCCGGTTTCGTCATACGCCGGGCGATCTTACTGCTGTGCAGATCGGTGTTGAGTAGGATAACGGAATAGGCGAGGACATAGGCAGTGTCCGAGCTGGCGAAAGCGTTGGGGTTCCCTGCGAGATAGCGAGATGCGAATTGCAGCATAAATCGATCAATCTTCTGAGCCTCACCGGGCAACCGGAAAGACTGTAGGAATTGCCGCAGAGCATCCACGAACCGCATCTTTGTGAAGTTCATCAAATCCACGAAAGCATGCATGATCTCGATGTTCTTCGCATCGCCTTCACCCAGGTACTCGCCAATCTGTGCCTTGTCTAAGCGATCCTCAGTCAAGAGAAATCTTGCGATGTCACGGGGAGTTTCGCTGGGGATGAAACCCGCCCCCAGCAACAACTTCATACCACGTTTTGGCTTGAAGTTGAAAGCTCGGATCGCGTGATCTAGGGCGGTCTTGCGCGCCTTCTCCTTCTCTAGATGCTCCGGATCGTCATCCATCGTTGGCGTGGACGGCATAGAGATCTCTAGTCTCGATGCGGACTCAGCGATCGAAGGGTCGATCGATTCTCGTATGTCGAGAGACCTCTTCTCGCCGTCAGCGGAGTCGGCCGCCACGCCGGGCTGGGTTGGCTGAGACCAGTTGACCATAGATCGCAAGGATTCGACGAGTGATTCAAGGGCCGCCCGCTTCATCATGTACTCCTTTGGTATCTCTGCCTCCGTCTCGGGCGGGGGCACCATGGAAGCCACGGACAAAGAAGGTGGCATCATACCCTTGATTTGCCAGTCGCCGGGGTTGGACCTCGCCAGCTTCTCCTCGTACTGTAGTTCCTGTGCGGGCGTTACCGCCACGGGTATCGTGGAAAACTTGGCCATATCCTCCACGATGGCCTGGAAGATGTTGTTCATCTGCGAGTCACAGTCGTAGTTCAGGTAGGCTTCTACCAGCGCCCGAGGGTCTCCACAGAACCTCTGGAGAATGGTGACAACGTGTAGCTTCTGCGAAAGAGGAGCGGTCTTCCTGGACAGAAGGGCAAGATAGATCTCATTCATAAAGACTTCTATCTCTTTCTGTAGCGATAGATTAGATACAGCAAAGAAGAGAGGGATGAAGATGGACACAAGACTAAATGAGTGGATGAATGCATCACTAACCTTGAACGGAGCTCGCATGAATTTTAACATGAGCCAGAAGATATCACAGCAGACCTCGAATACGCGGTCGGCGGAACTGGCTCCGTTCCTGGAGATACTAAGACAGAGATAGAACTTGACCGCTTGAAGGAAACTCGTTGGCTCGTTACTTTTCGTGCTGGTGATGGTACACAATGGCGATGTGAAGACTGTAATGTGGTTGTTGATGAGGGTATGTATGATGTGGAGGGAGATGAGCTTCGAGCGCATGGGTTGCCCACGGAGATCGTAGAGGACATCCGGCGGGAGATTCTTGGTAGACAGGTTGCAGAAAGAGCGGAAGACGAGATAGGCATCCCGGACGTAGACCTCGTCCTCGGCATCAAGGGACTCGGGCGTCTCATCCTGCGGCCCGTCTGTGTTGACCGTCTCGGCCACGCTGTGCTCCGAGACAGACCGGGCAGCCTTGCGCTGTGGGCCCTTCACCTTGGTGACCATGGTCGGTCCATCACCCATGTTCGAGTCGTCAAAGCTCTTGCGGTGCTCCAGATCCTTCAACGTGAGCTTGGGTCCGTCGTCGTTCTCCTGCCTCGTGGCGGATGGCTCCGCGTCTGGGGTTCCCATGGCCTCCTCGCTCCCGCCATTGGTGTCGTGCTCGCTGACGGAGTCCTGCTGGTCGAAAGCGACATTGCTCCCGCTCTGCTTGAGCTTTGCCAGGCCCAGTCGCGTCTCCTTCATGTGCAGCCTCAGCTTGACCCGTTCGAAGACCGTACCAACCATCTGCGCCAGGGTGCCCTGCGCTATCTGCTGGTTGTTGGTGTTCCGCGAGAGCAGGAAGACATTGTAGACCTGGCGCACGGCTTTGAGCAGACCGGCGCCGTGCACCACGATCTTGTCGTTGAGGACGGCGGCCAGCAGCGACTTGACAATCTGCAATTGTATCTCGACGGGTGTGGCCTCGCCCTGGAAGCAGTCGCATATCGTGTCGATGGCCCGCTCGATCAGCGGCGCCTTGGGTTCGGCAGGAGTGGGCGGTACCGCAGCAGGAGCAGGAGCAGCAGCATCGTCATCAGCAGCAGCTTCATTACCCTTCCCGTCACCGTCACCCTCGGCCGGGGGCTGCTCCGGAGGAGGTTCGGAAGCGGCGGAGAAGTAGGAGGACGAGGTCAGCTTGCCGATGCAGTCGAGCGCGGTCGTTGTCAGCTGGACATTGCCGGATCTCGAGGCTAACAACAAGGGCAGGAATATTATCTCGGGGTCTGGGAGTTGCGGGTCTGCCTCCTTGAGGGCGGCCTGGGCCTTCTGAAGGGAATCGATCAACGGCCTGTTTCTCGTGCCAGCATGCTTCCCTATCGCGTCCAGCGAGGACACGACAAACTTGATCGAGCTCATGGTCGCATCTGCGGGAGAGGCGGTCGATCCGGTGGCATTCGAGGGCCTCGGCCAGGACGTGGCAGGTTGTAGAGGGAGAAAGGAATTATGAGGAGGACGACGGGTGGGAAGACGGTCAGGACGATGATGGCCGGGAACGCTTGCTATTGCGCCAGTGGCTATTGACAGAGGATCAGGAGGGACTCAGAGTTGAGGATTGGACTATGCCACAAGGAGGGTGTTGGCGAGATGCATCAAGCAAATAGATTATCCTCAGGGTGAGGTGCTGCATGAGAAGAGAGCGTCGTGCCTGTGAGGTGGTAATGAAAGTCAGTCAGCACGCATTTGGAGGTGGGAGTTTGGGGCGCCAGGGGTTCGCCAGTACTGACGGCAGCTTCACGAAACGACACATACACCACTAAGGGACCAGGTTGCAGCTTTCCATGCACCAGAGTCTCAATGCCAGGCAGGGGTGGTGGGCCGTGCTGACCCTGCACTATGACCGCCGAAAACGGGTCCAGGATGTTGTATCTGGAATTAATCAAAGAACTAGGTGATGCTGACATAAACATGTATACACGCCAAGTTACCACCACTTTATGTAGCATCTATCCTCTGTCCAGTTGTACAATAATATGCCGGTACAGCAAATTTGACACCTGAAAAAAGTAAAATTGCACTGATTGTTCTGAGAAAGAACTCGAGGAACCTCGAAGTACCGTATATGACATTCACACATGATATTCATACGTGACATCCAGATATACATACTGTGGATCAAAGCTGTTGACGTACATAGTATATACCGCGGTGACATTGCATAGAGCATCCTACAGCGTAGTAGATTTGATTCAGTATCGTCGCGGCTGCGCCTAGAATGCCATATCTCTCCTCGCCTATCTGCCCAATCGATAGATGCAGTTTCTGTAGGGACCAGCTAGGCCTCAGAGGGGCCTAGTGCTGTGGGTCTTCGGGGGTCGTTGAGCGTGGCCTGGCTGCAAGGAGAGCTCTCATGATCCCGGCCAGTCCGCGTTTTCCCAACGGGCACTGAGGGCAGGGGGAGGGGGGAACGCTGAGAGCTGACCCCCGAGCAGGTACAGGGCTGCCGCCAGACAGTAGACATAGTACAGAGCCACTGGGACCAGCAAAAGACCCACCCCAGCTGGTGGGGACCGATACCAAAAATCGCACGCCGAACCCGCGCAGCTTAGCCACTTGCTGCAGCCAATTCGGAGCGATCATTCTCCATCAAACCCAAACCTCCGGCCTGTTCTTTTTCTCACCATTTCCCCAACACCACGCTTCGTCCGTTTCCCACCGCGCTGCCTTCTTTCCCTCCTCGGTCCATTGCTCGCCGGGTCTCTCGAGGAGATTTTATTTCTACCTACGGGTCTGGTCTATCATCGACCTACCTGACTTCTCTGTCCAGGGCAGCGTCCCAGACGAGCACAGCCAAGCTTGGTTCGATCCCCGAGAGAGACGCACAGGGAAGAGCTATTTTTTTCCCCCCCGTCACCCACCACCAACCACCTCCCACGATACCCAAGATGCTCGGCCCAATACTCCGAAGGCAAGTCCTTCAGTCGCGTTCGACCTTCCGACATGCCCTCCCCTCCACCTCGAGCCTCGCAAGATGGTACGCCTCCTACCCACCGCACACCATCGTCAAGATGCCCGCTCTGTCGCCAACCATGACCGCCGGAAACATTGGCGCATGGCAGAAGAAGCCCGGTGATGCTATTGCGCCGGGTGATGTGCTGGTCGAGATCGAGACCGACAAGGCCCAGATGGACTTTGAGTTCCAGGAGGATGGTGTGCTGGCCAAGGTCCTGAAGGAGACGGGCGAGAAGGACATCGCCGTTGGTAACGTAGGTGGTTTTCTCCTCGGACACTCGCGCACCAGCTCCCATCCCAGGAGCTGGTGCTGAACCAGTTTAGCTACGCGGGCTTGCTGACTCTGTGTTTCTTTCTTCATCAGCCAATTGCTGTCCTGGTCGAGGAGGGAACCGACATTTCCGCCTTCGAGGGTTTCACCCTTCAGGACGCCGGTGGTGACGCCGCCGCCCCCGCCGAGAAGAAGGAGGAACCCAAGAAGGAGGAGTCCTCTGCGCCCGCACCGGCTCCCGAGCCTACCCCCGAGTCCGAAGACACCGGCTTCAAGGGCAAGTTCGAGACTGCCCTCGACCGTGAGCCCAACGCTTCCCCCCGCTGCCAAGAGGCTCGCCATCGAGAAGGGTATCAAGCTGGCCGAGCTGAAGGGCACCGGGCCTAAGGGCAAGATCACCGAGGAGGATGTCAAGAAGGCCTCCGCCTCCCCCGCTGCTGTGGCCGCCCCCGGCGCCGTCTATGAGGACGTCGCTCTCACCGGCATGCGCAAGACCATCGCCAGCCGCCTGCAGCAGTCGTGGCGCGAGAACCCTCACTTCTTCGTCTCCTCCGCCATCTCCGTCAGCAAGCTCATGAAGCTCCGCCAGGCCCTCAACAGCTCCGCCGACGGCAAGTACAAGCTCAGCGTCAACGACTTCCTGATCAAGGCTATTGCTGCCGCCGCCAAGAAGGTCCCCGCCGCCAACTCGTCCTGGCAGGAGGGCGCCATCCGGCAGTACAACACCGTTGACGTCTCCGTGGCCGTCGCCACCCCCGCCGGCCTGATCACTCCCATTGTGAAGGCTGCCGAGGGCAAGGGCCTGGAGACCATCTCTTCTCAGGTCAAGGAGCTGGCCAAGCGCGCACGCGACAACAAGCTCAAGCCCGAGGAGTACCAGGGCGGCACCATCTCCATCTCCAACATGGGCATGAACCCCGCTGTCGACAGCTTCACCGCCATCATCAACCCTCCCCAAGCCACCATATTGGCCATCGGTGCCCCCAAGAAGGTCGCCATTCCCGCTGAGAGCGAGGACGGCACCACGGGTGTCGCCTGGGATGACCAGATCACCATCACCGCCAGCTTCGACCACAAGGTCGTGGATGGCGCGGTCGGCGCTGAGTTCATGCGCGAGCTGAAGAAGGTCGTCGAGAACCCGCTCGAGCTGCTTCTGTAAGGAGAAGGGGAAAGGGAAAGGGAGGAAGATACCGCGCTAGCGTTGTCATGGAGTAAAACAATAGAGTGAATACCACAAAGCCACATGTTGATCTCAAGATGTAGGGTATTCAGGGGTGTATGTACTAATACAATCGACTTCTTCGCGGCGGCACCTTTTCTATGTTTCTTTTTTTTTTTGGCCTCGTCCGGGCTGGTGATATAAAACGTGCACTGAGAACAACACATTTATTCTTGGGTCCACCTTTGCCGCATGCCGCCCTTTCATGCCTATCGGCGCATGACCAGACATGAAGAGCACAATATTGCCTAGTCTAGTCTCCTAGCTGTTCGTTGCACGGATGGAATCGTCATCTAAGCATGAAAAGTCTTGTTTTCCGTCCCTTCCTACATCTGTTTTCCTCAATCTGATTATTACTTCCTATTGTTTTTTTTTTAAAAAAAAAAGTTCGATCGTGCTTCCAGTCTAATGCCATATTTCTAGGACGCCAGACTGTCGAGCCGATCATCAAATAGCAGGGTGGCGGACGCAAAGAGGTTCGTCTCCCATGCTCGTAGCATTCAAGATGTATGTTTGGTATGTAGAGACGTTCATAGGAGATGCTATGGAGCATTTGAGACAAACCGCGCTCCAACCAGATCCCGTCCCGGGCTCAGCCTTGCGCCCGAGGCTGATAAAGATGCGATCCTCAAACCCGGCGGCTGTGGCTCAGTGCGAACCACCACAGGTATTGCGTATACGGTGCAAGTAATCGTTAGCTAGGGAACGGAAATTTATCATTCACATAATCTAACAACACAAACAGGGAGAACGGGAAGGTTTCGGAGCCGAAGGTGAACTTGTATTGACAACACCACACAGCAGACGCTGCAGATAAAATCCCCGTGCCAGAGTCCTCCACCACAAGTTCCGGCTTCACCTTGTCGCTGGCCATCCCCATTTAGGAGCTTCTCCCACAACGTTGCTGGTAGAGTTCAAGTCCATCCCCAGACGCCCCGCCCAAAAACAACCAAACGCCTGCTAAAGTGATCACGCTTTGCATTTGGGACCCCAAAAAAATAGAGCGATATAATACAAGCCTCCAGCAATACCCTCCACCTCACTCTTATCTCCCGACTAGACCCATTGTCCACTGCAAAAATTTCTGGTGACCGTCCCTGACAGCGAGAAAGGGTGTCTGTCTGCAGTGATTCACCGTCAGCTCAGACCTTCTTCCTGCTGAGCTAGGTGATAAGAACATCTCACAATTGACGGAAGATTCGGTACCCGCACGCACAAGTGCAGTGATGTTTGGCCAACTTCGAGGTCCTGAAGGTGCCAAAATTAAGTCTAGAAGGAACGCCTTCGTTCAGAGAGTAAGACTGAGCAGCACATCTTGACACCAAAGAAGTCGTGGCAGCAGGCTAAGTCGTGCACCGCCTGTCGAGTGGATTTTGGGCAAGTCCGCTGGGTCCCAAGACGGAAGAGGTTTGGTTCCCCATTCTCCGGGATTAGATTGGCGCCATGCGATGGGGCTGCCGCTTCGACGCCAACGAGCTCGTCTCTACAATGGCCCCTGTGTTGTTGCAGAGAGAAAGGTTCAGAGTTCGTACTAGTGGACATGCCGGTACCGAGGGACCATATGGTGCATGGTACGCTGTCTTCCAATGTGCGAACACGCCTCGAGATTGCGTTGCTGTTGTGTTGTTGGCAAGAAGATGATGCGACATCAGACAACCGTGTGAGTGATGACTGTACGAAAAGTCCATCGGCAACATCGTTGTGCCCGTCTAGTCATCACCTCCTCAAGGCCTCATTGCACCGGTAACCTAGCCTCAGTCAGTATGCGATCCTTGGTGGCAACGGATGACGAATGACGGTTGAGGTCGGGGTCGTGACTTACCGTGGCGGACATGCTTGAACATACGCAATGTCAAGATCGCTGCCCCCGCATGGTACGGTACATCCATTTAGGAGTTCACATAGGAAATGGACGGCCGTCAGCGCGCGGCTGAGTGGGTGTCCTGTCCATAGGTACGACTTGGGAGAGCCAACTAGAAGGGGAACCCACCTGAAAGGTATTCTTGTCAGAACGGCATCGTGTCTGGAGACAGAAATACGCCATTACAGCTCCTGGGTTGGATGCGCCTGGGAGAATAGGTGGAGACGGCGAGGACGATATACTACCATGGACATGCAGATGATGCTCTGGGGT
This sequence comes from Celoporthe dispersa, assembly GCA_016584495.1. Lineage (NCBI taxonomy): Eukaryota > Fungi > Ascomycota > Sordariomycetes > Diaporthales > Cryphonectriaceae > Celoporthe > Celoporthe dispersa. The sequence continues at coordinate 2,386,754 of WAID01000004.1, forward strand.
AAAAAAAAGGTTGCATGGCCTGAGTGAATGCTGTTGTTGTCTCACGCATTGTATGGGTAAAGAGAGGGGATATCAGATGAGGTTCATGATTAGAGGGATGTCAGGGCGTGTTGTTGACTGGCGAGAAATCTGGAAGAGAAGAGGAAAAGCCCATGGAGGAACAAAAGGCGGGACGGACAGGTAAATAAAGCATCAGTCGAAGGCGTCTCATCTGGATGGACCTTCCCGATGTTGACTCCTAAAAATCTAGTCGAGGCAGCCACGGGGCGGAGGATGGAAAGAGCTTGCCAAAGGCACACCATGGAACCAAGGAAGTGTGGGATCGAGGATGGAAGGCACAATTGATGGTCCTGACAACCAAACATATATTTCTCGACGCCTTGACAACGACCATGATATCATCAGAAGAAATACGGAAGGCACGAGAGGATGGAATAGTAGACCTGGGCTTGCCATTCGGGGACACAGACTGAGCCGCTCCTTTCAACTTATGTAAGGAGCACTGCTGTATCCCGAGGGCTCAACAAGTACACAAAGAGTTTATGCTAACAAGAGCGATATCAAAATAGAAATCCAGTAATACTGGAAAATCTGAATATCTCTGAAATATATTACTAGCAGTAAAATTATTACTTATATATAAAGTAATATTTAGATTCACAATCGAAAAAATATATATAGTAATTTATCTATTAAACAATAAATATATTCTTATATATTTCAATTTTTCAATATTTATTGATAATATTAAGATTAATAATTAAAACAACTTGCTTGAATTGAAAATAATTGAATTGATTCAAAATTATTTTGGTAGAATTGATAATAATTCTATCGACTCAACTTAATTAACACATCAGACAGTCACTAAATTGCCTTGTTCTTGCGCATATCAGAACTTGCAGCCCAGCACTATATACTTGACAATACGGAGAACTCGACTGGGAGGTCAGGTACTGTGAACCATGACGCTATTGCTATCATTGGTTTGTCCCTCCGCTTGCCCACCGACATTCACAGTGAACCTGGATTCTGGAGAATGCTAGAGATTCGGGACAATCTCTCAACTGAATGGCCTGAGGATCGTATTGCACTTGACTCATTCTTGCAAGCTGGGGTTCGTGAAGGCCGCTCATAATCTTTGACGGATCGAGCTTATGTGAACGTGTGCAGATCAACGCCCGGGGAGCCCAATTTCTTAAAGAGGATCCAGCATGTTCTGATGCGCCTTTCTTTGGCATCACGGCCAAGGAAGCGATAGCTCTGGACCCTCAGCAGCGAATGGCCCTGGAGGCGACATATCATGCACTTGAAAATGGTATGATCCATGACCCTAAACGCTGGACAGGACTCACATTCTCATTCTTGCTGGATCAACTGCTTACTACTCCATAATCGAATGTCAGCGGGCATTTCTATTCACAAACTGTGTGGTAGTCAGACTGCTGTCTTCGGGGCTACCATGTCGGACGACTACTTGCGTATAACAGCAAAAAGACACCGATAGATTGCCTCAACACATCGTTACCAAAGTCCAGCCCGCGATTTTACCTAATAGAATCAGTTGGTATTTCGACCTCTATGGACCAAGTGCACATGTTGATACGGCTTGTTCAAGCAGTATGGTGGGTCTGGAGATGGCCTGTCAGGCATTGCACACTGGGAACGTTACAACCGTCTGTTGCCCTTTCCTAAATTTTGCACCATTCCAGCCTTTCTGCCTCAACACACACATCCGATATTGGTACAGATATATTTGTGACAATTCCGCGTAGTATGAGTTACTAATGCCCCAAACGAAACCGATATAGGCTCTGGTGATCGGGTCTAATTTACTGCTAAGCCCGGAACTGTCTCTGTCTCTGGCAAACGGGAATTTCCTTTCACCAGACAGCAAGTGCTTCAGCTTTGTTGCGCGAGCAAACGGCTATGCGAGAGGCGAGGGGATTGTGGTACTTGTCCTAAAACCCGTTGATGCTGTGAGGGACGGGGATGTTGTTCGGGCCGTCATAAGAGGGATCGGTTTCAATCAGGACGGTCGGACACCGACACTGACACAGTCAAGTGCCGACTCGCAAGAGGCTCTGATACGCCAAGTACATGCTCAAGCCGGATTGGATTTTTGAATCTACACGGTTCTTTGAAGCGCATGGTGAGTCTTCTTCTGGGCGGGTAGGAGCCTGCTCTGTACAACTTGATTTGATTACCGTATTAATCTGCAATCCTAGGCACTGGGACCGCTGTTGGCGATCCTACTGAGATGACGGCTATCAGGAGGGTGTTTCGGTCTCATCGCTCACCAGAAAGCACTCTATTCGTGTATGTTCAGTAGCACAGTGCGGATGGATACGGACGAGCCTTGATTAACAAATGTCATCACAGAGAATCCGTGAAGTCCAGCATTGGCCATCTTGAGGGGCCCAGCGGAAGCATCGGGATAATCAAGGCAATACTAGCACTGGAGAAGGGTCGCATTCCACCAAAAGCTCTTTTCGAGAGAATGAACCCGAGGATTGACGCCGCCTCCTTTAACATTCAGGTATCTCTTATCCTCGGTCGCTCGGATCTGAATCTGTTTGTAATTCTTGGTTTCTGAAAATGATTGTATTCCAGGTTCCGACGACAAGCATCGCGTGGCCATCTCATGGTACCCGCCGGGTCTCTGTGAGTTCCTTCGGATACGGAGGCTCCAATGGCACAGACTCGTTGCTGGCAATAGAGCTGCGCAACTGGATCAAGATTGAGTTCCATGTGTCAGTCGCTGTGTTTGAAATCATAGGCGGGAATAGTATTCTCGCTGTGGGTGAACTGATAGCCACGAAAGCAGCGCACCGAATGGGAGGAACAGGAAGTTATTGAAATTAAAGAGGGCTGTTGAGCGCCCGAGTTCTCGTTCAGTAGGCTAACGAATTGATTTATCATAGTACTTGTCCGGACCAACTCCTGTCTTTCTTGTGAACTGATTGACCCTCTGACTGCTAAGCTAGCACTTTAGCCCAGAAAACTTGGTTCAATTATAGTCCACATAAGCTGACTGTATTATGTAGCACACAGTATATATGAAGTGCTGACTGAAAAATGCTCCTTGCCGACTGTGACATCATATCTACACAGAGTCTGGCTTTGCATATATTGATTGTGCCCGCTGTTGCCCCATTATTCAATACTTTAATCTAAGCAAACCTACACATATGGTGGCCAGGCAACAGCTACTTCGGCTCCAGCGTCTTCGGAGATCGCCTACAGTTACAAAAAGCCTCGTGCTAAGGTGGAAACAGACTCAGATTACTCGTTGAGACAAGATCAATCTCCATCTGATCATTTCAGAAGACCATGGTCGTCGAGCTCGTGGCCGAGCGCAAAGGGCTTGTCGTGACCCATCAACATTGCCCAGACCGCCCCTACTTGGAGCTCCAAGTTCCGGAGGATGCGGATGTTGTGAGATTCGTCGAGTGCACTTTTGCTGGGCGAGACCAAGGTGAGTCGCGCTTGCAGTCGCATCGGAGAAGACGAATTGGCCCTGACTGTACGACTAGGATGGTACAGTGGCGGCATTCCAGACGTTTCATATACCTGGGTCGATGCCACGGTTGAGCGACCAGCGGGCCGCAGTGTTCTCGGCACTCTGAATATCAAATGTAACGATGCCGGCCCGCAAGAGTTCAGAGTCCACAAGAGACGCTGGCATGTCAAGACTAAAAAAGTCCGAAGAGTATGGGACGACCTGCGGGCAGGTGACGTGGTTCAAATGATCCCACGGGCCAACTACGCAGGTTGGGCCTGCTTGGTGCGTGAAGCTTGCATCAAGATTGGATATGAATTGTCACAGAACATCGCCCAGTCAGCTGATAATACCGCACCCTCATTACAAGAGGAATCGCCATTACCGATATATCAGTCCCGCCTGGACAGCCAGGACCACAAGGCCCGAATCCTCGTTGTGGAGCCTGCGCCGCTTGCCGGCGACCCTATCGTCTGCTCCCTCATTACTATTCGTCTGCTATCAGGACGGCCATTCGATGCCCTGTCGTACTGCTGGGGCGCTAGGAAATCCAAGGAGGTGCTCACCATCAACGGTCAAGATGTACTGGTCTCCAGCTCCGTGGTGGCTGCGCTGCGACGACTCCGTCACGAGGAGCAGGAGCTGCCCATATGGATCGACCAAGTCTGCATCAACCAATGCGACGGCGACGAGCGTGACGAGCAGATACGTCTCATGGCTGAGATCTACTCCAGTGCGGAGCAGGTGCATGTGTGGCTTGGAGAGGGCGACGTGGCGACATGGACAGCACTGCGCATCGTTCGTGACACGTTCAACATGCACTATCAGGTCTGTCCGGGGGGAGCCGCGTGCAAATGCCATGGCACTAGCCACGCGCTGGTGGTCGAGGACTTCAAAACCCGTCAGCTTCATGGCAAGCCGCCACCAGAGCTCATGCAGGAGGTATTCTTTGCTCATGTCAAGAACGAACACGGCGAACTTGCGGATGCGGCCGGTGCGGTCAACAATCTGCAACTTACGACATTGATGTCGACCCTCTTTATTAATCCCTGGTTTCGGCGCGTGTGGGTTCTACAAGAGGCCCTCCTAGCCCAAGATGCCATCGTACACTGCGGCGAAGAGCTCGTTCCTTGGAGGGAGGTGTTGCAGACCAGCGATTGGCTAGCGATGATCTACCAACCGCTCTACCATGCGCCGCACGTCACCATGCCGCACGTCTGGAGTCTCCTTAAGCCACGCGAAAGCCAAGTTCAGGAGCTGGAGCTTTTGGACGTGTTCACGCACGGTCTCGAGATGAAGGCCACAGATCCCAGGGACAAGCTATTTGCGCTCCTTTCGTTTGCAAGAGGGATGAGAAAAGGGACCGAAGTGCCTGTGGCAATCCAGAGCTCGAATCAAAAAAGTCTTGAGCAAGTGTTTGCGGATTTCACGGTGTGGTGGATCCATGAGCATCAATCTCTGTCGATACTCTCACGTATCCACAGCCACAGGGACAGGACCTGGCAACGCCTTCTCTGCGGTCCTGAGAAACCACAGGTGAAGTCACCAACATGGACCATCGGGTATGAGGGGCATGCCAAATGGGCTCGAATCTCCTTGGACGCTCAGTTCGACTTCCATGCGTCTGCCGATACAGTACCTGATAAGGAGCTGTTAGGCCAGGCATTGTCGAAGCCTAACCTCAGATTGCGGCTCACTGGCTTTGAGTTGACTGTCATCGAAAGGATCATCCACCTCTCTCTTCAAAATTATACCAAACCGCTGATAAAGCCAGCGAAAGAGCTTCTCCAAGTCTTCGACGTACTCTTTGACCCATGTGGACGTCATCGAACGTGGAATTCCAAGTTTAAAGGTCCAGATTGGGTTAGGCCTCTATCTATTAGAGTCGATGGGCTTAGGGAAAAAGTATTTGATCATACAAAAACGCATTCGGATTGGGAGCAACATCAATCCCAACCAGCCTTGCAACTTCCACGACATATGTCGGATAGAATGGTGGCGGACAAACAGGAAACTACAGCCACAGGACTACCGACATGTCTGGACCCGTTCTTGTTCGAGGCTGAGAATGGTTCGATCGGGATCTGCCCATGGATGGCTGAAACGGGAGATGTGGTTGTGATCCTGCATGGAGGGAAGGTGCCGTATTTGCTGAGGCCGGAGGGGAATAGCGGTTCGTTCCAGTTTATTGGCGAATGCTATGTCATGGGCGCCATGGATGGTAGGTGGTTCAGAGGACAGACAGAGAAGGGTATACAGCCTCGCACATTCACGATCATTTAGCTAGGGAGGTCCTGCGTTGGAGAATTTGTTTTCTAGCAGAGGCTGACAGGAGAGGAGGCATAGGCGGCAATCTAAACTGGAGGAATGAAGTAGAAGTGATACCGGCCGGAAAACAACAAGACTAAACCAACACTTTCCGGTAAGATCATGCAGCGAAGCGCCCAACATAACCTTTATTGATAGGGCGGCCCACTGCCAGTTCAAAGTTATAAACGATAACAGGTTGTGGCGTATAGAAGACTCTGAGCAATGCAAGAGTGTGTTAATGCTTTTCATAATTAGACATACTTTTATTAGCATGAGCAACTCGGGAAGACACAATAGCAAAGTGGTCTTAGAGCAGTCATTCCAACTAGAGGAAACTAATTTCGAAGCCATCATGCCTCACAAAGCCTATTCGATGAAATCTCGATGTCAGTGATCTGTAGTGAGCGATATTATCGTACTTGCGTTGCAATTAATAGCGATTTGCGCAAAGACAAGATCCGGAATATCGTTTGGTCAAATAAAACAAATGTATTAATTGCATCATGATAGCTTCTTATCCGGTAAGCATTGAATTTGGAAATCCAAGTTACAATATATTGGGTTTCGCTGTCTGTTTCTTATTACCCCAGCGATTGAACATCTTCAGTTTTTCGTCCCCTGTGCAATTTATTGGCCGATTCTTAAGAAAGGGTCAGGAAATAAACCAAACCTGAGGTTTATAAATAATCGAATCGGGCTCATCAGCAGTCCCGTTAGGTCTACGAGCTCTCCCAATTCTACCGCTCTTCCTATCCTCAACATTGTGATCCGAAAGTGTGACCTGACATATGTACTGACAGAAAATATCCCATGGCATCCAGCTGTCTGTATGCTTCCACCCCTCTTTCCACTTCCTCCCACCTGGGTGGCCGGTGATTGCTACTAGCGCAGCGCTGCTAGTTGAGCCACGGCACCCTTTCCGGATAACGTCTCTGTCTGGAACAAGAATCCCAAACGCCCTAGGTGCGTTCCGTGTGGAGTCAAGTGTGGCATTCCTAGCAAATATTTCGTCTAGTGCGACGGCTGATGCTGGATCGTATGTGGCCTTGAGCCAGTGGCCTGCGTGCGAGTAGTGAATAATAAGATATTCTCGTGGGAGGTGAAGAGGGTCAAGCACAAATCCTTGGGATTCAAGCCGAAGACCATGCTTTGTTGTTGATCCACGCTCATGTCCATGCTGCGGTTTAGTCTTCCAAAAGGAAGAACAGACCCATCGGAGACCTGGATCTTGCAACTTTTCGCCTTCGGAGAATATAACACCAGCGGGAACGTCACGAATATGATTCATCATAACCCGCGTGCGCTGTCCCACAGGGGTCGCGTCGAGCTCCGCGATCACATTTGGTCTCAAGCCGATCATTCCCGCTAGGCAAAGATAAGCATCCCCATCATTAGTAGTTGTCCGTCCATTCAAGACTTTGAAGGCGGAGAGAAGGGCAGCGCAATGCGTCCGCTCCAAAGTCTGTCGGCGGTCGAATGCTCTCCGCAGGCTCCCGTAGCAGTCCAAGATCATCACAGCGTCCCTAGAGACGATACCGGTCGCGGGATTTTCGTTCTTGTACTGGCCTTTCAGCTTGCGTATTGCGGCATTGACGTCGAACGCGCAGTCCCTGAGCTGGATGTGCAGATTCCTGGAGCCTAGCGCGCCCTCTTGCATGGTCCAGACCCGGCGCATCCACCCAGTCCCGAGCAGACGTATGAGCACCTCATGCCCAGGGAGCTCGCTTGACAGGGTCATCATCTCGGAGTCCAGTATCAGGACCTTTGAAGCTCGCGCGTACGTGTCACTCATTCGCGAGATCGCGAGGCGGCGGTACTCTCTGGAACGAGGCACGCACAGGGTGTCGATCCACAGAGCTATCGTCGGCACTGTCTCTTGTCCCTTGTTCTTTCGGAAAAGTTTCGAACTCCATGAGCGTTGGCCATAAAGTTGGGCTTCCGAGCATAGCTTCCACAGCCGCTTGATCTGGCAGGCTGGCAGCTCGTTGCGGTCCTGGCAGCCTAGCCCGTCCGACCAGACGTGTGAAATGGCAACATATTTGGTTCTCCGGTCCGAAGAGACCTGTAGTCTATATCCTTCGTCGGGGTGTATCTCTATCACTGGGATATTTCCGTTGTCGAGAACCTTCTTAACGTCCTCTATGGGCGAGGGCAAGGTCCTGCACGTCGCCGGGTCGGCACACACATGCTTTGTTATGTAGGTAGCCTGGTCGATCCTCCGCGCGATGCACCTATCAGACGAACACAGCCTGTGTGCTTCTTGCGGGACCATCTCGCGCCGAGGTATCGTCGAAGCAAAGAGCACGGCTGGAATGGACAGGCTATTGTACAGCCGCGATGCGTCGTTTATACACCAGCCCTGCCTCACAAGCTCGGCCGTCAGAAACTGCATAGTGCCCCAGTCGCTTGCGAATGGGAGATATGGGCTTGGATAAATGGGGAAAGCATCCGATAGCGCCGTCTCTAGAGTCGCGCCAAGCGCAATGATGGAGAGGAGAACAGGCGCCGGCAGTAGGCCATGGCCCGCAGACTGGAGGCTCAACAGGCATTTGACGTATACCCGCGCCTGGTAGAGGAGTTGTTTCCTGGCGTTGTTTTGCTTGACTCTGGCTCGCTTCAACCATGTATCGATATAACGAGGAAGAATTGTTCGGCTCGTGAGCGTTGGGGGTTCCTGAGTAGAATCGGTGAAGTCGGCAGGGTCGACAGGCTCGTCGAAGATGTTGCTCATGAGGTTGAAGTATAACCAAGCTTGAAGGAATGCGGCTGTCTCTTCACACGTTCGGGTGCCCTTCATCGTGAAGTCCAGCTTCGTGAAGTCATGTTCGTCATAGCCGTGGCGAGACGGATACTCCAAAAATGGACAAGACAACTCAGAAGCGGCGACGCAGAGTAGAGGAACAGTGGGCAAGCATATGCCGTAGTTTGCGGTAGGAATATGGTCCATACTGTTTCAACAGATCTGCTTATAATTCCTGCGAGGTAGAAGTAAATCAAGCAACAGCTTGCTGTGTCTTCTTCTTGTCTCGGCTTGTATGGCAATCAAGTTCAAGCCCAAAGCACCAAGCCCGATCAGAGGTGCTGACATAGCTAGATAGCAGATAAGGCAAGTCAGTATAATAAGCACTATAGCAATCCGGAGATTTTCCGATCCACAAGAGGGTTACATACTGCGTTGAGCCCGTCCAGCTGAAAAAGTAAGGCACGAGTGAAGACATTGCGGCAAAGCACCGCCCCGCTGAGGTCCACACCGCCACTTCCACCCCCTTCTGACACTTCTTATTTTCTTCATCAATTGTTATCCGAATAACCTTGTTGTGGTGGCCAGCGGAGTGGACCTCGGGACATGAAATGTAGGTGGGTCCTGAGGCCGTTCAGATATAAGAGTACAACCCCCCCCCCGCCTTCATTTTTTCTACGCTTAGACAGAAAAAAACAAGACATCTTCCCTTCTTTCCTTAATTTGAGCCCTCTGGATAGGTCCAAGGTAGGCTTTTCACCCTGACCTTGTGCACGTGTGGCCTTCGTTTGTTGTCGTCCTTGTGACCGATTCAGCACGCTTGGGTTGCACGAGCCCTTGCCCATTGCCTTAACGTTCGTCCTTTCGTGCGACGGCGCCCGAGGTTCTGGTTTAATATAATCGAGGAATTGAAAAGAATCGAAAAGAAGAAAGCTGAGGCGAAGCAATTAGTTGTCGAAAAAGCTAACCGAAGCATAAAGATATTAGTTTCTGAAAGCTTATTGCTTAAGAAATGCTTTGAATCATTATTATAAAAGTTTGAGAAGATTGATGAGTTTATCGTAAATCAGAATATTTTTTAAATTAAGAGGTTTGAAAATATAGCTAATTTGTTTATTCTGTTGATTCTAACATTAGAGTGTTGCATTCTTGGCTCCTAGGTTTCCGTTCCGGATAGCTTGCGTGCTTGTCCTTGTTTCCGTCGTGACCTGCATATTGGATGGGTCATAACAACTTAGATCCACCAAACACAGAAGTCGCGGGTATTAGGTAGGTCCAAGTCAGGATGCATTCTTCCATTTCCACCTAACAGGAACTAGAGGCTCATATGCCACATCCTTCACATGCCATTCCAGAGTATAGACCAACTATCATTCGTACCTACTCACAAATCGAAGGTCGTGGAAGACGTCGTGCCTAGCTTGAGCTGACCTACAAGTGAATTGAAACATCACTGCGCCGGTGGTCAGGCGCAATGCCCTCTAGCCCGTGTTTCCCCCTTTTCTTATCTTTTCTGCTTCTTTCATTTTGCGTGCCTGTACGGCTGTGGGCGAAGGCGGGAGGGAGGGTCCAATGCAAGAAGGACAAGTCACAGCTCAAGGAGCCAATTATTAGATCTTGAGATTGAAAAAGCCCAACGCACTGATCATATATTCTTTTCAAGATAGCTTCGCGGATCGGCTTAACATGTATGGATACGCCTCGCACATCGCTTCTACTTTTCATCCGAGCTTACGACTTTGATGACAAGCTGAAGGAGCTGAAGGAGCTGAAGCTGGCGAAACACCGACTTGTCGTCGGTCTATTGGGCCATCCGCCAATCCAAAGATCAGAACCAGCTGACATAAGCCAACTCCCGAACTCACCGAAAAGGCCGAGGACTGCATCTCGGCCATTTTCGGCGAATCTGGCCGGTATTTGGGCTGTAGGAACCCTCGCCCATGGACACCCGTCGTGGACGCTCGATCTGATAACTAGACGGCCTATGTCTGGTCACACGACCAACGGCGTAATCCACCTGTCGCACTCATTTCGCCAAAAATGGAGGAAGACGCAGCACAGGCCGAGTGCCCCGAGAAACGCCGACGCCGCCCGCCACTGGCATGCATTGCCTGTCGGCGCCGCAAGGTCCGCTGCGATCGAAAAATGCCGTGCCAGAATTGCGTTCGGGCTCGTAGGACTACCAGCTGCGCCTATGTGCCTGACGACAGGCTCGAGCCGCGGGAGGGGACGCAGGGGTTCCATGATGGCATCAACGGGCGGAGCTACGACAGGGACGACGTCGTGAGCGCCCCTTACCTGAAACCAACCGGCGACCGCGCTGGCCACAATAGCCATGACGGCGCCAGCGAGGCCAGCAGCAGCCCGGCGGCCCTGGCAGAGAGGGTACGCCAGCTGGAGCAGCAGCTCGAGCAGGTGCTGGACTCGAAGAGCGCGGGGACTGCTGGCGCCAAGGCTGCGGCCCAGCTCCCCCACGCGAGACCTCCGTCTACCTCCCAATTCCTAGGCGAGGAGTACTGGCAGATCGGTGAGGGGGAATGAGAAGGCACAGTACCTGAACCCAACTGCAGAGGATGGCTCTAGCACGAGGGTCTTGCTGGCCAAGTCGAGGTATCTAGGAAGTAGCCATTGGATACACGCCATCACTCTTGTGGGTCACATCTCTTTCCTTATAGTCTCTCTTTTGCACCCTTACCAAGCATGTCCCGTATCCCATGTCCCATAACCCAGGCCCTGAGAATGGAACCTGGCTCTCATTACTTTCAAGCCACCTTACAAATATACTTTGGGCACTGATGGCCTATAATCTGGCAAAGTTAGGGATTTCTCCATTATCCCTCCCTTCAGCCCTCCACCCCACTCCCAACAACCCCCCCACCTCCTCCTCTCCTTGCTTGACCCTCACCCTGAACGCCATTCCCTTCACACTGGATTGAGGCATTGCCTGGAGACTTGAGGAGCAACCGCCTTCCTGGTTTAGCATCTGCATCCCCAAGAGCTTGATATAGCATCCAAAAACACATCTCCAGCGTTAAGTGCTCTGCCACAGGCAGAAGTCATGGCCACCGCCAGCACAGATGCATCCACAACCCAAGAAAAGCCAGGGGAAATGCCCTATTTACCAGTATATGTCCATTTAACTCGTTGATTTAGTCTGCATGAATATAGAAGCACAATCGCTGACAACTTTGCAGTTTCCACGCACCAACACTCTCATGGTGCTCCTGGATAGCCTCAAGGCCGACAAGACCTCTGAAACTTACCAAGCCGTTGCAGCAAGCAAGACAATTGGGAGAAACATCAAGGCTGCAAGAGTCCCACAGCTCTTGACCATGGAATTTGGAAAGCATGTCCCGTCCAAGGAAATTGCTGATGAGCTTCTCGAGTCGTATTTCCGCACCTTTGAAACTGTCTACCGCATCCTCCACATCCCGTCCTTTCGCCTAGAATATGGCCGGTACTGGCAGAATTCCCAGGCGGCGAGAGAGGCCTTCGTGATTCAGCTTCAGCTCTGCATGGCATTGGGCGCAGTGGTGCGCGATGAGAAGTATAGTCTGCGGAAGCTAGCTGTGCGATGGGTGTATGAAGCTCGGCTGTGGTTGATGCAGCCGTCAGAGAAGTCGCGGATAAACCTGTCAGGGTTGCAGGTCTGGTGTCTTGTACACCTTGCACGAGATGTGTGTGGTGTTGGATCCGATTTGGTTTGGACGTCTGCCGGCGTCATGATGAGGATGGCCCTCTACACCGGTCTGCACAGGGATCCTGACCATCTTCCCAAGATGTCACTCCTCGCAGCAGAAACGCGACGGCGTCTCTGGGCCACCATCTTGGAGATCCTTGTGCAATCAAGCATGGAATCGGGTGGGCCGCCACTAATATCCACGGCTGACTTCGACTGCAAGCCGCCAGGCAACTACAACGACGAGGACCTCCTCGGCGACAATGTTGCAGCAGCACCACCATCACCTCAGCCGGCGACTACCTTTACCGATACATCAGTCCAGATCGCCCTCCTAAATTCAATCAAGATCCGCCTCCGGATCGCAGCCTACCTAAATGAGTTCCGTTCCGTTCCCACCTTCGACAAGACTCTCGTCCTCAACGCCGACCTTACCGCCGCGTCCCGCAGCCTCGACGCCCTCCTCCGTGTATACCAGGCCCAGTCCTCGGGGATTAGCCCATTCCAGCTGGCCGTGACGGAGCACATTGTCCAAAGATACTTCCTCGCGCTACATCTTCCCTGGCTGGGCTTCGCCAAGGATAACCCGCGGTACTTCTTCTCTCGCAGGGTCTGCGTGGAGATAGCTCTCCGCAACCAGAAGGAGGCCAAGGCCCACGGCGGTCTCGGCAATCCCGGCTCTGTGCCGGATGACTTTGGCAAGCTTCTCATCTGCGCGACGGGCGGATACCGCTACATTGGCACGCAGTGCCTCCTGGCGCTGACCCTCGAGCTGATCTGGAACCTAGAGGAGCAGCGCAATGCCCTGCGCAGCCTGACAGGCGACACTACCACCCCCGACCCGTCAGGTACGCCGGGTATGGGGTTCGGGATACTGGGCTCACCCGCAGCCAACAGCGGAGAGATGCTTCAAGTCCTTCACGACTCAACAAACTGGATGCGCATGCGCATCAAAGCCGGCGAGGTCAATGTCAAGGGATATCTTTTTGGGCTGGCCATGCTTGCTGAGGCGGATGGACTATCTCAGGGCGTTAGCGACGAACAACTGAAGTCCATAGTACGCAATGCCTGCGAGTCGGCGGCAGCTGAGTCACTGAATATGTTGAAGGAAATGTATGCCGCAGAAGGAGCGCAGTCGGGTGTCGGCGTGACTGGCAGTGCGGCTTCAGGCATGGGCAGTGTGGCCTGTCCGAGCTATACAGGTATGGACGGTACTCAAGTCTCATTGCCAGACCCCGGGGATGGCCAAGGCTTTGAGGCCATGGACACAGGGAGTAGTGGGACAATGACGGATTGGGATTGGGATGTGGTCAGTCTCTATTTGTCCCTATCTTTCTGGACTTTCTGCTTGCTGACGAACTTGTGTGATACAGCTGCAGGACCCGAGCTTCAACTTTAACGTCAACCTCAATCTCGGAGGGATGGATCTGATCTTTGGAAGTGAATGATATTAGACGCACACTCTACTTACTCCACTCAAACAATACCCAAACTACGATCGATCAATGATCAACGAACCTAAAATATCTCTCAGAAGAGCCTCAAGCTAACTAGTCTTCGAGCTGAAATCCGTCCCGGAGGCAGGGAAGACTCTTGACTTTCTCAACAGGTTTTCTGGGGATTTATTATAGATATCGCCACCGCCTGCACATCTTTCTGCGACTCTCGACTCGTTCATTACTTCCCTCAACCGTGTCGACTGTTTCATTCTTTAGCATAATGCACCCAGCGCCCGTCCACCCCCCCCCCCCTTTCCTTTTGAAAACTCTACAACATAGCCACCGCGACCCCTCCAGCCTTGCCTTCATGGCCCCCATCAGCCCCAAGGCCTGCTGGTACGAATCGCAAGACTGTCACCTTAGCTACGAGGACTCCCCACGGTAGATCCAATTGCCTACTCCAAACGCTTCAACCCAAACCAGTGGTGGTGGCGGGAAAGAAGTGGTGCCTTTAATCCCCTGTTTAAATTCTCCCTCCGCTCGTGGTACACATAACTCCGACGGTCTCAGTCGTCTCGCCAGTCCTCGCCTGACTCGACCAAGCGATTACTAGGTCGAGACCTAGTGACGAAATCCAAATCTCTACCAAGGAATCTGGCATGGCCACTGTGGAGGCTCTAATCCCCAGAGGCTGGAGAGAATCGAGCGTTGGAGACTGTTGAGGAAAGCCCTATGTTTCGCGATACAGGGATATCACGATGCTGGTAGCAGACGCCTTGATCTGCCACGAGAAACAGAGACAGCATTCAGACCAGATATTGAACATGTGGTTGCACCTCCACGTCATAACACTGACTGGGCGCAGATCACATAACACCTATCAATTGAAGGCGAATTTATGTATCATCAGGATCGACCCCGGAAACGGTCCACTCTCTAGCCACCTTTCAACACCGGTGCAACTACCAAGTACTCGGTTCCAGATGGGACGAAGCTGCCAGAGACCTGGCACAGCAATGAGGGTATCCAAATGGCTCAAACTCCGGATCCTCAGGCTACTCAGACCACCTAGTCCTATCCTAATTTGTGTACTCAGTGATCCCAAGACTCAAGGATTCACAAGCGAACTGACAGACAGTGCTCCCACTAAGCTGCCGACCTTGCATCCAGTTTACATCATGACTTTGGCTGATAGAGAAGGTTGAAATGGTGAGCCTGGAAAGGCACCTTTTGGGATTCCCGTCAGTGTTCGTGTATCATTGCATGAACTGTTTGCTTCGATCTGTGCAATGCTCTAGATATTAGACAAAGATCAAGACGGCACGAATCACCCAAACATCAAAAAGATTACACTCGCTAATCTCGATGAAATCTTCGTCTTG
Organism: Celoporthe dispersa; assembly: GCA_016584495.1. Taxonomy (NCBI): domain Eukaryota; kingdom Fungi; phylum Ascomycota; class Sordariomycetes; order Diaporthales; family Cryphonectriaceae; genus Celoporthe; species Celoporthe dispersa. The sequence goes on from WAID01000004.1 coordinate 2,401,806, forward strand.
TATTACTACTGTATGATCATCCTAGCTGGAATCAGTACTGGTTTTACCATTGAATGTGCCCGATATGTTTGACACCGTCGGTAAATTACGCCTGATTCAATCGCAGAGTACAACCGATGGCCGGATGCCTGTCGAATCTATCGAGTCCGTGGCACAGTATCCTCCAGCCGGGTGAGACTCATGATGCCGCTCTTAGGCTTCACGGGCTTCCCGTTGATATATTATTCTCCCACTTTTTCCCGTAGCAAACATGCATCTCTACTGGTTCTCGTCAATCTCTGCGTCGGTTAGTCATCACCGCTGTTGACCATGGGGGCTGCTAGTGGGTTGTTGAGGCTGTATGTAATCGTATAAGGTCTCTGTTGAGAGATCTTTTCTCGAGTACCTCATGGCCATCAGAATAACAGGCTTCGCAGCATCTCGAGGTTGATCCAAGCCTGCCTTCTCTTCTCTTTTACTCCTTCTACCTAACCCGCTTGTGCGCTCACATTCTTTCTCTCCAGATTCTCTTCCTCGCATTCTTGCACAATGTGGTTGTGCCCTCTAGTCACAATCCTCGCCTTGCTCCTGGCGTCAGCCTCGTCATCGCCACTGACTCCGCGCGAAAAGTCGCAGTATGGCAGCCTGAATCCTCAGCTGTTGGATAATGAAGATGGAGGTGCCAACATGATGCGCATGGAAGAGACACCGCATGAGGCCTCTCGTCTTCGATACCAACAAGTTGCTTTTGACGTCGCCAGCAGGACTATAAGCATGAAAATCACCTCCATCACATCACTCCTGCCTTTCAACGCCAGGCAGCCCGCAGCCATAAACCCAAGACAAACCCTGCAGCCGCCGGTGTTTCCTCCCGATGAAGACCTCCTGCCTCTTCTGCCGGCTGTCGCAGCCCCATCCATCTTGAAGCCTGTGAACGGCGACATCCCCAACCACAAGCAGCGCAGAGACGCTAATAACACGACCCTGACAGCCATGCCCAATATGTCCTCTACAGATAGCACATGGAATATCCCAACACTGTCCATCAGCCAGTCCACGGATACCTTTGACACAGGCTTCACCATCCCCACGCTCTCCTCCCTCCCACAGCCCTCCAACTCCACCCTGGGCATCACCATCACCCCAGCCCCCGCAACTACGATCCCCGCAAGCCTCATGACGGCGGTGGCGACGTCGACAGTGACGCACACCATGTGGGCGACAGTAACAACGGCCTTATGGACCACGTCAACCACAACGACACCTATCGTGACCCCAGGGCTACACGGCTGCGTGACCACCACCATGGGGGCCCTAACCAACCCGTGCAAGACCGACCACGTCCTGACCGTCTTCACGACTACAACGACCGAGTACGCCTCAGTCGACTGTCACGGGTGCACCTCAGTGTTTGTCGTCGAGCCCATGTGGGGATGTCCCATGGAGACTCTTGACGGGCCTGTGGTGACAGCCGACGCCCCGTTTACATGGACGAGCACCGTGTGCGGGCGTGCGACGGCATCACCCTCGTCTGACACCATCTTGCCGACGGGCACACAAGAACCAGTCAAGACCGTCTATGGAGCCACAACGACCGAGACGGAAAGGCATACAGTGACGGACGTCGTCACAGCAGACTCGAGCGCGGTGGCGAGTGCTAGCCTGGGTCTGAATGCAACCACCGTGGTGACGACGAGGAAGACAAGGTCTGTGGTCAAGCCCAGCACGAGCGTCGAGTTGTTCACCACAGTAGAGCGGGAGACGGTGGTGCTGACGAGGACGGAACTTGTGTGGCCGACGACATCGGTCTCGCCTGGACCTGATGGTACGCCTGGGTTTATGACGTCGACCAGGAATGCAAAGCCCCATGGTCGGGTGTGAGTGGCTCTTTTGGAGACGGAGTCGGTATGATATCAATCAGGCACTCGACAAGTCTTTGCGTTTACTGTGATGGATCCTCACAGGACCTGTGGAACATGTTGGTCTCAATGAGGATATCAATGGATTCGTACTGATTATGCTGCCCCGAGTTGAACTGTCATGATCCGTGTATGTTAAAAGCTGAAAAGGACTCACAAATCCGGCATCCCCCAGAGCTAAGCAGCCACGACTGCTGAAAGCCCTGGCCGGCTGTGGCTTGTCAACCTGAGACGACCCTGAACCATTCTTTTTTAAGCATGGGACAAGGTAGTCCAGACCATTCATCAGACGTTCTCGCTTCCTTCACAAATACAAACTTCCTCATTATCGTAATTTCATTGATCAACAAACCTCACAGTCTTCTTAGCAGAGGCTCTAGCAGTCATGGTTCTGCTATTTGGACTGTCTCCAGCTTGCTGACTGTCGCCGATACCCTTCCCTGGCTTGACTGGGTTTGGAACGTTAGGCCTAGGTGGGACAAACTCGCGATCTGGCGCGATTGCGATGTTCTCTTCACAGAATTCCGGTAGTGCAAGCAGGCCAACTATCTTGGCCGTCTCTTGGACGAATTTTGGGTCTTTCCACAACGCATGCATGGTTCCTAGATTGTTCCACCACTTGTCTTGTGCCTTTGTACTCGTGGGCCGGATCGCATCGTCCATGACGAAGCCGGGGATGATGGTGCTGAATTGGACAAAGTTGTCGTCCTCGTTCATGTGTGGGGAGGCGTTGAGAATCTGGTGTACACGTGTCAGCGCTAATTCTTTTTCCTACTGATAAGAAGATGCTCATTCTCACCTGGTACGCCCACCGATCCATGAAGCTGAAGAGATATGTTCCATGTGGGGCGCCATCCATGTGCGTGGCTGGGTTGACAATCATGCCGGCGATATTAATGATGCGTGCCCCTTCGTCGAGGAGCTTGTACTTAACGCAGTGCTCCACGATGTAGGTCAGGGCAAGTAGATTGCGAGTCCCATCTCTGCTCATGAGACGCCAGTTCTCGCCACGGTGTTCTGGACTGTTGCCGGCCATTTCGTAGTGCCAGCCTGTGTTGTTGACTAAATTCAATACAAAGGGTCAGCTCTAGGACGTCCGATGGGGCACCTAGATCACTCACTGATGATATCCACCTGCGACACTTTCAGAAACTCAATCAAAAGGCCCAACAACTCGTGGATGTAATCAGAACCCTCGCCATCTGGGTCGGAGTAGTTTTCGGAGCGGAAAGGAATCCCTGGAACCATTTGAGCCTCCCCGCCCTTCCTACGGATCTCCCGTACTACTCGAAGAGCCATCGCGTACCCATCTCTCTGAACACTTGGAACATACGTGACAGCAACTTTGGCACCAAGGCGCGCGAGCTCCAGGCAGCTTGCCTCGGTGACGCCGTCACCCCGTCCAGAATCCAACACGACCGCGGCCTTGCCCGCAAGAGGCGGTGGCGGCTTGGCTGTGAGGTCAACTGCATTCCCGTGAGGATCCTCAGTCTCCTGATTTGGTATTGTATCATCCACGGCCTCGGGAGGAGGATCGGTGATAACTCTGCCTTGAGCCTGGGTCTGACGCAGGCCGCTGTGCACACCAAAGGACGCGAACAACTGCTCCCTGCTCCATACACACAGGTCACTGAGTCGGTGCTGCCGTAAAAGTATTCTGTCCGTAGGAACTGCTCCAAGACTTTGTCGTACAGTTCTTCTTTCCGCTCATGCGTTGCACCACCCTCGCCGAAAGCGACGCGGTGAGCGAGGTCTATACCAATACGCCTCTTCTCCCAGTTGCTAAATCCGCGTCTGGAGAAGCGCTCCAAGGTAACCCTCCAACCCTCCTCAGATGTCGATTTCATGTGCGGCATTACAGCATTCCTGACGAAGGATAGCTCGATGCCGACCGAGTCTCGAAGCTGTTTGTTCACACGTTGAAGTTATCAGCGAGCGCCAGTTTGGTAGGAGATGGTGGAGCTAGATCCCGGCCCATAGGGTAGTCATGAATTCTAGGATGCATTAATACTTACGTCCTTGACATATGCAGCCTCTTCTGCCTGTGGATTGGCTGATCCTGTGTGGCTACTGTCCTCGCCATGTGCTGCTTCAGCTTCAGCTAGTGAGGGCCAGGTCGATGCATTCTGCAGAACAACAATTTTCATATCCTTCCTCTTGCGCGTTGGGAGGGCTCGAATCGCGTCGCATATCGCCAGTGCGGCATCTGTTGACTGTTTTCTTCGATCATAGAGCTTCTCGACAAACGAGTCGAATGGAGTGTCGTCTAAGACGGGAAAGGCGAAGCCCTGAGTGATCACTGGCGTTCAGATAGATATCAGCACATTCTGAGCTATATTATCGGGAACCTGACCGGGACACGGCTTACCAACAGCATCGGCAAACTCAAAGATTGGGTCCTTTATGAGGTCCGAGGCCCGTCTAGCAAGCTCTTCCTGAGATATCTTGTTGCCGCTCTCGACTTCATGCTGGCCATTCCCTATCTCGACCAGGGATTTGGGAGCGTCAATGGCTGGGAAATGATACACAGTCGCACCGCCCCCGCCCATGAAAAAATCGACCACGTGGCCCATCTGAATACGATTGTCATACATTACCGGAGTTCCCCATTTAAAGAACTGGTGGAGGTCATTCTCACTTTGGTAGACGGTACGAGGCAGGCCGACTTTACCACCGATGACGATGACGACCTGGCCTTCGAAAAGAACCAGCTTCAAGTGCGCCATGTCGTCGAGGTCGAGAGACATTATATTCCAGGAATCGTGCTCTCTGGTGAATTGAGGTGGACGCCAGGCGTGGAAATTGCGGAACCACGCGGCGCCGAGTCGGTCTGCCATGTCTTTGCCAGAGTCGTATGAAAGAACAAGACAGAAGAGCTTCTAGAGAGGAGAGTCCAGCCGTACTATCCTGACGTTGGTATCCAAAGACTGAAGAACTGCCGTGGTCGTGGCGTAGGTTTACAGATAATCGCGTGAATAAGAAGGGGATTGCAGTACAAGTCCTGTGCGGAGAGAAAACAAAAAAAAAAAAAAGAAAAGAAAAGAAAAAGAAAAAACACGAGGATGCGGCATCTGCCTGTTTTGTGATGTCAGTGGAGACTCGTAGGCCTCGCGACTTCCTCGACTGTGGTTTGGAGCTTTTAGGTAGGTGGAGTTACAACTTAGCGCGAGAGGACGTCTTATTGCTGGGCAGCTCACTAATTTGGATGGGAACAGCATCTTGACCTGAACGTGATGTAGGTTCAGGTGGACTCGGAATATTCTAGCTCGGTGGCAATTTCACAGCAAGTTTAGCTTTATTTTGCCAAAGACTCTTCGTACCAAAGTCGGGAGGGATGAGGACTGGGCTTGACAAAGTATCTGGAATGGCACGGAAGGATACATGGCGTCAAGTTATGCTCAGCTCTTTTCCTCTTCCCCTCGAGCGTATATGCGACCTACGCTGAAGATGCATGGGCGTGCTGCTCCAGATCTGACGTTGAGATCGGGATTGCGTCTCGATGTGGTACTTCAGTCTCGCGTCGTGGCTCGTCCTGATTTTTCCTCCTTCCGCACTGCTCACTCAAAAGCCCCTAGGTCGTTCATGTCGAAGAAGAGGTGAAAGTACTATGTCGGAGCTTGTTAGCTTCTGTGGGAACAGCATGGCTCCAGAGGACAAACCTACATCTTCATCTAGGGCGCCAACATCTTCGGGAGCCTCGCTCCTGACATGGGACGTTATCTGCTGGACCAGGGAGTCAGCATGGATGCTCAGCATAGCCTCTCCTGCCAGCGCACCTCTAGAGCTACACTTACCAAGCCAGAGCTTATATAGGAGCTCCCCTCGGCATGATGCGCCAGCCCATTCGACTTCCAAGCCCGAATTCCTTGTCGGATCGCCTCCTTCATCGCCACCAGCACCCCTTCACCAGAAGGAATCGCCGCCGCCTGACACAAGTCGGCTGACAGGCGCACCCACGCACACGTCCGCTGGCTTACGAGGTCTGGCTTCGACACCTGTTCGAGCGCCTTTGACGTCCTCCCCACTAGGTCGGCCAATTTCTGCCCCTCCTGCGGATCCCACAGGCCAAGAGACGGCGGAGACGGATACCTCCCCTAGCCCGCGCTGCTCGACTGCACGTGCAAGGAGCTCGTGACAGATGAGAAAGACGCTGTTGGAGACCTCACACCTGCAGATGTTGTTGGCGGTAGCGAAGGGGCCGCAGTCCCCGCCCGAGGAGGCATCGTCGAGAAGGGAGAGGGCCGAGGAGAGGATGGATGCTGCCGTCTCGAGGCAGCGGGCTCGCGAGTAGGCCCACTTTGGATCCTGGAGGGCTCTGATCACAAATGGGGAGTGCAGGGCGATGACGACGCGCTGGCTCAAGATAGAAGACAGCGTCTGTCTGAACAGGCTCGGTTTTCTGGGGTCTGCGGAGGACATCTGGCGGACAAAGAGTCTCAGCTCGGCGTCGAGGCGGAGGACTTCATCGTATTCGAGTTCAAGATTGATCTTATTGACAGCATGGCAGACACGAGTTCGCAGCGGCAGGGACTTGGCCAGGAAAAGGTATATCTCGTCTTTTTCAGGCCACACCGTCTCACGAGTCGCACAACCTGGCTCGAGACCCTGAGCGAACTCTTCCAAGGCGACCTCTGGAGGCCCGCAGTCAAATTCATCATCCCTGATAGGAGGAACGCGCCCTTTGCAAAACACGTCATGAGGTCATACTCCATGATTGCGTACCACAGCCTACGACGAAGCTCGGCATAGAAGGGCGAGATGCGGAAGAAGTCCCTGGGCTCTCGGTGCAGGCCCGCAGAGATGGCGTTACGCACAAGCGTGCCAGATGAGATCCAACTCCGGTCAATCTTGATCCAGTGGACGTCACCAGCGATCAGCATCAGGAGGTGAGCCTGCAGGAACCCAAGCGTCATCTGGGCCCTGGGGTCGGCCTTGAACAGCCATAGCCTGACCGCCTCGATCCACGTGCGCACCTGGGCTTCCCGCTGAAGGCGGTCCTGGTCGGTGAAGCACGAGGCTATCGCACAGACGCTGAGAAGCTGAGGTAGGAAGTGCCGCGGGCCAGTCTGGGTCGCCCAGAAGTGAAGATAGTCCCGTTCAAAGGTCGGTAGGTGAAGCACCCGATAGTACGAACTAAAATGCTCCTTGTAGATCTGCCACAGGCGGTATGCCGTCGGACGTGATGGCACCAGCGCCAGCAGCTCTGGATCCATCCCAGGGGCGGGCTGTTCGCTCGGGCGCGTGTGGCGCTCCACCTCCAACAGCGTGGTGATGTCGTTGTCTTCGCCAGACCTGAGCAGCATGGTGGTCATATCCGTGATGCGAGGCACGAAATTGGTCTCGTGGGTCCTCCCCCAGAACACAGTAGCATGTTCTCCGCCAAAGATGACCTCCTTGGGAATCGCTGTCGTCCGGCCATCGAAGGGGGATGTGTACTTGTCTCCCGCCTTGCTCCCGTGCCAGAACTGCCGCAGAGGCGGGATGGCATCTTCAGGTTCCTGGCCGCCCTGGAATGCGGCTGCTGAGACCACCTCACCGGCTTGGGTCTGGTCATCGCTGTTCACCGGCCGAGCAGCTTCAGCTGCTGCCGGCTGCGGCGGCTGCCCGCGTCCCGGGATAATCTCAAAGACGAGCTGGCCTGGGATCTCTGACCGCGTTGGAGATCGGGTATCGTCATATTGACACGCAGTGAGACGATCACCGTCGACACATTGTAGGCATGGCTTGTTCTTGCTGCATCGGATCTTGCGACGGCGGCATTCCGAGCAGGACAGGTGTGGTCGAGGCCGCCTGGGGCGCTGGCTGGTCTTAGTCCGCCGTCTTGCCTCCATCGGATATGGCTTGATTAGGATTATGGCCGGATGATAGCCGTGGAGAATGGGATCAACGGAGAGGTTGATTAGACTTTTCTCTTGGCTATAGAAAATATGGGTCTGTCTCAGAGCCCATTCCAACGGGGACTGACATAACCCCTTTAGGAAGAAGTCCGGCTCCACTACCGACTTATATCACCGCCTCGAAGGCGACAATATTTTATAAAATCTCGCAATCTAGGAAGATAAAACTGTCCATACCAAGCTTGTATTCTATTTTTCCCAATCTCATCAGAACAGGCCTTCTTATTTCCCTGCCCTATTCCCAAGTTTTTCGAGCTTTTCATCAAGTGTCACTTGTAGGACTGTTGCATACTTATTGCAAATCATGGAGACAGCTGGCGAGAAGGACTTGCCCATCATTAGTGACGATACTGGCTCGCAGGTAAACAACGAGAGCTCCACATCGTCCAAACATGGTGATGGCCAGGATACCACTTCAGACTATCCCGAGGGTGGTTTGAGGGCATGGCTGGTGGTATCAGGCGCCGCCGCCGTCATGTTCTGCACATTTGGATATCTCACTGGTTTTGGGCAAGTCGATCCCTCCATGTGGTTCAGAGAATTCCTTTTGCTTTTCTTTCGGTGAGCTAACAGTCTTCACAGGATCTATCAGCAATGGTACAGCGAGCACCAGCTCAAATCATATACCCAGTCCGATATCAGCTGGATCGGCTCCGTTCAGATCTTTCTCAATTTTGCAGGTGGTCTGGTTGGAGGACCGATTCTCGATCGGTACGGCAATATTGTATGTAGCTACAATCCCCCCCAAAAAAATCCTTGATATTACTTGAGGACAAGTGCTGAAATCCACTCGAGGTCATGATCCCGGCATCGTTGATCTATGTGGTCTCCTTGGTATTGACCAGCTTCTGCCATCAATATTACGAGTTCTTCCTCGCCCAGGCAGTTCTCGGGGGCATATGCCTTGGTCTGATGTTCAGTACCTCACTCGCTATCGTTGGCCACTACTTCAACGCGCGCCAAGGTCTGGCTTTGGGTGTCGTGATGGCGGGTGCCGCCCTGGGCGGTGTCATCTTCCCAGTCGCCCTGAACAGATTGCTTAACAACGTGGGCCTTAGCTTTGGATGTAGGAATATTCTCTATTATGTCCCCGTTGTTGGCATAGGAGGTTATACTGACTGAAAGTGGCTCAGGGTCTGTCCGCGTGTGTGCGCTCATCATACTAGTTCTGCTCACCTACGCCAACCTAACAATGAAGACACGGCTCCCGCCGACCAAACAGCCCATGAATTTCAGCCTCATGAGAAGGCCAATCTACATACTCGTCGCAGCTGGTGGCTGGCTGCTCAACTGGGGCATGTATGTTCCGCTCTTCTACCTTCCGAGCTTCGCGACGACGGCTGGGCTCAGCGCGGGTCTCGCCCCGTACACCGTGGCCATCTTCAACGCTGTGTCTATCTTCGGCAGGGTTTTCGCTGGTACCTTGGCGGATAATCTGGGCTGCTTCAACGTCGTCATCCTGAATGGCCTGCTCTGCGCGGTCACGCTGTTCGTCTGGGCCGGCACAGACTCTGCTGCCGGGGTCATCGTCGTGACCATTTTCGAGGGCCTCTTCATCGGCAGCATCGTTTCACTACAAGCGGCCATCATTGCCCAGATCACGCCCGATCCCAAGTACCTGGGCTCCATGATGGGTTTCACAATGACCATCTGGGCCTGCGGTGGGCTGACGGGGCCTCCGATTGCCGGTGCGATCTTGAATGCGGTGCAAGATCCCACGCTGCCTGGGAGCTACAACGGGCCGGGCTACTTTGGTGGTGCGTCCTTGGTGGCGGGCTCTGCCTGCTTCTTTGCAGCCCGCATGATGACCAAGTCGGCGTTGTTTGTAAAGGTTTGATCCTCTAAATGACAAGAGCGCTTGGACGAGTATCACTGCCGTGCAAATAGTATTCATTCAATGGCTAATAGTCACTACGCCTGCTATGCCTAAGCATATCTAGCAGCGAACTATTGGCTGGGCATCCGTATTGTGCACAATCACCGAAATTAATTATCTCTAATGCTAAAGAGAACATTGATATACTGTTTCTCTAAACTTCTGTTCCAATCGTGAAACAAAAATTTGGGAGGGGAAGGGGGAGGTTGTCGAAAGGAGACCCTCTCTAGGCTTTCCGAGTTAAAGACTCCGAGGCTGAAGCCACAGCCACAGCATAAACAAGCCGAACTCGGCAGGAGTGTAGGCATCGAGAATGGAGGATGCCGAAGGCTGAGACATGCTCTTCCAACGGCAATCTGCAGACGATTACCACGCCTGCAAATCATACTGTGAGACCACCCCTTCTCCCGAGAGACTGGGTCTCTGGGGACGAGATCGTGCCTATTGACAATGATTCCTCGCGTGCAAGAACCTTTAAGCCTGGTGCCCCTCGAGCTTCTGGTATGGTTCATCTCGGCTGGTTCCATTGAGCAGGTATACAAACCACACAAGTACTACAGCACGCCACAGGGTACTATGGTACTGCTCGGAGAAAAGTGGCCCCACATTCGTTGCTTCGATTGCGAAGGACCCGGCCCGAGGTTCCGTAAATACCTCTGCTTGGGCTTCAGGGGCCCCGGGCTCCTGATGCAGTAAGACTGCATGTAATCCGTATTGCGAGAGCCGATGTCTCTTTCTCCGCGGACGCATCATGTAAATACTGAGAGAGGAATTTGCTGAAACTCCGAAGTAATATTAAAGCATTCTTCTGTTGGGGGCCGGGAGGGGGGGGAGGGGGGAGGGAGGGAGGCTTTGGGGATGATTACCTCGGAGCAGGATGCGAACACCGACTTGGGAAAATGGTTGGCCTATCTACATAGATCTTCACATGCAAAACAGCCACTAAGAATACGATATTACTTTGAGGGCAAAACTGTGCGCTAGCAGCCTCGGTCAGCATCTTGTTGGGCTGGCTGTCGCATGTAGCGACGTGCCGCCCAGGCTGCCCAGGCCATCTTTGTCTGACCGACGTATTATGCAGCCAATGTATGGTCCTCGTAATACTTTGTACTTGTCTACTTAAGATGCCGTTCCCAGCGACCTCTTCGACAGAGAGGTCTCCACGTCGAAATGGGGTCCATTGCATGACAAGATAGCGGGCTGAATGCCCCGTGCCTCATCCTACTAAGTGAGAGGCGGCCGACTCGAAACGCGATATAATGAGGGCTTGGATTGGCCTGTGTACCGTACGCTCCTACCAGACGGCTGAACGATGCAGGTTGGTAGCAAAGGCAAAATGGAGATTCTGACTGGTTCTGTAGGAGTACCCGAGTCAGAAGCAGGTAGACAGACGGTGAGCACCTAGCTGCCAAGTTGAGCAAGATGTGAGTTGGCCAAGAACCTATTACTGTGCTAATGCAGCCTGTGCTTAGTATTTTGGCACGGAATTCCTGTTTGGATACTAGCTCAGATGTTGACGTCGGCACGGAAAGTGAAGTATCGTTCCGGGTCGTAGCAGCGGTGCAGGGCGACGAACATCGGGCTTAAGTGGCTGTAAACTCAAAATCCTGGCTTGCACAAGCATTTGTGGCTTGTCATCCTTGACGCCGTGAGACCACGCGCCAGATCGTTTGCTAGGGCTGACAACATGGGATGATCATCTGGGCAGCGGCTTGTAATCTTCATGCGCTGGACAGCTGATTTTAGTACCATCCAAAAAGTTCATTATCAACCTCCCCGACTCATTGGCCTCATTAAGGTTCGAAGTACCGTTTAGTACCAATCCATCGGGCTCCAGCACACCCGTCTTGCAGACGCTCGTGACTCTTGATATTTCAGCTTAGCATCTTACCAAGTCTAAAGCGCGAGCAAGACAACCAGTTACACTGACTAGACGGTTTGTACTTTCTCACTTGCATGAAGATGATTGTTCAGGATCCGCGTAGTGCCATGCATAGGGCTATCATATCTGACGAAAGACTGGAAACAACTCGAAGGAGAGAAAAAAAAAACAGCTGTGTGCCTAGGCTTCAAGGCCATCACCTAATCAATGGTTCATCGCGTCTGCGGGCCACAACAGTGGCATAACTCTCGTGGGCCGGGATTGTTGTGCAAGGAAGGATACTGAATTCGTATAATGCTATTGCCACGGACCGCCATGACGTACATGGCTGCGTGGATGCACCATCCACCTATTATTCTCTCTACGAAAATAGAGACTGGGTGTCGTGCCTGGGCTTGCCGTTCCTGGTAATGTAGGTGTCGTTGACTACCTCGATCCGGCTTCAAGCATAATGTACGTACCAGCCTGAATCATGTTTGGACAAGCCCCGTGGGATTGCCCTGGCGAAGTGCTGCGCCGTACCTACACGAGCGGAATGCAGCCGATTAGGGGATGCAGGTCGGGATCTGCGGTATCTATCTACGTTGCCGACTGCCGGTGGAAGCCTTGGAAGTAGAAAATTAGCAAAATTCCAACTTGGCCACAGATGGTCCTACTATTCATTCCAAGATTGCCCTAATCATGCACTCAGAGCGTCGCCCAAGAGCTAGGGAAATTAGATATTGCAATAGTAGACTCTCCCAGCATCATAATAGTATCGATTTAGATCAGTCCACAAGTGCATTCTCCACGGCGAGCTGGAGCTTCTAAGGAGCCCCTGCGCCTGAAGCCCCGGGAGACTATTGGGTGTGTGCTGTTCCTACTTCTCGAATGTTGTTGTCTGATGGATTTTCCATGAGCCCGTCCGCATTAATCTCGCACTACGCCCTACACCCTACAGATGTTGGTGTGCTGACTTGCAAGGGCTGACACGATGAGCCACCCGAGTATACTAAGGTGACCCGCTCGCGGTTTGACACGTTTCAGCACTAATTCATAGACAAGGCATGAGGTACATTGTTGGGTCTTATACGGAATTTTATGCTGGCGGGGTATAGGCAGCGATTACCGGTTCGAAACCGAGTACTTGGGTGTTGCACAACAGCTATCCTCGTTCCTTTTTCGTACCAAGCATGCTATGCCGACGGATAGTGATCTTCTTCACGACCATCACATCTTTTGTAAATGAATGCTTGCTGTCTCCAGGAAACTTTGTGCCCCAACGAACGGGGATGATAGTGGGTAGAGAATGTTCGAGATTATGGATGTAGTTTCCAACTAGGTCCATATTACCGGAAGTCCACCCTCGGAGACTACCATACAACCAAGTGGAATACTGAGGCGCGCTGTACCTGCCAAGACGGCACGCTCTGAACCAGATCCAGAGACCCGGGTCAGAAGATCCCGTCAACCGAGATGCGAGGGTCCATGTTCATGCAATGAGCCCTGTGGCTTCAGACGATCTAATGTAACGTGAATGGGGACCCAGATGGCGGGCATGGCGTTGGCCAAAGCTGATACTGCTCGTGATCTATACTTCCCGCCAATACAAACTCGTCGTTTAGTGTAGACTGGCTGACATGAGATGATATCACCCGGAAAGAGTAGCTAAGTACTTAAACTCTATGTCTTTCTACATGTGCAGTACATAGTTCGCGGCAGACGTCGGCATGTAAGACCAGGCCTGATAAGCATACGTTTCGACCGGAGCATAGGTAATGTCACTGTCTCTATGGTTCCTCTCACGGGGTAAATGATACTTTGAATATACTTCAGTACTCGACGCGAGAAGACGAGGTCAGGAGATCGGAGGCTTCCGACTGCTGCCTTTCTGCCTTGACAGGGTCCGAGGTGGCTTCATGTCAAGCACCCGCGCGCCGTCCAAAAGACTCGTGTCATTTTTTAGGCACCTTCGATTCTTGTGGCTTGCTGACACGGTAGATATTGTGCCACCAGAAGCGCCTTGCGGCGAATCAGAATCATGCGGAGTCTGAGACTATTTGGCCCATCCCAAGCTCTATACGCTCTCCGCCGGGGCGAATCGCGCGCGCGCAGTTGGGCCCGAATCGCGCGCAATGCCACGGTCCCATAATTGATTACATGTTAGGATGTCTCTAGATGCTTGGCCATTCTAGGTACGACATTTTTAGATTCTGTATGAGGCTAATGATCCCTCGAACCGTCGCTGAGCTGTGTACATGTCACCTTCTTGGCTTCGGCTCTGCGCTCTAGCTCCGGTCCGTCACTAAGCATAATTTCAGCTCTTATCCTGAGACCGTAGTGCCGACCTAGGTGCGGACTGCTGCCTTCTCTAATCAAGTATCTATTTCTCCTACTATTGCCATATGGGCCATGCCAGTGAAACGTGGTGTTACACCACTGGACTTATCAGCAAGTTCTCCATCTTGGACCCGTCTCGTGTTCTTTGCCTGTGGCTTTCCTTTTTTGTTTTTACGATGCTGCAGGAACCTTCCCATGCCTTGGTATTGATTTTAGTTCATCCGAAAAGAACAGTACATACATGCTGGTCAAATAGCGTTGCTGCAAAGCTGCGGCACTCATACATACTGGGCAACCATCTCTACCAGTCTATTGAAGCCTCATTTCCCATAGTTTTTTTTTTTTTTGAACCCATATAGCGTTCTCAGAGTGGCATTGTCAAGTGCTGATGGTGCATTGGATTCTACACACCATCTTGGAAATGGCTGTGTTGTCCTTGGTGTATTACTGCTAACTTTTGCGCCCTGATTTCACAATGGATGTTATCAAACAGGGAATCGAGGCCGTGTCCTGGACGGCTGCCTGTTCAGTAAGCCTTCGGCCGCAAAGGCAACGTGAGCCTCATTGGTCCTCAACACAAGCGAGGTCCCGTTACGAAATATTGATGACCCATGATGCCTCTGGCATCGACACCGATGGTTCGACTCGAGGTATATAAAGAGGCTTTCTTTCTCCTCCTCTGTTCGAAGATGTGTTGTTTCTCGCAGCACGAACCACAGTCCTTTTCTTTCTTTGACCTCGTTGTACTTCTGCGGCGGTCCAGTCTTTGTCCTTCATTATCAATATGTCTTCAATCCTTCGAGCCTTGTTCTCTGGGCTTATAGCCTCTCAGCTGAGCTGGGCTGCACCCTCTCTCCTTCATCCTCTTGAGGCTCGCCAGAAAGAGAATTGCAATACGGCCTCCAATCGTGCTTGCTGGATCAGCGGCTCATATGACATCAACACTGACTACGTGAGATGCAACTCTCTACTCTCTCTGTGAAACTGTTGCCGAGTACTCTGGCCTAGAAGCATAAAACTAACACATACTAGGAGCTCAAAACTCCACTGACAGGTGTCACCCGAGAGGTAGGTTTCCTGATCAGCCATCGATTTGTACAAGTCTAACAAAAGCCCTGGTAGTATGACTTGACTCTGACCCAAGCTGAGAACTGGCTTGGTCCGGATGGTGTCGTCAAGGAAGATGTGATGCTCGTCAATGGTAAACTCTACATTCCTATCCTGAGACATATTGCACTTCGAATTAGCTGACTGAGAGGGTCCTCTAGGTGATATCCTTGGTAAGCTCTACACGAATCAGTAGCCACAACTTGCGTGTGATTAATCCTAGCCTATTATAGGTCCCCTTATATACGCTCAGTGGGGAGATACGATCTCTATAAAGGTGACGAACAATCTCAAATACAATGGTAAGATATTAGCCTCTCATTTCTAGAAAGTAAGTCTCTAATATTGGCTCAGGGACCTCGATCCATTGGCATGGGGTCAGACAGCTTAACACCAACGTGAGTGATCCCCGGAAATATTTCCAAATTCTTGTCCAACTACCTAGACCTCTGTGGCTTTTGTCCCGGTGTGCTGAATCTCTTCCCCCTAGCTGCAAGATGGAGTCAATGGTGTTACAGAATGTCCCATCCCGCCCAATGGCGGTTCCCGAACGTGAGTAGTAACTACCTCAGGGCCTACGACTCTTTGTACCTCACCCGCTGAAGAAGTACCTGGGACGTGAGGCTTCGATCTCCGCGATTACTTTCTGACACCGTAATAGGTACACATTTATAGCCCACCAGTATGGGACTAGCTGGTACCGTAAGTCTGAACACATGCTTTGGAGGTCCCTGTCAAATTCTGACTTGTCGCAGACTCTCACTTCTCGGCACAATACGGAAACGGCATTGTGGGCGCGATCCAGATTGACGGCCCCGCCAGTCTTCCCTATGATGTTGACCTAGGTCCTCTTGTCCTGTCCGACTACTACTACAAAACAGCGGATGAGCTTGTTGTTTACACCCAGAGCAATGCGCCACCCGCCAGCGACAACGTACTGTACGTGCTCTCTTTTCCTTTCTCTCCTCTTCTCCAGCCTAATGTGTAATCCGTGTTCTCTTTGATATTTCCCTCTTGTGCTTTCCAATGCTTCTCCATGTCGACAAACATGCCCACGACAATATCTAGACACATTTTCAACTACCAGCATCATGACATTTTTATGCTAACCATGTAACAGTTTCAATGGAACCAACATCAACCCAGTGAACACCACGGAAGGCGAGTACAAGACCATCACTCTGACCCCAGGCAAGAGACATCGCCTGCGCATTATCAACACTAGTAGGTCGTTCCGGTTCAGTCCATCAGGCAGTAAGAGTAGTCCCGGACTGACATCCCCCACAGGCGTCGAGAACAACTTCCAGGTGTCTATTGTGGGCCATTCCATGACAATCATCGAATCAGATTTCGTCCCGGTGGATTCTTTCACGACAGACAGTCTCTTCGTTGGTATCGGTCAGCGCTATGATGTAACAATTGATGCTAGCCAGGCTACGGACAACTACTGGATGAACGTCACGTTCGGCGGAGGCGGCTTTTGCGGCAAATCCAACAACCCGTACCCGGCTGCTATTATTCACTACAACGGCGCTTCCAACAGTCACCCAACCAATAAAGGCACTGCTCCTGTCGACCACGAATGCTTGGACCTCATCAACCTTACTCCGGTCGTCACCCGTTCCATCCCGACCTCTGGCTTTGTCGCAGACAGCAACAATACCTTGGACGTTCAACTGTCTGCAACTACCAGGAAATGGACTATCGATGGGTCTACTCTCGATGTGGACTGGGGTCACCCCATCACCAAATATGTCATTGACAACTCGACCGGCTGGCCCTCAAGTGATAATGTCTGGGTGGTGGAGGAAGCGAATCAGGTAGGTATTTCTGTTACGACAGACCCGAAGGAAACGAGAAGGATTTAACGGTGCTGACACGACGCTCACAGTGGGCATACTGGCTGATCGAAAATGACCCCACGACGACTGGCAACGCACTTCCGCACCCTATTCACTTGCACGGCCACGACTTCGTGGTGCTTGGGCGCTCCCCCAATGTGTCGCCGACAGCTCAGACGCCTTATATCTTCTCGCCGTCAGATATTTCGAGCCTCAACGGCAACAACCCTGTTCGGCGTGATGTTGTGATGCTCCCTCCCAAGGGCTGGCTCCTCATTGCATTCCAGACTACCAACCCAGGAGCTTGGTTGATGTATGTCCTCTTCTTGCCTTTCCCTACGTTTCACTGGTGCGGGAAAATGCTAACTCGAGATTTCACAAGGCATTGTCACATTGCATGGCACGTCTCTGCTGGCCTTGGAAACAACTTCCTTGAGCAGCCTTCTGCCTTTGTCGCCGGGCTGAAACAGAGCGACATCAATCAGCTTAACTCCCAGTGTAGCAGCTGGAATGCTTACTATCCTTCTCAGGACATCTTCAAGCAGGACGATTCGGGCGTTTGAGCCTCACACCCAATAATAATTTTGCCATGCCGATTGGTAGTCCTGCTGGGGGATTAGTTTTGGGAGGGGGCGAGGGAGTGAGATATGTGTTGGTTCCTGGTCTGCAGACTATTTCTGCTCCATTCTTCGCTTCTTTACATTCTGACTCTTTTTTTGTTTTTATTCTTTTTTCTTCTTCTCTTTCTTCTTGTAATCAGACGGCAGGGGACATGCGGAGTACCACTCATGCATCGTTGACTTCCACTTCAAGGTTCGATGTAACTATTTCCAAGTTGGACTTCCAACCGTTCGATTAATTAGGCCCATGGCAGAGTCAGTCATAGTATATGCAATCTATAGTCGTTATACATACCTTAACCAGTTTCCTTCCGAGACAAATTACATTCATCTCCTTTGACCCATTGACAATTCAATGAGGAGGCGTATAACGGACGAATATCCTTCCCGAAATACCAGGTGGTATCCCAGGACCTTGCACTGGCACGGTGTAATTAACTCAAGTGCTCCGCTGGACTGATTAGCATGGCTGTGATGGAGTAGATAATCTTTTACCATTGGCAGCCTGTATTCCCTGAGGCCTGTAGGACCTCCCTATCTCGTTTCACATGTCTAAATGGGCACAGGAAGGAAAAAATATATGTAATCAACATCTTGATTTGTCAGCGTCCAGGTAGGACGAATTGACCACCAGTAACAACATTTATATAATAGCTCGACACACGAAGTCGTTGTGATCATCCCGAAGACTCAAGATATGCTCATCCAATGCGAAAAGATGAAATCTGAAAACCAATTGCGCTTGAAAACAGCCTTCGTCACCGGGGCGAATGGCTACATCGGCAACGCCGTCGCGAGAGCCTTTGTCCGCGGCGGGTGGATCACCTACGGCCTCGTGAGGTCTGAAGCGGGTGCTCATGCTCTCGCCAGTGAAGAGATACTCCCCGTGGTCGGGGCCATCGATGATGTGAGTTCTCACGGGAGAATCTTGGCGCAGTTGCCGCCTACACTCGATGTCATCGTGTCCACGACCGAAGATCACAGCGACTATGTGCGCCACTACAACAACATCATCAGCCTGCTCCGTACAGCCAGTGCGGTCAGCTCCAGCAAGGGCGTCAGACCTCTCGTGATCTTCACTTCTGGCTGCAAAGACTACGGGCTGGGACCTCACTTTGCGAATGACCCGAACCTGGCCCCGCATACCGAAGAGAGCCCTCTCAACCCACCTGCTTTTGCAAAGCTCCGTGCCGAGTACAGCCAGAAGATACTCGAGAACCATGATGCCTTCTCGCCGGTTCTGGTGCGGCCGACCAATGTCCACGGCCGCTCGTCGAGCTTCTACGGCATCTTCTTCCAGACCGCACAGAAGGCTGCCGACGCCGGCAAGGAGCTGCTGCTGACGTCCCAGCCGGACAGCATCTGCCACTGCATGCACGTCGACGACTGCGGCGACGCTTATGTGGCCATCGCGGCACACCCCGCGGCGCGCGGAGGTCGAGGGTCAGGTGTTCAACATCTCGGCGCGGAGGTACGAGACGGTGGACGAGCTCGGCAAGGCTCTCGTCGCGGAATACAAGATTGTCCAGGGCGTCAGGTATGTCGACGCCGCCAGCCTGGCTGCAGGGGGAGAATCCCTGGCCGCCAATGATTATCGACTTCCAGCAGTGGACAGGGTCGGAGAAGTTACGGCGGGTGACGGGGTGGTCGGACCACCGCCCCTTGTTCACGGAGGCGCTGCATGTGTACCGTATGGCTTACGAGGCAGCCAAGGAGGAAGGTCACGAGAATGTGCAGAAGGTCAAGCGGCTTGTTGAGTCACTCTTTACCACAGCTCCGTTGCGGGACCTGGCGGCGCAGTAATTTTTTGTTTTTCCTTCTCCCAAAGACCAGTAGCCCAACAAAATCAAGCACGTACTAAATAGGCAGTGTGCATGTTTAAGCTCTTCGGAATGCCAAATGTCACCACCCTGTGAAACTCTGCCGGGGTGTATGTAGTCTCGATTAACACGCTAGATCTTGTCTCATTTCTCGGTTCAATACGACTTTGTGAAGGCGAATGTTGCGGGGAAGCTCTTCGTCTGTGACGGATAGAGCTGTCTGGACCCGACGGCGAACGCCACGTTCCTTGGCATATCAGCAGATGGTTCCGATGCTCAAGGCTTCTCGGTGCTCTGTCTCGGTGCTCTGAGCAAGGTTGGGGTGCTTAGACATCAAGCCGTAAATATCATGTGGTAGTTGTGCGCCAGTAGATATCTCCTCTTTTCCAAAAATGAGAGTCCACAGCCACAAGTAGCCATGTTGCGGAGGGCAGCGCCACTCGCAGCTGTGTAGTTTTCGCTCCAAGGCTAAACAAGGCATAAGCACCCAGCGTGCCAGCCACGTCGTAGGTTTAGTGCCTCGCGGCCCTCTCATCTCCAACGGCCCGCCTTTGCTAGGGATGCTCATCTGCTCAACGGCGTCCATGATGAGCGAGTTTCGTGTGCTAGTTAGCGGCTCACAACCGATGACTGCCAGATTCAGCTAGACAAGATCATGCATCGTTGCTTCAGGCAGCATGCAGGCGTGGACATGCTAAGCGCCTCGCCCGCGTACCAGCGGGATCAGGACTGCTGCTCTTGATCGTTCAGATCGCGGGGTTGCCTAGATCCTCTCAGCCGCTGGCCGATCTACCAGAAACCTCCACGCCGATCACACCGACAAAACCAGGATTAGTTCAATACCGTGTAAGCTCTAGCCGGGCTGCACCTGGGCTGGTGACCACAGGGCTGGCCAGGCCTGTAGCAAACGCTCCGGCCATGACGATGGAAGAGTGGAGTAGGAGAGAGACCAAGCTAATCCTCGATAGAACTGGTGAAGGAGGAAACACCACGACAGACGCCTCCAGGGATATGCAGTAATACGGGAGAATATAATTTTTTTCTTCTCCCCTCCAGAGTTGTCATAGGGTGACATCCACGCGGATGGCACAACATTTTATTATTTACTAGGCCACATCAAGAGATAGGCGGCGGCTTGCAGGAGCTTCTTCCCTACTGTGCTGCCCATAATGCACCGCTAGGCTCAAACAGCGATGCACGATCGCTAACGTAATTGATGACGTCGATCCGACCACATCAGAAGCTCACCTGAGCTTCAAGGGCAGGAGCTCACAGAGAATGCCGCCCCTTCCCAGCCACGCCGGAGCTTTATTAAGCTCCAGGCTTCCCCCTCACAGCTGTTTGTTCTTTGCTGTTCTGTCTTGCCAGTCCTGTGTGACGTTCTCCCGCTCGCAGTTTTATAAAAACAGTCTCGACGAGCCCTTCGACCCCCTCCCAAGAACAGCCACATCTTCCTCGCCCAGATTGTTTTAACCAGCAGCAGTCAAGATGCAGAACATTTTTGAGGTTGATCCTATCCCGACGGTGATACGTTCGTCGTCCCCTTCCCCGCCAGACTCTGGGCCTCTTCAGGTTTTGACAGCTTGCTAATGTGTATGGCAGCGACACCGACCAAGTATGAGCACTCGTCCGAGACCGGCAACAGCATCCTATGGGTCGTCTTCGTCATCATGGTAGTTGCCTCGGGCTTTTTCGCCCTCCTGTCCTGGAACATTCCCGTCTCAAAGCGCCTCTATCACTACGTCACTGCTATGATCACCATCACCGCCTCTCTGGCCTACTTCAGCATGGCCAGCGGACATGGCGTCAACTACCACTGCATTCAGGTCAAGAATGTCCACGACAAGGTTCCCGACACGTACCACGAGGTCTGTCGTGAGGTCTACTACGCTCGCTACGTCGACTGGGCCATCACCACACCCCTCCTGCTGGTCGACCTCTGCCTCCTGGCCGGAATCGACGGAGCCCACACCATCATGGCTGTCAGTGCTGATCTCGTCATGGTCCTGACAGGCCTCTTCGCCGCCTATGGCAGTGAAGAAACGGCGCAGAAGTGGGGATGGTATGCCATTTCTTGCATTGCATACATCTTCGTCATCTGGCATGTTGCGCTCCACGGGAGTAAGATGGTCAAGGCCAAGGGGAACAAGGTGACCAAGCTCTTCGGCTCCCTCGCCCTGTTTACCTTCATCCTGTGGACAGCCTACCCAATGTGAGCTTACTCCTTTAGCCCTCCCCTCACGCGTCCAGGATACTCTCTAACATGACCTTTCAGTGTCTGGGGCTTTGCCGACGGTGCCCGCAAGACATCTGTTGATGGTGAGATCCTGGCTTATGCGATCCTCGACGTCCTGGCCAAGCCAGTCTTCGGTCTGTGGCTGTTGTTGAGCCACCGCAGCGTACCCGAGACCAACATCGAGATTGGCGGCTGGTGGGCCCATGGTCTATCCTCTGAGGGACGGATCCGCATCGGTGATGATGACGCCTAATCATCTATATGTCAATAACAATATCCACCAAAACCTTGCACAGCCTAGAGGCAAGCCTGCGCCTCCAGCGTTGCAAGCTGTTAGTGTGGTCCAGCCTCAGCTACCGGTATAGAAACAAATTGACGACAAAACTACATGCGACAACTAGGACAAAATGACAAAAGTATGCGATGAAGCAGAGGGTTGTGCATCTCATCCTAGGCCTTGAACTGGGGCCTCTGCTCTCTTCAATTGGTGTGTGGCATGTGCTCGGATAATATTCTGAGCTGCATCAAGGCGCCTTTCGTGTTAGCATAATTCTACTTATATCTTTGAAGTGTAACCTAATGGATGATTAATTAAGCTCATCCATATCTTTGATATCCCGTCGCCTTGACTTAAGTCTGTGCCCTTCCCTTAAATAATTACTGCGTCATCTGCAGCGCTTACAGTCTCAAGTGGTTTTTATGCACAAGCCATGAGGGCGGGTAGGTGACCGATAGCAACATAGCACTGCTGTAGCATCATCGATTCTATGGATTGCATGATAGACAAGAGACGGTATTAGAGTATTTTCAAAGGTACAGAACTTTCAGTGCCATATTAGTGAACGTGGACCTCAGGTCTAATAGATTAGGGTTGAGCCCTCCTAATGTCACTGGCAACGAGTGTAGGTTTGCGAAAGAACTGCTGCAATTGTCTAATTAATATTCAAAGGCCAAGGATACGCTCATACCAACTAGAAATACTGATTATCTTGAATGTGGATGGCATGCCTTTCGCTCCGAGCACACCTCGCACATCTGTCCATGCCAAAATGTCATTGGCGCCGAGCCGCTGTGTTGGACACCACCAGACGTCTCTGTGCGCTTTTCGCGGCGATATGGCGTACAAATACCAAGCATTTGGGCTTCCGCAGAATTCATAATTCTCTGATTCAGAATGCACAGTGGCTGTTGCAGAAGAGGATACAGAGGGACGCGCTCGTCGCCGGCAGCGAGAGCCATGTACGCCTAAGCTCGGAAGGCCCTCGAGAGGTCCTCGGGTCGGACACAAACTTGGTGCTATTACTGCATTGAGAGGATTCGTGCAATCTCAGTACGGGACGAGTCTCGACACATTCTTTAATATGGTGTCAACGCAAGCCTACATGGCATGCGCGCGCTACTTTAGCCTTGCCTTCAGAGGGCGCACATTGACTGTCAAACTCCCTTGAGTTGGGGGCCTCTTAGCCAGGTTACAATGAGAGCTAGAGATCTGGTTCAAGCCGGCTCTTCGTCCGGTTGCCGCAGGAGTTCCCGGGCCTGTGAAATAACTAACACCAAGGGTCCGCAAGTCTGGGAGACCACTCGACCTGAATTCCTGAGTCATTTCAGCTATTACCCTGTCTTCAATTACGTTCCTCAAAATTATGCCTTATCTGGATTTGAGGCTGTGTTGAGTGTGGAGAAATGCTTAGAGGGGAAATAATCTGTCTTTATTAGCTACAAGCTTCAAGTGATCTTTCAGATGATGTTTCATGGACAGATCACAACGTCAACCACGGAGCCAATCCATAATTACGACGGGATGAATAGGCGTCAGATGACTATGAAGCCATATAGGTCACAGATAAATGGTGCCTGTCATGTACTTCAGCGCAGATTGGAGGACCAGAACCACCATGTTATGCAAATATATGACCAGGGTGCCATAGATTGACATCCGATGGCAGCGATCTAGGAATGGTGATTGGTTCAGATATTGTTTCAAGAGGGGAGCCCTGCATGAAGGGGGTGCTAGAATTAGAGCGTTGCAACTCTTCTTTCCCCCTGAACACTCTCTACAGTCTCAGCGGCACTAAGCTGTACTAAGACTTGAGGTTACAACCAGCGTCTCAACAAAAGCATGCTACCTTTCCTAGAGGCTCGTCTTAATTAGAACATGAGGGGTGGCGGGTGGAGGGCAAGATCCTTCCTGATGATGAGCTAGAGCACGGAGGGCCTCGTGAGCTTAAAACTTTTTAATCGATACAGCTGCCGTAGTTGCAGTAGTGATATTATAATATAATATTATGTTTACTATTGACTTATAGATGTTAGCAAATCCTCACCTCGATCCGGCTACGAGCTCAACGGTGACTAACTATCATGTGAACAAATCTTCAGGCATCCTTTTACCATTATTAAGGATAGCTGCTTAACTCTGTAATACTAAACAGCAGACTGGGACAAGTAACATTGCAGAGTTTGGCAGCCAATGGCATTAGTCGTGGTATTAACTAAACATAGAATGTAGTAGATAGTATCAGATGACTTGTTGGGGTAACAGCACACGGACCTTCGTCTGAAGTTGCTAGTCCCAGCGATTCATGCCATGAAAGCTGAACATCAACAAACTTTTACGCTGAAGCCGAAACAAAATGTAGAGATGGGGAAGGTGACCTCCGGAAATGTCGACGTTCCGCGTCCCGGACCTGGCCGATGGGACAGCAAAGTCTTCATTTGATCAACCTCTCAAAGCTGCTATGTGAGCCACACAAACGGATCCTCGCGACATCAAATTGTCAGCCTCGTCCTTGGCACGTAATTAGTTCACGATCCACTGAGGTTCCTACCTCAGGTCCACCCCAGCTAATTGAGTCTTTAAACACAGGCTATCAACTCAACAGTCAGTAAATCGAGACGGACGTGGTTTCAGTGTAAGAGATCTGAAGGATACCTTTGTACCCTGCGATGCCTGTATGACATGTCTTTCAAGAATTGCCTTTTATCACAGTCCACCGTGATTGCGGCGAACTGATCCGCTTCGAGGGAGTGGGCCGAGGCTTCTGGGTTCCACTCTCCCAACTAGGCAAGCTCGTGAGCGGCTACAGCCTTGTCAGCTATAATCACTCCAGAGCGTACAGAGATCCGGCAGTCGTGAGGCGATATGTCTAAAGTATACAACGATCCGGGCTGAGCTGTTAGGACAAGAGGCGCCTAGCAGCGAATGAGCATGTCTGGGATCTTGTGCACGTCAATCTTGAGCTGGACTGTCTGGATCTGCTTCCGGCACCGCAAGTGTTGCCTAGGGTTCGATTCAAGTTCCGTGGTTTTAGGGTGAGAAGCAGTCACCGGCATGAATCTCAGATAGCAGAAGCCTGCACAGCCTCATTCAAATTGTGTCCTTCCACCTTGGGCCCCATCTCTATCTTGCTTTACGAATCGCAACCTCACGGTCTGAACATGAAACAATCCGGCCGACCCAACGACAGGTGCGGTGAATGCCGGAGCGAATGTAAGCAAGGTGTGAGAACAATAATACTTAATAATGCGGTACAATTCACCAGAGCAGCGCGGCATGGCGAGTGAAACTGCGCGTTGTCGCTACTCACGATGCCTTTTGTGGTAGGATTGCCATCAATTTCTAACACCGGCCCGAGCAGGCCTCAGCAGCCTCGACATGATTCCTCCCTTGCGCAGTCAATCAGAACATCAGCTGGTAAGGGGTGTGTGGAGAAACACAGCCAGAATCAACGTTCCCCCTCGAACCCGTGCAAGAAATCTCCTGCGCCAAGCACACCTGCAGAGGCTTGGCGAGGCTTGGCACGAAACATGAAGCCTGTGTAACAAGTAGTCTTGACGACGTCGCGTCTTCATAGTCGATGCACCGAGGCGAAGTCGTCGACGGGCGAAACGAGACATCATGGAGATGACAGCGGTGAGGGGTCAGCTTTCAGCATGGCTTGGCGAGAAGGCCCACCTTGTGCGCATAGCTTTGGTGTTTTGAAACAACATCCCAGATCATAAACCTGCGCCTGGCGCGCGAGCCCCAGTTAACCGGCTGTGGCCTGCGCCCAGTTCTTATTCGATGTCATAGTAAATAGGCTTTGGACGTTCCGAGCATGTCGCCGAATACCACCCTCGTTGTTTGGTCTCATCCTCTCGAAAGTGAAGTTATCCCGTCCTATTGGGTCTTGTCGGCCCAACGTATCTCTGTCGTCACATCGCATACTCCTATTATTAGACAATGGTGCCCTTCCGTCGTGCAGCTTCCGCAAACCGTTCAGACGTAAAATGCGCCTTTGGATATAGTCTGGTCAGCCGAGATAGAGTTGCGATGGGTTCGTTTGGACGAGTACGGCCATACCCGATCCACCTTCACGAGTGAGCGGTCAACCGAAGGCCTACTATGATGGACGCCTTCAAGGAGGAGACGGCTGACAGCAGAGAGGCATGCGTGAGGCAGGATCGTCTCCTCCATGGAGCTATCGAACCCCAAGATCCGGTATCTAGTGAAATAGTCCAAGGAGCCATGTTGACAATTGAGCCTGGGCCTCATCTCATCGACGCTTGTGGAGGCTAAATGCATAACCAGCGTTGGCGAGTCACGCATGTGACCCCCCAACGGATCGTCAACCTGCAGAGCCGCCAGTAAGATACTCGAAAACAATTGGTTCCTAAACATAGACCCCAACTTTTTTTCATGATTCCAACATGGCCCTTGACTGCGGGATCACGGAGAACTTACCGTCTTGGTCCCTAAGACGCACACACGCACGCACGCACAGCTTGGGGTCCTCTGAAGGGGAAGGCGAAGACTTCCCACCACCGCGAGAGGGCACGCTGTTGTTTGTGCACTTTATAACATTGCTCTACACACACATACAACAGTCCACGCTTGCTCAAGTTCATAATTATTATTACCTTGTAACCACACTAGACCCAAAGGCTCTCACGACCCCATGATGCATGCCTCTCGGCCAAAAGCAGCATCCGGAATATTACTGTAATTCAGTTGAGTGGGGAGGTGCCATAACGCACTCTGACCGGGTCCGTTCCATCTAAGTATGATATAAGCGCAACATGGAAGAAGATCAGATGGGTTCCTAGACCACCATGTCAGGTGCCCAGTGTGTGTGTTCTAAATCAGGCTTGCCGGGGGGGTCAACTCCCCCGCAGCACCACTTTCTTCTTGTCCCGCAGAGGGAATACTCTCCGCCGCTGCTTATTGTCCACCACTGGGCACCATCCTCTTCGGGTCAGGCTGCCTCGAGGAAGGTCTCGAGCTAGGACTCTGCCTCGTTTACTAGCCTGCTCCTCAGACTATAGTGCTCTGTCACTGCTGCACCCCGCATTCTCACCAGCAGTGTCCCTGCACGCTATTATAGTTCACGTCTGTTGGCTGCGTCTCACTTGCCTCTAGGTTTCTTCAGGACCACACCCCCTTCGACCGCGAGGGGCTGCTGTTATTGGAGAGAAACTATCAGGTCGTCGCTCAAGGTCGCTCGCGAGAGCCGGGGTGAGGGTAGATATCTGAACCGCCCAGGCGTATACCCTGTCCTTTTCCTTCTTTCTGTCATGAAGTCATAATAGCTCTTGATCCATGTTTGGACTATCAGATACCGAACACCGAAGGGGGTCCTGTCTTGTGCTTGCCTGATCCTTCTGGCGATGGTGCGCATCAAGCCCCCAGCTACACTATCAGGGGTTCGATCTGCTCCTTGCCCAGGCATGGCGCGAGAATCAAGCATCTGGCACGCCCGTCTGGTGCTCAGGGGAGGCTGTGAGGGGCACGCTGCAAGATCGACAAATTGGGATGATTTGACATTAGAGCAGAAGTTAACGTAACGTGTAACACGGATCCGAAGCATTATATCATCTCTTAGAGGCAGGACTACCCACAGCTACCTATGTGGCGGACTGTACTCTGCTTCTGGGTCTATATAAACTGCCGTGGTCAGCTTCTCAAGACAAGAAGTTGTTGTTGCTCGTGCCGTGAGAGGACAGTCAAACCCCTTTTACATCAAGCTAAATTGCAGTATCGCAGACTTACATATTTTTATCTTTCCTCGGGACTTGGCCCTCTCCTCCAAGTTGTGTCTTTGAGTCACCATGAAGGTCATTGATAGCGTCAAAGATGACCTGCGGACGGACGTGACCTGGAATAGGGTCGGCCGTCTGGCGGCTCAGGGCGCTCGAGCATTCCCTTCTGCCTCTACACAGTACCTGCTGGACAAGGTACCTATCGTGCAGTGGCTTCCTCGGTACAACCCGCGATGGATCGTCAACGATATCATCGCGGGTCTGACCTGGGGCTGTTGCTCATCCCGCAAGGCATATCATACGCTACCCTGGCGACGATACCTGTGCAGTATGGTCTCATGTCCAGCTGGTTTCCAGGTGCCCTATACACAATCATGGGGACCACCAAAGGTGTGTCTGTCTTTGCCTCTTCTGTTTGTTTTCATGGAAAAGAAAAAAGAACCCAGGAAAAAAAGGGAGACCAAGCTTCTAACAAACCAATCTCAATCAGACCTGTCCACCGGTCCAACCTCCCTCATCGGCCTTCTTACCGCCAAGGTCATCTTGTCTCTCGGCACGGATACCATTTACACCCCTCAGCAGATTGCATCCGCTGTCGCCCTCATGATGGGCGTATATGGAATGATCCTCGGGTTCCTGAAGCTCGGGTTCCTCTTGGAATTCGTTTCCATCCCGATCACCACCGGGTTTATCTCTGCCGTGGCCATCACCATCATCCTGAACCAGATGGGCTCCTTCTTCGGCACAGACGTCTCATCTTCTGCAAAAGCCTACACCCAGATCCGTGAGACATTCCAGTTCCTACCCCAGGCCAGCGGGCTCACCTGTGCCATCGGCTTCTCCGGGATACTGTTCCTCAAGCTTCTCGAGGAGGGCGGCAAGAGATGGGGCGACAGGTACAAAGTCTTCTGGATCCTGTCCATCACGAGAGCCTTCTTGGCCCTGGTGCTCTTCACAGGCATCAGCTACGCGGTCAACCACAACCGGGACCCGGACAACTACCTCTGGACAGTAGTCAAGCTCTCATCCGACGGCCAGCAGGCCCCTGCTGTACCCTCAGGAGACCTCATACGCCAGGTCGCCTCAGGCTCCATCACCGTCTTCATCGGCGCCACCATCGAGCACACGGCCATCGCACGCGCCTTTGGCATCCGGAACAACTACGCTCCCGACCAGAGCCAGGAGCTCTGCTACTTCGGCGTGTGCAACTTCTTCAACAGCTTCTTCCACTCGATGGGCGTGGGCGGCGCCATGTCGCGGACGTCGGTCAACTCGTCATGCAAGGTCAAGTCGCCGCTGTCGGGCCTGTTCACGACGGGCGTGATCCTCGTGTGCATCTACGAGCTCTCGGGCACGCTGTACTGGATCCCCAAGACGACGCTGGCGGCCATCATCATCTGCGCCGTCTGGCCGCTCATCTACCCGCCCTCGGCCTTCTACCGCTTCTGGAAGACCTCGCTGGCCGACTTCATCACGTCCATGCTGGCCTTCTGGCTGAGCCTGTTCTACTCCACCGAGTTTGGCATTTTCATCCCTATCGCCTTCAACATCGTGTACAACATCCTCCGCCAGACCTTCACCTCCCTGACCGCCTCGCCTGCGCCCGCGCGATCTGAGCTCGCCTCGTCGCTAGACGCCGAGAGGGGCCTGCCGCCGAGCCATATCGCCGACGGCATGTTGCAGGACGTTCACGTCTTCCGCTTCAGCGAGTCCTTCTTCTTTCCCAACTCGTACCGCCTCACGCAGCGCATCCTCGATTCGGTCCAGACCCACCATAAGCCCGTGTACGACGGCTCCCACGGCGCCGAGAGGGAGCGCAACTGGTCCGTCAGCGCGGAGAAGCGCCTGGACCGCCTGCGGAGGGCGGCTGGTGTCTCGGACCCGAGTGTTCTGCCGCCCCTGGGCCTCGTGGTGCTTGATTTCGGCAGGGCGAACCATGTCGACACCACTTCCGTCTCGCACCTGAGGACTCTTGTCAACGAGGTCCAGCGGTATGGTGGAAAGGATGTTGAGTTCCGCTTTGTGGACATGACTCCCAATGTCAGATCGAGGTTTGCGCGGGCTGGCTGGCCGATTCTGGATGCTCGCGATGCGTACGACGGGATGGAGAGCGACGGGATCGAAGCTACGGTTCTTTATCCGTCTGTCGCTGAGGCTGTCATGGCGCCTCGGATGGACAGGTTCTCCGAGGCTTTGGGGCTGGAAAAGCTGGAGAAGATGGATACGGCTGATACTGAGAAGGCCACCGCTTCATATCGGGAGAACGTGTGAAGAGAGAGAGTGGGAGAGAAAGAGAGAGAAAGGGTGAGAAAGAGGAGAGGGAAAAGAGAGATTGATCATGCCTGTGTGTGTGATATCTACTCTTGCAGAGTGTGTGACGTATCATTGAGCTGGACTCGATCTGTCTTGTCGGGCTGGGTTCCAGTTACACGATCAAGCACAAAGGGAATACGGATTGGTTTCTTTTAGTTATTACTTGTCTCGCTTTCTTTTTGAGTGTCTTGTCAATACACATGTTTGGGATCCCACCAAGTGATTATCTCAGAGGTTAAGTTTGATGCCTCGAGTGAAATAATCTCTTCTCTTCTTCCAGGAGTGAAACAAAATGTTTCGGTTAATGACTATGCAAAAAATCATCTTTAGATGTCCACCTAACCGAGCTCTTGATTTATGCCTGAGATTTGGTGAAGAGCGAAAGCTAGACTATTTACACATGGAAAAAAAAAACAAAAAAAAACAAGAAATCAGCATGAAATGCGCAATCTTGCTTTAATAAGAATACTTCGAAACAGAAATAAACATACTCAAGATTCACACATGTATATAATGATATTACATACTACAAAGATGCTTCAACAAAACATGTCTTTTTTTATCTAATGCCGTCCCTCGCTTCCCACTTGAGAGGCCCAGAATCCTCCTCCCTCCTCCCTCTCTTCTTTTCTCTCTTCTTTCTATGCACTACCACCTTCCAACGTCTTCCTCATCTCGCCCTTTATCCTCGTGACAGTGCCCGCCCCGCCATAGACCATGCCGGTGTACACCATGGCCACACTCGCGCCGGCATTCAGAACCTTCAGCGCCTGCTCGCCGTTCTTGATCCCGCCGGTGGCGAAGATGACCTTCTGGGGTGCCTCCTTGGCCTTCCCGCCCTCGACCTGTCCAGTCGCCGTCCCATCGACAGCCGGCACGGCGGCAGCAGCACCAACAGCAGGGGTGACCTCCGCCGGGTCTCGCATCGAGTAGCCGTCCAGCATCTTCCGATACCTCCCCACCAGGTCCAGCGTCCTCTCGAACATGGCCGGGCCGGAGAACCCACCCGTCTCCATCAGCGCGTCCCTCTCGCGCTGCATCAGCCGCACGCCCTCCGGCACAAGCCCCGCCCTCCGCTTGGTGGTGTTGCCGACGATCACGCCGTCGACGCCGCTCATGTACACGGCCTGGACGATCCCCTCCATCTGCGTGGCCTCGTCCTCGTCAGGCGACACCTTCACCATCACCCTGGGCTTTGTCCGCCTCTGTGTGCGCTGCGCCTCGCCCACCACGGCGGCGAGGATCCGGCCCAACGGCTCGGCGGCCTGCAGGTCGCGCAGGCCAGGCGTGTTGGGGGAGCTGACGTTGACGACCAGCACGTCGGCGTAGGGTGCAAGACGGTTCACGCAGTAGACATAGTCCCGCGCCACGGCGTCCAGGTCCCGCTCGTCCGTCTCCTTCTGCTTCGCGACCTGCACGCACAGCAGCCGGCCCGGCAGCAGGCTTCCAGGAGGCACGTCCACACCCTCGCCGTCCAGGACGGCCCGCTCGGTGAGCCCGACGGACATGGCGAACCGCCTGACCCGCTCCCGCAGCCGAGCAGCCATGGCGTCGGCCCCACGGCTGTTCAGGCCGTACCGGTTGATCATGCCCTCGACGGCAGGCACGCGCCACACGCGCGGCTTCGGGTTGCCCCCTGCGGGCGCGGCGTGCACCCGCCGACCTCGACCACGCCGGCGCCCAGGTCGAACAGGGCGTCGGGGATCTCGGCGTCCTTGTCCAGGCCGGCAGAGATGCCGATGGGGTTCGCCAGGGCGGTGTCGAAGACGGTCACGGCGAGGTCGGAGGGCTCGCGGACGATGCCTGGGGTGCGGGTGGGCCGCTCTCGCGGGTTGAGGCCCAGCTCGCGGAGGAGCCTGAGGGCGCGGGTGCCGACATGGTGGGCCTCCTCGGCGTCGGGATAGACGGCGCGGAGGAGCGGAGGGACCAGCCACTGGTGGTAGGAGGCGCGGGTGTCGGTTGCGTAGAGGTAGAGGAGGGTGAGGGTCGCGGCGAGGGAGGTCGTGAAGGCAAGGGCCCCGAGGCGGAGAGGGCGGCGTGGAGGAGACGACGGCCGTGATCGAGGAGGAGCAGGAGCAGGCACAGCAGCTGTGGAAGAGGCCGTCGTCGTCGTCGAGGTGGGCCGTCGCGTGAAGACGGGCGACAGGCGAGGCCGAGCCGCTGATCTGGAGAGGCGGAGCGTGGCGAGATGAGGCGACAGACCTCGTGTTATCGGGTGCGCCATGGTGCAGGAGGGCCACCGGACTGCATCCAGCACTCAATGGCTCTGTGGTGTGGACGAGGAGAGGTTGAAGATGACGTGACTCGTGAGCAAGAGAGGTATCCAAAACTTGAAGGTCCTAGTTTACGAGAACAACCCCCCCCCCTGGCATGTGGCCGGGATACAGTCCACAGTGCTCTTAGACACACTGTACGCGCGCAGAATTCAAGCGCCGACAGCACAGTACGAGTTCCTGTAGTCTTTAAAAGGTGCCGTCCTCGCTATTGTCTAATTTCTAACCTGGATATCCCAAGACGCCGTCTATCCTATTTATAACCCTTTTTAATCATGTGTATCCAGACTGTCTATATTGTAGACCCAAGGCAGATGTTCTAGGTGGTGATCATGTCGACAGATGAGGGCGGTATCCTCCCAGCCGGTCTCTCTCTTGCTTCTGCCTCCTCCGCGAGCCTGTTCAGCCATGACAGATATGTCTGCCACCCGACGGCGATCGTGCCGGCAAATATAGATCGGTACTCGATAGGGACGAAGGTGAAGTTGATGGCGCTGACGGCGGGCCATACCTTGAGCGAGTTGATGATGCTGGTCGGCACGGTTCGTTTTATGCGCTCCCATATCTCGACGAGGTTGTCGCCGGCCAGGAATGCCTGCATTCCAAAAGAAATATGTGTTGAATAGGGGTGTAAAGAAGCACTGGTTGATCGAGATCTTGGTGGCTAGCGACAGGAGCCATGACGAGTAGTTGAAGTTGCGCGAGAGAAACATGAACCTGCGAGCCCGAGGTTGGTTGTTCAGCAGCGGCCAGGCACAAAAACAAAGACAGGATACCCTTCTCCTCTAGTAGGAAATGCCGGCCTTACCATTCAAAGTTGGGGATCGAAACCAGGCCGCCGATGATCATTGACCTGCCCGTCCTCTCTGGGTCATAGGCCTTCCCGCTCATGTGCTGCGCAGAGACGTCGCCGAGGCAGAAGATGGTCAGCGACGTGCACAGCTGGACAATCCAAGGCCTCTTCCTCTGCGCGCGGCCGTATGCCTGTGTCGCGCGGGTCAGAGGGCCCAGCCTCAGCCAGAAGGGCACATCCGTCGCAGGCACATTGTTGGGTCCGGGAATGGGCGTCTCGGGCTTGTTGGACTGCCATCTTCGCTGCTGCTGGCGGGCGAGGGACTGGAGCTGCCGCCGCAGCATGACGCCGTGGAAGATCGCTGTGCCCGCCATTCCTTGGTCTGCTGGCGGTGGAGAGGGTGGTCGGCGATCTCGAGGATGTTGGCATCTCCTCTTGGCCTGGAAAAGGAGAAGAGGGGTGGGTGCTTGGTTTTTGGAAAGAGAGGCAATTAAAACAAAGGGCCTCCCGAGAGACTCGACTGCGACTTGCGACAGTAAGCCGATCCCGCGCCGATGGACCCTTGTCTTGGAGATATTATAGGGCTGCAGGGGGGTTCCGGGCTGGTAATTACAAGCCCTACGCCCCCTCTGGTCAAGTGCTGAGTACAGCAGCTGGGCCCTGTGACCCTGAACCTGACCCCCTGACTCTGGCCCCATGAGATATTACTACAAGGTAGATCACTGTGCATCCGTCCTCACTAATGTATGCAGTGCGCTAAGACATTAGCTAAGTACTCTCTCTCTCTCTCTCTCTCTCTCTCTCTCTCTCTCTCTCTCTCTCTCTCTTTCTCTCTCTCTCTCTCTCGCTACATTAGGCCTGCGCTTTACTAGCCATGCTCTTCTCTTCGTTCTTGGGGATCATCTGATCCAGGCCAGTTTGCGTCCTCGGAGAGACTAAGGATCGCAGCATTACCAGAGACATCAAAACACACAAACCATTTCACGTCCTGTATATTCGCACGGGAAATATGTGGTCCTCAATACTCGGTACGTAGACACATAGTGGGTTACTAGTTGTTGTAGCGCCGGTATTCTAGGACCAAGCCCAGGGGATAGCACAATGGAGTTGCTGTTGACAATCCACTTTGTCCTCTGCCACATGTACAAACAGACAATAACCAACATGTCCAGGCAGCAATCCTCTACTCCGTGGCAAGCACCTTGTTGTAACCACCTATCGAGGTTTGTTGAAGTACTACCTGTACACAAGTCTTGGCCTTTTGCACTCTGCTGCCCCTTGATTTGTGTGTCCCGGTGTCTCTGAGGCAATGTTTTCTCGCCGGGCCATAACATGGTTGATTGTGTTGCCGACCCATAACAAGCTTTTTATTCTCGAGATTCTACTTGATTGTAATTACATGGCCAATTTTTCTTCTACCTGGGTCTGACCTGCATCATCAGATCCATTGTGCTTGAGGTTGCTCCTTGCTCAGGAACTTTGAACAGTATAGATGTCTTTTACATAAGAGGTAAAGAGTGTCTGGACGAGTCCATGCTTCCATTACAACGCTTTGCTATATCCCAGAACAATATCATAAAGTGTATGGGACTACAGACACAGGTCCTTTTGTGTTCAAGTTCATTTTGGTATAAAGGCTAATTATCATAATTACAATA
Source organism: Celoporthe dispersa (assembly GCA_016584495.1). Taxonomy (NCBI): domain Eukaryota; kingdom Fungi; phylum Ascomycota; class Sordariomycetes; order Diaporthales; family Cryphonectriaceae; genus Celoporthe; species Celoporthe dispersa. The sequence continues at coordinate 2,436,357 of WAID01000004.1, forward strand.
TAACAATTCTACAATATGCATATACTACTTTCTTTAGCACTGTTATACACGAAGCTATAGAGACAGGTCTGTTGTAATCAACTTACACTTTTGTATCAATTCTCATTACCTGTTGTGCCATTTCAGCTGTCAACGTCGAGTCCTGCTTCTTGAACAGTAAGAATGTCTTCCCTCAAGACGACTGTTGCAAGTATTTGTCTGGCTTACAACACAATTACCTAGCTTGTTTTCATATGGACTGTTTATTACTCCCAGAGGCAGTAGGTGTTCTGTAATTACTATATAAGAATATTTCCCATCTCCTGGGTTCACCTTCTGAAATCTTTCTCATTTCTCACCCAAGCTGAAGCACCTGACAGACAACCAAGAGCTTCCCTTCATCCGGCCATCCAGCATGGATCCTTCCCACAACCAGGACCACCAGGGCAGAGCCAGCCCTCCCACGGGGGACACAGTGCCTGTACTCTCGGACCAACTCTCCCAGATGAAGTACCGGCTCTGGGAACGGCTGCCAGACAAGATATCCGACATGCATATCACATCACCCATCAACCCAACCCCTGTCAAGCGCAAGAGCCCGGAGATCAGGGCTCCAAGCCCCCTTCGAGCGACAACGGCATGGCAGCCTTCCCTGACTTCAGCCAGGGGGAGCAGCGTGCTAACGAGCCCTGACAACATGCAGATGCACGCCCACAACCCACCGGGTGGTGTTCCCCTGCCCGACACTACAGGCAACAAGCGCCGCCGGTTGACGATGCCCAGCAATAGACCGGCCATCGTCAACCCGCCTCTGGCCAACCTCAACCCGCCTCTGGCCAACTTCAACCCGCCTCTGGCCAACCCGCCTGTGATCAACCCGTATAGGATCAACGCGACTGTGACCAACGCGCCTGGAATTCACATGCCTATGATCTACCCGCCTCTGGCTAACCCGCGCCCAGCCAACCCGCCTCTGGCCAACCCGCCTGAAATTCACACGCCTGTGATCTACTCGCCTGTGATCAACCTGCCTCCGGCCAACGCTGCTCCAGGTCCAAGCCGCGCACCACTACCACTACCACGACCAGCACCACCACCACCGCCGCAACAACAACGACAAGGTGCTATCCAGCAGCAGCAAGGAAGTGGTGACAATCTTGTTGCCGACATTGCTCTCTTGAGACACCTTCTCAGCGAGGACCTCCCTGATGCCTCCATGAACCACATCACCAGCATGGGAGACCTTGAGAGGTTTGAGCGCGCCCACCGCAAGCTCGACAGGCCAATCACTGACATGGCGGCAGTCAATGACTTCCCCAATGACCCCCAGGAGCGGCTCAACCTAGCACGGCGCCTTATTACCGCCATGACCAACCTGACCGACATCGAGGACGCCGCTACCACCAAGACCGGCAAAGACAGCGCTGCGGTCCACTGTGTCAAGACCAAGAAGCCGATCGAGATGCAGATGGTCGCCTGGAAGCTCCTTCGCGCCATGTACAAGGCCCAGCTGAACGACCTTGACCTCCCGGCCAAGTTCACCACGAGCCGCGGACGGTATGACACCTACATGGAGCGCTTCCAGGATGTCGAGGCCGGTCTCACTGCGAACAAGCTGCTGGTGCGCAGCGCCTTTGAGAGTGACCTCTGGATCGACAGGATCGCTGACCGCCCCAGGTATGAGCGGTCGACCAAGGTGCAGAACGAGCGCGGCAACAAGATTCAGCACAGCAAGCTGAAGTATGCCAGCAATGCGAAGCGGGAGAACCCGGATCTTGACTTTGTCGCCGATGCCGAAAACCCTGCTGGCCCTGCTGGCCCTGCTGGCCCTGCTGGCCCTGCTGCTTCCGCTGCTGCTCCTGCTCCTGCTCCTGCTGCTGTTCCTACCCTCCCTGCTGCTGCTCCTGCCCCTGCTGTCGCTGCTGCTCCTGCACCTGGACCACAGATCCAGATAGCCCAGCCTCTCCAGCCTTATGCCACTGGTACTTGGCACCACACTCCGCACAGCTTTTACCCCATGCCCAGTGCTGCTCCCATGGCTGCTCCCGCTGACCACCGATCGAGTGTGGCCCAGGGCAAACAGCCTGTCCGGTACCCTGCGCCTACTCCCACGCCCAGCTTTAGAGAGCCTCTGCCGGCCCTCCCAGCCTTCTACACTGGTGCCGGGCCTTCGAACACCCGAATGGCCAACACGGGCCAGCCTGGCCTTGACAACACCGATGAGTTTGACTGGATGCAGAGTTATGACGCTGCTCACCAACTGGGCGGCAACAACAACAACTTCGGGCCCTACAATGGTGGACCGAGCCGCTAGCCAGCCTATGGCGACCTGGCTAGCCCTACCAGCCGGAGCTGGACGGGCGAGGGCGGCGAGAATGCGAACTTCTTCGACGACGAGTAGAGGTAGACAAGAGGACCGCTAGAGAAGAGGTCTCAGATTCAAGGGGGATAAGATAGAGACACTTTTAGGAAATAAGACTGCATGACACAAAATATTACCTTACTGATACCAGATAGAAGAATGCCAAAGCGCTCGGTTGCTGACATTTGCCAGCGCTCACATAGCTGGCTCCATAGAAGCAGGTATTTTTAACATAGAATCTTGCCAACACTGTCTACTTTTACTCTATCAACGCTAGTTCATTCCATCAAGTCTGATGCATATTTGATATACTCTCAATGTACTAAGCTAGCAGTCACAAGGAAACTCTAGACCATTCTCCGGTAATTACCATCTCGATCTTTTGGGTGGCCCTGCTTACCAACTCGACATTGTAGCCATGCACGAGACCTGAACCAAGTACACTAGACATTTACTCGACTCTTACTAAATGTAGGCCAGCCTCAAGGAGCGCGACTTAACCCGCTACAGCTACACCCTGGACGGGCCCGGCTGAAGTACATAGATTCCTAGAAACCCGTTTGCGTAGTTAATATACAATCACTTTCAAAGTTATACTTGGGAGAGCAACACCGTGTAAATGAGGTCAAAAGACTCAATTTAGGATTTAATTTAATTCCATAACGCCGCTTGATAGCCAACCCTCTCTATCCAAGGCTTATAATTACATCTATGTACGCAGACTGATATTGCTTGTCCACGTCACACAATCCCAACCTCCCGCCCGTCGCCCAGGACCCCAACACAACAGGTATTCAAGAGACAAGCTGTGTGTAGTTGCAAAACGGTTGGCCTGATCTTTTCAAAAGATTCGAGAGTGATACACGAAGGTATAACGCGGCGGCTGAAAGATCTCGCTTCAGGTGCTGACACGGTAACTCAGGCGACGCAATAAACAGCGCAGCCGTTCTCTCGCATATAAGTAGGGCAGAGTCCCTCCCTCATCGGACAGACCATAGTGTCGCCGTAAAAAAAAACCAAAAAAAAAAAACTCCCTCCAATTTTTTCAGCCAGACAAATTGAAAGCAATGCACAGACTTTCTGGCTTGTCTTATTCCAGACGCTTCCAATGCGGTGAAGCTGATACCTGCTGAACATCCCCGACTCAAGTGCTCGCTCCGTGCTTGACATCGAAAACAGCAGGTCTCGCTCTCGAGATGTCGGGTCGAGATGCGGCTCGTCGGCGGATGCCCCCTCAGCACCCGTCTCGTTGCCTCTTCATGACATCGGTAGTAGCCATGCCATTTGCCTCTGCCTCCCGAGCACTACACCCCGACGATGCCCCACGCTTTCATCAGGTTTCGCAGCCCACCGCAGTAGCTCCTGAGCGCCAGGATGCTGCCGTTGGGACAGTGGCCGAAGCAAAATGACAGAATATCCATGTCTTCATACTCATAGGATGGGATGTCCCAGAATGTCGTCAGGCGCTCCCCCACATCCGGAATCCTCATGTCATCCGGGAGCTTGACCGGGAAGAGCAGGTGGTACTCGATCCTGAGGACCTTTCCCGTGGCGAAATCCATCACAACGGTGCAATAGTACGGCTCCTCCAGCAGCACACCCACGATGTCGTTGTAGACTTCGTCCGAGGGCTCCGGTGCGCCGGCCATGGAGATGGTCTTGGTGAGTTTCTCTTTGGTGAGGGGCCCCTGCGCGAGGAAGTAAAAGCCCATGGTCTTCTCCCGGTAGTCCAGATGCGTGATTGGGACTGTGGTGAGGCCGACGTCGAGGAGCTGCTGCTTGTTCGCCTTGATCCCGTCTGGTATCCCTGGCGTCTCCAGGATCTCGCCCAGGGAGTAGATTTGGCCGAGGAACTGCCACGTGCCGTCGAACCCTTTGTCGACGGTGAATTCGGGCTGATCAATCATGCGAGGGCAATTTTGCGCCAGGTTCTTGTGCATTTCCACCAGCGGGTCATCGGGCGATACCCAGCCATGGCTCAGGGCGATATCCAGCGTATCCGTCGGTATCGCAAACAGGACGCGGAAGAGCAGCGGATCGCCTGCCACGCTCCCGCACCGTATCTGTACTGCCGAATCATGGAAGCTTTCGCCGTAGGCATTAATGATCTCCTTGACCTTGCTCTCCGAGTAGGGCGCTTCCACCGATGTCGATCCGTTGTTCAGGTCCTCCAGGAACTGTGGTTCGATGAACGGCGCTCGTTCTGACGTTGTCGACATGGCGTCTGATTTTTTTTTTGGGGAGGGGTCCTTTTTTTTTTTTTTTTATCTTCTTCTCGTCCCGAGTCAAGCGTGAAAAGACGTGTCGGCTTGCATTGACAAGACTTTAGAGCTGGGATTCAGGGGTGAGAAAGTTAAAGAGTAACTACAGTAATAGCTGTCGGCTGCAGTGACGTGTGGGATGTCAGCCGAGGTGAGGACGTGTGCCGACCTTACAGAGCCAGACCAAGGCCAGTTGGACATCAGGAGAAGAGAAATACTGATCGTCGTGGAAGGTTGACGAGGCGAACCGTAGGATCCTCCCTCCATTGGGGTCCCTGGGAAGAAATGGGCTTTCTGGCCCAGGCCCCTGGGAGCTGTTGGGAGCACTGGGCAACCTGGCTGCTCCAGACCAATCGCTTCTTGTTTTGGACATAAGACCGGATGGCAAGGCCCGTCCCATCTCTTCCACCATATCATATTGCTAGACGAACCTTGCTCGGCCCCAGCGCCCCAGTCACGGCCAACGTCTGTCCATTCCGAGTGGAGCAACGTCAGATCTCGGCAAGCATCCGCTGGGAGGCCGCGCCACAGGATGGAGTCACGGTGTCCGTGGTCAGAGCTCTGGCACACCGAAGGTTCTGCCCAATCTCGTCTGGTCACGCCGAGGTAAAAAAAAAAAAAAAAAAAGAGAAAAATTCTCGGCAGTCGAGAAACGACGTGTCGCACCGGTATCGCACGCCTCTGGGGGAGGGAGGGACTTCTCGGCGCATGCTTCCGATCCGGCAGCCCGCCTCCTCCTCGCATGTTGACGCTTTGTCGTCCTGGCCTCTGCGAGAGAGAGCCCGGGCTCCTCCCTCACCGTCTCGCCTCGCGTTACGGCAGATGTCGTGCGTTGCGAGCCCAGGCTTACGAAGCGAAAAGTATATAGGGACCCAGGGGTCTGGTCCCAGCCCACCGGCGTGATCACCCACCCCCTTTTCAGACGAGAGCTGCGACGGGCACTCGGCCCAGCCATGTCGGAGATCTACAGCCAAAGACGGCCAAGCGCCCGTAACCCTCGACGTACACAGTATGCACAGAGCCAGGCGCTGTCAAGGGGTGCCGCTGCATGTCGGCTCGGGTTGATGCATCTTGCAGGGTCAGACGGTCAGTCAAACCCGTGTCTCGTTCCGACGCTGCGGACTGGCAGTCTGCCGGCAGTGACACTTTAGTGCTTAGGGAAGTGCACGAATAAGGCTGAGGAGGCACTTAGCATCGTTATTGTTATATTTCTTGTTCTTACGCCCGCACCACCGCACTAGAACTTACATACACCTCGGCGGTGGGGACCACCGCGCTGGATGCTCACGTCCTTCTCTCCTATGGAGTATGGCAAGGGGCGATGACGCCAGCAGAAGCGCGCTGTTTGTTGCCTTGGTCAAGTGATAACTCAATGTTCCGCCGGCCAAACAACGGCGAATTCCAGCAAATCACAAGACAGCCCACACCTGCACCTCTGGGCCATGCCCCGGCTCCCCAGCGTGGCGGGTTTGCTTCCGGGCCTGGCGCGACACGCCTGAAGATACCGTACTGTCAAGAGATAAGGATGACCTGTCCGCCAGGCATATGAGACATCAAGCTGCGTCTCCTTCTTGGTGGTTTTCTCTGCTCGGGCCGAACATCTGACATCCGAGCATCTCCACTGAAGACGTGTTGGCGACAGGCGACCAGGCCTGGCAACAACCCATAGGCCGTGATGTGGACTTGCTGTCAGCACCACCTTGTGCTATAATTCAAACGTGGATACTGCATAGCACAAGACCCAGTGAGGGAATCATCCGTGCGAGTATATGGATCGAACAAATTGCGATAATACCAGTCGCACCTGACCTGAGCAGCCCAGGTGCGTGCAATCTCGCAGCTCGCGAAAGGGGGTGACCCTAACTCCGAGCAAATTAAGGCGGTGCCTCCACACCGAACTCAATCTTGAGTCATGCTGTGGGAAATCCTCGGCAGCTTCTTTCCCCTACCACCCAGCAAGCGAAGACAATCCCACGAAACCTACCACTAAGCCCAATGTGGATGCTGGAGGCCATCATGAGCTGGTCAGACTCTACATCTGAAGGGCTCTCTTTCTGCTGACCGCGCGCAAAGAATTCGCCGAGACTGTTTGGACAAGCCGGCCTCAAACATCTCGACATCATCATGTAGGCATTGCGACGCTCAACAGGTAGGGTTGCCCGTGCGAGGTGCTCAAATGCTCAAACAGCCCCGGCAACATACTGATAAAACCCCGAGGACCTCTCTCCCCCATCCTGGGAGCGAAAGGCTAGCCAGGGTGCTCAGGGCAGATCTCTCCACAAATGCAGCATTTTGCAAGTGTTGTCTAAGCTAATTCTATATAGTAAATATCTCAGACTCGGTTGTGGAAAGAAAATGATAGGCCCGGGTAGTTGTTGAAGATGAGGCACAGAGACTCGACCCGAGATCGACAATAAAATCCCGATACAAATGTACATACCGTCCCTCTCTTTCCTAAACCGGTCGGGTCAGCTGTCGAGAGCCAAGTATCATTGCAGACGGCACTATGCCGGATCTACATGAACTCCTGGTCTTCAGACGCATCCTACCCAACTGATATGAATCTGTGGATGCCGTCGGCTATTTCTTGAGGTCGTCGGCTCACGGCTCCCACGTATCAAAACCAGGCCCTTCGGGTCCTTCTTAAAATCAGGACTATAATCCTGTTATAGGGTAGCTCAATCTCCCCAGGGCACAGTGCGGGATCTACGGCCACAAGTCGTGGGCTTTCCAAGTTTTTATTTTCTTTTTTTATTTCAGGGACAGGCAGTCTCGCGGGCCGGCACTATGGTCAAACTACTTGATTCTTCCCCAGATCATGACGGGCACACCCGAGACACCTAAGCCAAGAAAAAAAGAAAAGAAAAAAGTGTGGACATCTGCTCGGAGTGCAAGCCTAAATTAGCTGGCTTAGGCCATTCAAGACCAATGCTTCACACTCCAAAAGTCCATGGTTAATTTGCCCAAAGATCATAGGGAGGAGAATATGCATCTTACACTCCGTGACGAGAATTGTGGCACGACTCTGCTTTATAGCGGTTTGACCAAGAATTTTGCACTTGGCCTACCCCCATAATGCAACATTTTGAGAGTCTTCAAAATGGTCAGTTATCATTTCACGATGCCAAAATGCACTTACTCATCTAGTGTAGCCGTTGGTGCTTATTGAGTCCACTCCTCTATTAAGGTTAAATATTACCTAAAGTGGCGAACGTATGGGAGTGTCCAGTGTGTTTATAAATCCACCTTTTGTATTGTGACGAAAGTTGTGATATCTACAAGCCCAGGCAACTCTCGTTTCTTGGACCGATCTGTCTTCTACCCCACATTACTTACACCCTGCGAGCTCGTCGGCGATCGCCTGCCCCTTCAAATTTTGGGAAAGCTGATGCAGCTCGCAGTCTGCTGAGAGGCAGACCGTCCCTTGTAAAGATGGAATGAAGGGGCTTCGCATATCTGCATGCCTGGAACTAGCTTTGAGAACCTACTTTGACTATATTAGATGATGGTCTTGAGTGTGAAAGGTTGGCATGACCGCTGCAATGACTAGCCAGTCGGTGTTGATTATCGCTGGGCGAAAGCCAGCCAATATCGATAGACACTGAAAGCAGAAGAGATAGCATCGCGATTTTGTAAACAACACCTACGGAGCACCTTATGTCCTCGTTGTAGGGTCTGAATACGAAGTTCCCAGCTTTATCAAGTCTCCTAAGCTAGGAGCCGCCGATGAAGCAATGATCGGGACAGGAAACTCCCATGAGGCAGAAGAAGGGCCAAGACCACAGATAGCTTATTCCCGCCACATCTCCAAGCCCTGCCTTGACTCTTCGGCGGCGTCGTCATATTTCATAGCTTCCCACCATAGAATACCTTTCCCATCCAGTCGTTCGATGGTGATGTTCTTCAGCTCTTCAAACCCTTCACTCATATACAACGGGTATCCAGCTGGTGTTGCCACCAGCGTGATTGGCATCCGCCCAACACCGTCATCTGCCTCGCGGCTGAGCCTCGCGGCTTCAGCCTTGCCCCAGTGGAGGTGCTGAGCTGCGAATCCATTCCCGTCCCAGTCTGGATGCGTAGCCAGTAACCCGAGGTAGAAGTGTCGGCTAAAAGGTTCCAGGATGTTCTTGCGAAACGCAATTTTCATATGTTCCGTATCTTGTATATGTCAGATCTCTCTGTGAAAATCGGAAGTGGTACATTCGTGGAGTCTCCTGTTGGTAAAGGGAGCATCCCGGGGGTGGAGGGCAGAGGAAAATATGCATGCAGGACCCTTTGAAGAAGCGTATTACTTACAGTCCAAAGCACGGGTCATATTGCGGTCAAGATGCGCAGAGCAGTTGAAGGGTGTACCAGATGCGAGGTTGCTGTTTTCCAGGAGAAAAGACCCTGAGGGTACCATCACTGGAGAAGAAGACGACATTGATGACTGGTCCAGGACTCCCGTCATTGTGTAGTCCCAAGCCGAGATCGAGACGACTCTCTCCCCCCTTTCAGACGATGAATCGGGCACCGATAGTACTCTGAGTCTGTATCTCTCGCTGTCGAGACGAATGAACTGAACGAAAGCTTCGCGTTGACACGCTAGAGTATACCCAGGCTCTACCTCGTCTGCGAACTGGTAGATGTACTTCCATGTATCACCGCGCCTGAAAGCTTCGTAATGTACGATGTTGATCTCGTCAACGTCATCGATGTTGGCGTCGCGGAGAGCGAACGGAACTGCGTCTGAGATCGGAGCTTGCACGTAGTGAGCCTCCTGGGGAAGAACAAAAGCGTCGGTGCCAGCGAAGAAGGCAAGCAGCGATAACGCTAGGAGACCGAGGCCTTTCATCTTGGATACGTTGCTCTGCTGTTAAAGACTTTAAGATCCGGTGGATGATGCTATATGAATCGTTGGATTTTCCCAGCGCGCGAGAGGTGATGTGAGAAGATGAAGTCAGCTCAAAGCACTAACGACGTCCGAGATACCAACCATGCTGCCACCCTGATGACACCTTGCATGCGCCTAGCGATCAGGCGCCACGGGCGGAGAAATCTCTCCGTCTTACGCTGCGATAAAGCTCTCCACTGCGCTGAGCATATAATAGGCTTAGCAGGCTACCTATACTGTTTACATAATTATTTCAAGATCACTAAGCTTTGAACCCCTTCGCACTGGTCTGATGCGCATCGATGCCAGGAGGACATGATTGTGGGCTGTCTAAGTCAGGCATTGCTCATTAGGATTTTCATCCGTCTGCAAAGCAATGTGGAGGCCTGCAGTATGCCATCGACCCAGGACAAAGAGACTGGAGATTCGGTAGGGACTAGAACTGCGGACGCGCACTGATGCCCCTCACACTTCATCTGTGTTAACCATTTTTAACAGTCCGTCCGAGCCAATACCTCCCCTTAGCTTGACTATATATTTTGTGCGCAGTTGGCCAAGATGATTTGGGAGAATAATGACCATTATGTCACGGATTTCCAGTAATTTCGGAAGTATGCCTCACTGCTGGCCATTAATTACGCGGAGGTCGCGTAATACATTACTTCAAGTTGCGTTTCGGAAGTATGCCCATGATTTGGTGTGAGCATAAAGACGGGAAGAGGTGACAGAAATGCACCTTTACAAATGGCGGGATTCAAGGTCGGTTCTCATATAGCTACGTTCAATTTTAAAGGAGGATCGTGGTATATACCTATGACACTTGGTGCAGAAGTTCGTGCCTCAAATATGACTGACGCTATGTCCAGAGCAATACATTTAATATTTCGCTATGCAGGCTTTGTGCCCGCATAATTCACACGATCTCCAAACTCCTCTGCCCAAAAGAAAACGATTTTAGTTGAGAATCTCGGTCCATCACCCTTAATACCCGTTACAGACCCCTTATGAGACGGTGATATTTGCACCGTAGATACTGAAGCCCATCTCGCCAGAAGCCTAGAAACCACATCAGTCAGCTTACAGAAGCCTTGTCAACCCTTGGGATAGGAGTGTCACCTACACCAACGAGGTAAGGTATCGCAGCCTTCAAGATATAATCACCAGCAGAGGTGCCGGCAGGTATCGTCACGCTCTCGGTGAATGTGTAAGGGTATGCCCCGCCCTCGGAGCCGGTTAGGGTCACATAGCCGATCTGTATTCCGATGCATGTCGAGCAGTCCATTTCAGATACCGTAAGACCCTTGATGAACCAAAGTCAGTTTACAATCCCGGAGAGGAAACATTAAAGGCTTTCCGCCTCGACGAGGCCAGTGGTGGATAAAGCAAAGACACATCAGAAGGCTCGGACTCGAAGTTCCAGATACCACTCAGTGGGAGTCAATGTGGATCGAGAAGGCTCATAGGCGGGGTAACAGGGGAGTCTCCAACGAGAAGAACGGGTTGTTCAGAAAGCCGTACCCAGACAATAGAGTAGTCCTCCCAATTCTCAATGTATAAAGCCGTCTGCAGTGTTGCATTGATGGCACTGCCAACCTTGGCGGTCGCCGGGGCAGTAAGGCCTGTGATATAAGCGCTGGCAAGAGGCAGAGCAGCCAGGGCAGATGTGGCGAGGGTGGTAAATGAGACCATTTTGGCGATCCGTTGGAGGTCTGAATAGTTTCTGGGTGAGACGAAGGTATAGACTGAGATTGAAGAAGCGAAGAGTATTGACAGAACAGCAGGGATATCGTATGCAGGCTCAGTGGGAAATTGAAGCAAGTCTTGTGCTCTATATACACGGACATCGAGGCGAATTGTTGTCAGCCACGAGGCAGAGAGGGGCCATGGCCCTACCGTTACTTTCAGGGGCCTGTCAGGCAGTGATCATCACCCGGGCTCTCGGCAGAGGCGACAAATGCTGTACTATCCGTGGGACCACACTGCACATTACGAGAGTGCTGAAGTCAGATGTCAGGGGCGGCTTCGTATTCCGCTGTGATATTTTGGAATGACAAAGCCAGCTTCTGGTGAAATCCTACGTTCAGGCGGTGTAACTCTGCCCAATTTCCCCACTGCAGTGGTAAGAATCCTTCCCCGAACAGCAGGCTCCCTCGGGCAGAGACAGCGCACAAGGCATTCATGAACGCCGTGACACGACTTCCAGGAAAGGCTCATAAGACCCAGCAATCATCAACTTGAGGCTGGCTAGGGGAGCTGCTGCGCAGGACCGGAGCGGGCCTGAGATGCTGCTCTTTACCAAGTAGTACAGCATAAAAAACGTGTGATACTGCCGATCGTTGGGTGATTCATGCATAAGCTTACCAGCAAGTTTAACGGGCGGGTACGAGATGGCGATCCTGTGGGGGTTGCCCCATTGGGTGGTAGCATCTGCCACGTTGAATGAAATTGAATCCTACCCAAGGCCAGAGACGAGCACTCGCCTGCGCATCGTACCGAGATACCGTATTCATTCAGCCTTAGGGCGCCATGTCACCATGTGGCACTCGAAAGCAACCTCTTGGCACCTCCTTCACGGACAGGATTCACCTCTAGATCCCTCTAGGCCACGTATTCACTGAGAACGATATGCAAGTGGCTGAGCACCAACCAAAAAAAAAAAAAATCGTTCCCAACGTCACATACATGTAAGCACCAATTTAGAACAGCTAGCCACTAGGTGATGTCGTTGACAGCTCTCTCATACAATACTTAGGAGGCATCGGAAGAGCCGTTGACAACAGTGATATACGCAACCACTAGCGATGGATACTCGTTTGATGTGGGCGCTATAACACAGAAGCCGGGCCAGACTAAGCAATTGCTTTTCCCGAGTTCGATAACCCACCCATTTAAAAAATCGAGAACAACAACCTAGGACATGAATATTGAATACTTGATAATCTATGATGCTTGTATTCACCAGCCAGATGAGAGCCATTCAACACTGGACTCTCGCCGCCTCAAAATTTTGGTCATAGTATCGACCTCAGGTGCAGACGACAATTGGGCGCCCTCGGCGGGAGCACCTTATCAGTAGTGGCACCCAGATGTAAGACTAAGTCAAATACTGTATGTCCATTGGCTATTTCAATAAAAGAAGATACAAGAAGGAGAATACCTCAAACACTCGTCTCGTGTTCGTAAAGTGGTAGTTATGTCGTGCATTGAGATTCCAAGCCAATTAGCTCGAGACGTACTGAGCAACATATCCTACCTCCATCATTGCTCCATATCCATCAAGAGTTGCAGAGTTTGGATATCCAGGCTGAGGAGTCTGTCAGCTTGAAATGCTCTTCTGCCTGAGGCAAGACTAAGTCTTTTTTTTTTTTTTTTGGCGGGGGGGGGGGATCGAAAATAAATTGAGCTTACCCAAGTTCCGCCCACCGCAACATTGAGGATAAAGTAGAGAGGCGAGTGGCACAAGGCAGTCCACGTAGCCTCGGTGAGCTGGCTTCCGGTCAAGGTCTGGAACACCGTCCCATCCATAGACCACTTGATCGTCTCGGTCTCCCAGTTGTTGGACGTGCGATCCCACTCGACCCTCCAGACATGCCAGCTTTGATCCGGGATGGCGATGTGACTGCCGATTCCCGTGCCCTCGTTACAGACACCTCCGGGATAGGTGCCACAGTGCGCGGTTCCATAGCCCGTGAGAACGCCGTCGACAGTCTCCATGGCGTCCAGTTCCCCGCAGGCCGGCCAGCTACCGCCGTGGCGCAGCGAGTCTCCCAGCATCCAGAACGCCGGCCAGATGCCCTGCTTAGTGCTGATGGCGTTGGTGCCAAAGCGAATATCGGCCTCGGCCCTTGTGACCTTTCCTGCGGTGGGCGTAAAGGTGTATTTGGACTCGATCCTCCCAGATGTCCACCCGTACTCGGTAGAGGAGTCCTTCCACGGAACTAACTGCAGGGTCTCTCCGCCGGAGCACTGCACATTGGCGGAGGACGACGTATATTCTTCCCACTCGGCATTGACACCTAGGTAGCCGGTGATGATGTTCCAGTTGCTGGTGTCAGGAGCAACGCCGGCTGCGTAAGGGAAATCAGCGCCCCATACCTCGGTGAAGCCGGAATAAGTCGGCGGTGCCCAGCCCGCCACGAGAGACGCCAGAGCGAGGACTAGAGCTGATGGAAGGCGAGCCATGTTGTATAATTCGGGGTTAAGGACAGAAAGAACTGAAAAGATGAAAGCAATTCAGTAATATACACGACTAAAAAATACAGATTTTTCGAGCAAATATATACAAAGATGCCCAAGGTATTTGATGCTAGTTGTGTGAATATGACACGACAAAGCTGCAAATACTGTTCATAGCCAGCCACGTTTCCAGCTGCACGCAGACTATCAACGCCTTATATACTTATCAGGAAACTGTATAAAGCCACCATCGTCACCATCGACTATTAACTGCCAAGAAAAGCTTCTAGACGTGATGATTCCGTATGCCACCGGCACGCCGCCGCTCTGACGAATAGCTCCGACCCAAGCTGGCATCCTGTCTCACGATACAATCATCCTACAGTCGACTCGAAGTCTGTCGAGGCCTAACCTCGGCTCTATACGATTCATTGCTGCTGGCAAAGCCCTGCCCAGGTGCTCATTCGTGTCAGCCATTACCGTCGCAGGCGATCCACACACGTGCTTCCAGCATCAAATGTCAAGAGGAGGGTGACACCGCAACCAAAAGATTTATCACATTTTAGTCAGAGCTGCCAAGGAAGTGATACTCCTGGACAGCATCGCCGAGAGCCCGAGCCACGCGACAGGGACAGGAGAATGAAAAAAAGGAAGCATGGTCATGCGGTAGTCGATTCCTATAAGGCGCCAGCTAGTGATCCAATGGGAGTTGAGCTGCCACCTGATTTTTGTTTGAAATAATAGGAAAATGCGAGGGCTAAGGAGTATATGGCATACACACTTGGCTGCACTCGTCGACCTTCAGAAACTCTTAATAATACGTATTGCTACTTGAGTAGCCAACTGGTTGTAACTGTGAGAGAGTCAGGGACTTGAGCAAGTTGCCTCCCTTATGTCTCTGGTCGACTTTTCAAGACATGATCCTGAGGCACCAGCCAGCGTGACCCATCCAACGTCTCCAGCGGTATGATGAAATTGTCAAGTGGGCTAAAAACTTACTCATCAACCAGTACCGAGGCCAGCAGACAATGGTTCGAGCCCAGATCGAAGGGGGGTGTTCCTGCATACTTGGGAACTCTAATGGCGCGAGAAGGCTTGGCACAAGTATGCCGGCAGGTGGATGGATGTTGGACAGACCAATAGCGAAGGGAAGAGTCCTAGTAAGTCTGTCGTGTGACCAGCCAAGATTGGAACTTCTGATACTCCCACATTTTGGACAGCGTGACACCTTACACCCAAATCTTGAAAAGAAGATGGTACGGCCTCGATAGGATGGTCTTTTTTTTTCTTTTCCTTTTTGTTATTATTATCAGTGGTCAGGGGTCACTTTCCTTTTGCTTCAGGCAGAACCAATAACGACGACCGCCGCCCCAGGTCTTGCCACATTCTTTAAACGTAACGTTAGATCGCTTGATCCTCACGGTCATGTGAGAGGGGGCTGAGAGGCTTTGGCCGGGGGTCCCAGGAAATTGCCTCCAATGTGCTTCTGCTTCTGCGGATGGGAAGGATGATGAATCGCACACAAACGTAGACTGGTTGCCTGAGAACCTGTCGAAGGCCGAGATCAGATTGATCTCATGTCGATCTCAGCAGGCACGGTTTTTTTTTTAGGAAAACTATGAAGATTGGTTTCATGACGCTGGAGCGGGCAATCAGTGGTTACCAAAGGCAGCTGTCTGCCGCAAATCCGGTGGTTCTCGGACCGGTGCGGATCAGTCTCCGTCTCATGTCAGATCTTTGAGACAATCATAAAATAAACCATGATGCTTTGACATCTTGCCCGAGTAATGGTGTCGCTGACCACTCCAATGCTTACTGAATCGCGGCACATGGCACCTCAGTAATACGTGTCAATTTCTTCGTCAAGGGTTCGTGAATACTTTAGTCATGTCTGCAGTCTAGACTCGGCCATAAGCCGCGAGCATGTGAGGTTCTGAATATTATGTTTGTGGCCATGGATGATGACAGTAAGTTGAGAATTTTCCCGAGACTGTGGGAACGATCAAACAGCTTTAGGTCACGCTTGATTGTTCGAGCACAATATCGACAATCCTTGGCGGGCCTGGATTAGGCAGAGCTGAGAAGAACGAATGAGTTAAGGGATGAGCTGTGAACCAGGAGAGACACCCAGTAATTAGTTGTTGCGTGTATTTGCTTAAGCCTTGTGTCACGAATCTTAGTTAATATTGCCTCCTCGATTTTGCGCAGTTTTATTCTACAACAGGTCACGAAGCAGATCAGAGGGAGAGGCAGCGCTGAGCCCTTGCCTCCCCATATCTTCACATGTCTCCTTCCCTACACCCCTTTCACCTTCTCAGCCTCAGCCTGGGCCTCCAAGGCCCGATGATAAGCCACCTGCCGAGGAATCAGCTCCTTCCCCCCAGGCAGGCTGGCCACCCCAGCCTCCGAGATCTCCCGCACCTCCGCCTCCTCCAGCTGAAAGTCAAACACCCGCAGGTACTCCCGCATCCTCTCGACCCGCCTCGTGGTCGTAACCACCACCACGCCCAGCTCGACACACCACCTCATGCAGACCAGCGCCATAGAGACCCCGTGCCGCGCCGCGATCCTCTCCAGCACTGCATCCAGAGGCCCGCCCGGGCTGGGGTTGCGCGTGAGCGGGTGCAGGGCGCCGTACGCGGCGACGGCGATGCCTCGCTCGCGGGAGAAGGCCAGGAGCTCGCGGTTCTGCATGTACGGGTGCATCTCGACCTGGTTGATGCTCGGGCTCGTGGTAGTGGCCGGGGCGGTGAGGGTTGCGGCGAGGTGCTCGGGCTGATAGCCGGACACGCCGATGGAGCGGGCCTTGCCGGTGGCTTTGACGGCTTGGAGGGCGGCCCAGGCGGCAGGGAGGTCGCTGTCGGGGCCTTTGTGGAGGGGAGTATGAATGAGGTATCTGTTGGGTTCCAAAAGAAGAGAGGGGGAAAAGATCATGATCAGCAGTGCATCTGGTAGTGAGTAGACAGCAGGATACGCCAATATACCAGAGCCAGGCCGCAGAATGCAACAACACTGGCCGCCCCCCGCTGAAACGAAACTCACAAGTCCACATAATCCAGCCCCAACTTCCTCAAACAAACATCAATCTTCTCCTCAACCCGCGCATACTCGGAAGAGATTTTGCTCGTCACAAACAAGTCCTCCCTCTTCACCACGCCCTCGGTGACCACCTCGCGAATGGCAGCCCCCAGCTCCGGCTCCGTCTGGTACATCTCGGCGGTGTCCAGGTGGCGGTACCCGGCGCGGATGGCCGTCTTGATCAGCTCGACGACGTCGCGGTCGATCCTGTCGTCGGTCTCGAGGTGGGCCTTTGTTGGATCGCGACCTGAGCCGGTGAGTTTGGTGCGGAGGAGGGCAGTGCCGGTACCAAAGGCGAGCTGGGGTGGTTTGGTTTGGTCAGTCTTGATCAATATAATTTACTACTTTTTCTGCTTCCTTATTTTCTAGCTGAAATACACTCTGGATGATAGCATCATTGATGTAGAAAAAGAAAGACTAAAGACATAATCTGGCTCGGCCTACAAGTGGGATGGAAACACCATCGTTCATCGTCAGGCTCGTCGTCATGGTGGCTGGCAGTCGGTTTGCCGGTCTAAGAGACAGTTCTTCTGACTGGTCTATATTTCGTCTAGTCTGGAGATACAGAAGTGTTAACGATGCCTCTCGACCGTACCATGGCTTTCATAGGAGCCCCTCATTTTATAAGTTCTGTCAGCCTTGTCTCTTCCAAAGCAGGTGGTTATTTCTGCCGACGTCGGCACCGGATTGCCGATAGCGGGCCGAACGAAAATGCGGATATGAGGTCGCGGGTGGGATGGGGTAGACTGTCTGCTCATCACGGAGAGAGGGAGAGGGTAGAGAGAAGACATTTTCAG
This sequence comes from Celoporthe dispersa, assembly GCA_016584495.1. Classification (NCBI taxonomy): domain Eukaryota; kingdom Fungi; phylum Ascomycota; class Sordariomycetes; order Diaporthales; family Cryphonectriaceae; genus Celoporthe; species Celoporthe dispersa. The sequence continues at coordinate 2,453,883 of WAID01000004.1, forward strand.
ATCACACGATGGCTGGCATTGGCGGGAACAGGAAACGAGAGGCAGCGACCATTATTATCAATTCAGACAGTCGAGTATTAAGAGATAATGAGAGATATATAGTAATAATATATAGGGTGTTCATTACTTCGTCGTGCGTGACCCCGAGGCGAGCGCTCGCCCCCTCCTGGTTCCTTTCACCTCGCACCCGCCCTCCTCGTCTGCCCGGTTGCCTTGTTCCAGTCCTCCCACTCCTTGCTGATCTCCATCAGCACGGTGCCCATGACCGCGGCGCTTGCCATGAGGCCGTGGCCCTCGCCCTCGAGGACGCGCACCTCGCACCTCCGCATGGTCTTGCCGAGCCACTTGACGTTCTCCACGGGGACCCTGGTGTCCCTGGTGCCGTGGTGGATGACCACCGGCCGCGTGATGTCCACGTACCGGAAGCCGATGGTGTGCCGCCTCTCGAGGCATACGAGTAGGTCGACCGCCGGGTTCGCCCCCCGCGTCGCGAGCTCCCAGATCGCCTGCGTCAGCCGCACGTCGTACGTCGCCTGCCGCTCCTTCTCGGCGAGCGTAGACTCGGCCGCCGCGATGATGGCGTCCTCGTGGCTGGTGGGTCCGCCGTGTGCGCCCGTCCCCGACCCGATCCCGCCGAACCGGTTCTCTGCCGCCGCCGCGGCCGTCGTCGTGGGCGAGAGGGAGCCCTGCGGCCGGATCAGGTCCATCTCCTCGGTCGCCACCATGCCGCGCGCTAGTGTCGGCATGTCGGGCGGGATCCTGGCGCCGCCGCCCTGGGCCTCCTTGTCCGCGGCCGGGCGGTCGCCGTGATTGTTGTTGTTGTTGGGCGGGCCCCTGCCGCTCACCTTGCGCTTTGTGCGCTTCTGCCTGGGCAGGCTGCTCGTGATGCTGCTGCTGGTGGCGTTCATGAAGCTCGAGTTGGCGGCCTTGAGGATGGGCGTGGGCAGCGCCCGGAGGATCTTCTGCGACGTGGGGATGGCGTTCGACGGCGGCAGAGGGCCTGTGCCGAGGCGCCGAGCACAGACATCTGGGACGGCGGGATCCATGGCGCCAGGAGGTGGATCCGGCCGCGTATATGCTGCGGCATGCGCAGCGCCGTCGCGAGCGCGTAGATGGCGCCCGCGGAGTGGGCGAGTATGGAATATTTCGTGATCTTGAGGGACTGGCAGATTGCGTACACATCATCTGGGCAAGGTTGTCAGCACTGGGCTCTCCGCCGAGGCGTTGGGCTGTGTCTGCGCTGTGCAGATCAGAGAGGGAGAGAGATAGACAGCCGTATCTTACCTGGCCAGCTGAGAGGCGTCGCAGTGCCTTCTGCGTACGCCTCGCTGTCGCCCACGCCTGGGCGGTCCGGTGTGATCAGCCGCAGCTTCAGCGTCAGGGCAAGCTCGTCGTAGAACGCCGTTATGTACCTCGTGAGGCCCATGCCGACGCAGCAGAAGACCGCGCTCCCCTCGGGGTCACCAACCTCGCTGAAGCTGATGATCCTCCCCGTCTGGGGGTGCGTGATCCTCTGACTCAGCCGCGGAGAGCGCATGTACGACTCCACGGCATCATCTATGCTGTCTGCCGAGGGCGGCCGCTCGTATGCCACGCTGAGCGTGTTGGCCTCGTCCCTGGGCCTCTCCTCCCGCGGCGAGAGGGGCGCGGAGAGGCGCTTTAACCTCGAGCTGCTGCGCTTGACCCGCAGCTCAGGCGTGCTGCGGCCCGACCGCCTCCGGCTGCTCCGGTCGCGGCTGAGCTCCCGGTCGCGCCTCTTGCCCTGTGCGATGTTCGGCGACGGGGCGCCGTCGTCCAGGTCGACCTCGGTGTCGGTAACGTAGTGGTCGATGTAGTGGTTCGCCTTGCTCGAGGTGGCCCAGGACGGGTCGAGCAGCCCGTCCCCGGCCCGCCCGTTCCTGCTGTCCCTCTTGGCCCTCGCGCCGCCCTCTCCCTCCCTGTAGGAGCTCCGCTTATTATTCAGCGACGGCCGGCCGTCCTCCGACACGGTGCTGCCGACGGTGCTAAGGAGGCTCTCCTCGGGGATGGCCCCGTGAGAGCTGTCGCGCTTCGACGTGCGGCTCATCCTGGCAGACGACCGCTTCGCGTTCGAGCCTGTCCTCCGCAGGCTCGAGTCCCGCTGCGGTATGGCCCGTGGCGACATGGGACCGTCTGCGCTCTGCCTGTGGCTGTAGCCAGCGGCGAGCAGCTCGTCAAAGGACAGCGGTTCCTCGGTGATGGGCGTCTCGCCCAGGGAGAGCTCTGATCTGGGGGACGCGTGCCGCGCCATGGCACTCGCCGCGAGGCCGGCGTTGGTGGTAGTGGTGCTGTTGTTGTTCCCCTCCTCGAGGCCTTCTGCGATCCCACGCGTCCGGTCGTCGCCGTCCCTCAGCCTTTCCTTGGAGGTCATATACAGCAGGCGGGTGTGGTCCCGCCCTGCCTTCCTGCCCCAGCTGTCGGCCGAGTGCTGCCTCCTCACCTCTCCGGGCGACGCGACGGGAGACAGGCCGCGCTCGACGGAGATGTTGCCCACGCTGACTATGTCGGCATCCTTGGACGCCACTGAGCCCCGCGAGGACGGTCGCGATGTGGTCCTGCTGCTGAGGAAGCTGCGGAGGCCACCGCCTTCCCCTAGCGGTGGGAGACTTTGGGGCCGTGAGGGAGGAGAACCCGCTCGGGGGCTTGGCGGTCTTGACGACGGGCGGCGCCGCGGCGAGGTGGTCCAGGTCGGCAGCGGTGGTATCGTCGCGCAGGTCGGCAGAGGACAGCCTCGAGAAGGCGCCGTAGTCGACGCCGAAGGAGCCGTTGCGGCGTGGGACGCCGGGGGAGCCGGCGGGGGAGTTGGGCGAGGTGTGGATGGCGTTGAGGGGGACGTCGAAGTGGTCGGCAGCGGGGCGCGAGATGACGGAGAGGCTCGTGATCAGGGAGGAGATGACCTCGGGGGAGGCATGCGCGACTGGCTCGTTTCGGGCGTGTGGCGGACTGCTGATCTGGTTGTATCTGCCGGATGCGGTGTCTGCACGGAAAGAGAGAGACGGAGAGAGAGAGAGAGAAATTAAGATTTGTTTGTGTCTAGCGGGGGAAAGGAACAGGGACGGGGGAGAAGGAAGAGGAAGGTTAAACTCTCAAAGGGGAGGAAGGGGTACGAGGAGACCAGAGAAAGGAAGGAAAAAAAAGCAAAGAAAAAAAAAAAAAAGAGAGGGAAACAAAGGGTCTCCCGGTTTGGTGGTGCAGTCCATACCGATTGTAGACGACGGGCTTTCCCACTGTCCGTATCGAGAATGTCGATTGTGCCTGGGAATCGATGGTGGCACGGCATCCATCGCGCCTGGAGGAGGACGAGCAGCCTGCAGGCAGGTCGCAAGACGATGACGGGAGGGGGAGACGGGGCGAAATTGAGGTCAGCCAAGCTGGGATGGATGCTGCGATGTGTTGCAGTTGCAGTTGCAGCGAGGCACCAGCGTGCGGGTTGCGACAATGTTACTGTTTCCGAGGGTCGCATGCAGGCTTGGGCCTGGGCTGGTCGCTGTCCTGCGGCTGTTCAGGGGCATATGCAGGTGTGGTGGTGCCTGGGTAGGTAAGTACTTAGTAAGTAGGAGGAGGAGCAGCAGCAGCAGCAGCAGCAGCTCGTAGGCTCGAGGAGGTACTCGGGGTGTTCCTGGTGTGTGGTGTGTAATTTGGACATGCAGCTTCGCGGTTCCTTGGGGAGGAGAGAAGAAATGACAGATGATGGATCGGGTTCAATTATTGGGGAAAAGGGTTTAGCCCGCGATGCCGTGGCCGGGCAAAAGTCCCAGGGGATTGATTACAGGGTAATAATAACAGTTCGTGGTGTGTGGGTGGACCACAATAAAAAAAAAATACCATAGACAAGTCTCTCTCAGTCGCCAGGGGGGCTCCGGTCTGGGTTCAATGTGATGAGATGTGATGAGAATTGCGTTGTGGTGTGATGGGTTTTGTTGCATGTACCCTCAACAGCGCCCAATAACACCAACAGTGAGTGTGGGTGGTGTGCCGGCTTCTCCCAAGACGTGGTTGAGGCCCCCCCTCCCCCAAGGATTGCCAGTTTCAGAAGGGTTGTGCTGGTGCTGGGTGGTTTTTGGTGTGGTTTGCTAGCGCTGAAGAGGGAAGGCCCCGGCAGCCCTGGACGGACCCCTAAGTCCCAAAAAGAAGGGAGATCGACCCTGGGGAAGGGCGAGAGAAAAAAAAAGGCGAAAAAAAAAAAAAAACCAAGAGAGAGAGAGAGAGACAGAGAGAACCCCTCGGGGTGTGGAAATTGGACCTGGGCGATCCTGGTATTGAGACAGGGTCGTCGTCGTCCTTTGGTTGTATGATACCTGTCATGTCTCAAACACCAATCTCTGCTAAAGAACTGTTTGGTTTTTGTTTGGGTGGTTTTCTTGGGATGATTCTCCTGGCGAGGTTCTCGTCGTGGCCAAGACAGACAGGCGCATTCACTTGCTGCCCAATCTGCCCGACTTGAGACATCGACATAGCATACTATTTTTCTTCTTCTTTCCTTTTCGTCTCTCCCTTCTCGTTCTGTTTTATATTTGCTGCCATGCACCGGTTGTATGACGGCAAGGGTCTTCTTGTTCGGCGAGGACGCAGCTGGTCTCGGTCTCACAACCTCAGCGTCTCGCAGCTCGTCACACACACGAGATGCTGTTCCATAAGTTTACGTCTTCGTCTAGCTAATGAGTACTTCGGCGAGCAATTTAAAGTCCTATACGAAGCTGGCCCTGCACGGGCCGTGGAACCCTACACAGGCTGCATAGATAGATGTACACATGAGACACTGTGAGACAGCGTAACGAACTTGTGTCTCTGCCCATGAACTAGTCGTATGTATGTGCAAGTGTGTCCCAACAGGTACGCGCTGCTGTGGAATTCGAATCTATGTACAGGTTTTCGCTTCGTGGTTTGGGCGGCCTCAGTAAGTAGTATAACCAGGAGGGAAAAAAAAAAGGATGTATAGCCAAGGAAAGAAAAAGAAAGGGAAGGGGAAAAAATAGCAGCAACAACAATAACACGTTCACTACCGAGACCATCCACTTGTTCAACGGTGGGAGTGGACGCAGAGCTCGGAGTATTATGTATACCTCTCATGGTATATTAAGGTTTGATATATATATATGATGCCGCTATAGACATGCTCGTCGTGGTTGAAAGGACAGTACGCATGGCACACGCACTACGTACTACTGGAAATGTACGTACTATAGAGTATATATCACACCCTGACCCTGTAGCACATAGAGAAGCAAATGCTTTCACACACCCCCTCCTTGTCGTTGCAGATACTTTATACTCTATGCACAACAGGCAAGTTGATTGTGTGGAGCCGGCCGTGACGACGCCCGGAAATTGCAAAACTCTCCCTTTGAAATATTTTATTATTTCCAGACGTCCTTCTCGTCGAAATGCTCTCGCAATCCCGTTCCTTGGACCCTGGAGCTTGCTCCTGAGTATCCCCGCCTTACTGTGGAAATCCCATGTACCACCATCGCATTATTTTCTCCGATTGGCTTCGACGGGGTAGGTGCTCGGCCCACCACAACTTCGTTTCTCTCGAGGGCCTTCTCGCGACGTCATCGCTGAGCGTTTTGGCTTGAATCAGATTTGACTGCTTTCGTCCCGCGAGGCTCGCCTTGTGGCGGTTGAGGTTTCTATAGTCTGAGAGATCCATGGGAAGGAGAAGACCAAAAAGAAGAAGAACAAAAAGGACTGAGCATATGAACATGCCGTTCTATACCATACTGTCCGTACAGCCTCTTCCCACACCGGGTGATGTAGCCTCTCTACGATGTACTCTAAAATTCCCAGCCGACCTCATCCCTATCTGTATGTATATGTATGACATAGATGACTGGATCATGAGAAAGCAGAGCAAAAGCTGACACGCGCAGTGCTGGGCCCGACCCGTTTTATGAAAAAAAGAGACCAGGACACATCATGCTATGCCCTGAGGTGCGCCTGGGCCTTCCGTCAAGCCCACCCCTTCTTCCCCTTCAACCAGGCGATCGTGTCGATCCCCGACTGCACCTTCATGCCCAGGCGTGCATCGAGCACAAACGCCTCCCACGTCTTGACGTGCTCCAGGTATTCCTCGCACTCCTTGATCCTGTCGCGCCTGAACGTCTCGATCTGCTTCTCGTCTGCGCCTTGCGGCCAGCACGTGGTGTCACAGCTCTCCGCCCAGGCCAGGACGCCCATCTCGTAGTGCGCGCAGGGTGCCGGCCAGTCATCCCGAGACTCTCCCTTGAACAGCGCCCTTCACAGAAACGATACCGTTAGTATAGACAGCCCTACATTCTATAGGCTGGGTTGAGGGGAGGGCTCGTACCGATCTTGCTTCGTCACAGGCTCTACTCTCTCTCTGGCTTCCGCATACCGACCGAGATTCCCCAGCAGAGCAGCCTCCGAGACAGCCTGGCTGGCAGCCTCGTCCGGGATGGCCTTCATCTTCTCGGTATTCTCTTTACCTGCTGTACACCTCTCCCAGGCCAGGCACCCGAGGGCCTTCTCGAGCGCATCGTCTGGCATTCTTTTCGACCCTGTCCACAGGTACGTCATCTCCTGGCCGGGGCTCACCCCCACGGCATCAGCAAGATCGAGGTCCCATTCCTTCGCTCTTGCCTCCCATTTCGCGACTTTCCTCTGAGCAAACACCTCAAGGGGCATCTGTCTCGCCAGGAACTTCTTCCGTCCTGCTGCCGCCGGGCTCTTGCGGAAGTACTCCTCCGCATTCTTCTTGTGCCTCTTGGCTTCCGTCTCGAGGGTCGACTTCTCCTGCTCGCTGGTGCCCTCCCTCTTCGAAGCCAGCACCGCATCGCGGTACATTTCCAGCTCCGCACACCCGATGAAGTAGTAGTACAGGCTGTGGCTCCAGTCGTTCAGCTCAATGCACCTCATAAAGCCATCCTTCATCGTCTGCCAGTCCATCACGAACAGAGCGTTGACGGACAGCTCGAACATGTTAAGCGCCGTCACCTGCCGCATCTTGCTATCGCCGTTGGCCTTCAGCACCTCGATCGCCTCGGGAAGCCGTCGCGCGTTGGCAAGGACACGGGCTTCCTCGACCTTCCACATCCGGCTGTCGGGGTACTGCGCGCACATGCGCGCGAGCAGGGCAGTGCATTGCTCCTTAGGGTAGCCCACAATCTCGTCCTCCTCGGCGAGCTCAGCCGCGTCAGACTCCGACGGCAAGATGTCCGCGAAGGCAAGCAGGCCATTGTAATATGCGAGGAGCATGAGCCCTGAGACACCGCCGTTGACATTCGAGAACTTGGTCGACTGCCAGAGCATCTGAGCGATCACAAGTATCAGCATTTATCTTCAAAACATAGCACCAGTGATGCAAGCCGTAAGTTGCCAAAAGACAAGTCATATCGACGGTTTGACCTACCTGTACGCCACGGTTGCGATCACCTTTGAATCCGATAATGTACAGCAGGCGGGAGAACGCAGGGGGAACCATGGAAATGATGAGCAAGAGGATGCCAAAGCACATGTTAGCCCCAGAGTGCACGAAGATATCGACGGGATTGGTGAAGAGCGAAGAGTCCGGGCCAGCGTTGGCGCGGAGAGTCTTCCTGGGCGGGCTCGGGAGGGGAGACCTGGGCTGCTTCTGGGAGGCGGGTGTGTCTGGTCTTGTTGGTGGTACGGAAGAAGCCACTGCCGTGTCGAGAGAGAGGCTGTCCAGTTCCTTCTCGAGGATCGAGCTGGGTGCCGACCTGCTATTGACCTTCTCGAGGTGGCCCCCGTAGGTGGCTGATGTCCTCGGTTCGTCCTCTGGCGCATCCACGAACTCGAGGTCGCTGTCAGAGTCGGTGTTCTTCTGAGAGTCCGCTGCCCCTTGGCTCTGCGGCGTGCTCGGTCCTCTCGCAGCCCCATTGCCCTGGTGTGCCGCCAGCATCTTGGCCTCGGCGTCCATGATGGCGTCGAGAGCGATGAAAGCCTTCCGCAGCTTGTAGAACCCCTTGATGCCCTCCGTCAGGCTCTCGTGCATGACCGAGACAATAGCTCCCATGATCTGTGCCTCGGCGTTCACCAGCTGGTACTCTGTGCCAGGCGGATACATCTCGCAGCCCTTGGCAGGGACAGACGTGCTGCCACCGCTGGACCCTCCTCTGAACCAGCCGCCACCACCGCCGTCAGCTTGCTTCTGTGCCTTCTTCATGTCATTCCAGGCACGGCTCTCACACTCAGCCAGCCGGGCTGAAGCCTCAGTCATGATATCCTTCTCGAAGCCGAGGATAGACCGCATGAACACAGCTATGCCGAGGCCGAGCTGGTGAAACGAGGACGAGTCCCTTCGGGCCCGCAGCTGCGCCTCCGCGCCCTCAATATCGTCGTTGACGATCCGGCCCGTGGCCTCCATCGCATCGTGCAGATCTGAGACCTCCACATCACGCGGGTCCGCGACCTGGTTGGTGCTGGTGTTGCGGCTGGATGAGAGGATGCTGCCTGGCTTGGAAGATCCGGAGCCGTTGTATTTGAACCAGGAGCGCATGATGGGCGATTGATGACTTCTACGTGTAATGAGTGAGTTCCTCTTTCTCTGCTGCGAGAACAGATGCGAATTGGAGACTCTCTGGGCGTGTCGAATTTGTTTCCGGCGTTCCGGCGGATGATGACGATGATGATGATGATGATGACGATATGCTACAAGGCAGGCTGAGTGCTCGATCCTCAGAGGCCTGCCATGTCCCTTGGGAATGCAATGCTCAAAAGATACAGGCTGCAAGTGCAACAATCGAGACAAAATAATCAGCCGTAGTTCTGTTCGCTTCTCGGCCACACACAGCTGGTGAGTGAGCTGTGGTCTTATTCGTATTCGCGTCTTGGCTGGGAGCGACTTGTTGGAAAGGCCTCGCTCGCTCTTTGATATACCTAGCAGGTCTTCGTTCTAGCCTCGTTCCCAAAAAATGACGTACCCGTTGGGCTAGTTAGTATATATATGCCGCAAAGGAAAGGCTGCGATGTCTTAAAGAAAAGAAAAGAGGAAAAGGAAAAAAAAGACAAGAAAAAACAGCGCCTGCGATTTCCAAGGCCTGTCACCAAAGACCACGCACGTCAGCACTGCCTCGAGGGTGAGGCGAGGACTGAGAAGACTGGACAAAGTAGAAGAAAGGCTGAAGGGGAAAGACAAAACCGCAGGCGGCCTGCCTTGCCATGCAGTCAAGTCGTAGTACTACCAACCAAGATCCAGCCCTACCGTAAATAAGACAACACCCTACACCGCAGCGAATTCCCTCCCATGCTGGGTTCATGCAGTGAGACGCCGGTATCTCCGGCACCATGCTGAGCTACTCGTCTAGTCGGTAGGGTCAGCCGTAGATTAGTGGGGTCCGATCAGCGAGGTACCATACTCCGGCGAGATTGACAGAAGGGCCTGAGACGTGAAGGTCAGAGGGTAGGATTCAAGGTGGGGAGGTCCTAGGCTTAAGCACTAGCCACGGCGAAGGGAACAAGCCACAAGGAGGGGCGCAACCCAGGCGCTAGCCGTCAGCAGCTTGGTGCCTGCCGCTGGAGCTGGACGACCTGCTGCCGGAGAGGATCTCCCACTGTAGCTTGACCACGCCCGAGGTGCTTCACAAGCTCAACCTCCAACCCTCCACAAGATACCGCCGTACTTGCCCATACGATAAAACATCCAAGACTCCTTTCTCCACCCGTCTCTAATCACCAACCAATACCAGCGACATGGCCTCTGCCGCTCCTCAAAGGAGAATCAGCCCGCCACTTCCAACGAGGCGGGCAAGCCCGATGACGCCACCAAGAACATCGCGCTGGAGGAAGACGACGAGTTCGAGGATTTTCCCGTCGAGGGTGCGTACGATTCTTTGCGATAGAGATCTCTTGGCGGCCTGCTCCCCTTCTCGGGCAAGGACATGAAGCCCCCTGGCTGACACCCTACTTGACCAAACACACAGATTGGCCGGCAGAGGAGACCGAGGCTGCCAACAGCGGCGAGACGACGAAGCACCTGTGGGAGGAGTCGTGGGACGACGACGACACGAGCGATGACTTCTCGAAGCAGCTCCAGTATGTACACACACACCACATCATAGCACACGTAGGGTGCCTCTCGATTGGCTGCACGATAGCTGAGCTTAGACACCCCACCTACTCCCCGCCCAGTGGGATAAAAACAGCATTGACTACCGCTATCCAAGAGATTTGTGCGGCTGACTGACTCTCTTTTCACATCGCAGGGAGGAGCACAAGAAGGTCGAGTCGTCGAAGCGCCGGTAGGATGGCCACGACCACGGCCACGGTACTGACGGGTCTGTGCCCATGGACACCGCGGGAGACAGCTCCAGCATGGGCTCCATAACACCCGGCTCGAGCGATGCTGAGCCCTAGTGGAGTGGATATCAAGGGGGCACAGGAAGGGCAGAACACGCATGACCATCTGCGAGGGTAAATGGACAACTGATACCGCGCTACATCCTCCCGGCCGAGCGTCCACAAAGATGAGCCATCCGAGGTTGTTCTATAAGTGGCTTGGGGTTAAAGATGCAACCAATTAGAGCGGGTAGATGCTCTAGAGAGCATACTTGAGAGACCAGGCCGCTTAAGCAGGGCATAGACTACATTAATGAGAAATGAATCTAAAACATCCAACAGGTGCGGCTTAACCATGCTTGTCCCCCAGGATGTTCTCATGGCGAAGGGGAAACACATAAGAGATCATTTGAACTTTCAACCTTGCATTCTGTTACTCTCTCTATAACTCGCGAGCTAAAGACTAGCAATGGCTTTTCCCAACCTTCTCACCCGAGCAAGTATCATCAGCGATCCCTCCGCAGGGCCACCCTAGCCGCTCGTCTCGAGAACACAGACTTACTTGCTCGACAGCGCCGTCACGCCAGGCAGCTCCTTGCCCTCGAGGAGCTCCAGGCTGGCACCGCCGCCGGTCGAGACGTGAGACAGCTTGTCCTCGACACCATACTTGGCCGCCACGGTGGCGGTGTCACCACCACCGATGATGACAATCTTGCCGCCCTGTGCGGCAGCCACCGCGGCATCGAGGGTGGCCTTGGTGCCGTTGGCAAACTTGTCAAACTCAAACACGCCGGCCGGGCCGTTCCACAGGATGGTCTTGGCCTCATTGATGGCCTCCTTGTACAGCTTGACGGACTCCTCGCCGCAGTCCAGACCCATCCAGCCCTCGGGAATACCCTCGGCATCCGTGGCCTTGCCGGTGGTGGCGTTGGCATCAAACTTGTCGGCGGTGATGTAGTCGACGGGCAGGACGACCTTGACGCCGTTCTTCTTGGCCTTCTCCATGAGCTGGGGCACGGTCTTGGCGCCGGCCTCATCGAAGAGGGAGGTGCCGATGGGCACGTTGTACAGGGTCTTCTTGAAGGTGAAGGCCATACCGCCGCACACCACAAGCGTGTTCACCTTGTCCAGCAGGTTGTCGATCAGCTGGATCTTGTCGGAGACCTTGGCGCCACCCAGGATGGCGAGGAAGGGCCGCTGGGGCGACTCCAGGGCCTTGGCGAAGTAGTCGAGCTCCTTCTTCATGAGGAAACCGGCTGCCTTCTGCGGGAGGTCCACGCCGACCATTGAGGAGTGGGCGCGGTGGGCGGTGCCGAAGGCGTCATCTGCACAAGGTTATTAGCATATGATCAACAACCCCGAGGGAGTGGTCCAGGGCCCAAGTTTTCTTACTGATATAGACATCACCCAGGGCAGTCAGGCCCTTCCTGAACTCTGCAACCTTCTCCTTGTCCGCCTTGGTCTTGTTGCCCTCCTTATCCTTGGCAGAGCCCTCCTCCTCGATGTGGAAGCGCAGGTTCTCCAACAGGACCACGCCGCCGCCCTCGGTCTTGTTGACGATCTCCTCGACCTCCGAGCCGACGCAGTCGGGGGCGAAAGTGACGGACTTGCCCAGCAGCTTCTCCAGCTCGGGGACGACGGGCTGCAGGCTGTACTTGGCGTTCACGCTGCCGTTGGGCCGACCGAGGTGGGACATGAGAATCACGGTCTTGGCGCCGTTGTCGACGGCATACTTGATGGTGGGGATGGCACCCGCAATACGCTGGTTGTTGGTCACCTTCTTGTCGGCATCGAGGGGTACGTTGAAGTCGACCTAACACGGCAGAGATTGTTGTTAGCGATCTTGCACGGCGGGTCTGGATGTCTAGATAGCTCTCGACACAAGCAGCTCGAGCCTCCTACCCCTCAGCGTTCCGTCCTCAAACACCATGGAACACAGCTAGGCGAGGAGTCTAGGAAGTGAAGGAGGGCTATAGAGCGCAGAAAATGACACTCTTATCTCTCAAAAAGCCAGGTGCAACGCATAGAGGGCAGAAGTCTCTCAACCAAGACGACTAGCCGGATCAGCCGACGCAACTCACCCGGATGAGGACTCGCTTGCCCTTGAGGTCGACATCAGTGATGGAAAGCTTGCTGGCCAGAGACATCTTTGCGGGTTTGTAAGGGTATCAATTGAGGAAAGAGAACACTTCAAAAGTTGGAAATGTGTGCGTGTGTCACTAGGAGAAGAGGGACCAGGACGGGAGGTATGTTAGATAGCTACAGCGCTGGGCAGAAAAAAGCTCAGGAGAGGTTTACTATGTATAGTGGGGGCGGGGTCATTGCCCAGTGGAGTCTCTCCCCTAGTGACGTCGGGTTCGGGGCGCGCCAGGAGTGAGTGGGTGGTGGGCTGCCGTCCTCAGCTGATTCTCTCGCCGCGGTATTTCTCGGCGTTGATGGTTCAAAATCAGGAGGTTCTGGGGCAGAGATTCCGAAGCCTGGCCCTCTCCGATCTCGTGTTCAGCCGGACGAACCGTTTCATGAACGATAGGAAAAGAATGGGCTATCGATTGATACTTGAACTCGCTCTCGAAGGGCCGGAAAGATGCCGATGTCAAAATCACCTGTTGACCGCGTCTGGTTTTTTTCTTTCTTTCTTTTCTCCATTTTTTATAAGGGCATCACTACTACTACCATCATCGTCATTATTCTCTTGGTTGGTTCATTGGTTGCTTCTAGACTCTCGAGTTCTCCTGTTCAGCGGCCTGGCTTGGTGTGTACCTACATGGACTTACTATGGCGAAGAATGGTGGTTCAGATTACTGGGCGAACTTAAACTTGAGTACCCTGTTGGCCATGTCCAGCGGTCATTGGTTCAAATGTCCAGAGCATGGGATTATCTCTTCACTCTCGGCCAAAGATGCATGATTGTCGTTCCTGCGGACGCCAGCATGCAAGTACCCATTGAAGCTCGCCGGGGCATTCTTGCCGGGATTCCTTTCCATCGTAAAGAATTCGGAGGTTACAACGGGTCACTACCACCAACATTCATCCATTGGAAGCCAAATAGAATATACCATGTGAATTCAAGCCGTCCAACCAAAGCCCAAGAAGGACGGCATACCAACGCCGTATGACCCGAGCAGACTGTGTGTATATACAAGATCCTTTAAAACCACCAGAAATTCATGCTAGCGCCGCTGTTGATGCCCGAGAGACAGGAGCAGGTCTAGGTTTCATTGTCGATCGTAACCAGTAACAGTAACACAGATAATTCAACACTGTCCATGCGGTGTGTGACACATCTACTCCAGGCGGATGTTGGGGTTGTTTGAGGCAGCAACGGGTTGGGCCACATCCTCAGCAGCATTGGTAAGGGAGAGGTAGGCAGTCCATGCGATACCGACCGTGGAAACGAAAGGCTGCAAGGGGCAAGGTCAGTCAAGCGTTTCCCGCGACGCTACCAATTTCTCCCCCAGAAAGATAGTACTCACAAGCTGGAACTGGACAGGCATACAACGGAAGTTGATGACCTGCACCGCAGGCCAGACAGCGTAGTTGGCCTTCAGCGTGGGGACGTACATGTCCCGGAGCTTGGTATAGACAGCACGTCGGCCACCACCCTCGGCAACAGTCATGGCGGTGTAGAACCAGACCAGACCCAGAGGGGCGAAGATGAGCTGGTCAAAGGCAACCCTCTTCATGGCCTGGCTGAAGGCAGTAGCTTTGGTAATGGGAAATGTCTTCTCCAGGAACTTGAACCACTTGAACTGTATCGGTGCCATGCCGAAACCGTAGGCCATGAACCTCGTCAGCCGCTCGAAGTCAAAGGGCGGAGGCAGCTGCTTGGACTCGGGGATCAGCTCGCGCTCGGTGAAAGGATCCTTGGCGTCGAGCTCGAAGGCCATATTGTCATCACGGGCGCTAGGGGATCGCTTCCGGAGGGAGCGCTCGCGGATGGCAGTAATGGACTGGGCAACGGTGTCGGCTATGCCACCCAGGACGGCGTTGGTCACCATCATGGTGAGGACTGTGTGTTGCGGGCATCAGTATCGCACTGCGCGCTATGACAATGCATCGTTCCGATGACATCGTCACCCGGGGTCCAAACATACCTGGGCGCTCGCTGTAGTAGGCATTGTACCTGGACACTAACCGCGCGACGATAGTCATTTCGATTAGGAAGATGATGGCGTGGAGGAGTGGCTAGGAAGACAGCAGGAGAAGAATCAGCAAACGTGGTTTTAGATGAAGGTTGTGAACGGGTGAGTAAAAGTTGGTTGGAGGTGGTTGATGATCGTCGTCGAGGTAAGAGTTGGAAGAGTACATGACGACACCAGGACAAGGTGGACGGGGGGAGCTTGCGGTCCACACAGGAGGCGATAGGGACACTCGGACTGCGACTGCGCCAGGCGAGTCAGATTGAGGCTGGAAGACACAGTAGACTTACGATGCGATCATAAATGTATTTGCTGTTGATCGCCCGGGAGAAGCGACGGCGTGTAAGTTCCCAAGTCATGATTGCGGCAAGGAGAAAGAAAAAGAAAAGAAAAGGGTTTATGGATGATGATGTTTTAGGATGGGTTGTCTCGGTGATGATTCTGTTCTCTTCCCTTGCCGACCCTTCGTTCAGGGCTGCGAAGCAGTGAGGAATGACGTCCGGGCCGCTGCTATTTCGGGGGCCTTGGTTGTGCTTATTGCCGCTAAAAGGATACGGTCCACCCGACGGCGGATCCCTCGAATGTCAATCTGAATCAATCTGCTGGAGATTAAAAAGACCGACTCGACTGGACGGGGGTGTCGAAAGCGCGAGCGATAACGGGGTTTCGACCTCTTGTTTCCCGAACTTGGAGGTCCAGCGGCGATGATGTGATGGTGGAAGTGGAGGAGGAGGAGGGGAAAAGGAGGGAGGGAGGTGGGAGAGGAAAGATGTTCTGCCTGAAGGGAGTGTGAGGAGGAGGCCGGAGGGGGGGTTGGGCTGGTGTGAGATGTGTCGCATTACGCGGGCAGCTTATGCGACCTCCTCGCTGAATAAGAGGGCTGTGCCACGCCAGCCTGAGGAGCCGGTGGGTAAAGCCAGCTGTTGGCTGTGGCGAGAGGAAGAGAGGAAAATGGGCCCCTAACGGAGCCTCTGCGCTGGCACACCCTGACGTGTTAAGGAGGACTGTCAAGGTTACCCCAGGTCAGGGTAGCTAAGCCCTGAACAGCCTCCTTCAACCTCATCCAGAAAGATGAGGGTACGGATAGCATCAATGCATTGCTGATCACTGCTTTTCGAAACAGACGCTCGCCATTCCCTCATTGCCGCTCTTGATGGTTTAACAGGGGCTGTTGTTCCTGCAATGGCGCCGTTTAGCCCCACCATTACGAGCGGCGCTGCCATGGGCCCTGCAGGTTGAACGCAATATGGCATCTACCAGTCTCCTGCACCAGCAGCATGCTATCTCCCCGGCTGATTCGATAGACAGTATCGAAAGAGAGCGTCATGGAGGTAGTGACGTGACCTCTTTCTGGCCCCCCACCAACCTTCAAAAGACTCACCAGGAAGCCCCCAATGCTCGGATATGTAGGACTAAGTTGACTGACTGGCTACATGTGGACGTCTTGGTTGGTCCGCCTGTGTATCTCGAATATGCCACCTGACAAGGCAGGTTCTTTACCGTATACTCTTTACGCAGTCAGCCCTACCCCCTCTCGGGTTCACGAGTTCGGTTGGGGGGTGGAGAGGTGCAGACTTCCCTCGATCGTCACCCCTGCACGACCTGCGTAGGAGCGTTAATCCTGCCAGGCTAACATCCTTCTAGAAGTAATCTGGTGTGCTTCCATTCTTACCGACCCCTATCGATTGGTAGACCTTGTGATGGGCGCAACATGCATGCTGCTCTTCTCCTGTCTAACCTGCTTATGGCAGGTCACACCCCTCACCACCCTCTCGACTCGGAACTGCAAGTTCCTATCCACAATTGAGAGGCAGTCTTGTTTCGCTACATTCTTCCATCTTGCTCGCATAGCAGCGAGATGAGAAACCGAGTCTCATATACTACTACTGTCTTGCATCTTTCTCCTTCCTTCACAGATAGGGTCAAGGCAGACTCAACTCCATACTCCTAATTGACAGATCCAGGCTATATATCATCTTGGGAAAGAAAGTCTGTCTCGACTCCGGACCAACACCTTGTCCGTTGAGAACATAGGAAGACTCTCCTGGCAGATGGCAACCTCTTGCGCTACCGCACGACTCGCCCCCTCCAATTGTCATGTTATTTAATCTCACTGCTCTCTGAGCTGTCGCTCGCTCGACGACAACCTCGGGCCGTCATAAGCTGGTGCTCACCGACACAGTCACCAGCGATGGCCCGCAGGCGGTGCTGGACTGCTCCGCCTCCAGGCTGCTCGTCTTCTCCACCCGGCTTGCCGCAGCTGGAGCCCACCCGCTTCTCGACATCTTCCGCCGGTGCTCAGCAACTGCCTGTCCAGCCAATACGACCGCAGATGATGACAGCGACAACAACCATGGCGGTTTCACGACGGCCAGCATCGTGGGACTTGCAGTTGGCTCTGCATTCGCCATCTTCTTCCTCATGTGGATCTATTATTACTTCGTATATTACAAACAGGAGAAGCTGAAGCTCCGGAGGGAATACCTGCAACGGTTGGGATCCCTCGAAGAGACGTTGACTCAGCAGGGGCCGGCTGCTGTTGATCCGGGAGCTGCGAGTGACGCTTCATCCGCAGCTACGACCAGGCCGCGCCCACGGGTCGTGACAGATATCCCGATCCAGAACTATGGTCTTGCCACCCTGATGTCGTCCTCAGCTCAGCTATCGCCTGCCGTCTTCTCCGCCCTACAGCGCGTCACAGGAGAACCAAAATCACCCACGTCGACCGAAGACTCGAAAATGAGGGCCGCGATGCCAGAAGACAAAGTATTAGGCAGCTGTAAAGACATCAGACATTCGGGACACGGGTCTGACGCCTCTGCTGTCGACCCTTGACGACCTCTCGGGGGAGTCTTTGAAGGCAACTCGCCGACCATCGCGATAGGCAGTGGACAAGAACTGTATTGTCCGCTGCAACGGACCATGTGTCGACCGGAAGAGCTCACGGCCTTGACCCTAGTGTCGCTGTTAGGGGACGGACATCTCCATCCCATCAATCCTGGCTTTCACGTGGTACGGCGCCTCGCTGAGCACCTCGAAGATGGAAAGAATATTCAGGATTCTGGGAAAGCGGAATGCCTCGCGGGTTGAACATGGGACGGCAGAGAACGTGTTCGGAGATGACAGGACAACCCATCCTGGCTAAGCGGGCTGAGAGAGACGGCTCGGGCTCCTCAAATGCTCACTGCACCGGACGGTCTGTCATATGTCGGGGGTCACAATGCAGCAGGCAAGGCTTGTGCGAGCCATGTCACAGGCACTTTGGGTCCTACGACGGCACCTAGCGGCACATACACATCTTGGCACCCCGACGATGCAGCTTTCGATTGGATACCTCAGCTCATGACTCCGTGGAGATGCAGTTCGGGTGTCGGTCCACTGCCAAGTACGGACTCCGCAGAGGACCTCTGTTGGCTGAGACTATGTGGTCGAAGAGTCGCTCCTCGTTCCCGATTCCTCTTAGTCCAACAGGACTTGTCCAAGAATCCTTCTCAGACTCTCGACGCACTAGGAGGCGATCTGAGAACGTCACGGATTTCCCCATGACTGTTGGCTTGGACAGAAAACGAGAGTTCCTAGCGTGCCACTGGCCATATTCTACCGACAGAGCTCCTCGAGTCCGAGAAGCATCTTGGGATTCTTGCTAGACCTGCACAAGGTCAGATCTTGCTCCCACGGACTGTGGATCCTCCATTCCAGTCTCAACAATCCCGCGGGCTCGCTTCCTTGAGGCTCACGAAATTTCGTCTTTCTGAGGTGAAAGGCATGCCGGTGCCGAAAGTACACAAGGCGTCGCTAGGGAGTCATCTCATTGGACAGATTCAGAGGATTACTACGTGCTTGTATGGTCATGTCGGTACCCCCCTTCAGGCCAAAGACGAAAGCCATTGGGATCCTCCGGGGTCTCGGCCGCTTCAGCTGTCTCTGTGGCCAGGACCCCGGCCGACCGCTCGGGACCGAACGTCTCGAGCCCGAAACTTCGATATAGTGTATAGTCACTTACTAGGAGAACAAGACCAGTCTGAAATACGAAACCAGCGAGATATAAAATAGGCGGGGATACCAACAATGTCTCGTTTAGGCGAGTGTCTGTTTGACTATAGAGCAGACCGCTGAATTCACGCGACTGTCTTGTCTTTGCTCTTCGAGCTCGTCCCGAAACTACCATCGACTTGTCACGCCGTCTTCCGCCAGACAGCTACATTGTCTTTACCTTTTGCGACCATGGTCCGCTTTGTCCACGAGACCCTCGTCCCTCAGGACATAAACACCACTATCCAACCCCGCGTCCTGGCCCTCGGCCTCCCGCGATGTGCCACCTCCTCCCTCCAGTCGGCCCTCGAGACGCTAGGCTACACGCCATGCATGCACATGGCGCACGTCCAGCCGT
Organism: Celoporthe dispersa; assembly: GCA_016584495.1. Lineage (NCBI taxonomy): Eukaryota > Fungi > Ascomycota > Sordariomycetes > Diaporthales > Cryphonectriaceae > Celoporthe > Celoporthe dispersa. Next base: position 2,472,684 of record WAID01000004.1, read on the forward strand.
CCGCCGAGCGCCAGCGGCTCGTCACGGCTGCCGTCCTCGAGCACGACACTGCCAAGCGCCGCAAGATCCTCGCCCGACTCTTCGCCGGCTTCGGCGCCGTCGCTGATTTTCCCAGCATCGTCTTCGCGGATGACCTGATGGACATGTATCCCGACGCAGCAATCATCCTCAACACGCGCAAGGGCGGTGCGGCAAGCTGGCACCAGAGCTTCGGGGAGGGGCTGCGGTTCTTCGACAGCTGGGGCTTCTGGGTCGCCACGTTCCTCGTGCAGAGCGATCGGGCGATGATGCGGATGATGAAAGCGACGGACGACCTATTCATGGAGCGGTGGGGGTGTACATTTCGCGACGAGGGGATCTACGAGAAGCATAATGAATGGGTGAGGGAGGAGGCCAACATGAGGGGGCGACAGGTGCTGGAATTTGTGGCGGAGGATGGGTGGGTGCCGCTTTGTGGATTCCTGGGGAGCCAGGTACCTCAGAAGGAGTACCCGAGGATGAATGACCAGAAGAACATGAAGATGGTTAAGAGGTTCATAATCGCGAGGGGCCTGCTACACTGGGTCGGGCTGGCTGCTATACTGTGGGTTGTGTCGAAGGTGAGTGTCCTGTTGCCACATGGCTCTTTAGCCTTCGTCAAGGCCCAGGAGGCTTGATGGTTAGATGTATCATCGCTAGAGCAGCATGGTAGAACGCAGATTTGGGGCCAGAGGAGCTACAAACATCCAGACTCTATTGGGCTTTCTAGCGAATCATGCTTGCGCATAAACCTCGTGCCTCTGCATCACCCTTGACAAAGTCCTGTCGCCCAGACATATATTGTTGCATCCACATGTCTAGATACCTAACTGATGCTTTGTGAGCCGCCTAAACTATTCTATCAAGCAATAAGATGTCTACCAACTTAGATATATACATCTTCAGTCCCATCATCGAGCTAAATTCAGAATCTCCGATAACTGCCCAGACTCCTCACACAGCCGCCGAAACACGCCCTCACTCCCATCCCGCCTAAGAAGCTCCCGGACAGACCCCTCCTCCACCATCCGTCCAGCATCAAGAACAACAACCCGATCATAGTCTGCAATCGTCAAAAGGCGGTGGGCAATCGTGATCACAGTCGTCCCATCAGCGACACGGCTCCGCAGGCCAGCCTGGATGGCGGCGTCTGCAGCGTGGTCGACGTTAGCCGTGGCCTCGTCAAGGATCAAGACTCTGGAACGCCTGAGCAGGGCACGCGCGACACACAGAAGCTGGCGCTGGCCGCGAGAGAGGGCGTTTGCGGGCTGGAGGAGGTCGACGGGCAGGCCAGGGCTACCGGGGTGGTGTTTGTGCTGCCGTGGCTGCATAGAACGCAATACGTCCGCTATCTCGGAGTCGCTGTGTTGGCCTAGCGGGTCTAAGTTGGTACGCACGCTGCCGTTGAAGAGCTGGGGCTCCTGGGAGATCATGGTGACAGCCCGGCCTCGGAGTTGGGCGAGATTAACGGTAGTGATGTCGACTCCGCCTATTTCGATCCGGCCTCCGTTGTTCCTGTCGGCCTGTAAGACTCGCAGGAGTGCCAGTGCCATAGACGACTTCCCGGCACCTGTGCGTCCGACTATGGCAACTCTCTCGCCTGGCCTGGCCTCGAAGTTAATGCCGCAAAGAACAGGCTCGAGGTGCTGGTCGTAGCGGGCGGTGAAGTTGTGGAATCGCACGCCGCCTTGTGTTGGCCAAGTTTCTGGCACACTCTGCAAACAACTCAATCCCTTCACCGGCCCAAAAGTTTCCTTCTCATTAGACGTATACTCTGCGATCCTTTCAAGCGAAGTCAAATCCTGCTGAACCATCGCATAAACCTGAACCAGCCACTGCACGTACTCAGTAAACGTCGCAGCATACGTCAAGAGCAGACCAGCAGCACCGGCATCGATCGAACCAGCGCTCAAGATGACAAAAGTGCCTACCACGAATATGACGATGCTGCTGAGCGTGTCGACCCGCATCATGAGCCACTGCCTGCTGGCCTGAAGGAGCAGGGCCGGCTGGTTGAGGCTGTCGACCAAGGTGCCGTGCTTCTTGGTGAACATGGCTTGCCGCCCGTAGCCGCGAATGCTCACGTAGCCAGCAATAGTCTCTCCAACTTGTTGGTACAGGGGCGAGCGAGAGACGGCCTCGATGCGCTTCAGATCCTGTGCCCCGCGGATGTACACGGCCGTTATGAGGTAGTACAGGGCGAATATGGCTGCTAGGAGGAGGAACAGTACAAGCTTTCCGGGAAGAATCCATATCATGAGGAGGACGACCATTAATAACGTTGCCGCAAGCTGCAGCGCACTGACCGAGAACGAGGCCAGCGACTGGTCAACGACAGATATATCCTTGGACAGGCGGTTGATGATCTGGCCTATCGGACGGTCAAAGAAGGCGAGCTTTGCGAAAAGGACTGAGTCGAGTAGGCTTTCGTAAGTTGCTGATGATGCTTTGAGTGATGCTGAGAATACGAGGAGGTCCCGTAGGAATGTGATGACTGCGAAGCCCAGGCACAGAGCGGCGTAAATACAGAGGTAATACCAGGCTGGTTTCTTCTTGGCAGCCTGCAAGTTATCAAGACTCAATTGGGCACTCCGTTCTGGATCGAAACTGTCGTGCTGGGATGCCCATTCTCTGACCCAGAGATTTGTGCTCAAGCCGCTCAGCTGTTGCGCGCCAAATGCGACAGCAACCGAGATCCAAAAGATCGTAGATCCCATAGACTTGAGATAGTCTCTTATCACAGACCATGGTACTGAACCTTCTGCCTTGCCCTCGTCCTCTTCTTCCTGTGAGTCGGTTGGCTTTCCAGCTCGTGGGGCTTCCGCGGGAGCAGAAGAACCCCAAGTCTCATTTTGAGACTCGGCATCTTTCATCGAGCCTTCGATACTTCTCGGTGATTTGGCATCGTACATGCCTCCGGGTTCTTCCTGGCCAGGGGCACCTTGGGCGACGACCCTCCCAGCCTCGAGCCTGACCACAAAGTCACAATTCGGGATGGCCAGGTGTGTGTGATGAGTAGCAAGCACGCATGTGCGCCCATTCATCAAGGGCCCCTTGATTGCCTCAAAGAATACATGTCGAGCAGTCCGAGAGTCCAAGGCGCTCAGGCAGTCATCCAGGAGCACATATCTCGACGTACTGTACAGTGCTCGGGCTAGAGACACTCGTTGCTGTTGCCCACCAGAGAGTCGACTTCCATTCTCGCCCGCGACTGTCTGGTCGCCGCTTTTCAAACTGGCCAGATCCTCGTGCAGGGCGATGGAACGCAGCACCTCTTCGTAGCGCGTGCCGTCGAAAGGAAGACCGAGCAGGATATTGGCGCGTATGCTCTGGTTCATGATCCATGGTTCGTGGGGACAATATGCCGTTGTATCATCCAGTGCAGCTGGGAAGTCATTGTCGGAGCCGGAAACGCTGCTCCAGGCTGTCCTGGTGCTACCTCTGGATCGGAGGGAGACTTGGCCAGCCTCGAGCTGCATTTCTCCCATCAAGGCAAGAAGTATGGAAGATTTTCCCGAGCCACTCGGTCCACACACAACATTGAGCGCATCCTCTCGTAACTGGATGTCTAGGTCTGCAAGTCTAAACTTGAGCGACGGCTGGTCATTTGCTAACAGCGCTGTGTCTTCGCCAGCTTCAGACGCTTCTTCTGCAGATCCGTTCATAGGCCACACGAGGGTGGCTCGGCTGAATCCGGAGAACGTTGACTGTGTAGCCGCGATCTGTGTGTATTTAGTCGTTTCAAGAGTCTGGAGGAATTGATCTACGCGGCGGAGTGACATATATGCTTGAATGAGATATGCGATTGATTCGCCCACTGAAGGATCAAGAGTTAGCTGTGAAAATAAGTTGGTCGGCAAGGAGAAGGAATGATCGTTACGAACTTCGGTTTAGAGGAATCCTGACCACCGTGAAAGTGGCCAAGGCCGGGAATGCAACCGACGTCGTAAGCGTCTGGCCAAAGACAACAGTATAAAACAGAAAGGTAAGTATCGTGATTATGAAGGGAATCGAGTGAAAGACTGTCAGGCAAATCGACCACCAGATGAAGCGAGAGCGCATTCTTCTCATCTCTTTGCGTCTTTTCTCCAAAACACGGTCTCTGAAAAATGCCTCCCACGCGTAGAACTTAATCGTGCGGATCGCGTTGAGGGGCTCATTACTGGCCTGTATCCGAGCATCGCCAGCTTTCAGTACTTTAGCCTGCGCCACGCCGAGGCGCCTCGCCAAGAGTATGTTCAGAGGCAGCAGAGCGATCATGAACGCGATGCCGAGTATGCCGCTGACACCTAAGATCTTATAGAGAAGACACGTCCCGATGGTGATCTGGACCGGGAAAGTCACCCAGACGAGGTAGAGAAACTCGCCCATAGAACTGATGAAATGCACATCTGAGGCGACAAAATTGAAGATGGTGCCATCGGAGATGTTCTGGTTCTCCTCTCCCGCTGTTTCCTCTCCTCGTGGTCTCTCCATCCGCCTTCGTAGAATTTTCGCATAGATCTCATCCAAGAGGATGGTTCTTGCTCTCGAAGAGATGTGGTTGCCCACCCAATCGCATTGGCATTGGGATGCGCCAGTTACAAGACTTGATATGAGCATGCCCATCACGTATAGCCACGGAGTGCTGGCTGGCACATTGCTCGGAGACTGGAGGTGCTCCAGGATAAGTTTGATGAGCAGTGGAGGCACAAAGACAGCCACACCAGTGACCGCAGCCCAGACACCTTGTCGAAGCAAGTCGATTCTGAGGTATTGAAATAGAGGTGAGAGCAAAGACAGCGAAGGGCTCGTCTTGGCTCGGAAGTCAGGTATGACGGCGGCGGCGGCGAGACTTTCGCTCAGAGAGTATAGGTCAATTTTCTGAAGAGGTGGTCCTGTCCTGAAGGATTTCCACAAAAGATCTCCCATCCATGAGAAAGATAGTTGCGATATGCGGCTGGCTATCTCATGCTTGGCCGTATGCTTGCTGTCCCGTGGAAGTTGTGGAGCGGCCCAGTAGGTTAGGATCAGTCCGCTGAACAGCGCCAAATGAGCCAAGGAAATGATCCAGGTCTTGTTATTATGTCCAGCAGCGAGGTCGGATGGTGTGGCGAGGAAGAGGCAAATCCATTGCACATAGTATATTGCCTCGGAGTGGGAGTGTAAGTTGGCCTGTCTCTGGGAATCAAGACGCCTCGCTCCAGCAAGCGCCACCAGATACAGAGACAAGAACAGCATCCCGATGGTATGACCTGGATTTCCGCTAGTCGCAATAGCAGTACAGCTGATGATGATGTCGATGACAAGGATAGCAGCTTCGAGAATTTGAGCACGCCGAATCGTGGTGCTGCACCGTTGGACATCTACATTATGTGATATCCATGTCTCGTCTTGGCCCTCATCTGCGAGGACGGACACAAGACTTTCTCGGAAACGTTGTCGTTGACGTATAAAAGTGCTAATAAGAATAAGGAACAGTGAGGCTGCAATTATTGCCAGTGGGACGAGGAATTGCAAATAAGTCTTTCTCACGCAGACCGAAAAATGACCATTCTCCCACCACGGGGGAGGGCAAACAAGTGAATACATGGGTAAGCTAGAAGTGATATTTGATTAGGCTCTGCCGCGTGGAGGTATTCTTAAAGAAAAAGAGGCTCACACGACTTGGAGCTGGCCATGTAGACTGTTTATAGTAGCCGAGTAAATAGCATCAGTCCAACGAAAATTTAAATTGCTTTGGACTATCCATTTCCACATCACTTGCTGACGGTATTGGTCACAGACGATCGGCTTCATAGTCATGCAATTGTTTGTAGGTATTCGTAAGCGCTTTTCATTACTGAGCTGCTGGAAGGATTCCCGCCAAGGTGACGGTGCAGTTCGATATTGAGGACTCACGGCCGGTAAGCTGAGCCAACCTCTTTCTGAACTGTGTCCACGGCCTCCATCTAAGTAGTCGAGAGGTATTTTCTTGCTGCCTTATAATATGACGCGTTGCGAGCGGTAAATGTTGGCTGCCTGTCTCTTTAAACCAGCCATCTCATGTCACCTGCCAAGAAAGGCATTACAGATCTTCTATGCAAGTAGATCCAGCCAAGATGCCGGATCACCAGGCAGCGATATTCCAGACCTCGAACTTTAGAGTCATAGGACACACCAGATGCTATTATCTCATATGGACTGGTTGAGATTTTGATTGCGAATCTCATGAAATGCTCTACATTTCCTCGTTTAGCCGATCCCCATCATCCCAAGTCCTAAGGTAGCGGGAAGTATTAGCAGAAGTCCCTCAAAAGAGCGACCTCGGTGGTATCTCGCACCTAGAAAACATAGCTATGCATCAGCATCCAGCTTGTGGCTGAAATTTCTCCGGCGCACTGCTTTATTACAATCGAGACTGTGGCGTGTTGTGGAAAATAGTCTATTCTAAGACCTAGGATCGATATCATGTAGCAAGATTGGAGATGCCGCAGACCCGAGAATGTGTACATGTCTCGATGTGTTCACTTCCTGGGAGTACAAGACGAGAGACAAAGACCCGACAGAGAGGTCCAGGCGTCCGATCTTCCGATCTTCTAGATCATGTTTCGGGTCGTCAACTGGTCTTTCCGAAGCTTAAGTCACACATCCACGAAGCTTTCGAGGGCATTGCCCTCTCAGAACGAGGTTCCTCCGGTGGAGGTTGCCACCTTCAGCGACCGAACAATGATGATCGTAACATGGAGGCGAGGAGAACGCTGATCTGCTGAAGACTATTTGACGACATGGCTTCGGTGTTCCAGACCTGAACAGGAAACACTCGCCTATCACGGCAATGGACAGCAGTTGGGAATCGAGGATGGCGTCGTTGACATCTATATAAAAAAGCACAAACTTCTCGTTAAGACAACTCAAATGGTTCTTAGCAGTAGTAGCAGCACTCCCCTCTTCGTTAATTAGCAGTACATTGTTCACAAACCTTAGACCACCCTTTACACTATCAGTCCTCGATATCCCTCTCAAGATGCAGCACAGGCTTGTCTTTGCCCTGTTCGTCACTATGGCTGTTGCCGGATATATTCCAGTCAGCGGCGACCCCGTCGGTATCAGCCCGGATGGCACCTCTGGCTATCCATCGCGCTTGCCTGGCTCTGAAAACGGCGGCTCTACCTCCCCTTCTACTCCAGGTTCTACTTCAGGCTCGGGCTCGGGCTCTGGCAGCGTCCCCAGCGGCACGACCCTCGGCCAGGCTCAGCAGGCGTGCGGCGACAACAGCGTCCTAAGCTGTTGCGACCAAGAATCAGAGTCTGGCGACACCAACACGGAGGCCTCGGGACTCCTCTCCGGGCTGCTCGGGGGGATACTCAACGGCGACGCCGGCCTGGGGCTGCTCAGCGGGTGCTCCAAGATCCCCATCATAGGTGGTGCGTTTTCCCTCCCCATTACCTGTAGTATCAGGTGGTTTTCTCTTTTCTTTTTCATTTTGTCTGCATAGAAGCTGACCGGCCCGACGAAGACCTTAGTGATGTCTTGGGAAGCCAGTGCTCGCAGACTGCCGCCTGCTGCTCGGCTGGCAGCGTAGACCAGGTAAGATTGGTAGTAGGGTTCACCGAGGAAGCAGTTGCTGACCGACATGTAGAGCGGGCTCATCGATGTTTCGACGGGATGCAATGCCCTTGCGGGCCTGCTGTAGCTTTTGGGCGTACTGGCGGGAGAAGGCTTTTCGGCTGGTACAGCTCGAGGTACTTGGGAGATACATCTAGTTCTGTGATTAGTACTGGATTTTGTCAACTTGGCACAATAATGAGGTTGACAGACCTCTTTTCAATTAATACCATTCATTATAGCTTGATGTTCTGTTTGCTAAGGACCGAAGCCCGTTGCCAAATGCCCTAGACTTGAAATCCATCACAATCCTCCTCCAAAAAAGCTCACGATCCTATCATGGTCTCGTCCGAGGTTGCCATAGAGCAAGCCGCACATGTGAGGAGGCTGCCTGTCCAAAGCAATACAACGAATCTACCAGGTAGCAAGATGTGAGAAGAATGGAGGCATCACTTGACACTTATCCGATGCAGCACGCAAGGTGGCACTGACAAGTACAGATGCGACCGAGCTCAGCATGGGGCGAAATAACGAATGCAAAGCACAGCAGTCGGAGTTTTTGCAAAAGATTTGACGTTGGGATACTGAAAAAGAAAACGTTGCTTGTACTTCCTCCTCGAAAGTTCCCTTGAGAGACATGGACGTGGCAGAGAATGAGACGCAGGACATATCGTAGCCAGGGGATCGAGGCCTGGCGAGAGATGGGCCCTGCAGACCATCTCTCCATGACAAGGGTTGTAGACAGGCCGGGAAATGTCTCTCCGGTGGACGATGAAGATTACCAATGAGACCATGGAATCTCATACATCCTCACCTATTCGCAGCTACTGGGTCCAGGAGAGTCTCTGATGCGACATCCCTCTTCCGCTCGAGATTCTACTCTCGAAAGATCAGGATAGCACACTGGAAGATACTCCACTGGGCCGAACTTCTTCGGCACGTATCAAAGGATATCGTATGGGCCAGCGGCTGCGGAGATATCCCGCGAGGGATCAGGCGAGCGTTGACTCCTCTCGGCGAGGCCGCCTGTCCGCCCAGAGTAGCCGCCGCGCCAGTGCGAGCCGAGCCATCCAATATCTAAGCCGAGATGTGATGGTGGTGAGAATGCGGGGATTGCGATGCACAGCGCGGTATCATGGTATATCCAGGTCTTTTCTCGGGATCTCGCGTCGAGGTGAGGTTGTGGTAGTAAGCAGAGGTGGCCTGATAATTCTCACCCTCTGTCCACCCTGCTCGCCCTGATGGGGGCCCAAAATGTGACAGGGTGCATCCAGATGTGATCCTCCCACCTCGTGCCTGACCAAATTCGCCTCGTCTGAGTACTGCATGGTAGTAGCCTCGGGTAGAAAGAGAGAGAGAGAGAGGGCCTAGATGAGTTTCTTGGGGGGTGTATAGGGGTGCTAACTCATGAAGGAAACTTTCTCAGAGGGGGAGTAGAGCATGTCGCGAGTGCTATGCTACCGTAGTAGAGCCGCATTAGATGCGAAGGTGTACTGTCTGTAGGCAGGTCTTGAGTGTGTTGCAGTGCAGCACGGCCTGGAGTCAAGTACACAGCAGTACCACGGTTCTTCCCACCCTTCCCCGCGAGAACCCACAGCAATAACCCCGCAGCGACGCTGGGTCCAGGACCCGTCAGGCGTCCATTAAGCCGCCATCCCTCCACTGGGCCTCCAGCGCCTTCAGTGGCTTGTTTCCCCACAGCTCCCCGCTGAACCAGACCCACTACACAGGGAGATACCCGGCCACTAGCAGCCAACCCGTTCCTTCCTCCTGGCCGAGGATCGAAATGCGAGTTCCGACATTGGCCGAGAGGGAAGGAGAACCCAGATGGCCAAGGACTGCCCCGGGTTGTGACGCTTGCAGGTACGTACTGTGGTGCTACTACCGCTAGAGTATAGGCAGTACGTCAACCCCGTCTCTAGTTCTTTACACCATCAAATTCCCTAGATCGAAGTCACCCTGCGAGATCAGAACAAGGACAAAACTCTACCATCCCACCCTACCCTACCACCGTGTCTCGCCCTTTTGCTCGCCGTCCTCCTCCTCGTCCACCCTGCATGCGACGTCGGCCTGCGCGACACAACTGAGTCCCAAAGTAGCACTGTTGGGCCGACGACGTCGGTTACGACTTAGTGCTCCAAGGACTGAGAGGCTCAACCGGTCCTCCTCACCTCCCCCTCTAGACTTTATCAGTGCGGGCGGTGTATCTGCTCTTCTCCCCGTGGAACAACGTCACAATATCATAATCACAAGTCAGAAGTGTGACCCTCCTGCTTCGAGCGAAGGATATCCGACCCCCTCCTCCCCGAACCACGACTCCTCGATACAAACACTAGACGGAGTGAGGATATCGCCAACCTTACACCCGTACAGTCCCGTTTGCGGGCATAACATCACGCCCATCGTTCGCGCGTGTTGGCCCTCAGCATTTCTTTCCCGGACAGGCGAACTCTCGTCCCTTATCCGACAAATCCCGCATCCACCTCGATACACAAAACATATACGCGCACGCCCACACAGCCATACCATCACGATGGCGCCCCAGCGACCCTTTTTCCTCTCCAGCTTCTTCGCCGCCTTCCGGCAACAGCCAACACCGTCCCTCTCATCCTCGGCAAACAAAGCCCAGCCCACGACCCCCTCCACGGCCACGTCCACCACCACAACCACGACGTCCTACTCCGTATCAACCCCATCTTCCGGCTCCTCACGCGGCCACTCCACCTCCACAGCGACCTCCGGGACCGCAGCACAGGCCGCCGCCGCCGCCGCCGCCGCCGCCAGGCTACACTCGCCAAGGGGCATACCCATCCCGCAGCATCCACGGCGGCGGGGCAGCGACTCCAGCTCTGAAGGCTTCCGGGAAGTACTGGGCGCCGACAGGATGTATATCGGCGGGAGGACGGCCGGTGGCGAGGAGAAAGTTCTTCAAGCTCGGTGTGGTGAGGAGGGTTAAGAGCGGGGACAGGTTGAGCCTGGATCGGATGAGCTTATGAGCCCGGCGACGAGGGGCGTTCCACAACAATAGGGGGTCGGGCCGAGACATCAAAAAGCAGTGAGAGATAAAATCAACCCTGATCAACACTATGGGTCACAAGAGTTGAACGGGTGTGGGTTTGTTATTTCGGCGTTATGGATGGGACAGAAGGGAAAGGAAGGTTGCATACTCTAACTGTGTATATCACCACGGATTGCTGGCATGTTGATCTGTTTGCATATATGACATCGGATATATGGAGAGGAGGACATGATTGCCATATCTCGTTGGCTGTCCCTTGCTTCGTGGCAGAGATCTCCTCAAGAGCCACCACTTGTCTGATGAAGAAAAGCATCATTTATTTTGGACTACTGCTCAACCACTTGTCGTTGTGCTTGATGTCAGCTTTTTGGTTTTCATTTGCGCCAAGTGGATTATTCAACATGCCACTTTGCCCATTACCAGGCCCCTGAGAGACTACAGAGCGGGCCCGTAGTAATAATCTGACAGGGAGAATGAGGAGCATATGGACAACACCATGTCCCTGAGCCCGCAACATCACCTCGAACACCGCTGTTCCAGGAACGCGAAATCCCTCTCTATCGTCATGCCCATCCATCTCGCCATCACCACATGAACCTCTGCACCCGTCCACCATCTGCCGGCGATCCGTCCTCATTCCTCCACAAGAAAGGCCTCGTGATGAAAATGCACATAGTCACCACGTTAATCAGCACGAACCACGCCGTCTCGGCCCACAGCCGCACGTCGTAGCGCCCGCCGAACTGGAGGGCCCGGCCCTTCTGCAGACCGCGCGGCAGAGTCCAGGACGGCACGAGGAGGCGCCAGAAGACCCAGGGGAGGATGAAGTACCGCGGCTCGACGAGCGGGGCGGTGATGAGGGAGAGGGCGGTGGTGAGGAGCCAGATGAGGGCGGTCGAGAGGGACGGGCCCAGGTGGGAGGTAGTTACGGGGCTGGAGAGGTTATCGTGGGCGATGGGTTGGGCGGACATCAGCGGGGAGTTGGTGTTGTTGCCACTGCCGGCTTGGTCCTCCTCCTTGTTGCTATCGGCTTTGTTCCCTTCGCCCTCGCCCTTACCCTCTGGTCTGCTCTCTTTCTCCCTTGAAGATGAGGTGGTGGTAGCTGGTCTGGGCGTGGGACGGATGAAACCGCCCAGGACCTTCCAGCACAGGAGAGCACAGGAGATGTATACTGGCACCAGGGCATAGCGCACCCAGCCTGCACGGAGGATGCTGTATCTGAAGATGTAGAACATGTAGTGCCGGTTGTCTGCCAGAGTGAAGGGGTGGATGATGGTGTTGTATTGAACGATGATTAGGAAGAGAGGTGCCAGGAAGGCATAACCTGTTAGGTTTATGAAGGTGTTGAGTGAGTTGGAGGTGGGCTGCTTGGATGTCTCCTGGACTGTCGACAGTGGCTCCTCAAAAAGGGTCAGGATTGGCTGCAGAACCCGGGGAAGGAGCAGCGGTGCTGAAAAGAAGGCGAACAGGGGCCAGATATAGAGCATCTGGGCCAGATGGATGGTTGCGACGTGGTTGGACTTGTCGCCTACACAGACAGTTAGTAACACATCCTCCTGAGCAATGTGTCCTTGGTTGAGGGGAGGAGGGATATCATACCAAGCACAACACTACCATTCCAGGCCACAAAGCCCACAAACAGGGCCACCACTACAATATGGGCCCAAATCTGCCTGAGCACACGAGAGGTGTTACAACAGACTGCAATGCTGATGCTCAACCCACACAGGAACACATCTACCCCCAGACTATTGTCAGCAACCAGATGTCACTATGTTGATCGTTAACATCTGAGGAGAGCTTACCTTGGAGCCCAGCCTTATTGAGTGGGGGGTCATGCACCTCGCCCTGTGAGTATCTCCAGAGAAAGAACTTGAGCCTGGTCTCACGATCAGACTGCCCAAAGCTTGTGGGGGGCGGTCGCAGCAGCTTGACCGTGTGGACAGCCTCAAGACCACCCATGAAGACAACTACCCAGAAGACATTGGTCTGTCTCATGAACAGTGCCCCGACGCCTAGTAGAACTACAAGAGCATCGCTCTGCAGTGAGATCGGCCCAGTGCCCACCCGCCCTAGGTGGTTCTGGTATGCAAGCAGCACGACAAAGGTCGAGAAGACATCTGTGTAGTACAGGCCCGAGAAGAAGAACAGGAGCGGGAAGAGTGCGATGTTTAGCCCCGTGTGGACGGCGTAGACGCTGAGCTCGAACGGGCGGGACTTGCGGCCATCTGAGTCGCGCTCGGCCAGACGGGCCTCGATCAGGCGGCGGCACTGAAGCGCCACGAACGGGGTGAAGATGATGGCGAGCCAGTTGGTGAGTCGCAGGGCCTCGGCGGAGCAGTTTTTGTAGATGAAGCACATGCGCAAGAGCGCGTAGCTGAGCATGTACCTGGCAAGGGGAGATGAGTCAGTTGATCCGAACTGTTTGCAGCTGGATGGGGCATACACGATGCAGCGAGAGAGAGAGGGGGGGGGGGGGGATTGGGTGGTGGAGGCTGCTGCTCACAGGCCAGGAGGTGTGGTGATCTTGTCATCCCACTCTAAAAACCTTCCCTGGCAGTACTTCTGTGCCTGTGGGATGTGGAAGATCTCATCCAGATATGGCTCTGGAACCCATATTGTCACGATGGTGTGCCAGCATAAACCAGCGATGGCCAGGCACAGGAGAGGATGCCACACCATCGACATTCTCCACCCGTAGGACTGCTGATTGGACCGGATCCTCAGGAGGAGTTGCAGGAACCCGAGGGCTAGAACACAGACGAGAATTGGGTCAAACTTGTGTACTAGCTCGATGAGGCGTGCCATCGTGAGGCTCTTAAGGGGCGTGAGAGGAGTGAGAAGCTGGTGGCACACGAAAACAGGTAGTCATATCGTTGCGCTCGGGTTCCCTTGTCTATTAAAGGCAGATTCCGTAATCCTGACGTATCTTCTGCTTGATTGTGGTCAGAGCTTGAGATCTGTCAGATCAAGCCTGCAATGAGTACTGTGGGAGACGTGTTTGCGATCGGTTCAATCTTCTTGATGAGGACAACCGTTCTTTATTTATGTATTGACGTGGTCCCAGGGTTAGCACGGCCTGTTAGCCCAGGGTTAGCTGCGTGTCACTACAACCTGGGCTGGAGCCAACCATTCTCAAGATCAAAGTTGTGTTTCAGCTGGGCAGGTCATCACATGCTGAGCTGGTTCATAGGATATGTAACTGAAGTTTTGGGCATTGGTGTCTTGTCTGGCTGGACCTGGACATTGCCTGCTGCAGAGGGATACACGTTCATGTGGCAGGCAAGAAACTGATATAGCTTAAAGGGCAACCATCAGATGGCCAAATCTATTGTGAATGTTCTTGGCTCTTCTATACGCACACAAGACTTTTCATGCGCCATTTTATGCATGTCTTTTTTATTCTCCTGCTGTCTTTGTGCTCTCCAGTCTACTACTGTGCCACTCGAATAGTGCATCAACATAGATCTAGAAGGGCTATGATGGGGCATCAGCTGCAGTTCAGACAGAAAATTTGTAGCGCTCCAGAGTAAGGTATGGAGATACTCACGTTGTCCTCTGGAGGAATCTCGTTGACGAAGTAGCTGCCGATGAAGGGAACTTTCTGTACAATCATGGACGTGAGCTCAGTATGACCGGCACAAGATCGCAGTGGCTGCCTACCTGGAGGACGTCACGCTGTACCCTGGGGATACCGGAAGCGTAGAAGATGACTGCAAACAGAGCAACGCCACCGAGGCCTGCAGTCTTCATGCCACTGTAAACATGTCCATGTCAGCCCTGGTTCTCAGGTTTCGTCACTGGGCCATGATGCCTGAGCAGCAACATGGATCCATCAAGGCTCCAGCCCTCTGCATCATCTGCCACGTTTCCCTAGCCCTTGTCCTCTGACAGGAAGCAATAGGGAAAAGCAAGATCCCGACATCGTGCCTCTCACTGTCTCTTGCCTCCTCTTTTCCTCGTTCCAGACTTCGAGTCCCGCCTTCATGGAGTCGCCCAGGGAGGAATAGTGAGCACGTACAGTCCGATTGCCTGCTTGCCGGTCATACCAACAGCGTGTGGCTGAAAGTTGTACCTAAAGAAAACCCCTCGCTGTCAGCCCATGGTCTCGTCCCCACCGCACTCGAAGACGTCGAGACTGCTGCATCTTGGCTTATGCCGGCCAGTACGTCAGGTATGGTGTTCTCGAAGCTTCGGTCTCGGTAGCGGTCGGTCGGAAGGCAGCATGCAGTCTTACTTAGGGCCGTAAGGGCTCTTGTACTGAGGGTAGGGCTCTGCCCGGCGGATCTGAGTCTGCATCGGAGGGGGGCCGTTAGCTACAGCGTATTCAGGAGGGCCAAGACTGTTGAAGGTCCAATTGACTTGTCCCGAGGCTTATTGTGAGGGGAGAGATAGCTCACAGGGAACATCTTGATGTGGTGGGTGGTGGGCAGGTGCGATGTAGCTCCTAGAATTTGTCGACAGCAAGGTTGGAAATGTAGTGATGGCTACTGGCTCTTGACAATGATGCGCGACCTGGGAGTTCCTCAGGCCGGGTCCAGCCGGGATTGGGATTTTTAGTGCCTGAGTTTTTGGGCTCTACCGCACGACAGCTCTCTGACCCCCCCTGTCCCCTGCACATTCATACAGTAGGAGCCAACCCCTGTTTGGAGCTCTAGGCCCCGGGACTACTTACTTGTACCAGAACCATGCTACTTTTCCATGTGAACTTCTGCTAAACCAACTTCAAGATGCAGCCTTGATTAATCCCTTTCTTCTCAAACGGCCCAGGTGTGCTTCCAAGCCCGACCACTCTCCCTATTGCTACAAGTCCGTTGGCCCAACCAAGCAGCCATCACCATGGACACCTACATAGACGCACGCTTCGAGCGCGTCGAGCGCGCCCTCGTGACCCTCACCGAGTCCGTCGCAAAGTACACGCCCCAGTCCGCCGCGGGCCACGAGCTTGCCGCCGCCGACCGCGCCCTGGCCGAGGGCCTGCAGCTCCTTCAGGCGCACCAGACCAACCACGCCCTCCTCACCGGCCTCAAGGCCTCCTCCTCCGCCCTCGATGCCCAGATCCGCGACACGATGCGCCTCCTCTGGACCACCCGCCGCGACATGAGCTCTACCAGCATCACCACCTTACCCGCCGACGGTTCGCGCTACGATGTCAGCTGGCAGGACCTGCTGCAGTACGCGAGCAGGATTAGTAAGACCACCATGCCGGCGTCGAGTGTGCTCGCCTCTGCGGCGGCGGCTGCCACTGCCGCTGCTGCTGCCGCAGCATCTGCGACAGGCGGCGGTGCCGTTGGTGCGAGTGGCGAGGAAAGCGGGGCCAGTACCGGGGATGCGGCGGGCACGCCCAACACGACAGCAGCACAGACGCCTGCCGCTGGGGCACAGACACCTGCCGGGGCGAACGGCGCGGCGAGGTCGCCTGCTCCTGTCGGTCAGGCGGCAGCACAACAGCAGGCGGCGGGCGGCACCGCGCTGCCCGAGGAGTGGAACCGCTTTCTGGACCCGCTGACGGACCAGACGTTCCAGCCGTGGCCGACAGAGCACACG
The DNA here is from genome assembly GCA_016584495.1 of Celoporthe dispersa. Lineage (NCBI taxonomy): Eukaryota > Fungi > Ascomycota > Sordariomycetes > Diaporthales > Cryphonectriaceae > Celoporthe > Celoporthe dispersa. Next base: position 2,488,834 of record WAID01000004.1, read on the forward strand.
ATACGGCGCAGCGCCCTTGCTTCGCTCGAGGGGTTGATGGCGCAGGGAATCGACCCGCGGGGGTACGATCCGGCGGAGGAGGAGGCCAAGAGGAAGCGAGAGGAGGAGGAACGGCGGGTGCAAGAGGAGAAGGAAATGCAAGAGCGGGAAGAAAAACCTGCGCAGGCTGCGCGAGAAGGAGCTGCAGATAGCGCGCGAGAGGCCTCGCGAGCGGGATCGGGCGCAGGAAGAGGCCATGCGGAGGGGGGAGTGTCGGTGGGCAGGGCGCCCTGTCATATGGCGGGGGTGGTGGTCCAAGTCCTACGACGGCACAGCCTACACGGAACCAATTTCAGTTCATAGGTCTGGACGATGACGAGGATGATTGATTGGGGAGAAAGTGGGGGAGGGGGGCGCAAAAAGCCTAGGTGTTCTGGAGTTGGAGATCATAGTCTCAGCATAATTGAGCAGTTTGGGCGATTTGCTGAAGAGGTTGAAAATCAATTCCATTTAGCCTGGACGCCGAGCTGTCTTTTGCAAATCCGCCCCCCCCCCTCTCTTCCTCCCCCCGCCCAAAAAATGTCTGGTCATTTGAATCCAAAGACATACCGAGTCTAAGCAGGGTTTTTGAAGGGGATTCATGTGCTTTGATGGTACAGCAGAACAATATACAGATGCTTCTCCTCACCCGTTGCGAACCACATCTTTTCCGTGACTACTATGTAGGTTCCTGACCCTTAGTCGATCTTAATGGAGCCGTAGATCTTCCGCACGAACCACCAACTCGAAAAAAAGCCGATAGATCCTGTGGCACTGTCAGTCACCGGCACAAGGCGGGTGGGAAGATGCAAGTAAGAACTCACCCGTCAAGATGAAGAATAGGAAAGAAATGAGCGCGCTGTAACCAATGTAAAGCGCACTGCCTACCAGACCGCCGAGCGAGAGCTTCGAGATCCAGTAGACCAGTGCGTTGAGGAAGATGTAGCCGGCACACATGCCTGCGGCCAGAAAAGACCGCCACTGCCAGTGATAGTTTTCTGCGCAAAGCAGGAAGTATACCATCAGGACAGTGACCGCCGCACAGGTGATGATCATCAGGCCATAGCACAGGAACAGGAACCCAAACATGTAGTAGATCTTGCTGAACCAGATGGAGCTCATGATGAAGTACAGCTCAACAAAGATCGCGCCGAAGGGCAGCATGCCCACCAGCAGCATGCTAGGGATCGGCTTGAGGTAGGTTGTCGGCGGTGGGATCTGGCGCGGGATCTGGTTGGTGCGGACAGGGGCCTCGATGGCGGGAGACTTGAAGCCCACCCAGGAACCAGCTCCAGACAGAGGCACCGAGATAACGAACCAGATGATGACGAGGACGAGCATGGTCGTGAAAGGTACAGCGCCGGCAGACTGCTTGGCCCAGAGGAACAGGTTGAGCAGGAAGAACATCGAGAAGACAATGCTCGGCACCAGAAGCGGCGTCAAGGCGATGTTCAGCTTCCACTTCTCGCCGTCAAGTGACTTGTAGACACGCGCTGAGACGTAGCCGCCGACGAAACCCAGGAGGGTGTAGAGCAGAACCATAATCGTGCCCAACGCGCCACGGTTCGAGGGCGACAGGAATCCCAACAGCGCGAAACAGATGGTGAAGCCTGTCATGACGAAGAGCTGTGCCCCGTTTCCGAGCAGGACGGAGAGAAGCAGGGGGTGCGAGGGGGTGCGGAACACATCACCATGCACCAGCTTCCAGCCTGAGTCTTCCTGCACTCCATCCTCGACCACCGAGGTTCCGTTCAGATCCTCGAGGTTGATCGAGTCCAGGCGGTTGTACCTAGCAATATCCTTCTTGAGCGTGCGCACCAGGACCGACATGACGGTCATGACCAGGAAGACCACGATGATGGCCGAGTTGACGAGGGAGAACCAGTGGATCTTGGGGTCGAAGACATGCAGGTACTTGTCCCATCGCGTGGCCCAGGCCGTTGGTGACTTGATCCAGTACACCCCGTACGAGAACTTGACAGCAGTCTCGCCGTCTGCAGAAAGGTGGACTTGAGGATACGTCTTGACGGCACAGTCAGGTTCCTTGTCGCCGTAGTCGAGCGACCGAGGTTGAACAATAACGCCCACCACGCGCAGCTGATCGGGGTTGCCGCCGACTTCATGGTAGTCAATGATGATGTCATAGTGGTTATTGAGCATCTGCTTGTCATCTATTGTCTCGCCGATCAAGAATCCCGGGCTGTAAAAAGTCCGTCTGGGTGAGCTCGTCGGTGATGTCCTGTCCTGCCGGAAGCCCATCCACCAGCCAGTTCAGGCTGTAGCCCAGGTCGATCTTCTCGTTGACGAATTTTGCGCCGCTCGGCGTGTATGTCACCTTGCACAGGGCTTTACAAGACTCGTTGGTGGCCATCTTGAGCTCGAAAGGCGAGGTCATGATCCTGTCGCCAAAGAGAATGCTTCCCAGACTCTCGCTGACGGGCTGCGGCCCTCCTTCCGGCTGACATAGCTTGAATATGGGTAGGTAGTAGTCGTAGGCCACAACAGAGTGCAGCATCTGGTCGCCAGGGGCGGCGACAGGCTTGATGGTGTTAACATAAACAGGAACCTTGTCGCCTTTCTTGTAGGAGGTCGGTGCGACACCGGGCAGGTAGAAGGCGGACGTCAGCTGGGGGAGGAAGAGGGATGCGAAGAGCGCCGCCCTCGAGGGCGACGCTTGGCTCGGTATTTGCATTTTAGGGTGTGCTGTTCTGTATAAAGAGGAAGTACATCAGTATGCAGGTCTACATCGGCTGCCGCAGAAAGGGTCACATCGTTTCGCAACAGGAGGAACCGAGGGGGCGGCGTTGGGGGGCGACGAACGTGCGTGGGTGCAGCAGGTGGTTGGAGCTGATCAAATAGCTCTTTGGGAGACACTGAGGGGATGACAGCGGCCGTCAAGCATCACAGCTGTGGCGTCGTAGGCTCGAGGTGGATGATCGCAAGGACTGAGTTATCACCTTACAATTGGTGATGGCGCCGATTTTGGAGGCGGCGCCGTGGAAAGTTATTTTAATTGCGCCAGCTGTCTACTTCCAAATTCACAAAGGGCAGCAGCACGCGTGTGTAAGAAGGGACGGTCGTCACTACCGCCCCTCGAGCATTCCACAGGGGCGGGAACCTTGCCTGTTTCAAAAAATCAGCTTAGTCACCTGCAACGTAAACCAATGATGTTTGCGTAGACCCTTGCCTGCTCTCTGGGGCAGGCAGAGCGGCACCAGTAAAAAGAAAAAAAGAAAAAAAGTTCCCATTATCAGGAACAAGCAGAAATTCTTCCGGTGCACATTCTTGCTGCACATGGCAGATTCCTCGGTATCATGGCGGCAACAACACTACCAGTGCTCCTAGACTCTCTGACACAGTCGCTCTCTTCTACTTTCGAGGCTGCTGCCAAAATACCCTCGGTCGAGGCACCAAAAGACGGCATATCACTGCTCGACGTCAAGAATGAGCTGCTCCTCTCCTACCTTCAGAACCTGGTCTTCCTGATCCTGGTCAAGCTGCGGAAGGGGAAGCAGCACGATGCGGACGATCCAGACGAGAGGCCCAGCGCCGATGATGAAGTCGTCAAAAAGCTGGTCGAGCTAAGGCTATACCTTGAGAAAGGCGTTCGGCCCCTGGAAGACAAACTGCGTTACCAGATCGAAAAAGTTCTGCGCGCAGCCGACGATGCAGCGCGGAACGAGAAGGCCGCGCAAGCTGCCGCAGACTCCGACCACGGCTCAGAATCTGGCACCGGAAGCGACGAGGACTCCGACGAGGACGACGGAGTAGACGAGGCCAACGTGGCTGACCTGGCCTTCCGGCCCAGCATGAGCGCCGTCTCTCGATCAACTACCCAATCCGCTGCGAAGTCCAAGAAGGATGCCAATGGTATATACCGACCTCCCAAGGTCGCACCCACAGCCATGCCGACGACCGAGAGACGGGAGAAGCGGGAACGAGGACACATCAAATCCGCGACGATGGACGAGTTCGTCGCAGATGAGATGTCCAGTGCCCCTCTTGCACAGCCCAGCATTGGTACAAATATTGTGCAGTTCGGGCGGAGAATGAAGACGGCATCTGAGCGGAAGGAGGAGGATGAGCGCCGCGACTACGAAGAGCGCAACTTTGTGCGGCTGCCTCTAGCCAACAAGAAGGATCGGGCCAAGGCAGCGGCAGTGGAGAGCCGTAGAGGCCGCATGAATTATGGTGGTGAAGAGTTCAGGGACCTCAGCATGGGCGTCGACAGGATCAACAGGTTGACCAAGAAGAAGGACGGCGGTAGTGGAACAAGGGCGCTGCTGGAAAAGAGCCGCAAGAGAGGTCCCGAGACCGTCGATGGTCCCAGGGGCAGCGGCGATAATGTGGGCGATAGATATCAGAAGCGGCTTAAGGTACTGGAGGGTGGTCGCAGGGACAGAGGCAAGGGTCGACGATCCTGACCGAGGTCACCTGCAAGATAAGTCATGCTAGAGTACAGCACGGCAAGATACAAAGGCAATGCCTATCCGCCTCTCCACGTGAAATTGTTCCTCGACGATGCTCTGAGTACATCGCTATCCAAATGAGCTTATACTCTCTCCGTGCAGCAGCTCTTCCCACATCCGAACAAGAGCAGACAATTCCACATGCGATCCTACAGGATGGTTAATTACCTAGGTGATACGGAATACCCAGGCTGTATTACTGTCGTTGCGAGCATGGTGGCTTGGAGGTGGGTGTTGGTCCTGGGCAGTTCTCTCAGGCTTGAGCCTGTGAGCGAATCCCTGTTTCTCAGGGGCTGCAGCCTTCACATGTCAATTGCGTCAGCGCATGCGTGGGGCTGCATGACGTCGTCGCTAGGGAATTCGGATCGGAAGCCAGGGCATGGAGAACGATGCAAACCCAATATAAGTTGCCCAGCCTGCTCCCCATACTACAACACTACAAGGTGTAATCCATCGCTATTCCGTCAATTGATTGATATTTGAGCTCAGTTGACATATTGGCCTACTCTTGAGGAATTTTTTTCTACTAGACCAAGGTCTCTCGCTGCCACACAGAAAGAGCTCTACACAATGCCTTCTGAATCGAGAGTGGAAAATCCCATCCTGCATCCCTTCCTATTCACCTACCAAGTCGGCCAGTTCATCACCGACAAGATCCTATCACCCAACCCTCCGAATTCCAGTCAGCCCCTAACCAGACCCAATGTTGCCATCATCGGCGCCGGAATCACCGGGGTCTCGGCTGCAGCTCATTGTGTAGGCCATGGATTCGACGTCCAGATCTTTGAGGCTGGAGGCGAGGACCAGCTCGGAGGCATTTGGAGCGTAAGTCTTTGACTTCTCAGTCCCGCCTGCGTGCCTGAAATCTTTGCAGAGACCAGTGACTGAAACTTTTTTTTTTGGCTTGCGCAGAGGGTGAACAACACCTCGGGCCTTCAGATCCATTCCATGATGTATCGATTTCATCCTTCTGTCCAGTGGGAGCGCGGGTATCCCGACAGACAACAGATTCTCAGCCAGCTTAATCAGCTGTGGAAGAGGTACGGTCTGGACAAGAAGACCAAGTTCAACACCAAGGTCAACAAGGTCTACCAGGATGAGAAGGGACGATGGATCATCAATGACCCATCTAACGGGAGGTTTGACGGTCTTATTGCTGCGGTGGGCACTTGTGGCGAGGCCAAACGTGAGTGAAGCTTCTTTCAAGGCACGGCATCCGTGACAGAACAGTTCTAACAGCTTCTAGGCCCGCACATCCCGGGAATGGAAAAGTTCCGCGGTCAGATCTACCACTCAAGCGAACTGACCGGGAAGAAGGCCAAGGGAAAGAAGATTGCGGTCATCGGTGGAGGAGCCAGCGCTGTCGAGGCCCTTGAGTTTGCTTCGGAGGAGGAGGCTTCCAAGATCTCCATTCTGGCCCGGAGCGACAAATGGATCATCCCGAGGAATGCTATCATCGACACACTATTTGCCTTCAACATTTTCGGCCAGGAAACCCTTTTCTCGTGGATTCCAGAGACACTGCTGAAGAAATTCTTCTACCGCGACCTTGAGGACATTGCTCCTGCCAACAAGGGTGTGTTCATGGATACTCCTATGGTCAACTCTGATGTGATGGACAAGATCCGCGGCGGCACTGCTGAATGGGTTCGTTGCGATATCGAGGAAGTCCAAGAGAACGGCATCAGGGTCAATCGCCGAGCCAAGGGTGTACCCGCCGGCGGGACTGGCCGCGAGGATGTTATCGAGGTGGACATGATCGTCCTCGCTACGGGTTTCTCGCGCCCCTCGCTGTCCTTTCTACCGCAGGACAGCTTCGAGGAGCCGTACGGCGCACCCAACTGGTATCTGCAGACCTTCCCACCGACGCATCCGTCCGTCTCGGCCATCAACTGCACCTACCTGGCAGGGATAGGCTCCGTCGGCAACTGGCATATTGGCATATATACACGCATCCTCCTGATGTTCCTGGTTGACCCGCTCACTCGTCCGAGCGCCTTCTGGATGGAGCGCTGGATCGATATGACCAAGCTGCTCAAGGCGGGGAGCCCGACGGGAGCCTTCGACTTCTTCACGTACCTCGAGCTAGTGTGGTGGTTCACATTCTGCGTGGTGTTCAACCCGTTCCGATGGAAGTGGGCGCTGTTTGTGTTCTTTGGCTTGGGCATCGCGCTGCCTAAGAGGCTGGTGGAGGTTGAGGATACGATCCGGAACGGACTGGGACGGCCGACTAGTGGTCGTGTGAGTCGTGACCAGGGGACGAGTTTTTGAGGTGCTCACGAGTCGATGAGATCAGCAGCCACGTCGTCTAGGAGAAACATTCAACATGACTCTCAGTTTTCGCCTCAAATAAGTCTTTTGAAGCTTGAGGCATAATTCATTGGAGACTTTGTCAAGTTACGGTCTATCCAGAGTACACATAAAAAGGCTCCGTTGTTGAAGTGGAAGGACTAGTGGAGTGTCAGACATGATAAGCGTAATAGTTTTGTCGCCATGTTCCAGGTTCTAGTCAGGTAAACTATGTCATACAGCAGGACACCTAGACTTACAAATCTTTTGAGTCCCGCATCGAGACGATCAACAGTCTTACTCGGCCAGGCTCGTTCCCTTGGAGCTTGTCAGAATGAAGTAACCATCATAAACAAGGCCAAGATAGTGGGAGCAGCGCAGGTACCTAGCTTAGTAATTACCAGAGTTACAAAACATCAGGGCGTGACCACTTCAAATTAACTCAAAGAAGTAGGAGGTCGGTGGATTGTTATGATATGTCATGTTTCTCACGTTGCAATTTATTCCCTTTTACCCAGAATTCTAAGTGTGTCACTTTCATAAAGCGCTGCAGAAGCTATTGGATCCTGGTCTATATTTTCAAGAAGGGAAAAGGGAAAAAGAAATACAAGTCTGCTTAAGTAGGTAGGCGAACCAAGGAAAAGTATACGACGTCTTGAATCCTCCTCAAGCCCATGCCATTGTGCATAGACCCAGGAGGCGGTGTGATACCCCCTCATAAGGTCTTCAGCACTTGCTCGAGCCACCAGACATGCATACGGATGTCATCTGTCAGCTCTGGGTGAAAGCTGGTGCCCACGATGTTGCCCTGCCTGACAGCAACAATGTTGTTGAGATCACCTCCGTGTACCTCCAGCGAGTTCTCCACCGGTCCTCCCTTGACCCTCTTGGTCCGATCGGGCAGCACGCCCAGGATCTCGACCTTGGCCTTCTCAGGATCCCGGCTCGACACCTCGACGCCTGGCTCCACGGTGTCGATGGCTGTCGCCGTCGTCTCCTCCTCCTGCATGCTGACCAGCAGCTGCTCCACGATAGGCGCCCGAATGAAGACCCCCGGAAAGGGAGCCGCGCCATCCGCCTCAGAGAGCGCCCCCGACTGCGCCAGAAAGGGAAGCTGGACGTCCGCCACGAAGCTCTCGATCTGTCGACCAAAGTGGTTCCGGTGCACCCGGACGTCCAGGCCGCCAATGAGCTCCTGGCCCCCCTTCTTGGTAGCATTCGCTTGCTCCGCGAGGAGGATGAGCCCTGCGCATGTGCCCCAGGTTGGCTTCTGAGATGTCCTGGATCGTTCGGTTTAGCGTGATCCAACAAGGTGATCCTGCGGATCAAAAAGGGACACTGTGTAGACTGACTTGACAAATTTTCTCAGGGGCCCGAGGAGCCCGGATTGTGCTGCGATGAGGGCAATGGTTGTGCTCTCACCGCCTGGGATGACGAGGGCATCGCATCGTGAGAGGTCTCGAGGGGTCCTGACCTCGATGAGCTCAAATGTGTACTTCCCGGCGTATTCTGGTGCGCTGGCAAGGTGCTGCGCTGATCTCTGGAGAAGTGATAGGTGCTCGAGAAACCCCCCTTGAAGGGCTAAGACGCCAATAGTGACGGCCATCTGCGGCTATGATCGGTTGGGCCGTCTGCACTGAAAAATTATGCAGCGAGTGAGTAAGTAGACAAAGAAATCCAAGGAGGAGGGAGGGGATGAATGAATGAATGGCTCGACGACAAGCTTATAATTAGCTCGGGCAGAAGACGAGTCAGAGTATCATACCGTGCGCTCGTAATGATTCAAGCGTCACGACGTGATTTGGTGTCTGATGTGTCTTGTTTGGCAACGAGCTGCCGAGTCAAGTCAAAGCAGGCAAATAGCGCGTACCACAAGAAGCGAGAAGATATCAAGAGAAGGGACAAAATGAGGCGCTTGCTGATTGATTCACTCTTGGTTCCTGGAAGAAGCAAGGAGAGAGTCAGAAGCTGCCGCGAAACTCGGACAAAATCCATATGAAGGAGCTGGATTTCAACAATAGCTACTTAATTAGCACTCACTTAGGTAATAACTGATGGCTCAGATTTCAGGAGGCGTTGTATTGTAGTAATATGACGTCCTAGACATAAAATAATCCCCTAGGAAACCGACATCGGTTCTTGCGCAAATCAACCAGACTGAGTCACCAAACGGTATCTTTTATTACTCGGGGCATTGCATCAAACGTGCTCACGTGCGTACGACATTCTTACTCGCAAAAACGACTGCAACAAAGCAAACTATCAGCAAGTCTGCATGTGATCGACCATTGTTCTGTCTTACTGTGGTACGACTTTTCGACTCGTGCCCCGTCCTGACCATTGAAGATCAGCAGCGTGACCTTGACCTGGCTTGCATGCTGGCTTGAAATCATCCCGTAACTATTTTTTCCCACCACGGTCTCGGCGGAATCGTGGCGAGACTAGAAAAACCTTGTGCAGCATTACATACGGCACCCTTCCTCTTAGCCTGCATGTCTCGAAAGCAAAGGGTTCAGGGTTCCTTTTGCATCGAAGTCTTCTAGAAGCTCTTGGCCAGTCATCGACTTTCGGCATAAAAGGTTTGGATCCCGCCTTCGGCCTCAAGTAGGAAATTATTTATTACTCATTAGCCACCTCTACTCACTATTCCTCTCTCTCTCTCTCTCTCTCAAGGCAGACAGACATCCTCTAGAATTTTCACCAAACAGTTCTCTCCAACCTTGGTGGTAGATTATATTCGCAACTTGATCATCTTCACAATGGCGACCAACGGCACCAGCAGCACGACCGTCAACCTGGCCACGCCGGCTACCAACGACCTCAATGGCACCCCGTCCTCCAAGACATCGTTCGCCGTCAAGGCCGGCCTCGCCCAGATGCTCAAGGGCGGCGTGATCATGGACGTCACCAACGCACAACAAGCCCGCATCGCCGAGGAGGCCGGAGCCTGCGCCGTCATGGCCCTGGAGCGCGTCCCCGCCGACATCCGCAAGGACGGCGGCGTGGCGCGCATGTCGGACCCGGCCGTCATCAAGGAGATCCAGGACGCCGTGACGATCCCCGTCATGGCCAAAGCCCGCATCGGCCACTTTGTCGAGTGCCAGATCCTCGCGGCCCTGGGCGTCGACTACATCGACGAGTCCGAGGTGCTCACTCCCGCCGACAACGCCTACCACGTCGAGAAGGGCGGCTTCGGCGTGCCCTTTGTGTGTGGGTGTCGCAACCTGGGCGAGGCGCTCAGGCGCATCGCTGAGGGCGCCGCTATGATCCGCACCAAGGGCGAGGCCGGCACGGGCGATGTCGTCGAGGCTGTCAGGCACATGCGCACTGTGAGCGCTGATATTGCGAAGGCGAAAGCCGCGCTGGCTGCCGAGGGCGAGGTGGGCGTCCGGGCGCTGGCGAGGGAGCTGGGCTGCGACGCCGCCCTCTTGAGGCAGACGGCTGAGCTCGGCCGCCTTCCTGTTGTCAACTTTGCTGCTGGAGGTGTGGCGACCCCTGCGGATGCCGCTCTGATGATGCAGCTTGGCTGTGATGGTGTTTTTGTCGGCAGTGGCATCTTCAAGTCTGGTGACGCCGCGAAGCGGGCCAAGGCCATCGTCAAGGCGACTACGCACTACAAAGACCCAAAGGTGTTGGCTGAGTGCAGTACTGGCCTCGGAGAGGCTATGGTCGGTATCAACTGTGACAGCATGAAGAAGGAGGAGAGACTTGCTGGTCGTGGATGGTGAAGATCCCCACGCTCTGGCCGTCATGTCATGCCACTGCTGAGAATACGTCTCAAGAAGAAAAATGATCTCTAAACGACAGTCATGGATATTTTATTGTTAGCTTAGACTTCAACGTCAGGTATGCTTGGTGGCAAATTCTGTTTGGATCTGCTCCAGCCATGTTACTATATTGTTATTGCCCAGAACCCCCCGCACGAAACGAAAAAAAAGAATCATAGCATATAGCGTAGCTAGTATTAACGAGAATATCTCAATATACGATCAAGCTGTGGCGGGCCTATATCTACCATCTTAAATATAGTAGTGAACCCCATCTACTAATTGAATGGCTCCTTAATGCCACAGGTTTGCGACCAGAAGACTGATTACAGATGCTTGTGTGCCAACTGACGCGGGCGTATAAGGACCGGCCCACGAGATGCCAAACAGGTCTGAATGTCCGCTCCGATCCTTCGTCCAAGCAGACTGAGCGTTATCGGCAAGGTATTGGCCATAGGGTCTGTCCGCGATCAGCACATTGAGCTCGGCCAGATTTCGCGTGAAGATGCCCTTGAAGGCCTGTTCATTTTCGTCACAGTCGCCTTCAGGCTCGCATCCGTATTCTGTCAGGATCCCTCCTGGTGACAGTATATCGCTTGCGATAACAGCATCCGCGATGGTCCTTGCTGCCTCGATGTATGTCGGGTCCTCGGTCGCTAGGTATATCTCTGATAAAGCTCCCAGGATCACGCCCTGGTTGTACGTCCATTCGGTCTCGTTGTTGTTAACGCAGGTATCGGTCAGGCCGTCGTTGATTAGGTGCTGCGAGTTGATCATACCGGACTGGTTAAACCAGTTCCAAGCTTCAAGGGCCCTGGACAAGTACTGAGTGTCTCCTGGGACTCGATTGTGCAGCGAGGCCGCCAGTTTCATATATAGCTCGTTGCTGATGGCGTTCTTGTACGTCAGTTCCGGGATGTCCCAGATGACGCCCCCTCCGCAGGTGCTGTTCCAGTAGCTGTATATGTAGGCTTCGTCCAGCTCTGCGTACTCCAGGTAGGTGCTGTTGGCCGTGATGTCGTACATTCGCACCATGGCCAGCGCCCACCAGCCCGTGTCATCAGTGCTATCTGCGCGAAAGTCGCCGCCTCCCTCGGGCCACCACGCGAGGGGACCAGATTGCTTCTGAGCGGTACCCTCAGCCAAGGAGAGATACTGGTTGTCTTTAGTGGTGAACACTATTAAACAGAACATCTGTCAATATCTCTTACAAAACCACCTTCGAACCGCAATTGCAGACGTACTGTAGTCACAAACGGCTTGAAGGGCGTTTCCCGTGAGCCACCAGGCGGTTGTCGAGTTCTGTGCTGGAGATTAGCCATATCCGTTCATCGACGCAGAGTCCTCTCATCGGGGGTTTTCAGCAGTTTATCAGCTGCTTCAAGAGGGTGTGCAATGATATCAACCAGAGCTTGATTATGAGGGATATTGTTTTTCACGTACCCATCGCCCGTCTGTCTCATTATACCTATCTCTTCGTCAGCGCTTACCCCCACAAGTAGACTGAGAATATCTTAGTAGACGGACCATGCTCTGTTCATGGCATTGATAGAGGCTGTGATCTCGCCAGGTGTAACACCGCTCCCTGTTTCGTTTCTTTTGAGGACTTCGTCGCCGGAAGTTGGTATTCTCAAGGCATGGCCACCTTGGAAATACCATGCCGTTGCCAGCATAACAAGAGATGTAAGCTTTACCATATTTGCTGTGATTCTACTCTCCTGAGCTGATGAGAGGCCGCTCGGAGAGATTTCCCCCAAGAAAAGACGCGACGCGCTATATATATCCTCAATTCGGAAAGAGTGTGGTATTTATGGGCTCGTGGTCGTTCTCCGTCACGGTCTACCCGGTTCCCTAGCCGTGACATAGTCATGCTCGGTGACGGTCAAATTACCATCAATGCGCCGTGGTTCCGACTCTCTACCTCTCACATGATCAGTGAATAAATGTGGGTAATGACAATTTCTCTCTGCATCAAATCATTCCCAAACCATTATTATTAGCCAACAAAGGCCGGTACCACCTGGCCTCGCATATAATTTACTGCATGATGCCGCTTTTGGTAGGGGGTCTGGCAAGCTCGTGCCGCAGCGTCTCATCAGGCACTCCCAATGTCTTGCGCAAACAGTTATCCAAGTTTTTCTATTATTACTATTATTATTATTTGGGTTTCTTAAAAGGGGTTTCTTTCATTCTTCTTCCTTTTTCGGTGTTCGGTACCGGACATGCAACGGTCACCCATCTCCCCGACGCGGTGTGTGACCAAGATGCAGGTTCTATTGGTGGTGTCTCCTGTAACTATTGGACACGGACGCGGTTCGCAGCCGCGCGGGACGGTCGCGATATAACAGATCTGGACAATACCGCCGATCATTCATGCACGGTTCCTGGTTCCTGATGCACGCAACCATACCGAGTTCCGATGTGTACCTCTCTGCTGTCGCGGAAGGCCCCGACGTTGAGTTGTCTTTGCCGGCTCTTTGTAATTGTTACTGTAATATTGATTTCATTTCCATCCTGTCTTGGAAACCTTCCTGAGCGGAGGGTGTGACCATCTCAGCTGACGGGTTCCCTTGGAGGTCTTGTGTGACCCCTGAGGCCACGCTGGGGAATGTCCAATGACACGGGAGAGACCGGACATCCGTATGTACCACGCGCCTGACATTGTCAGTGTGTACTTTTCGCATGCTCCCGTCACCCGCCTTTTGACGAAGGCTCTGTCAAGAGGAAATCTAGGAACATCTCCTTGCGCCATCTATTTTTCCATGATTGCGAATGGGCGAGCTCTTGGAAGATTGGAAAACGTTCACAACTCAGTTATGATTTAATTACATGTGCACAATTTTTGTTTGAAATACGGCTTCATGACCAATCGAAATGCAAGTCTTTTTAAGGGAAATCAAATTGCTAAAGTTGTTATAACACAATAGAGCATCGAATCTTGGACTATGTCGAAGATGCTTCCCCTTGGGCGGCAGCTTTGATGTCTACTTGTGTTGCTGCAGACAGACAATTTCGAACTCTGCCGTTGGTGAAGAGATGGGATGGTCAGAACCAGGGTGGGCTGGACTTTGGCGCCAGAATGAATGAACGAGCTCTGTACGTTTGATTGAACTAGACAGTATTCAATGCCATGCGCGATGAAACTTAAATCTGAATTCCTGACGGTGATAGATGCAGGTATGCTGCTTCCTCGTGGCGTTGAGTTGCTTATGGGGAGCTTCTGTGGCTCTCTAGTAATTAGAGAAGCAAAGTCTAATCGAGTAGTTAATCGTCTATATTATCATTCAACAAGTGTGTCATCAAATGATATGTGGACTGCTTACTGAAGTAGTTAGACGTTTCTTTGAGCAGTCATTACCTACCTCATCAGGTCAGCTGAGCCTAGGAAGGCCGTGTCGCACAGCGATGGCATTGCGGGCCGCCTGCAGAGCATCTGATGAGCTTGGGACTCTTATATCAGCCTTCAATTTCGAATCCTTCTTTACGTAAGCTACCAACATATATGTGCGCTGGAATGGCGACCGCATAGGATAGATTTGGTTTGGGATGCTAGAACTGAATGGAAGCTGCGCGTGGTGAGTTGTCGAGCCGGATTCGAGGCTAGAGGTCGTAAGTTTGCTGAGGTCTGGGCGTATGCAACTTGCGCCTTGACTTCAACAAGATCAACTGGACTCTGATATTCCATGTGATTGCATGTTGTAGCGTGGGGATCGTCCGATGGCTGTGATTTGAGAGCTTTTCTATCGGTCAATAAGGGTGAAAAGTATTTGACAAGTCCTTGGGCCCAACTCACACGGGGCACGCAAGTCGTATCGTAAGCTAATATAAATAGCATTAACCAAACAATGAGAGCATTGGCTATACAAGACATTAAAAGATTGGTTTTGGCATCCAATTTCAAATATTCGTTCCGGAAACCATGAGTTGAATTATGGAATTCAGGAATGGAAGATCTTGACCGAGAAATGCTGCTTCGGAGAGTTAGGGAGAGATAAATTGCATGCCTTGGATCAAAAAAGCCTGGGACGTAAAAGGCTAGGCGCCTCTCAGCACCAGGGAATATTAAAAGCACACTGTGAGGAGTAATAAGGTGTCCAAAAACGAATTTTGATCGCGGATGAGGGTATCTTGGGCCAAATTCCGTCTTGTTGCACCGCGTCCATCCGTATCAATCATTCAAGGGGGCCCAGGTAAGCAGACCTTAATAGGAGTCAGCAACAAAGGGAAGTGAGGATGAGAGTCGACACGTAGAAAGACAGCAGTCCGCCCAAAGGGACACGGACGTAAGGAACGTGGTCTGCCGATCATGTAGAACCCTCGAGTCCTTCTCCCAGACAGACCTTGACATGACTGAATCACATTAAGCGTTATATACCAGTTCCTCACTCTTAGGACGCACTTGATGCCTAACTATTTCTAATTGTTCCTTCAAAATCTAAAATACGAAGCGATCTCCTCAGCCACCTAGAACACCTTCGCTCGATGATCAGACCCGGACCGACATCCCATGCATCTCCGCCCACCAAAAGCAACATAAGTGTGCTAATTTCTCGAAGCAGTGAAAAGGAAGAAGAGGAACAGGCCCTCCCCGGTTGCCTACCTCATAACCAACAGGCAATATTGACGAGTTTATTTCCATCTTAGCTAGCGCCACCCTCCAGGCAAGTGGCCCCGGAATACCTAGCCTTTCCCAAGCAGGTCTGATGGCCTTCGCTTGAGGTTTCAAGATGTGCAGGAATCAGAATCCTCCCGCCCTGCTTCTGATTAATTTGCTGGTACAGATGCCGCATATTTTCTTGGAGAATTTATTTATGCTTATTGTGTTCTCGCTTTCTCGTGTTCTCTCCGATATATATTTTTGATTCCGATCTGTCTGCTCGTTTCCACCTTGGTCCTGGTTGAGATCCAGCTTTGCTGGCCTCAAGCACCAAATTTGAGCCCTCATCACCCAGCGCTGTAAACGAAGTCCATGCCCTACCAACACGAAGGTTGTTGATCGCACCGCCTTCTTTCTACGCACCCAAACACATCTACTTACACAAAAATAAGTTGGCAGCCAGGTCTGGCTGAATTCGAAGTTGGATCTTAACTTCTAGGTGCCCGGATCGGGGGGAGGACGATGATTCTGCAGGGCACAGGATGTCCGCTTATATTATCGACCCAGCTTCCGTCCCGGAATCAACGCGAGGTATGCTCAGATATAGAGGGTATCAGATTACAAAGACCATGTAGAAAGAAAAGCTGACTTATCTGACAACACAAAAAAAGACACATGGTGTAATGATCAAGAAAACACCTGCCAGATCCTCTGCAGTAGCCAGGTGACTGCCAACACCTGCGATTCTGTGAGTACTAGAATTGAAATCGAGGCCATGAGGTCCAAGTCTCTGTGTACTAATCAGGTACTTTTTTGAACAGGACACACTGGACTGGACGTGCACCTGCAGCAATGGCACGGCACCTGGGCTGACATACTACTTCGGTGCGTATTCTAGAGCTTCAATGACCGCCCCGTCGAGGACAATGTAAAAGAAAAAAGAAGGAGAGGAAGAAGCAAAGAGGAAGGCATGTCTTGACTAAAAGAAATCGGACTTCCACTATTTCTCTTCCGTTGGGGGATGGAATTTCACATGATACTTTCCAGCAGTGACTAACAGCAATCGGAACACTACCACAGACACAGTCCCCAGTTTCGCATGCGACACAAACTTCTCCAACTGCCTAGACGTAAACACCAGCACCGCAGAAAAGCCTACTGCACCGAGACATACGGTGACAACTGCGGATACCTCAACCCTCTCGACTTCACGGGCGACATCGATGCCGGCAGCACGGCCACCAGCAGCAGCGTCGCCTCCTCTTCCTCGCAGCCATCCAGCATAGCCACCGCCGGGACCGCGGGCGAGACCACGAGTTCTCTAGCAGCGTCCAAAAGTAGCAGCAGCGCTGCCGCAGCAGCAGAAGCATCTTCAGCCTCCTCCTCATCGTCATCAGCAGGCCACGGCGCCCTCGCGACCAACAGCACCAGCAACAGCCCCTCTTCCACCACCAAAATAGGCATCGGCATAGGCGCAACCCTAGGCGCCCTCGCAATCCTGTGCGCCGTAGCCTTCGTCTTCTGGAGGCTCGGGCGCGGGAGAAGGTCAGGCGGCCCTCCTCGACCAACAGTGGTAGTAGCCGCCGAGCTTGGCGAGGGTAAGCCTGGGACCCCGTCTACGGGCCGGCCGCGGCGCAGAGAGAGCACAGATACGCGCAGGAGCGTGCTGGGGATGTTGCTGCGAAGGCGAGCGGAACTTTCCAGCACGCCTGCGCCGCGGCGGTCGGAGCTGGCTGCCATGGTGCCGGTAGAGATGGGGACGGCTCACAGGGGGCTTGAGGCGGAGGAGAAGACGCATCCTGCTGAGGTGGCGACGCCGGTTTGTGAGCTGGAAGGGGATGGGCCGGCTGCGTATGGTGAGTCGCCGACAGCGCCGGGATTGGGTGGGAGGAGGAATGTTTCGTGGGATGTAATTGATACCAAGAATACCCGGAAAAAGGTAATACGTGAAGAAAACATATAGTTTGTCAAGCTGGGTTGGATGGTTGCTAAACCAATACTACAAAAGAGTTGACGGCAACCCAGAGCAACGTCAGGTTTTCTCTCCGGCAGGTAATCGTGCTCGTGCCTGTCAAATCATGATCCAAGGCTTCGGGTGGACAGGAATTCAAAGAATAAGTGGACGTGTATGAATGCAGTCGTGAGACAGGCTCAATTCCATCTATTATATCTTGCCTTGCGGGTCACAGTGCCGGGCTATTTGTTTGTTCATCCACATTCCGGGCTAGAATGCCCACGGCCCTCGATTCTCCAGATCGTCTTGAATTCCATGATCCATTACGCCAGAGCCTTGCCAGGCGATGCATGTTCTAAGTACATTCAGTCATTGAGACGAGCTGCAGGCAGGTTGGTGCTGTAGTTTCGTCGTACGTCATACAGATCCAGAGATCCCCTATACGCCGCTATTATTTCTCCTCCCGGTGCCTCCCCTGAAGTAGTTATAACTCATCGGGTCCACGTCGTAGTCAGGCTCGTTCTGAGGTAGGTTCCCATAACCACCTACGCCACCCCCGAGCCCGCCAAACTGACCCGGCGTCCGCCCATCTGCGACAGATGGCTCGAAGCCGCCCTGGGAATCGCCATAGGGCCCAGGCATGGGCGCAGCCGAGCGCACGAGGTTCGAGGTCGACTCGCTCGCCGCCACCAGGCCGTAGGGCGATCGCGTGCGCGAGGGATACTCCGTCGTGGGGGAGCCGTACCCACGAGGAGAGGCAGGCCTGTTGGGAGCTGCAAAGGGGGCGACGTGTCCCGCATCGCTACCCGCAGGAGCGTACCCGCCCTTGTGCGTATTGTGCAGCATCCCACCCACGGGTGTGGCAGGCCTCGACTCCGTGTCTGATCCGGCCCAGTTACTCGATGGCGTCCCTGGTCTGTAAATGTCCATGCCGGTGCCGAGCTCCTCGGCGAACTCCTGGCGGTTCTTGTAGTACTCGAAATCGAGCCGTCCCTCCGGCACGATCTCAAACCCGGAAAGGCCGCTCCCGGCAGCCTTGCCCGGCCGGCCCGAGCTCATGGGGTCGAGCGCGTACGTATCGCTGTATCCAGACACACTTGTACCATCTCCCGAACCAGCTTCCCGGCCATCGCTCAGCCGACCTCGGTACACACTGGCAAGGATGTTCTGCGCCCTGGCATGCACCATGGGCGTGATGAGCGACCTGTACAGGACTGGGTGTCCGAACTTGGCGGCGAGGCGATCGCTCCTCAGGTTCTCCTTGTGCGCAATACCAACTTCGGGCTGGGGGCCGTTGGGGACAAAGCGCGTACTGTAATAGTGAATCCTGTCGTCGAAGGTCTTGGCGAAGAAGACCTTGAAGCCAATCACGATGAGCGGCAGCGGCACGATCGCATAGACCTGGATGTACGTTCCCCAGCCCCTCTCGAAGACCACCAGGAACACGGCGAGGTTGGAGAAGAAGAGGGCAAAGAGCATACGGTTGACCAAGACACGCCATGACATGCCGCCGCTCTCGTTCTTGGTGATGAAAACATACATCAGCAGGTATTTCTTCAGGACGCAGTCGATGGCGAAGAAAAGCGCCACAGCCGGCAGCACCAGGGGTTGGATAGTGCCGTAACAAAGGGCCACGGTGCTGTAGAAGAGGGCGTAGTTGTAGTGGCTGGCATAGTCGAAGGGCTGCGGGGCGCTGAGCTCGATCATCTCCCGCGGTGTCGGAGAGCCTAGCTTCCGCTTGAACAGGGCCACAAGCAGCTGCCAGACCTGCGCCAGGTCGACGGCCGTGCTGAGCTGCCGCTGCAGCAGGTAGGTAATCCAGTACGGAGAGACGGAGCACAGCGCACTCACGATGGAGCCTCCCAAGTCATTTGCCACGATCGCGCTCCACGCATCTTCGCCCGTGTCCGCGGTTTGGACGACGGCCGTGACGAACGTCCACATCCCACTGAAGAGGGAGAAGACCACCAGGTTATTGAAGATGAAGAAGCTGTAGAGCTTCGCGATGACATGCCGCTCCCGGCCAGACTTGGTCTTGTCACCACTCCTGATGGACAGCCGTCGGAATATGATCGGAAGCAGGATATAGATCGCGGATGTGATCGCCGGAGAAGCAATACCCTGGATGATAGCCCACAAGATCGGCTGTGCGTCCAGGGACGTCTGGAAATCCTTCCAGAGTAGACCGAGGTTGTTGAAGCTGACCAGGAAGATGGCGATCATGGCGTTAGGCGCGATCCACACGAGCGTCAGCAACGCGATCCAGAGGTTGATGACGAGCCTCTTCCGCCATCGGGTCGCTGGGGTGAGGGACATGTTGTCCCAGATGATGTCGCTTGGTCGCGGGGCCAACTTCAAGGTAGCACCCTCGGGCTTCTTCTTCTTGCCCATGTAGGCTATCGCGTGGGCCTCGCTTATGTCCGAGTAGGAAGCGAACCCGAACGGCCTGGTGTTCCTCCTGTCCACGCTGCCCCTGGCCTCTTTGATGTCAAACTCGAGGGTCTTGATCCGCTGCGTAAGGTATTCGATGGCGTCGAGCCTTTGGCCCTTGGGGTAGGTCGCATGTGCCCGGTCCTTTTTCGAAGGCAGGCAGGTTGGCCTCGCGGCGGGGATATTGTTCGGGTCCCTGAGGTACCTGGCCAGGACCTTCTCCAGCTTGCGGACCACCCTGTCATGCTCAGCAACGAGATCCGGAAGGTCCTTGACGTCTCGAGCAATGGCAGTCCTGGAAAATGAGGAGCTCGGCGCAATGATATCGATCATCCTGGCGATACCCTCGTCGGAACATAGTTTCTTGGGTATATCATAGAGCTGTAGAACGAACCCTCATCAGCACTCGGGGCTCGCGTCTCCAGCCGAGGACCTTACTTACCATCAACGTCCTCGCGTGCAGGCTGGCCTGGTACTCTGGGCTCTCGAAGTACTCGCGGCGTAGGTGCAGGAGCTTCCTATAATTCCACCACAGACCTCCCAGCACTGTAACGTTGTAGATCCAGGCGCACACCACGGTTCCCCACTGCGCATTGTTCCACGCAGTGTTGGGCGTGAGCCGTATTGTCCAGTTAAACTTTTCTGGGTTCTCAGTGAGCGTCCAGTTGACGGGCACCAGGATGGCACAGGCGGCGATCGCCATGACCGTGAACATGTTGCGGCACATCTCAGTGAAGCGCATGAACACAGCGGCATCCAACCCAGCAAGCCGGACCAGCTCCTTTTCGTTGGTAGCCCACAGGGGCTTGATCCAGGCAAAAGGCCCCTTGCCAAGGGGCGGCGGTGCCCTGGACTCGTCGGCATGTTTGAGCTTCGGCGCGTAGACAACGGTGTGGTATGGACGGAAGAAGGAGAAGAGAAGGACGACAGCAGCAGTGACGCCTAGAGACGAGGCTAGGGAGGCCAAGACGGAGGCAGATTGTACCTATCAGTTGAGGAGAGTGTCAGCCTACACACAGAGTTCTTGTGTCCTGCTAGCCACAGCTACGGAGAGGCAGGCGTACCTCGCTCTCGAAAGGATTTTTCAGGAGACTGAGCAGAGTCGTGCCGGCATCGGTGTCCCTAGGATGAAGCGCCGATACCGTCCGCGATACGGAATCCATGGTGAAAGCTCGGTTTCGTGCCCTCAAGGGCAGCAGGTTCGTTTTGGCCCAATCAGTTCAGAGTATCCTCAGCGCAAGGCGACCTCGTGGCGGGGGATGGTGGTGGTGGTGGTGGTGACTACCAAGGCAGGGAGGGTGAGGAAAACGCGAGAGGAAGTCGGCACGTCAGACCGTCCAACGTGTCGAGGAGACCGAGGGCCTTGTAGGACCAGACACAGTTCAGAGGCGGTCGCTATCTCGATCGCCGGGCCAGAGGTCTTCTCTCTTGTTCAGAAACAGACAGGCGAGACGGGTTGAAGCTGGGGCCAGGATGCGCGGTCTGCCCCGAGAAACTGGCCGCGTGTCGCGGGTTGGGCCCGGTGGTCGCACGGGCAGCGAAGGGGGCAGGGAGAGAGAGGTGGCCGAGGCCAGTCCTTGATTCCTCTCGCCTCTGACGGGCGAGATTGTTCCTCCAGACAAGGCCTGCGCGTATCGGTATCAAACGAGTGGATCGACGCGGGGTCAACGGGGAGGCACAGGTCGAGGGGAGGACACGACCCAAAGGCGACTGTCGAGGGTATATCCGAGTCGTGGCGTCCTCGGTCGTGGTCAGGGTGAAGGAAAGGATGGTTGGTGAAATCGGTGGTCGGGAGCGATCAAAGAAAAAGGGAGGTACAGACAAGTACCAAGTAGGGGTGAAAGGATGACCTGGACAATGACAATCAATACCAATGACGACAATAGACAAGCAGATCGGACCTGGACTGACAAGGTTAATGGTCAGTGGGCACTGGGCACTGGCAAGGAGGGCCCACACAATCCATGTGGGAAACTTTTTTTTCTTTTCTCTCTCTTGCGTGTCTCGTGCCGAGTGAGTGAACAAGTACAGGCTTTTTCCTCGACTTGACTGCGTGTCGTGTCTGCGTGGCTGCTGACTTGCCCGTAAGGGATGAGCTAAAATGGAATTGTCCGGGGGGAATGCACATGCCCCACCCAACTGCACACATGCTGGACCACCAACGTCAGACGCCATATTCGCTACAGCTGAAGACCCTTTCCCCCCTACATGGCAGGTACTGATTACTACGTACGTGAGAGAGAGAGAGGTGATGATGAGCGCCACGGCCTGCAGGGCCAACCACAGGCTTGGCCAGCACCGCCTCGTTTGAAGGCCCCACCCAAAAAAAAGATGAACGGCTCTAGTCCTCGATAAGAATAAGGTTATGCACTTGTGTGGTCCTCTCTCTTTATCAGTTCACGTCCTGTCTTCTCTTCTTTTCCTATTGTTTTTTTTTCTTTCCTTCCTGGGTGGCGCCGTGCTGCTGGACTGGACCACGAGGTCGCTGATGAACTCTCCTCATGGACTCCAGACTGACCAGTCCCGCTGCCACAAGGTGCCACGGTATCGCTGTAGCAGGCCCCGGTCCCCGATGACCTCACAGGGTCACCGCACGAGAGGAGGGCGGTGGTGGGGTTGATCTAGGGGACCCTGTTTGAGGCCCTAAAACGGCCAGGCCAGCGTCCGCCCTTCTTCCTCCATGGCCCTGATTGGTGTCAACGGCCACTAAAACAGTAACCAGTTTAGGCCGGTGTTGCTATTTTTGAAAAAGAAGCCCAGCACTCTAGTCGCTCGGCATGGCTGCACCAAAACAACACTTTTTTCTCGTATCCTTTGCCGCTAGACTGACTGACTGACTGACATGATCACCACGTCCTGTTTCGAGCTTGCCTGGCCGAAACGTTCCATCCAGATGATGCTGACATGTGCCCCAAGGCGGCCCACTGCGGAGGGACGAACCTTTTCTCGGCACCCAGCATGGCAACACGGTAGAAATCAATGGTGGTGGTGGGTGGGTGGGCGTGGCTGTGTCGAGATCGGTTGCGCCTCGATCTGCCAAACTTTCTTTGGACCAAGGGTGACGCGCAAGATCTGTCCCTTGCATGGACCGTACCATACCAGTAGCGCGCAGATCTACTTACTCAGGCACAGAGCCTAAATAATCAGACATAAGATTTTTTTTTTCCTGCATTTTTGTGGAATTCTTTTTTCTTCCTTCCGTTAGGCGAAAATATTCAACAGGAGCTGGTCAGACCAAGGGATCGAGCCAAGGGCCACCGCCACATGCTCATCATCATTCCTGATACACATACACGCCCGACAACTTGTTCGCAGCGAGGGCCAGTGCCAATCCTCCCATACTTGCTGTTTTATTTAGCACCTGCTGCTAGTACTGCTGCTGCTGCTGCTTGCAGCCCTTTCCTCAGCTGCCACCCACCTGATCACGCTGCTGCGCAGACGAATAGAACGTGCAGCTCACTACAGCTGGCCTGTGAACAGTAGTGGTGCTGTGCTGAGTACGGCCTTGGCCACCATCATTTCAGCCTCGGGCCACGCCGGCGGTAGGAGTCCTCACAAGATCAGCTGCACGACCACAGTATGATGCAGTCTTGCCGTGTTCGTAGTGTGTGCTCAACAGATCTGCTTTTACGTTCCCTGGTTCTTGCCCAATACCTCCAAACTAGATTCGAGATCTACCTGGATGTTCAAACTGCACAGCCAATAGCAGGCTAATTCCCAGATACGGCACCCTCCGTGCACACATCTTATAGATCAAGACCAGCAGGCACAGTCTCCCTCCCAGCTGAACCTAGACTGGCTGCGCGAGGTAAAAAAATAAAAATAAAAAATGATGGTAGACGCGCGAATTTGATCTTTGGTGTGACAGAATTATGATTATTCCAAAATTCACCGTCTTCCACTTCTTTCTTCTGGCCTTACCATCACTGCCCTGCCTGCCTTCTTCTAGTCCGGTCCCGGCCCGCTGGGCCCGACCCGCAACGGACGCAACTGTCAGGGACGGGAGCCGCCAGCACCAGCGCCAGGTCCCAGAATGTCGGGTCAGCTCAGCCCCTAATTTTATTTCCAGCGCTCCGGTTCGCCCTGCTTAAATGTGAATTGAGATTGAAAAAGTACCTGGTGACTTGAATGGTGTCTGTGTGGGCGAGGGTGTAAGAGCACATTGCATATCGTATACCTCGAAATTCTGCAGGCGTCATGGCTATCTGGATTGCAGTCACCATCAGCATCACGGCATAAGGGCACCAGACTCTGCACGTGTCTGAGTGAGAGTGAGAGAGAGAGAGAGAGAGAGAGAGAATGGCACTTCTTTGTTTTGTTCCCTTTTTAAATCGTATATACAAAAGGTCTGTCAATGCACCAAACCTATCCCGGTGTTTCCAAAGCGGAATGCCCACCGCGACGTTTCGAAGAAGCCATTCAGACCACATAACGCCGTGTGGCACCGAAGCACCGACACCTTTTCCGGCCCACAACCCAAATTTGACCGTGGAAAATCAGCCCAAACCGAGGAGAAATGAGAGAAAGAAAAAACTTGCGCCTGTTGTTGCTCTGTCTCATCTCTGATCTCTTCGCGGATCATCCCTTCAGAAAAACAAGACCGCTTTTCTGACCCCTGTCATTCGAAAATTGAGATCCAAAAACTCAACCGCTCACCTAGTCCACACGGCCCTGGCTTCGCGTCTTCCGTTGTGTACGTCCCACGGGAGCTGGCTCCTTCTTCTTGTTCTTGCGCTTCTCCTTCATATCATCAACCACGCCTTTGGCCTTGGCGACGGCCTTGGCAATCGGGCCTTTGCGCTTCTTAGCAGTGGGCTCATCAGCACCTGCGGGTTCCTCAGGATCCGCCTCAGCCTTGCGCTTTCGGGATGCGGGGATGTCTCCTCCAGTCGCAGACAGGTTGCCCGTAGAAGTCTCTATGGCAGGGGCAGGGGCAGCGGTGGTGCTCGTCCCCTTGGCAGAAACGGGGGCGGAGGCCGCCTCCTCGGCGCCTGTAACCGGGGTCGGGGCTGGCTCCGCTGGTTTCTCCGCAGCGAGGGTAGAAGCTAGAGCTGGCGCCGTGGAGGAGTCGACCGTAGACGGCGCAGCAGGCTTCTCTGAAGCAGCGGCAGCAGCTGCATCTTTCATCTCAACATCCTCCTTTGCGGCTGGTGTCGTGTCTGGGACTGTAGCGGCTGAGACTGCTGGAGGGACAGGATCTTTCTTCTCAACGTCCTTGCTCTCCGTATTCTTCTCTTGCGTCTCCTCCGGGACTGCATGTGCGCCAGGCGCAGCATCTGTCGAGATAGCAGCCCCGGCCAAGGCAGTGGCAGGTGCCGCGTCCTCGATCGCGGTACTCTTCTTCTCACTCCCGTTTACCGCTAGAGGCGTAGCATCCGACACAGGTTTAGCATCGGTAGACGGAGCAGACACAGCTGGGGCATCCTGAATGCCGTCAGTCTGGGTGAGACCAGGTGACTCCAATGCTGCAACCGTCGCCGGTACATCGCTCACACCGTCGTGCTGGGTTGACTCGCTAGGCTTGGGCGCAGACGTCTCTGGAAGCGCCCCAGTCATAACAGGTGGGTCGGTGGAAGAGGCGCTGCCGGCAGCTCCGGCGTTGCCGTCGGCTGAGGCTTCTGTGGCAGGTGCTACTAGGGTCGAGGAAGCCGGCTTCTCGGCGGCAGCCTCGGGAGCAGGCGCACTCGCCTGGTTGTTCTCCTCGGGAACCAGAGGCTCAATCTTACCTCCGACGCCATTGACGCCAGTGCCGTTTTTTTCGGGGGCCGCGGCGTCCCCGTTGGCAGTCGCAGAGGGCGTGTCGGCCGGCTTGTGAACGTCTGGGGTCACTGACAGTGGCTGGGTGACGCTCGAGGGGGCCGGCTCGGATGGCTTGCCGTTTTGCGCCTCAGCGAAGGGATTCTTAGGCACAGCATTGTCGCCGGTCGTCGCGGCAGCGAGTGGGTTGGCCGGAGCTGCACGTTGTCAATGGCACGTCAGCGGTGGCGGTCAGATGGAAAGGTGGTTGCGCGAATCGGTAGAGGTGGCGGTGAACAGCCGACAGGTGCGGCGCAAACACCACACGAGCTCACTTGAGCTCAATTGAAGCCGCTGCAGGAATAAAGGCACCTGTATGCAGTGGATGGCCGCGATAATGCTGTCACAGGTGAAGCAAACTCACCTGCGCTGTTGATGGAAGCTGAGCTGTCGGCCATGGCGATGACGTAATGCGTGGAGAGCTAAATGCCAAACGGGCAGAGGGCGAGATCGGATTGCAGATGGTGCGCAGGACGCAGTGCAGGATGGCAAGCAATTGGAGCTGCTGCTGCTTGGAGATGGAGACAGAGGAGGGTTGATGAGGTTGGATGGGTGGTGTAGGACGAGCAGAGCAGAGAGCTGAGAGGTCGAGCGAAGAGTTGGGAAAGGAGAAATGCAAACGGCCGAAGCTGGGCTGGGGGGGGGAGGGAGGATGGATCGAAGGGACAGGTGAGTGAGGTTAAACTGGTACCGTGGTAACTGGCTGGGTCTTGGGTTGGAAGGCTGGTCCTGGTTTGCGCAGGAATGAGAAGGCGTGTACTAACATTCGCGCACCTGCTGTAGGTGTGTCGCTGTTACGGCGGATCCTGGAGGTAGAGGTACTCTTTGGTCCCATACCACCAAGATACTATGGTACTCATATGACATGTACATACTGTACGATGGGACTAGCACCAGGCGATCACGACCTATGGGTGTACAGAAACACGTGCTGCCGACAACAAACTTTACTCCTGCCAAGCAACTCCAACATGTACATAATACATCGAATTAAGGCTCCGCCTGACCTTCTCCATCTTGTCTTGCCCCCATCTCCGCTCATTGCAGCAGGTACTCAGGAGCTGAAAAGCCCAGACTCTTCTAGAAGTTGCTATAAACAATAACTATTTTTTGATACGAAAGTCGGCAGACGATACCGTGCATGCACGACCCAGTCCGCGGGAAGATTTACTAATACATACCGCGGTGTTATTTTTTTCTACATGGTAAATCTGTGACAATAAATTATTACAAACATCCAAGGCGACTTGGACATCAGAACCACCATTCATTCGCAATTGCTTTTCTCACCCTGTGTGCATCGCTTCACAGCAGCTCCTGGCTCCCGCAGTCGTTCAAGGGAGCGTGATCTCGAGGAGTTAAGCGCTGACGGCCCCCTCGACACCATCGACGTCCATATTCATGCCGCTCTCGCCCGTGGCAATAGTTTCGGCGGCTTCCGCGGTCACGTTGGCGAATAGCACAGCATGGCAGAAGTCACCGCCAGCCGTTCAGTAGACGTAGCCATCCTGCACCTTGATGCCGCTGATGCTGATCGTGTCACCGTTCTGTTGTGTCAACAGCATGTAAGTAGATAGAGTCCTGGAAGATGGCCGAGGCGAGGATGTGGTCGCTTTGAACACGGTCAGGCCGTTGAAGTCGGTAGGTCGGGCCGGCGACAAGGATGAATCTTGGGCTTTGCTTTGCCGCTAGAGTAGTCGACGCGCCAGACCTCAGTGGCATTCGAGAGCGGATCCTGGATGTTGACGAGGTGGTGTTGGCGCTGATGGCGCGGAAGACGTCGGGGCCAGCTTTAGTGGTGCCCGATAGGCCCAGGGCGGTATCGAAGGTGAAGGCAACCTCCTTGGTGGTATTGGCCTGTAGTAGGTCGAAGGCCAACAGGCCGGCTGGCGGGCCGATCTCTGTGGCCAAGATGATGCCGTTTGGAGTGGACGAAAAAGTTCTCTCGCCAGATGTCTTTGGAGTCGAACTGGTAGACCGTCCTGACGCTGAGCTCTGCAGCGGCCTGCAGGCTAAAAAACCGGGGCGAGGTAGGTAAAGAGTGTGGAGTACATAGTGTGACTGCTGAAATGATAGACAAGACTTCAGCAAAACGAGGAGAGGGGGGTTAGGGGGAAGAGACGTATGTACAAGATCTGAGAAGATCTTCAGTCAACGAGACCTTCTCAGCTAAGACCTGTCTATGCCCTACATCCTAAGTTGCACACATGCACGACCTATAGGTTACCCAAAGGCCGCGTAAGTTCTTCTGCGCAGATACCAATTGAAAGATGTGCTGAGCTAGTTAGTGCATATACCTATGTATTATTACTGGTCTCCGAATACTACGTGGATCGTATCGGTGTTTCGGTACGTCCACCTTGTTCAAAGGGGAGAAGGAAGGGCAGGTGGGAAAAAGAAAAAGGCCACCGCCTCAGCCGAGACTCTATCACTCATAAAGGCACACACTAAAACATTCTTTTGTTTTTGTTCATGGTGTAATGCCTGTGGGGGGTGGGGGTTGGGTAATTCGAATGATCAGAGAGTCATAATTATCAGGAGGGGACAGAAAGAAGATGATCCAAGACAATAGTTAGACAACAAATGGGCGTATGTGAGGTGCTTTGGTAGAGGTATCCTTCCATGCAACCTACCAACCCGCGATGCTTATAAAACCCTTGGGAAACCCCTACCAAATCAGCACCTGTCTATACGTGCATCCCGTCAAGTTTCCTACATACTTTGATCTTGAAAGTCTTGGTTAGCCCTCCGAAGGATATCTCAAAATATCCTTGACGCAGTGATGGCACGGCACGCCGTCCCGCGTTCTCCAATTATATACTTAGAGGCACCTAAACAGTTTTAGGGCGGTAGTGTCGCCGTGACCAAGACATCGTAGTTCATGCAGCGAAGTTTTGCACAGCCTATCTACTGTCACAGACGCGGCATTGTAGAAGGGGCATTTCCAGGCTCCAGCTCGGCTCAGGTCGTAGCTACCCTGCCTCGAAAGGGAGGATGGCTCTGCTCTGGGAAAGTGTATCCACCCTCCGCCCACAGTTCTCCCACGCCTTTGCCCGCAGCCGTTGACTAGCCAGGACATACAAAGAAGACTAGAGGCGGGCCTTATGTGAAGAGGAGCCATGCCTGTTATAAATATGGAATGCTCAGTAGAGAGAACCTACAGATCTTGTTTCACACGTTCATACCCAGATCTCCATGTTGCAGCATGTACTGTACAGTGCATACATAGTACGTCTCTCCAGGGTCTCATGCAGGAGGGCGGAGCTCGGCACCCCGGGAGAGCTAAGCCCGCCTTGACCTGAATCGCCTCATGGCAGGGTCCATTGAATGCCTCGACTGGCATGCCGGAGCACTCTGCACAAGGCACGCTCAGCAATATGGCGGCGATACCTGAAAGGTATGCCCAGATCATCCACAGTGGAAGATTAGCTGCCTGCCAAAGAGATGAGACGATCTACATAGTACATACAAACTCCCAGTGTTCCCCCGGAAACGCTTAAGAAGGGTCTCCGCACTTTTTTGCGGGGGACCATGCTCCACAAACAACACTTATTCAGCCTCCATGAAATCACCATCATGCCAAAGGGGCACGCTACCATGAGCACGTCTTAACAGAGTGCATCGATGCTCAAGACATGCCAGCACCTCAATTTACTTCTTTTTGCGACAACAGGATCGTTCTCGAAATCTGTCATCTTGCCCAGCCTTGCGAATGGCTTCATATCGGGAGGTCATCGGAGACGATGGTACCGCCAAGGCCTGTGCCGAGTCCCGCCACGGCTCTTTGCCTTCCGCCAAGAACGGCGCCGATGAATCATCTGGCTTGGTATACCGTATCACCCTCCATTGAGCAGCCTTGATGAAGTCAATCGGTCAGAATACCAAGCCTCTCGAGGTCTCCCATTGAGCCAGGCAATGAGACTAAGCAGCCGAGGTTTTCCAAAGCCGGACATCGCGCCTTGTCAAGAGGACACTTGATGATCTTGGCCTCGCCTCGGCGCCATGGAGCTTAACGTCATCGCTCGTGTCGACTTCCTCTGGCCGGGATGTTGAGGACTCTTGAGGGCTGCCTGTTTGGCTCCTGTGTACACCTCAGTACCCAAGTATATAAGTCGCTACCTCTCACGCGAACACCTGCCATGAAGCAACAAGTTGTGGTTCAAACACCCATTTCGGAAGACGTCTTTGTCAACACCCGCTCGCGATTCTCTAACACCTCTTAGCCAACAGGCTTCCATATCCATGCCAGCCACCACAAACTTGCTCTTGTCATCATCCATGGTCATCAAGTGATCTCACAATGTCTGGCCAATTTGCCCGACATCCATTCCTTCTTCCTGTAGCCGACGTGGTAGCCGCTCTAGAAACCAGCATCGACCATGGCCTCAGCTCAACACAAGTTGCCCACAGGCAACAGCAATACCCCCGCAATGAGCTCATTGTCGAAGGGGCTATAGCCTGGCACACTATCTTCATCAAACAGCTGTGCAACGCCATGATGTTGGTACGTCGCGCACCCTACATTCCTGTATTTATTTTTCAGGGGCCTATATCTTTTGGAATATGGGCCTTAAGACATCCGATCGCAGTCTCACCACAAATCTCTGCAGGTCCTCATCGTCGCCACTATTGTGAGCTTTGCCATCAAAGACTGGGTCGAAGGTGGTGTTCTGGCCTTCGTCATCTGCCTCAACGTCTCGATCGGGTTTGTCCAGGAGTACCGCGCCGAGAAGAAGATGGACGCTCTTAGGGCTCTGTCGTCTCCCTCTGCAACTGTCCTTCGAGATGGGAAACTAAAGGTTGTCGCAAAGTACGTACTCGACAGACTCGTTGGCTGCTTTTTCCTTACTCCCGTTGCCATCCCTCCAGGCAGGGCTGCTATCGAATCTTGGATCAATAGTCCACCTTCCACGTTATTTCCGCCTTGCCGTTTCTTGTCTGGCAAGGTCTCATCAGTCTACTGCTTGACGGGGCCCCTATTTCTCTGAGCTCAAGTTTCTTCCACTCGCTAACGCTACACAGTCCTGAAGTGGTCCCCGGAGACGTAGTCATCCTCAAGATGGGCGACACAGTTCCAGCTGACTTAAGAATGTTCGAGATCATGAACCTTTCTTGTGACGAGCAAAGCCTGACTGGCGAGGCCGCTCCCGTGGAGAAGACAACTGAAAACGACATATTCGTACCAGGTACGGAGAAACCTGCCACATCAGAAGAAGAAGTCGGTATCGGCGATCGAATCAACATTGCCTATGCGACAACTTGCGTTCGGAAAGGCCGTGGCAGGGGGATCGTTATTACCACTGGGATGAAGACCGAGGTGGGCAAGATCGCCGCGTCCACTGCCAAGAAACAAAGGAAGCCAGGCAGGTCTATGAACTGGAGGAAGTATGGAAAAGCCGCCCCCTTCAAAGGTGCCAGCAGGCGAGCCTATGACTTCTTTGGCAAATTCCTTGGCCTTACCGAAGGAACACCACTTCAAAAGCGTCTAGGCCAGCTTGCCTATCTCCTATTCTTCTTCGCTCTGATCCTGGCGGTCATTGTCTTTGGCGTCAACCGCTTCACAATGTCCAACGAGGTCATCATATACGCTATATCTCTTGGAATAGCCATCATTCCTGAGAGTCTGGTTGCGGTCCTGACGCTCACCATGGTGGTGGCGACCACTATGATGACCAAGTCAAACGTAGTGGTAAGGTAGGTGGCTACTTACCCCCCCCCCCTCCGGGCCGGTCTTTCAAGGTCTTACCACGCTCACATGCTGTTCATAGAGATCTCAGTGCTCTGGAAGCCCTTGGTGGCGTCACAAACATCTGTTCCGACAAGACAGGAACTCTCACGCAGGGGGTGATGATTGTCCGCAGCGTATGGCTCCCATTCTCGAATATGTACTCCGTTCGAGACTCGGGAGATCCTAACGACCCAACGGCCGGGCGTGTCACATATCGCAAAGTCCCTCTTGAAGTCCCCGAACGGTCAGGTGGCGGCAGAGACTTTGACCAAGAAAGAAGTGCCCCTGCGCTCAAGTTCGATGTTCCGGAGGAGAAGGCAGGTCTGAGCAAGGCGGAGGACGCTGAGGAAGTAGATGCTGAGCCAAGCCCTGCCCTGCATGCATTTTCTCCTCGCTGCCTCCCTCTGCAATTTAGCCACTGTCCGCTATGACGAGCATCAGTCCCAGTGGCAAACGACAGGTGAGCCTACAGAGGTCGCTTTGCAGGTATTCTCACACCGCTTCGAGGTGCGGAAAAAGCAGCTCGAATCTAGTGGATGGAATCAGGCCGCAGAGTTCCCCTTCGACAGCGGTATCAAGCGCATGTCAGTCATTTACAGCGCCCCCGAGGGAAATCCCTTCGGCGTCAGCCCCTCGAACAGTCTAGTCTATACCAAAGGAGCTGTCGAGCGGGTTCTGGATCTCTGCTCTACCGTTGGAGTTGGCGAGGACCAATGCCCTTTGACCGATGACCTGAAAGACAAGGTCCTGGCACAGATGGACAGTCTTGCCTCCCAGGGACTGAGGGTGCTTGCTGTTGCAAGCCGGACGTGGATTGGGCGCTTTAAGTCGATCACTGCCACCACGGATGCGAACGATGATGCGATGCGCAGTCAAATCGAAAGTGAGCTGACTCTCCTAGGCCTGGCTGGCATCTACGACCCACCGAGGAGAGAGACCACGCCCGCCATTGCAGAGTGCGCCAGCGCTGGGATCAAAGTCCACATGCTCACCGGTGATCATCCCGCCACTGCTACAGCTATCGCAAAAGAGGTGGGCATTATTCCCCGGAACTTGTCGATCCTGCCTCCTGCAGTGGCCAACTCGATCGTCTTCAAGGCGACAGACTTTGACAAGCTTACTGATGCGGAAGTCGATGCCCTGGACGAGCTGCCGCTGGTGATCGCACGCTGCGCCCCAGACACCAAGACACGAATGATAGAGGCATTGAGAAGGCGCAGAGCGTTTGCGACCATGACGGGCGACGGTGTGAACGACGCACCTAGCCTCTCCAACGCTGACGTCGGCATCGCCATGGGCAGCGGGTCCGACGTGGCCAAGTCGGCAGCCAAGATTGTGCTCACGGACGATAAGTTCAACTCGATCGTCGCGGCCATCAGAGAAGGGCGCAGGATGTTTGACAACATCCAGAAGTTCGTCTTGCACCTGCTTGCGTCGAACGTGGGGGAGGTGGTGCTCCTGATAGTCGGTCTGGCGTTCAAGGACGCGTCCGGGCTGTCAGTGTTCCCCGTCAGCCCGCTCTCCATCCTCTGGATCAACATGATCACGTCGTCCTGCCCGGCGTTTGGCCTCGGCCGCGAGAAGGCCTCGTCCGACATCATGCGCAAGCCGCCGCAGTCAAAGGGCATCTTCACCCGGCAGGTGATCGTCGACATGATCGTCTACGGCACGCTCATGGGATCCTGCTGTCTCGCGACCTTCATCATCATCATCTACGGCGCTAACAGCGGAGACCTGGGCCTGGACTGCAACCGCACCTTCTCCGACGCGTGCAGGCCTGTCTTCCGCGCGCGGGCGGCGGTCTTCGCGGAGCTGACGTGGCTGATCCTCATCTCCGCGTGGGAGTTCAAGCACCTCCGCCGGTCCATGTTCGCCCTACAGCCTGAGAAGGCGGGCATTGTGCAATTCTTCCGCGACATGTACGATAACACGTTCCTCTTCTGGGCGGTCTTTGCTAGCGCCATGTCGGTGTTCGTGACCGTGAACGTGCCCAGGCTGAACACGAACGTCTTCAAGCACGCGCCCATCACGTGGGAGTGGGCGCTGGTCGTGGGCTTCACCGTGCTCTACGTGACCGGCGTAGAGACGTGGAAGGCTGTCAAGAGGGTCTATGGGATCCTGGATGATCATGCCGTGGTGCAGGGCTCCTTCAGCCAGGGCAGCGTCGAAGGGCGGACTATGTCGTCAGTGATGAGCTTTTCGAGCCTGAGGAAATGGGGGAGCCTGAGGAGGAAGGACACTGGCGACACGGCATATTCTGGCCAAGGGTCTGCTTTGAGGAGGTAGATCTACATATATCCCATCTATGAGTATGTCATTGTTACTTCTATACTCATATTTCCATGTTAATTTGTCAGTTCTTTGAGGAAATACTGACTGCATCGAGTTTCAACCTAAGTTACCCCAGGCTGGCAGGCAGGGAGCAAGCAGCCCTAAGGCATGTGAAGGGAAGAAAGGAAGCTCTTAGTAGAATGATGCAGTAATGGAATACCAAGAATTATCTTCTCAGTGAAGCAATTCATTGTCTAATTCTATCCTGAGGTTTATCCTTGCATTTCTAGCCATCCCATGAGAATTCATGAGGAATTTATTGGGTGGGTGGATGCTGGGGGTGGGGGGCAGCCTCAGGGGCAATTGGCCTTAGTCATCGTCCAGAGGGTCTGGGGTGGTCCCTGACAGGGATTAGAGCTCTCTGCAGACTGCCGCTAGCTGCAGTGACCACATGTTAGCCAAAGGACACGAGCATCTATCCATCGCGCTTCACAGGCTCCCTTTGCCCTGCCAGGGACGACCAACCATCCCACCACCTCCCTCAATCCCATCCTCCAACCTGATTCCTCTTCTCGACGCTCCTTTTCTCAGCCATTCATCTGAACGTCAAGCCTTTCTCTGCAACATACTCCAGCCAATTTCTTAGTGCCTTCTTTACAATAACGACTCTCTAATAACCTCACGCAATGGTGGCCAAGAAGTCTGAGGGCAAGGAGACCTACTCGGTGATCCTGCCCACCTTTAACGAGCGCCAGAACCTGCCCATCATCACCTGGCTGCTGGCTCGCACCTTCAAGGAGAAGTATGTACCTCCCTCAATGGACCTCTCCCTTGCTGTCGGTCGAGCTATCTTTGAACTACTGGCTGCAGCAGACTGACCACTGTCCCCTCCCCTTCTCCATAGTGACATCGACTGGGAACTCGTCATCGTCGACGACGGCTCCCCCGACGGCACGCAAGATGTCGCCAACGAGCTCGTCAAAGCCTACAGCCCACACGTGATCCTGAAGACGCGCACGGGCAAGCTGGGCCTGGGCACGGCGTACGTGCACGGCCTGCAGTTCGCCAAGGGCAACCGCATCATCATCATGGACGCCGACTTCAGCCACCACCCCAAATTCATCCCGCAGATGATCGCGCTGCAGCGGGCGCGGGACTACGACATCGTGACGGGCACGCGGTATGCGCCGGGCGGTGGCGTGTTTGGCTGGGACCTGAAGCGCAAGCTCACGAGCAAGGGCGCCAACATCTTCGCCGACACGGTGTTACGCCCCGGCGTCAGCGACCTGACGGGTAGCTTCCGCCTGTACAAGCGGCCCGTGCTCGAGAAGCTGTTTGAGACGACCGACGTGCGCGGGTTCAGCATGCAGATGGCGCTGGCCGTCACGGCCAAGGCGATGGGCTACACGATCGGAGAGGTGCCCATCACCTTCGTCGACCGCGTCTACGGAGATTCGAAATTAGGAAGCGAGGAGATACTTGAGTACGCGAAGGGCGTGCTCGCGCTGTGGGCTAAGGTCTGAGGAAGGGACGGGGTTTGCGCTCGCGTTGCCGGTGCGCGTGCATACACACAGGGAGGCGGATGGCCACCCGTCTGACTTGGTCGGCACATTCTTGGAGTTGGACTGGATCCCAGGGAGTTCGGGGGGGGCATGTAGGGCTGGTTCGTAATACTTCTCGAGACATGCTCGTGATTCCAAAATACAAAAGGCATCGTGTTACATACACACATCATACGGGCAGGGCAGGGTACAGCCTGAGGAGAAGAGTAGGATCGCAATAGGATCGGAACACGCCCTATATATTGCATCCTAGGAAATAATCCAGACGGCTAGCTACATCACATATTCCTCCCGCCGGTCACCATGATTGTCTGTCCGGACACATAACTGAACAGGGGGCTACAGACAGCCAGCACAGCGGACGCCGCCTCGGACGCCGTGCCGGGCCTCCGCAGCGGGATGTCCAGGTGCTGGTCCCTCTGGGCCTGCTGTGCCCTCGGGATGCCCAGGGCAATCTTCTCGCCGCCGGGCCCCGTGACGAAGGCGCCCTCCTCCTTGGCCTGCGTGAGCCTCGTCAGGATATGCCCAAACGCCACGGTGTTGGCCCGCACGCCAAAGTTCGGCCCCCACTCCTTGGCGATGGTCTTGGTCAGTCCCGTCACGGCGGCCTTGGCCGCGGCGTAGTTGGCCTGCCCTGCGTTGCCGTGCACGCCCGACGTGCTCGAGATGTTGACCACGCAGCGGGGCTCGCCGTCGCGCACGCGGAAGTAGGGCGCGGCCGCGCGCACCAGCCGGAAGGGGGCCTTGGTGTGCAGGTCCATGATGGTGTCCCACTGTACGTCGGTCATCTTGTGGATCACCCCGTCGTACGTGTAGCCCGCGTTGTTCACGATGATGTGGATCTTGCCGCCTCCAAATGCTGCCGCCTCCTGGACCAGCCGGTCGATATATGCCGGGTCCAGCATGTCTCCTGCCACGGCGAGGGCCCGCCCGCCACCCGTCGCTGTGCTGCTGCTGTTGATGTCGTCCGCCACGGCGCGCGCCTTGGCCTCGTCGATGTCGCTGACTACCACCTGGGCGCCCTCGCTGGCGAACAGCCGTGCCGCCTCGGCGCCTATGCCCTGACCTGAGCCGGTGATGATGGCGACCTGCCCGGCGAGCATGGGATGCTTCAGGTGGGAGGCGATCTGGGAGATGCGAGAGGCGGCCATCTTGATTTCACAGGACGGAGACGAGAGCCGGAGGAGATGGTCAGTCTTTGGAGGGTCTGTATGAGAACTTCTTTCCTCATTCCCGGCTGGCTGGAAGTCATTGTATACTTTAAATATGCAGAGGATTGGACCGAGGTAGGCCGGTACGGCCTAGCATTGCTGGTCTTTCCCCGCATTGGGCGGTACAGCAGCACAACAGACTGCCTGCGTCAAGTAGTGAGGCTGCAGATTAGCCAAGGCATTCTTGCTTTGCCCGCTGTTTGAGAGCGTGAAGAGTCGGATATTCCACGCCGGAAAAGCTGTGCTTCCCTCTCTTGGCACTGGAATATCAATGAGAGATCAGGATCAGGCAGGCGTACTGTACTGTGTTTTGCTTAGGCAGTTAGCCCCTGGATGCGTCCTGCTCGGGGTCCAGCGGGGGCACTGTGCCACTGCGAGCCCCCTAAATCCAACCTCGGTCTACGCTCTATTAGTTACTAGCAGGACGGGGGTGCCCGCCCCTTCTTTTCACACAGTCCATACACAGGCACGTAGGGAAGGGGCTTAGGACCCTGGCTAAGTTCCATGCCTTACGTTTCTAGCGGGCCTGTACTTTCTCTCTACAATATCTCACAACAACGAAAACAACAAGGACGACAGCCAGGCCGGGCACAAACACACACGCGCGACCTCCATGAGGACCCGTCGTTACCAGAGACACACCAGCACAGAAGTCACCTTTGCAGGACTCGTAGCATC
The DNA here is from genome assembly GCA_016584495.1 of Celoporthe dispersa. Classification (NCBI taxonomy): domain Eukaryota; kingdom Fungi; phylum Ascomycota; class Sordariomycetes; order Diaporthales; family Cryphonectriaceae; genus Celoporthe; species Celoporthe dispersa. Next base: position 2,525,604 of record WAID01000004.1, read on the forward strand.
TCGAGATGCCCGCGAGAGGCCCATCAGCGCCATGGCAGCGGCTCAAGCCTGTCGATATGGATCCCCTCGAGTCCATGGGACTCCCCTCCAAGGGCGAGACCAGGTAATGCGATGCCACCAGGCGGTCCTCCTTCGAGGTCATCCGAGGCGCTGCAGTGGCTGACGGCATCGTCTCAGGTTGCTCGACCACAAGGCCCAGGAGCGCTACTATACCAAGATCGTTGAGCGTTACCTAAGCTTCTGCTCCGACGCCGGCGATCGGGCTGCCCTCCTCGACAAGTTCGCTGCCCTCTCCGTCACCAAGGAACGGGGCAGTTCATCAGGGACAGACTCTGCGCTGTCTGCCGTTTCGGCCTCCACGGCCAGTACCTCCACTACAGCCTCCTTCCCGGCCCCCTTGCTCCCACACACCTCCAACAAGGAACTGTCCACCGTCTTGATGGCCCTTCGCAAGCTGCGCGAGGGCATCGTCGCCTCCAACCGGATCGACGACTTCGCAACCCAGGCATACCTGTTCTGCGTTCGCACTGCCATTCTCGTCAAGCATCCCGAGAGTTACCACCCTGCCATCCTTCATCTCCTGCGCACCATACACCCCAGGCATCCCCTGACCACCTTCGAGCTGCGCGAGGTTACCGGCTACCTGGTCCTGGACGCTGCATGCCGACGAGGTGACCTGGCTGAGGCCATGGCCCTCCGCAGCCGCTGTAGGCTGCACGACCCCAAGATTGACAGCATCCTCCGCGCCCTGGTACGCGACGACTACATCGCCTTTGGTCGCCTGCGGAGGAGCATCGACGGCCACAAGGCCAAATTTCTTGAGTTCTGCGATGACACCATGCGGCGGCACACCCTCAAGTGCTTCGGTCGTGCCTACCTCTCTGTCGACCTGGACTTCCTTGAGTTAGCTACGGGATTCACATTCTCGCAGCTGGTTGAGAAGGAAGGCGTTGGCTGGCACTCGGACGGAACCAAGGTCATCATTCGCAGCATCAAGGGACGTTCGGCGTGAAGACCAGACACCGGACGAGCCTCGACTTCTGGTGAGTCCTCTCTAAACGTCAGCAGAAAAGAGGTACGGCCATGCATTACTCTGAGCTTTTAGCGGTGCTCTGTAGATGATACTGCTGCCAAAGAAATCTCACCTACGATTCTTGGTGTCCACACCCCTTATGCCCTTCCAGCACACCCCGCGCCCGCTCGCCTGTCCTTCTTTGGATGACCGTCCCCTGGCCCACTGCAATGGCTGCTCCGGGGCTAGGACGCTCCCGCCCACAACATCGGCGCTGCCTCCGCTATCTTTTCGATATCTTTCGTCGTCCCTGCTTTTCCTGCTTCAAAGCTTTGTGCGCAGCCTTCCATGTTAACTTCATCATTCTCCTAGAGCATCTTTGTCGACCGTTGTCAAGTACGATTATCTAGGTCTTCTGAGGCCGCTGTCCACTCATGAACCAACATACTCCCGGCGTGGCAAATGGTAATGTTCAATATCTGTAAACAATTCTGAAGGGTTAGATATACTAAGACTTGGACAGGCGCATCTTTAACATGACGATGGTTTAGTGACACTTGTCGTACGCAATGATCTTCCCACTACTACCTCCCATGGAGTGGACGGCAGCATGTACTCCGCTATGCAGGTAGACCGAGTGGTCAATGTCTTGCAAGAAGCCAATGAGCGCGGGAATGCTTCCTAACAAAGGGGGAACAACCTCGCCGCGAGCCCATTCCCGACTGCCCTCGAGACAGGGCAGGAACACGGTCTCAGGCGAGGCAGGGTGCAGCAAGCGTATCTCACAGCGCCCTCGGCTTTCTACGCATGCGTTTCCCAGGCACCGCCGAAAGCAACCATAGCACTACACATAAGTCAGTCTTATTCAATTTTCCAAGTACTTTGAACCCAGAGATGAATATCCATGATCCAAAAGGCCATGGAGATGCGACGATGAAATCAGGAAGAGAATATGACGGATCTGAGGCTGGTGTTCCACACCTTGCATCGAACTGGCCGCATACTAGATGAAGGCGACAGAGACACTTACATATTCAGCCCCACCCTTCCCCTATTCTGGATCTCGTGGAATTTTCCCAAGCTTCGGTCCCCAGCACATTCCCTCTTGATGCTCCCCTTCAGCCTCTGTCTGGTCCCGCTCGGGCTTGAGGCGTCAGCTTGCGCAGCGTTGGCACCTTTCCTGCCAACCAGGTCATCTCTCCTAGAGTCTGCGCGTCGACCAACCCCCATACCAGGGAGAAAGGGGCACAAATAACGTATACTCAAGACGGTCATCACGAGTCCGTGTCTGACGTCGGTTGTCGACAAGTGTCGACCGTTGAATTGGGAAGCAAAGTGAAAGGACGATGAAGATATTGCACAACAAGGACAGCCAAGCCAAGATAGCTGTGGACAACATCAAGGAAAGAAGAAAGAGGAAGGAAGAATCTTGAGAAGCGCGATGACACCTCTCAAACGCCCTGAAGGGTACATGATTTCTTTCCGCTGGCTGGCATCGACCGTTGCTTGTTTTGATATCATGAAGCTGCGGAAATCCTTCACCAGACACATCTGCTTCTGTCATACGAGCCGATCCACCCTCCCCCCTCCCCCCCCCAACAAACAAAGCGATCCGGTCTGTCACCACTTCCCGAGGCACTGGACGCTCTCAGCTTGGGTCCATCCGATACAAGAGGACTCGCCACCTCAGCGTTCAGTCACAAAGACCAGTGTCAAGATTCATCACACAGGAGGAGTGTCTCTTGTCCGAGAAAAGGGGGGTGTGACGGTATCCATACTGAGATACGGGCAAGTATGCCGTTGTCAACCTCAACTAAAGTCTCTGATTCATGCCAGCAGACGGCGGGCTCGTATCGGTAAGGTTGAGGGGCTGAGTATGGCTTGACAAAAGGCGGAGAGAGAGCTTGACATCAAGTTGGCCGATCTCTCGCCCCCTCTGGCTCTTGTTTCCAAGCACCCGTGTCTGCACATGCCATTTCGCGCCTGCTTGTGCTGGTCTACCATCGTGCTCGTGACGGCTTTGAGTCCACTCATTGTTGGTCGCAAGCCGTGCTCACAAGAGAGGTGGCTGGGTTCAGGATGATCGTGCCCTGGAGCTCCGGGCTATGCCTCTTGTTGTTCGGAGGCTCCGGGCCATGTGATGGTTTCATTGACATTGATAATGACGGGCTAATGATGTAGGGCTATGGAGATCACAAGATTTTGCACTTAGTCTCAACGTTCGGTTGCAAACGGCTTGTGGAAAGAGGCAGCCGATACTTGTTGCCTTTGCCAAGTCATAGTCCTGTACAGGCGGAGAGCATTGGATCACATACCTATGACTACTGTGGGTATCGAGCCTCCGCGAATTCGAGGCTCTGCTGATAACGCATGTATGCCTGATTCTTCTATGTATAGCCCGTCGTTATCAGCCAACGCCCCTACGCCTTCTGGCCTACACATGCATATTTGAGTAGGTCAGACTGACGTGAAAGCTACGACCTATCGATCCTCAAAGCTGTCGCACTGAAAATACTTGTTACTACCTTGACACTTGTCCTGGTCTGATCTGAACATTCGTTTTTACGAATAGTGGGAGGCTAGTATAGGGAACCATCTAGAATCGTCCAATTGTTGCGGGGTTGAAAGCGTCATGCCATGGACGAATTGTCGTTGGCAAGAGGCTATAAGCATGGTTTAAGCGACAAGACACGTAGAAAATCCTCCGTCTCATATGACACGTGATATTTATCCCGCTAGCATTGATCAACGAGGCGCTTATACGCGTCGTCTTAACATGGAGGATTACCTATTACCTAGAGGAGCAAACGTTTTCATTCACATCAAGTAGGTCGTACGACGGCGGCCATGAATAGTTATGCCTTAGAATGGCATTATCTTAACTAGGCATAGTTGCTCTGACTTACAACAAGACTGAGCCACGCGGTTGTGTTAGTGAGCGGTCTAAGGGAAATGCTTGATTTCGTTCGTTCATAAAGGGTTCACAACAACAAATTGTAAAGGTCGACTCGCCATGACAATACGACCATCACGTCACTAAACCTATTAATGAACCTCTATCTCAATGACTTAGAAAATTAATCAGCTTTACTAAGCAACGTTTGCAGTTCTATTCTGGCCATCGTAGAACATGATAGAATATGATAGTCACGATCAGCTGTCGTAAAGAGGACACTAACAAGAGCCCGTCCTGCCGCCCTGTCCTTTGGTGGCATCGCAAGAATACAAAGTCGCCGTGAATACCATGGCTAGTAAGTAGACGTCAAGACTTCTAAAGTAACGGATTGCGGACTAGTTGGAGTAGAGCTGCGAAGCCATGCCGCATAAATACGCTCTCCTCCATCCGTGGATTTCAATTTTTTGCCCTCTTCTCGATTATCTCATGCGGCCATAGTCCGCAAACGAGGGAAGTTAGACCTGAGCAAGGTCAGCCTTTTCCCCCCCTTCAATCTGCCCACCCTCCTTCTAAAGTCTATGTTGCTGCCTCTCTTTACAGAAATACACGCATAAGGCATACCCTCAGGCCTTCGTCGTCGCATTTACTTGGCCTCTAGAGGATACCTCCTCTCGCCTTTAACATCTACCAGTCATCTATGAGCGCCGCTGTAGGCTAAGTAGTCACCCTCAGCGCAGCCTTTGCCGACTACCAACGTCGTGACTCTCCTACAGACAAGGCTGAACTAGCTTTGCGTCATCGCAAAAATGATCACCAATGCGTTCCATCAGCTATATACCCTTATATTTCCACCCAGATTACGTCCCCGTTCATGAGAGCTTGAACTAACGCTCCTCTTTGGAAGACTATAGGACAGGGTTTACATCACGACCCCCAGCTGGCACCATTGCTCAGACGAATGAAACAACGTAGATGTGTTATGATACACCTTCTGAACGAAGCCAGGGCTTATAACTATCACAAAAGTGGTCACCAATGTGATGACCTCGGCTTTACCCTGATATCTCCACACACCTATACAACATGCAGGTTCTGCCGCTTTTGCGGATAACACTTACCGGCACCTCTTCAAGAGTACATATGCGTTGATCGCATGTACAGGAGACTCTCGGGTATTGATTTTGGTTCCGGGTACATTTAGGGATGAATTCATGCTCGTCGAGCCACGTTCGGTCTCGTCCGTCCACGCTCGTTCTCCCCGGAAAAACGACATGCTTCTGCTGTTGGCCGCCAACCAACCTCTTTCGTGTCAGGCACCAGTTCTGCTAGAAAGTACTGCCCGTCTTCTCCGGACAGAACCAGATCATCGTCCTGTCTGACGGCAGCATAGGCGGTGAGACGATGCCCATCCGGTTTGAAACCTCTCAGACAGAAGCCCTCGTGTTCCAGCGCAGAGACGTGGCCGAGACATCCCAGCGATACGTCCGCTTCTTGGATCTCATCTGTCGAGCTGGCCAGCCCACCTCCCGCTTCCCGGAAAAGTGGGTGTTGGCTATGATGCAGCAGTAGGCAGTCTCTAGGCTGCAATGCTTTCGAGACAGATGCGGCTCTGGCCAGGCGCTTTGCCAGAGATACCCAGCCTTGACTCATACTTGTCCTTTGTCTCTAGGGTGACCTCGAAACGCACACTGGCTGACTGACTGACTGACTGACTGGCTCTCTCTTGGCTGCTCGATTTGTCTAGGAGCCTTACTCGAGCACACGTAGATCTTTCTTCGAGGACTGATTCTCGGTCCTACCGGATTCTAGCTGTTTCCCATTCATGAGTTATGTCTTAGCATTAGCACCTGGCATGAGAATGTTGAGTATTACAGAATTCCACCACACCTCCGGAGCCGTACACACAAAATAGATCAGTTCATTCTGTCGTACGTGATCAAATCATCGTCGTGATCTGTGGCACGATCATGTGAATGAAAGAGAGCGGTGGCTTCAGGCTATTAGGCCTAATTGGACTGTCAGAGGAAAGTGTAAATATCACAAAAACTAGATCTTACTAGATGCCTGACGAAGCACAAGATTGCATGTCTATTCATCATCACCAGAAGCGTTTTCTACCAAATTTCAACCCAACACGCATCGTCTTCCCTCCTTCGCATGACCTAGGGTGCATCTAGAGGTCACAAGACCATAAATTTTAACGCCATGTTCTGCGCAATAGAAGAGAACAATACGCAAGGAGACTGGCTCACACGTTGATTCTCGAGATCTTTGTTCCACCTTGCTTTTGATTGGGCAGGAGTTTGGAGTCTTTTCACGTCGTATAGACATTATTTGTCATGATGCATTCGATGATCCTGCGATCACATGTTCTACCCAGGTTCCCACCATCTCCCTTTCGAGCAGTCTCATCATGAATCACAATATTTCCAGATGAAGCAATAATTTTGGCGCGTGATGCGTATAGGCGTACTGCATTGTCTATAGTCTTCCTCAGCCAACGGTCTCCTCACGCCACTCATCACTCCAAGGCTCACCAACCCATACGAGCAAGCCTTTCGGACCTTTAGCCATGTCCGGATGGCTGATGCTTGCCCGCCATTTCTTGACAGACCATGGCCTTATCACAGCCTCGTGTCCTACTTACAAAGACCAGAGTTCCCGGGTTCCGTCTGTGGTTACACCTGGTCCGCATCACTGACCCAGAAAAGAGAAGGTGGACAAAGCAATCCAGGTTTCGATTCATGTTAACCATGATTCATTATCGCATTCATGACAACACTCACTGGCTGCTATCCTCGGGAGACATTATCCAATAAGGGATCATGATTAATTCTGGGCACCTGAGAGTGGCAAGAACAGTTGGACCATCTAGAACCAGAGTTCAAGTCCCATGATCGGGTTAGTCACAACAGTGATAGCCTCAACAGGAAACGTGAGACCCTTCATGTGTATCTCGATCTGGTCAACGCGTCGGCCTTTGCATCACCCAAGCCAGCTAGCAGACCACCCGACACTGCTGGTCACGGGCCAACTGCTCCCATCCAGCCTTAAATTCTCCCGCCACATCATTCCAGGAACCATTTGGCACCTCTAGAGCCATGTCGAGCATCCTGACGGGCTGAACTTGCGCGTCTCTATGTAGCCACGGCCATCCCCCAACAAAGGAACGGTGGCTTGAACGTCAGGCTCAGCCTCAGCTGGATCTCCACGAAGCTACTTGGGCCCGAAAGGTCAGCGCTCTAGGCCGGGGCCAGAGGCCAGAACACCGGTCTCGACGGCTGAACGAGAGCTCCGTCGGTGTCGTTGACGGCTCGACATCACTACTTACAAAGCAGATCCCAGGGAGAAACCCGGAGCGCTGTCGACGGGATGGACCGCGAGACGATCCGGAATCCGGATCTGTGCTAAAGCTCAACCGCCCGCTCCCGGGACCTCCGATGAGCAGATCTTCTCTCGGTGCACGGCCTGGAAGTGCCATGCCTCCGCCAGCGCAGGATGTTGTGGTCAGAAGGTCCAGCTGGTGCCACGGCTGCACCACAAGCACATCTTTGCCCTGTTCCGAAGTACACGCCAGACGGGGCCCGCTTCAGGATTCTAGACAGCGGTCCATACATCCATAGTAGTAGCTGCAGCGTCAGATAGAGCACGGAGCAAGTCTAGACGGTGAGGCAAAGCCAGAAAATACCATGTAAAAGGGAAAAAAAGAAGAGTCATGGGGCTCTCGTGTCAGATTGGGCGAGAGGCTTCTCTGTGAGAGGGGTGGGGGCTGATCATCGCAGAGGAAAGTGGAACATCCCACCAAGCCAGCCAGCAACACTTCACCCAACCCACCAGCGCCCCACGAACAACAAAACACCCCGAGACAAGCAGCAGCCCACACAGTCACTGCACGGTAAGCTCGATAGTATCGACTCGCCCCGCCGGGGCCCAGCAAAGCCCACGGCGACACGCATCAAGGTAGACCCCACGCCTCTGCAGGTGCCGCATTCTGTTTGCCCCCTTCCGGAAGTGGTGGGTCTTGGCCACGACCCTCTGGCGCTGTTGATAAGTCACATCGAAGCGCCTGGGCGCTTCTCTGGAGCGCTGCCCTGAGCTCACCACTCACCGCCACTGCAAGAAGACCGCAGGTGCGCCCCAGTGAGCCCGTGGCGTTGGCTGTTGCGGCACCCCTACTATCTTAGGGCCCCCCTCCCTCCAGTGGCCCTACCCCGTCCTCCCAAGGCCGGAGGTGGAAAAGGGCATGCTGTTGTCGTCCGTCCCATGCACCTCCATTCATGAACCCAGCGCCCGTGCAGACTCTGTGGGCTCCACCGTGTTCTGGCTCTGCCCCGCTGCGAGCAGCAGCGCACGTCAAGCGGCCGGTTGCAGCCATCAGTCACTCTGGACCATTCTTCAGATGATCCTCCGGCCCCAGTTGTTGGTCCTGTGTAGTACTCAGACACTCTTGCCAGGAGGAGGGTCATCCGACAGCTCACACAGAGGATCAGAGGTCTTGGAGAAGAGCCAGGCATTGGTCCGATTCGCCCGAGGCATCATGCAGTCCTGCGGACAACATGCATCCTAGTGTGCATCGTTGTCTAGCGGCCTGAAACCCCTGGGCCAGGCGGGCCGCGAGCCAGCGAAATCAACGTAAGCCAGCAGTGCAGGAGGACGGTCTTCTCCATCTCCCATGCTTCTTGGAGGGGACCGCGTGCGTATAGCGGGATGCGGGTCGCCACCAGTCCGACCAGTAGGCGTCTTGTGCAGGCCGAATAGTCTGGTTGCGTGGCTTGCGCTCCATGCATGAGAAAAGCTACTATAGACATCCGATGGTGGTCTATCGCTGACACCGGGGTGAGACAGAGGATGGAAGGAATGAGAGGAAAAAAAAAAAGAAAAAAAAAAAGGGAGCCCGGCCTTGACACGAGGAAAACAACGCTGGAGGGGATGGATTACTGAACCTTTCAGCCACTCGGTCCTATGCTACAGCCATGCGCGAGAAAAGAAAAGAAAAGAAGCGTGCCCTAGGGCTTGGCGGCTGCATGTCGCGTGAGTATGGAACCCAACTTGCTTTTTTCTGCTTGTGTCCCGCCTTGGATGGCTGGGAGGGTTACCGTCTGCATCGGGGCTGTGATGCGACCTGACCGTCGAGTCCAACAGTCTTGCTGATACAGGCCGCCGTCACACGATACTATAATACTGTAGTAGAAGTAATGATCTGAAAACACTTCCAAAGGCAGGCTGTGGGTGGACCTGTGGTGTTGTAAATCATCTCGTTCATAGTTGAAAGTATACTTGAGATGAGCATCTTTGCCTGGTGATGCTGATCTGTAATTTGGTGTACTGCATGTGTGTGCCAGTCTCTTAATGTGTGGCCGAAAGAGAAAAAAGAAAAAAAAAAAGATCACGAGAGTCTCTTGAATCTGGTGTGTGGTGAGAGTACATTGGATGAGGTGTCGTCGTTGTGAATTCGTCCACATGGACGCCATTGTTCTTCCCACACGGGCACTACTAGCTAGCCGTGCTAGCCTCCCCATTGAGCTGAGGCTCGTTCTCCCCTAGAAGGTTACTTACTACTCCTACAGCAATTAGCTTGCCTCTCACATTGTCACCCGCCTACTCTGTCTGGTACGATGGTGTAGTGAAATCCTTAAACCTCATAAACACTTTTCTTTCCCATTTTCCCATTTTCCAAATCTTACCGAAACAAGCGCCACTCCTCTCATGCATGTTTTCCTGGAATCATTCATGCAAGCTTGGGTTGCAGGTCTGCCCAAGCAAGCACACCCACCCGCGCTCTCTGTCTCTCTGCCCCGAGCAAATAGGAAATGCAGAAGAACCCTCACGAGAGGAGTGCAGTAGTAATAAAATTATGCCAGTCTATGCATACACACACACTCACACACCTCCACCAGCCAGCCTCTCCCCTTTCCTGCCTACCAAACAATCATCTGAGCCAGTGGCCCTTTCTTGAGAAGGGGGGGGGGGTGTGGGCGATCACTACTACTTTGGTATGACAGCGAGCCAAAACCCACCACCCACTCGCTTACCCTTTCCCACCCGCTAGCAACGCCCATCGTTTCCTTCGATGTGACTCTGGAAAAGCAGGGCGAAAAGTCTCCAGCCAATCAAACCCGCCACCCCTACCCAAGATTTTTTTTCGCCTTGCACATTTTACATCCTGCACATCAACGGTCCGGAAGGTGGTGTGTGGCCCTCCCACGGGAGTGGCCACGGCCGGACTAAGTCGCTCTGTGACCTTGTTCTTTCGGGAGGAGCTTGGCGTAATGTTGTGAGGGTGTGATGTGCAGGGCTCGGCGGGTCGCTGGCCTTCTTCTTCTCGGGATGATGAGAAGGGGAAGGGGGGGGGGGCTGGGACTGGCTGTCACCTATGCTGTGCAGTAAGAAGTGCAACTTTGTTGGTCGCCCCGGCAGATAGAGGATACGCTGGTGTACGTACGTGACTGGCGTTTTCATTGGGTAAGTGAAATTAGGAGATGTAACCAACCATTCTTTCTTATTGTAAGACGACAAGAGAAAAAAAAAGAAGAAAAAAAAAGAAAGATAATTTGAAGGGTGCTGGCGAGGCCGGTTGGCGAGTTCCGAGCCCGTGAGGGTGTAATGAGACCGGGCAGGGAGGGCTTTGTGCAATAATTGTTGAAATCTCGATCGGGGGGGGGGGAGGTCACGATAGCGGTCTGGCGGTCTGGCGGGGTTTGAGCACGTTCTCTCGTCTGTCTCCTGGATGTATAGGAAACAAAAGAGTTGTTCGGTGGGCACGCCATGATCCGGATGGATGAGGACATAGGATTTCACAAGTTACTACTAAGACTATTCGTATGGAGGTCTCCACCATACAGGACGAAAACGGTTCAGGAGATGCTTGTTGTCCCAACGTAGTGGTCTAGTATATTTATTAACTGTGAGGTTCATCAAACCCTCAAACTTCCCTCCATGTTTTCAAAGCCACGCTTTACCGGCGGGCATTTGAGAGAATGCTTGATGAAACGTATATTCAATAGGTGATCCGCGTGAGCGAGCCTTGCCAGTTTCCAATTGACCGGTATATATCTTCTAATTCCATCATCAAATATCCATAGCTCATCAAGTCTTCAAGATTTTGTCCCGCACCTGACCCAAATTCTCAGAACGCAGCTCTTGGCTGTGCGTGTAACGAAAGTGGTATCACCCCCTCAAGTCAGGCGCAAAGCTGTCTCTGTGCTTTTGACGCACCCAAAACCCATTCTCTATTGTCCTCGCGCCTCCATGAGGGTGGAAAGGTGACAGTTTCTGATCTCCTGGTCCAGAACTGCTGATTGAATCCTGGTCATATCCTTTGCGCCGGAACAATTTCGTAGTCCAAATGGCCTCCAGTTCTGTTGGTGATAATTCCTGTGCCGGCAGACTTTCCTTAAACCAACCTTTCCTGACTCCTCCCTGACGCAAATTCCTCAACTCCATGCTGAACAAGAGAATGAAAAGGAAGACATAGTAAATAGACAAGAACCCAAAAGAAATAAATCCCAAAGACGACACAAGAAAAGTAGAGAATGAAAGCTTTGTACACTCGATTCCCAAGCCTCGCTTTTCAATCATCCTTCTTTTGTTCAATTTTGATTTTTTTTTTGAGAGTCGGTCAAGGAAACATTAAATCCGTAATGGTATGTTGTATACCTCTGCAACGAGGCAACCCTTTCGTACCAGCCGAACAACTGATAGAAGGTGGAAGCGAAGTAATTTTGACACCTAGAAGCCCAGACCGGGAACCGGGATGGAGACCTGAGAGTGCAAGGATACCTGGTAATGGATGGCTGTAGAGTGGGATGCTTGGAGGAATGGCCTCATCATGCCTCCCACCATACCCCAGATTTGTTGTGGTAGTCCGACCACCGGTGGTGGTGCACAGTGGCCTAATGTGATGGGAACCATGGGTTGAGGGACTGGCCAGTGTTGTTGAACAGATTGCGGATAGTGTTCGGGATGCTCAAGCGGGACTGAAGGTTGCGACGGTACAGGTCGGGGCGGGACCGCGAAGCCGACACTGCACAGAGTCCGATCGTCGTGGTCCATACCATCCAGGCTCGACTGTTGGGAAGGGCGTGCCGACAGATCCCATGTGCTATCGATATCGTCTTCGGACGCATCTGATGACGAGTCTGAGGAGACATCTGAGGCGGAGTCGGAGGACACATCAGAGGAAGAATCGGAAGCAACCGAGTCAGTGGAGTCCTCCATTTCGTAGACGGCGTCCTCCTGGACGGGGTCCTGGGTGGTGAACTGCGCCAAGGGTTGAGTCGGCATTGATGGTGGGGGCCTGGTGAACTGAGGGCAATTCAGGATTGCTTGTCGCAGGACGGGAAGCGTGGTCCTCTTGGCGGGATCGCGGGTAAAGATCGTACCCAGGATGTCGTTCAGCTCATCGGACACTGGGAGGATGGTCTTCAGGAACTCCGGATTGCGCGTGTACTCCCGGTAGGTCGAGTCCTCGGACGAGGCCTGCTTCCACGGGTTCCTTCCGCATGTGAGGTTCACCAGGATGACTCCAAGGCTCCAGACATCATTGGGGGCGCAGTAGTAGGTATCCCTTTGGCCTGTGAGGTCTAGGCATTCTGTACAGCAAGGTGAAATGTTAGTTTGCTTTGGGTAGGGGGGGAGGTGGTGGGAGTCGGGTCGAGTTCGCTGGTGACCGTCGCAGTCGTCCGCTTCTGGGCCTCATTCGAGTGAGCTTACCTGGCGACATGTAAAATGTCGAACCACAACCATAATCTTCAGACACTCTCGAGGACGTTGCAAGCCCAAAGTCTGCAAGCTTGACGGTGTTTCCCTGGTCCGTCACAAGGATGTTCTCTGGTTTCCAGGTCCCGGTGGTAAATCTCAAGGTTATGGCAGTGGTCCACAGCATCCAGGAGTTGGAGGAAGACACGCTTGGCCAGGGCATCGTCGCCAATGTAGCGTTCACAGTCCGTGATGTTGTAGAACAGGTCGCCCTCGGGACAATACTCCAGGATGACGTAGGTGCAGTCATAGTCGTCGATGATCTTCAGCATGGAGACGACGTTAGGGTGGGAAGAGGCCATCCAGTGCAAGCGAATCTCCCTGGTCTTGAAGGCAACTTGTCGCTGGTCCAAAGGGGAGCCATCGGCGTTGTAGTTGGGAAGCGTCTTCACGGCATACTGAATATTTGTGATTATATCAGTAGCCGTGTAGACGACACCATAGGCGCCGCTTCCGAGGACCTCTTCCAGACGGAACCTTCCACCCACGACACAACCTAGCCGGTCCTCGGGGACAGCAGGTCGAAAGCGTGTTGCTGGTGGTGGTGATGGGGGAGGAGTCAAAGGTTGCTGTTGGTATGGGCCTGGCTGCAGCGGAGCAGCAGCTACCTGGGGCGGCTGGTAGTAAGGGGCAGGAGTATGGGGGGAGTGTAAGCTTGAAAGTACGTCGGTGGTGCATAGCTCATGTTGACGGGTCGGAGGTCCAAATGGTTTCCTTTTCCTTGTGGGTCGTGAACGGGTCGGTTCGGACAGACCAAACACAACAGAAGAAAAAGGAAATCAGATCCAAGCAGATGGCACCATAGAGAGAGAGATCCTGGAAATCCTGGAAGGAGAAAACCTGCGGAGACCAAAACTTGGAGGTGTTGGCGATAACCTGAACGTATGTCCTGTTTCCTTGGGAGGGGGGTCCGGAGGCGACTTGCGAACAACCGTAGACGATGGTCCTATGCGGGAAGAAAGATCAAGTCAAGTGAGGAACGAGACAAACAGCTCTTGTAGTCGATGTGTGTTTGAGAGAGAGAGAGCTGCTTGTGGTGAGAGAGGTGGGTGTTGGGTGAGTTGTTGCGCGAGGAAGTCGTCCGGTTAGATCGTATAAGAGAAAGGTGGCCGTGTGAAGGCATGGAGATGAAGGGCCTCGCTGATACATATCTGGTCCAGCTGGAGAGAGGGGGGGGGCATGGCAAGAGACACACCCTGGAGAAGATGGCCAGCACCATGCTACAATGGTACTTGCAGAGCGGGTACGTACAACAGTACATCTCGTCGCCGATGCGTGGCCCATGTCGCAAGCGGCATGGATACCTAGACCGCGGAGGGGCCCCCTGCTCCGTACATAATGAAAGTCCTTCAGGAATGCTGAGTGGGTGTGTTGCGTGGGCCTGTTGTGTTGCTCAGCGTGGGTACTCTTGGACCCACACCCCCTTGTCGGGGTGTGAACCCATGATGGACTTACGATGGTACTAACCACACGGGTGTGTGTGTCTGTGCCGATAATTCCTGCACCAGGGATCGGCACAACAGCACAAGGAGGAGCGCGGATGGTGGGTGCTGGCGTCATCCTCTCTGGCCGCTGGGCAAGAAACAACCCAGAAGTGCAAGCCCCAGAGCGCGTCTGCCATGTTGTGCACGAAAACGGAATGTATCCCAGACAATGCTCGTTCCTCGTCCCCCAAGCCGCCCGCCCCACGAGAATGAAGGTGGCAATCGCAGGGGAGCTCTCTGGGCTGCATCCGGCTGCTGCAGAGGCAGCCTCATGGCCTCCGAGACGGCTCGGTGCCTGTGCTCACTCTGGTAGCGGGCTATTTTTTGACAACCAGCTGATATGCGCCCTTCTTTGCCGCCCTGCTAGCGGTCAGGTTTTGCAAAATAAGCCCAGGTGAGTCGTCGCCCTGGCGTGCTGGCCACCGCTCACCACTGCTGCTGCTGCTGCTGCTGCTGCAGCACCTGGGCCGTTTGGTCAGCTTTTTTGCTGCGACCGCTAGCTGGCCGTGCTGTTTAGGATAGCATGACGCGCGGGGCAAAATGACCTGCGGTCTCTCCTTGTGTCGCAAGGCAAGGCGAGGAGGGTCTTGGGGAATGCTCCTGAGCCATGGTCTCGCCTGGTGAGACAACTGGTTGGACATGAATGTTTCTGCCATCTCAGACCGCTGACACAGCTATCAAAGCGCCATGCCAAACGGGTGGGTATTTGTTATGACATGAAATTGTTGTGACACAAGCGAAAGGCCAGGCGGAGAGACGTGGCCAGTTGCCCAGGCCACCGGCGTCGGCTGGTGATGACAAGTGGCCAAAAAGTGGCCTCTCGTTATCCCGCGTCTCGGGCCCTTGGGGCACATCGAAGGCCGTAGCAGCGTGGTAATGGAAGACGTAGCCATCACCTACACGCCCTGCACGAGCCATATCGACCTGAGAGCCGCCATATCCTCCTGCCTGCGATGCTGGCGCTCTCGTCGTGGTGGTGGTGGTGTCCGCCGAGGGGACGCAGGGCGGCCAGTGCACAGGCAATGCTTCCGGAACATCATGTCCTCAGGATGTTCTAGAGCCCAATCTAGGATAGTGCCCAACGGCCTGGCTCTAGAAAACAGGTGGTCGATCATCTGGGGGTAATCTGTCGCCAATCAACATCGCATCGGACAATTTTTGGCCTCTGAGGTTTGGCTACAGGTCGCCAGACCAATGC